>CM056734.1:8422500-10922500 GCA_029844215.1 Przewalskia tangutica
TAATGCTACCTATGATGGTCGTGGTATTATACCTCATTCAAGCTACTAAACGCTTACAAATGTTCATCAATATATTCATACTTCTATACCATGTTCATATTCTAACCAATACCACCTGGTACACGCAGACAACAAACTGTAATAGCTATAATTCAACCAATAGGTTTATTACCAGGCCTTAAGCTACTCAAAACTAATTTAAATGCTAGATTAGCAACTGAAATCAGGTCATTCCAAACATTTTATTAACGCACCGTGCTGATTTTAAGCCTATCTATCACAGAGAACACAATTCTTATTTAAACAAACAGAAAAGAATAGAGGGATACCACTGTCATTTCCTGTATAACTGTTACACCCCGTAGTTCAGGTCATGCGCATGAGGGCGTACGAAAGGGAGTAAGACTTAAAATTTTCAAAGGATAGGTTGACGGATTATTCCGGGCGGGTCTTAGTCAACTTTGAGGCAGGTTATGACCCGGTAAATTGAGAGTTCCTAAGTGTTTCAAAGGCCTGGGGCGTAGTTCGTTGAGTCTAGATTCCAACGCAACCAACCGTTAAATCGATAGGACGTCGGAGTAGAAAGTTATAGGGTTACAAGTTCGATCTGTGATCGGACGAAATATGTTTGGGCAAGGCGCGAGGCGCGGCCGCGGATCAGGCGCGGCGCCTAAAGTTCGATGGGTCGATGTAGTTACTGGCCCTTGGCCGGATGGCGGCGCGGCGCGAAAGTCTGAAGGTCGCGGAAGTTTCAGCGCGGCCGCTGGCGGCGGCGCCGAGGCGGGAATTTTGGGCGGAAAAACTTAGAAAAGTCTGATTTCTCTTTTAAAAAGGGCATGGGTGGGTGACAGGTGTCCCCCCTCATCTGATTTTGCTTGCATGGCTTATATTGACCAAGTCTTGTAGACTTGGTCATCTCTCAAACACCTCCCTCTCTCTAGAAAATTTAGCTCTCCCTTCTCTCTAGAGTTTTAAGAAGAAAGAAAAGCTTAGGAAAAATCTGAAAAGGTGTGGCAAGAAAGGAAAGGTTATTACAAGCTTGTGAAGACTATTGTGGTGGTATTCTTGGAGTAGAGGCTAGCAATTGTTGGAGTAAATTGGCTAAGAGCTTTAAGGTAACATTTCTTCCTTTAGAATTAGTTCTAGTGTTGCATGTTTAGAAGAAGGAACTTGTGATAGTAGATAATGCTCTTAGGATCATTGCATGCTAGAAATGTGGTTTGGATATGAAAAATGGGTTAAGAAGAGATATTAAGCATGTTGTAGCCTAAAAACTACATTAGGATTGTTAAGTGAATTGTTGGATTGATTGAGCCTTAAAATGTGGTGTTTTGATGGTAAATTCGGCCTTGAGAAAGGTGGCAAAGTGAGTAGAAACAAAGGAAATGCTGCCCAATTTTCTATAGAATTTTAGTGGCTTTGAGTTAGATTATTCTACATTGAAATTAGAGGTTAATGAACATATCATGGTTATTATAGGTTGAAATATTACTTGCGGTAGTTGAGCTTAGCAAGTGGATTGACCAAAGAGGTATGTGGAACTTTCCTATCTTTGAGCATGAGTATTTGTATCTATGTAGTACGGTAGACGTACAAGATTTAGTATTTTTACTTGTTTAAGTATAAACAAAGACTTGTTTGTTTTAAGAAGTATAAGTCCCTTGGTTAAGGGAAAGTATGATTTTACAAAAGTATAGAGTACTTGGTGTGAAAGTATTGAGTATTGAATTATTCTAAAGATAAGAGGCTTGAAGTATTTTTGAAAATTGTATGAATTTGTTTGAAGTATAAGCCTCTTGGATAGTAAAAGAACGAAATGGTTCATAAGGAGTTATAACGGCCTTATGAATGGATAAGGATGTCGTAAATTTCTAAAGCATAAAGTTAGTATAACGGCTTTATGGGAAGTTGGTTATAATAACTTTATGGAAGGTTATGAAAGTTATCTATTTTGATTAATGAGCATAAGTTGTCTAGATTGTGAAAAATTGAAGTTACTTGGTTTGAAGCTTTGAAATGAGTTTTCTAAAGGTGTAGTAACTTACGTTGAAAAAATAGACGCCTCGATACTACGGGTGTTAGTATCTTGGATTTTGCATAAAAGGAATCTCTTGAAAAGGATGTGCGTCACGTAGTACTTTGGCTTGTTAAAGAGAATTATTCATTTGTGCCTTGATAGTGTTTTGGGCTTGTTGATTGAGAATTATTCTATGTGTGTCTTGATAAGTACTTTGGCTTGCTTAAATAAGAATTCTCTTGGTTTATGTGAAAAGAAGGCATGGTAATTGTCTTGGTTTATGTAAAGGCATGATATTGAAATTCGAATTAAAAGCGTGTAGTTATGAGTTACTTGGGCGTCTGCTTGATGTGAAGGATTCCACGTATGCTTCCATTGTTCGATTATGAGTTACTTGGGCGTCGCCCGGTGATGAAGGATTCCGGGTATGCTTCCATTGTTCGATTATGAGTCTATTTGGGTCTGCATCGGTGATGGAGGATTCCACGGGTATGCGGCCATGGTGAGGTTCGTTTCCTGTTGTGATATTTTGTTCCATGGATTAGCTCTCCGAGGTCCATCACGCAGGTGGATCTAGTAGTTAGCCTCGTACTTGCCCCGCCGAGACGTGATGCAGGTGGATCCGTAGTTGGCTTTCGTACTTGCCCGGCCAGGTTAGGCGAAGTGGTGTGATGCAGTGGATCTGGTGGTTAGCCTCATTTCTTGCCCCGCCGATGTGACGCAGGTGGATCTGGTAGAGGCTATCGCACTTGCCGGGCCACCGTGATTCGTATTAGTATTGTTGCACGTGGATCTCGTAGTCGCATTTGCCTGCCGATTGAGGATGCGAGGTGGATCTGGTAGCTATGCAGATTGCTGCCTCGCATTTCTTACGATGCAAGTGGGATCTAGTAGTCATATGTACTCCTTAGTGTTGTTATATCATGATCGCCAGCCGGCGTGAGGAAGGATTCCACGCACGATTGATATTATGGGCATGAGACCTACGATTATATTTGAGTGATGACTTAGAGGCGTGAGTCCACGACTTGACATGGCTGCGTATATGTTGTGTACCGTAGTTTGGCTATCATACATGTCTCCGCTTTATATATATGCTATTATGAATTCATTCTGATTTTCGATTCCACATACTTGGTACTGTTATCGACCTCCTTCTGGCCGCGTTCACGCCGCAGTCGAGATATCGTAACTACCGTCCGCACTCTTAGGATCACTGCTCATTTCTGAAAGCTCCATCCTCCGAGGCTTTGTCTTTGGTATGATTCCACGAGGTTATAGACTTTTGTACATTCGGGGTATGGCGGCCCCACCGCCACTGTTATTCCTGAAGTGCAGTAGTCACGTTTGTGGTTTGGGTTTGTAAGAATAAAGTTATCTTGTTTCACCATCGGTTAAGTTATTTTATGAAAGCGGCCTTATCGACCATAGTGATGTTTACCTTATACTGATTTGTTTTATGTATGTTCCTGCTATTCTCTCGACATATACCTAACAGGTACCGGAAGGGTACTAGTCGCGCCCGGTCGGGTCGTGACAAAAGTGGTATCGGAGCGATTAGTCCTCTGGAAAGTGTCTGACTGCATCGTGTCTAGTAGAGTCTTGATTATCGGTGTGTTGTGCACCACATCTATAATCGTGAGGTCAGCAGGACATTTAGGATTGGTTTCATTCTTCTCACTCTAAGATCGTGCGATAGAGTTGTGTGGTTGTGGTCGTCTCCCTAACGAGTTATGTTGTTTGCGACTACGAGAAAGCGTGATGACCGGGAAAGATTATGTGGATTGCGTATCCGGGTTAGTTATGATGGTAGTATAGTGGGTATAGTGACATTCACCATACTGAATTATGTATAAGTCGGACACGTGTTGCCTAGAATGATATTGGAATACCAAGGATTGATAAGGACTAATTAGATACAGGAAGGTAGGAGTGGTTTGATGAACTCTCATCAATGTTATGCGTACTAATTTGAGATAATTAGGAGATGATGAGTTGTCGAGAAATAAATGGACCCTTAAGAAGTTTAATTAAGAGACCTAATGGAAACTATGTTGTAAATTAAGCTACGTGGTATGCTTAAGAGTATAGTCTGAGATGAGATTAGGCGGAGTAAGTGATGGGATTGTTGTAAGATTTAGTATCATGAGCGAGGATATTGAGACTATGTACATGTGTTAGAATAAGTTGGTAGATACGAACGCAGTCTGTTAGGCCGTGGCGAGGTAAGTAGTAATGGTTCATATTTTGGGTTCATTTTCGCTTGACTTACGGTGAATGGGTATGCGTGTGCGATATCTTAGTGGTCATGGTGGCATAATGAAGTTCCATTAGTATATAGTACGAGGATGTACGAGGAATAGTAGATTGGTTTAAAAAAACATTCGGGACGAATGTTTCTGGGGGAGAATGTTACACCCCGTAGTTCAGGTCATGCGCATGAGGGCGTACGAAAGGGAGTAAGACTTAAAATTTTCAAAGGATAGGTTGACGGATTATTCCGGGCGGTTTTTAGTCAACTTTGAGGCAGGTTATGACCCGGTAAATTGAGAGTTCCTAAGTGTTTCAAAGGCACAGGCGTAGTTCGTTGAGTCTAGATTCCAACGCAACCAACCGTTCGTCGATAGGACGTCGGAGTAGAAAGTTATGAGGGTTACAAGTTCAGTGCGCAGTCGGACAGAAATGTGTTTCGGGCAAGGGCGACAGGGCCGCGGCGCCGGATGCAGGGCCGCGGCGCCTAAAGTTCTGATGGGTCGATGTAGTTACAGCGCCGCGGCGCCGGACGCGGCGAAAGAAAGTCAGAGGTCGCGAGTTTTGCGCTGGCAGCGTGGCCGCGCCGAGGCGGAATTTTGGGCGAAAAACTTAGAAAAGTCTGAGTTCTCTTTTAAAAAGGGCATGGGTGGGTGACAAGTGTCCCCCCTCATCTGATTTTGCTTGCATGGCTTATATTGACCAAGTCTTGTAGACTTGGTCATCTCTCAAACACCTCCCTCTCTCTAGAAAATTTAGCTCTCCCTTCTCTCTAGAGTTTTAAGAAGAAAGAAAAGCTTAGGAAAAATCTGAAAAGGTGTGGCAAGAAAGGAAAGGTTATTACAAGCTTGTGAAGACTATTGTGGTGGTATTCTTGGAGTAGAGGCTAGCAATTGTTGGAGTAAATTGGCTAAGAGCTTTAAGGTAACATTTCTTCCTTTAGAATTAGTTCTAGTGTTGCATGTTTAGAAGAAGGAACTTGTGATAGTAGATAATGCTCTTAGAATCATTGCATGCTAGAAATGTGGTTTGGATATGAAAAATGGGTTAAGAAGAGATATTAAGCATGTTGTAGCCTAAAAACTACATTAGGATTGTTAAGTGAATTGTTGGATTGATTGAGCCTTAAAATGTGGTGTTTTGATGGTAAATTCGGCCTTGAGAAAGGTGGCAAAGTGAGTAGAAACAAAGGAAATGCTTGCCCATTTTCTATAGAATTTTAGTGGCTTTGAGTTAGATTATTCTACATTGAAATTAGAGGTTAATGAACATATCATGGTTATTATAGGTTGAAATATTACTTGCGGTAGTTGAGCTTAGCAAGTGGATTGACCAAAGAGGTATGTGGAACTTTCCTATCTTTGAGCATGAGTATTTGTATCTATGTAGTACGGTAGACGTACAAGATTTAGTATTTTTACTTGTTTAAGTATAAACAAAGACTTGTTTGTTTTAAGAAGTATAAGTCCCTTGGTTAAGGGAAAAGTATGATTTTACAAAAGTATAGAGTACTTGGTGTGAAAGTATTGAGTATTGAATTATTCTAAAGATAAGAGGCTTGAAGTATTTTTGAAAATTGTATGAATTTGTTTGAAGTATAAGCCTCTTGGATAGTAAAAACGAAATGGTTCATAAGGAGTTATAACGGCCTTATGAATGGATAAGGATGTAAATAAATTTCTAAAGCATAAAGTTAGTATAACGGCTTTATGGGAAGTTAGTTATAATAACTTTATGGAAGGTTATGAAAGTTATCTATTTTGATTAATGAGCATAAGTTGTCTAGATTGTGAAAAATTGAAGTTACTTGGTTTCAAGCTTTGAAATGAGTTTTCTAAAGGTGTAGTAACTACGTTGAAAAAATAGACGCTCGATACTACGGTGTTAGTATCTTGGATTTTGCATAAAAGGAATCTCTTGAAAAGGATGTACGTGCGTAGTACTTTGGCTTGTTAAAGAGAATTATTACATTTGTGCCTTGATAGTGTTTTGGGCTTGTTCAATTGAGAATTATTCTATGTGTGTCTTGATAAGTACTTTGGCTTGCTTAAATAAGAATTCTCTTGGTTTATGTGAAAAGAAGGCATGGTAATTGTCTTGGTTTATGTAAAGGCATGATATTGAAATTCGAATTAAAAGCGTGTAGTTATGAGTTACTTGGGCGTCGCCGATGTGAAGGATTCCAGGTATGCTTCCATTGTTCGATTATGAGTTACTTGGACGCATCCGATGATGAAGGATTCCACGGGTATGCTTCCATTGTTCGATTATGAGTCTATTTGGCGTCTGCGTCGGTGATGGAGGATTCCACGGGTATGCGGCCATGGTGAGGTTCGTTTCCACATTGTGATATTTTGTTCCATGGATTAGCTCTCCATGAGTCTCTGCGATGCGGTGGATCTAGTAGTTAGCCACCGTACTTGCCGGTCGGAGGCGTGATGCGAGTGGATCGGTAGTTGGCTTTCGTACTTGCCGGTCGGGTTAGAGGCGAAGTGGTGTGATCTGAGGTGGATCGGTGGTTAGCCTACGTCTTGCCCGATCGTGATGTGGCCGAGGTGGATCTGGTAGAGGCTATCGCACTTGCCGATCGGCCGTGATTCGTATTAGTATTGTTGAGTGCAGGTGGATCGGTAGGCGGCTTTCGTACTGCCCGATCGATTGAGGATGCGAGGTGGATCGGTAGCTATGCCCGTCTTGCCTCGTACGGTTCTTACGATGCAAGGTGGGATCTAGTAGTCATATGTACTCCTTAGTGTTGTTATATCATAGACTGCCGGCAGTGAGGAAGGGATTCCACGGGCACGATTGATATTATGGGCATGAGACCTACGATTATATTTGAGTGATGACTTAGAGGGCGTGAGTCCCTGACTTGACATGGCTGCGTATATGTTGTGTCAAGTAGTTTGGCTATCATACATGTCTCCCGCTTTATATATGCTATTATGAATTCATTCTGATATTTTGATTTCACATACTTGGTACTGTTATCTTGACCTCGCCGAAGTGCGTTAAATCTGCAGTCGAGATCGTAACTTCTTTGGTCCGCTCTTAGGATCACTGTTCATTTCCTGGAAAGCTCCATCCCTCCGGAGGCTTTGTCTTTTGGTATGATTCCCTGAGGTTATAGACTTTTGTACATTCAGGGGGTATGGCGGGGCCCCGCCACGATTGTTATTCCTAGAGTGCAGTAGTCACGTTTGTGGTTTGGTGTAAGAATAAAGTTGTCTTTATTTCACTATCGGTTAAGTTATTTTATGAAAGGCGGCCTTATCGGCTTGCTAGTGATGTTTACCTTATACAGATTTGTTTTATGTATGTTCCGCTGCTATTCTCTGACATATACCTAACAGGGTACCCCGGAAGGGTACTAGTCGCGGCCCCGGGGTCGGGTCGTGACAATAACTCAGACTAGTGTAAACAAATTTGTGATTTTACAGGCAATACTCATGATTCACATTCTTATTCTATCCCTTAACTCACGGGATTGCAGATGAGGCAGCTTAGAAGATAATAACCAGTCATGCATATCCTATACTTTGATTATCAAAATAAAGGCAAAACAGCTTGTAATAAGTCAATATCCCACACATAGAGACTAACTCTGTTTAAAACAGGACTTAGGGAACATGGAACATCTCCTAACAAGCGATTTACAACATGTTAAGCGAGTACCATTTCTTAGTCTAATACATTATACCAAGTTCGGGATTAACACTTTCATATAGCAAGCTTATTATGATGTCTTATACTCAAACATGCAAAGGATAGACATAACTCAATATGTTTTAAAATTAGACTTTCGAAGACACACACAAAGGCCACTCCATAACTAATTATATGTAGGCATGAGTTTTGAAGAAAAATGTAGTCGATTCGAACCGGTGACCATAATAGTCAAATAAATATTAAACTAACAAGACAAACACTTAACTAATCATTATAATATGCTCTAAAAATGTGTTCACATCATGAATCGCTGAGACGTCAATACTATCTCATCTTAAACTAGTCAAGATCGGATGTAACCCAAAGAAACCTCAACTAAGTATCGAATTAGCCAAATAGTTCACAATATGAATGGAGTGCATCTTATCTTTGAGCGACAAGTATTTATCTAACCAAATAGACAATAAACGATGGTCATATCAATTTTAACACAACAAACCAGCCCATTGGCATATTAATCATTAATACCTTAACTCGACGTAGTCATATGATTAACTTAAACCTAAGCTAACAAGATAAATCATCACGAACTTTAGCGATTCATATTGGATCGACATGCTTAATAAAGCGTTAAAAAATCCTACTTGATCATTATTAGACCAAACAGTTTAATGATTGGTAAACGACCGGAATGATACTTGTATTTAAACCAACATGCTTGTCAAACACATGAATCATCTCACGAAATGAAATAAATGAGAAATTAAATGCGGAATTGTATTTACCTTCTCCGGTGGCGACGAGGCGTCGTCTTGAGTCGTCGAGTCCATTTCGGAGGTGTTTTGGGTGTTGCGTGAAGCTAAGCAAGAATTGATGTTTTGGATTCTTGTCGAAGCACTCTAAGGCGAGAATCGGTTGTGAGGTTTTACAATAAGAGGGTGTATGTTTTTACGAGTTTTAGCTCTAACAAAATGAATTCCTATTCTTAAAATTAGGCAGAAACTCTCAGATTCAATCCCTTAAACAAACAAAGAATCTTCGATTTTCAATCTCAGAACCTGAAATTCAATCTAAGCTTTTAAAATATCGAAAAATTCCTCCTAAAACAAAGACTGATTTTGCTGGTTCTTGCCCTTACAAAGGAAAAAAAATCGATCCTCTCTTTAAAAAAAACCCCCTTAAACACAAACTCGAGGGCTGTATTTATAGTCACCCATAGAGGGGTTTCCGTTTGAAATTCAAATTGAAGAAAAAGGTGAAAGGCTCTGAGATTGATAAGATCATGAGGGGACGGGTTTTTCAGCCCTTTAGAGGTTTGGGCGGATCGTAGTTTGTCCCTTTGGGTCGAAACTTAAACGAACTTGAATCGGTGTTTTATCCACTCAATCGAAGGGAGAAGAGTCTGATTCAGTGGATCAAACCATTTTCGCGGTTCAGAGGGCTCAGAAAAAGGGAGACGGGATGGGTGATGGGAGGTGATGGGTAGCATGGCGGCGATGCTTGTCCGGCGGGTAAAGGGGAGAGGTGGCGGCGGACTGGTGGTCACAGGGGTGAGTTCGTCGATGGAGGCTAGGGTCTGCTGGTTGTTGGGTTTAATCGACAGGGATGGTATTTAGTTGGGAATGGGGGGGGGGGGTGTTTGGACGAGATAAGGAAAATGGGCTGGGGGGGTTTATGGGCTAAGGAGTTTAATTTGTTTGGGCTTGGAGAAGGGTTTTGGACGAAAATAAAGGGGTAATGGGATTGGGCTGCTCGATCTTTTGGGCTGAAATGGGAAAATAAAAAAGGTATTAGGATTTATATATTTAGGGGATGAGAATTGGGTAGAAAATTAGGAGTATAAAATTTTGAGGATTAAATTAGAAGATTATGGTATTAATGGGTAACTAATCCAATTCCTCTAATTAATTAAAATATGCCTCTCCGTCAACATAATTAATTTAAAAATGCACACGCATAAAATACGATACAAAAGATTTAATACATGTATTTAATTTTGAATATAATATTCATAAAAAATGATTAATTTAGTAATTGAAGAACATATTAAGAGAAAATCGATCATCAATACTGACGACGAGATGTTAAAATTGTTTTGCTTAAATTTTAATTATTAAAAAAAATGTAATACTCGATATTGTAAAATTATGCGATAATTAGTGAAGAATATTAAAACTACTTATTTTTCGACGATTTTCAAGACTGAGAAGCATTGTAAAATTAATTGGAGATAAAAGGACGGTCTAAATGAAATGTTCAGTAAATATGAGACAAAATTGGGTGTCAACAATTGCTCTTCTCAAAACTGAATTTGCTATGACTGATTTGGGGAAACTGAGTTACTTCTTGGGTATATCAGTCACTAGATCTGCAGATACTATGTTTCTGAGTCAGCGTAAGTATGCAGAAGAAATTGTGTTCAGAGCTAAGATGTCGAATAGCAAGGCTATGCCCACTCCTGTTGATTTGAAATCCAAGCTCAGTGCTTGTGATGGTGATCCATTGTTTGATCTTACTCTCTATCAAAGTCTTGCAGGTGCTCTTAAGTACTTCACTTTCACCAGGCCCGACATTGCATATGTCATCCAAGGCCAGTGTGTACGATGTTCGATGGAACCCGTTTCTTGCTCTTAGCGTATTGTCGATACATTAAGAACACTCACGCTATGAGTTGCATCTCTACCCCTCCGCTCCGAACAGGTTACTTTCCTACACAGATGCTGATTGGGCAGGGTGTCCGGACACGAGACGCTCTACTTCAGACTATTGTGTGTTCTTAGGGGATAATCTGATCTCTTGGTCTGCCAAGCGACAAGCCACGTATCCAGTGTCGAAGCATACTATAGGGGTGTTACTAATGTAGTTGTTGAGATCTGTTGGCTCCGGAATCTTCTCTTGCAGCTGAGTTGTCCATTGCGTAAGACATCTATAGTTTATTGTGATAACATATCTGCTATCTATATGTCTCATGTCTGGTCCAAAGATCGGACCAAACATATCGAGATGGATATTCATTTTGTTCGTGAGAAGGTGGCACATGGTCTTGTCAAAATTCTACATGTACCTTATCTTATCGATGTATCTGACATCTTCACAAAGGGACTACCTGCACAATTGTTCACATCTTGGATCCACTGAGCATTCGGCCTCCTAACTCGTCCGAGGGTATGTTAGCGAATATTCTTCAAATATTCACAGTATATATTGTATTTATTAGTATCATGTATTTAAGGTAACTTAGAATTCTTACTGTATTAAGAATCACCTTTGTACAACTATATATATTGTGATTAATAAAAGAAATCCCTAAGAGAAATTATTCCAATATCTTACCATCTCAATGCTGTTTTTGCTGGAAAATTCAGACTTGTTGTCATCGGATTTGATCAAATTAAGCGTCTTCTTGTACAGATTAGAAGGAAAACGGGCTCGATCGAACATGGACAACAGTTCGATTCATGCAGAACTCTGGTAATTTTACACTGACACGCTTCATGTTTGACACTACTTTGTTCTAAAACTAAGGGGAGGGGCCAAGTAAAGGGGGAAATTGGTGGTTCTTTGTGGAAGAGTAACAAGTTTTCTATATGATTGGAAATATGTCGGAGAATGGGCGGAAGAGAAAGGTGTGAATTTATATATGTTGTGACAAAGTTAGTGGCTTAAAAGGTCATGCCAAATCTTGGATTTTCTAAAGTGGTGGATGTGGGGTTCTTGGTCCATTGATTGACGTGCTTAGCAGTTAGCATGAAGTTCAAGTAGACCCATACTGACTTAGTTGTTAGAATTAAATGCCAATGAGTAGTAGTGCTACATTAACATTTTTGTTAGCCATTTATCCCAAAAAATATGAAAGTGAAGACCTAACATTTTTGTTAACCACTTATTCCAGACAAAGGTATCCATTCATAGGATGGACTTATTGCCAGTTTGTCAATCTTCAAATGGGAAAAGAATTCTTCCTTTTTATGATATTACAGATTAAGCTTAGTGTGTATGATAACAAGAATTTCTAGGGTAAAATATTTCTGGGGTAGAAATGTCACTAGTGTTACATAGCAAAATAGTTGTAATTCTCGTGTGACACAGTGAATAGCTTTTTCATACTTAATTATAATGGAAACTTATTGACTATTTCAAATTATTAAATTTAATGGTGTTCGAATTTTTTGACGAATCACAAGATTAGATTCATTGTTTTTTTTTTCCTGTTTTTTATTTGGTATAAATTCGTGGATGCTGATTTAGGACTATAATTGTCCTTCCTTCATAATCATACCCAACTATTTTAATCTCAAATGTAATGCCACATACTCGTATGGATGTTGATAGAACCCCATGTACTTAAGATAATTAATCAATCTTATTGAAATTATTCACACAAAAAAAAAAGGAAAAACCAAGAGGAGGCAGAAAAAATGTCAACTTGGTTTAGGAGTATTAAATAGTGTTCATTCTCTTTTTCCAAGAAAATGTTGTCTTAGTTCCAGCAATGTCAACCTTTAACTCTCTCGTCTGCCCGACCATATAAGCCTAAATTGATTGTCTTTTTTGTTTGGATTAGGAAATTTAGTGCTTACAATTCGGCAAAATTCCATCATCTACTGTTTCAATCATGACTTGCATGCATTTCTCATTGTCTTCTTTGTGTCCCATACCTAAATGCCCCAACCTCCACCCACTCATCTATTTAGAAAATGTGTAAAATTAGACTCTCCATTTGGCTAGTGGAATTTTCAGATATTCAAAGTTGAAATGCAATATACTCAAATAGAATAGCTGGTGGGAATACTATATGCAAATGAGTAATTTGCACTATTAGTATAAATAATTCTTATACCATCATGTTATTTTTATCTGTTGTAATAGATAACATATTTTATTTTTAACATATTTTCTGGAAGCATGAAAAACTCTTGCTCACTTCATGGCTAAAATGAATATATCCCTCCTATCACTGAGCCTAGAATTCCAATATAAAATGCTAATTATGAAGCAGAAATTATTATGTTGTTGATATTTTTTATTCACAATAGATAAAATGCTCCAGTTTTCTGTTCTATCATAATGGAAGGGCTCTGACATAAAAATCACTTCTAAGTAATTATTACCCCATAAATCCTATATTTATTTACATGGAGAAGAAAATATGTACATGCTAGGCTCTTCTACGCTTGAACTATTTTCCTCCTCGATACAATGCAAGAAAAAAGTCTTCTTGAATTAAGGTCCATCTGTCCAACATCTGCGGTCTTTTGAGGAATTAATCAAAGCCCATTTAAATAGATCTATGATAATTATCGACCTGCATGCACACATTTGTAGAAAATATTAACAAGGATGTACAAGATGCAAATATTGATGGAACATGATAAGGAAATAGAGATGCATATATGGGATCATATCACAATTGGGAAGTTAATAATGTGTTGTAATTAGAAAATATCTTGAGAGTTGGAAAAAATATCTTTCCATGTAATAACTGTGTATACATAATGTGTAACATTACAACAGAAAAAGTAATATACATTTTCCTTTTCTCTTTTTTCTCTTTCTCCCTTCTTCACTACGTCTTCCCTCTCCCTTCATCTTCTCTCTCTCTCTGCAACTTTAAGCTTCATCTCTTCCATTTCTTCTTCTTTTCTCTTCATCATAATCAGTATCATCACGACCTGCACACAGTAGAAAACAGATTGTTGTTTAGTGACTGAAACGCAGATTATTGGATGTGATAAATTACTGAGTTCATCAATGAACCAGTAATTTAACCTGGTATCAGAGCCTCGTGGATCGATGAGGTAGATTGAGGGGATTTCCGCCACATGCAGAAGGAAATTCGAGGAATCTGCGCATCGAGTGAGGAAAATTTTGAAGTTGATCGATGAAAGGGGATTTCCAACACATGCAGAAGGAGATTCGAGAAATCTGCACATCGAGTGAAGAAAATTTGAAGTTGATTGATGAAAATCAGTAAGTGACTTCATCAGATTAAGGATATATAAATTTGTAGATGCGATATATAGATCTGTAATTTCGTATTTGAAATCAATACTTGTACTGCAAAATAAACAATGGAGAATACTGGTGAGACATTGTCGAGTGAGGCTACAACAATGATGATGAATGTGGACCATAATCATCCGTTATACTTGTTTCCATTTGATGCGCCGGGATCATTATCGGTAGGGGTTACATTGAGTGGAATGGACAACTACACGATATGGAGTAGGGCAATGAAACTGGCGTTGTTAGGAATGAACAAGCTAGGATTTGTCGATGGAACGATAATGAGGGAGATGTTTCAGGGTGATATGGCAAGGCTATGAGATAGGTGTAATGCTATCGTCGTTTCGTGGCTGATGGGAAATGTGAACAAAAGTCTGTTCAGTGGGATGCTGTTTAACTCAGAATCTCATACTATCTGGGAAGAATTGAAAGAGAGATTCGATAAAGTAAATAGTGTAAGAGCCTTCCAGCTGCATAAGGAGATTTTTACATTAAGGCAAGGAACTATGCCAGTATTAATGTATTATACCAAGCTTAAGGATCTTTGGGACGAATATGACTCGATTATGCCACCTCCAGACTGCTGCCCTAAATCAAAAGAGTTCAGTAGCCATCTGCATTATCAGAGAGTGTTGCAGTTCTTGATGGGGCTGAATGAAGGATACAATCAAGCAAGAAGTCAGATCCTAATGATGCAGAAAATACCTAGTCTAAATCAGGTATACGCAATGATAAACCAAGAGGAAAGTCAGAGGATAGTTGCGGGAAACAGTCGAATGATGCAGGAGATAATTGAATCAACCGCAATGTTCACAGCCAGAAATGAAGCAGGAAGGGGTGGAAATGGAGGTCCAAGTGGAGTTGCAAAGCAAAGAAAATCATACAATCCTAATGCGTATTGTGATTATTGTCATGGAAAGGGACATTTCAGACAAGATTGCAACAAGTTGATGAAATGCGACTATTGTCACAAAACTGGACATGTGCAAGATGACTGTTATAGACTAATTGGATATCCTAAAAAATTTAAAAGCAAGGCAAAGAAGGCATACAATGTAGCAGGATCTGAAATATACTCTGATGTTGCTGGGAAGGAGAATGAACCAACATACAACCAGCAGAGGATTTTTCAGCAGAATTATGGACATAACCAGGAGACTCAACCAATATACAACCAGCAGAGACCTCTTCAAGTAACTATGGACCTGACCGAGTCTCAATCTTTCACACGGTCGACACGACCAACATCAACAACTTCTGAAGTTACTGGATGAGAAAACAGGAAGAATGAGAATTGCAAATATGGCAGGTATGAATTCTTCTGATACTGAGGCACAAATGAAATGGATTATGGATTCAGGAGCTACTAATCATATGGTTGGTAACAAAAATTGTTTGTGAAATACATACTTGCCAGAAAATACAGGGAAAGTGCATTTGCCAACAGGTGACTCAGTCAAGGTGTCTCATATTGGTGATTGTCATCTTGGGAAAGGTGATGTTCTTAGCAATGTCCTATGTATACCAACCTTCAAATTTAATCTCTTGTCAGTTTCAAAGGTGACTAAGGAGTTAAACTGTAGTGTCACCTTCTTCCCATACTATTGCATTTTTCAGGATCTCCCATCTGGGAAGGTGAGGGGGATTGGTAATGAAGAGGATGAGTTGTACATTGTGTGTCTGGACACAGAGAATAAGGAGAAGGTTCTGCAGAAGTGTATGGCAACAGTACAATCTGTGGATGCAGGAACTTGGCACAAAAGATTATGTCATGTGCCTATGAGTGTTCTAAAGAAAATGCCATGTTTTAGGAATAATAATTCTTTTGTCTTGGACAGATGTGAGATATGTCCTTTGGCTAGGCAGACAAGAGTTCATTTTCCTATTAGTACTAGTAGAGCTACTAAAGCTTTTCATTTGCTACATATTGATGTATGGGGTCCTTACAAAGTAGAGACATATAATGGAATGAGATATTTCTTGACTATAGTGGATGATTTCTCTAGATGGACTTGGGTGTTTCTAATGAGATTAAAATCAGATGTAGTCACAGTGTTAAAATAATTTTTTGTTGAAATCAGAAATCAGTTTGAGACCAGTATCCAGAGGATAAGATCAGACAATGGAGCAGAGTTCTTTAATCATAATTGTAAGGAACTATTCACACAACGTGGTGTGGTACATGAGAGTTCATGTCCATACTCACCACAACAAAATGGTGTGGTAGAAAGGAAGCACATGCACATATTGGAAACAGCTAGAACTATTAAATTTCAGGCCAGCCTACCAGATAGGTTTTGGGGTTTGCTGGTGATAGGAGTTGTCTACATTTTGAATAGAATACCCTCTACTGTTATTGGGAACAAGTCACCTTATGAATTATTGTACAACAAGCCTCCATCACTCTCTCATTTTAGGGTGATTGGTTGCCTATGTTTTGCAACCATAATGGTGAGACAGGATAAATTCAGTCCCAGTGCAGTGAAGGATGTATTTCTTGGCTATGGTGCTGCACAAAAAGGTTACAGGTTATATGACATGGAAAATGAGACATTCTTTATGAGCAGAGATGTGGTGTTTATGGAGGATGTGTTTCCTTACAAATGAGGGACTAATGATACTATTAATCATATTAGAGCTCATGAACATTTTAACTATGATGATTTAGTCCACCACACAGTTAGAGCTCCCTAGGAAGCTCAACATGAGACAGTTAATGTACCATCAAATAACACACAGGAATATTCATGTTCAGAAGGCATGATCCAGAGTATTCAGCAAGAGGAAATTGAACATCATCCACCAGTAGCAGATGTACCTACTAGAAGGTCTTCCAGGCCTAGTAGGCCTCCCATTTGGCATAAAGATTTTGTTACGAAGCATGGATCATCAAGTTGTCTGTACTCTATATCTGATAGGGTAGATTACACCAAGCTTTCACCCAGATATCAGAGCTTTGTAGCTCATTTATCAGAGAATGTTGAGCCTAATTCATATAAAGAGGCTGCAAGGAACACAAGATGGGTGGAGGCAATGGAGGCTGAAATAAAGGCTTTGGAAGATAATGGTACCTGGAAATTGGTGTCTCTTCCAAAAGATAAAAAGGTTGTAGGATGCAGGTGGGTTTATAAGATTAAGTACAAGGCAACATGAGAAGTTGAAAGGTACAATGCAAGACTTGTTGCAAAGGGATATAATCAGAAAGAGGGATTGGATTACCAGGAGACATTCTCACATGTAGTGAAGATGTCCACTGTAAGGTCAGTGATTTCCCTAGCAGCTGCAGAACAGTGGTCCATTCATCAAATGGACGTTTACAATGCTTTCTTACAAGGCGATCTGTATGAGGAGGTCTATATGACAGTCCCTGAGGGGTTTAACATCCAAAGTGGGAAGAAGCAGGTGTGTAGGCTGATGAAGTCGTTGTATGATTTAAAACAAGCATCACGGCAGTGGAACATTAAACTTACCACAACTTTGATTGCTTCTGGTTTTCAGCAGAGCAGCAGAGACTACTCTTTGTTTACCAAGCATAAAGATGGTAGCATTGTAGTCATCTTGGTGTATGTGGATGATCTATTGATTACTGGAGATAATATGCCACTTATTCAGTCTACAAAAGACATTCTAAAGTCAGCATTCAAGATAAAATATCTCGGAGAACTTCGATATTTTCTTGGAATAGAGTTTGTCAGGAGTTCCCAAGGCATACTCATGCACCAACGAAAATATGCTTTAGAGCTTGTCTCAGTTTTGGGATTATCAGGAGCCAAACCTATGTCATCGCCCATGGATATAAACGTGAAATATACCACCTTGGAGTTTGACCAACACATAACAAAACAACAGCCTGATGTAGCAAAGCAACTGTCGGATAAGTCTTTGTCTGATCCCACTGCATATAGAAGATTAATTGGTCGATTGTTGTACTTGACAAATACCAGACCTGACATTGCTTTTTCAGTGCAATGTTTAAGTCAATTCATGCAAGCTCCTAAAGATTCACATATGGAGGCAGGTCTTCGACTTGTTAGATATATTAAGCAGGAACCAGGTCTGGGGATTCTAATGCATAGGTCCAGTACACAAGAGTTGAGGGAATTGAAGGCCTTCTGTGATGCAGACTGGGCTTCTTGCATCAACAGTAGGAAATCTGTGACAGGTTACATGATCTTCTTTGGGAGTTCACTTGTTTCCTGGAAGTCGAAGCGACCCTCGTCTCAAGATTTCTGCAGAAAGTGAGTCTGAGCAATAAGCGACCCACGATGGTGAGGTGATTTGGATTATTGGTCTTTATAAGGAAGTAAGAATCTCCCTGCAGACACCAGTTTCTCTGTTCACTGATAGCAGATCTGCTATGCAGATTGCGGCAAATCCGGTGTTTCATGAAAGAACCAAACACATTGATATTGACTGCCACTTCATTCGAGAACAGATTCAACAAGGATTGGTGTCTCATACATTCTTGCCTACGACAGAACAACCTGCTGATGTATTGACCAAAGCATTGGGTCGACCTCAACATGTGTACTTGATGTCCAAGCTAGGGATGAAGAACATCTTCATGGTCCCTAGCTTGGGGGGGGGGGGGGGTGTAGAAAATATTAATAAGGATGTACAAGATGCAAATATTGATGGAACATGATAAGGAAATAGGGATGCATATATGGGATCATATCACAATTGGGAAGTTAATAATATGTTGTAATTAGAAAATATCTTGAGAGTTGGGGAAAATATCTTTCCATGTAATAACTGTGTATACATATATGTGTAACATTACAACAGAAAAAGTAATATACATTTTCCTTTTCTCTTTTTTCTCTTTCTCCCTTCTTCACTACGTCTTCCCTCTCCCTTCATCTTCTATCTCTCTCTGCAACTTTAAGCTTCATCTCTTCCATTTCTTTTTTTCTCTTCATCATAATCAGTATCATCACGACCTGCACACAGTAGAAAACAGATTGTTGTTTAGTGACTGAAACGCAGATTATTGGATGTGATAAATTACTGAGTTCATCAATGAACCAGTAATTTAACAACATTATTAGATATATATGCTAAATTCGTATTTTTGTTCCTTCGATGTTTGATACAACGTAACTATATCTATTTAAAACTCGCTTAGTCAATATATTGCTGTCGAAAATCTATTCCAATTATTGAGAAGCAATCTGACAAGAAATGTACCTTTGACGAAGGCAAAGAAATTTAATAATCAGTACTATATATATAAGAATCTAATTAATATACTACTTAGATTAAATAATGAAAGCAACATTCTCGTCTTTGTAATTCATGGAAGAAATATAATCAATATAAATACTACTCCAGTAGTAGTAAAAAGTTAAAAGACTAAATATATCCAAAGTGAGGATGATATAGTACTATATTACATTTTGCATATTGTTACACAGCAGCCATATATACACAATAAATTAGATATCAAAGTTGTGTTTGTTTGATAACATATATGTAATATGTACATATTCTACTAATTCGTAGATAACAAAACATAGCATAATACTGACCGCTTCACGCTTATACGTGACTAATTTTAGCCATTAAGGTGGCGTAGCATCCATGGCGGCATCACAGAAGTGTTTTGTTGTTGCTGTCCCGACGATCCTTCAACTTCTCCATTGTCTCCTGCAGTCGGGTATGCTTCCCTGCAATTTTTTCACATCCAATCAAATGCCTTAGTGATCTCTCCAACAAAAGACTTTGTGATACATGAGTTATCTTAGCTTATGAATTTAAAACTAAATGTATTAGTTTTAGGATACATAACTTGTTTTTTTCATGAACTAGCTAGGGAAGGAATGTATCAAATTATAGGTACATGTTAGAAGTTCTATAAATACATAGGCACTATAGCCTTTTATGTAAGAACTATAAAAAGAAAGACATTTACCAATAATATTTTTTGTTGTCATATGTTGGATGTTGTTGCCAAAAGTACTTTTCACAACGTAAATTATTGCATGCCTTTACAATAACTTTCGATTCGAAAAAATTTCGCAACAACTCGGGAAACAAGTTGTTATCATTTACGTTTTTAGCAACAATATATTTTTATTATTTCTAAAGTTTTATTTTCAATGTTATACTTTCTTGTAATGAAGCAAAGTTGAGTGAAGTAAAATGATTTCTTTACTCGTCATCAAAGAGAATTTGAGAGATTGACAATACTTCTCCTTTCCAAGTTTCCAACAAATCATGTAACTCAAAAGTTTTTGGTACTATACTATACAATATATATCTTAATTTTATCCTTCAGTATATTTTGGAACGGTATACTTTTATAAGTTGTCCTGTATTTATTCTTAACTTTAACGGAGTTACAGCACAGATTGGGTGGATTCCACGAGTCAAAATACTTCAGAAAAGATGTCCACCTTTGATCAAGGGCTAATATTACCCTCCGTATTCTTCCGGCTGCACTCAGTTACGGTCGAAGATAAATACGAGAGAATTTATAGATGACAAGGATATGAATAAATCAAGTATAACGGAGACTAATATTAAACTATTTGCATAATAGAGGGGTTTTGAAAGATAAAGAAGGCAAAAGTTGAATAAAGAGTTGAAAAGGGACAAAGAACATACTCTAGGTAAAGGTTGTTCAAGGGGTGTGACATAACGAATGAAGATGAATTGAGATGATCATGGCTCTGTTGCTCCCACTGATTCTGCTGGGCTATCTCTTTCTCCCTTTCCTTCACCTGTTCAACCAATATCTCAAAACATACAAATCCTGTTGTTAGGCATTCCAAATGGGATTTTTTGGAGTGAGATCCAAACATATTTTACAGAAAATAAATTACTACCTGCTTTGAGAGATCGTTGTTTTGCACTTGTAATGCCTTGTCCTGTGCAATGCAAGAAAGAAAGTTACAGCTAGAAGCAACTTGATTCTATCATGCAACAAAAGTTTCGCTCCTTTTCTTGTGAAGAAAATATGCATTATTGATCATAACATTAGTTTAATTTGAAGCTAGATAGTAATGACAATATGTGTGATGGGCTAGTGACACTTTTACAGTGATGCATGTCGATAAGATAGCCGACTATTAAGAAGAGTTTAACTAATAGACATCAATATAGCGTAATGAAATTTCTCATGCCATTAGGTTATTAAAAGATAACCACGTACAAGTAATTTTTCATAAAAATTGAAATTTTATGATCTTGAAAAGAAGGCAGGTTACATACTACAACAACAGGTTAATCTTTCATCCAAACAAAAAGGAAAGTAAAATAACATGATATTAAAAATTCTTTATATTATCGGTATATGTGTTGAAACAAAATTAAGAACATGACTCTATCAAAGATAAGCTTCATACCTTCTTTTGCAGCTCAGAAATGGTTTCATGCATCAATTGGTTCTACAAGAAAAAAGTGACCAGTTCAAAAGGTTTACTATAATAAACTCCACACACACATTACTGAGCTCCTCTTATACCTTTCTTGATCGAATGTGCTTAAGAGCAGAATCGAGTTGGTGCTCCAAATTCTGAAGCTCTTTCATACTCAATGAGTCCAAGTCTTCTCCCGCGTAATGCCTGTAAATAGTCTCATATATATACGTCAGTAGGAAATATATATTAGATACAGATATAGAGTACTATACTTGAGCACTGTGGGAAATGTATGTATACCTTTGGTTTCTTTGCAAGACCTCAAGTCTGGCCTTAAGCTTAGCATGTTCCAGAGTCCAGCTCCCCTGCAAAAAGTTAAGTTTTCTCCCAATATTTGATAACTAAGTCCACTAGGTAGCACATTATAATTAGATTTAGAGTGAAGGGTCAAAAACACACCTCAATTATCACCCTTTTTTGAGCTTCGAACTATCATGTGAGTTTCCTACCTAAACTATTACCAACTAGTTTGCAAAACACACATCAACTATCAAATACTCATTTTTCCCTCCTCAACTATCAGGTAGGAAAAGTGAATAATTGATAGTTGAGGTGTATTTTGCAAACTAGTTTGAGATAGTTAGGTAGAAAACTAAAAAAAATGATACTTGAGGTGTATTTTTTACCCTTATCTCTTAGATTTAACAAGACTTCGGCATACCGGGGCATCGATATCAGTAGCATTAAGCTGCCTCTCAGCATATGAGTACCTTTCATACCTTTCAAGAATCCTTTCCATGCTGATATATCACATCACAAGAGAGGGGGCGATAATCAAATAACACCTTCATTTGATATTTCTAACAGAAAAAAAGAATTTCTAGTGTAAACTACCAGTATCATTTTAACAATAGGAAGATAGTACTGTTGAGTTACGTAAGTCAAGAATTTTGATGATTAACGACTGGAACAAGTGAAGAACTAAGTATACTATGTGTCTCAATTATCGCGGGATTGGAACTACCAGAACAAGTGAAGAACTAAGTGTCCCTCGTTTTACATCGGGTATTTAGACTAAGCTAACGTTTGTTCATAGAATTTGGAAATTTCTCTTCAAAATATTTTTAAATTTCAAAAAAAGAAATTTCACTTCCACTAACAAAACTTCAATTTGTGTGTGTGGGTGTGACTGTTTCTCTTGCTTTGCTTTGTTTTGATTTGCTTTGCTTTGCTTGTGCTTATGATTCGTCTTGAACCGAGGGTCTTGAAAGAAATAATCCCTTGATTATTTTTATTAATAAAAGACATATATATACAAGTTACAAGGAAGATCCTCTTCCTATTCTACCTAGAAATTTCTATTCTATTTGAAGACTAACTTTATAATTATGGTAATATTACACTACTAATTAAGGTACAAACCTAAGTCTAATATTTACCAAATACACAAGGAAAGGGGAAGGGCCCCACACGGTACATGGACATGGGCCACACGGCTGGACCCACTGTTTAACACACCCCGCAGTCATAGCGGGCGGTCTTCGTACGCTGAGACTGTCTCTAAAATCTTCAAAAAGGACTGAGGGAAGACCCTTTGTAAAGATGTCTGCAATTTGATATCTCGAAGGAACATGACAGACGCGTACTTGTCCTTTTGCTACCTTTTCTCGAACAAAGTGAATATCCATCTCTATGTGTTTAGTACGCTGGTGCTGAACTGGATTACCAGAAAGGTAGATGACACTTATATTATCACAATACACCAAGGTAGCTTTCTCAATGGGACAATGAAGCTCTAAAAGAAGATTTCGTAACCAACATGATTCGGAGACCACATTAGCTACCCCTCGATACTCGGTCTCTGCACTTGAACGTGAAAGCGTAGATTGACGCTTGGCAGACCATGAGACCAAGTTGTTACCCAAAAACATACAATATCCAGACGTAGACCGTCTGGTGTCAGGACAACCACCCCAATCAGCATCTGTATAGGAGACCAATGTAGACGTCGACGAAGGATACAAATGCAAACCATACTCAAGTGTTCCCTGAATGTACCTAAGAATGCGTTTGAGTGCATTCATATGTTCAACTCTGGGATCAAACACACCTGCTGTACGGCATATGTAATGTCTGGTCGCGTGAACGTCAGATACTGAAGGGCGCCTGCAAGACTACGATAGCTGGTCGGATCCTCATACGGAGAGCCAGCTGCAGCACCCAACTTGGGTTTAGTATCAACTGGAGTAGAAGTGGACTTACAGGATGACATCCCAGCCCTCTCAATGATCTCTATTGCATACTTTCTCCGTGATAAGAACAATCCACCTGCATGACGAGTTACAGCAATCCCCAAAAAGTAACTCAAATGGCTCAAGTCCTTCATGGAAAACTCAGAACTGAGCATTGTCATAATAGACTTGCAAGAAGTATCGTAAGAAGCGATCAAGATAATATCATCAACATATAACAGAATATAAGTCATGGAAGATCCTCGACGATATACGAATAATGAATTATCAGACCTGCTGTGAGAAAAACCCATAGCCGAAACAAAATCAGCAAACCTCTTATACCAATCTCGTGGAGACTGCTTAAGCCCATACAAGGACTTCTTCAATAGACAGACATGATTAGGATATCTAATATCCCTAAATCCCAAAGGCTGATGCATATACACTGTCTCTTGAAGATCACCATGTAGGAAAACATTCTTCACATCTAGCTGATGAATGGGCCATGATTTCGAATGAGCCAAGCTGAGCACAGTACGAATGGTAGTCGGATTGATCACTGGGCTAAATGTCTCACCACAATCTACACCAACCTGCTGAGTCTTACCATCACCTACAAGTCTAGCCTTGTGCCTTGCAAATGAACCATCAGAATTTTCCTTATGAACAAAAATCCACATAGACCGAATAATATTAACATCAGATGGACGGGGTATCAACTCCCACATCTTATTGTCAATAAGATCATTATATTCCTCGGTCATGGCAATTTTCCAATTAGGGTCATTTAAAGCAGACATAGGATTACGGGGTAATGGAGATTTAAGAACATTTGAATTTAAATTGAAATGTCTTTTTGGTTTAAAAACACTCATTTGACTACGAGTGACTGGACCATGACTCTGGGCTGGATTGGGTGAATTTTGGGAATTTTCGGAAATATCTGGAAGTACCGTCGAAGGCGCCGCGGCGCCAGAAGTATTGTAGGGCTCGCAGGAGTTTTGGCGTCGCGGCGCTGAGGGCGGGTTTTGGGGAACCTGCATATTTTATGACAAATCTGAAAAATGTCGGAGAACATAAGGGGAGATAGCATCATCCAAACAATCATAGGAACTAGACATAGGTTTTTCTTCTTTAGAGAAGGGAAATTGAAATTCATCAAAGAGAACATGACGACTAATGATGATTCGTTTAGAGGACAAATCAAAATATTTATAACCACGGTAATTTGACGAAAAACCCAAAAATACACAAGGAGTAGAACATGTCTGAAGTTTGTTGATTGTAGTGGCTGGAAATAGTGGATAACATAAGCATCCGAAGACCCTAAGATGAGTGTATGACGGAGTCTTATTGTATAACACTTTTAGAGGGGATGAATATGACAAGTCTTTAGAGGGATGAATATTTAGGAGATCGGTAGCCATTTGTAGTGCATGATGCCAAAAGAATGGAGGAACGAAAGAATGAACCAATAAAGTGCAGACAATATACTTAATGATACGAATTTTTCACTCAGCTTTCTCATTTTATGAAGACGTATGAGGACAAGAAAAACGAAAATCTATCCCATTATGAGCACAAAACTCCCTAAATTCTCCATTATCATATTCTTTACCATTATCACATTGAATGTTTTTATTTCCGCATTTAATCAGTGCGTTAACATGAAGGCTCTAAATTTTATGAAGATGGAAAAAAACTTGAGATTTTTTCGCAATTGAAAACGTCCATAAATATTTAGTATAGTCATCTAAGAATAGAACATAATAATGATGACCCATAGAACTGAGAACCGGAGATGTCCATAAATCACAATGAATAATTTCAAATGGCATAGAAGTATTCGAATTTGAAGCTACAAATGGTAATTTAATAATCTTTCCCAAAGCACAAGATTGATAAATTGGAGTACTACGCGTACCGTTACAAGAAATAAACTTATGTCTATCTAAAGAAGATAAAATAGACGACCCCGGATGACCTAGACGAGCATGCCACAAGGAAGGAGCAAGAGATGCAAAGGTGGATGTCATAGCTTGACGCGAGACGCTTGGACTTGGTGTGATCGAAAATAGTCGCTCTACCTACCAAGGTAGAGTTAAAGTCTGCGTACACTCTACCCTCTCCAGACCCCACGTTGTGGTATTTCACTGGGTATGTTTTTGTTGTTGTTAACTACAATTTTTCCCATGTAAAATGCATGCATGTCTAAATACAACTTCAAAACTCAAATTTTCAAGTTTCAACACATTTAGTACTTAACCGTGATTAAGGTTAAATTTCTTAATTCGGTGCAAACATCAGGTTGGGGGGGGGGGGGATATTTACCTTGTTTGGATTGTGCTTCAAATTAAATTTAATATGAAGAATTTGTAAAACTTAAGGTTTAAAACAAATCAGAATTATTTATATGGTTCTAAATCATCTTATAGTGAATGAAAGTGTAAAATTAAATAAATTCTAAATATAGAAATGTATTTTGTTCTTTTTAGAATAAATTAAAAAAATGTTAGGAAGTACAGGTTATCTTGTGAAGGGAATGTAGTACTATGGAAATGTTGGGAGCCAAACAGGCTATAACTATTCAAACGTGATAGTCATGGCAAACTTCTTTAGCATATACAATTTGATATGTATACTTCCATTTAAATACAAAAAAAACAATCCTGGAGAAAATGTTGGCGTTAAAACCTCAATCCCGTGAACTAATTAAGGACCTTTATTAGATATATGAATTAAAGTACATATAGTTAGTAAACAATCTTGATCATATTATCTTCCTTTTGAAACTCTATCCTGCTATGTTTACAGGTAGAATGCAAGACAAGGAAATACAATAGATACATAATCCTGGAAGTATATATACTAACAAACAACATTAGATAGATAAAGAAGAAAAGGTCGACTGAAGATCCCAAAATTAGTAACCACTATATATTGTCTGTACTAAATTGTATAGTAACAACTATCTTTCTTTTTTGGAAGATCCCAAAATTATGTTACTCCATATAGAGTTGAACATTTTTAAACATTTATTTAATTAAAGGTGTTTGGAGGGGATCCATTCTATCATCTAAATTCTCCAAAAAAAGTATTTACATGTTGCACTAAGTTGATTATAACTATATGAACAATGATATCATACTCAAACAAAATAATAATTCTTCCTAGTATAAAAGGGAGGCCCGGTGCACTAAGCTTCCGCTATGCGCGGGGTCCAGAAAAAGGCCGGACCACAAGGGTCTGTTATACGCAGTCTTACCTTGTATTTTTGTCAGAGACTGTTTCCACGATGTAAAAAATGGATCTTGAGCCTAACTCAACCCCAAAAGCTAGCTTGTAGGGTGAGAATTGTCCAAGTACATATAAGGAGTTCATGTTCCCATTTCATATCCGATGTGGACTTTGTCCAAGTCCATATAAGGAGTCCATGTTCTCATTTCATATTCGATGTGGGACTCTTAACACTGCTCCGCACGCCCATACCTTGTTAACTGGAGCGTAGATAATATAATTTGGGGGCTCAACATCGGTTAATAAAGAACTGGAATGAGTCTGGCTCTGATACCATGTAAATAATGGATCTTGGGCCTAACTCAATCCCAAAAACTAGCTTGTAGGGTGATGATTGTCCAAGTCCATATAAGAAGTTCATGTTCTCATTTCATATCCGATGTGAGACAGTTTGAACTCATGACCTCTTGATCACACGTCATCAACTTTACCAGTTACTCGTAGGTTTCCCTTCAATTCCAGCTACTATGCATTCCTAAATTAATGTTGAGATCCTTACTATAACTTCCTTGATCTGTAAATTTTCTATCCCCCCAATCCACAAATTTGAGCAACGAGTTTAAAAAAAATGGTTAGCTGCTGAACAATATCTTCCAATAGTTAAATTGATACAAACAAAAAACTTACTTTCATATCATCTCTATCTCATTTGATTAATTAATTACTCCTTCCATTCCAAATTAGCTGCCATGAATCAAACTATACAAACTTTGACTAATATTTTAATATGTATTTTCATCAAATTGACATCAGAGAAGTTACAACTTGTAGTACTTTTTAAATAATTTTTTTATCTAAATTTTAATCATAAAATATTTGGTTGAGATTAATCTAATTTAGCTATAAAAATTAGTCAAATTGACTCTCGAAAAGAGAAATGTGTCAATTAATTCAGGACGGAGGGAGTAATTAGCAAAGTTAAATGTTATGTCTCATTTCTCTTGTTATCGTCTAGAACTTCTACGAACTTTTACTTACTGCTATTTTAATTACTCCCAGTACAAAATTTAACCTGTTAAAAATACTTACCTTCTAGTGCATGCCTTATTTGGGGAATTAACATTCACCTTTGTACCCAGTAAATAAAAATAAACATTAACCATTGAGTATAACAATGAAAGGCTGAACCATTGACGTGGATCAGGTTAGGATTTAAGTCTCAAATTCTACTTAATCAGAAAACAATAAATAAACAAAAAACAAATAACACACAAATTTATAGTGGTTCACCCTCAATGCGAGAGCTACATCCATTTTGCCGCTGCAAATTTTACTATAATCAAATGAGGAATTTGAGTTTTTACAATTCTCTCTTTCTCTCTTGCTCGACCTCAAAGAAAGAAAAACTGCGCCCTAGTCTATATATAGCGAAAAATAAGGCGAACATAATACAAGCCTAAAATTATCAAAATACCCTCTGTGTTTCACACTATGCGTATAGTTTTCATAGTGTCGGCGGTGAATTAGGCTCCACAACTCAACAATCTCCCACTTGGAGACTAATTTCAATCATTTGTCTCCATCTGTAGCGGCGACTCCGATCCTCATCCAAGAAGTCCAAACTGAAGTTGCACACAACACAACTTCAGTTGGACATTCGACACGGCCTTCGTCAGCATGTCTGCTGACTTCTGACTTTCTGGGATCTTCTCAAGCACTAATACTTCATCTTCTAAAGTTGATCTAATGAAATAGTACCGGAGTTGTATGTGCTTCGTGCGAGCATGGTAGATCGAGTTCTTTGCCAAATGAAGAGCACTATGGTTATCACAGTATAGCACACTTCCCTCGTGGTACTGATCCAATTCCCACAGAAAATATTATAGTCACATCATCTCATTTGTGGCCTCTGTCACGACAACGTACTCAGCCTCACATCTAGAGAGAGCTACTATCTTCTGCAACTTTGAAACCCAACAAATCGCAGTACCTCCGAATGTGTAAACATACCTGGATGTGCTCTTTCTGCTATCAACATCACCACCTTTGTCAGCATCAACATATCCCTGCAATCATGTCTCTCACTTTCGAAAACATAAAGCGGGACTTGAGATGCCCTTCAGATATCTGAAAATTCACTTCACAACCTCCCAGTGTTGCTTTCTCGGATTGCTCATAAACCTGCTAACAACCGCAATGTCTGGCCTCGTACATACCATCGCGTACATAGCCAATAGCAGAGGCATAAGGTACCTTGTCCATATGCTCCTTCTCGTCCTCGTCACAGGCGACTGTCTTTTGACAAACGAAAGTGTCCATCCAAGGGAGTACTGACTGGCTTGACATCATCCATGTTGAACCTCCTTACTTCTGATAATTCTCATCCCAAGGATTTGCTTTGCGGCTCCCAAATCTTTTATTGTAAATTCTTTTGTCAGCTTCTTCTTCAGCCTATCAATCTCATGTAGGTCTGCTCCTACGATCAGCATGTCATCAACATAAATGAGTAGTATTATGTAGGAGTCTTCAAATCTCTTGAAGTAACAATAGTGATCTGCTTCGCACCTTAGGAATTCGGCTTTCTTCATAAAGTTGTCAAACTTCTTATACCACTTGGAGCTTGTTTCAGTACAAGCTTCTCTTTCCCTTTACCTCAAATCCCTCAGGTTGTTTCATGTAAATTTCCTCCTCTAAATCACCGTGAAGAAACACAGTTTTCACGTCCATCTATTGAAGATTCAGATCTTCCTTTGCTACCAGCCCAAGAATAGTTCTGATTGTCACCAACTTGACTACGGGAGAAAAAATCCCCATGTCAATGCCTTCTTTCTGTTGATGACTACGGGAGAGAAGATCTTCGTGTAGTCAATGCCTTCTTTATTTGATATCCCTTCACAACCAGCTTCGCTTTATAGCGCTTAGTGTAACATTACGGAATTTTGGGCAATGATTTAAGCACCTAAACGTAGGCAAGTAGACCCGAGCCTCGGGAAATTTATGTTATATCTACGTATGCTAATAAGAGATTAATATATAAAAGGATAAAACCCCGAAATAATTTTGGATGTGGCAAGTGTGACAACGGAGACCGGGAATAAATTTAATGCGTGCATATAGAGGTTATGGACTAGTATCATATCACACGAAATTATGACATTGAGTATATGAAGATCTTATGAATTATTAAGATTTAAGTTAATTGAGATCACAAAATTTATTAATTATGTGTGTGATTGATAAATTATACGGTCACTTAATTAATTAAGTTACCATGCGGTGCAATGTGGCGTGAAATTGATCTCTCCACCGTCAAGAATTAATTGAGTAGGAGACCAAATCATTCACCAACATGAAGGCAATATTTTAGCCTATTTTGTCTTATAGTATCCCTATCTCTTTTTATCTAGGTGGTTTGAGTTAGTCTTCCACATTATTATTTTTCTTTATCTAAGTTGTTGGTCTTCCTTTTCTGGGAGGGATTTGGACATAGCTTTCTACATAGGAGTATTATTTTTCTCAACTGAGATTATTCGAAAACTGAAGTTTTAGTTGGCCACTTCTTTTTGGATAATTTTAGAAACCCCTCCAAATATGTTACGAGGTAGGTGATGTGTTCTAGTTGGAGCGGAAATTCTTTTGGAGGAAGTTTAGACAATGTCAGAATTCAGTTGTGATTAATTCCTAATATCCAGGTATGTTAAAGGCAAATTATTTCTTTCTTTTGGCATGTTTCATGTAACGAAACGTAACCGTGATATTACTTCATAATTTATTCTACTCTTGATAGTTAAGCAATGTTATGTTATTAATTTTTATGCTAAAATCATGTCTAAATATGTTCCTAAGTCCTTATTGAGGATGATCTGTGTAATTATGTGATCGGGGTTCGCTGATTTATTTCAGAATCAACATTTTCATCAACCTCGCCATCACTGGCTTGTTTATCTATCGCAATAGTACATGGCTGTAGCTCGGGTGCTGAGAAGTCTCTCAAATCAACTATTTCTGATTCCTTGTTCTTAGGTTTTGAACTCTCCCGCAACTTGTTCTTGTACAACACATGTTCATTGAAGATGACGTCCCTACTTCAGATGATCTTCCGATTTTGGTCATCCCATAATCGATAACCAAACTCGGTGTCACCATAGCCAATAAAATAACACTTCTTAGATTTCGGATCAAGTTTACTTCTAGCAGTAGCATCAATATGAACATAGGACAAGCAATCAAACACTTTCAGAAAAGGAAGATTTACCTTTTTTCCACTCTAAGCCTCTTCTGGAACTCTGAATCCCAAAGGAACAGACAGTCTTATGTTAATCAAGAGGTTGCGGTATTAATTGCATCTGCCTAGAATATCTTGGGCAGTCCATCGTGTATTATCATGCTGACATGTTCTGTGCACGCTCATTCAATGTTCGATTCATCATTTTCGTTAATCCATTTTTTGGGACGTTCCAGGAATAGTCTTCACTATCTTGATCCCGTTACCAACACAATACCGTTTGAAGTCACCATCAATGTATTCCCCATCATTGTCGGACCTCAGGCTCCTCAATTTGAGATTTGTCTCATTCTCGACCATGACTTTCCACCTTTTGAAGAAGTGAATACGTCAGATTTATTTTCATAAATTACACCCATAACTTCCTGATTGAATCATCAGTGAAGGTCACATAGTAATGTGATCCTCCAAGTGAGGGGACAGTAGCAGGTCCCCACACGTCAGTGTGCACCAATTAAAGCTTCTCAACTTTCAATTCTCTACGTGCAGTTGAAAAACTTACTCGCTTCTGTTTTTCCGAGAATGCAGCTCTCACACATGTGATGAATGATAACCGACTTCAACTCTAGAATATGATGTTAGTCACCAGAAGCTTCAGCCCTTTCTCACTCATATGTCCCAGCCTGCAATGCCACAGGTATGTCTTCTTTATGTTGTCAACAACAACAATTGTATCATGACAACTCGTCGTCACATTAAGAGTACCGGTTGTTTTACCTCGACCAACCACCATAGCACCATTCATCACTTTTCAGGACCCATTACCAAAGTTAAGATCATGTCCCTCATCATCAAGCTAACTCACTGAGATCAGATTATGCTTCAAATCTGACACATGTCTGATTTTTGTGATCTTTCACACATTTTCATTTGACATCTTTAAATTAATGTCTCCAATACCAACAACGTCTTAAGGCTTACCATCTGCCAAATAGACTTTTTCGAGATACCCAGCAACGTAATTCATCATTATATCACGATGTGGGCAGGTATGGAAAGACGCTCCTAAATTAAGTACCCAAGAGTCGATCGGGCTGTCAACAGATAGCAACAACACATCACTAATGTCTTCAATGGCAGCATTGATTCCACCCCCTTGTTGTCCTCCTTCTTCGGTGCCTTGCAATTCTTCTTGATGTGACATGTTTTCCTACAGTTCCAACATTCAAGTGTTCACCCGGATCTGGATTGACTCCTGCCATTCCTTGACTTCGACTTGCCCTTATTTCGGTTGTAGTTTCTATCATAATTTGCCTCTGTTCTCAACATTCAAAGTAGAACTCATCGATGCCTCATCAGAATCTATCATGTGAACCTCCTCAGCAAGGATAAAATATCTAACATCGTTGAATTTTAGTTTATCACCACCAATAAATTTACTAACCGCTACTCTCATCGACTACCAGTTGTTCGATAGTGATGCCATCAAAAGTAGGGTTTGCGCTTCATCGTCAAACTCGATTGCAACTAGGGGTGTTATCGGTCCGGTTCGAACTGAGAACCGGACCGATAAGGTTTCGGTTCAGAGTCCAGATCCGGGACCGGACCGAAACCTTATCGGTCCGGACCGGTAAGAATTTTCCGGGTCGGGTTTTGGGGCTCGTTTTTTTTTTTTAAAATTGAATTTTCAATACTGAAATTGACATTCTCGGACACATTATCACGAAATTTGAACGTTGAAATCTATTGTATATCGCGAGATATTTAGCTTTGAAAAGGGAAAAACGTAACGATTTGGGGGAAAAGTGAAATTGATTGGCAAGATGGACGTTTTTGGAGAAATCGGCTGAACCAAACGGCCTTCGGTTTCGTCTCGAAAAAATACTCGAAATAAAAAAAAATTAGATCAAACAGACATCCGAGCGCAAAGTTATGACCATTTAAAGTTTCACTAATTTACAACTAATTTATATGTCAATGCTTCAAATTAAAAAATAAAGTCTACATCACATATATTTAAAACATGTAAAATAGTCCAACATTAGGGAATATTGCAATAAAATATAATTAGGGCTCACAGGGTCGTAGGGAGGGTCGGGCCGGGAGGGTGTTCACGGGTATTTTACCGGTTAATGCCAGTGCTCTTATCGATCCGGGTAATTTTTTGGAACTTGTATCCGGACCGTTAACTTTTCGGTCCGAGTATCGGTCCGGATTTACCGGTCCGGTTCTGCATCACCGAGAGTATCCGACCGCTAACAAATTTCTAATTGCAAATGTATGACAATTGATTGACAATCGTATTGAATTCATTCACATGTGTTGTAACAAGGGAACCTTCCTTCATCTTTAGATTAAAGAGTTTCTTCATGAGAAATACCTTATCAATTGCCAAAGGTTTCTCATACATGTCGAACATAACCTTCATCATGCCGGTGGTCTTCTCCTTCGCCACGTTGTGAGCAACGTTCTTCAACAACGTCAATTGAATGACTCCCAGAACCTGTCTGTCAAGGAGATTCCACCCTGCATCATTCATCTCCTCTGACTTCGGACTCAGCGATTGATGAAGCTTTCTGCTGTACAAATAATCTTCAATCTGCATTCTCCAAAACGCATAATATGTACCATCGAATTTCCCGATGTCGTGCGCCAAACTATCTTCACCTCCCATCATTTTCTAAATCGCAACACAACATGTCGCTATGATACCAGTGACTCAAATTCTACCTAATATGAAAATAGTAAGTAAGCGAAGAACAAATAACACACACAGATTTATAGTGGTTCACCCTCAATGCGAGAGCTACGTCGACTTGCCTCCACAGATTTTACTATAATCAAATAGAGAGTTTGAGTTTGTACAATTCTCTCTTTCTCTCTCGCTCGACCTCAAAGAAAGAAAAATGACACTCTAGTCTATATATAGCAAAAATTAGGGCGAACATAATACAAGCCTAAAATACTCTCTGCGTAGTGTTTTTATAGTGTCGACGGTGAATTAGGCTCCACAATTCAAAATACAATGAGTCTTCTAAAGTTTAAAAGCCTAACTTGGTGGTCAGCAGTACTACAGACTTTAATTTATAAGAATGCTTTTCGGGAAAAATCGGCCACGATAATAGTTTCGTCGACAAGATCCGTAGTACTGGGTTTTAATTGTACTTAAAAGAGAGAAAAGAGAGATTATGTTAGTGTCTCATTATAGCCATAGTTGCTTTATATAACTGAAATGACCTTTTTCCTGTTCTGCGTACCTCAAAAAAAATTCTTCTCTTTCCTAGTCCAGATGGTTAATTAAAGTCCACATGGTACTAATCAACCATAAAATAGGTTATTTGCTGGTGTGGGGTAAGGATCGTTGGGTAAAAGCAAGTTTCTTTTAGATCCTACCAAAATAAATCGGCAAAAAGGGTTGAAAAACACAGAAGAGTACATAGAGAAGCACAATTAATTACTACTCACTCGGTCCCAAATTACTGTGATGTAACTTCATTTGACGCACTTTAAAAAATAAAAAATTTATGGTTTAAAATTCGTCAAAGATATCTCATTTTTTGCGTAAAAATAAAGTTTAAAGTTAAATTATTATCAAATAAAAAAAATGTCATTCTTTTTTTATCGAATTAAAAAAAAAAGTGAATCATTCTTTTCTGGAATAGAGGGAGTAACAAGCTTTAGTTCATGAATTCAAATAGACCTCTCTTGATTTTATGGCGAGACTACTAGTACTACTTTCAGAAACAAAATTACGAGCTAGTTAGAAGGGGTCACGCGAGGGGCAGATGTAGAGCTACCCGATTCACCTGTATCTAGTATTTTCGACACAGAGTATATATATTTGTGTGTAAAAAGTCATGTATAACAAGTTGTGAGTTTGAACTCATAATTTTAAATATATAATAAACTTAATGCTAAGAAGGTTAGTAATTGAATACACGAATTTAAATCTTGAATACGTTCTATCAAATATTGAACCCTCGGAAACTCAATAGGCTTTGCATGCAATGAGCAAGGCAAAGAAGGATATTTTAATACTCTTAAAACGAGAAAACTTTTGAGGAAAAAAAAGGAGGAGAATCAGAGAGATATCAAGAAGAAACAAAACATACGAAAGCACTTGCTCAGGATAGAAGTAATTTTAAACTAAAACATTAACAACTTAAACAAAGAAAATTGGAGGAAACAAAGATCTGAAAAGTCAAAATATATGATGCTGCGGCTATGGTTGTTACCGAGCAGAACCCTATCGAATAATATATATATTTGATTTGATTCGAAAATTTTCGAACTTTAGGTTCGATTCGATTTGAACTTGACGAATCTTAAAAATTAAAGCTCGATTCGGGTTCGACATTATTTTTGAGCAGTCAAGGTTCGATCCGATTCACCGAATCGAATCGAATATTCGAAAATAGTTCGGCCCGAATACAATATATTATGTATTGAACAATGATATCAAATACAATATAGCAAATCGGATCGAATATTCGAAAATAGTTCGGCCCTAATGTGTTGACTGGGCTGTGGCGGATAAGATCGAATATTCGGCTCGATTTGAGCCGAATTAAAATCTAAGGTTCGGCACTATATTTGATGCAACGAATCGAACTCAAATCGAGCTTTTTCAAGCCAAATTTTGCGAATCGAATAATTTGGCTCACTTACTGCCCTAAACTTGTGTCACAAAAACGAGAAAAACTATTTCAATATTAACAAAATCTAGGGGTAAAGAACAAAAGAAGAGTTTAGAGTTAAAGTACACAAAAGAAAAGATATGATATTAATTGGTGCAATGACATAAAAAACTTACCAAGAATCAGTAGAATACTCAAAGAGTTTGCCTTTAGTTGAAAAAACAATTAAACCAACTTCAGCATCACAAAGCACAGAGATCTCATGAGCTTTCTTCAACAACCCAGATCGCCTTTTCGAGAAGGTCACTTGCCGATTAATTTTGTTCTCAATCATCTTCAACTGCACTCTTCCTCTCCCCATTTCTTTTCTTCTTTAGTATTTCTCTATTTGGTAAATTAAATGGTGCTCAGTGTTATCTCATGTAGTATATAACTAACTATATATTTCTCTGTTTGGTAATGAAATGGTTGTGTAGTTGTAGAGAGAGAGAAAAAATGTATCGTTATTGGGAAGTGGAAGGATTCTCACCAGATATGAGTGGTATTGGGAAATACCAGAGTGGTTTCTTCAAAAATGTTGTCAAGTTTTGATTGGTTGAGGTTCCTGTTGAGTCGTTAGGTACAGAGTATAGACCACAAGTTAATACAAATGCCGTACGTGTGGGGGATGACTAACTGTACGGACCTAATAGGATCTAATTTTCCAGATTACATTCCCATGATGCTAACGCCTGTTTGTAACTCAAAATTTACTACTCCCACTCCCTACGTCCCAATTTATATAATTCAATTAAAAAGACTTTTTCATCATGTAATCTAAAATAAATTAAATATATTTATGTAGTTATAGATCATTTTGTTAAAAATAAAAAAAAAGTTTAAATTTAAATTATTGCTAAATAGGAAAATGTGTCATTTCTTTTGAACTAACTAAAAAGAAAAGTGAGTCATATAAATTAAGACAAATGGAGCAATGTTTTTCAATACTTTGAATTAAAAGTATTTGATAGAAATATTTTATCATGTGTTTAGTTATTCAATTGAAACAAGTCGTGATTCGAATATCTAAATAAAATTTAAAGGATTATCGGTATATTAAACCTATAAGTAATGACTATATGTATCATGCTTATTTTAATTCGCTAGAATATTTACTCTTTATTCAAGTAAAATCAAATTCAAATTAATTTATTTGATAAATGTAATTGATATCTTGATATAAAAATATGCTAGGAATCGGGTGCGTGCTATATTCCAATATAACAAAAATTCTCGTGTCGTCACTCTTGAGTAGGAATTTTTACATGTCAACATGGAGAATTTTCCAAATGTTTCATCCTATTATAAAATGATGAAAGAATTGACGGATCAACTCAAGAACGTTGGTGCGCCCGTCACTAATGATCGTCTCATCTTTAGATGGTTGCAGACCTATCTGAGGCTTATAATGGCGTTGGGATGCTTTTTCATCAAAGTAATCCTCTTCAATCGTTCTACCAGATCCGTTCCATGCTCGCATTAGAAGTGGACGACTTTGCTACAAAGGTGGCTACCGGAGCTAATTCCGTCATACTGATGACTACGTCTGATGACCCTCACTCATTCTCGACCAATTCTAGCCAAAATCGTAACAATGGTGGTGGAAAAAAGGGTCAAAATCGGGAAAATAGTGGTAAGAATCGCGACGACGGTCGCGGCAGTGGAAGTGGTGGTCGAAGCAGTGGTGGCAGTGGGCCAGCTGGGACGCAGCACCACTGGTCGCAGCCTTGGGCCACTACACAATGGTCGTGTGGTTGCTGGGCCAGTGGACCAACATGGCCTCTCCAGATTACCCAGGCATTCCAGTGTCCAATTTCTGGTCTGACACCTATAGATATTGAAGTCGCGATGTATACACTTGGATTAAATCCTCCATACGCAAATTGGTATTGGACATTGGAGCCACTTCTCATATGACGTCCGCCCAAGATAATCTCTCATCTTATTTTAATTTGAGCAATAATCATGGCATAATTGTTGGTAATGGTAATTCAATTCCAATTCGTGGTTATGGTCACACAAATTTGTCCCTGCCACATCCCCGTAAAAATATCTTTCATGCCCCTCACTTAATTAAAAATTTGGTGTATGTCCGAAAATTCACGACTGATAATTGTGTTTCTGCTAAATTTGACCCTTTTTGTTTTTCTATGAAGAATTTCATGACAGGGATACCTCTAATGAGGTGTAATAGTCGGGGAGAGCTTTATCCAATCATCACCACCACCATTACCACGAGTCAAGCCACACCTTCTGCATTTGCCGATCTTGCTCCTTCTTTGTGGCATGCACATTTGGGTCATTCAGGGTCGTGTATTATTTCTTCTCTTAAAGATAATAATTTTATTGATTGTAAGAGTACGCGCAGTACTCATATTTGTCCTTCTTGTCCTCTAGGGAAACATGTTAGATTACCGTTTGTAGCCTCTACTTCTAGTACGTCGATGTTTTTTGACATTATTCATAGTGATTTATGGACATCTCCCATTTTGAGTTCTTTGGGCCATCGTTATTATGATTTATTTTTGGATGATTATTCTAATTTTTTGTGGACTTTTCCTTTGTCTAAAAAATCTCAAGTTTTATCCACATTCTTAAAATTTAGAGCTTTCATCAGTTCCCAATTTGAACGGAAAATTAAAAATATTAAATATGATAATGGGCCATTTCGGGAATTTTGTGACACTCATGGCATATCTTTTCAGTTTTCTTGTCCTCATACGTCCTCACAAAGTGGGAAGGCTGAAAGAAAATTTTGTACCATTAATAATATTGTCTGAACTTTACTAGCCCATGCTTCATTACCTCCGTCATTTTAGCATCATGCGTTATAAATGGCTACATACCTCCTTAATATACTCCCTAGCAAAGGTTTAGCATATCAATCACCTCTAAATATTCTTTATAACAATGATCTCTCGTATTCTCATCTTAGGGTGTTTGTGCTATCCGCTTTTTCCGTCTACTACAATTAACAAAATACAAGCTCGTTCTACCACTTGAGTATTTTTTTTGTTATCTGTCTAATCAACGTGGTTATAAATGTTTTGATTTATCCGCTAATAAAATCATAATTAGTCGTCATGTCATTTTTATGAAACCCAAATTTCATTTGCTAAATTGTATAATTATGTGTCTAGTTCGTATAATATTTTGGATGATGGGCTCTCACATTATATTTTCCACCATTTATCCGAGATGTCCCGTGACCAAATCAGCCAGCAGGCCCTGCTAGCCCAAATATTACCGATCCAGTCTATGCTTCTCGACTAGCAGGCCCACTAGTTGTTGGCCTAGTTTTACCGTGACAACCTTCTGCCACTGGGCCAGGAGGCCCATTACATGTTGCTCCAGTTTTACCAGACCTGACACCTACCCAAAACACGTCCCCTTCTATTTTGAGTAAAGGGCCTATTACTCGTAGTCAGCGTGATATTTTTAAACATAAAAGACATTTTAATCTAAATTCTAATGTCAACAAATCACCCCTGCCACGTAATCATGTGTATGCCCTTCATGATCCGAATTGAAAAATGATCACGGAAGATGAATATAATGCTCTTATTAAAAATAAAAAGTGGGAGTTGGTGCCCCGTCCGCCTGGTGTCAATATTATTCGTTCAATGTGATTTTTACTCATAAAAAAATTTTGATGGTTATTTTGAGAGGCATAAGATACGTCTTATATGTGATGGTAAAATACAATAGGTTGGCATGAATTGTGGAGAGACTTTTATATAAGTGGTCAAACCGACAACCACTCGCACTGTGTTTAGTCTGGATCTCTCAAAAGTATGGCACATTAATTATCTGGATGTGAAAAATTCTTTCACACAGTGATATTAAGGAGACAATGTACATGCATCAGACATTGGGCTTTAGGGACCCCACGTATCCCCATCATGTCTGTTTGCTGAAAAAAATCTTATATTAGCTTAAGCAGGCCCCACGGGCTTGGTATAAGAGGTTTGCAGATTATGTGTATACTATTGAGTTTTCTCAAAGCAGGTCTAATCATTCTATGTTCATCTATCGTCATGGTACTTCTCTGGCATACATTTTGTTATATGTGGATGATATAATATTGACCGTCTCTTCTGATAATCTGCGCAAGTCTATCATGTCCATTCTCAGTTCAGAATTTGATATAAAAGATTTGGGGCCCTTAAATTATTTTTCGGGTATAATTGTTGTTGACACCCAATTTTGACCCGTTTTTCGGTCCTTTCTTGCAATTTTAAGTATTTTAGCTCACCGCATTTAATCGTTATTTTGCATATTTTTACATAATATTCTATGTTTTATTTTTCACAAAATGGCATTGCATCTTTTAGGTCTTTGTTAATATCATGTTTTATTATTTTTGCTCCGTTATTTTATTTTAATAGTTTTGCATCTTTTTAAATATTTTTATTTTTAAATAATAAACACTGTTGTATTTTTACTCAAGCCAAATTCGTCAAATCAATCCATTTTGAGGCCCAATTTGGATCAGTCCAATCCAACACCTTTTTTAATTTCATCCAAACACACTCTTTTTACTTTCCCAAAAAAAACAATACCAATCTTTCATTTCCCCCCTAAAATCCAAACCCTAAACCTAGAATACCCTATAAATATAAACACTTCCTGTCGCGCCCTTTTTCGACCGCGACTTTTTAAAATAGCGAACCCTGCTCAAAATGCAATGTTAGAAAATAAAGTGCTAAATGTTAAAAGTGCAAACAAATATTAAAGTGCTAGAAATGCAAAAGTGCTAAGGGTTCGCGGAGTCGCCACCTAATTAGTTGGGTGAATTAGGACACCTAAATGTTTAACTAGCTTAAAGTAAAACATTAACTCCATTTTAATGGTCTGCTAAACTTAATGAGGTTCTGGATAAGGGTTCTTTATTAATCTAGAGGGAAGGGGTTATGCACCCTCTAAGATCCGCTAACTTGCGGTTGTCCTGCCAAACCTAGGGTAATTATTATATTTTTTTAAAATGCAAAATAAAAGCTCCACCTGCTTAATAAAATGCTAAGATGTTAAAATGTTTAAAAGGTGCCTTAAAGTAAAAGGTTGCTAAAGGTATTAAATGCTAGAAGGGCTCCTGCTTAGAAAAAGTGTTAGAAAATAAATAAGATGTTAATTGTTTAAAGGAATGCTTAAAAGTATTTAAAAGGGTGCTAAAATATTAAAAGTGCTAAAAGGTTAAAAATGCTGAAAAAAAATGCTAAAGTTTTAAAATGCTTAGAAAGCTTAAAAAGAAAGGTGTCAAAGGTGCAAAAGGAGTGCTAGCATATTAAAGGTGCTAAAAGTTCTAAGAGGGGCTAAAAGGCTAAAGTTGCTTAAGAGTGCTAAAGATTAATTTTAAAAGTAAATGGTGCTAAAAGTGCAAAAGAATGCTAAATGTTAAAGAGTGCTTAAAAGGTGCTGGAAATGCTAAGATGCTAAAGGTGCTTTATGGGCCATAGATTTATCTGCGCAATTAAAGAAGTGAGGCGTTAGTTTTAGATATGCGATTTTAATAATTCAGGCAAAGGATTAGATATGAAGTGACAAACCTAAAATAGATAATTAGAAGTGCCTTGCCGATTTTAAACTAACCCGCCCAATTTATTTATTTCGACAATAATTATTCTATGTCTCTTATTATTACAAAATAAATAGAATTGCAAATAAACAAATAAAGGCATAATTAGGCAATTAATTTTAGAGAGTAAGAGGAGTCGAGACGGATGACCACGACATCTTGTCCTATTTGTTTTTCCTAAGAGTTGCTGAAGATGGAACTCGATGGATGCAGGTGCGGGTTGCCATTTGAAGTGGCTCATGATGAGTCTCGCCATGAGACTCTTCATTTTTGCTCCGATGCGTTTCATGTAAGAAAGGGAAAGATAAGGATTAGTAAAATATTCCAAGGGTATAAATGAATATGTGCATATCTTAGCTAACATTTAATTAAGTCACCTAAACAAGAATACGTAGACAAAGAATACGTAAATGTAATGCAAAGACATTGGGAAAATTAATTAGCAATTCCGGCTAGCTCAACAAACATTTCTATATGCTTGAATAAAATTAAAACGACTCGCAGACACATGTTCTGAAAGAGGCAAATGTAATGCAAATAGACGCAATGCCGATATGTTTAGACATCTCAGAATGTATAACTCTTGGTTTTCTATTTACTCCTTTAAAGGAGGACAAAGTAGGTTACATACATAACAGGATTAATACCCATACTAACAAGAATCGCAGTATACGCTTTAGAGATAGACAAAACATATATGTGCAACATCCCATACCAAATATAAATCGACATGTTTAGATCCGACGAAAGGAGGAGAATTACAAGACACCTTAATGCATAAACATACAAGTAATAATATACCAGATCGACACATTTGGTCCTAAGCAAGGCAGGACAGGACAAGTAAATCATGGGCTAACACGAGAACCAGTCGAGATACATACTATAATTGATTAACAAGTTTCAGAAGTGTGATCCGGAGAACCAAGTAAGTAAACAGGAACATTTTGAAGACAGAATCAAATGCAGCATACAAAAGAGGAAGTGGTATTCCCTACTTGTACTAAACCATTTTCGAGACACAATAGGTTTCACAAATAGATTCTAAAATAAGGCAAAATAGATACATTGAAACTACTATACAATCACATATTGAACCTATTAGCTTAAACTGTATCAATCGAGTATAAGATAACCTTCCCAACTTATTTTTGATCAAAATCGAGACCATATCTAGCTTTAAACAAACAAGAACAACCTATACAGTATTAAAAGTACTTTAAACTAGGTATTTAAGTTAACTAGATGATTTGTATATGAACAGACTTAACACGACCAGCGTTTGTCCAGTTAAGCATATACAACTAATCTAATAACGAACAACGACATTAAGCACAATTAAACAAAACATGATATACCGATAGTCACTAATCTTAACTAAACATAGTTAGTCACCACATAGCACATAATTTAACCAAATAGAAGATCGCAAGGAGTAGGATTAAGAGGGACGACTTACCTTCTCCGGCAACACCGGCAGCGTATCAAGTCGTCGGTCCAATCGACGGGTTTTGGGTTCATGATGCGAATAACGGCAAGATTTGTTCACGATTCTTGCCCGAATTAAAGGAGGGTTTGAACTTCTTATTGGTGCTAATAGTCTAAGTCAACCCCAACTCCCGATACTCTGCCTATGCTCCATGCTCACGTCTGTGCAATTTCTTAATCGCCGCTGGCGGTCGATGCTATATGAGTCTTGACTATGGCTATGGGTTTTAAACTCTACCAAGGTCCCCGCCGATGCATGGGTACCTCTCTAAATGAGTATTGTCGCCCGACTGACCTATGTTCGACATCGCCGCCCGGTCGACGCCATTTGCTGCGCCTTGTTACCTTGCACAAACTCTACTGTGCTCTCCCCCGTTTTTTTTTTTTTTTTTTTTTTGGACTGTCTCTGCATGTGCTTTATAGTCCTGGTTTGGATTCTAAAGTTGGTAAGCAATCAATGCGATTTCGTACTGATTCTTGGCGAGATTTGCGCTGATTGTTTGCTAAAACAGGTGCTGATTTGGTTCGATAAGGTAACGATTTGAAAAGATTCGTTTGGTTATGGAAAGAAGAGCTGGCTAGGGTGCGTGGGTAAGGGAAGGCTCCCAGATTCTCGCGAGAATCTCGGCCGCATGGAGTGAGTGGCGCTACATTTAGGTTTTTAGGGTTCGCTGCTTTTCTTTTTCCGCGGCCGCTGGCGACGATGGGGCTATGGGTTAAAGTGGAAAAGGAATAAGGTGGCGAAGGTAAAGAAAAGAAGAGTGGGCTGAGAGTGAAATAAAAGGGCTGCTGGTCACGGTTTGGGCTGCATTAGTGGGCTGGGTAGTTATTAGGGTATTAGATTAGTTTTAGGCTAGTTAATTAGTTAATTTAATTAGTGTTAGTTTTAATTAGGTATTAATTTTAGGCTAGTTAATTCTAGGTAAGTGTTTTATTAATTAATTAACAAATGTGATTAAATTATTTAGGTGTCTTATCAATCTAATTGTTATAGTAAGTGCGGGCGTGCTATTTAATTAATGCTTAATACTTTAGAATGCGACGCTATTATTTAAAATCTTATTATTGTGCATTATTGCGAAGTTTAAATTAAAATTGCATTGAGTTCAGATTAAATTATTAAATGCAAGTATGATATTTAAGAATTGTTTAAGGCTTTTATGAATGCGGCGCTATCAAATGCATGTATTAGATAAAAAATGATTTTAAATTATAAGTGATTACGAAATTCTCTTGCGTATTAATAAATGCGGCTATGCTACCTGACACGACGTTATTGCTAAATTAATTATTTTATGTATTTATTAATGATTAAGAATTACGACAGAGCTTACAATTAGTTAATGCGGGCGCGGGACTCTAAGTGTTTAAAACTCTACGTAAGACGCGATGCCATTATTAAATTATTTATTTATGCATGTATTTATGTTTTATCGCTGCATTTTATTATAAAAAATCATAAAAATTATTTTACAAAATTAGTCTAATTTTATGGTTAATGGCTGGACGGGAGGGTCAAAATTGGGTGTCAACACTTCCCTATCATTTTAAAGGTCTGGAGCCGCAACATTTCATTTTCTTTTCATCTTCTTCACTCCCTCTCCTCTCCACTGCTCACACACACCCACACACCCACATACCACTGCCCATTAACGCTACTGCTCTGTCGAACCTCCCCACTCTAACCACTGCTCCCTTTAACCTCGGCGAACACCCATATTAACACCGTCGAACCCATCACCCTATCCCGCTACTGTCATTTTGTCGACCCCCACTGCTCCTTATCGCCAACGACCTCACTCCCACCACCGGCGCGCCTCCCAGATACACCGCTGTTGACGCTGCCGCCGCCTCTCTTTTGTGATGTTATGTATGTTGGTTTGCTGGACTGATTTAACATGATTTTCTGATTTTGGCCGGAGTTTTTGTTAGCGATATTTTGACTTCTCACGCAAGCGCACACATCGTTCACAAGTAATATAGGCTGATAAGGCCGAATATCATCCACAAAGACTGGTTTCTAAGTACCGTTCATCTATTTTATGTTATCTATTTGGCAATCGATATTTGATTGGGTTTTTTGTTTAACTACTAGAATAGTTGCAAGATTTAAACTAATAAAGTTGTAATCAGTTATGAATGAATTAGGGCTTTCAAAATCCTCGACTATCCACTTTATTCAATCCTTAATGCGACTAGAATGATTCTTCTTCTTCAGCTTCTCAGCACAAATGGCACAGCGGTACTATCTGATGGCACCGTGGATTTATTTATGTATGATCCGTGGATTGAGCACATGCATGCGCTCAAACGCATTATATGATACATACATGGCACACTTGATTATGAATTACATTTATATTCGTCCTCCGTCTCTACTCTCGTGTCTTATACAGATGTTTATTGGGGTGGCTGTCCAGATACAAGACGTTCACATCTGCTTATTGTATGTTTCTTGATGATAACTTGGTCTCTTGGTTGGCAAAATGTCAGGCTACTTTATCACGATCCAGTGCAGAGGCCGAGTATCGAGGGATAGTCAATGTGGTGTCTGAGTCATGTTGGCTGCGTAATCTTCTATTATAGCTTCACTTTCCTATTTAGAAAGCTACCTTGCTCTACTGTGATAATGTCAGTGCAGTCTATCTCTCTGAGTATCCGGTCTAACATTAGTGCACTAACCATATCGAGATGGATATTCACTTTATGCGCGAAAAGGTAGCTCGTGGACAAGTACGTATCTTACATGTCCCTTCAAGGTACCAAATTGCTGACATATTTACTAAGGGTCTTTCCTTGGTTTTGTTTGAAGATTTTAGGGACAGTCTCAGCGTACGACAACCGTCCGCTATGACTGCGGGGGTGTGAAAGACAGTGTATACACGGTCAAACCGTGTATATCACTTAGTCCGATTTTGTATCATAAATTACCATAGTTGTAGCATTTTTTTTATGACGGGGGAACCCGCAGCCGCTACTTTATTACAAGTGCGCACTTGGTAAACCCTCGGACTGACGCAATAGCGTGCAAACCACCTCATCCAGATAAACCACACTTGGCAAGCCATGTGTGACATACTCAACCAATAAGGTGTTGGCAGGGGGAATCGAAGCCATGTTATTAGTATTATAATAGGAAAATATATTAGTTTTGTATTAGGAAAAGGTAAATTTATTTTCCATATTTATATATTGTATATTTATAAATATACATCTTCATTAATGAAAATAATCAAGGAATTCTTTCAAATATGATAATAATTCACGTCTGTTATTTCACAAAAATAGAATCGAAGCATACCATACAGACTACAGTACTCAATACTAAACGCCAACACTTCTTTCTTTTTCAAGGAAAAATTTAAGTTGTCCCGGAATAGAAGATATTCAAGGATTTAAAAGCATATTTAAAGTTCAAATAGTTAATTACATGTATCTTTATAATCTTTAAATGAAATACTATATGGAGAAACCAACTTCATTCCATGACTTATATTTTATATCCATAATACTTATAATAGTAATAGATCTTGTCTCAGAAGAATGTCTTTAGATTATTAATTAGCAGAGAAAAGTTTATCTGTTTTTCATACCGTATATAAATAATCATGATATTTAATATTATCTCTAATCCTTAACGTGTTATAAAACTTTATATTCATGAGTTGTACTAGGAAATCGTATGAGATTAGACTATTTAAAATATTTCATTTACGTCCTAATCGTTCAAGGTTTAATGGTAATTCAATCCGTAAAAAATGGATCTTGAGTCTATCTCAACCTCAAAAGCTAGTTTCTGAGAGGAGGATTGTCCAAGTTCATATAAGGAGTCCATGTTCTCATTTCATTTACGATGTGAGACTCTTAACACTCTCGTATGCCCAAAACTCATTAACTGGAGCGTGGACAATATAATTTGGGGGCCCAACATCGACGAACCACGAATTGTAATGAGTTTGATTCTGATATCATGTAAAAAATGGACCGTGGGCCTAACTCAACCCTAAAAGTTAGCTTGTGAGGAGAGGATTGTCCAAGTCCATATAAGATGTTCATATTCCATTCCATTTTCGACGTTGGACTCTTAACACAATCCTTATATAAACACACTTTTATCTATCTAATTAAGAATTAAAAATCATAAATGAGTCCAAACAATTATGCAATATTCAAATACCTAAAAGGATTACGGTCTTTTTGAAAATTACAAATATTCTGCTTTACTGTTATATTGACACCACCATAAAGAGAATGAAATTTAGTTATACATCAAGTCAAAGTATCATGTTTGATGTACAATTTTTCATGTTAAATGGCTAATATCATATATCGGCCTAAAGAGAAAAAAATAAAATCTAAACACACGAATTGCTTTGTTATAACCCAAAAAAGAAATAAGAAAAGGAGAATAGTGCTTAACCCAATTCCTTCACTTGATATTATAATTTACACCAATTGACCGGGGTAAAAAAAATGCTGACACTTCAAATGTGGTAACATCATATATATACATGGTAAAAATTTCAAATCTAAAAGAAGGAAAGTGAAAATAATAAGAAATGAATTGAGTAATTTCTTATGGCATCGGTAGCTGGGCAGTGAGCAGTATACATTTAGAGGTAGGCTGGGGCCCGTAAGATTTAGCTTTATGTGCAAGTTGCGCTGATGGGCCTTGTCTCTTTTAGGCTATCATAAATTTGACTAATTCCATTGCTTGGCCGAATCAAGTAAGAATGTAGTCTTCCGGGGCATAGTCCAGTGGTAAAAGTCTGAGCGTTATAAGATAAACAGCGTGAGTTTGATTTCCCGCAAGCACGAAAAAAATATAATTAAAAAAAGCATGTGATAAATTCTTTCTATATTCCAAGTATTGATCGACAGTAATTTAATTATCAGAATCTTATCTCCTGTCTAAAGGACTGTCGAAAAAGGAATACATTCTTATCTTTAGTAGTGTAGACAAGAATTTCAATTCGAATGTAGCATCAGAATTCTTCACAGTGAATGTGTATATAAGTTTTAAATCGATTGATTTGCACTATGAGGTTTTAGAATGTCTTTTCAAAGAAAAAACATACTTCCAATTATAAGAAGCAAGTAATTAAATTGTTTAATAGAACTAGACTAAAGTAGGCTTGATCTTGAAAGACAAATTTAAACTGTAAATTCTTGGAACCTCATATATTCTTACTAAGGCAAATGTCGCTGTGTATAAGTAAATATGTCTTTATTGATGCCTACATTAAGTAGATGACAATTGAATTAGATTCTCCAACATAATCTCGTTGGAATTATATTTTACTTATTTAAAGTAATAGGGTTGAATTAGTGGTCTTCTTTAAACTTTGTGATATGTGTCCATGACATAACTAGTCAACTACTCCATCTCTTTCCATTGATGTGATCCTCTTATATTTTTAGTTGTTCCAATTAACATAATTATATTTTTATATTTAAAAAGAATATAATTTTAAATTTCTCATTTTATTTTTAATTAGATATTGTATACTCACGTTAATACTTATGATTTGTTTTATACTGGATATTTCAAAAGTCTCTTGAAAAAATCTATGCCTATAATCAAACAATATCACATAATAGGAATATTCTTTCATGAACATCAAATGAAATTGGATCATATAAATTGGGAGAGGAGTAAATCAATATTTTGCTTGTCTTTCTTTACTAGTTATATCAATCAATTAAAGTCGAAAAGAATTTCGATATACATACCTCCTTTTCAACTTGTTCATAAATAACAAAAAGCCACAACTAGGGACAAGTCATTGGATTAATCACAATTCACAACAAATATCGCTCATTTATATCTGTTAAGAGTTTCACATCGGTAATGGAATGAGAACATAGACTACTTATATGGACTTGAACAATCCTTACCCTGCAAGCTAGTTTTTGGGGTTGAGTTAGACCAAAGATCCATTCTTTACATGGTATCAGAGCTAGACCCATTTCAATACTTTGTTCAGGGCCCCCAAATTATATTATTCACGCTCCAGTTAACAGGGTCTGGGATGGGAACATGGACTACTTATATGGACTTGAACAATTCTCACCCCTACAAGCTAGCTTTTGGAGTTGAGTTAGGCTCAATATCCATTCTTTATACAGACGTGCCTGACTCATTCCAATTCTTTATTCATCACGCCGCCCCCAAATTATATTATTCACGCCCAGCTAATAAGGTCTGCGCGCAAGTGTTAAGAGTCCCAAATTATATTATTCACGCTCCAGTTAACAGGGTCTGGGCGTGTGGGGAGTGTTAAGAGTCCCACATCGGTAATGGAATGGAAACATGAATTACTTATATGAACTTGGACAATCCTCATCCTACAAACTAGCTTTTGAGGTTGAGTTAGACCCAAGATCCATTCTTTACAAGATCGTGTATTATTATGATATGCACATTCTGAAATATTGATGGACGAGCAATATGAATATATACAAGATAAGCATATGATTCAAAGACACAAAAATTACAACAATTCCATTTAATTACATATTGGGATACAAGCAGAAATGCACAGTCAGGACGGTTCAAATGTTATAGTAGCAACTTATGCATACATTATATTTATTCTCCTCCATAGATTGATCGCCGCGATAATTCTTTAGAGAGTTTCTAAATACAATTTGCAACAAAACAAAAAGGATAATGCAATACATTATACTGTATACTGGTTGAACCAAAGATGGACAGCTGCTTCAATTTATCAGATTGATTAAAGCATCCACCCAGGAATAAAACCATTCATATTGTGAGCAGATGCTGCTGCATTCACCTCATCCGCATCGACAGGATTGTAACTGGAAAAGTTAAACCAGAAAAAAACAATCAAATGTAATAATAACAAGGTAATTAATAATAATAACATGAGAATTGTATAAGGAAGCCTAATTTTAAACCCATTATATGTGAATGCAGGTCCCTGATGAGCAAGATTGAGCACATAGGTACAGAGAGCAAAATAAGGTTGCTGACACACTGCGATATGAACAATTGATGCTTATTAATGAAAAGAGGATGAATGCAGTTTGTCGCGGACAACTCTACCCGAACAGGATAATTCGAGCTAAGGAAGGAGAGGAAGGAACTTTTTGGGTACATAGTACATCTGGTAGTTCCTTCTATGTTGTTGATGCATATATACCAACTAAATTAGGAATTACTTTTAAAAAAAAATATTTCAACATGTAATACTAATGATTTACCCGACTCTGAAACCTTAACTATTTTGGTCGAGCGCGACCCTGTATCTTGTTATGATGCATAATATATGATACTAAATAAGTCTTTACCGCAAAATAAGGGATTACCCAAAATGTGGAGAAGAAGAATGCAATCCTAGAGGCTGAAAGAAACCCTCTGTATGAGGGAAACGACTGTGTTGATGCATGGCTTGATCAGCTCCATCTTCCCAACACAATCGAAATGGAAATCCAGCTGCATTTTCTTCTAGCTGACAAATTTCATAAAACAAACACAACACGAATTTCAAATGATTTTACATTACCAAACTCAAAGAATATTTACAAATAATTGTCTTAATATCTGAGATTTGTACTCTTAGAAATAAGAGTAAGACATGTTACTTGTCACAATTGGTAAATGATGGTGTAAGAATTTCAGTGTACAATTTAAGCACGTGTAAAGTGAAAGAGGATAATTTCGATTATTTTTATTAATATAAAAGGTTTATATACATGATATACAATGGTAAACCTAACCTATAATTACGAAAATAAAATATACATTTTCCTAATATAAAACCACTATCATAATTACACAGGTACAAGATCTCTAATAATATGAGGGAATATAAATAGTTTATTAGGAATATACTAAGTATATTCTATCATAAAGTATATGTTAAAGTAAGAGATTTGATCTGATTGGTCATTCTTTTTACCTTTCTACTGAGTAGTTTATTAGATTCTGCCAGCATTTGTTCCTGCAAATTAAAATTCATAGGAAATTTGAAACAGGTAAATATCTCTCGGTTATTCCTTTTATAATTGGAATGAAGTAGAATTCCATAAATGAGTACCCTTTGTTGAAGATCTGCAAGCTGATCCAGCATGTATTGTGTCTGCAAATTAAAGGGCGAAAGAAACAATGTTGTTGGACAAAACTTCTATATTGTAAATAATCTACTACATATATATTTTTTCAGCAGCATTGTTTATAGTGAGAGACATCTTGTTGAAAATCTTAAAGGCAATAAGCATATAAGCCCAAAATTGTTATTGATTAACTGCATTAATCAAAATAATCACAACATAAGTTTCACAAAAGTAATACAATGTTTGATTGGGTAACTCATTAAAGACAAAAAAAAAAAAAAAACTTAAAGTAAAGCAATCCCTACATAACAATATTGTTGTTCAATGCATAACACAACCTATGCTATTATTCACCTAATTTACAATCTATATATTATATGTCATAATCTACATATAACTTGTCTGTAAACCAGGAAAGAGATTAATCCTCCCACAGCCAAAGAAAAACATTAATTGTTAGGAAAAAAGTTTGAAAGAGAACTATTATAGAGTCAATTGTGACTTTCTTTTCATCTATGTTTCTCGGGTTCTAAAAATGTTATCTCATTCGTGTTATATTATTTAAAACTACACTACTTTTAGAAGATCCGATATGCACTAATGACATTTTTGAAGAGTTTGAGCAACATAATTTCCATGCTATTTTTCCTGTTTCCTTCTCTCTTTTCCCCATAAAGTCAAGATAAGTTTAATAAACTAGTTTATTAGGTTTCTAGTATATATCTTTTTTAGAATTGATATTTGGTTCTTCGGAGTAATGAAATATAGAGTTTAAAGGTGTGTTTGGAACAAACAATATATATTTTCTGGTGTTGATAAATAAACAAAGTACATTATTTAAAAGCGATATATATATAATTTAGGCAAACTTTAGTTGTAAGGGTGGATAGTATAGAGTGTGGAGGTGGTGTGGATGGGATATTGGGTGAGGACGGAGGTGGGGTCTGGAGGAGATAATTAATCTAAAGTGTCACTTACAAAAACTTATTTTCAGAGAAGTCATGACTTTCCTTATCATTAAGGAACTTACTTTTTGTAAAAAAAAAAAAAACAAATTTTTTGAGCAGTCAAACTTGGAAAAAGAGGAAAGTACATAAAAAGATGTCCAACTATCTTCACTTGTCTTGTTTAACATCAAGAGAGGTCCCTCTTTTGTATTAACTAGAGGAACAAAGATGGGGGCCTAACATGTAGCATGGAGTTTTGATCACAAAACTCAAGAGAGGTCCCTATAATGACATATACTCAAATAATAGGAAACGTCTATTAGAAATACATATTCAACTAAAGGGAAACAATCTATACTCAAACTTGCTAAAAAAGAGGCATTTTAATTTTTTGGCAATTGAGATGGGGGATCAATCTAATAAGCCCCCAAAAATAACTACTATAAAACAACCTATGGAGCCAGCAATCAAAGTATCATAGTCTTGAAAAAAGTATTACTACAACCATTCATATAAAACTCATCATTTACTTCATTAAAACTATAACGCTTGTTTTGTATTGAAAAAAGATATGTAACTTGTTAAATTGCATTAATAATATAAATGTAATGTTAGTGTATATATGTTAAAATACTTGAATAATTTACCTTCCTTGACCTAATTTGCTTTAAGGATCCCTCTAATTGATTCTCAAGCTGCTCGAGGTCCTTCGTGCTTAAAGTCCCTAAATCTTCCCCGAGAAGGATTCTGTGTAATTTTCATATAAGTTACCAAAATAAATCAACGTGTATATAACGAGTATTAGATAATGGATTTAAGCTATATATACTGATAGTGAACGGAACTTACCTCTGAGATCGTTGAAGGAGCTCAACTCTAGCTTTTAGCCTCAGATATTCGTGATAATTATTCTGTCAATAAATAATGACGTTTTAATTGAAAGTATATATGTCATAGAAACAATCATTTTAGGAGCAAATGTACTTGAACACATTCATATTATTAATAAGATTAATATACTTGACATTTGCAATTATTGAATTATTATTTGATTGTTTATATTATTCATTAATGTGCATCCCTTGAACTTACATTGTCATTGATAGTGTGAAATATTAATGATAGAGTGTAGTTCTTAAAATAGCCTAGACTAATGATCATTGAGAATGGAATATCAATGATATGTTGTAAGTCGACATGTGGTCTGCATCACATTCTTAGAGAATGTAGTATATCTCACTTACTACCAGCAATAGTTGCTAGTGATGGACACATGGATACTCTTAGAGGAGTATTGGCAAACCCTGCTGATAAACTATTTAACATGACTAGAGTATTATCAGTAGGGCTGCACAAATCGGTCCGGTCCGGTCTTCGGTCCCTGTATTTTCATAAATCGGTTTTCGGTCCGGTCCGGTCCGGACCGAATTTTTTATTTTTTTTATTTTTTATAATATATATAATTTCTAATATATATAATATATATAATTCCTAATTTTCTAAATTCCTAATATATAATATATATATAATTCCTGCCTGTTCCGGCCCGTTTTTTTAAATTGAATTACCAATACTGAAATTGACATTCTCGGACGCGGTGCCACGAAATTTTTACGTTGAAATCTATTGTACATCGCGAGATATTTAGATTTGAAAATGGGAAAAACGTAACGATTTGGGGGAAAAGAGAAATTGAGGGGCAAGATGGACGTTTTTGGAGAAATCCGATGAAGCTCTATTTGGGATTATTCGTCTCGAAAAAATACGCGAAATCAAAAAAACATTTAGATCAAACGGACGTCCGAGCGCAAAGTTATGACCATTTAAAGTTTCACTAATTTACGACTTATATTTGATATGTCAATACGCACGGCCGGCCGGCCGTGGGTCGTGGGGCCGAGCTGGCCGGCCGGGCTGGCTACTGGGATCGTCGAGGGGATCGGCCCAGAGAGATCGACCGAATGACTCGGACCGGACCGAGAAATTCGGTCCGGAGAATCCGAATTCTCGGTCCTCGGTCCGGTCCGTTTCGGTCCGGTCCGGTCCGGTTTTGACCCTTTGTGCAGCCCTAATTATCAGCATGTGGGAGATAGAGGTCCTTAGACTTGAGGTCAATATCACCTTGTTTACGGAGTAATGCACTTTGATCTTGTCCTAAGCTCAAATGTCTTATAGGTTGAGACGCGGCTTGTGTTGGGTGCATTACGAAGTAGATTAAAGGTGGTAGTTGAGCCAAGAATAGGATTCATTCCTCGATTGGAATTTCGAGAACACTCGACTTCTCGTAGATATTAAGTCGACCAAGTCATCGGCGATGCAAAAGACATATCTGGATATGGTCTAGTTGTCGACTAATATATAGATGAGATAAAGTGATCAAGCCATTGGATAGTCACTTGGCAAATTTTAAGCTTGATCGAGTGTCGCGAATGAAAGGAATTTATCATCTCACATGTGGTCTGCTTACTTGAGTCTTGTAAACGCATTTCACACATCGTCCGCCACCGGCCGTCTAGGAGTTCCGTGAACCTTGATTTGATCAGTCACACGTGTGCGCCAAAGGGTCACACTAAGTCGATTGTCTTTCGGTCTAAGGGTATATTGAGAGAATGTAAAATATCGGATTTAGAATCAAGATATTTTATTTAATAATAAATTATGGAATAATTTTCATTTGATGAAAATTATATAATTAAGTCAAAATTAAATTAATTAGAACTAAAACGTGCAGAAAATAAATGGAGGAATAAGATAAAGGGCCCACTGACCGCCCATCGCGATTTGGATTTGGGTCAGGTCTTGAAGCCTGATGCAAATTTAATTTGGTTTAGGGTTTCCTCCACTATATATTTGGCACTTAACCCATAATTTTAGGATGCACTCACTTTCCACTTTCTGAACTCAGAATTCAGAAAATAAAATTCTCTCAAACCTCTGCCAAGATTTCCAAGCTTTCTTGGGCAAAGGAATATACCGAAGCAAGACTTGCACCCGGATTGACAATCGCGTGCGCTCCCTTTAGTAAAGACTAACAAAGCTTAAACTGTAAGTTTTCTTCATGTCTTTGCAGATTTGAATTATCGCATAATCATACCAGAAACGTTTGTTGAGGCAAGTAAGTTTACTCAAAATTTTAAACTTCCGATGTGTCTTACTTGTGTATTTTACACCCAACAAATTCCTACATTAACTTTGACATAAATTCACAAAAGTTGAATGTAATCAACTTCAATTTTAAATTTGAAAACTATATACAAGATTATAAATGATTCCAATATTCACGGGATGTTTTGAAATGGATAAAAGAGTGTCATATAAATGAATACAAAATATACGTAGTTGCAGCCAAGGAATGAAGGGCCAGTCATGAAGACATCAAGAACAAGAAACATTACCAATAAGTAGGAAAGCAAATTTGTGTTAATTTAGTTCAAAAAATTGAAATTCAATTAGTTTTTGCAAAAAACAAATATATTAAACTAATGCAAAAAAACGTCTCAACCAATCTCAACTTGAAGAAAAATGCAAGGATTCTAAGGGTGTGTTTGGTAGGGAGGACAATATTTTTTTTCCTATCTTTGGTTGGTCAAAATGTTTTGAAAATCATTTCTCTAAGAAAACAAATTCCTTAAAAATGAAAAAAATAATTTTCCTAAAGGAAGTAAGGAATACAAGTTTCATAAATGACTTTGCAAGTTTATAGTCTCTTCCCCTTAAACCCAACACCCCAAACCCACACTCGCTAATCATCCCACTCCCTACCAACCCGAATGCCCACTTCGCTACCAACCCGAATGCCCACTTCCCTCCCCATCCCACCACCCTATTGTTTTGCTAGATTATATATAATGCTCTTGAGATAATATTTTGTTGATTACTTATCAAACACTAAAAAATAAAAAAATAAAACCACTTGTACAAAAATATTTTCCTTCGTACCAAACACACCCTAAGTTCTTTCTTTGAGTTTGGTTGCACCACCGTTACTAGCAGAACTTTGAAGGGGATTTGGTTGAAACACATTCTTGCAAATAACCTTTTTTTTTCCTATGAAGAATAACGTATATCAAGGGACCAAAATGTTTAATTGAAATGAAACGGTTAGATATATATCAAATGATATCATCACATGAGCAGAGAGTAGATGATACATACCTGAGAATCAGTAGCTGATTGGTTGGCTTCCAAAGTTGCATAGCTGCAACGTTGATACTTCTCAATTGTTTTCACCATGCTGTAAGAATTAAAACAGAAATGAAACATTTAGTAATTTCCAGTCATGTATCTCCTACTATTAATTAATAGTTCTGTTTAATAACATTGCAGTACAAGGCTGCTGAACAAAAAGTTGTCATTATGAAGGTACGATCCACTTGATCATGAAGAAACACTTCAAAGTTCTCTGGTAGCTCATTTTACATGTTATGAAGAATATCCTAAAACAAAAAATAGGAAAAGAGTTTTTTTTTCTATCAATTAACAAACAGAAATCAGTGCTAAACAAAAATCCCAAATTTTAATTATTGAAATAAAAGAATTGACTCGTCCACATAGTTATTTGTTGTTTGTAAAATAAGTATTTTGAAGCTAGATAATGAAGGTGCATAAGTTCAAATATGTAAAGAGTCTGGATTAACTCGTGTAATCTTGATTTTTTGGCTTACGAAATATTAAACATTTATAAGTGAAAATGTAATTTTTATATATAATAAAAACTAACATGGTTTAAGCACTAAAATTACCAATATATATGGACTCCGGGTCACAAATTTTGACAATTATCTGGTGGAAGTACTCCTTCGAATTTTAAATTAAATACTAGTACTATATATTTTATATAAGTAATCACTAGTACTCCTATTAATTATCTTTGCATTAAGATTTTAAGCTTTAGCTGCTTATTGGAAACTAACATAAGCAGCCTTTGCTCATCCATCTTGGGAATCAAAGAACAAAATAAAGTAGCAGTTTTTTGCACTGTCAAACATTACACCTCTGCAAATCAAATCTTAACAGTAAGAAAATTGTAACGTGGAAAGTTGCTAATTAGGTTTTCAGAATTTTGGCAGTAAATTCCTTCACAAGGCGTTAAGTGCTCAATAATTTTATTAAAAAATGAATAGGTTATAGCTAGAACTCATCAAAATCATCCTGCAGGTCCAAAAATGACCCTATGGGGAAAAGAAAATTAAAAAAAATAATTCAAGAAGAATCTGTTGTTAGCAAAGTCTGTTAAAATAAATTAAGACGAAAGAAATAAGTAGATCTTTCAAAGAATGAAGGATTAATGTTAAAATCGTATATAAAAAATGAAATATCGAGTATATATATAGGCAATTGATCTTATATATATGTAGTAAAAATACGATACATGTTCGTATTAAGAGAAGTCATATCTTGCATAAAAATTAAAGTGAGAGAGAAAATACAAGTCTGATAACCAAATTTAATGAAGTAAGAATAATTGAAAGTACACATTAAAGACCAGAATTTTGCAAACTATATTCCATAGATAACAAGGGTTTCGTTAATAGCACAAGACCTAGGTAGAAAACATTAAATATATAGACACATCATGTGAATATATATCAAATTAATTTAATAAATACCTTGAAGTGCTGCAGAACTCGTAGAGTTTACCGCGATTAGAGAAGATGATGAGAGCAACTTCAGCATCACAAAGAACAGAAAGTTCATAAGCTTTCTTGAGAAGTCCATTTCTTCTCTTAGCAAAAGTGACTTGTCTGTTTATTTTGTTTTCTATTCTCTTCAGTTCAACTCTTCCCCTTCCCATTTTTAATACTCTATGTTTGCCAGAGAGAGATGAAAGAAGAAAGAGATATAAAGGTATTATACCACTCTTGGTTAACAGCTGAACTACTCTTGGATAATAAAAGGGGTACAAATTAAATGAAATGAAAGAGTAGGAAACCCTGAGGATTTCTGTATCTTTGGTCCCTTTGCAATTACCCCCCCGCTCTCACTAAAAACCAAAAAGGCAAAGAGAAAAAATGAAATAAGGTTAATGATGTAGTATTCTCATACCAACCAACTCATCAGCACCTGAGAAATGTACATTAATGTTTTACCCCCATAGAGTCAACTGGTCCTTCATGCCCTAAATAGTGTATCTCACTCACTATATTTAGGTAATTTGTACACAAAATATTCTTTTTATTTTATTTTAAGTTTTATGCATTTTTAAAAGATGGGATTTTTATACTAAACAATAGCCCAACAAAGACTACAGCAAAAAATAACATTCATCTTTAAGTATTTTTTAAATATAATTTAGTCAATATTAGTTTGTACAATGAATATACACCGAAAATGGTTACAAACTTGTGAAATTTTGGCTAAAAAGTTCAAGATCCCAAAAATAATTACTCATTTAAGTCACTTTTAAGTTAGTTACATGTGTTTGTCTTGAGACGAGGGTCTATCGGAATAATTTTTATACCCCACAGAGGAAGATGTAGGTTCTGCGTACATCCTATCAGTGTCGGTCCTGAATTTTTCAGGGCCCAGAGCAAAAGTAAAAATTAGGCCCTATATATATTTAAACTTAGTGATGAACTCACTCTTATTTTTCAACCAAGATAACCTGTTCAAATTAACTAAAAATTTAACATTCAAGCCAAATAAATTGTATCGATTCAAACTTCAATATATTAAAATTTATAATAAATAGTTATAGTATATAAACAAGATAAATACTTATAACAATTCAATATGTTAATAATATATTCAATAAGTTCTCTCTGTCTTTTTCTTTTTCTTTTTGATTTCCGGATCCACGTTTCTTAATATCATTGTTATTGAAAATGTAAACAACATACAAGGAAAGTCAATGCAATTTTAATACTTCAAAGAATAAACACAAAACAACATAACTTGCAAAACATTATTTATATTACCCAAATTGTCCTTGATTTAATTTTATTAAAAAAAAGTGAACATTATTGAATCAATGTTTAATAAAGTTTGACATTAATTAAAAGCAGTTTGTAATTACTCCATTTAATAAATTGAAGGAGTCTTTTCATATATCTATCATAAAAGTAAACAAAAGTTGTTGAAAACCACTTGAAGTGCATTAATTAAGATTAATACCCATTGAACTTAAAAAAAACGTTGAATTAAGTTGTATTCAATTCTGATCATTGAAAATTGAAAATTAAAAATCATCTTGTTTCAAGAGAGTAATAAATAAGTTGTTGAAAATAAAAAAAAAAGGCTATTTTAGTCATAACAAATAACTTTTGCTTATATTTCATTCCAAAAAAATTAGCATATTTTTGCTTATTAATCATTCCGGAGGGAGTACTTACTAAAAAAAAATTGGGTCCCTCTAAATTTTGGGCCCAGGGCGAAGACATTGTTTGCCCCTGCCCAGGGCTGCCCCTGCATCCTACCCTCCCTATATAAATTTGTATGATAAACATGAAATATTATGTGTCTCACACGACATTAATGACACCGTTTATAAGTGAATTCAAATTTTACACTTTAGGTTTACTAGTTTGTCAGACAAAAAAGAATCTCACACAATTAATTTCAGTTGGCGTGAAGCATATAATGAAATTTCTCAATAAACATTAATAGTTAAACTGATCTGATACTAAGTAGGCGTTTGGCCATAGAAATTAAAGAATAATTCACTTTCTTAAAAAAATTGAGGTTGAGTTTGAGATGTGTTTGGACATAGTTTTTACAAATAATATTTGGTTGTTGGAATGTATTTTTTTCTTAAAAATATGAAATGTGATTTATACTCTCAATTTTTAAAAACTAGCAAAACCACTCAAAACAATTATAAACATAATCAGTGCGTAAACATTGTCCATCAATTATTTCTTATTACATAGCATGATTTATATAGGCTTTCTTTAATACAATGATATAATCAACTTCACAATTATTCGCATCTTTAACATGTATCGTCATTAATCATGGGCATGAGCTTGTTTACTGATGCATACGAGCTACAGAACTAAAATGATCAAGTGCATTTCTTTTCGCCTACGAGTTACTATATACTATTATATTTCGTCAATTCTAAATATTATTACAACGATTCATTAGTGTTAAAAATCAACAACACTGGTAATAATTATTCTTTAATATAATTCTCTCACATTGTTTGAACAATATGTTCTCGTCAAGCATGCATTTTTCGATCAGCTGAATTAAATGGGGTCAAATTTATAAAAATAACTAAATATAAGGTAAAATTTAAAAAGTGAAAGACAAAAGTAACAATCAAAAATAAAAATTTTAAAAAAAAGTGAAAACAAAGCTTTGGTTGTTATGTTATATTTGAAATTTTCATGGTTAAACAGTAAACACTGATTTTTGAGAAAAAGTGGGGAAAAAAAGTCTAGAAAAAAGTGAATAATATCTACGGTCAAACGGTCCTAAAATGATAATTAACCAACTGTCATAAATTAGTCTTGAGTTTTTTTCACCCCGATAATTTACACAATTTAATTAATGTGAATATTAAGTATAGCCATTGGAGCAGGGGATGAGGACACCTGGAGTTACCCTACTTAGTTACAGACTTACAGTTAGTTACAGTCCAGATAGTCTGTATTATTTTACTTTCCACATACTTTGCTTTTTGTGGGTTTTGGGTAAATTAATGTTTCGCATCCTAATATCTATTGGACATGAACAACAACCTTAAAAAGTGACGTCCTCAGCCTTTTACTCTCCCCTGGGTGTCGACGCTTCATTGGTTCTCCCAACTAGCTATTTCCCCTTCCTAACGTTCTTCTTTAATTTTCCATTTAAATTTCTAACATTACAGAATTTTAACACTACTCAATTTTTGGGATTCTGGTTTTAGCTTTTGTTATTAAGGTCTGACAGTGGCAAAGGTAGACATTTTATTAAGGGTGTTCAAATTTTGGAAAAGTAATATATAATATATATGTTAAGGGTTTTCAATATGTCATATATATATTTGTATAATATCACACGCAAATTTTGAATTTCAAAAGGATTGATGCACTATTGCTTTTAAAATGAGATTAAAAAAATTAGAGAGTAGCAAATTGGGTTTGATACATCATCCTTCGAGAATTTAACTCAACACCTTAACCAATACATCATTCAATCTCTTTTAAACGTGGAATCCTTCATATAATATAAGATATATTTTAAAAATTTACACATAATATATCGAGTTTAGTCGAGTGATCGTAGGTTCACGTGACCCAATTTTTGGACCTAGATTCGCCTCTAGTACTACGTAATAATTGATACATCTACACAATATAATTTTTCGGGAAAAGGGTTTCAATTATTGGGTTGTGGCTCCGCCACTGAGGTCGGATATGTGGATTAAATAAATGAGTTTTAAGATTTTTAGGTATAAAAGTGGATCTTGAAATAAGTGATATAGCACTCCACTTCAATATTAACGTGCAAAAAAATTAATGGATATTTATTATACATCTTTTGATGAAGAAAAATCGATTAAGGTCAACCCGGTCCATATCAAAATAATTAAATACATATACTTATATTAAAATTTAAGAAAAATGGATAAATGACACAACTATTAGGAGAGTTTCTGAACAATTGTAACTCTTCATATAATACTTGTAACACTTCGTATAACATATGAAAAAATATTGAATGTTAAAACTTCTTACTTCTCTCCTGAAAAAGAAATAAAACGCTTCCTTTGCATCATTCCAACAAATTGAAAAACTCTCATGAACTAATGTGGTAAAAAAATGTGAAAAGATTCCTTAAGAAAAAGAGAGTTTCTACAAAGTATATGTGAAATTTATACCGATCACTGAATTTAGAAGAAAAAAAAAAAAGAAGAAAAGGAAATAATCGAAGGCAGTAGATGATGGCTAATGGAGAGAAAGAGATTCAGAAGAGAGAAGATTGTATTGAAGATAAAAATGAGAAAGTTACAAAATATATACGTAGTGCAGATACATATACATATCACATTGTACACGAGATTGACTATTTTACCCTTTGCTTACTAACTTCCTTTAACCACATTTTAACTAACTAATTAACCAACACTTAACAAATATCTTGTTCTCCACCTATACAAATATACATCAACAAATATCTTGTTTATCACCTATACAAATATCTACATCACCTAATACTTTCACAGTATAACGTTCTTCTGTAATATTGGTATAATTTTAGACTATAAATCTATACAGTGTAATTCGTGTTTAATAGCATAAGATTAAACCATCTAATAGTAAAACAAATAAATGAATCTTGGGGGAATGGTGTGTTATTGGTGTGATTGAATTTTCCATTCATTTAAATTTTCGATTACTGAAACTTTTAAATTGATTGGTGAATAATCGAATAACATTTATTTGACAAACAAAAATAACGAGTTTCCAACAATAGATCAATATTTGGATGATTTTTTTTCCCAACCACTCATATAGTCCAACTGATCAGTTGATATACATGAGGGTGGCAGAAGTAGCGATGGCCAGCGGGGCATGAGTCGCGAGTTCGATCCCTACATAAACCTTCTTGGTTGAAATTATCACATGGCTTGCCAAGTGTGGTTTACTGACCGACGTGGTTTGCGGCCATTGCGTCGATCAGGCGCTTTCGCATCTTGTACTCGAAAGAGTAGCGGCTGCGGGTTCCTTCGTCAACAAAAAAAAAACTGATCAGTTGATATCGAGCATCGTGTTATCGTATGTACTTTTTTGGTTTTTGAATTGATTACCTACTAGCGTACTGTTTCCATTCCCCAAGCTCTGTTCACCTTTTTTTTTTTTAATTTTACTCTTCTGCTTATTTATACTACTTGTGGATTATACTGAGGGTGCGTTTGGTTCGCGCAGGGTAAACGGAATGGAATCCAATAAGAGAATGAAATGGAAAGGAAAGGAATTATCTGATTGTCCCTACATGTTTGGTTTTGGATGGTCTGGGGTCCGGAGTCCGGAGTCCGGGGTCCGGGGTGGTCCGAGTGGTTCGAGGTCCGGGGTCCGGGTTGAGGAAAGGGAATTCAAATACCTAGTGGGATGGGGAAATCAAGAAAAGGGAATGAAAGTGGAAAAGGGGTAAAGGAAATGAAAAAATAAGGTCAAACAAAAAACAACAAAGAAAATTTCATTCCTCCATTCTCTTTCCCTTCCTGTTTACCCCGAACCATACACACCCTGAGTATATTGTTGTTGTACTCTTCTGCTTATTCATTTCCCATTGAACATGGCTTATGGAATAAAAAATTCTGCAAGCTCTTCGAAAATTAATTAGGGGTCGTTTGGTAGCTAGTTAGGAGACAAGTTGTTCATGTACATTAAATTCTGTATAAGTAATATCACGTTTGGTAGTTTGTTAGGAGGTAAATTATTCATGTATAAAATCAATAGAATGTTTAGTTTTCAATTTAGAAATCTATTATACATGTATAAGTTACGTAGAAATCTATGTACTTATTTTATACAGGATAGAAGATGGAATAATTATACCCTGCATAAAATAATACGTAGATTTCCTCATAACTAATTCACTACAAAAAAATATAGAATTGACAACAAAATATATTGTTGCTAAAAACGTAAATGACAACAAAAAGAAAACTTGTTATTGCGAAAACTTCTCACAATAGAGGTTATTGCAACGACATTTTTTTATGGACTCATCATCATGGCCTCAATTGATATAAAAGTTCAAGGATTAAATTAACCCCACTGAACGACAAAATTAATTGATATCTGAGATATGGGATAAACGGCATAATTATCTATAGGGATTGGGAATAATATGGAAAGTTACATAGAATGCTTTACTGTAAAGTGAAAGAGACAAAGCATAAGGTACTTAGAAACCATATCATTTGGTGTACGTTCATCATATTCATATGTCATCGTCTATGGCTTGCAAATTAATTGTGGTAATCTTTTGCACCACTATATATTATATAGACACATGCTTAATTAACTTGTGATTAAATTGGAGCCTGTTCCAGTTGAGTAGGTCTAGGGAGATATACACTCCTTTGTTTTGTACACATGGTTTTGATAATGGAAAGGCAATCGCTCTTGAAGTGGTTGAGTTAATTAAAAAAACATGCTTAATTAACATGTTGTGAGCGTGAATAAAGTTTTATATCGGTAGCTGAAAGATTGGGAAGTTATCATAACATATTAAAAATATCTTTGAGCTTATTTTAGTCCAACAACTACTACAAAAAATTAGATAATTTGCGAAGGTTGAAAGTGTAATTCGCACAGGTTAAGCATATTTGCTATCAGCAAATAGCGCAGGTTTAGCGGGGTGAGGAAGACGAAGGCAGATGGTGATATGGGGCTCGGTTAACTTTTCCTTATGAGCTTAGAGACACACAAATACAAAAAGAAGCTAGTTGCGGCTTAGATTGCCATACAAATACTCAGATGATGTGTGTGGCACCCATGAATTTCAGAAATTGGACTGTGAATGGTGGTAATAGGCCACATAAAACTTTATTCGAGGAGAAGAACCGTTAATCGTGGTGATGGATCACGTGAAACTTAGTTCGAGAAGGATATGATTAGGTGTGTGAACAAAGTTCACATTGATAGCTGAAAAGATTAAAATCTACATATTAGGTAGGATCTCTTATTTATTTGTGAGGCCTTTTGAGAAACATTGTACAAGTTTGACTTAAAGCGGACAATATCATACTATGTTAGGAGTATCTTCGGACTAATTTAGCCCAACACTACAAAATAGAAAATAAAATATTAACTCTCTCCACATCCCACTGTAGGTTTTATTACACAAAATATCACTCAACAGATAGTATAACTTCATTAAAATGGTCAAACATATTTTACTAACCACAAAATCACTTAGATTTCACTTAATATCCAAAAATATCATTCTTGCCAAAGCATGGTAAAGCTGGTTGAGTGTTTTCCACCACACTTGTTGACTGGTACATTAGCCTTGATATAAGAATTCCGAGACCAATATATCTCGCGATGTTATGCTCCGCGTGATATTTATCTTAGAGATAATTTGTATAACTCTAAAAGAATCATTCTTTACTAATTAAGTGAGTATCATTTAAATAAAAAGTAATTTGCTTGAGAATGCTTGCCAGCGAAAGAATCTACTTGGGAGAAAAAAGAGAATTGTGGAAATTCTGAGATCAAATTCAAGTATATATACAGGGCCATTTTTGAATTCGTGCGAGGTGTGCACCGCACAGGGGCCCCAAAATATTTGAGACGGTCCTATATATATATTTGGGGAGTAATTGCGTCGAGGTCTTCGCAACAATAGGTAAAGAAAGGTGTCGCAACTGCTTAAAACACCCCTTTCCGGCCAACACAACGTGACACAGATAGTCAAGGTTGGCACAATTAACTTCATTAATTTTTTTATTTCAAGCTAATTAAAGAACTCCATGACCCGAATAAATTACACAAATTCAAAACCGTATCCGTAAGATTTAAAAACACAAATCCTTACGCTTGAAATAAAGAAACCCGTATCCTATCATCCTTTTAAATTATTGAAAATATGGAGAACTCGAATTAATCTTTTAAGATGAGATGCTGAATTGTGGAAGGAAGATAAACTTAATTTTAAGAAAAAACTCGCTGGAGTTTGAAATTCAGGCCACTTAATAATAGCAAACACAACAACAACATTAATATATATATTCTCGCATGTGAGATCTGAAAATGTAGAGTATATAGAGTGTAAACAAACATTATCCCTGCCTCGTAGAGATAATGATTATTTTCAAAAGACTTAACCTATAACAAGACAAATTTAAGCTAATTAATAGGCAATGATTTGGAAGAAAACAAAATCACTATGGCCATACTCTGTTAAACAAAATCACTTTGGCTAATTAATAAGTTGACATTTGTGACTCTTCGTAATGGTCCATACTCTGTTAAATAGAACACTCATTAGCGAGAAGAAAACAAAACATAAAACCACTTTGGCCAAAACGTGCCCATTATGATTTGATGTCACAATAAGCTCAATGAGGAGAAATTATTTGATTTAACTAATCTGTTCTTCGATACAGTGAATTATCTAGGGGTTATTTAATGAATACAAAATATTCTTAAGTGCTCAGAGAAAGAGAGGGAAGAAACATTAAAGATGTGATTAGACTTATGAAGAAGAAGGAATATTGATTGGTCTCTTTTGTGAGTGACATATGTGTACAGTGGGAATCAAAAACTGAAAAGTGGTGAAAGATTGTTCATGTATATTATGTTGAGCAAAGATATCAGAAGAGCAGATTTTTGCTCCCAAGTGCTCTCTCGACTTCTCTTCCTCACACGACTTCTCTCCTTCTCTCTCGATCTCTCGATCTCTCGATCACTTCCATTTCTTTATCAAACTTAGCTTCACCTGTAGATCATACACATGAAAATTAACATGGTATCAGAGCAGGATTAACAGATCTGAGGGCGCGACGAAATCGGAAACGAAGAAACTGGACAGTGCAGATGAATTGAAGTGAAATTGACAGATTGAAGGAATTGAAATCGAAGTAAATTTGCAGAGATCGGGATATATATCTAGGATTCGAAATTTATTGAAAGAAATTGAAATCGAGATCCAATCGCGAAAAAAAATTGAAAATTACTGAAGAAAAAAAACAGGATCGCGATTTTCTGAAAATCAGAATCGCGAAGCAATCGATTTGACTCGAAATTGAGATCGAAGAAGGAGATCGATTAAAGGAGATAAATCGATCGAAAACAGAGAAGATCGAAAAACAGAGAAGTTCGAAAAATCAGATAATCGAACGATTTTCTTCTGAAAAATCAGAAAATCGAAATCGAAGAAGACAAAATATTGAGGTAATCTATATAGTATATCGATTGATTTTTGTTGCGAGTGACAACAGAATCGACAGAGAATCAAAGTCGATTCATTCTATTTTACTTACTGTTTTCGATTATCGCATTTGTCGATTTAGTCGAATGGAGATGTTATAATTTTCTGCGGATACACTCCGCCTTTGGCTATCATTGCGACGTCGCAGATCGCTGAGGATAGTCGAGTTTCTGGAAACTCAATTTCATTTAGTTTGTGTTAGTGAATTGACGAAATTGGAGAAAATGTGTCGAGTTCGTTGTTGTTGTTGTTGTTGTTGCTGTTGTTGTGATGTTTCGCTCGCATTGTTGATGTTGTTTGTCAGGTTGCGTTGGTGTGTTGGTATTGCTGGTGTGAGTACATCAGATGTTGTTGCACTGCACTGATGTTGATGCATTGCTTAAGATCAGTGAATCACGACTGGTGTTGCTACTGAAGTTGTTCAGAGGAGGTGAAGGTGTAGGCTCCTCAATTATCCTAACCTTCACTGATGCTACGTTCTTATTTTAGTTTCTGTTGTTGGATTTAAAGATGGCTCTATGAAAGCCAGGACTGCTCACTGTTGCTCACTGATGGCACAGTATATGTAGCAGCTATAGGGAAACACTGCTCATGCAACACTTCTGCTGCTATTTTTTCTTGAAATGTTAAGAGTAGGAAATTTCTATCGATAGAAGGATCGAGGAGTTCTTAGCGACAAATAGACTAAGAATTGAGGGATACTTCATCGAAGACAATATGGATTGAGTTGAAGCTCAATTCAAAGATTCAAAGAGTTATTCACAGGTCGATCAAGTGTTAGATTGCCTATTTTTACATGTGTAGCTAGGTCGCACGGTCCGAATACTCCTGTAATTACTCGAGAATCGACCCAGAAACCTGCATCGATACTGACCGAAAAGTTAACGGTCCGGATACGAGTACCAAAATATTACCCGGACCGGTAACCCGGTAACACCCCCCCCCCCCCAGCTAGCCACCCTCCAGTCATCCCCCCCAAGCCAACCCCCTCCCCAGCCAACCCCGGACGTATTGTAAATTAGTGAAACTTTAAGTAGTCATAACTTTGCGCTCGGACGTCCGTTTGACCTAAAAAAAATTGATTTCGCGTATTATTTCGAGACAGGGCCGGACAAACTGCCAAAGTAGTTTGGCGCAGCCGATTTCTCAAACAACGTCCGTCTTGCCAATCAATTTCACTTTTCCCCCAAATTATTACATTTTTTCCCTTTTCAAAGCTAAATATCTCGCGATATACAATTGATTGCAACGTACAAATTTCGTGGTAATGTGTCCGAGAATGTCAATTTCAGTATTGAAAATTCAATTTTAAAAAAAAATTGGGCCCCGGACATGAAACCGGACCGATAAGGTTTCGGTCCGCTACCGGATCTGGACATTGGAAGAGACTAGACGTGTCAAACAAGACAAACATAATCAGAAGGTGTTGGTAGTTGATGCACCGCTGACCACTATTGTACCCGTCGAACCAACTGCAACACGCGGACCACCAAAATCATTGCGGTGGTCGAGGCGGTGGCAGGGAGTTAGGCAGTGGCAACAGGCGCGGCTGAGGATGAGGTCGTGGAAGCCGGTCCAATCCCGGTGGACAGTCACGACATTCCCAGTCCCCTTATCTGTGGGCCAGCCCAATGTCGTGGCCAACCCCTGGAAATCGGGCCTCCACTACCGAATCCAACCGCACCGGCCCAACACATGAGTCCGACACCGAGTATACTGGCCCTCCTCCAGACCCACACAACATGTGTCAACAACACCAGGCCCATTTCTCTACGGCCCAACAGTATAGCATGCATACGGTATTAAGATCCCTATCGATTTGAGTCAGGCCTACAACACTATGAATCTCCAACAACCCGACGACGCCTGATACATGGATACGGGTGCCACATCACACCTCACTCCTGACTCTAGTAATCTCCTTCAACTATTTAATATGAACAATCCTCAATTTATTTTGGTCGAAAATGGAAATCGCATTTCAATTCAAGGCTATGGCACCACTCAAACACAACCACCTCACCATCTTTTTACACTAAAAATATCCTATATGCTCCTAACATCATTAAAATCTAATCTATGTTAGAAAATTTGCTAGTGACAATTCTGTATCTATTGAGTTTGACCCTTTTATTTTTTTGGTGAAGGACTTGCGTACGGGGACAACTCATACGAGATGTAATAGCATGGGGGACCTATATCTCTTCTCATCCAATTCCGCAACAAGTGTCAATCCACCAACCTCTTTACCCACGACTGTTACTATTGTCCTTTAGAAAAATATGTTAGACTTTCTTTTCAATAGTCATTGAGGGTAACTTTTTCTCCTTTTGATATTATTCATGCGGATTTATGGACATCTCTCATTACTAGCAAACTGGGTCACAAATATTATTTGGTATTTTTGGATGATTTCTCTTATTTTCTTTGAGTTTATCCTCTAAAATATAAGTCTCAAGTTTACTCATTTTTTCTTGAATTTCAAGCATATGTTAAACCCCAATATGAGAAGACCATTTTTCAATGTGATAATGGTTGTGAGTTTGACAATTTTTCCTTTCATAAATTTTGTGCGGACAACGACATGGTGTTTCGCTTTTCATGCCCTCATACCTCACCTCAATATGGTAAAGCCGAAAGAATCTTACGCACCATCAAGACATGGTGTTTCCTTTCATGCTTCCATCCTCCTTCATTTTGGGTATACGCATTGCACATGGTAGCTTACCTTCTTAACATATTACCAACGTGAACTCTTCAAAATAAACCTCCTCCGAAATTCTCTTCCGTCGGCTCCCTCATTATGGTCACTTTCAGATATTTGGTTGTCTATACTACCCGAATGTTGCCTCCAATACCTCTCATAAATTAGCACATAGGACTACTCCTTGCATTTTCTTGATTTCCAGTCGAATCATATGGGGTATTTATGTTATGATTTGTCCACAAATAAAATCCTAGTCTCTCTCCATGTCACATTCGATTAGCACGTTATCCATTTGCAAACGTTCAAAATTTTCAAGCCACTAACTACGGCTTATTTGACGATTCAGACACTTCCCCTCTCATTACAAATGAAGTACATGGAGCTAGTAGTCCGGCTCACTGCTCACCGCCCCTGCCAACTTTCCCATCGACCACCCCTGCCCCCGTCGACCAACCCATCGCCCAACCTTGAACTGCCTCGCCAACATCGCTGCCACCGCTGACCGCGCCATCATCGCCCACGATCCATCGCCTCACCACTTCCCCACCGCGCTCGGTCCCTATTCCTACACACTGCATGAAAACCCGTGCCCTACATGAGATTTTCAAATCGAAAGTCCACTTTAACCTATCTACTCAAACTATTTCACCTTTACCTAAAAACTTAAAACTAGTCAAGTTTGACCCAAATTGGAATGTGGTCATGCGTGAGGAATTTGATGTGCTTACTACACAACACATTTGGGATCTTGTCCCGAAACTAGAAGGGTGAATGTGATTCGGTGTATGTGGCTATATCGTCACAAATTCAGAGATAGTGGTGAGCTTGAACGTCATAAGGCGAGGCTTGTGGCAAATGGCACGGGGCAACATGAGGGAGTTGATTGTGGTGAGACCTTCATTCCAGTGATTAAACCTACCACCATTCGTATTGTTTTGAGCATTGCTATGAGGAAGAAGTGGTCGATTCATCAACTTGATATGAAAAATGTGTTCTTACCTGGGGATTTGAAAGAACCCCCTATATGAATCAACCACATGGCTTTGTTCATCACTCGACTCCTCAACATGTCTGTCATCTTCGAAAGTCACTCTATGGCTTAAACAATTCCCTTGAGCTTGGTATGAGCGATTTTTCACCTACATCATGCAGATCGAGTTCATGTGCAACAAAAGTGATCATTCATTTTTTTATTTTTCATCGAGGTAATGACATCGCATACCTTTTACTCTATGTGGATGACATTGTTCTGACTGCCTCCTCTTATGTGCTGAAAAATGAGATCATTATCTTGCTCAAATCAGAATTTGTCATGACGGACTTGGGTAAGTTGAGTTATTTATTGGGGATTTTCGTGACCAGATCAGAGAATGCAATGTTCATGTGTCAACGTAAATATGCAATTTAATCTGAGTATTTTAAACATGTCATGTGAAAAATTATAATTAAAGAATTATAAAAAAAAGTAAGAATTTTTTTTAATAAAGAAGGAGTAGAAAACTTGTTGCATTTTTTGGTGAATGCTTTTCGAAAACTGCAAGGACAAAAGGAAAAGGAAGCGAATAATATATATTTAAAAAGACACTGAAGAAACAATGATGATTGATGATACAGGAAAAGGAAAAAGAAGGGACATTGTAATTACTAATCAGTTTCTCTTGGTACGTTTTATATTACTCCAAAAAAAAAATCCTCGTGCACTTACCAAAAATCACTTAAAATTAAAAATTTAAACTCGTGCATTATTTTTCCATAATTTGGAAAAGATCCATATATATAAAAAATAAATTAAAAAATTTACCCAAAAGGATTTTCACTAGTTTGTCCAAACGCCACCCATGCCCTTTTATAAACGAGCGTTTGGCCATGAATAGTTTTTACTTTTTTTCCGGACTTGAATTTCAGAAATCATGTTTGACAATGTGTCATGGATTTTCACTAGCATGTCCCTTAATTTTGTCTGGCAAAATGCTAAATACTTGCTTATAAATTGTTCTCCAGAGAAATATTTTTTTTTTCAGAAAAGCGCGCATTTTATGTAACCATATATTGAATGCACCATTTCACGACTTATAAGTGGTTGCTAAAAGGATTATGTGAAAGTGAAACATGAACTTAATTCTAATTGTTGTTTGAAAAATTGACAAGATAAATTCATGCACCTCCGTTACACTTGCACATAATATGTAGACCCCATCATCAATGAAAAAGCCCTTCCTTGATGTGTACAAGATTCCGACAAGGAGCTTGCATGTGTATACCTTCACTCACATATTGTTTCAAGACCTAATATATATACTCCCAGTCCCTCCGATCAATTTATAAGTAGCTTTATCTTTTACATTTAATTTAAAATTAATATTTTTTACATAATCAAGAAGGTATTGATTTTTTAAAGAATATATCCCCTTATTTAATTAAGTGAACTCTTGTGAGTAGTAATGTGTAGAACGAGAAAATAACAATAACAACTATTTGTTAGAAATCTGAAAATGATCAAGTATGAGGACTTGCTGAGTCGACCAAATTCTTGATCTATCTTTAAGATAATATTGTCTCGTATATCCTTTCAACGGTTGTAATGGAAACTTATCTCCCAAGATAAAACAGCAATCAAACAAATGAGCAAAGGGAACTCAAGTGTTTGCTTTGAAAGAAAGATCTTTAAGTGTTTGTGATTGCAAGAGAGGAAGACAATTTCAGAGAATTGTTGAGTGTAAGATGTCAAGTGTGTTTACAAATTAGTCTTGTGTCTCATTTTATAGTGTGTAGATGATGACCCTCCAAGTAATGGCTAAGTAATGGCTAAGTAATGGCCATGAATATCATGTTAATGTCTTGAATTTGGAATTACAATTCAGCCAAGTAATGGCTGAATTCATGAGCAAAATAATGGAGAGTAAATACTCCAAAGTCAACCCAAGAATCAGTTTTTAATTCACCTTCCACGGATTGACAAACGATCAGTCGCGGCCGCCCAGTAACTCACCGAACTGAACGTCAGTAAGTCGTGGCCGCCGGGGCGCCGACCATTCAATTCCAGTGAGTTACTGGAATTGAAACGTCAATTAGAGCCACGACCCTTCAAGCGTCGCGGCCCTTACATGGAGGAGTCGCGGCCATTCTCGGTTTCGTGGTGATTTCTGATTCACTTCATCTTTACACATTATACACTTCTTCCTTCATTTACCAACATGAAATCATTCGTCATTTGGCCAATAACCGTCTATTACCTTATGTCTCAAATAATTCGTATACGTACCAATATCTCTTTCATTAAGAAAATTTTGATCCTTGGCACTACGTATGCACGTGTGTGGAAACAAGGTTTCCTACGTGCGGGGCCCCAATTGTTCGATTCATAATTAATAGGATTTACTTTATTTCACGTTTAATAAATAATTCCAACAAATCTTACATAATAAAAAATTTATACTTACTAAATAGTTTTTATTTAATATTTAGTGAAAACACCACATACGTTATAGAAAACATTATATAATATGGACCGGAACAAGTTTAGGAAAACGTAATCTTACTCTTATTGTAAAGACAATTTTGATATAGAATTTAAATTTACATTCCTGTGCTGATAATATAAAAGATATTTATATAATCAATTCACACATAAAATAATAACAGGCAAATATTTATGATAGCTAGTAAATAATCATATAATAAAATGATAATTAATTTGTCGTGTGTTATAAGCATGATATGTGTTCGTGGTCTCAAGAAAGTGGAACATCTAGTTTGTTTGGCCCAAGTTTTTTATAAGTCAATTTTTTTTTTTAGAGTTTTGAGGTGTTTTAAAAATTTGGGCAAACATAGGAGTAATTAGTTAGGCTAATGTCGTGCTATAGTCGGCCATATCTAGTATAGCTTTCCTGATCATTCACCATTCTCTCTTCAAATTCGAAATCAGCTTCGCTGTGAATCTGGTAGAGCCAGGTCTAATTCCCCGTCAAAGGCGGCAGATGCACATTGCTATCCATCATTTTGTTTACCTGGGAAAATGATGTGTGAGAATCGAAGAATTGTTTTTTTCCTCTCTTTTAGCTTAATCTCCTTTTCCTAGACAAAATCATTGTTTGTTTATATTAGATCAAAATAACAAAGCGTCATGCTAACATCACTAAAATAAATATTATTTCCTCCGTCCCAAAATATGACTTTAGTGAAAAAGTTCATCCTAAATTAAGTGTCAATTTAGAAATTCAAGATAAAAATTAGCAAGTGTTTCCAATTATGCATTTAACATTAAATAAGTAATCTTCTTTAAGTATTTCTTGTTTTAAAGAAACATCTAATAAATAAGGATAGTTTAGTAAACTTTATATCATATTTATTAAGTAATTTCTTAGTGGACGTGATTTCGTTAAAATGACACTTATTTTTGGGAAAGAGGAAGTAAATGATAATAAATTAGACAACAAAAAAATAATATCTAAAATATCATTGATTGGTCAATTGATCAACACAAGAGAAAACTAATATAAAAGAAATTATAAAAATATCAAGAAGAAGAATCTCTATCTAAACAAGACTCTTTTAATCACTACATTGTGAATTTTATTGTATATTAAATTTATACGTTGTAAGAAGAAAATATCCTCAATTTGTAAAAGTCTAAAGTTTTTTTCAAACTTTTCCACTAAAAAAAAGTAATTCTAATTACTATAGAATATCAAGGTAAATTCCTAACACTTTATAATAGGCACTCATCGATTAGCTAATAGAGTATTTATTTTTCTTCCACTTACGTTATTTTGTATATGCACTTTGTTTACCTATCAATTCATAGGAGCCTCCACCATTCGAATATAATCCCTTTACTAATGGTTTTATTCCACATGGAAAAATTGATACAAGGTGAAAAAATTATTGCGTGGGGTTACGTACGAATCCATTGAACGTCTAATTTTATGCGTAAAAGTCCCTTTTTAAAGTTAACAAAGATGAGAGTGATGTAGAAATTACAACATGAGTGGATCCCTCAGTTTAGTACTAATGAACCATACTATTGGTCTCTCGATGGGTGGTGCCACATGTTATAGGACCACCTTTGACAACTACTATACAATTCATTCACCTGAAACCTCACTTCTCTCAACTGTTTCTATTTTGTTCTTCAACACCCCTCCCATTAGAGGAGTCATAATTTTCATTGAGGGGTTGGAATTATGAAAAAGTAAACACACGAATAAGTCAAAGAGGATTCAACATCTATTATATACAACAATAACAATATATCCAGTGAAATCTCACAACGTGGGGTCTGCGGAGGGTAGATTGTACGCAGACTTTACCTCTACCTTGGTAGGTAGAGCGGTTGTTTCCGAGATACCATCGGCTCAAGACAAAGTACAAGCAAAGCAAGACAAACGGTCTGATCCAGACAAAAAATTTAAAGTAGTATGAAAATGCTGGTATCAAAAGCGAATAAGTCATGATAGCGCATTCTGGAAAAAAAGCAGTAACTAACGCATGTAAATAAAATAAACAAAGTACACTAGATAACACATAGCAACAGAAAATCAAACGACAGAGGACTATAAAGTAATATTGCGTCTACTAGTATGATAGGTTAAGCGAGCCTACAATAATAACAATACAACTACCAGTTTGTAAGCGTAAGTAGGACTACACTGGACTACCTACCACCCTTCTACCCTAATCTGTGTCCTCCACAATCCCCTATCTAAGGTCATGTCCTCAATAAGTTGCACCTGCACCATATCCCGTCTAATCACATCTTCCCAATACTTCTTCGGCCTACTTCTACCCCTCCTGAACCCGTCCATAGCCAATCTCTCATACCTCCGCACTGGGGCATTTGTATCTCTCATCTGCACGTGTCCGAACCATCTCAGTCTCGCTTCTCGCATCTTATCCTTCACTGAGGCCACTCTCTCTGTCCTGGATATCATCATTTCTAGTTCTATCCCTCGATGTAAGCCCACACATTCATCTCACCATCCTTATCTCCGTAACTTTCATCTATTGGATATGTGAAGTCTTAACCGACCAACATTCTGCCTCATACAACATAGTCGGTCTAACCAGCCCCTATAGAACTTGTCTTTAAGTTTTAGTTGCATTTTTTTATCGCACAAAATTCCAGATATGAACCTCCATTTAATTCACCCTGCCCCAATACGATGTGTGACATCGTCGTCTATCTCTATATTCTCTTGGATAATAGACATGATGTACTTGAAACTTCCTTTCTTTAGAATGACCTGAATACCAAGTCTCACCTCCACGCCTGTCTCAAGGTCGCTCCCGTTACTTAACTTGAACTCCAAGTATTCTATCTTAGTCCTACTCAGTCTGAACCCTTTAGACTCCATAGTTTGTATCCAAACCTTCAGCTTAGCGTTCACTCCTTTGAGAGTCTCATCAATCAAGACTATGTCGTTTGTGAATAATATACACCATGACACCTTCCCTTGGATTTGTCACGTCAGTCTATCCATTACTTAGGTAAATAAAAATGGGCTAAGAGTTGATCCGTGGTGAAACCCATCATCACTGAAAAGTGCTCAGAGTCTCATCCTACTGTTTGAACCCTGGTCTTGGCTCCATCATCTATGTCTTTGATCGTCCTAGTGTACGCCATATGTACACCTCTAACCTCCAAACATCTCCATAGAACCTCCCTAAGGAATTTGTCGTATGCCTTCTTGAGATCGATGAAAATCATATGTAAGTCTCTCATCGTCTCTCTATACTGCTCCACCAACCTCCTAATAAGATGAATAGTTTTTGTAGTCGAACACCCCGACATGAATCCAAACTGTTTATCGGAAATAGATACGTCTCATCTCTACGACCCTTTTCCAAACTCCAAAAGTGAGACGTTTCCCCCGTTCCTGTCCCCAAGGCCAAAGTCTCCATGCACATCGCCATAACCCTACGAAAGTGACCCGATATGTCCATTGAAATTCACTCCTACAAATAACTTCTCAGAGGGTGATATACCTCCCACCACTTCGTCCAAATCCTCTCAAAAGCGCATTGTTCCTCCTCGTCCAAGCTGTTAAGTCCATTTTAGGACTGTTTTAGAGTCTATTTTAGGAGTCTTTTAATTGTCATTTTTGTGCAGTATTACGCTTTGTTTATTTTGTTTTCAGATTATTAGCGACCTTGGTGGGAAATGACAATATAATGGTAAATTGAGCTGAATTGGAGGATGGGAAGGCACAATAAAGACCCCAGACATCAACAAAAGAGTCTCGGAAAGAAATGGATGAAATCTGGCCAAAAAATGGTGAAGGGCCGCGGTCGAAGTCATTAGAGCCGCGGCCCCAAAATTCCAGAAGCTGAAATTCAAAACACCAAATGAAGGGTCGCGGTTCCTGGACGAAGGGCCGCGACCCATGTTTTCCAGTACCTGCTCGGCTGAATTAGAGCCGCGGCCCAGGAACGAAGGGTCGCGGTCCCAACGCGTGTTTTTGGCGAAAGAATCTGATTTTAATAGGGGTAAAGTGGTCCGAAAGAGGGTTTTTTTGGGGAGAATATAAAAGCCTAAGGAAGGGTTTTATGGAGGGACATCTTGAATCATAGAAAATATTTTGGGGGTGAAGACAAGGATTGGAGACTTTGTTCAAGTGACTTTATTTTCCTTTTGTTGTTTAATTCAGTTTATGTTGAAGTTTGTATTAGTTCTTAGCATGACAATGTCTAGGAGCTAATCTCTTTATTAGGGTTTCCGTCGAATCTTCTTGAAACTCTTTCTATTAAGTTAATGCATTGTTAATGGCTTTTTTTCTTCGATTATTTAAGATCTATTCAATTTGTATCGATTGTGTGAGAATTAATTGATCACTAGTTTTCATAACATATATGATTTCGAATCGAGATCCGAAAGGAGAGATTTGAATATGCTATAATTGAATAGACATAGGTTAAAATCGTGGACGAAAGTACCCCGATATTTGTGTAGTGTTTAGGGTCATTGTTCTTAGTCTTCCTATGTGGTAAAATCTATCATAGAAATATAGAAGGTTTCTGCATAGGTTGAGTTTTATATGTCCTAAACGGAATATAGAACATTTTAGTTGACCTCCTATCTTAATAAGAAGAAGAATTTTTAGCATTGCATTAACACGTGAAAGAGTGGATAGTAGAGGAGATTGAAAGTCCTAATTCTCTACATAACTGTTTTAAACCCCTTAGTATTATCAGCTTTAGAAATTACTTTACTTAGTTATAACTCTTAATTAAACTCCAAACTAAAGTACGATCACCAAATAGATACCATAGTTTAGCTGTTCGGTGATTGATAATCAGTCCCTGAGGACGATAACTCGGTCTTCCTGACTATATTACTTAAAGCGACACGTACACTTACGTTGAGCACGTGAAAATCGCCTAACACAAGCCCGCATGCGACGCGTACGCACTAATGTTCATAGTGAACCCTCCAACTACCAACTTAATCGACATCATCCTGTCATTGACCCTCCTAACCTCTACCACCTGATCTCTTAGCTCGTTGTCTACCAAAATGTCTACCCACTCCTATACTTCAACATATCCGAAAACCATAACTTATACCCGTCTACATTCTTAGCCTTAGGTCCTACCCATTTGATCTCCTCAATGTCTATATATATATATATATATATATATATATATATAAAAAAAATTAACCATATAAAAATAATATAATTTTCTGCCGAAAGGAGTTCAGATGAATCATCTTGACCCTACCTAGCTCCGCCTCTGCCGGCTCCCACCTTAAAGAGGAAACTGTAAAAATATAGGTTACCCCTTTCGAATTTTGAGTTGGTGATATGCATAGTTCCTATGACATTTTAAAAGTGTATATATATATATATATATATATATATATATATATATATATATATATATTACAATTTCCTTAGAAATCACACGTTAAGAACATATATGATAATGTTTTTTGAGTTTGTGAATTCCCTTTCTCATGGTACCTTTAATGTCGGCTGATACCTACATTGTCGATTTTCAGAATCATCTAATATTAGTAACATAACTTACTTAGAATTCCAAACTTAGGATTAGGTGGTTATTCTAAAAAGAAATGATAAAATTGCACGAATTTCCTTCTAATGGACTGGTCTTCAATTTTTGCCCTTTGGCAAATGAACTTATGTCTAGTCGAATATAAGTTCTTTAACGGAAAAATATGCGAACATAACTTGTGTGATAATATGATACAAAAAATATAAAATTATATCCCCTGAAAATGTTGTTATTATGAGGCGCAAAAATTAATGAAAACACAAAATAGGGGCAAAACTTCAAATCACCCAAAAGAAAAAGAATAGATCCGTCAGCAAAATTTGTAGTAGCCCAAGTGTCACCGACATAGCTAGCTGTGACCGTTTGTAACTATCGCCATTGTATATTCAATATATAACAGGTGTATAATAGGTATATAATTAGTGTAGTGTATAAATACTGATTATCCACAAATTATACAGTTATACTGGCTCAAATTTACTAAAGAAATAAAAAAATCAAGATAACTTTTTATTGTGAACTGTACTGGGCTGCTGTGTAATGTAATAATTAGGAAACTAACTGAAATACTCCCGAAAAATAAATTAATTACCCACTTCATCTCTTTTAAACTAATTACCCATCGTACCCCCTCTCCCAAAACTATTTACCCGACATACCCCCTCGCCTAAACTCCTTCATCACAGTATATTTATATACCAGGATGGTATCATGAAGGACTAAGAGAAGGACTGAAGTAGTCTTTTATGATACCATCTCAATATATTTATATACCACGATGGTATCATGGTCCTGAGGAGTGTCTCATTGAAGGACTCAAGCAGTCCTCCATGATACCATCACAATATATCTATATAAGACAATGATATCATAGAGTTTTTTTTTCCGATAAAAGTATTTTTTTAATAAACGGACATAATCATCCATGATATACCATCTCATTATATTTATATACCAAGATGATATCATAGAGGAATAAGAGAAGGACCGAAGCAGTCTTTCATGTACGATCTGAGTATATTTATATACCCTGTTAGTATCATAACCGAGAGGGGGTAATCTCAGGTAAATATTTCTAATTTTGTAAGGGGTATAAAAAGTAAGAGTGATAGAGGCGGATAGATAGTTTGTTTTATGGGATATAAGTGATATTTTCCCATTAATTATCATGTCATTTCCAGCTTGGGCTATAACACAACTTTGTTCGCTTTCTTATTTTGAAGGCTCAGGAAATGACAAAGCTTAGTTTCAAGATCCTGGCCTTTATCATTTTAGGAGTTTGAAATCAGGATATGAAATTCGTGATTTGAAGTTAAAGTTTTATCTGGACATGTAATTTGAGTTTTTAAGTTGTATTTTTTTCATAGACATAAAAAAATTCATAATTTATAAAAATCATCAAAACTTTCCCAATTCTCATACAATCTTACCAAATAAGTAAATCATAGTTCATAACAAAATTAGTACGCTACTAGAAAAGCTTTCTGAAAAATACAACATAGATTGATCGAATTTTAGTTTAATAAAAAGAAAATTTGAGGTTAAGTCATAGTGTAACTATTCTTTAATATAATCCTCCCACATGGTATGGACAATCTCTTAATATACTAGCAACTTGCAGATTCTTTAATATTTGATAAAATGTTTGGTAAACATGATTAGTAAATATATCTACCAACTTAAAGATCTTTTTTACAAAATATAAACTTATGGATCAAGTTTTACATTTAAAATTTTAAAATCATGATTTGGAATCACACCTTTTTTGATGATTTGGGATTTCACATTATGATATGATATTGAAGTTGAAATTTTGTTTAAATTACATAAACATACGATAATGTGAAATCAAATTATAAAATCATATGAAAATGCATAGCCAAACACCTACTTGATTTCATGAATGTTGGGCTTCCTTTTGAACCACCAACCAGGTCCACTTACTAAGCCCTTTTTGCATCTTACTAAGAATTGAAGAAATAATATGAGATGGAGTCTATGAATATGTAGTGTAATTAGCATGCCCGACTTGTCGGTAGATCAGCTAGCTCGCGCTCTAATCTTTCATTGATCTTTTCTGTTCGGATCATCGCTTTAGCGTCTTTATCAACTACTATAGTCCAACCCGGACCATCGCTTATACAGATTATTTTACCACACCAAAAGCAAAACATTTAAAAGCAAAGGTGTCTAAAATGAAGCTTGAAAGTAGTAAAATCATGCAGGAGTGTGAAGGAATCACCTTTAGTCACTTCAATTTTAGTTCTGAAAATAAAAGTGCTCTTTTTAAACCTTGTATAATATGAATCGGAATTTAATTGAATACCAAGTTAGAGATAAGAATGCATAAAGAAGAAAAAGTAGGGAAGTTGTGGTGGTTGATTACATTTATATGTTCACATGGGGAACATCCACATAAAGGGAGGAAAGGGACAAATCAAAGAGGGGATAGAAGTGGCTTCATATAATACAATCCAATAAAGATGGATAGATCATATACTGCGATTACGGTAAAAAATTATTTATACCCCATATTTGTATCAAATTGATATAATTTACTACGGTATTAATATAATTGCTACAGTCAAGTAATTTAATAAATGTCACTTAATTATAATTATAAATAAAAAAACTTTATATTGAAACACATAACATGTAGTATGTATTAACTTGGTATAATTTATAAACACTTGGGCCAATTAATTTCTATCACAGAAACAAGGACTGTTGCACTTTTCTTTGCTTAACTTATTCTCAAAGCTGTGGGCCTTCCTTTTCTTGAATTATCCACACACCCTCACTCCACTCATAATAAGGTATTCGATATTGCTCTCTCCATCCCAATTTAATTTAACACGAAATTTTAAATTATAAATCATCTCATAAAATTAAATTAATTTTAAATATAAAAAAGTGATGATAAGTTATGTCATATTACGTTTTGATGATCTTTCAAACTTTCGAGGAACCAGATTGGACCCGGTATGTGATTCATTTCCTCGGCTATCGTATAGTCAGCAGTTACAATTGTAAAGTGTATTGTTCACTGGCATAAGTACAACAACACTGCTACAACTCGCAAGTGGTCAAACTAAGGGTTGAATTCTCATTATCTCTTCACACATGCTCCCTAATATATATACAACATATTACAAGGTTTAAGGTAACACTTAAAAACCTAAAATCACTTTGAAAGTGAAGCCGCCACAAGTGTCCATGTGCTCTCAAGAACAAAGAAGTGTTATCTAATGTAACAATCATAATTTTATCAGTTATGTCATACTAATGGCAAACAGAATAAATATTTTCTGCAATAAAATTACCAGTTTGTCTATCATCTATATATCTATACGCTAAAATACATTTTTGCATAGACTATTTATAATATATCCAATGACATGTTACCGTTAAATAATCATGACCGTTAGTACTACGACCCATATCAGAAGTGATAGCCACTTTGTCATTAAAACGATATAATGAGTAACATAAATACTATTGATATTCATGTGCAAATTTAAATACATCTCTCTTAACTGTTGATCTAGAAAAACCTTTAAAAGCACGATTATACATTTCTTTAATGTAATGAATAAAATCTGGAGATTCAGGAAATGAAATAGGCAAACCCTCTACAACAACTAATTTTGCTAGTGTTTCCATGTTAGGCATATTTTATATACACTTTTTGAGTCATTTTTAGTTAGTATTTTTCTCATTTTCGTTGAAATTAGTATGGTGTTAGGGTCGTTTTTCTTTCTTTTGAGTCACAGCGGTCCTAAATGGAGAAATATCAAAAAGAAGATGAAATGAGCTTAATTGAGATGGAATTGTACACTAAAAAGGCCAGGAAATGAAGTCTAAGAAGTCCCGGGAAGTACGAAAGAAATCTGACGAAGTCCGGACGAGAAAAGGACGAAAAATCGCGAAAACCAGCCAAGGAAGTCGCAGCGCCCATGACTCCAACCAGCAGTCGCGGCGCCCAATCGAGGTTACGGTTTGGCTCACAGGAGTTTCGCGCCGAGGCTTACGGCGAAAAGTTCGATTTTTCTGATTTTTCGAAGGGCAAAATGGTCCGAAATGTAATTTTTCTCAATTATAAAATCCCTAAATCCTAACCTTATTATTCATCTCAGATATTACATCTCATATCATACTTTGGGGAGGCAAGAAAGGAGGTTATAACACAAGTTGGAGACAACTTTGGTTCAAGTTCTTTTTCTTTCCTTTTATTTATTTCAGTTTATGTTGGTTTGTATTAGTTCTTGACATGACAATGTTTAGGAGCTAAACACTTTATTAGGATTTTCCTATTGAATCACTTGAAACTCTTATTCATGAATTAATGCATTAGTTTGGTTTTTTCTTCAATTGATTAAGATTTATTTAATATTGATATGAATGTTTGATAGTTAATTGATCACTAATTATCATAATCTATATGATTTCGTATCAAGAACCGAGAGGAGAGATTTGAATATGTTGTAATTGAATAGACACATGTTAAAATCGCGGACGAAAGTACCTCGATACTTGTGTAGCATTATAGGTTATTGCTCTTAATCCTCCTATGTGGTAAAATCTATCATAGAAATATAGAAGATTTTTGCACTGGGTTGAGTGATTATATATTCTAACCGGAATATAAGACAGTCTAGTTAACCTGCTATCTTAACGTAGAAGAAGAATTCATTCTTGTTGCATTAAGGATTTAAAAGAGTGGATAGTCGAGGATATTGGAAGCCCTATTTCCATCATAACTGATTTAAACCAAAGTATTATCATAATTTATTTATTTTCTGCAATTACTTAGTCTTAGTTATTAGATAAAAATACAAATAAATTAACGTTCACCAAATAGAAACTAAAGCTTAGATAATCCAGATTGATAACCGGGCCTCATGATCGATATTCTGGCCTTACGACTATATTACTTGTAACGAAACGTACGTTTGCGTGAGCAATTGGAAACCGGCTAACATTCCATAGTTCTCTGTTTATCGTATTTTGGGCCCACAATCCCCCCCCCCCCCCCCCCCCATCATAGTGTTAATTTGACCATGTACTTGGTCTGGGACATTTTGTGAACATTGTCCTGATGGAGAGGTGCGCAAGCGCTTGCGCACCCGATTTTTTAGCCTCGTATTGGGCATACCTAGTTGAGTGTTTTTGTTCTATTGGTCTCATTAACCCCCCCCCCCCCCCCCGTCCCACCGCTACCTTTTCCAGTTTTAAATTTAAAACATTATTTACAAATTTTACATATAGCTATTTGATTCTCTACGTCCCTAATAAAACGGTGTAATGCATCTGATTTTAATGATCGTTTTACTGGACTTCGTCTCATACTAGGGGGGATAGGAGGCATTTCAGTTGAAGGCGCACTAGTGGGTGTGTCATTTCGATCATCTTCTAAATTAAAGTCTTGTTGAGTTCCAGAAAATATCTCCTCTTCTAAACCATATGGAATTTCAGGAAAATCTTCAGTATCAATAAAATCATCCTGTCTAGGAATAAGATCTTGTCTAGGAATAGGATGACTAGAAGAAGTACCCCGACCCGTGTTACCCCTTGTAGAAAAAGTTTTACCCTTCCCTTAAGCATACCTCTTATTGATTCCATTTTAATTATGCTAATAATTAGTTAAAGATAATGAAATTAAGTGCGCTAAATAAAATAAAGAAACAATAATAATTTAATGAATAAACAAATGTATCAAACGCCGACGTAACGTCGACGTGTAATCGGGAGGTTGAAAATTAAAACGTTGCTCGATGGATGATCCTCAAGCTAGTTGTCAACTTCACTCCCAAATGAATAAATAAAATTGAATATTTAGTAGACAATGTAGACTTGTAGAGAGAATGATTGAGAGATTAGAGAGATTGGTGAGAAAGATGAAGAGAAAATAAGGTATTTATAGTTGAAAAATTGGGTTAAAGTGTAAATATAATAACTTAGGGGTTACAAATAAATATTAAGGGGGTAGGGGAGGCCAAAATGACTGTTGTACAACAACCAAAATGTAAAATGATCGTTGGGGCAATGACTATTTTTTGCAAAGGGGGGTTTCGAGCGGGATTGGGTCGGGTCGGCGGGATTGGGGCGTGCCGGGACCGAGTGGGACGAGGCCATGTCCCGTCCCGATTTGAGTCCCGGTACCGTATATTACTTTTATAACAGTGTCGGGGCGGGACCGGGTCGTCCCAGCCCGCTGGCCAGGCCTATGTTCAACTGATTATCCTTATTTACATGGAGTTGTGCCAACATGTGAGATCATTATTCATGGTATAGTCATGTCCAAGATTAAGATATAAAAAAAAGATCACTAGTCACAAGTCACAACATTATTGAGTTTCAACAGCACATTTTGTCAGCAAGGGAAAAGATATATATACCGGGTACCCTACAAATGCACCAAAAGCTACTTCACAGTTCACATTCAAAGAGCTAATAATAGAGGAAAGAAGGTGGTATTGGATAGGCGGTTTGTGTGTGTGTGGGGAGTGGAAAGCCCAAAATTTAAACTTCAAATGCCTTATATAACAAGCTGGACCCCAAGCTTTTAATTTAAGTAGTAAATAGAATTGTTTAAGTTTTGGTTCAAATGAAGTATGTCATGAAAGCATGAACAAAATTGACCTTATTAAATGCCTTATTTTCAATTGTCAGTCTTCAAAGTTGGAATGGCAAAAAGGAAAACAAGGATGGAGGAATTCAAGAAGGGCTTTTAAGTGTTTAACCATGCAGTTGTATTTAATCATAAAAATTAGTAAGGAGACTTATGGATCAACCAAGATTTGTGTCACCGGTCATCTGAAATACTCACGAAGTGATGAAGTTCCTTTCAACAGCCTAGATATACTTCTGGATTTGCATAACGTATTCTCTTGTATAGCTAATCCTAGACGTCTTATTATGATTGGGAAAAAAAATCCCAACATCCACAATGGTGCACTTATATGCTAAGGGTTAGGGGATCGGAGGACAAACTAATAGGCTAACGGGCTAAATAGGTGGATTCGACGCAATATCTATTTCTTTTTTTTCTTTTTTTTTTTATGACGGGAAAACCCGCAGCTGCTACTTTTTTTTTCACAAGACCTAGTAAATCTTCTGACTAACGCATATACCGCAAACCACGCCACCGCGTAAATCACACTTAACAAACCACGCGCGATGTCAGCCAACTGAAGGTGTTAGTGGCGAATCGAACTCGTGACCCGTCCCCGCTTCCTACTCCAATTAATCTTACTTTACGGCGCAATACCTATTTCTAATAGATAGTGTAAATGTTTTTATGCTATCAGGTAATTTTAATACGACAACCCTGCTATCATTTAACAGGTAATCAAATATTGTGTATCAAAATATATGTATATATGTAACTGCCTAATATTACGGGATGCTACTAACACAAGTACTTTTTTATGTGACAAGTCAAATTTAAATTATACTAAAAAAAAAGGTAATATAACAGCTCTCTCATGTATTCATGATAAATCAAATATCCTTTGTCGTTATAATATTCCGCCATAAACAGAAGGGACAGTACTAATCATAGAAAATTCGACAACAGTTTCAGTACCTGTCTTTGCTTTTGCGCTTTGACTTTTAGATAACTATGGCTTAATTTGAATGTCCAAAATCTGATTTTGCAACAGAGATGGAACACAAGAGGAAAGTATATATTTTATCATCTTTCTTCTTTTTTGGGTGGGAATCGAAATAACATAGCCTAATGAATAAACTAATAATTATAAATCTTTGACGACAATAAATTAGAGGATACATAAAAATTATAAAAAGGTTTTATGAATATGAGTTTGATTAATTGACCTACATATGATAAAACTAATATAAAAATATTCTAAAGCTTTTGAGATAAAAATTTCTCCTAAACAAAACTCTCTAAACGACAACATTGTATATATTTTTCTGTGTTATAGTTGTGGGAATGATGTCTTCAATTTATAGATATACAAAACTTTCCTCAAAAAAAAAATAGTTAAATATGAAAGAGAATAATATAAAGTAAAAATATTTATAGTAATACTTTGACATTCCTTCCGGAAAAAAGTAAAACTCAAATATAATAAAAAATGATACCAAAAACACTAATACTTTTCATATGTTTGACAATACAACTCTAAAGAGTAAGGTGACAGTAACTACCAATTCTATTTTTAGTGTGAAAGGACTTGGTGGGGTAGTAAATAGCTGTTCATTTTGGAATTCTTACAATGAAATCGTTTTTTACCCTTCAAAATGGATTTTTTTTCATGTGAATCCAAATTAGTCTTGCTACTAATTAAAGCGGATATTGGAGGTAAAAATAAAAATAAAATTATCTTTATTTTCTTTTTTTTTAAACTAGCGTTTGGCCATATATTTTAGAATAATTTTTTAGAATTTATCTTCAAATATTTATTTGACCATAGATTTGAAGCATTTTTGAAAATATGTCTTCAAAAAATTTCAAGTTCCAAAAACTGGTCTAGACCAAGACCAATATTTGGGGTTTCGGAATTTTTAATTTTTTTTAAAGTAAAATAAATATTAAAACACAAACATCAAGTTTCAAAAATCACAAGTTCTATCATTTGGTGATTTATCCCACTAAATCAACCCACAATCCAAATTTTTATAACAAAATACTAAGGACTTAAATTTTACTAGTAATATTTTACTGGTAATGTGGCTGAATTCTCCTCCCTACTCAAATCTTAAAATTTTGCCCCACGTTCATGTGGTTACTATGACACTACTGCTAAGCTATTTGCAAGTAGTAACGGTTCTTCAAGAAATTTATACATTATATTCACAAAATATTATGCAAATCAACTAAGTCTAGTTGTACCTTTATTCTTCTTTTCATCTATGATTTATTCATAATACAATTTCCTTGAACAAACAACTTGAATTTTATATACCATAAGAAGTTGGTATTGATTGCATGAAAGTAAATGTCACACCGATAATTAATGTTTCAATTCACTTAGTTAATGGAGGAGCGAGAAAATAGTGATTTTGTTCAAAATTACTATATTAATCCTATGCTCTACAAATTTACATTACTGATCATTTCTCAGACATCCTCATCAAGTCCTACACTAAATTTATTGGATAGCGGGTCAGGTTAATAGGGTGCGTCACTAAATAGTAAAAAAATATGAGTTTATATCAAATAACGATTTAACTTTTTTTTAAATGTCACGTCAACAAAAGTTGACTAAAATAAGTTGAGTGATTTTTGTGTTACAAAGATGAAAGTTTAGCGACTTTTCAGTTACAAAATAAAGTTAAGTGACTTATCGATCGGTTCGATTTTGTGTATTACCGATCCAATTTATTGATTTTCGATTTATAACACACTAAACCGATAACCAAACCAAGAAGATATTCGTCATCGATTTTTGGTTAAACGGTTTAGGGTTCTTAACGGTTTGATTTTTGGTTCAACCGATAAGAAAATGCTCCAACTTATTTTTTGCTTTCTCATATTTTCATTTGTTCATATATACATTGCCTTCATACATAAAAGTCTACATAAATTACAAACAGAATCAAATTCAAAGACGTTATTGCTAAAACAAACTTGTATTCTTTTTGGTCGAGAGAGGCAGAAAGGCAAGAGCCTAGTTTTGAGAGAACTAAAGTGTGCCTGTGAAAATAAGGTTGTCACGCCCCGACTTTTCCTAAGTCTTTACTTAGGGCGTGATGGCACCTGGACAATTATTTTCCACCAGGAGCACTATTTAATTCTCTTTATTTAGAAATTTAAACTTATATTCAGATACATAGCTATTAATAAAAATAACAATAAAGAAACTTGTTCATGACTTTATTGAAAATATAACGCGAGCCCATGCTCGTGCAAACATTGTTTCTACATAGACGTACTGACAAATATTATTCTAAGTTGGAAGGGAGATCATTCCACACGGGCATTTCCCGAGACACCGAACCGACATTCTCAACTCGACGAGTACCAAGCCCAAGAATGGACTTGGTATGACAAGAGGTCATGGACGATCGCTAGCCTTGGCGTGGAGCCTTTCCTCTATCACGCTTTCAAACATGTTAAATAAAAGAGTCACCTACCATCCGGGCCGAGTGAGAACCTTACTCGCAATTCAAAGTAACACCACAATATTCCAAGTGCAATCACATTATAACGTAATAAGCATATTGCAAAAACATATCAGTTACAACATCTTTAAATATGCAACAACTCCTCATAGAAATTCTCGCTTAACCAACACTTCATTTTATCTCGTATTATACGTTAAGACATTCCTGCATTTCCACATGTTTATTACATTTATATATTTGTGAACGCGTATTCACTTTTCATATTTATATATAGGTGAACATGTATTCATCTTTCATATTTGTTGCGTGCAACCCGATCCATTATATTTACGTATTTGTGAACACGTATTCACTTTACGCTTTGTTGCGTGCAACCCGATTCATTATGTTTACGTATTTGTGAATGTGTATTCACTTTACGCTTTGTTGCGCGCGCAACCCGATCCATTATATTTACGTATTTGTGAATGTGTATTCACTTTACGCTTTGTTGCGCGCAACCCGATCCATTATATTTACGTATTTGTGAACATATATTCACTTTACGCTTTTGTTGCGGCGCAACCCGATCCATTATGTTTACGTATTTGTGAACGCGTATTCACTTTACGCTTTGTTGCGGCGCAACCCGATCCATTATATTTACGTATTTGTGAACATATATTCACTTTACGTTTTGTTGCGGCGTGCAACCCGATCCATTATGTTTACGTACTTGTGAACGCGTATTCACTTTACGTTTTGTTGCGGCGTGCAACCCGATCCATTATATTTACGTATTTGTGAACATATATTCACTTTACGTTTTGTTGCGGCGTGCAACCCGATCCATTATGTTTACGTATTTATGTGAACACGTATTCACTTTTCATATTTTTCAGAAGATCAAATAAATACTATTCTCTTTTCTAACATTCTGTCATTCATACTTGTAACGATTATAACTTTTTAACCATAACTCCAACTAAGGTGTTTCTCAAGCGGAAACTAAGGTAAGACGGGGATCTTTCACTGTACCAAATTTCATTTAAAACTACTTTGGGTGACTAACACAAATTTATCCTCAAAACAGCCACATGAAATTTGTTTCGGCAGAATTTTTATTAAACAACACCCAATCTTAGAATAATCATAACTCCTAATCTGTAAACCCGTTCAAGCCCCATAAAATCTCAAAACGACGAGAATAGATAGATACACGTCTCCATGTGAACCATCCTTTTATATTCTGTACCATTTGTTACAGTTTTACACTTTTATTCGCTGCCCTTTATGGATCTCGATAGATCCGAGGCAGAAACTTTAAACAGCGATAACTCTCAATTCGTAAGTCGGATAGACCCCCGTAAGGTCTCAAAATGTCCACAACAAAGAGATCTAGAACTTTCATTTAGTAACAATTTTCATATTCCCCACATATTAGTACAGTTTTATGTTTCAACGTCCTGCCCTTCTGGATTCCGACGAATCCGAGGCAGCAACTTCAAACTACAATAACTCTCAACTCGTAAGTCCGTTTTAATAAATCTTTATCTATATCTGTCCGTAACAGAGAGATTTACAACCATGTAAATTTTCATATAATTCTAATAAGTAAAACTCAAAAAAAAAATAGTCCATAATTATGCCTTTCCGAATTTCGACCAAATCTAAGGCAGGAACTTTGAACTATGATAACTTTCAAACCGTACGTCCATTTTACCTCATTTTTGGTTCTATATGATCATATTAGAGAGGTGTACAATTCTTCCGAATTTCATCAAATTCTAACAATTATAACTCAGTGAGAACAGTTCGTAAAGTTCATGACGCAACTAGTTGTCTAAACAATCAAAAGTTCAATATTTCTTTTCAACACTCAATTCTTATTCTAACATGTATTGAACTTAAAATAAAGAATATTACCAAGAATTTCTGAGTGAGAAAACTCACCTTGTAAGCGTGAAAAGGATTGTTGTTCTGTTGCTACAAGTGATCCTTGCTCCCTAGTATTCCTATTTTTTGTTCTCCTTCCTCTCTTGATGTTTTTTTTCAGATTTTTCCTCTTCTTGTTCACTTGTTTTTTTTTCTGATTTTGTATTATTTATGCTAGTCCTTTGTTTGTGTCAAGTATAATGTATAAGTAAGAGTGTTTGTATAACTTATGGGAGGTAGAAGACCAAGGGTGGAGGGGAATTGAAAAGGGCGAAGGGAAGGGGTAAAGGAATGGTACGTTCGTGCATGCTGAAATTTTCTCTTTTTTTTTTTTGTTTTTTTTTTGTTTTTTTTTTCTTTTGTTTTCATCTATCTATTTATCCTACTTTAACACTAACTCTATCCCATGCATTTTATTCTTTGCTTTCTTATATATATATATTTATATATATATATATATATATATTTATTAACCCAACCACAACTTTTATTTTTTTTCCGGATTTTACATTATCTCCTCCTTAAGCAACATTCGTCCTCGAATGTGAATAAGGTCGTAACATAATCACATAGACACAATAATGTTTATTGTTATTGTAACAAATTTGGGGCTTCACAAAGGTCATAGAACGAAGTAAGAATTTAAGAAATATGATTTGTATTTAAAATTTAAAGGCACTAATTTAATTAGAGATAAAAAGATAATTTTAATAGAATCTTATTGGATTATCGATTTAACCATTAACTAAAACTTCAAAGCTGGAAATCGAACCGATAGTTAAATAAAAAATAATTATAAAATTATTTAAAAATTATTAACTCAATAACCCAATATTAATAAATTAATAATAATTTTTCGATTCGATTTATCAGGTAAATCAATTTTTTCACAGACCTATACAGGAGTATCTTTTTTCTAATAATTCGCTTTATAAAAGCTTTCTTGCGTTGCTCGCTCGCTGGCCTTATCTTCTATATTATGTCCCTCCAATTCAAATGATTAAATAAACTCCATAGTAGTTAAATCACCTAAAAGAAAGGAAATGCATGATAATGCTGCGTATAATACTCTTGTGATTCGGTCCTTATCCGGATTCGCGCATAACGAGAGCTTAGTGCAACAAATTGCCCTTTTTAGTAGTTAAAATGTTAAATCACCTAAAAGGAAGGAAACATAAAAAGGAAAAGGGAGGGGTAGGGATGACAATTGAGTAGGTTAGGGCGGGGCAAGTCTTGATCTGCTAAAGATTTTACCCGTCCTGCCCTGCCCCATTTAGCAATTTTCATAAAATCTGCCCTGTCATGTCCTGTTCCGCTAAGTCTTGCCATGCCCCATCCCGTTTATATATATATATATATATATATATATATATATGAATAGCTTAATGTATTTGAGTTCTTAAAAATTTGTATATTGGCCGGAATAAAATGATATTAAACATATTGAGCATTTTATTTAATTTTTCCCGGGCTACAGTTTCTTGAGTGAACACGTGAGCATTTCACGTAATTGATTGTAAGTCGTATAGTTAAACTATACTACAATAATGTTACTGTAATACTTTTTCCCTATCATGGCTCACAACACATATCAAGAGAAGTACTCAACGTGTATGGCCTCAAAAAATTAAGTAGGTATCAATATGAATTTTTAACAAAATCCACCACATGTCCTGTTCCATTTTAATTTTTAACAAAACTAATTTTATTCTGCCCCGCTTTGCCCTGCCCCGTTAAGAGTTTGTCCTGCCCCGCTCCGCTCTGTCCTGCCATCCCTAGGGAGGGGGGAGGGTTGAAGATAAATTTAAAGTCAATTACAAAGAGTATTATTTTCAACTTCAATGTAAATCATTAAAGAAGAGTTATGTCTTCAAAGCATGAAATATTAATACAGAGACGTGAGATATCATTGTCTTCTCTCACATTAAAATATGCTCCAAGAAACGTGTAACGTTTATTTAATTGAATCACACAAGGTTTAAACTTAAAAATCTGTAAAAACACAACAATTGTGAAACTCGCGAGGCTTTTCTCTGCATATTATACTCTGTGAGTATATCTTTAGATTATTTTCATTTTCTTTTTCTATAAAGATAATGGTGTCTACTGGGGATGGCAATTGGGCGGTGCGGGTGCGGGTACCTCTCCCCCACACCCGTACTCGCCAAAAAAAATTATATCCACCACGGATAGCGGGTACAATTTCAATATTCATACCCGTCTAGGCAGATATATTTTTAAATTCACACCCACTCCACCACCCAAGTGGATATCCGTCACCCGTCAATACCCGTCAATGACATTAACACAAATAGTGCAAGTGAAATAACCCCAAATAGAACACGAACATAACCAACAATAAAAACCAGTATAGTTAACAGCCAAATATGAACGCAGAATTGTAAAACAACCCATTGATACAAAGAGACAGTGATTGGTGTATTTTATATACACCTTTTGAGTCATTTTTAGTTAGTCTTCTGTCCATTTTTGTACAAATACGTGTCGTCTTAGGATATATTTTCTTTCTTTTAAGTCATAATGGTTTAAAGTGGCTCATTGGCGAAAAGGAGCAAAAAGAGGGCAGAAACAGAGGTTCCAGAGCTCAAAAAGCGAGAAAGTTAGCGAACCGGGCAAGAAAGCGGCGTGGCCATGCCTCTCCAAGAATGTCGAGGCCATGGCGCAAAATACGTGAATCTGCAGGAGTTTGGCCGCGACGCCCATGGCGAGCATGCGGCGCGGCGGAATTCCCAAATTGAATGGAAATGGGCCTGCACAGGAAAACTGGGAGAACGATTTGGAGGCTATAAAAATGAGTTTTTAGGTCAGAATTAAGGGTTCCAAACCTTGGCAATTCATCACAACCTTGGAGATCAAGATTGAAGACTACTTTTGTGTAATTTCTTGTTTCTTTGTTTTATTTCTTTATAGTTTATGTTGGATATTAGTTTAGTTCTTGGCATGTCTATGGCTAGAAACTAACTTAATTTAGGGCTTTTCATATCAAATCACTTGAAACTCATTCTTATGAATTAATGCATGTTTTTGTTTCTTCTTATCATTGTTGAGATTTATTCAATATTTGTCTTGAATGTTTGGTAATTAATTGATCACTAATTATCATAATCTATATGATTTCTAATCGAAAGCAGAAAGGGGAGATTGTGAATATGTTATAGTTGAATAAACATAGGTAAAATCGTGGACGAAAGTACCCCGATACTTGTGTAGCTTGATAGGTTATTGCTCTTAATCCTCCTTTATAGGTAATCTTATCACCGAAAGGTAGAAGGGTTCTATATTGGGGTTGAGTGTTTATATTACCTTAACAGGATTATAAAACGGCTTAGTTAACCTGCTATCTCAAAATAGAAGAAGAACCATAATTAATTGCATTAACAAGTAAGATGAGCGGATAGTTGAGGAGATTGGAAGCCCTATTTCCACCATAACTGAAGTAAAACAACGTAATTTAGTTAGCATTCATAAGTATAGTTATAAACAATTCATCAATCATCGGTTACCAAATAGATACCATAGAATAGAAATTGATAATTGGACACTAATTCCTGAGGACGATAACTCGGTCTTCTAGACTATATTACTTGTAACGACACGTGCACTTGCGTTAGTGTGTGCATAAATCGCGCATCAGACAGCAGTACAAGTAAGCTGAATAAGAAGCACAATAAACCATAGTGTCCCCTGAATCAATATTGTCAGCAGACATATTTTCACCCCTTTTAAAGAGGCAAACTGTCCATTTTTACGATGCATCCTAAAAACAGTTGTAACTAAAACAGTTAAACGAATACTTGAGTAATCAACCTCATTACTAAATCTTGAATTTCAATGATAACAGTTTCCAATAAATCTGAACATATGAAAAGAACAAGATACTGCAAGAAATGTAAAAAACAAGATATTGCTGGTTCAACATCTTTAACAGTAGTCAGTTTCTTAGTTTTCAACATCTTTAGCAGCAACAGTCAACACCTACCTGCGAAAACAATTGCACCTGTGAGAGGCTGAGGGAGGCGGAGGCGTAATTGTGACAGTGTTGTACTGCTGATTGCTGAAGAGTGAAGAGTGAGATATGTGTGCAGTGTGGTGAAGTGAAGCTCATGTAAGAGGCTGTTACGCTGCTGAATGTTGAGAATGAGATGAAGGAAATGAAACCCTACTAACTTGTAATGCATTTTTTATATTGGGCTTATGAGTTATGGGCTTGCGGACTAGCTTATGGGGCTGGTAGACGGGGGAGGCGGGTATCAGGCGAGTATAACTGTAAATCCACCACCTACCCGCCTACCCGTGACATGTACATTTTCAATACACATACCCGTCTACTACCCGCCAAAGTTATACCCATATCCGCTCCAACTGAGGCGGGTACGATGCGGAACCCGCAAAATTATACCCACTTGCCATTCCTAGAATGTCTACCTGTCTGGTGTCCGCTTTATTCTTTTTCTATATTATCTTCATATCTTAAATTTAAATTAAAAAAAGTGTGTGGATAGCAAATTACCTACTGGCAAAGGAAAGTAGCAAGTAGTGGGGGCTCTCGTTTTATCTCTATAATATAATTAAAAGAATATATTTCTTGATTGTATTCATCAATAATGTATGATATATTTAATAATACAAAAATATTTAAATTAGATAACTAATCAAAATAATTACAATAAAATATAATTCTACCTAAAATATGAGTCCTTCAATAGGAATACAATTATACCTAAAATAAGAGATATACAATTCATGAAAGAATATTTTCCAAATATTCTATTACACCCCCGCAGTCGAAGTGGGAGGCTCACGAACACTAAGACTGACTCGAAAATCATCAAATAGTATGCGCGAAAGTCCTTCAGTGAAGATGTCGACAATCTGATATCTGGAAGGAACATGAAGGACACGAACTTGACCACGAGCCACTTTTTCGCGAACGAAATTAATGTCCATCTCAATGTGTTTAGTGCGCTGATGTTGGACGGGATTGCCGGAAAGATATATCACACAAATATTATCGAAGTAGACCAGTGCTGCGTTTTGAATTGGGCAGTGAAGCTCAAGTAGAATGTTACAGATCCAACAAGGCTCAGAGATGACGTTGGCGACACCTCGGTACTCTGCTTTGACATTGGATCGGGATAGTGTAAGTTGTCTTTTGGAAGACCAAGACAATAGGTTATCTCATAGAAAAATACAGTAACCAGACGTGGAGGTCGGGTGTCAGGACATCCACCTTAGTCAACATCAGAATAAGAAGTGAGACCATTGAACAAGGACATGTATAGATGTAATCCGAAATGAAGTGTACCTTGGACGTATCATAAAAATAAGTTTTAGGGTATGCATGTGTGCTTATGTCGGATTATGCATATGTATGAAGATTTGATGCACGACATAGGATATGTCATGTCTCGTGAATATGAGGTACTGCAGGGCCCATCCAGGCTACGATAGTGAGTCATGCCTGAATATGTGGTTGGAATCAGCGTTGATATTGGAATTGGTGTCTACTGGCGTGTGGGATGGTTTGCAATATGTCATGCCTATACAATCAAAGACCTCTTCGGCGTACTTCTTCTGACAAAGAAATAGGCCGCCAGAATGTCGAGTAACATAGATGCCCAAGAAATAACTCAGGGGCCCCAAATTCTTCATATCAAAATTCAAAGGAAATGAGTCATAATGGACCGACGGAGAGCATCAGATGATGTGGTGAGGATGATATCATCAACATATAATAATAGGTAAGTCATGTCTGTACCTTTGTTGTAGATGAACAGAGAATGATCGGATCTGATGTGTGAAAACCGATAGAGGAGACATAATCGGTGAACCACTGATACTATGCTCGATTAGCCTGTTTCAGTTCATAGAGCGGTTTTCGCAATAGACACACATAATCTGGATTAATAAGATCCCTGAAACCCATAGGCTAATGCATATATACAATTTCATGAAGATCCTCATGTAAGAAGATATTCTTGACATCAAGCTGATGAATGAGCCAAGACATGGATAGAGCAATGCTGAGGACGGTCCGGATGGTTTTGGGTTTTATGAACGGGATGAATGTTTCATCATAGTCCACTCCCACCTGATGAGACATGACATCACCTACAATACGAGTCTTGTACCTCTCAAAAGAACCATCAGATTTATTTTTATGTCTAAAAATCCACATAGAATGAATAATGTTAGCATCAGGTGGATGGGGTACTAGGTCCCATATATTATTATCAATAAGAGTATTATATTTATCAATCATTATGACTTTTCAATTAGGGTCGAATAAGGCATCCTTCAGATTTCGAGGGACAAGGGAATGGATAATTGAAACGGATAGGTTAAACAACCGTTTAGGTTTATGAATTGTGTGCATGGCATGAGTTTCCATGGTATGAGAGTGTGTCTCAAAACGCGGGATGTGGGTGAGGTGTGGCGCGGGACTGCCATGAGTAGGATGAAAGGCAGGGGTGGCGGGATCAGATGATCGATGTTTGGTTTGTCGAGAGGTGTCTACAGAATTACCTTGAGGCGGGCTGTTCCAGGCCACCATCGGTAGATACGGATGGGCAGTGTGTCCCGGACTGTCCGAGGTGGGGGAAGGTGTCGGGGTCTGGGACGATGAATTTTAGAAGAGGGTTCAGGTCATCATCTAGGAAGTCGTAGGAATACCGAGGTGGCAAGTATAGGGAGACAAAAGGGAATTGAGACTCATTGTTGGGTCCCGAGGGTTATGCTATGGAATAATAAAAACAAACTGAAAGTAAAATCAATTTGAATGCTAGAACACAGTTTCAAATTTCGGCAGAATGTCGTCTGCCACAATTGACAACATTTCGGTAAAAATAGAAAACCTTTGAAAAAAGTAAAAATGCAGCGAAAATAAATAAAGAACACAAAAGTTTAATTTTCATAGGTTATATATTGATATAACCCATGATGGTCAATGACCAAAAGTATTGTGTGTATATATATACAATTGAATATATTATTTTCTTTACAAGATAATACAAAGGAATAAAAAATGTTAAGTTAGCACATATACGCATATCATCCACTTATACAGATTTATATTCAGACCATATTCTCAACACCAACCAGTATCATCAGCTTCAGTCCGTAAAGTAAGGGCAAAACATTAACATTCTCCCCTTTTTTGCCTTTCTTCACAAAACAACCTTTTCAACAAACAACAGTAGTAGTTTTCAGCACAGCAGCAGTAGCTCTTGCATAATTCCTTCTCTGCACGTAACATCAGCATATAGCAGTAGCAGCTTTCAACATCTTTCTACTCCTGCATAACTCTTTCTCTGCACAGAACAACAACATATAACAGTAGCATCTTTCAACATATTTCTACTCCTGCATAACTCTTTCTCTGCACAGAACAGCAGTATCTAGCCTTCTTCCTTAGCTCCCCCTACATCAGCACTTCATTTGCTTTCTCAACTTCATCATTTCTTCTGCTTACCCTGCATCAGTACTTCCTCCGCTTATTTTATTTCAGCAGCAGCATCATCATTGTATCTAGCTTCAGCATCATCATCAGTGCTTCCCCTGCTTCTTCGATTTCGACTTCAGCGGTTCTTCTAGCTTCAGTATCTACAGCATCATCATTTTCTCCCCCTTTTTGTGAAGAATACATCAACTGGTTTCTGGTTTGAATCAGAGCATTCCTCACAGTATCAACCTCAGAGATTTGTTGGTTGATTCTTGCAATTTAATTCACAAGTCATTCAGTAGACACTGGAAACTATCTTGGACCAGTGTTGCCAATAATGTTGGTGACATTCCTGTCAACATCTGCACTATCTCCTTCCATTGTTAAGGGTATATCAATCAAGGCTGTTAATTCAGAGGTTGGACATCTAGAGATCCACTTATGCATTATACCTTCAGTGAGTTACTCAATTACTTCATCTCTATCATTGTCCTGCGAGTGCTTCTAATATTTTCATCAGCATTTAATCCCATAAATTGATTTATAACAGCAGGTGAGAAAAATATTCTCTGTTATAGAGATATACCTCCCAAATTTCTTTAAGTCGATATCCTCTATAGCAGAACTCAAATTAGCACAAAAAATAACCTGACTATTTTATCAATAACAGATCATTTCTCAGTAACAGATCCTGGGAGCTTTCTTTCTTTTAAGAACTCTATCAAACCATATTATGAACAAGAGGCAATATCTATTACTTTTTCAGCCCTAACAACTCTTTTCTTGTACCAGTCCTAATTATGAGAATTAGTTTAGAATTGAATTTGTCTGAGTAGATACATACCTGAAAGTCTGAATCAGATTCGGTTTGCCGGAGGATGTTAGAGTTTGAGTCTCTTCTGATATTGACTGAAATATTGCCTGAGATGTTATGGCATCAGTGGCAACATTCGGAGCAACACTCGATCTGGCATATATGGAAATTTCCTTTGAGAAGAATTGCTTCACTGGAGTTTCATCAGGAACTTACTTACTTTTTTGAGACACATTTTGCAGTATAGAAGCAGTTGGTTCTTCACTCTCTTACATTGAAACGCAAGTTCGTGTCGCCACCGCCACTACTCAAGCAAGCGGTATGAAGTATCACATCCGACTGGACACATTGTTGCTTGGCTCTGCACGAACTATTCTTCTCAAACAATCTACTCGATCGACAAGTAGGGAAGGTGTAGGATCTTGGTCTCTTACCCAATACTGTAGCTTTAGACAAGTCCTCTATTAATGGTGAAGAAGGAAACCGATGGGGTTGTTGTGGTTCAATATGCTCAAAAGATTCAGTGTTCATTGGAGGGCTAGTACTCATAGAAATGTTGGTTGTGGTGTTGGTTGATATTTGGTATTGACATTGGAGAAGTTTCCATGGGTGAATATATTAGAGAGGGTTTTGAGGAATTTTGGAAGATGAAGGGCTTGAGTGTTCCATCGGTTGTATATACCGAAGTGATGTGATCTTTTTCATTTTATGTATATATATATATATATATAGTGAAAATTGAAGATGATAAAAAAAATAACAAACGAGAGAAATATTAATATACATGACAAACCTTTCTAAGCAACAAAAATCTCTTAGATTTAGGTGTTCAATTTTACACAATAACTTACACCTAAAATATTGGGATAAACTAACTAGACATCAAAGTAGGAATAAAAATTAATCTTATCAGTTTAAAGTTTGAAATTCCTATTAAAACAAGACACAAAAATAGGGAAAATAACTGAATTTTCAAAAATCAGTTACACATCGCATCCCAACAAATATCATTATCTAAAAATGTCAACAGTAATGTTGGCAACATTTTGTACAACACAAATATCATGATGCTTCAAGAACATCTTCCTTTCGGCAACAAATCAAGACACGTTTCATATATGTTTTTATGAGTTTAACCCCCAGACCAATGTAACATTTTTCCATTGAGTCCTAGATCTAATCATAAAACACATACAAAATTTATTTTCGTGTCAAAAACAAGAATACTTATTTAGCATCCTCATATTTTTTAAGCACTTTGAATACTTATTCCAAGTCACTATATCCTATTAAATTTGGATTAGAGTCTATGAAATACCAAATTCCCAACTCACATGTGCCGACAACATATCTAATGACACGTTTCACGACATTTAAGTGGGAAAATTTGAAACAGGCTTGGACTCGAGTACATACCCCAAACACTAAACATAGGTTCTAGAGCACATATAAAACAAGAAAGACTAACCTTTTGGTATATGATAGACATACACACATACCTTTTGTAATTGAATGATTCTTTGCTTCTCGTTCTACTTCATTCAAACACTCCCCCTATCACCTGACATGTTGGATGATACTTCCTAATTCTTGATGAGGGTCCCTTTGAACTTGATTTAGCAATTCAGCATTTGACTCCTCATCCACACCCTTTGTGGTATCTGGTTCAGGTTCAGATGTTGCTCCGAATGTCGTAACATTTGAGGCAACATCTGTTTCTTCTGCAATATACTCTTGTACAGTTTTTATCTTTCGATTGTACACTCGGTAAGCATGACAATTTTGGAAATAGCCAACAAAATTTCTTTCACTCTTAGAATCAAACTTAGCCAGATATTCTCTATCATTTAAAATGTAACAAATACATCCAAAAAAATAAAAATAACGCACATTAGGTTTCTTTTCATTTATAATTTCATGGGATGTCATCTTTGTTACAAGCCTTAAGTAGACTCTATTAGTGATATGACAGACAGTAAAAAAATTGACAATTTGTTAGAACTAAGCATAACTCTAGTCATTTCTTGTCATGTTATATTCTTCCTTTGTGCTACTCATTATGTTAAGGAGTGTTAAAGATCGAACATTGTATGTATTCAATCCATGCATGAACTATTGGTGAAGAGATAAAGAGATTTAGTGTGAAGAAAGGTTCGAGTAAATGAAAATATGGAGAAGATATTTTGGGAGCAACAAGAGCTCTTCTGTGGACCTTTTCGATATATCATTTCTAACTTTACAATACAATGCAAAGTAATATATATACACAGTACATACACAGTCTAACTATTTCACTAACCGCCTCTTTCTTTCACTAACTAATTCCCACGTGTAAATTAACTCACTAATCAATAAGTGGTATAATTCTCTACACAACACCTCATGGTATTGTGATACATTTGAATAATACTTCTACAAGGAATTTTTGGGAGCAGAAAAAATTCATGAAAAATTCCTCTTTTCTCACAAATTTTTGTGAAGGAGATGTTTTGATGTGTTTACTGCAAGTGCAGTATGTAATTTGGTTTTGTTAGCAATAGATGATTGAAATCTAGGAGGAGAACGGAGAGAGAATGATTAGAAAAAAAAAATACTAGGTTTCTTGTTCATTGATTATATTAATCAATAATATTAATAATGTACAATATATATAGTAGTCTAATAATTTTTAAACTAGAAAACTAAAAAATATTTGAAAAATATTCTATTAATAACAATGGAGAGAAACTATTCCATGGAGTTACTGTAACCCAAAATATATAGTGTCAAATCTCTTTCACTGAATCATATCTTCATCACCAACTCCACTTTCTCATATTTACACAACTCTCCACTTAATAATCTTTGTGCACTTCACTTTACTCCATTTTTTCTGTTATTTTGTCGGCTTTCTGTTTTGTATTTTTAGTATTTGGACCACTTCTTTTTCACTCACACAACTGTACTACTACTTTTTTTTGCTATAGCTCCCTTTGCTTCCAGTAAGGGGGCAAGTTTTTAACTTGTCTACTTCCCTTCTTGAGGCTTCTTGATTGAAAATAAAAAATAAACAGTTATTATGGCCTTCCTCATTTTTCTCCTCCTCTGAGTTGTCTTTCTTGACTTGGGTTTTCAGGAATATTTCAGAATTATTAAGTTTTTCAGTTCTTGAGCTTGGTGAAAAATACAACATTTACAATTTTTGACTTAGTACACATGGGCTTGTCAGGTGAATTTTGTGTTATGGAGCTCAAGATTCAACCTTGTTCTTGTGTGGAAGAGTAAAGCAACACACTGAAATTGTTGAAAGAATAATAAAAATTCTTGAAAAAATGGAATCTTGGAGTTATTTCTCTGGTGGAAAGGGTTTTGTATCAGATGAATCAGTTTCTGTAAATGATGGAATGGGAAGAGCAAAAAATGGAGTAATGAGCTGGGAATTAAAGACCCCAAGTAGCTATGGAAGCACTATGATGTGTTCAAGTCAAGAAAATAATGATAATCAAGAATTTCAAGAATTGGGTTCTCCAGATCTGATGAGAAAAGTAATGTTTAATGACCAAATGAGAGGTGGGGGCAACCTTTTTGGTTCATTTTCTGGGGAAGATAAGTCTAGTTCAATTGTGGAACCAAATTATAAAGAATCATCACTGATTGATTTGAAGCTTGGAAGGTTTCCTGATCATAATATAGATGCAAATATTTTCAAGTCTCCCAAATGTATGCCTAGTTTCACTTCTGCTGAGTCCATTGTTCCAGCAAAGAGAATGAGAGCTGGAGGTGTGAACTCACAGAAACCATTTTGCCAGGTTCAAGGTTGTGGGAAAGATCTCAGATCATGTAAGGACTATCATAAAAGGCATAAAGTATGTGAGGTTCACTCAAAGACTGCTAAAGTTATTGTAAATGGCATTGAACAGAGGTTTTGTCAGCAATGTAGCAGGTACAACTTGTCCCCATAGGCAGAACTCTAAATTTGTAAACATTTTGTATTAGTCAATCGCAGTATCAAATTTGTGAACTATATATGTACAATTTCTTTTAGAGCATACTCAACGTCTGAATAATTTGATTGATGATAGCATCTTTATTTGCATATCTCGTATACGTGAGATGTTGCATCTCTTTTGTTTTGTTGCACTAAAATATGTTCTCCTCTTTGCAGCTCATGTAAATCAGTCTTTGCTACTTTACTTGTAGGTTCCATCTACTGGCTGAGTTTGATGATGGAAAACGGAGCTGCAGGAAACGTCTTGCAGGTCATAATGAGCGCCGAAGGAAGCCGCATACTGGTATGCACTCGGGCTGTTTCAGTCATTTGCTGTCAAAGTAGAACTTAATTTTGCATATTATAGTTTCCCTCTCTAATATGAAACTCACTAATATGCTTGATACTAGTTTCTACATTATTCAGTGTAATCCATTTTTGATTAGTACATGTTATCGCCAAAGCAGCACCTAGAGGGTGCTGAAATCTGTCCATGATTGAAAGACTTGATCTCCCATAGCAGGGAATCTATAATCCCAAAAAAAAGTTATCAAAATGATTTACAATCTTTCATGTTTCACACATGTAATATCTGCTGCAAGTGATGACCCTCATCCTGTGTAGTTTTTCTTGAGTGAGACTTACTTTATGCCCTAGCAATCCAAGTGAAACCCACCAATTTTAGTGGTGCATTGTTTTTACTAGATTCTCAAGGCCACTGATTCTTTCTGCCAGTTCAAAATGCAACACTCTGACAAGACTTAAAAGAAACCACTGTCCTTTTCTGCTTTCCAAATCAAAGTATCTGCTTTTGGAGATAGCTCTCTGATTCCTCAAGTTTTCCTCTGTAGCTGAGCTAAAAATTCTAATTCCCAATCATTAAAGTTCCTCCTGAATTTGAGACCTCATCTACCCCTAGTCCTACTGTCATCCATGGTAGCATCATGTTCTATAATTGCAGTATGGAAGAGGAAACATCTTTTAAATGGATTTTCAGCCATTAGTGTAATTAGTCAACTAGAGGGTTGCAATCTTGTTCTTTATGGTTATAAAAGTTTAGAATGTGGATTTGTTTGCACAAGATGTGTTAGTCCTTGAAATTGGTCCGAGAAATTATGCTGCCTTTTATATGTTGTCTTGCTTATTTTAATACTTGGAAAGAACATTTTCCAAGCACGCGAATGTCGTGTTATAGTAATACTATTCTAGTAATAAATCATTTATTTTGAATGTAAAACAGTATTTGTAGACAATTTAGATATTTGAGCATAATTTTTCATGAAAATAGAATGATAGAGGAAGTATTGAAATATTATGGACCCAAATAGAGCATTTATAATAATGAGGATTCATACATTTGATTCCAACAAGCTTGGTATTGATGCACAGTTGTCGTTATTGTACATCAAATAGTATAAATTTGTTTCATCTCAATATTGCTATATATCATGGATTTTATGTAGAAGATAGTGCTAAAAGGTTTAGAGAATGATAATGTCAAACTCTATATAGATATATGCAGCATTAATTGTTTTAAGAGAAAACAATGTCATTTTTATATATGTAACAATTTGTAGAAACTTTCTTCCGACAAATAATATTTGAAAACTGTGATAGTGAATACATTATTATTGTTATAAACTTCAGAATGTGTGTTTACTCTCACACGCTACGAATAATACTTATCTATTAATCAAGTGCTAGACCTAATGCAAGTTTTAACAAGTAAGCCATAATTCCAACTAATTCCTATACGGATCTTGACTTCATTGTGTTTGTATTTAGTTAAGCTCATATTATTTCAGATTGTAGATCATCTGAAAGGTCTTCCTCCATATGATTTTAGGTCTGTGTCATCCTCATTAGCACATTCAATCATCATAGCGTGACACCTATTAGTCGTTGGTGCATAAGGATATCTATTTAGTCCATAAGCAAACCATCTCAAGTGACATTTTATCATTTTATCCTCCATGTGCTTGCACCTATGTCAGATGTGATCATTTTTTATCTTGTGCAGTCTTGTATGAGTGCTCGTTTATCACAATACTTGTATTTTAGCATAGCATACCATACCTCAGTGTTTCTCTATTATATGAAATGTTTCAAAAAACATCATATGTGCAGTACCATAACACACTCCACGTTTTGGCAGGTACCAGATTTCGTGGAACTTCTTTTGCAACTTCATCCTTCGCGTGCCAAGACATTCTTGGTGGCCTCTTTCTGCATCAGCCTAAATATGAGATGAATGACTGGTATAAGAATGTAAAAGTTGAAGATGGTGTTGATTATAGCCCTCAACTTGCCGCGCCCTTTACAAATGGACAGTTACAACCAAAATCTGTTTTCACGTCATATCATTCCAAGAAAGGGTGTCAACCTGAAGGACTACCTTCTGTAACAACGAGCAGAATTAACGAGAGTACAAACTCATCTCTGCATGATATGCGAGTATTGGATTTTATTTCCCCTTCTCTGTTCCACACCACCTCAACTGGATCTGAAGTCTTGCATGATTTGGACACATCTTCCACCATTCAGGGGCTATCAAACTCCAGCAATGCTCTCTCTCTTCTGTCATCTCAATCACAGGGCTCGTCAAATCATTCCAATGTCTTTCCCGCTACCCGCCCCCTGATTCCACCAAGCAATAATTCATATTACAATGTGACTCAAGCATCTAAAAAAGTCCTGGGACTTGATCCTCAGGCTTCAGCAGGTAGAATGTCCAATACGTTCAATTCATCTGGGGTCAATTCTTCAGGTGGACTAGACCAGATGCTGTTTCCTAGCAACACTTGTGGCATCAATGGGATCATTCAAGGATCAGATTTGGTGAACCCCAACAAGAATCAACCTTCTTGTGAAGATGGACTCACCATTGATTTGCTCCAGTTGTCGTCACAGCTTCAGCGTGTGGAGCATCAAAGGTTTTCCATGCAAGTGAAGCAGGACAGCAATGCTTTTCCCGGCCTCAGAATCACTTGAGCAGGTAGAAAAATGTGCTGTATCACTATCAGTGTTTTGCTTAACTATATCTGATACTTCATTCTGGTGATTACAGAAGGATCCTTTATCTTTTAGCTTCAATAATTGCTTAACTATATCTCACGCTTCATTGCTTCAACTATATTTATGCTTCATTGCTTAACTACACCACATTCGTAGATATTCACCTACAATTATTTTTCATATTTGTTGGTTCTAAGACTGAACAATGAAGGCGCCAGGTTAATTTCTTGTTGTCAACATCCAATAATGGCTGATCCTATCTTAGTATTGGATGTTCCATACAGATGGTTACCTTGTATACAAAAGCAGGAGGACTGTAGATTTTGTAACAATGCAGCTAGGATCAAGTTGCATGAGTAATCAATCTTGCGTTGTTATGTTGCCCTTTTTGCCCTAAGTTAAACTTGCTATTTGTAGATGCAAATATCTGGATTATCGTCAAAATTGGTGGCCGCCAAACAGCTGAAGTACACAGCAACTCATGCTAGAACCAGCCAATCTTCTTAGCTTACAGAGGTGGGAGCAAGTCTTTGGAATCTTGATGTTCACTTCTTCATTGTTCTTTTTTCTTCGCTCGCACTGACAACTGTTACTCACGGTGACATTCAATAATAATGTATTTCTTTCTCTTGGATAATTAACAAAATAATCATGACTTGGTAGTCAAGTTAATTTGTGTACAAATTATCCACCCTTTCTTATGAACTAGTTGCTCAGGTATTTCATGAAAATGTGATGAAATGTTATGCACTCATTACTAAGAGTGCATTGTTTGTGTGCAAAGTTTGCCCTGGAAACTGATTGTTCCCGTTGGGTCCCGGGCTATGGGATAAGTAAGATTAAAATCAAAACAGCAAGAATAACTGAAATAATTGAGGCAACATCTGACAAAAACAGAATAAACCTTTAAAATGCAGCGGAAAAGTAAAAAACAAAAAGATTTATATTTTCAAGGGTATATATTAATATATCCCTTGATGGTCAATGACAAAAAAAATGTATATATTATATACAATTACAAATGAATTTCTTTTACAAATTGTGCAATACAAACAAAAAAGAAATTATAAAAAAGAAAGTCGCAGATGCCTTCACATAAGTTAAAAAGTCTAAAAAAACAAATACAACATCTTCATTACAATTGCATTTACATTGAGCTTAATCTAGAATAGAGATAACAATTGTAATGTGGGACAGATGTTGTTAAAAGACTTAGGCTAAAATAAAATGTTTTGATCCAGATTTCTGAAGCGAAATCCTGAGAGCTCTCTTGGTATTTTTACATTGTGATTCTGGATGACAATACTCTGAAGTTCCTCCTCTATTTATAGTGTGGAACTTTCTTGAAACTCTCACTGTTGGTTGTGGAAGTTGAGAGAAAAAGGGTAGCAGCTTGGACCTCTTCCAGCTCCTTGAATTTCTCAACAGCTTTGACTTGGTCTCCAAGTTGCTTGGTCTTCAAGTTGCTTTGATTCTAAGCTTGACTCCTTCAATTCCCACGTTTTAAACACAGATCCATATTCAGCTTGCCTAGTAACTCACAGTAACAAATACTGTTTTGGCCGAAAGAATAGGCAAAATCGTTTCCAAAGATGCTGGGTGAGATGTTGCGGCAACATCTAAGACAACATCTGCAGGACACTGCGGATGGTGCGCAACACTGCAGGCAACATCTGCAGAACACTGCAAGATGTTGTCCAGGCATAAAAGCTGGTGTTGTCACAACACTCACACAACATCAATAATCTCCCCATTTTTGCCTTTCTTTACAAAACTCCATACAAACCTAAAATGTCTAGGATACGACTAATTGTAAATGTTTCCCTTAACATTCCAAACTCAGCAAGATTGTAGTCATGCTCCCCTTCAACCTGCAGTTTCAAGTTTCAAGTATTGTATTGTAATTTGGGTTAATAAGTCACAACATACATACAACATTGTTGTAAGTGCCAAGAGACTAACATCCATACATCATCCACAAATAAAATATATACAGATATATTTACAGGCCAAAAATAGAACTGTCTCATTGTCCACACATATCAATATCCATCAGTAAGACAAAATCAGTTTAGAAGAAATGTTGGTCAAAATGTTGCATAACATTTGTCCCAACATATCTCCATACATGTATGTAGATATGTTGTTACACATGTTACAACACTAATTCCAACATTAACAATCTCCCCCTTTTCGTCTTTCTTCACAAAACCCACACATTAACCAAACATGAACAGTTCAGGTTCAGCATCATCAATCTCCCCTCGCTTTATTCAAAGAACAACAACATCACCGATAAGAAGACGCAAGAAGATGTTGTCCCAACATCGAAAGCAACATCCTTATGTTCAGTAAGTAATAGCGATCTCCATCAGATAGTAGCTTGTACAACTTCGCCTTCCTCCTGCGTTTGACTTCCTCCCCGTATAACAATATTTTCTCCCCCTTGTTTGTGGAGAAAGCAGTATCATGAAATGGAGACAGTGTTGCCTAGATCGTTGATAGCATTCCTGGCAACATCTCCATTTCCTGCTTCATTCTTTTAGTTCAAGTCAATGTTTCTATCCTAGAGGAAGATGTTTGTCCAGTTTGTTGAGAGGTATTAAGCTTGGGTTCTTTGTATTCGACGGATGACTAATGTTCATTGGATGTAGTAGTATTTGACAGTTGTGTCGACATTGGAGAGGTATTCTATTAGTGAATATGTAGGAGAGGATTTTGGGAATTAATCAGGATAACAATTATCCATGATTGGAGTGTGAAATGATGAGTTCATCGGATAGATAGAAAACAACTCAAGGAGATGATTTTTCCCTCTCTTTTTTTAATATAAATTTAAAACAAATTTTTTTTTCCGGAAAAATTCTTGAAATGACATGAAAAATAACAAACAAGAGAAGTATTATACACAAGACAACATTTCTTTAAGCAACTCGTAACAATATTTTCCAAAAAGTAGGTAGTGTAGATTAGAATTCTACACTCTTCAAATTAAGACATTAACGACATAAAACTAATTTTTGAATTTAAAAACAAAAATTGTCCAGTATTAAACGGGATTTGAGGTTAATGATTTTAATTTAAAAAATAAACAGGAATAAATAAGGCATAATAAACAACAAAAAATTAATTTTATGAAAGAACAATCAATATATTGGATCGTGATGTTGTCAGTAATGTTGGGGCAACATTTTGGGCAACACATGTATTATGACACCACATGAAATTCTAGATTTGGCATTAACATTAGACACATTCTGTATATATTTCCTATGAGTTTGATCTCTGGACCAATGTAACATTTTCCATCGTGTCTTTAATCAAACTTAATTGAACATATGCAGAATACTTTATGTCTTAAAAATTGAAAATAATCTTTGAGCTATTTTCAACCTTCTTTTAAGCACATGATACTCTTATACAATAGGAACGGTACCAATTTAGAGTTTTGCTCTTTTATTTTTTTATTTTCAACATTGCCAAATCTTTAGTCGAGACTTTGCCTACCTTTGATACTCCCTTTTTATAATATATATATATATATATATATATATATATATATATATATATATATATATATATATATATATATATATATATATATAATTTATATACACCATTGCAGAGAACAATATCATCTCTCAGTTCTTGTTCTTGTAGCATCATACTTGAATGACCAAATGCATGCACAATACTTTTACATTGCCAAACTATATTGACAAAACAGTAAATGTTGTCCAGAATGTTGTGCAACATTTCAAGCAACATCTACCAAAAATAGCCTTATTTAAAACACATACCAAGATATTTTTCTTTTTCAAACTAGAAAATCCCTCATGATCTAGAGTCTTGGTAAAAATGTCGTATATCATATAAATAAGATTGTTGTCAAGGTAAACAATATCCTCTACTTGTATTCTTCTATCATTCACATCTCCAGCCCAATCCATGTCACTAAATCCTATTAAGTTAGGATAAGTGTCATCGGAATACCAAAATTTCCAACTAATATGTGCCAACAACATATCGATTAATATGTTTCACGACATTTAAGTGAAATATTTTGGGACAGGCTTGAACACATACACACACAAATACACTAAACATAATGTTGGACGACTAACAGTAAGATACAAAAGGCTACCTATCATGGATTGGTCCAATGTTGGGTCAACATCTTCACCAACATCGTTTTTACATACCTTTTTGCTAGAAGTCCATTGGAGTTCTCATATGTTTAGTATTCTCCAATCCAAATCTTCTAACTAGATTCTTGGCGTATTTGATTTGTGAGATGAAAGTTCCATCTTCACTTTGCTTTATCTGCAGGCCTAAGAAATAAGTTAGTTCCCCAATCATGCATCTCAAATGTGGATCACATAGCCTCGACAAAAAAGTCTTAAGGTACGACTGTGAGGTCGAGCAAAAAACTATGTCATTTCCATAAATTTAGCAATGATAATATCTACATCATGATGTTTTGTAAATAAAGTTCTATCAGATTCATCACGGCTAAAACCAAAATCAAGTAGAAGTCTAATCAAACGACTATACCACACACAAGGAGCTTATTTTCACCCTATACGAAACATTTTTTTTTTTTTTGCTTGTATACATAATGTGGGTGGTGAGGATTCTCAAAACATAGACTTCCTTATCTAGAAAAACCATTTAGGAAGGCACTTTTAACATCCATTTGGTACAAGATAATTTTTAGATAACAATCAATAGCAAGATTAAGTCTAATTGATTCAATTCTATCCACAGGTGCAAAGATTTCGTCATAGTCCATACCTTTAGCCTGAGTAAAGCCTTGAGCCACTAGACGAGCTTTATTTTGAACTATAGTTCTCGATTAGTCTGACATATTTTTAAAGATCCATTTAGTTCCAATAACATTTGAATTGTTAAGACTTGGAACCGGATCTCAGACATCATTTCGAGAATGTTGCTCAAGCTCTTCTTGTATTGATTGAATCCAAAAATCATCTTTTAGTGCTTCCAAAATATTTTTGGTTATAAAGTAGATATGAAACAAGAAAGACTAACATGTTGGTATATGGTAGACATACACACATACCTTACCATCTTTCGGTAGTTGATTGACTCTTTCTCTCTTGTTATAATTCCTTCACAAACTCCCCCTATCACCTGGTCTGAGGGATGATTCTTCTTAATCCTTGATGGAGGGTATATTCATACTTGATCTAGTATTTCAGTTATGGACTCATCCTCCACCTTCGACCCTTGTGGTCTCTTCAGTTGATTCAGATGTTGCATCTGATGTTTGGGACAACGTCTGATTCTGCAGTTTGCTCTTTTTATGTTGTAACTGCAATGCTGTTTTCTGATGACTTACCTGTCACATCAGTAAGATCACCAAAAATAACATTGACCAACTCTTGTATGGTCTTGGTCCTCAGATTGTACATATGATAAGCCTGACTATTTTGTGAATAGACAATAATCATTCTTTTCTTATTCTTAGAGTCAAACTTCGCCAAATGATACCTGTCATTTAAGATTTACCAAATGCACCCAAAAGAGATATAAAAGTAACTCAATTATTATTTCAAAGGATGTCATTTTGGTACTTGGCCTTAGGTAGACTCTATTAGAGATGTGGTGTTTAAGGCTTCTGTCATAAAAAAATTTCTTTGACATTTGTTTAGAACTTAATATCCCTCTTCCATTTCTTGCAAGGTTTTGTTCGTCCTTTCTGCTACCTCATTCCACTGAGGAGTTTTTGGAGCATAAAATTCATGGAAAATCCCTTTCTTTTCACACATTTTTGCAAAAGAACGATTTTCAAAATCATTTTCATGATCGGACCTAATCCAAAAATAGGAGAACAAAACAGATTCATAATTCTAGAGTGTAAAGCTTTAAACATATCAAAGGTTCATGATTTTTCGTTTGAAGAAATATCTCCATGTGTACCTAGAAAATCATCCACAATAACAAAGGAATACCTCATGCCCGTAGGTTGTCTACTTCAATTGGATCCATTAGATCCACATGCAATAACTGAAAACGGAGAGACATACTTGAATGTTGTCTGTCGTGTTGGGCAACATTAAGGGCAACATGTGTTTGCTTATCTTTCATACAAACTTCAGAGACTGTTTTACCTTGAGATCATCATCACAAAGCTGACTTATGCTAAGAAGATTAGCAACTAAGACATCAACATTAAGCACATTCTTCAAGGATGGTATATCAAGAACCATTCATCGTTCTTTTACCAAAAAACTTGATCTTACTCCCACCAAACGTCACGTAACCTCTATTGAACGACTCTTAATTCTTCATAAAGCCTTTTATACTATTCATGTGGCATGAATGCTCACAATAAAAGTACTAAAAACCTATAATGTTAGTTCCTTAATGCAGTAATGTAGATATTACCAGTTAAGACCATTTTAGGAACTCAATCTCTCTTAAAATATTTTCTCATTGTCTGTTTAGAAATGTAGCTTCGAATGTTGTCTGAAATGTTTGAACAACATTTTAGGCAACACCTTCTTCACATAATTTTGAAGTTTGAAGTAGTATGTCATTATATTTCCAAGGAAATTTAAGTAACTACCCACATACTTCAGATTATTCTTTGATTTAGACAAGACAATCTTTTCTTTAAAAAAAAATTCTCATTTTTATCAACGAAACTAGGATAAACAATTTTAAGAGATTTTTGATATCCAATACCTGCATATGAAGACTTACTGAAGTAAAGAATTTTATCCAATTTTAAGATCCTCTTGTTGAGCTTCTGGAAAGTGTCTACGGCAGAATCCAAATATTACACGAATCTTACCAAATTAGAGATCTTTTTTGGTAAGTGCTACCTCTCAATGGGTAATTGTGCCTTTTAAATCATGATTCTCACGAGTTAAAGATTTGACTTTTGAGTCACGTTGCTCAGATTCAATGATTAAAGCTTTACAAAGATTTTGTACATGCTTAATCATGTCATCTTGAGAGTCAACTTGATCCAATCATTGAGCCACACTAGTTGAAACAAAATCACTAAAACAATTTACATCTGAAAAGTTAAAATATTCATACCTTAGAGATGTTCCTGCAAATGTTGTTGATGATGTTGCCACAGATGTTGAGACAACATTGTCGATGACATCTTCGTTATCAGACATTGTTCACAAGATATTTTCTCTTCCAAATATCTTCTCTCTTCTCTTAGCCTTAGATTTTGAATTTCATGGATTAAGTGAAGATCAAAGACAAGTTATTTTCAAAGATTAAGCACCATAATCAAGTCCTAAGCCAAGTTAACTCTCCAAGATCCTCCAAAATTGTTCTTGGCCGAGAATGATCTTGAAACCCTAAGATTTTGATGAAATTTTTGGAGGTAAAACAAGAAGGGAAGTTGGTTATAAGCTTATAGATGATACATGTGTGTGATTGGAACTTGAAGAAGTGCAGCAAAACGAAAAATGTGGGCCAATATCGAGCGGACTATTTTGGATGATTTTTGGGAAAAATAAAAGGTAAAATTCTTCCTTCTCTTGAAGTAATTGGATATTACATGTTGTAGTAGTTAATATATGAACTTGTATTAAGAAGAATGAAGAATAAAATGTGTTTGGATAATTTTGAAGGGTTGGGCCGAAACTTGACAGTTTTCGGGACTTTGGATTTCATTGATTATTTTGTTATTATCTTCACTACTTGCATGTTAAAATGAAGGAAATATGGTTATTACAAGTTGATATGTTTATATATAAGTGTTGGAATGTAATTGTATTATAAGAAGTTATGAAAATGACTTTGGTCGTAGTAGTTGACCGAAAAACTGCATGAAACTGTGAGACGTTGTTTTGTTTTAGGGACTGTTTTGTGGCGTGTATATGCTGGAAATTCAACCACCAATATGCATGTTTAAGTGTAGTAATTGCTAATGAAAAGTCCTAAGGGATTAAGGGTGTAGAAAGGTGATGAATGACCTCACACTTTACCCGTTTACCGTTGTTGTTGTTGGATTGTTACGTGATTAAGAGGTTGTTTTTGACGTGAGAAATAGGTGTGTGAATCACCTTGGTTGTTGTTTTGTTGTGCCCTTAATTGGTGCCTTGGTTATTGTTGAAATTGACCTTCTTGAAAGGTGGAAAAGTACGTATAAACAGGGGAAGTGCTGCACAAATTGTTGTAGGGTAAGAGAACCATTACTTGGTATTAACCTACACTTGAAAGCTTGAAGTTAATAGAAGTGTTATTCTCATTATAGGTTGAAGTACTACTTGTGGCGTATTCTACTTAGCGTGTGGATTAGCCGAAGAGGTATGTGAACTTCTCCTTTCTTCCTTGAGCATGAACTTTATAAAATGAGTGTACGGTGGACGTACGTGTTTTAAATGAATCTAGATTTCATGTGGTACATGAGGTGGTAGTGACTTGATTTTAAAAAGTATACTTGATTTTAAAAGTGTAAGTTACTTGATTTAAAAGTGAAAGTGTTTTGATGCTACAAGTGTTAGTGTATTGGTTTTTCTAAAAAGGAAGGCATGGTATTGTCTTGGTTATTCTAAAAAGAAAGGCATGATATTGTCTTGGTTATTCTTAAAAGGAAGGCATGGTATTGTCTTGGTTATTCTAAAAAGGAAGGCATGGTATTGTCTTGGTTTTTCTAAAAAGGAAGGCATGGTATTGTCTTGGTTTTTCTAAAAAGGAAGGCATGATATTGTCTTGGTTATTCTAAAAAGGAAGGCATGGTGTTGTCTCGATTTTCCCAAAAATGGAAGGCATGGTATTGTCTTGATTTTTCTAAAATGAAAGTTCGTGTTATATGATTATATGGAGAGTCAAAGTGGTGATTTAAATTGCATATGGTTGCTCATGATAGTTATTCGTGCAAGTGTTATATCCCCACATCACCGCGTCCCTCACTGGAGGGCCGACAACATTATTGTATTATTTACATGGACATGCTTACATGATGCAGGAATTCCATGGGCATGTTTCCTTTATATCATTTACATGGACATGCTTACATGTTGCAGGAATTCCATGGGAATGCTTCCGCCATATTATTTCATGGATTAGCTCCCATAACGTGAGTAGGTATACTCATTGCGGGTCTAAAGGGCTCATGCGGGTTCAAATCCCAGGATATTATTCCGTGGACTAGCTCTCCATGATGCGGGTATCGCGTATAGATACTCATTGCGGGTCCACAAGACCCATGCGGGTGAAATAGTACCATGAATAGGATCTGCATAATGATTTTGATGGCATGTGTCCTTAATATTATATGATATGATTCTTTTTATAACAAGGATGTACGGTGTACGTACATGGTGCTATTGGGTTCAAGTCCCTAATATTACATGACATGGTAATGCCATGAGTTTTTCTAAAACGGGAGTTCATTCTATTTGTTATAATGAGAGTCAAAGATTATTTTAACTTGCATATGTTTACTCATATAGCCATTCGTGCAAATGTTATATTTCCACATCATTGCGTCCCTCACTAGGGGGCCGGCAACATTATGTATATATTTCATGGATTAGCTCACATGACGTGAGTTGGTACACACTCATTGCGGGTCTGAAGTACTCATGCAGATTCAATTCCCATGATATTATTCCATGGACTAGCTTTCTGTGATGCGGGTATCGGGTACATATATTCATTGCGGGTCTACAAGATCCATGCGGGTTCGAGTTCCATGCGGGTGAAATAGTCCCATGAGTAGGATTGCATAATGACTCTGAGGGCAAGTGTCCCTGATTTTGACATGGCTTTCATATTTTGAAATGGTAATGATTTCATATTTGAAAGAGGTACGGTTGATTTCATATTTTGAAATGGTAATGATTTCAAAATTTGGAAATGATACGGTTGATCTCACATTTAAAAGGCATATTTTAAAAGGTACAGTTGACTTTCATTACTCTCATTTTTCATAAGGCACAGTTGTACTGGTAGTTTAATTATCATACTTGGCTCCTGTTATCTTTTGGACTGTTATGATCTCATTTACAGTACTTATTGTTTCACATACTTGGTACATCTTTCGTACTGACCCCATTTCTCGGGGGGCTGCGTTTCATGCCGCAGGTGTGGGTACACAGTTTGTTGATCCTCGCTCTTAGGATCTCTACTCAGTTTTTTAGAAAGCTCCATTATTTCGGAGGCTTGTCTTTTTGGTACGGATCCTTGTTATTGTAGGCTTATGTACATTCAGGGGTATGGCGGGGCCCTGTCCCGTCATAATTTATTGTCCAAACTCTTAGAGGTCTGTATTCATATGTGGGTTGGACTTGCGGGAGTTTTATATACTGTTGGCCATGTGTACTACTGTATTGTCGGGTTATTTCCCTTTATATATAGCGGCAGTCTCATCGGTTTGCCTTGTTGCTACATATACAGTTTTTCATTTATTATTTGGCCTATGTCTTGTATGGGATATGAGGGTATAAGAGGGGGTGCCCAGGTGGAGCACCAGTCGCGGGCTCGGGGTTCGGATTGTGACAGATGTTCTCGCATATGTTGTTGCTGATGTTGCCACAGATGTTGAGACAACATTGTCGATGACATCTTCGTTATCAGACAGAAACTGTTCGAAAACAACAGCCAACATTGCTTGTGATTTTGGTTATGGATGTCCTTCTTCATCATCACTAAGAAAAACTCACTGACTCTTACCAAATTTTCAAGAGTGTTTGTACATTTATTAACATAATGACCCCATCTTGAGCATGCATGTCCGGACTCAATTTGCTTGAGATCAAATTTGGTATGATCCGAATTGAATTTTTTTAGTTACCTTTTTGTGTATTTGGAGAATATCTAGTGGACTGATGATTAAAGATTTGACTTTGGTACTCTTTGGATTTAGACTTAAAACCTATCATTGTTGATATTTCTCACCATCGAAATGAATTTCCGAGAGAGCAAGACAACATTAGCACCATCACAAACTTCTTCAATCGCACAAATCTTTATATTGAACTTCTCAGGAAGAGAACATTGAGTCTTTACCACAAGTTGGGTGTTGGTTAAAGGAACACCAAACACTTGACATTTATTAGAAGGTATGTTGGGCAGAATGTTGTCCAACATTTGTCCCAACATATTCACATACATGAAATATGTTGTTACAAATGTTACAACATTAATTCCAACATTATAAATCTAAAAACGCCATTCAACTTTTCAAAATAGGATTTTACGTCTTCCGTTTCTTCCATCCTCAAAAGTTTCTTTTTCCATTGTAGCTCGCATTATTGGTTTCTTCCGCTGTCCATTTGGATTTGGGTGTAACAAGAATGTCACATTCCTCATCTGGCGACTACATTGATACAACATACTCATGGGTTATAGATATTCATGTCCTAATATCAATTAATTTGATATGAGAACATAGACGATTCAATATGCATAATTTGAACCAACGGGAAGTCTACCAATATTTTGGATTTGCCGGATCTATAGCTTAGAATAATAGGACCAAAAACTTATTGTATCAAGTGTTGGTTCTGATACCACTTGTTGGGTCCCCGGGCTATGGATAAGTAAGATTAAAATCAAAACAGCAAGAATAACTAAAATAGTTTCTGAATGTCGCCTCAACATTGGTGACAACATCTGACAAAAACAGAATAAACCTTTAAAGAGTATAAATACAGCGAAAAAGTAAAAGACACAAAGGTTTATATTTTCAAGTGTCTATATTAATATATCCCTTGATGGTCAATGACCAAAAGAATTGTATATATTATATACAATTACAAATTATTATTTTTTTACAAATTGTGCAATACAAAACAAAAAAGAAATTACAAAAAAGGAAGTCGCAGATGACTTCACCTAAGTTAAAAAGTCTAAAAAGACAAATACAATATCTTCATTATAATTACATTTACATTGAGATTAATCTAGAATAGAAATATCAATTATAATGTGGGACAGATGTTGTTAAAAGACTTAGGCTAAAATACAATGTTTTGATCCAGATTTCTGAAGCGAAATCCCGAGAGCTCTCTTGGTATTTTTACATTGTGATTCTGGATGACAATACTCTTAAGTTCCTCTTCTATTTATAGTGTGAAACTTCCTTGAAACTCTCACTGGTTGATTGTGGAAGTTGAGAGAAAGAGGACATCAGTTTGGACCTCTTCCAGCTCCTTGAATTTCTCAACAGCTTTGACTTGGTCTCCAAGTTGCTTGGTCTTCAAGTTGCTTTGATTACAAGCTTGACTCCTTCAATTCTCACGTTTTAAACACAGTTCCATATTCAGCTTGCCTAGGGCATTTTTAACTCACAGTAACAAATACTGTTTTGGCCGGAAGAATAGGTAAAATCATTTCCAAAGATGTTGGGTGAGATGTTGCGACAACATCGGAGACAACATCTGCAAGACACTGCGGATGTTGCGCAACACTGCATGCAACATCTGCAGAACACTGCAAAATATTGTCCAGGCATAAAACCTGGCACCCAACATCAACAGTTCCAAAGCAGAAAATCATGTTATGCTTGGCAACTGAGGGAAGAGTGTGAATTTTGCTTGTCAGCTTTGAGATATTAGTTGTGGAAGGTTAATTGTATGATATCTTCAGTAAAATTAAAGGATCAGAAAATCGATTTCTTTTATCTGCTTCACTATCTTTCAAGTTGAAAGTCGCGGTTTTGTTCTCCAAAAATGGCAATAGCAAGATTACTAAGACCCGTCATCGATGCACTGCAAAATTATTTGCTGCAGTATCTTATAAGTACTAGCTATTGTACAAAAGAGGAGATTCAGTTTGGTGATGGTAAAAAAACATCTTCCTGATTATAAACAACTACTATTTATTACATGTCTATTTCCTTGCAGTTTTAATGTTACTATTATTCCTAATTGATTGGCTAGTCAATCAAGTACAAATCTAGGTGGTATTCAGAAAGGGTAATTGATATTATGGGCATCCCAATGTGATGATTTTTCTTAGGTTAACCTGTCTTCGCTTTTGACTTTTCCACTCAGAAAGTTGCTCTAGACCAAACATTATGGAAATTTTGAGATAACAATAAAAGACAACTTGCTAAAGAATATGCTTATGAAATCCAATAACAGCCGGCTTGTCCAGAAAAATATAATGGTTTTGATTAAATTAAATGGCATAGTCGCATAGATATTGTCCTCAACTCTCCGGACATAACAAGACTAACAACCTCCTTACTGCAAAATATAATTTTAAAAAAAAAACTCGAACGAAGAAAATGATGATAGTAATACAAACGCCTATAATCAAAGGGGAAGTGTGCGTGATAATACTCTATTTTTGTCTACTTTGAGCTACCATTGGGTAATTTGGAAGCAGTCGAGGCTGCTGATGGATTAAGCTCGTCCCATGCTTCAATCCATGTGATCATGGCATCAGCCAGCTTGTTAAAGTAATCATCCACTTTACCAAGCTTTGCCTTCACTTGTTTTGAGAGTTCAAGGTAGCATTTTTGGACAGAGGTGCAGTCCTTTGGAAGAGCAACAGATTGGAAGAATGGGATCAACTCCTCTTGCCAGTAAATACCCTTGTATTCTTTCTTCAGGTTCACAAATGGATTGCTGGCTTTGCTGTGCCAAATGTATGGCAGACCTGTCTTCACTCCCAGTCCTAAGTGATCACATATCACCTACACACACAAAAATGATAGGAGGATGTATGTGTGAGAAATCACTAAATATCTCGACAAATATTAAATTATGAAATCATTATTTCAAAATCACAATAAGTTCAGTCTAGAAACTTTTAAGGAACAAAGGTTTCACAAGTTCAAATCATAGATCTATACAATCCCAAAGTAGGAAATGCAGGACATGGAACTAGTACTAGTAATACCTTGGTGCACCAGCCAGCCCACATGTCGTCGTAGCGCCCAATAGGCTGTCCATCGCCCATGAGTCCAAAGTACATAGCAGGGCCAATCAACTCACGGTCGAATGCCAAATTCATGCCACACATTGGGAAGAGGGTTCCCTTTGGGATTGTCATAACAGCATCAACATACCTTAAAAAAGACAAGAACACAAGGTTAGAGACCACATTAAGGAGTTAAGATCAAGAAAATGAAAGGGAAAGTTACACATTTGGTCGGTCGGCCAAAAGAAATTACATTCGCTAGCCAATTTACAAAAAAAAGTGTTTGTCAGCAATTATTTTGGTGGGAGGCTATACTAGGAAGGCGATGCTACCTGGTGTTCCTTTCAAGAGGCTTGACAAGCTGGGTAGGTGCATCATAATCAGGGATGTTGAGCCAGAGACCATGTGAAATTGCAGTTGGTACACCTTCACGGAGACTGAATGGGTACCCACGGACAAAATCTGCACCCTCTCTGTAGGGATCATACAAAGTGTTGAAGAAAAATGGACTTGATGGGGACAACAGATTTTTAATGTGTTGTTCAAGCGCATTAATTTCCTTTCCAGTTGGGTCTTTAGCTACCTGCGAATTACCATCCATTAACACCTCATAAACATTGAGATCTGATCCTTCACAAATGTTATTTTAGTTAATACAACCCTTTCCACACATGAGATCTTTGTAAGACCATTTTCTTCTATTACGAGATCATTTACTTACAATAAAACACTCAATATAAGCAAGAGCACTTTCAAATCTGGAATAAAGAATTTATAATCTGAAACGATTTAAGTTACTGTTATCTATAAGCTGTCTCAACACTAATGTAGAGAGATTCGATAAATTCATCACATACCCCCACCCCCCAACACACACACACCCAGAGCAATTAGAAACCCAGCAATCAGCAATGCAACAAAATTTACTGCAATGCCACATGAATATACTCACAATTTAGGAATTCATATCAGATCCAGTATTTATATATTAAAAAAACAAATATCAACATTATTCCAAACTCTTATATAGGTTATGTTGACAATATAATCAAATAATTAAAAGTTGTTCCCTCTGACCGCTTAAGCTTTTAGATGAGATGGTAGTAAAATTTAAACCCAACCCCAATTTTTATAACACTTCAACAACATCAAACCAGAAATAAAAACCCAATCTTTAACATCCAAAATTCAGCAGATCAAGAACATATTAAAGCAGTACACACACAACTAAAAATAATGGGGTAATCTTACAAAGCAATCATCGTCAATGGTATAGATATACTTCTTCTTGGAGACCATATAACCAAAGCAACGGCAAGCAGAATCCTTGAACGAAATGCAAGAAGCCTTAGGACCCAGAATTTTGTTAATATCATTACGATTATAAAGCTCATAATCAAACCCTTCAGGAACCTTAATGACCTTAGAAGGGTCACCATCTTGAACAATGATAAGATGGTAAGGCTGGAAAAACGGTCTCCACATCTCCAAGAAATCAAGATTTCTAATAGTAGGAATAACTATGTCAAGTTCATCTTTCAGAAGAGGAGTTGAAGCAGGAGATACAGAAGCAGGAGCTCTTGCCATTTTTGTGTAAATTGAAGTATTGAACTGAAAATGGAAGGAGCGTTTATGAATTAATTAGGAAAGAAATTAAAAAGGGAAGGAGAGGTGGGGAGGGGAGGGGGTTGCCTAGGCATGTTCATAGGTCTCGTTTGGATCAGATTTTGTAAGTTCTGTTTTCGGATATATCGGTTTGGATAATTTGAATTTTCGATTCGACTTATAACAAAATGAACAATCAAATAAAATATTTATTCTAAATTGACTCAATATATAATTCTTCGTTGTCAATCATATAAATAAAGTACTTATACAAGTAATAAAATCATTACCAATGATGCAATAAAAGTAGTACTAGTTTGTGAATGAACAAGTCTAAATAAGTAAAAATATATTGATAATGAAAATATAAAAAAAATCTAAAAAATAATCATCTTTAAAGTTAACAAATGAAACTTAGTAATTTTTTATATGTAATGAGTATGATATATTTGACTTAATTAATGTGCTAGTATATCAATGGATAGTGGGGTAGCCTAACATAAGGTTTAAGAAATTCGGTTTTTGAATATTCAAAAATCTGAAGTTCCTCATTCGAAATTCAATCTAAAATCTAAAATTTAAATATGAAACTCAATCTAAAATTCAAAATTTTTAAAATATAAATTCAAAATATTCACATTTTAATTCAGATTTTGAATTTAGCCAAACTATGCACACGTCCATGTTAGGTGTGTCCGCGTAGTGAAACTCCTGAATAAAAGAGAGTCGTGCCACGTGATTAGAGGTGATAAATGGGTTGTTTGGGCTGAAGTTGGGCTAGTCCAGATGGGTTGAAATAATAGTTGGGCTAATGCCCAACCCTGCCCAAACTTCATTTAGATCAAGATGGACTGGGTTAAAATGGGCTAAACAATGGGTCGTGACCCAACCCGTCGAATTTGATCAAATTCTTTACAATAATCTCAAATTTTAAATAAATCAGATAGAGACTAGAGTAGTACAAATCTAAGAATTTCAGTACCCAAACACTAGGGGTGGAAATTTCGAAGTGTGTTGAAGATTGTTTGAAGTTGTACCTGTATATTGAAGGATTGAGCTCATTAATTGGGTTTTGGGGTCAACAGATCTGAGGCTGAGAATTTAATTCAAATGGTTAATTGTTGTTGGAAAACTTGTGTAACCATTATGTGTGTTGAAATTCGAAAATAGGTGCCTATTTAAAACATTCTTGGTGAGATTTTTCAACTGTTGTTGGGTTATTGAAGTGCAGAAATTTTGCTTGATTATGAGTTAGTTTGGGCCAAGTTGATGGGCTGATTTGGGTTGCTCATAATGAATGAGTTAAGTTGGGTTATCCCAAATTTAACCCATTTATTTATATGTATTGGCCTAAACCCATTAAAATTTGAACAGGTTAAGTGGGTCAATTGGATTTGAACCCAATTTGACACCCCTACACGTGATGAAACATCTCATCATTTTTTTTTGAAGTTTCTTTCTTTTATTTTCGTCGAGCGTTACTTGCAAGTTAGAAAAAGGGCCAGTACAACCCGAGGAATACACAATTTTTATTGTCTTTGAAATAAATGTTACTTACAAGTTACAATTACTCCATCGTTCATAATAAGTTGTGTTTTTATCTTATATACATCCTTTAAGAAATTGTTCGCTAACTTACCATAATAATTAATGTCTAGAAAAAGAAAAATTACTTAATAATTTTTAATTATATAAATAATAATAATTTTTTGGAAGAACAATGTCAATTTCTTCTTGAAATGCTAAATCACTATTTATTTTGAAACAAAATGAAAATCCTAAAGTATCATTTATTTAGGAATGGAGGAAGTATTATTACTTTTATTTTATTTAAATAAATAGTGTTTCACAAAATTAAGAAGGTGTTAATTGTTTCTTCCAATTTTATCTTAATTTATTTAAATAAGTGAAATTTTATAAAAATCAAGAAATCATTAAGAAACTACTACTTCTTTTCAAGGCATTTGATTAAAGGTAAGTTAGTAAAAACGCTTCTTACTTTATAATAGTGAATACTTTTCTAAGGGTTGTGCCCAAATAAAAAACATCACTTATTATGAAACACAAAAAATGTCCTCCTGCTATAAAAAAAAAGAGTAAAGAGATTCAAAGTATTTTGTAAATGTATTGAATTTTCATTGTGATTATGAACATTCATACTTCAATTGTTTTTGAAAATATTATTAAGAACACTTTATGCGCTATGTAAAAGCGATTTTAATCATGTTATTTTTATAACTAAAAGATTAGAAAATATATGAAAATATGTGAACCATTTCATTCAATCTGTTTAGAATGTTCGAAGTTAAGATATTCAGTTGTATAAACTTTTTTATAATAAGAAAATATTAACCTTGAGCAGTAATATGTACATTTTAAAGAAATACAAAGTTTTGTAGCATGAAAAAAATATTAAACTTAATTAAACCCGTAGCTAACATGGCTTCCAGAATATACAAAAATAGAAGAGCATATATAAAATCCTTCCAAAACTAGTCCGCTTAATTTAGTCTGAAGTGAAATCATATCCCTTCTTAAAACAAAGCCAGATTAATGTACATACATGTGCTTAACACGTATATAACACTAGCTTTTAAAAAATAAATTAAATATACATGTTTAAGCATATATAAACGGCCTTAAAATTAAAATGCTAAACTAAGTTAAGTGGACTACACTAGGAACTCAACGAGAGAGGGAGAAAGAATTGAACGAAAAAGTGCAATTAATTTGGTATAGGCGCAATTAAAGCACAGTACGTGTGGGAACGTTGAAGGGCTGGGGCTTCGAGGTGGGCCGGCTAAATGAGTCGATATGTCTTTTTGCTCTTTGGAACTTATTGCGCTTCGATGGCTACCTAAACTACGATAAAGAACTGGCCCAACTACCTTTTCCGAAGCACACGTGGCAACCTCCCCTAGATTCACCCAAGTTTGAAACTTGAATTTGTATTTTTTTTTTCCAAAAGATCAAAATTGAAATAAAGTTTTCAAAAATCGATATTGTTTTCCAGCCTAAACACAACTAGGGCAGCACAACAGGGTAAAATCGGACCGAATCGAGGATCGAATATTCAGAAAATTATGATCGAAGACAGGACAGTCCGATCCGGTTCGGTCCAAGTCTTTTTCGGTCCGATTCGGTTATATGGACTGAATGGACCCTGTACTGTACCAGCAGGCCAGTTGTGTCATTAGCGATCGCCACGACGCTACAGTAGCCATCACGGAGCTACAACGATTCCGACGAGCTTATGTCTCCATTGGAGACGAGACTAACATCATTAGATTCGTCTCATCAAGTCCATCACTCCCATACTAACCACATCGATCAATTTTAAGGTTTAAGCATTCAATTTTCAGATCAAAATTCGGGTTCAGTTCGTCCTCTGTTTTTTTATTTTCCGGCGAGTTCAGTAACAAGCGACGGTGGTGGGTGGTGTCATTAGCACCGCCTGCTCCTGGCCGTCATTTCTATACCTCCCACGTCCCTCGACTTATCCCCTACACCTCCGACAACTAGATCGCAAAATACTGAAATCCTAGCCGTCGTTTTTCATTTTTCGGCGAACTCAGGTGGTTTCAGGCATCGGCAATGGTACCATTAGATTCGTCTTGGTCCATACTACAAGAAACACTTACCCCCGCTCCTCGATTAACCTCCTAAAGTATGCCTCATATTAAATATATATAATATATATTAAAAAAATATGGACCGAACTGACCCTGGACAGGACCGAAACCCAAAAATATAAATTAAAAGGATCGAGAAACGGACCGAAACTTACCGGTCCGGTTTGATCTGGTCTGAACAGGGTCAGTCCTGTCCTTTTTTTCGGTCCGGACCGAATTTTGTGCAACCCTAAACACAACTAGAATTATGTACTCACAAATTCCAATTTATTGTTGTCCTTTTCTTTTCAAGTGTAGGAAACTTGGTCCTCCAATCCTCATTAAGTCTTTTTCCTTTATACTTCAAAAAAATTAAATATCGAAATTGGACTTTATGTACTCACAAATCCCATTTGCTGGTCCTTTCCTTTTAACGTATAGGAAACTTGATTCTCCAATTCTCATTAACTCTTTTCCTTTTCATTAAAAATGAGTTTGAATCACGAAATTTACTTAATGATACAAACATTATAGGTCCACGGAGACAAAGGACAAATAAAATAATGCAGTCATTCTAGTCCATAGAGATTGAATTAGTACAATTGAAGAACAGGCGTTTGGTGTGGGAGCTCACCTAAATTTGTTCGGAGTAAAATATAGCCAGGTTTTTGTGTGTCCTGGGGAGTGGGGAGGGGGGGATAGCCACCGACATAGCTATAACATCTTGGTTCTTTGGGGGGAATCTTACTTCTTACCAACAAATATTGTAAATGTCTGGGATGGGAGATTTCACATTTTGGACCAATATTGTAAATGTCTGCACGATATCGGCCTGCCTACCTAATTGGACTTTAACTCAACTTTGGCCCAAATGTAGTGTTCTGGGCTACTATTGCGAACACAACAGACAGGCTGGAATGCTGAAGTGTGAACTCTCGATGCAGAGTGTAGATGGGCCGAAAATTGCAGCTGGTTGTGTTGAACTTGAAAATGAAAATTGAGTTCACATTCTCGAATTTCAAACGGGAAACTAATAGAAATACCCAAAAAATAAAAATAATTATCCGTCTCATGCCTCTTCTAAACTCCCTTTTCATCCAAAAGAGAAGGGAAGGGGCCTATGTATTTGCATGACCACTGCAGATTTCACTCTATCTATATCTGAAAAATTACCCGCCGTACCCCCCGCCCAAAATTATTTACCTGACATACCCCTTCGCTCAAACCCCTTCCTCCATGATATCACCGCAGTATATTTATATATCATAATACTTTAGTTCGTATTTTCATATTAAATTAAAAATTTAAAGTTTATATTCCTTTTCTTATTTATTAATTCTCAATGTTAAGGATATTGATTTGACTGTGAATGAACAAACTCACAGTTATGAAGAATATGGCACTAGTAGTTGAACAGTAAAATTAGACTAAAATATAAATTGGAAGCACCTACAAATTATTGATGAATGTTTATATATGTTTTCATTACCAACAAACAATAAGAAATAGCCTACCTGAAATCAGAACTAATTATGGCTCGAGGCCAAGTATTTATGATTATTGTGAAATAATATACTTTAGATTGATCATAAGTACTACTATTTATTGTATATGTAGGCTTGAGTAACGAGCTCAAGTCAGCGCAGCTGATCATTTCGCACATATTAGCTCAGCTTGAGTCAACTTTATTTCTATCATAATTGGAGATCCCGTGGTTTAAGTTCAATAGGAAAACTAGCTGGGGAAGACTCAAGGAGCATAAAACACACATATGCTCATTCCTATGGTATACTAAGTGTGTTAATCCATTGACGATTAAAGGGTTGAATTTTATTCTTAATAATACTCAAAAGCCATTATGGTGGAATAGTGCAGACTATTCTTGTTTGGTATTACTTATATGAGATTGATGTGGGGTCGCATCTGGGAGAACCGATATGCCTACGTTCTCTAAAAAATCTCACGAAGAAGGAGTTGTTCAAGACCGAAAAGACCACAACCGTAAGAATTGAAATATGTTGATATGATGTGTGTGATACTTGTTGTCTTGGTTTACTTCAAAACGTGAATAGTTCAAGACATTTCATTCACTATTTCACAAGTAGCCCGATAGGTACTCACTACGACGGTTCAAATCCAAAAAACAATGTTTCCGATGCATGTCATATCGCGTCTGACAGAAATGACGATAAGTTCCTCTTTATCTTATCTATCCACACATGGGGTATTGTTAGATGTGTGAATAGAAAATGTGGGTACTGTAGGAACTTGTATGGAATGGAGAAGAACAAGTGATTAAATCAATTTAAGAAAATTTGGCCGAAGGGCCGCGACGCAAGTCACTAGAAATTCTGAATGAATTAGGGCCGCGACGCCTCAGGGCAAGGGCCGTGGCGCCGTGTCAAGGGCCGCGGCGCTTCGCAACGGTCATTTCCAGATTTGAACCAAAAGTTGTCTCTCTTCATGTAAGGTCACAACCTTTGATGAATGACTGCTTAAGGTCGAATATTATGCTATATAAAGCATGTTAATCACTTGTTGGAGGATATACAATACTCATAACATTACAATCAATCATTAAATGATTTTAATGATCTAAGATTGTGGCTCTATTATCTTCTTCTTCTAAAGACAATTCTGAAGAACACATATAGTAAATTCTCCAGAAGTGAAGTTCTTGTGCTAGAACTCTCACTTAGATAGTTGTATCCTCAAGGCAGACGTTCGTAGAACTACAACACAAGTGGGGACAAATTTTTGTCTTAGGACATTGCATCAAGCAGACCTCTATCTACACCAAGTTAGTATGAGTTTAAATATTTGTTGTTTTATTGTTGTTGATTTCAATTAATATTGAATTACTATTATATTATTGTGATTATTTATTGGTGAGTCTAGATTGATAACGGTACTTTAGGTTAACAAATGATAGTATGAGAATATTTAATCTGCCGATAAAGATGTTAACATGTTCGACTATTCAGTCGGATGCTACGGATTTTACCGAGGACAAAGGGTTTGCATTTTATTAAAAGAACGGAAAATTCTTCAAAGCATCAAATGGGATAGGAGACTGTGATTCAGCAGAACCAATAGTAAGAAGACACGTGGACATAATCGGTCAAGTAAAGCTAATTCCGGTGGGCCTATATTTTGTTGTAACCATTGGGCTATACATCGGTCATTTGCACTTGTCCCAATTTTGTTATTTTATGCTGGTCTTTAATTTTGCCCTTAGGAATGGATTAATTTTTAATTTTGTTTTTTAAAATTAAATTATGATCTATAAATTATGTAAAGAATTTATACTCCTTATAAATATAAGTTCAATTTTAAAGGGATAAAATTGAAGAGCCATACCGTGCAATTACTATATTTTTCTTGATCTAATACGACACCTCGGGTAAGTGAGGCGGCCATGGTTGTTTACAAGTTACATCTCTTCCTTCCCCACAACAGTAACACACACACCTCACCCCACCCCCTTCGACATAAATCTCATCTTGGTGCGCCACTGCCCGGGCTTCAGGCACGATGCCGTGGGTTGACGTCACTGTCGCCACCACCTATGGATCGCTGCCGCCTTTATGCCGCCGCCACCGTAATTTTTGCCACCATTTTTTTATTTTGGCCCTTTTTATCGCCATTATTGTTACGATTTTGGCTAGAATTATCTGAGAATGAGTTGAGGGTCATCAGACGTGGCTGCCATCATGGTGGAATCGGCTCCGGTTGTCATCTTTCTAGCCAACCCTTCTTCTTCTAAGGTGAGCATGAAACGTGTTTGGTAGAACGGCGGGAGATGATTGCTTTGATGAAGAAGAGTTCTAACGCCATTATAAGTCTTGGATAGACATGCAACAATCTGAAGAACAAGACGATCAATCGTGAAGGGTGCCCCAACGTTCTTGAGTTGATCCGATAACTCCTTGAGCCTTTTTACAATAGGTTGAGACATTTGGAAAATCCTCCATGTTGATGTGGGAGAATTCCTGCTCAAGGGTCACGACACAAAAATTGTTGTTACGGTAGAATATATCACGCAATCTATTTCAAGTATCTATTGCCATGCAGATTCAATAATAGTCTGCAAGAGGTCCGTAGAGATAGTGGAATAAATTCACTGGAGTACCGTATCATCAAGAGTTGACCACAACTCTATTTCACTCATCGGTGGTAGGCACATTCTCCTTGCCTGTTGCCGAGAGGGTGATGTGTTGAAGGACTCGATGAGACCGTTCATGAACTTTAAATAGTTCTGTCCACGTCGCGTATTGAACGTTTTCCATCTTAAGAACGATATATATGTTCTTCTTGATGTTGGAGACTGCAAGGGCAGGATGAAAGGTGTTCTTTGAGGTAGACATATTGAAAGAACAAGAGGAGAATTACGGTTTTGAAAAAAAAATTGAAGGGATGGGGAGGGGGTTGGCCGTCGTTCGATTGGTAGAGTAGAGCGGCGGAAGGGAGAATATTTGGAGAAGGAAAAGTTTTCTCTAGAATGTTGATACCATGAAAGAGAATAATTCCTTGATTATTTTCATTAATGTCAAAGATATATATGCATGATATACAATATTTAATTATGAAAATTAAATCTATATTTTTGTAATACAAGACTAATACATTTTCCTAATACAAGACTAGTACCATAATTATACATGTACAAGAATTCTACAAATATGATAAGAGGGGAAACCGTGTATATATGGGAAATTTATACACGGTATACATAGTAGGGGAAACCGTGTATATTGAGTCCAATATTCATGGTATATTCTATCAAGTATGTTTTTGTAATTATTTGTAAAAATATAAAGAAAAAGATAAATATATGCAAGCCATCTAAATTGGAACAGCTACGTCGCATTCATCAAGTCTTCTATTGCAGATCAATGGAGCAATTAGTAGAACTAATTTAGTACTGGAGTAGATCTGATCCCTTTGCCATGTGCTCATTAATTCCTGGTACTAATTGCTCCATTTTCTCGTTAATTTGTAAGTCAAAGATTAAAGTATCGTGATGTCGAAATTGCATAGAAATAATTGTATCAACGTCATGCCGACACTTGGAGGAGCTTCAAAAATCTCAAAGAATTTTTCACTGGTGTTGTGCTAGTTACACCCCTGGATAAAATAAAATGATAGGAATTGCCTGTATACTAGCGACTTGTTAATGTAAATAACATTACTTATTAAGTTTCTAGCAACATTGGTTTAGTAATTAAGTCTTCCTTCACAATGATGGGTCAACTCTGTGAAAGTTGTAGTTTGACAATTGCATATAAAAATCAAGAAAGAGGGGGTACAGTGTTAAACAATTTAGAGTCCCTTTCTAGGAAGCAGCCTTCTATGCGACCTTTTCAACAATTTTTTTATATAGATACATTACATAGATATGTAAATTTGCACTCTTTTGTTTCAACAGTGAATTTGCATTTCAAATCAAACTACTTTAAATAAATCACCTAAGTTGTCGAGAAAAGTGGCATAATTTTCCACCATGGTGTCGAAGATTTCATGGAACTCAGCTACCTTAACAGTTTTTTTTGTGCTATATTCTGGTGCAGGTATTAGATTAAATTCGAATAGTAGCTCACCTTTACTGATAGGATCTATATTCTAATTTTAGTTTCTTACTTATAATTGCAGCTGCCTATGACGCATTGGATCCAAACGGGAACATAACAATCAAATGGGATGTGCTTTCTTGGACCCCTGATGGTTATGTGGTAATTATATTTAGAGTACTATTATCTCATTCACCACTAATAAACAGTTTGAGATCTTTGATTCATGAATGTTTCAAATTTTTCAGGCAGTGGTGACAATGAGCAATTTCCAAATATATCGTCCTATAATGAGTCCCGGATGGACTTTAGGATGGACATGGGCAAAGAATGAGGTAATTTGGGCCATGATGGGAGCACAAGCTACTTATCAAGGGGATTGTTCAAAGTTTAAAACCAATATCCCTCACAGCTGTGAGAAAAATCCTGAAATTGTTGATTTGCTGCCAGATACCCCTTATAACCAGCAAGTTGCTAATTGCTGCAAGGACGGCGTTTTAGCATCGAGGGGAAAAGACCCTTCTGATGCTGTCTCTGCGTTTCAGATTACTGTTGGTTCTGCTGGGACTACAAACAGAACTGTCAAACTTCCCAAAAATTTCACTTTGGATGCACCAGGTGGTGGCTATATCTGTGGTCCTGCTAAAATCGTCAGTCCCTCTCTATTCATCACGCCTGATCGTCGACAAGTAACAAGGGCTATGAGTAAGTTTGGTTTTCAAGAAATTGGAAGTAAACACTATATTTGCTAAGCCTGAATCTTTATGCTCAATATGCAGTGACATGGAGAGTGATTTGCACTTACTCTCAGTTTTTAGCCCCCTCTCCAAAACCAACATGTTGTGTCTCCTTGTCTTCTTTCTCCTTGCCTTTTTCTCAAAATGCAAGTATCACACCTTGCCCTTTGTGTTCTTGTGGCTTCCCAAACAGTAGCAACTGTGTCATGTAAGATTTATTTTATATCTTCCCAATTAGTAGTATTAATACTTTCTTGGACGATTCTCCTTAACAGATCATAATGAATAACTGTAATTGCAGGAAGACACCGAGTGGAAAGGGAGTAAATAAGGCAGTGTTGAAATGCACCAAGTACATGTGCCCTATCAATGTGCATTGGCATGTGAATTCAAATTACAAGAGGTTTTGGGGAGTGAAGATCACCATCACAAACTTGAACTATGGATTCAATTATACACAGTGGACACTCGTCGTTCAACATCCATTCCTCAACAATGCTACTCAAGTTCCTGCCTTTTCATACAAGCCTGTCATGCACAACCTATCAACTAGTAAGCTCCCTATCTCTTTACTTGATTCATATTCTTGGTCATCAAGGCGTTCATCAGGCTGATGATATTCTAATATGCAGATGATACTGCCTTGTTTTATGGGAGAAAACCATATACTGATGTCCTGATGCAAGCTGGACCAAATGGAAATGTACATTCAGATTTAAAACTTAACAAGGATGGGAAAAAACCTGCACTAAAGAAAGGTTGGTCTTTCCCTCGGAGGGTCTATTTCAATGGCAATCCGTGTGTGATGCCATCACCTGAATCTTACCCAGTTGTTCCAAATCCTCCTGGCCCCAAATAAAGAGCGCCGTCCAACTCTGGTTGTTCTGTTTCTCTTGGTATTCCTGGCCGATGGTTGTTACTAAATGATAAATATTCAAGAGCAGGAATGTACTAATGAATATTACAATGCACTTTACAATTTCCAGAACTCGTGACTTATAATGAAAAATAAGGTGCTTAAGCAGAGCACATTCGGGTCATTTCATTTTCTTAATGATACGCTATGGAATGTCAATGATTCATATAGCAGGTTTGAAGGATATTCGTTATGCTCATGAAATAAGGAGTACCTCTTATAAGGACCAAGTCTGATCATATTGTATTCAAGTCTGAAATAAGGATCAGCATTTTCTAATCTGATTGCTTTTTTGCTTTGCTTGTCGTGAGCCGAGGGTCTCTCGGAAACAACCGCTTTACCTACCAGAGGTAAGGTCTGCGTACACTCTACCCTCCCCAGACCCTACGTTGTTGTTAAGCAACTGGATATACAAGAGTTCACAAAATTATGTTTGGGTATGTTATTGTAGTTGTTAAGCAACTGAATATACAAGAGTTCACAAAATTATGTTTGTTTCACTTTGCAGTCTGCTATTTGAATGTTATAGAATGAACAGGAGAGTCTAACCCAAAAGACTAATCTATTAGGTGGGAGAGCCCACTCAACCCAATGAACCCATTAGTATATTTCTTCTTTTAATCGATGAGGGACGATTGACACAACATTCACCCTGCTTAAGGATCAACGACCTCGTTGATCACGGCTGGCACCACTTCTATGATCTCAACACTCCTGATACCCATCTGCTGATCAAATGGTTGGTATCTCGTTCTTTTTTTCCTGTGGGTCCAGTTGGTCATGGCTGGCACCCCTCCTATATCCAGGCCACCACTACTAGCGTCCTACCAATTTCTCATGACCGGCACCCCTCCTAGGTCCAGGTCAACACTCCTGGTTGATTGTTTCCTACTGTTATAGACATTTAGTTATATTAGCAAAATATGTCCTTACAAAGGACTAAGGAGACATGTAGAATTCTGAGTTGAATACATAACTTAGTTGGAGCCATCTTCACATCTACACGAATCCTTAACTGGGTTTGTGTTGCACGATCATGGACAGGGTATCAAACAATCTTACACAACAAAAACACATGACCTATGTTTTCTAAAGAGTTTCCAAATACAGAGAATACTATGCAAATCATCAGTTCTCTCTTACAAAGTACTCCTCCATCCCAATTTATGTCGCACGATTTGACCGGGCACGGAGTTTAAGAAATACGCAAAGACTTTGTTATGTTTACCAAATTGTTCTTACTTTAGTGCCTTAGTGCCTACTTTAACTTTTCTTCACAATTAGTACATCTTTAAAATTAAGTGGGACCCAACAAGGGTAAAATATAGATGATGCCATTAAATAGTTATAGTTGTCAAATAAGAAAATGTGACATTCATTATAGGACTGACAAAAAAGGAAACGGTGTGACTGACAAAAAAGGAAACGGTGTGACATAAATTGGGACGGAGGGAGTACTGATTTTGCGGATACAAAATTTTTTAAGTACCTCCATCCAAACAAACAAAGAATTCTTTTGTAGAACTCCTGCTTGCGTAATAAGAATCTAATTTAACCTTGCTCATTTACCAATCTTACCCAAAGATCATCATAAGGGGCACAAGGGATAGGAATCTTGCATCAGAGTAAAAGATTAACTATTCTATTTGACAGCATAGAGAAGAAAGTTAATGTGCAAGATATGCTAGAAGAAGCAGCTTTAAGACTTTAGGGCACCAGAGGTGAGGATTCCGTTCAATATATGTGTGCCTATACAGACAAATACACAAAGGAATTCAACGCCAATGACTGCCAATTAATCTAGTCACAAGTAATATAGAGTTATCCGTCACAAAAGAACCTATACACTCATGTTCATACGAAGCATTTCAGAATGTTACTATTTGTTAAGGAGAGATGATGGCAAGTTTGATCTGCAGGCATCATTACGAGTAGCAGGAATAGACACATTCAGAATTTATAGTTCTAACTTCTAAATCAATTCATGAGATACAAAATTTATAAGTTCATTCGTGAGTTACAAATTTAAAAAGCAATAAAACATAAAGGAGCAAGTATTGCTGTTAGCCAAAAAAATTATTTCTAATGTTGTCAAGACATATCAAAACAAGGGGGAAAACTTTCAGCATACCACTGGAAAATCTCTCAAAATCACCCAATACAGAAGGGATCAAAATGCTCGGCGGGCCATTTTCTTAGGTTTCTTCACAAAACTTAAACGAATTTTCTTTAGCTTTGTCCTCTTTTTAGCCATTTTCTCTGGCAATGTCAACCGCTTCTTCTCCTTATTCACAGTGGTGGGTTTCTTCTTTGCAAATCTAGGATGCACCATATAGGCCTTTGGCTCAACTGCCAATCCATTGCTCTCAGCTTCCTTATAAAGTGCATTTGCTTTGTCAACACGATTATGAGCAACCAGCCTTCCGATCAACAAGTCGTATGTCTTTAACCCCGGCTTGCAACCATCCTCTTTCATCTTTGCGAAGACACTCATAGCGTGATCAATCCTCTCAATCCCACATAATATCTTCAAGAATTCATAATACGCCTTCTTATCAAGCGCATCCCCAAATCCAGCTGATTTCATTCTATCAATCATTTCATCACCCTCTCCAACCCTAGCAGACTGATACAAGCTCCTAATAAGAGTGAGAAAAGTCATCTCATTGGAATTACAACCCCACTCCCCCATCCTATAAAACAGATTCAAAGCATCCTCTGTTTTCCTGATCTTACATAGGTTAGTGATCAAAACATTAAAGGTTTCCACGTCTCTCGGAACACCCTTCTCCTCCATTTCGAGTAACACATTCTCCGCCTCGTTTTGAAGCCGGAAAGGATCCTTCTTCCTACACAGCTTACAAACACAATCAAGAATTGCATTATACGCCGAAGTCCCAATCTCAAATCCTCCTCTATACATCTCCCCAGCTAACCGCTGTGCCTCATCGAGTTTCCCATCAATACACCAACCCTTTATCAACATATCACATATATATTCATCAGGGAAGAATTCACTAGCCAAACTCTTCACCATTTTCTCAGCATAGCTAGCAAAACCATGCTCACACAACTTAGCAACAACCAACTTCAAAGAATCCAAATCCCTAATTAACCCATAATCTTTCTCCATATTTTCAAAAAATGCCACTGTCTGAGTGGGTCTCCCAGCCCTTACAAGTCTATCAACCATGGAATCCAACGTCTTCCTGCCCGTTATCCCTACCCCATCAATAAGCACATCATTGGCAGCTTTAAAATCCTTTCTCCTCCCAAAATAATCAACAAAGTAAGACACAACTTCATCATCAAGATTGAAACTTTCCTTAGACTTAACCCATTTAAACAACCCTAAAACAGTTCTGCCTGCATCTGGGGAAAGATTGAGTGTGGTGAGGATCAGGGTAGGGGTTAAAGTGATGTGGGAGAAGGAAAGATCGAGTCTTTGTGGAATGGAAAGTGATTCAGCATCGAGTTCTGTAGCAAGCTCTGATGAAAGTGACTGAGCAGTTGTTTCTTCTTCATTAATTTGGGTAGAAAAGGATCTGAAACTGGTGGAATAAAGGGATAAAGAAAATGGTGAAGTGAATAAGTGGGGTTTGGAAAGGGATAGTTGTTGGTGGTGGGATTGATTGGTTGCTGATGAACAAATGCAACGACGGACAAGTGTACGGAGGTGAAGGCGTGTTAATGGGGAAGTGAGACGACGCATTTTTACTGTGTGTAGTTAGCGAGAGAGAAGGGGAAAGTGGGACGGCTATGGCGCAAGAACCCTTTCTTATGCTACTACAGCGAGTCTGGTTCTGGGCTTTGTCTATGGAATTTGGGCCTTTCGGCCACCTATGCCCCTAAAAAATAGGTGCTCTTTAATTTGTGCTCCTTAAATTATTCATCTTTATTTTATTTTTTCCATCGATATTTTAATAACTAAAAATTTGTCGAAAATATTTTGATATCGAAAAATAAAAAAATAAAATTCAAATTCTGGATTCGAATTCAGTAAAGTCAAAAAATAAAAAAATTCTAAGACGTGATTTTATAGAAATTATGTTTATTCAGCCAAAGTTTCATAGAGTTTCTATGTATAACTATGTCTTAGAGTGAGTTTCGTAGAAAATTAATATTATGTCTTGTCGGACCTAATAATGGCGGAGAGGATATTAGAAAATTAAGATTTTGATCCATGTCTTACTTCTTTTTATACGTCATATATCGTCGTAAAATATACCAGAAGCACTGATTGTGTCGATGTTTGTTCTCTGAGAACCCAATTGGAATTGCATTTGACTATAACTTTGATTGGCTAAATAATGTGTATATTTGTTTTTATGATTTCACAATTTTTTGCTTAGAATTTGAGAGATGGTGTTAGTACTTGCCAAATGCATCATTTCAGGTAACGTCTGGCGTTCTTCTTCCTTCTTGCTTAGCACTGATAGTGTATCCCTTTTTTTAAGACTTCACTTTCACTGGCATCAACTGGGGTGGTTTAGGAAGAATGGTCACAATCGTAGGGCTACTGGTTGTGTTATCAGGTCAGAGTAGGCCTGGCCAGTGTGTCGGGACGACCCGGTCCCACCCGAGACCGCCCCGACCCCGAAATAAAAATATATATAAAATAACGGTACCGGGACTCGAACCGGACTGGACATGGTCTCGTCCCGCTAGGCCCGGTCCAGTCCCGCTAAGACCCGACCCGTCCCGATCTCGCACCGGTCCCGCTCGTCCCCCTCCCTTTTGCACAAAATAGATGTTGCATCAACGTCCATTTTATATTTTGGTCGTTGTGCAACGACCATTTTTGGCTTCCCCCCTTCCCCAACCCCCCAACCCTTAATATTTATTTTTAACCCCTATGTTATTTATTTATACTTTAACTCAAAATTTTCAACTATAAATACCTTATTTTTTCACAAATCTTCCTACAATCTCTCAATCTATCTTCTACAAATCTATTGTCTACTAAATATTCAATTTTATTTATTTATTTGGGAGTAAAGTTCGGAACTAGCTTGAGGATCTTCCATCGAGCAAAGTTTTAATTTTCAACCTCTCAATTACACGTCGACGTAACGTCGGCGTTTGGTACATTCGTTCTTTCATTAAATTATTATTGTATCTTTATTTATTTAGCATACTTAATTTCATTATCTTTAAGTCTTTAACTATTTATTAGCATAATTAAAATGAAAGGATTTAGAGATATATTTAAGGGTACGGGTCATGTTTCTGCTAGTAGGGGTAACAAGGGCAGGGGTACTTCTTCTAGTATCTCTAATCCTACTTCTAGACATGATGATTTATTGATATTGAATATTTTCCTGAAATACCATATGATTTAGACGAGAATATATTTTTTCTGAAACTGAACAAGACTTTAATTTAGAAGATACTCTAGATGATGACACACCCACTAATATAGATGAAACACCCATTAGTGAATCTGCAACTTGAACGCCTCATATTCCCCCTAGTATGAGAAGAGGTCCAGCAAAACGACCATTAAAATCAGATGCATGGAATTTTTTTGATAAGGACGTACAGAATCAAGTAACTATATGTAAAATTTGTAAAAGTGTTTATAGTTTTAAAACTAGAAAAAAATCATGGTGGGACGAGTGGTTTAATGAGACACATAGCACAAAACACCCAATTAGGTATTTCAAATACAAGGCTGAAAAAGATAGTGCAAAAGCAAAAGCGCCCTCTCCATCGAGACAAGGTTCACATACTGTCCCGGATCTAGTACAGAGTTAAATTAACCCTATGACCGGGGGGGGGGGGGAATTGATGACCCTAAATACGATAAACATAAAGATAGGGAAGCATTATCAAAATTAGTTGATGTGGAGGGTTTGCCTTTTTCATTTCCTTCATCTCGTGGTTTTATTCATTATATTAGAGATATATATAATCCCACTTTTAAAAGTTTTCCTATATCAACTGTTAAGAGAGATGTATTTAAATTTGCACATGAATATCAACAGTATTCACGTTATTCATTATATTATTTAATGGCAAAGTGGATCTTACTTCTGATATAGGTCGTAGTACTAACGGCCATGATTATTTATAGGTAATCTGACATTGAATAGATTATAAATGGTCTATGCAAAAACATATTTTAGCGTATAGATATATAGATAGTAGGCACACTGGTGATTTTATTTCAGAAAATATTTATTTAGTTTGCGATTATTACGGAATAACTGATAAAATTATGAGTACTACACTAGATAATGCATCTTCTAATAATTCTGCTATTACAGTTTTAAAAGATGCTTTAACTCCATTGTTTCCAAATAATTTTCATATGAAATATACGTGTCATATTTATAATTTAGTTGTAAAGGATGACCTATTACTTTTTCAAGATATTCTTGAAAAAATACAATTTGCGATACACTTTATTTTTAAAAATAATATAATACAACGAAAAAAAAAATTATAAAAAAACTTGTCACGATTGTCAACTACCTTATAGAAAATTTTCCGAAGAAGTACCCACTAGGTGAAATTCTTTATATGAACAACTACTTGTTGATTATGATTATAGAAAACCTATAACTTTATTTTTTAACCCCCATAATCAAAATTCAACTGATATGATTGTAGATAACGATTGGGAAAATTTTAAAGAACTTATTGTATTTCTAGAGAAATTTTTTCAAGCAACAAAAGAATTTTTCGATATATATTATCCTACTATTTCAACTATGTTGTTTTATATAGCTATAATATTTTTACTGCTTAGAGAATATATGGAAAAACCAGTTTATAAGGCAGCTATTAAAAAATATTGATGAAAATAAAGAAATATTTTATTCTTATTCCCCCTATTTATATTATTGGTGTTGTATTAAATCCGACTATTAAAATAGACGGTTGTAAATCACTTTGAAAATATTTATGATTGTATAGAAGTACTACCACCTCCAACTCTAAAAAATTTAAATGCTCCACCACCTATTGAACAAATGAAAGAAGAAGTGTTGTCTAGAATAGAAGATGAATGCAAAAAAGTATATAGGTATTACCAACAAGAAAGTGTTAGCAACCAACCAGCTTCCGTACCATCTTCTTCTTCTTCAACACAAACCTCTAAAAAGATATGTTATTTCTACGGCTAGTATTGAAAGCCTCAGAAATAGAATGTGCGGTTGTGACACAACTAACCAAATTAGCTAGTTTGATGTTTTTGTTTTGCAGGGTACTTTACCGTACCAAGCAGTTGTCAATGAAGAAAGAAAGGAAGACTTGCTGAAATACTGGAGGGGGAATGGGAAGACATTTACGACACTTTCAATGATGGCCCGAGATGTTTTGAACATTCAAGCGTCATCAATGACTTTTGAAAGCGTTTTTTCTGTCGGCAGATTTCATATAGGAGAGCACGGACACTCATTAGTCGGAGACAGTTTGGAGATTGTAGTACTATTCAGAGATTGGATACGAGCGGAGAAGGTGCGGTCAACCGCAAATCAACGAAGAAGACGAAAACTACAACGACATCTTATCTGAAGGTATGAGAAGCGACGTGGATCAATTTGATCAATAAATATCAATTCCAACTGAAGAACCATAAGACATTGTGAAGAAACTAGAAAAAGTGTTTTCAAATTAGTAATTTATTTAATTGCAATTTTACTATGTCATTTGCAACTTTTGTACAACACCACAAAGTTGTAATTTTGACAATTGTATATGTATTACCAAAAAACCATATTTCTATTAAATAATATAAGAGACACAAAAACAGATGTTTTATTACACTATCTTGTTCAAGGCCGATAGTCCCGGCCCATCAGTCCCGCCCCACCCCGTTGACCACCCATAGGTGAGAGCATGTGACCCAAACTTCCACTTCCTCTTGCCAAGGTTAGATTACTTTTGATCGAGCTGTCAAATCAGAAAAATCCAAGTAAGGCCTTGACTAATGAGATGAAATGTGGACTGAGCATTAAGCTTTTTAGACTTTACTTAGAGAGCGTCTTAATTAGTGTTGTCAAAGGCGCGCTTAAGCCCTAAAGCGAGGTTCAAAACATATTGAGCTCTTCAATGTGCCCTTCAGTGTCGTCAATAAGATTTTAAGACTTATTTTTCCTTGCCAGTGAGCTGAAGAGGCGGCACTAAACAAGATAACACTGGTCTTTATTATTTCTACTCTGAATCTTTTAGTTTTATGATAACAGTACTATGCATAGTGAAGGAAGAGTACACAGTTTCATAGTTCCTGTAGACTTCTGTGAAGGATCCAATTAGGGCTGTTTAATTCTATATATAGTGTAATCTCCAGTGGTTTTTATAGGAATATATTAATCCGGTTCACTTTAATCTGCTGTCTTGATGAGCATAAAAGGAATCTACCTCCAGCCTTCCAGGTGGATTTCTTAATGATGAAGAGAAGTGAATCCAAGATGCTCCCTTATAAAGGATTTTGAAGTAAATTAAATTCTAATTTGAAGGACAAACCTTTAGTAATAGTGCATGATTTGGTTGATATTAGCACCTTTGCATCCATGGACTGCAATGTTGTTTGTTCGATGACCTTTCATTTGAGTTTTTTGAGCTTGATCTAAGTGTCATCCCAGATTCTGATGACACTTAGTTTTGAGTATATAATGTGGGAATAGTGCTAGCAGTACATCATATTGTCCTGTGCTGATTGACCTTTTGGCACCAAAGATGGACTAGTCACTATTTTCCTCTATTTGTTTCCTTACAGATAGACCTGGGAGGCGTCAATTTCTTGTAATTGGATCAATTGCCTCCTTGTTGCTGATGATTTCTCAGACACCAATATCGTGTAAAAATCTTCATGCAGTGTCTTAATCTTTTGATTCAAAGTTGTGATGTATCTCACACAGTTATCTTTCTTGTGTCTTGTTGATTCTTGAAATTTAATGGCTGATGTCCTAATAGTTGTATAAACAATCTTCTGGAGAAACGGGAATATGGAGTTGCATTTGTGGGTTTAGCAATTTCAGATCTTTGCTCCATATATTCCTTGGAAAATTTTAGTCCCCTTCTATATAATTCAACTACTTTTTTAAGAAATACTACAGTTGCAATTTTCAATTCCTGAACCACTTTTCGCCCATATAAATTAAACTTGTCTTATCCATTGATTCAGTTTTTCTTTAACTGTTTATTTATTTATTTTTTACCCTTGCGCAGGAAGTTGTTGTTGAAGGTGAAGATAAAGTTCTCAAAGATGTTATTGAACCACATGAAAGTGTTAGAGTAAATTTGGTACCAAGCAGTAAAGAGGACATACGAGACTTTGGTTCGCCACAACAGGTTTGTTGAAATGCTAGATCATTTATCCCAGATATGTACATAAAAAGTGCTACATATAACTGTTTGGTTTTTTTCTTTGGATTTTTTGCCCCAACTGGTGGTTAGATTTTTAGTGGATTTCTTGTTAATTTGTGATTGTGGGCACTGATGAATGTGTCCTTACCAGAAACTATTCATACTGCAGGTTGCTGAAATTTTAATAAAAAAGGTTTTTAGCATCACCTTCTCAGAAAACAAAACTGATTGAAGCATCAGAGGTGTGTAATTTGATATTTCTTCCATCGCTGAAAATTTATAATTGATCTTTGAGTGCTTGTCGTGCTGAACTATCATTGGTGTTACTGTTGAATAAACCTTTCAGAGCGTTAGCATCTCTGATGTAACCCACTTATATATCTTCATTCTGGATCGAGTGAATTGGTTACACGTTTTGATGTCTTGGGCCCTTAAAAATTCATTCGGTCTTATGAGAAAGAGAGCTTATGTATTGTAAAGCTATGTTGATGCAACAATAAGTATACCTTAATCACAAGCTAGAATCCATGAACTTAGAACAATAAGCGCATTATTTCTAGCTCAATGCTACTTAAAGTTAGAAGAACATGATTGTTTACATTCACAATATGGGCGCCTCTGTTGCTATTTTCGATGAACTTAAAACAAGAGGTAAAAATGTTAATATGCTCAATTCACAGATGTCAAGTTACAGTTCTTCCTTTTTTTTTGTCCTTTCTATCCTTTTCCTTACTGCGTAGCAGTTACTCATGAAATTTGAGCATTCTAATTCTAGTTCAGATAACCTTCTCTACAGTAGTTTTCCTTTATCTTTGCTTGAAAGGGCATATAATTATCTCCATTTTTTACGGGTCATGATGTGATAAATATGATCCAGTGCACTATTTTGACCGGTGTCCTGTGTTCCAATATTCTCAAAGCTCTGTATTGGCACTCAGGGGTCTATTTGGAGAGCACGAGTATAGGAGGAAATTTTAGTTTACAGAAAACCGGCCTTTCTTCATTTTCTACCAAAGAGTGATTCTTTTGTTTTTCCTTCCTTTTTTGGATAATTACGAAGTAATGACAAACATTAAAAAATAATTTCTATTTTACTGGCATTATTGAACTGCAAAATGGCCTCCTATGCTTGAGAACATAAGTTCTTCATTCTCTGTTGCCCTTGTAATTAGTATTAAACGCCATCCACTTCATAATTCTTGGCATATTTAAAGCCATCATTGGTTTTAAATTTCTGGCAAGCTAGTTATTATATGAGATACAGAAGGATGTCTACCAAGGATCATCCGTTGACATCGTATGTCATATAAGATAAACTAGAAACCGTGATCGGCATTTTTCCAGTGCTTCAGTAGGGCTTGAGCTTCTTGTTATATGTATTTTACTGGTTAGGAAGACAAACTATCAGTTTCCGAATCAACACACACAAATGATTCACTCTTCCCATGATTCAATTTCTTTTTAGTCTTGAATGTGACCAGGAGGTCATGGGTCAAAGCCGTGGAAACAACGCAGAAATGCAAGGTAAGGCTGCGTACAACAGACCCTTATGGTCCGGCCCTTCCCCGGACCCCGCGCATAGCGGAAGCTTACTGCACCGGGCTGAGATCATAAATAGCTTAAATTGGTTTCACTGGAGCAAAACTAAGCTACTCCTGCAACTGCTATCATATGTAGAAATGACATATAGCTATTACAAGATAACTTATTTACATATGCTGGTACATTTCACCTCGTGTCATAATATCTAAACTCACTTAAATAAGTAATCCCACCTAGTTCTGCTCCTTTTTGCAGTCTTTCCAGAAGATAATGAGATTTTACTAAAACTATAAATAAATAAAAAACTCAACCTACAGAACTCCCAAAGAATGAAAAAGAGACGGGCTAACTCACAGTCATGAGGTGAGACTCATGAGAGCCACACTGTCATTTAGTCGTCTAGCTCGTCTTGTTCCCTTTTGTACTAATGAAAGGAACAAACAATTTTTTATCATATCAAGACAACAACAACATACCCAGTGAAATCTCACAATGTAGGGTCTGGGGAGGGTAGAGTGTACGCAGACCTTACCTCTATCTTGGTAGGTAGAGCAGTTGTTTCCGAGAGACCCTCGGCTCAAGACAAAGCACACGCCTAAGCAAATTTTACATCTGATACACATGGAATGTTGACATTTCCAGCAAACAGCTCAACTCCTGCTTTACTTCAAAAGTGCATAGATTCTTCATAAAGAACTGGTGACGCTTGGCATGTGGTTTTGTCAAATGATAAGCATCTTCTTGGTGCGCACTACTGACTCTAAGGAAATGATGGCTTTGTTAGAAAAATGAGAATTGGGATAAAATTGATCATGTGTTTGTGTAAAGCTATTATTTTCCTCACATGCTTACTACTTTTTATCATGTTTATATTGTCTAATATCAGCTTTTACATACCCATTTGATGTATCTTAGTTTATTTCATGATCATTTTGTAGCGTGATGTTGATGGAAAACCCTATTACACATTCGAGTTTATTGCACAAGCCCCAAATTATACTCGGCATGCTCTCACTGTAGTCTGCATTGGCAATGGTATTAAACGTGTCTTAGGTTTTCATTGATGATCCGTATGCTATGAAGAAACTTTTACTTCTTTGCTGACTTGGATGTCTCAATTCCGCAATCTGATTTAAAAAGGGGGTCTCATTTTCCTGCCTCTCTGGAGTAAAACTTGGTTACCTGCCAAGTTCTTGCACTACTATAGTTTTAGTACTAATTACTTGACAGATGCAGAAATTTAAACCTCGAAGACATTCCTCTGAGCCTGAAAAGCTGATCAGTGATTTTCTTGGTAACCTGCGGGATCGTCAACTTAGCAACAACTATTTCAGTCTCCTATACTCTCATTTATCAGCTACCACCATAGTTTTGTTTCCGTCAAATAATTATATGATAACGTATATAGATGGTTTTATCTACATTAAAAATAAGGCTTTTTAAGATAACTTCTACCTCAAAATTCAGCATGCAAGTGATCGGACATCAGTGACCATCTTTGTTGTGCTGTTAGTTGATTTAGGCCTTTTTGTTTTATTAGGGATAACAGAGAAAGAAGTGCATTACAGAAACAGGGTTCAAACCCCTGAAAACCAAAATGCTGATGCTTTCAATATTTCTATTATTCAAGCAGTATAACTATCGACTCTTATAGTTGTTCTGTTTATCTGCCTTCTTCGAAGCCTGATTGCTTTATATCTAGAACTTTGAATCTTTCATTCAGTGAAAATCAACTTTTGTAATATGATATTAATCTCTCTTGGGGAGTCTTTCATTAATATCAATGTATATATAGAGTACAATATTCATCCCTTATATAATAGGAATTCTAAGTCTATACAAAAGAGGAATCCTAGTCATACCATAATTATATTTACACAATATATGAAAATATTCTAATTATGGATAGGGAATATATTGTTTCCTATATTTACACGTTTACACATCCTCTCAGTCGTAGCGGGAGGAGGCCGGACGCTGAGACTGGATCTGAAGTCAAGAAAACAACTGTCTAGGAGTCCTTTGGTAAATATGTCTGTGATAGGATGATGGAACATGTAACACTCTGACATGACCTAGAGCAACTTTCTCACGAACAGAGTGTAGGTCTATCTCAATGTGTTTGGTTCGCTGATGCTGAATCGGATTATGAGACAAATAGATGACAGAGATGTTATCACAGTACACAATAGATGTATGACGCAAAGGACACTGAAGTTCTAACAGTAAGTTTCTGAGCCAACAAATCTCAGCTACTACATTTGCAACGCCTCTGTACTTAGCATCGGCACTGGATCTAGATAGGGTAGTCTGTCGCTTGGCAGACCAAGAAATCAGATTATCCCCTAAGAAAACACAAAACCCGGAGGTGGATCGTCGCGTGTCCGGACACCCTGCCCAATCTGCATCCATATATGAGAGCAACTTGTTTGGTACAGAGGGGTATAAGTGCAAATCATAATCAAGAGTACCCTTAATGTATCGAATGATACGCTTAAGAGCAGTGAAATGAGACTCTCTGGGGCATGCATGAATAAGCACACCTGCTGAACAACATAAGCTATGTCTGGCCTGGTAAATGTGAGTTACTGAAGTGCACCTGCAAGACTCCTATACAAAGTAGGATCAGAGACTGGAGCATCATCCATAGCACTAAGCTTAGATTTCGAATCGACTGGAGTAGACATAACTTTCCAATTTGTCATCTTAGCCATGTACACTATCTCCTCTGCATACTTACGCTGACACAAGAACATATGATTGACAGACCTGGTCACTGATATCCCCAAGAAATCACTCAGCCTTCTCAAATCAGTCATTGCAAATTCGAACTTAAGCAAAGCAATAATCTCATTTTTCTATCTGAGGAGGCAGTCAGAACAATATCATTCACGTACAGTAATAAGTAAGCAGTGCTACTACCTCGATGAAAAATGTTGCATACAAACTCAATCTGCAAGATATACCAGACAAAACGATCATACCACGCACGGGGAACCTGTTTCAGGCCATATAGTGACTTACGGAGATGACACACATAGTGAGGAACTGCTGGATGGGTGAACCCAGACGGCTGATGTATGTACACTGCTTCTCTCAGGTCCCCATGTAAGAATGCATTCTTCACATCAAGTTGATGGATCGGTCAGTGTTTGCCCATGGCAATACTTCAAACTGTGCGAGTAGTAGCCGGTTTGATAACCGGGCTGAAGGTCTCTCCACAATCAATGCGCTCATGCTGATTTGTGTCATTAGCCACAAGACGGGCTTTATACCTCTCAAGATCCCCATTATCTCTGAACTTGTGACGAAAAAGCCACACACATCGAATTACATTCACCCCCTCAGGTCTAGGTACTAGATCTCACGTGTGCTGTTTAGTTAAAGCATTGATTTTCTCATACATAGGAGCATTCCAATTAGGGTCTTGTTTGACCAATTTTGGGTTCTTTGGAAATGGAGAGATGGTTTGGGCAGACAAGTTGAAATGGACTATATGTTTGAAGATTACATGCTTTGAACGAGTTTCCATTGGATGAGTAGGGACAGTGGGTGGCGGAGTAGTGTATGAGACGGTGGGTAAAGTCAGATAAGGAGTGTTACACCCCGTAATACCAGGGCTACTAATTGAGAACGTGATTAAGAATTTAAGATTTGAATTTTGGAAGGAAAGAATAATTACATTTTCTTAAGGAAAATTTCGGAAAAAATGTGACGATGGAAAAATTATTAACTTGGAGTATAATACTTCTAATTGGATTTATGGACCTAGTATTGGATTATAAGGTGTTGGAATTGATAATATGGGGTCCGCCGAGAATTTCACAATTTCGCGGGGACCTTCGAAAAATTATAATATTTTGGACCAATCGGAGGGCGACACTTGGCACCCCTCCACTTGTCTTGCTAAGATGACAACAAATTAGATATTTTGAGAGGGGACAAGTGGACATGGGTCCCACTCCACTTGGCTATACATATCCAAGTCTTGCAAGACTTGGATCACTTTACACTTAGACCAAAAAATAAGCTCTCATCTTCTCCCATTTAGCTCCATAATTTCGAGAGCCCCTTGGCTAAGAACAACCATTGTTGATCAATTTATTTCTCCAAGATTAAGCCCTTAAACCAAGTGTTAAGCCTAGATTAATATTCTACACGTTTTTACTTGTCTTGACCGAAAGTTGATGCCAAAACCCTAGGGGTTCCGTCGACTTTTTGGAAGTGAGATTCAAAGAGAAGTTACTCCTAAGGTTGTAGGGGGTACATGTATGTGATTGGAACTTGAAGAAGTGGAGCGAAACGAAAATTGCGCACCAATAAAGACTGGACTGTTTTGGGGCGTTTTTGGGCAAAAAATGAGGTAAAAGTCCATCTTCTTTTAAAGTAATTGGATATTACTTATTGTTATTATGTATGGATGAACTTGTGTTAGAAAAGAAAGAAGAATAAAAAGCGTTTGAGCCATTTTTGAGGCTAAAACCGATTTGGGACAGATTTGGTGCAAATGGAATTCGTTGGTTATTGTCGTTGTTATCTTCACCTATTGCATGTTATAATGGATTAATATTGTTGTTAATAAGTTGTTATAACTTATGTAGAAGTTTTGGAACTCGAATTGGAATAAAATGGATTAAGGAACGAGTTATCGGGTTGTAGTTGTTGTGGCGAACCGCCCAAAACTGTTAGACGTTGTTGTGTCGTTTAGTGGACTGTTTTGAGGTATTAAATGCTGGAAATTTAGTTGTTGTTATGCATGTTTAAGTGTAGTAGTTGCTAATGAAAGTCCTAAGGGAATAAGGGTGTGGAAAGGCGTTAAAAGGTCTCACATTTTACCCTCGTTATGGTTGGATTGCAGACTGTTTTTATGGCCTGATTTGTGGACTGTTTTGTATAACTGTGGGGCAGAATTTTACACGTCCAATTAGGCGTGTAATCCCCTTTGGCTAACTGTTGGTTGTGCCTTAAATGTGGCTTGTTGGTTGATGAATACGGGCCTTGGAAAAGGTGGAAAAGTACGTAGAAACAAAGGAAGTGCTGCCCAATTTTCCGTAGAATTAGAGGGCCATTATTTGGTATAAGTCCTACACTTGATAGCTTGTAGTTGATAGAAGTGCTATTGTCATTTTAGGTTGAAGTACTACGTATAGCGTATTCTACTTAAAGGATGGAATAGCTATCAAAGTTAAGGTACTTTGGAGCATTTTGCTACTTGTCGATAATCGTCGCGAGGTATGTGAACTTCTTCCTTCTTTTGGCATGATTCTATGTATGAAATATACATGTGGTGTTATTTCATGATCCCTTCTACTCTTAGAAGTTAAGAGGTATGTATGTTGATTTACTTTATGTAAAAGCTACGTCTAAGTTATCCTAAGTTCTTACCAAGTCTTGTGGGGGATGTTGGTAAGAGTCGTTAGGAAGTATTTGGAGTCGAGTTGACTTTGCTAAGTTACTGCACGAATAAGAATAAGTATCGAACAAGTCATTGCAGCGTTAATAAAAGAAAATGTATCGACAATAAATTAAATTAAAATGAGTAGAATTCTTCAACTGCATAAAAGCTAAGATAAGACAAAATTGTATTACATTTTCTAGATCATGGCTGCTTTAATAAGATCGTTCTAAACAAGTATAACCTAGTCACAACGCACAAAAGTATATGTTACTTAATTTAAAGAGTTTACGTTATGAATTTTTAAGACTATGAACCTTAAATTCTTAAAAGGTTAAGAGACTTTATTTTTCAAGTTATGAAACTTGATTCTTAAAGGAATGAATGACTTGATTTAAAAGTATAGAATACATGATTTGGAAAGTATTGATTTCTTGATATTCTAAAGATAAGAGACTTGATTTCTAAAGTTAAGAAACTTGATTTCTTAAAAGTTAAGAGACTTGAAGTATTTTTTTGAAAGCTATGTAACTTGAGTTTTTAAATGAAGAGGTTTATAGATTTAAGAAGAGAAGGAGTTTTATGATTCTTTTTAAGTATGTATGTACGTAGTACTTTTGGGTTTAAATTTCCCTAATGTAAAAAGAAATAAAAGTGTCTTAAGTTCTCTAAAGTGAAAGGTTGTTATAATAGATTTATGGGGAGTTGTTATAACGACTAAAGAAGAAGTGAAAAGATGATTTAAAATGTTATGTAAAGAGACATTATCGCGTCCCAGGAATGGGCCTGACAATATACCTTTATGGGCAGACTATATGACATTATCGCGTCCCAGGAATGGGCCGGGAAGTATACCTTTATGGGCAGACTATATGGCATTATCGCGTCCCAGGAATGGGCCGGGCAGTATACTTTTATGGGCAGACTATATGACCTTATCGCGTCCCAGAATGGGCCGGGCAGTATACTTTCGTGGGAAGACTTTTGTATGACTTCGTCGTGTCCCGCAAATGGGCTGGGTTACGTTATCACGTATGGGTAATCAAAGTAAGCTCCCAAATAAGAAGTCCTTCCATAAAGGGACGAATTATGTTATGTAAGATATGTAAGTTATGTGGAAAAACTTGATCGAATTCTTAAGTATGTATGTAAGAATATGATGTTAATTCTTATTGAAAGAAGGAAAAGAATGATTAATGTACGATTGATTTCATGAGTTAAAATGGCACGGTAGGATCTGATATTTTAATTTTTATACTTGCCCCTGTAATTCTTTTGTACAGTTATGATTTTGTTTAATGTACTTTATTTCCGTTCCATACTTAGTACTTGTTGTACTGACCCCCTTAGGGGGGGCTGCGTTCATGTCCGAAGGTCTAGGTACATAGTTGTGGATCCGCGAGCTTAGGATCCTTGTTCAGCATTTTGAGATGGCTCCAAGTTCCGGAGTTTGTCATTATGGCTAGGTATATTCGAAGTGCAGCGGGGCCTTGTCCGTCATAGTTGTTGTCACCTTCTAGAGTGCAGTATTCATACGTGGTGGGTATTTGTAAGTTGTATTTACATTGTTGTACAGCGTAGACCCTTTCGGGTGATTTATATTTATACGGAAGCCTTTCCGGCTTTGCCTTTGTTTTAAAAAAAAATGAGTGCTATTTATCTTCCGCGGTTTATTTATGTTGTATGGGTAGAAGGGTGCCCAGGTAGGGGCACCAGTCACGGGCCCGGGATTTGGGGCGTGACAAGGAGAAGGTGGGGGTGAAGCCGTCGGAGGAGTCGCGGCTCCTGGATCGAAGTGCTTGGCGCTAGAAGGTTGAGCCTCGAAGTTTAGCGTCGCGGCGCTCGGCCACGAGGGCATGCGGCTATGATATTCTCAAGATTGCTCACTGGAAATCAGGCGCTGCGTGATCGGTGTATTTTATATACACTTTTTGAGTCAGTTTTAGTTAGTCTTTTGTCCCTTTTTGTACAAATAAGTGTCGTATTAGGATAGTTTTCCTTTCTTTTGAGTCAAAGTGGTTAAAATGGCCAAATGGCGGAAAAAGAGCTAAAACTGGGCAAAAGAGGAGGTTCCAGAGCTAAAAACAGAGAAATTGGCGAACGAGACAAAAGCCGGACCAGTAGCGGCTCACTGCGATTAGAAGGAGTCGCGGCGCCCAATATCGAGAGAGGCTGCGAAGTCCCAGTACGCGGCTACTGCCAACAAAAGCAGGGCCGCGACGCCTAATCATCAGAGAGGCTACAGAAGTTGCAGCGCCGCGGCGCCCACAGACAGCCGAGATCAGGGCCGCGGCGCCAAATCACCGAAGTACGCGAAGTTCCGGCTGCCACGCTGGAAAATCGGGTTTTGACGATTTTTGGGCCGAACTGCGAGGAAAAGTGAAGGGCGGTTTTCAGCCTATAAAAGGAGAACCCTAGGCAGATTTTAAGGGTTCCCCTTCTTGCACAACACAAGGTTTTCTTGCTTGGAGATTGGAGACCATAATTTAGTACTTTCTTTTCTTTTATTTCAGTTTTTGTATGATGAACTTGGAATTAGTTCTTGTCATGTCTATGGCTAGGAACTAATTCTCTTATAGGGCTTTCCATGTTGAATCACTAGAAACTTATGTTATGAATTAATGCATGTTTATGGTTATTATTCTTCTTTGAGAGATTTATCCAATAATTGCTTTGAATGCTTGGTAATTAATTGACAACTAATTATCCTTATATGATTTCTAATCAAACTTCGGAAGGAGGAGGTTGTGAATATGCTGTAAGTTGGGTAGACATTCTTGGATTGGGGATGAAAATACCTCAATTATTTATGTAGCGTTAATGAGAGGCTTAACAACCCTAATTTTGTGCATGGTGCGTGACGGTTAACTAGGTTTTTGTTCTTAATCCTCCTATAGAGTTATTCTTATCACCGAAAGGTAGGTAAGATGCAATACTGGGGTTGAGTGTTTATATATCCTTAACGGGAATATAAAACGATTTCGTAAACCTGCTAGCTCCGAGAGAAGAAGACCATAATTCGTTGCATTAATAAATAACATAAGCGGATAGTTGAGGAGACATGGAAGCCATATTCCCATCACAACTGAAGTAAACTCATTAGATAAATTAGTCTTTATAATTCTTAGTTATAAACAACAAAATCAAATATCAATTTACCAAATAGATATCAAAAGATAGATAGTTGGTACTTGAACCCTAATCCTTGTGGACGATATTCGGTCTTACTAAGACTATATTACTTGTTACGATAACGTGCACTTGCGTTAAAGTGTGTGCATCTTTTCGCGCATCACTGCGGCGGCTCCCCTTGGGGCCGCGACTCTGACGACGGAACATAGGACGTGAGCTGTTCAAGGATGAGGGGAGAGATGGCAGGCTCGTCAAGAAATGAGTAGTCCGGTTTTTGGAATTTTGTAAGATTCAAAAATGGGAATGTGGTCTCGTCGAATGTGACGTGACGAGATATGTGGATTTGACGAGTCGACAAGTCATAGCATAGATAGCCCCTATGGTTTGGTGGGAATCCTAGGAAGACACAGGGAGTAGACCTAGGAGCAAGCTTGTGAGGGGCGGTAGAACTGAGGTTTGGGATAGCACAGACAACCGAAAATCCGTAGATAATCATAGGAGGGGACTCTATGGTAGAGTATTTCGGTAGGGGTCATATTGTGAAGAGTGCTAGTAGGAAGAATATTTAGAATGTATTCTGATATTTTAGCAGCATATACCCAGAAGGAAGGAGAGAGGGAGGCATGAATCAATAGGGTGTGAATCATATTGTTAACGGTACGTATGATTCTTTCAGCTTTGCCGTTTTGTGGTGAGGTGTGAGGGCAGGAGAAGCGAAAAACCATGCCATTATTTGTACAAAACCGGTGAAACATAGAGTTATTGAATTCACGACCATTATCGCACTGAAATGATTTTATGCTTTTTCCAAATTGTGTGTGGATAAACTTGTGAAACTAAAGAAATTTGGCAAACGCTTCTGATTTAAATTTAAGAGGATATAACCAAACATAGTGTGAAAAATCATCAAGCAACACAAGATAGTATTTATGACCGAGAGAACTAGAGATAGGAGATGTCCATTAATCAGCATGTATAATACCAAAAGGAGCAAGTGTAACACTAGTAGATGATTTAAACGGAAGACGAATATGTTTGCCTAAATTGCAAGAAACACAATTTTGGGCAAGTTTTCCTTTACAAGCTGATCGGTGTATTTTATATACACCTTTTGAGTCATTTTTAGTTAGTCTTTTGTCCATTTTTGTACAAAGACGTGTCGTCTTAGAATAGATTTTCTTTCTTTTGAGTCATAATGGTTTAAAGTGGCTCATTGGTGAAAAGGAGCAAAAAGAGAGCAGAAACAGAGGTTCCAGAGCTCAAAAAGCGAGAAAGTTGGCGAACCGGGCAAGAAAGCGAGGCGGCGTGGCCCTCCATCAGCGATGTCGAGGCCGCGCGCCAAATTACTGAAGCGGGAGTTTGGCCGAGGCGGGATTTCTGTCAAATTCCAATGAGAATGGGCCAAGGCCTGAAGGAAAACCTGAAAAACGAATTGGAGGCTATAAAAAGTAGCCTTTAGGTCAGAATTAAGGGTTCCAAAACCTTGACAATTCATCACAACCTTGAAGATCAAGATTGGAGACCACTTTTTGTGTAATTTCTTTATTTCTTTGTTTTATTTCTTCATAGTTTATGTTGGATATTAGTTTAGTTCTTGTCATGTCTATGACTAGGAACTAACTTAATTTAGGGCTTTTCATGTCAAATCACTTGAAACTTATTCTTATGAATTAATGTATGTTTTGGTTTCTTCTTATCATTGTTGAGATTTATTCAATAATTGTCTTAAATGTTTGGTAATTAATTGATCACTAATTATCATAATCTATGTGATTTCTAATCGAAAGTCGAAAGGGGAGATTGTGAATATGCTATAGTTGAATAAAAATAGGTTAAATCGTGTACGAAAGTACCCCGATACTTGTGTAGTTTAATAGGTTATTGCTCTTAATCCTCTTTTAAAGTCAATCTTATCACCGAAAGGTAGAAGGGTTCTATATTAGGGTTGAGTGTTTATATTACCTTAACAGGAGTATAAAACGACTTAGTTAACCTGCTATCTCAAAATAGGAGAAGAACCACAATTAATTGCATTAACAAGTAAGATGAGCGGATACTTGAGGAGATTTGGAAGCCCTATTTCCACCATATCTGAAGTAAAACAAAGTATTTTAGTTAGCATTCGTAATTATAGTTATAAACAATTCATCAATCATCGGTTACCAAATAGATACCATAGAATAGAATTTGAGAATTGAACATTAATCCCTGAGGACGATAACTCGGTCTTCTAGACTATATTACTTGTCACGATACGTGCACTTGCGTTTAGTGTGTGCATAAATCGCGCATCAAGTTTTTGGCGCCGTTGTCGGGGATTGGCGTAGTTCAATATCATTTTATCTATTCTTAATTTTTAATTTGGTTTTTATTTTTTATTTTTTTATTACTATAGTTTTCTCTTTTATTCGTGAAACCGGTGTGTCGTGATCCGTTTGTTTATTTTGATCTGTTGCAGGCATCTAGTTTATGCAAAGGAGAAGATGAGCAAATACACTTGTTCCCTTCAACCCGGAGATTGAAAAGACGTGCAAACAGAACAGGAGAAACAGACGAATTTTGGCCTTAATAGATATGGGGGGCGTGCAGAACAACAATGAGATGAACGAAGGGTTAGGTGATCATCAACCTAACCAAAGAATATCCCGGAGATTGCCAATGGATGTAGAAGAGAGGGTCCAGGTCCACGCTGAGAGAAGCTTGGGAGATTATGTGCTACCAAGGGTGAATGGAGCACAAACTTGCATCAGGCACCCAGTAATAGGAGAAAATAATTTTGAAATGAAGCCCGCGATCCTGAGTATGGTGCAGAATATTGTTGTTACACCCCGTAAGTCCAGGGCATGTAATAGAGAATGTACGAAAGGAAACAAGACTTGGAAATTGGTTCGAAAGGAGGAATTGTTTTTCCGACGGAAAAATCTTCCGAACGCCGGAAAGGAAAAATGTTCGTTGTTGAGAATTGGATTCTCAAAATGTATTATTTGAAGAATATGGAACTTATTAATATTATGGAAATCTATTTTTCAAGGATTTGGTCACGTGGGGCCCACCCGAGAAATTTTACGTTTTGTGGGGCCCACGAGAGTTACGGAATTTTTATGGACAGATGAGAAGGCGACACGTGGCACCTCCCCCACATGGCTTGGTCGAATTTATGCAAGGGCATAATGGTCATTGACCAAGGTGAAAGATTAGTCTTGCTAGAGCTTGACAAAGTTGACCAAGTCAAGAGCCATTTGGCTTGATCTCTTCCCTCCATTTTTAACAAGTGTTATTATCCAAGCCCTCCATTGTGTTATAAGTATACTACTAGTAGCAAGACTTGAGCATTCTATACTTAGAAATTTTCAAGAAACTTTGAGCTTAGCCAACATAGCTCTCGGCTTTGTCTCAAATCCTACAAGAAAATTTTGCAATTTTGATCCAATAGCCACAAGACTTTAACCCAATGTCCCTTAGGGTATTGTAAGGTTATCTCAATAGAAAGATTTCGGAAAAAACGCATTTTTACGTTAGTCGCAAGGCGGAAACTAAAGGAGTTCTTCAACTTTGAAGTTGGAACTTGAAGATGGGTTCTTCATAGGCCTCTAAGGAGTGCTTGGAGCGGATTGAAACCTAAGGAAAGGAGCCAAGAATTGCTAAGGCGCGACTTTGGAATCTTGGAATTTTTAAGGGCTTGAAAAGGTATAATTTTGTCGTTTTAGCAATTAAGTTTACTTATTGATTGTAGCTATGGTTATTAGCAAGCATGAGTTATATATTACGAAGTTTGATTATTATATTGGCTATTGGAACCCTAATCCGGAAACTAGCATGTTTAGCCTTAAGATTTCAATTCAAGTCGATTATTAGTTTAAGCGTCACATGTTGTATAAAGAAGGAAAGTGTAGTTGTTGAAGTTGTTTAGACTATATAACATGTTAGACCTAAGAACTTGAAATTGGAAAAGGATTGGAAAAGACGTAGTGTTATTGGTTATATGTTGGCCGAGAATGGCTAGTGTAGTATTATACTATTTGGTATGAATTGTGGGGCGGAATTTTACACGTATTGTTAGGCGTGTAATCCCCTTTGTTTGGTTGATTGTTTGGAGCCTTAAATGTGGCTTGTTGGTTATTGTATTCGGCCTTGAAAAAGGTGGCAAAGTGAGTAAAAACAAAGGAAGTGCTGCCCGATTTTCCGTAGAATTAGAGACCAAATACTTAGTATTATTCTACGTTAGAGACTAGAAGTTGATAGTCTTGTTGTGACCATTATAGGTTGACACTTCTATGTACGGCGTATTCGGCTTGAGGATTTTAGCTTGAAAGGTATGTGAACTATCTCTCTTCTAGCATGATTCCTTAAGATTAAGAAAGTATGTTCTACTCTTAAATGATCCATTCCTTGGTTGTATTTGGATTACTAGAATAGAATTTGTTCTATGTACTTCCTTGATTGTACTTTGATGTTTAAATTGTAAGTTGTGAAATCCATTTTCTTAGCGAAGTTTGGATTCTTAAAAGTGAAAGTATTTTACTTAAAGTACATAGAGTCTTGAAAAGGAAGTGGTTTCCAAATCTTTTGGCTAGTGCCTTAGTTCCAAAACGTAAAGGTCATTATAATGACTTTAGGGGAGTCAAAGGTGATTTACTTATTTGATTTAAAAGAGGAGAAAGTATATGGTTTAAGAGAAGTAACTTGTCTTAAAGGTGTGAGTTACTTGAAGTTTAAAAGTAGAAGAAACTTGTTTTCTATATATTAAGAGACTTGAAGTGTTTTGAAAGTTAAGAACTTGATTTGTAAGTATGTGATACTTGGTTTTTAATAGCATAAGTCTCTTGGTTATTAAAGGAATGGATATGTCTAAAACCATAAAGGGTTATAACGGCTTTATGGGAAGTTGGTTATAACGGCTTTATGGAAGGTTTAGAAAGTTGTCTATTTTGATTAAAGGGCATAAGTTGCCTAGATTGTGAAAATTTGAAGTTACTTGATTTCAAGCCTTGAAATGAGTTTTCTAAACGTGTAGTAACTTACTTTGAAAAATAGACATGCCTTGATACTACGGGTGTTAGTATCTTGGGATTTTACATAAAAAAGAGTCTTTTGAAAAGAATGTACGTACGTAGTACTTTGGCCTACTTAATTGAGAATAATTCTATGTGATGCCTTGATTAGTACTTTGACTTGATAAATTGAGAATTTGTCTAAGTGTGCCTTGATTAGTACTTTGGCTTGATAAATTGAGAATAATTCTATGTGATGCCTTGATTAGTACTTTGGCTTGATAAATTGAGAATTTGTCTAAGTGTGCCTTGATTAGTACTTTGGCTTGATAAATTGAGAATAATTCTATGTGATGCCTTGATTAGTACTTTGGCTTGATAAATTGAGAATTTGTCTAAGTGTGCCTTGATTAGTACTTTGGCTTGATAAATTGAGAATTTGTCTAAGTGTGCCTTGATTAGTACTTTGGCTGGATAAATTGAGAATTTGTCTAAGAGTGCCCTGATAAGTACTTTGGCTTGTTAAATGAGAATTATTCTATTTGTGCCCTGATAAGTACTTTGGCTTGTTAAATGAGAATTATTCTATTTGTGCCCTGATAAGTACTTTGGCTTGTTAAATGAGAATTATTCTATTTGTGCCCTGATAAGTACTTTGGCTTGTTAAGTGAGAATTATTCTATTTGTGCCCTGATAAGTACTTTGGCTTGTTAAATGAGAATTATTCTATTTGTGCCCTGATAAGTACTTTGGCTTGTCAAATGAGAATTATTCTATGTGTGCCTTGTTAAGTACTTTGGCTTGGTTAATTGAGAATTATTTCCATGTGTGCCTTGATAAGTACTTGGCCTGATTAGTTGAGAATTGCCTATGTGTGCTGGAAATAGCCGGTTGTGTGCTATTGGTATATCAGTCGTTTGGTCATTCCGGGTTTGTGGCATTTGCGGATTCCGTGGAATTGCTACCCACGATCACGAGGAATACCTCGTGCGGTCGTAAGGACTTATGCGGGTGAAATAGTCCCATGCGGGCGGGTCAGCCTATGCGAGGAATACCTCATGCGAGTCCGTAAGGGCTTATGCGGGTGAAATAGTCCCATGGGAGGAATACCTCACGCGGGTCCACGCGACTATCTTTGGTGAAATAGTCCCGGGAGTAGGATGGTTAAATGATCTTTGCGCGCGGATGGGCTGTTTTGATCATGAGCTTATATTTTATATTGTAAGGATACTCTGTTTACTCATTGTTAGAAAGGCACAATGTGTTGTAATTTGATTATCATATATGTCCCGGATTTGATTGTGTTACCTATGGTCATGCTTTTACGATGTGGGATTAGGGCATGAGACCACGAGGCATTTAGGACACGGTGGGACTTGGTGTTCATGTATCCTTATTGGTGTTATTACATCATGGATCGCCGGTGAGGAAGGATTCCACGCATGATTGATATTATGGGCGTGAGACCCATAGTTATATTTGAGTAGTGACTTTGAGGGCTGCGTCCACGACTTGATATATTGCTTATGTGTTGTGTATCGTAGGTTGGCTATCATACATGTCTCGCCTTTGTTTAGACTGTTATGATTTTATTACGCATTTCATCGCTCACATACTTGATGCCGTCTTGACCTCGCCCGAAGTGCGTTCAATCTGCAGTATAGGTCATTGTTTGGTGATCGGCGGTGTAGGATCTGCTCGGGGTTTTGGATAGCTCCTCTGTCCGTGAGTTTATCTTTTGGTATATATCCTTGATGCGGGCTTTATGCTGATTTTGGATCTGGCGGGGCCTTGTCCCGTCATATTTCAGTTTAACTCTTAGAGGTCTGTATTCATATGTGGGATTGGACTCATGTACGGTGTAGTGTCTTTTATTTATGTATACTATATGGCAGCCTTGTCGGCTTTGCCCTTGCACGTACGTTGGTTTTAAAGGGAAAAAAAATGAGGTGTTATTTAATTTCCGCAGTTTACTTGTATTGTTAAGGTAGAAGGGTGCCCAGGTAGGGCACCAGTCACGGGCCCGGGGTTCGGGGTGTGACAATTGTTCAGTTCGGAGGGTTGCCATCAAAAGATGCTCACATGCACATAGCGAACTTCTTGGAGTTGTGTGCAACTTTCAAGTACAATGGCGTTACTGACGACGCCATCCGATTGAGGATCTTTCCCTTCTCACTCAGGGATAGAGCGAAAGTTTGGTTGAATTCCTTGCCTACAGATTCGATATTCACATGGCGAGCGGCACGTGTTTTTAGCAAAGTTCTTTCCACCGTCCAAAGCCGCTAAGCTAAGAGGGGAGTTGAACAATTTTTATCAAGCTGATGGAGAGTCACTCTATGAGGCTTGGGAGAGATTTAAAGATTTGCAAAGAAAGTGTCCACATCATAGCATTGAGTTGTGGAATTTGATCCATATTTTCTACAATGGGCTAAGCGGGACCACCAGAACTATCATTGACGCAGCCGCAGGTGGAACTTTCATGAGAAAGACAACACACGAATCTCATGATTTATTGGAAGACATGGCCACCAATAATCATGTAACAGAGGACAGAGGGGTGAGTGGTAGAAGAGCAATATGAGTCCATGAGATTGATGCCATCACAGCATTAAATGCACAAGTTGCTCTCCTGACCAAGCAACTGCAACAAAACACAGTGTCAGTGAATGTAGTCCAAATGTCATTGAGTTGTGAGATGTGTGGAGGTCCACATACCTTTGATAGGTGCCCATCAGCTGATCCTAACAACATCTCGACGCAAGCGAATGCCAAGCGAGGGAATTATCAAAAGCCCCGAACAACCCCTATTCGAATACCTACAATCCAGGTGGAGGAATCACCCTAACTTTTCATGGAGGGTGATCGAGGCGCAGAACCAATTTCGAGGCCGCACCAAAATCAAGAACCATTCACTCAGCCTTATCTTCACAACAACAATCTGCACTCGCTCAACAATATAAGCGGATGAGTGAGAGCGACTGCTGACACTCACCAACTCACGCACCCGCCTACGGCAGACAGATCCTCTATCAGGAATTTGGAGACGCAGGTGGGACAACTAGCGAAGATGGTAAACAACAGGCCACAGGGCACTTTGCCTAGCAATACAGAGATGAACCCTAGAGAACAATGTCAAGCAGTGCAGCTGAGGAATGGAAAACAGTTAGAACAGCTTACACCCAAGCATGTGGTTGAACAGAGAGTAGATGCAGAGAGAGAGGGAGCTACTGAAGATCGCCCGATGTTAGAGAAAGCTCCAACAGTCCCACTGAAGGAATACACTGAGAGGATTCCTTTCCCGCAGAGGTTGCAAACGAAAGTGGTTGATAAGCAATTCTCCAAGCTCTTGGAGATATTCAGAAAGCTACACATTAACATTCCATTCATTGAGGCATTGGAACAAATGCCTACTTATTTTAAATTCATGAAGGAAATTCTTGGGAAGAAGAAGAAGTTGGCGGAGTATGAGATGGTGGCAGCGAGAGGAATGCGATGCCATCTTGCGAAGAAATTGCCCCCAAACTCGAGGATCCGAGGAGCTTCACATTGCACCTGATTGGCGGGTGACATGTAATAGGGCCCTTTGTGATTTGGGGCTAGCATAAATCTTATGCCTTGCATGCATTTTTAAGAGGTTGGGGTTAGGTGAAGTCAAACCAACCACCTGTGAGCTGCGATTAGCGAGATGGGGCGATGGTGCATCCTGAGGAACGATTGAAGATGTCTTAGTTAAGGTGGGAAAATTCTTCTTTCCTGCGGACTTCCTCATCCTTGATATGGAGGAAGATGATGAGATCCCCATCATACTGGGAAGACCATTCTTGGCAACCGGGAGAGCCCTGATTGATGTGGAGAAGGGTGAGCTGACACTTAGAGTGTAAAGTGAAGAGATGGTGTTCAAAGTCTTCAAACACATCATTGAACCCCCAGTCATGAGCAAGTGCTTTGCAGTTAGCACTGTCAGCACATCGGTTGAGTCAGCACAAGCAATAGCAAGGGAAATAACCCCGCCAAAACAGGTAAGTAATGTTAAACCTCCTCTTGAAAAATAAAAGAGAAAAAGAAAAACAGAAGGAAGAAGCGAAAAATGTTGATGAAATGGATGGGCTGTGGGGTTAATATACCCCATGCCTCGTGAGTAAAGAACTTGCGTCCGGCTAACAGAAGTTAAAGATATCGCTACTTGGGAGGCAACCCAATATTATTTTATTTTATTCAATTTAATGCAATTTAGTTTTTACTTAGAACAGTTTCACTTACAAACTTGATGGCAAGTAATTACAGTGATTACCTCATGAATGTCTTGAATTGATGATATGCTTTTTATTGTTTAATTTAAATTTAAACGAGAGGTTAATGTCGGCCAGACCCAAGACTTCCCTGGTTCCATTTTCTGTGTATCCTGGTCCCCTTTTGCTACTCACGCGTCTAAAATCACTGTGCCATGCCAAGTTCTTTCTTCTCTGCTTTGACATGGAATTTGAGTATGCATAAACTTCCTAATATTTCCATTTGAATGATGAATCCTATTGCAGGAAAGTTCTATACACTGACAACTGAGGCAAATGAGAGGAGATGGGAGAAGATGAAGGATAGACTACATACCGTGGTTGATTCCTTCCAACTTTTCATTGTTTAGTATAGTTCAATAACACGCTACTTTTTGTTTAAATCCCAGTTTTTCATCTTTAAATAACTAAAATTAGAGGTTATATAATTAATGTAGATATGAGTGTTGTGCCTATTCTCAGCCATTGCTTACCAAATTAACAATGCATATTTTATGGCAGCAGACTTTGTTGGTTACTCATTGTTCTATTTCAATGTTGACTCTGTATTTTCTTTTCTTTACTGCCCTCATAGTTAGTTATGTGCCCTGAACCACAGTTCCTAAGCCCAAAGAAAAATGAAATAGCAAACCTACTCTTCAACGACTATTTTTTCTTTCTGATAAGAACAAAGTTGGCAAAATTTCACAAGTTTTGTAAGAATTCTTACGTTGATTTTTGGTTCCATACAGAAGAAAAAGCACATTATGTGCATCACATGTATAAGCCCTGAAAAAAAAGCTGATTGGTTTGGTTTACCATTCACAGCAAATGTGCTCCAAATTAACAGATAACGAATGAGAATAGCTTGCAATTCTATCATTATCCAAATTTCCCAAGCATCTCTCTTTTATTATTTCTAATTATCTGCAACTTTATGAACCCATATTTTATCTTTCTATATTGAGCCAATTCTTGGTTGGAGCTCATCAGGAAATAATGTAGTTCATATTAAAAGAAAGCGTATTAAATTACCCTCTAATTAATGCATAAGAAAAAAACTTTTGTGTCATTTTCATGGGCACAAGATCATGTTTCCTTGTTCCACACAACAGTTCTTTCGTGTATAATAAACGTTACTTTATGGAGGTTTCTTTAAGATGAGCATGTTATCTTTAATTTATGCCCGTAAACATAATTATTTGTCATGATGCTGGCATTAGTTAAATGCAATAAAGTTAAGTAGAAAGAGGCCATATTAGGCAATTTCATGGGAATTTTTGTGGATCCCCATTCACACTAGCAGCCGTTAGCACAAACTCATGCTTAATCATATGATAATTAATTAATTAAAAATAGTACATACAAACGTCCTACAATATTTCAGCCGGATCTTTTAGATGTGTCAAATATGGTTTAAACAGCACACAATGATAGCTAAATACTATATGATATTTAATTATCCTTCTTTTGCAGTAGGCACATAATTTCTATTATAAGCAGAAACATACACTGTAGGAAAGATAAGAAGCGACGATACGCCTTGTTTATAGTTTCTTTAACATGTCCTACAATCACTAACCAGTACTAGTGTACGCAATAATCACCCGCACATGATTATTAAACTAATAAAAACTGCGTAATTATCTAATGAAACTAATAGATATATATGATCCACAATCAACAAGACCTTAGCTTAGAGTCTCCCAGAGATTTGGTTAGGCAAGTCCATTACAAATGTTATTTTAGCTTATACGATCCTTTTTCATAGAAGATCGGTAAATAATAACATTGAAAAGATGCAAATAAAATACATGAAATATTCGTAGGATCATTTTAATTCTTCTATCCAAGTCGTACGGGCGCACAAAAGATTATTTCCCGGAACATTCTAAATTCAGCATGAACTATAAGAAATTATAGAATTTACAGTAAAATTTTAGTAACAATAAATATATTATTGCTAAAAACATAAATGACAATAAAAATTAAATATTTTGTTGTTAAAAAACATAAATGGCAACAAAAAAAAATAACTTAGTGAATTTTTTGCGAAAAATACTTATGGTAACAACATCCAACATATGACAACATATATGTTATTATCAAATGTCTTTCTTCTGGTAGTGAAACGCATATTTAAATGACCATTAATTAGTTTATATGAGGTTGGCAAAAATTCAATAATGAATAGTATCATACTTGTTGAGATAATGGTTTAATGAATATAGTACATGCACAAATTATCACGGGGTCCAAGATGAGACTCAGAATCATCCTACTGTAGCCCTAGGTCATGACTAAGTGACTGTCAGCTTCAAATATATGATAAGAAATGTGCTTGAATTGATCATCAGCAGAATCAGTATACAGCCAAGTATTAACCACTTTTTAATTGCCGTGCCTCTTGATTTTGATTGGACTTCAATATTTTTTCATTGGTATATTCACTAGCACTTCCGATTGTTGTGTTTTTATCATTTATAGTAACTTCACAATGGAGGAGTTATTCTCCAGATTACATTCGGAAAGGAAATAACTTTCCATTATTTGATTTTCACCATTTTCATGCTATTCCATTGCCTGGAAAACGAAAAAAAGTACAATAGATTTTTTGTATGAATATTTGCTTTGATTGTAATTATGTTTTATCTTGAACCGAGGGTCTTTCGGAAACAGTCACTCTACGTACTAAGATAGAGATAAGATCTGCGTACACTCTACCCTCTCAGACCACACGTTATGAAATTTTCACTGAGTATGTTGTTGTTGTTCACTGTGTAATTAGGGGTGGAGGCAGAGGCTCATGTGCAAGTCACTGAACAATTTACTTACGTAAATAGGACAAAAATATATTTTTTTTGATTGTTGAATTTCCTTAGGCATAAGAAATTTTAATTACCTTATTTAAATTTGTGGCTCCGCCGTTGAGTGTAATAATCTTTTATGTATCAATGTAATTCAACATGTTATAGACAAGTTGTTCCCTTATTTTTTAAGTTACTAATCTAATTTACTATGGATAGATACCTTTAATTTTAACTTATTCTTTCACTGTTATTTTACTTGATACGATGATGACGTAAGTTGAATTTGAATGAAGCCGTGAGGATTCACATAGCCAAACACACTTGATTAGGATTGCGGATATATTGTTGTTGTCATCGTTATCTTTGATTATCTTTTTAAAATAATCTAGTAGTGTAAATAGTATTTAGACCATCAAATCAGGGGCCTCTATAGGGTGGCGGAAGGGGGGAGGTTCTTTTGAACTATTTTTATCGAAATATTATAGTACTATATAGTAGATGTTTGAACTCCTTGATAATAATCTTGACGGGGTTATTATCATTGAGTAAAAGTTAGATCCAAAAGCAAATAATCCAGAGAAAACGTCACAGGAAAAGCAATGAATTCCTTTGGTCATTTCCTTTTCTCCAACCAACTTATGTATTATTTGGAGTCAATCTACCATTCTGGAACCAACTGAGATACGTTCATGCGGGTCCAACTTATATATTATTATTCCCCCTCATATGGTAGTATGCGGATTCACCACTATTCACAGTGGCTACTCCTCCACTTATAGCTTCAATTAAACCACTCTTAAGATCTTGTTCAAACTTTTGATGTAGTTTAATTTTGGATTAAGCAGAGCACCTAGGTAGTATTTGTACTGGAACAGTTAAAAAATATACAACATAGTACATGTTACAACTCCATGCATATTAGCAAGGTTATCTTCTTATCAGAACTGGACTATATTAAAGAAATATTAGTTTAATTATTCCTTCGAATAGGTGAGTTAATAATATTAAATGCAAAGGGAACCTTAACAAATCTATTAAAGTAAATAATTAATCAGCACAATTCCAAGAAAGAATCCATTGGAAGCATTCAAATGTGGTGTGGGTAGCTAATATTCGATATTAAAGGGGGAAACTTGGAAGAGAAGTTGGAGAGATAAGAAAATAATATATGAAAGAAAAAAAAACGATTGGTGGTCAAAGGAATAATTACTCTTATATATTCACTTCGCCTTGCAGTTCCTAGCTACATCATCATATGCATGGAATAATAAGGAGATGTTGACTTTAAATTATTTTAAGGTTTTGATTTAAATTTGTTTATGATTTTTTAACAAAACTTCAACTTCAATTTGGATTTTTGATTTCAAGTCCCAAATTCACCTAAATTCAATTTCAAGTTTGTGGTCATTTTAAAATAATTTAAAACTTGATTCATAAATTTATATTTTATAAAAAGATTCATAATTTTAAATTTTGCAAAAAAAAAAAACGCATGATAGACGCGGATAGATTTTTTGTACTATGTGGGAGGATTATACTAAAGAATAGTTACTGCGATTATTGATTTATTGGACCAGTGGTCTTTGTAAAATTATTTGTATATATTTGAAAATTTGTAATAATATGTAATTGCAAGTTTTTATTTAAAAAGAAACATGGAGATGTGTGTTAGAATATTAGTAATATTGTATTAATGTAGAATCCTAGTATATATGGTAGGTAGTAAAAGAATATATTAGGAAGATATTATCTCTTCATTATTAAGCATGATTTTCTCTTCTACATTAATGTATATTGTATGTATATATTCTTCCTTATGGGATGAAGATAATTGAAGAAAACGTTTTCAAATTATTAGAAGAGAAAATCATGCCTAATAATGAAGAGATAATATCTTCCTAATATATTCTTTTACTACCTACCATATATACTAGGATTCTACATTAATACAATATTACTAATATTTATTACTAATATTCTAACAATGTGTGATGTATTAATGTGGCGCCTTGGAATATTTTAATACCTTGTTTATGAACTACAATTTGTTCACTTGGTAAGATTTTATAAGAGCCGTGAAGTTTTGAAAGTTTTTACAAGTTTTCATGTTTATGACAAAGAAATTCAAATTACATATTCAAATAAAATTTCAACTTCAAATTAATGTCTATCCAAATCAATAATTTCAATTTCAAAACAAATATTCAACACATTCCAAAAGGATAATAGAGATTACTCTTTCCTTGCAATATTCTACTTTCTTTCTTAAGCTTTTGCCCATATCTTTTCATCGAAAGGTCCAAATTTTGAATAATCATTCCAACCATACACGTTCTCGGATAAAATTCTGTACGGATATGCGGTTTGGTTTTTCATGTACTCCGTGAGAAACACAAGGCTAAGTACGTACTTGGTAATAATGAGAAGCATGAACAAACTAATGGGTCATCAAAAGTGGTCAAATTTAGCCAATCTAACTAACTGTTCATGTTTCAATTTGTTTAAGTGTGTGTTTGATTCTGCGGTGAACATAATTGATTTTGACAGAATTGTTTTTGATAGAATTGAGTTCGACAATAATTTATTTATGTTTAGATGCAACTATGTAAAAATGATTGTTATCAATACATGATGTTTGGATAGTTTTGATCAAAATTGATTGTGAATGTAGAATTATCAAAATGGACATTTAGTCAAATACATATAAATAAAAATTACTAAAATGGAAGTATGTAAATAAAAATTACAAATAAATAATAGAATTTAAAGTTTAATATAGTACTTAAATATTAGAATTTAAACTATGTAAATAAAAATTACAAACAGATAATAAAATTAAAAGTGCAATATAGTACTTATATATTAGAATATAAAGTATGTAAATTTCGATCGTTCATTTTATCCCTTCAACAATTACACAAGCTGTAAAAATAACAAAACTTAATCAAATCATTATTTGTGTTCTAATGTCATAAACATTTGCTCAACATTTAGATTCACAAAAGATCCCATTAAATTAAAATAGAACATTAGTAGTATATTTGATTTTTTTTAGTAATTATTTCTAGATATTTAAAGAGGGTAATGAAAGTTGTATATTTGATTTTGTTAGTAATTATTTCTAGATATTTAAAGAGGGTAATGAAGGTGGATAGAGTTGTTGATGAAAATTAAAGAGGGTAATAAAGGAAAAGGTAAAATTCAAATTGAAATAAATGACATAATTGATTCTGGTGCCAAAATCAATTCTGAAGAGGAAAAAATTGATTCTGGAGAGGAGAAACCAAACACCATTTTTTTTTTATTTTCACGAAAATAATCATCCAGAAGTGATTCTGGGCTGACAGAAGCCAAACCAAACATGCACTAAGCTTACTTGAATTGAGTTAAATAAATACTGAATAATAAGTCAACATGACGCTATCGATCTCCTCTACTTTTTTTGCTTTTCTTTTTGAAAAAGAAATACAAAAGCTAATGTAATTTATTTTAAATTATTAGCTAAATGATAGTGAATATATTCCATTTATATTCACAATATATTTTGTAATTAATATTCAGTGTAATTAATGTAAAATGGATATTCTAATTCTATTAGGACTACAATTGTATACTCTATATATATTACATTAATAAGAGAACTCTATCAAGGAGAGTTACATTATTCTACATGGTATCAAGAGCCAAAAATCTCTCCCTACCCTAAACCCTAGTGTGGCCATCGTACCCTTCCCCTCCGCCTCCCTCTTCTAGCGGAAAATCAGATGTATAAATCCCCGTATACCACTGCTCCTTCGTGATATACAGCACGTATACTCCGCTCTTATGTGATATACAACCTCTTCTCTACATACAAACTTGTATACCCCAGATATACCGTGATATACAGCCCCCAATCTCTCCCCTTCTTCACAAAATGAACTTGTATACCACTGATATACAACGATATACACAACACTCAACCCTCATATTCACTGTTTCTGGCCTGTCGACATCAGGTATACATGTGATATACACCACCCGAGACACCTCTCACCCACGCAGAACTGTATACCGTTGTTGTATGTGGCAACCCCTCACCCGATATTCTTTCTAATATTTTTGTCTAATCTAATAGATTCTCCCACTTCTAGTTCCTCAACTCCTGACGTCACAAATCCTCCTCCCTCTTCCACCTCCACCACTTTTCATCCGGCTTTCGCATAAATGATATCAAGAACTTCATATCGTTGATTCTTGATTAAAAGGATGGACAATACGCGTCATGGGTTGAACTCTTTCATATTTATGCATGTGCTTATAATGTGTTTGACCGCATTGATACCACATATCCCCGCACTCCCGACGTTGATGATGACGTGGAAGCGTCTTGACGTCATCGTCAAACAATGGATCTATGAAACTATCTCCAAGGACTTACTTCACACTATTATGAAGGCCAAAACTACGTCCCACGAGTTATGGACATGATTGGAGAAGATTATCCAAGACAATAAACATACATGTGTCGTGTATCTTGAGGAGTTATTCAACACCACCCGTCTTGATAATTTTACAAATATGGTCGATTACTGCAAACGTCTAAAATTGATTGAAGGCCAATTATCTAATGTGAGCAACTCTTTTTCAAACACAAAAATGGTTCTGCAATTAATTAATGGTTTACCGAAAGGTAATTATGACACCCTAGCTATGATGATCCAATAATCTGATTCCCTACAGAGCTTCAACAAAGCCCGGCCCCAGTTGTTATTAGAGGAGACGAAACGAGCAAAATAGGACAAGCATAACCCGACAACATTGGTAACTGAAACGGGCTGTATATCATATTTCGATTGTTCCACCCCGAAATTCCAGGACATGTATATAAGAACGTACGTAAGAAAACAAGACTTTAAAATTTGAGACTTGTAGAATTTATCGGAATTATGGAAATGTCGGGAAACGAAATATTATAACGAATGGGAGGGCGACACGTGTCACCCCCCCCCCCCCCACCCACACACATGGGCTTGATCAATTTTTGGACCAAGGTTAATTGGTCAAGTGACCAAGGTTAAGTAGTCAAGTGGATGACAAGCTTGAGATAATTGACCAAGTCAACTAGTCAAGTTGACACAAGATATTTAATTTTCTTCAACCAAACCCCACAAGTGTTTTAATCTTGACCCTCCATTGTATTATATATTCAACCTAGTAGCAAGACAAGTCTCCACACTTAGAAAAAAATTGAGAAACTTGAGCAAGTGAAGAGGAGCTCTCGGCAATGAGCATTTTTCCACACAAAAGATTTTCGTTTGTTGATCATAATTCACAATACTTAAATCCAAGGTTCCTAGGGGTATTATAAGGATATCTCAATACAAAGATCCCGAAAAAGCTACGTTTTTATATGAGTCGCAAGATGAAAACCTAAGTTGTTTTCATAAGTTTTGATTGGAAGTTGAAGGGAAGTTGGTTATGAACGTCTAAGAGCTTCAAATAGCGGATTGGAGCGTGAAGTAAAGGAGCTAAGTTGCTAAGGAGCGACTTTGAATCTTGGAGTTATTTTTTGGCTTATCAAGGTAACAATCTTGTCGTCTTAGTAATTAAAGATTACATGTTGTTGTAGTTATATAAATTAGCAAGCATGAGTTATACAATGGAGATTTATAAGTGTTATGGAATATTTAGAAGCAAATCCGAAACTAGCATGTTTAGCCCTTGAAATTGTAATTCAAATCGGTCGATAGTTACAATCGTCGCATGCTAGCTAAATAAGGGATTATTTTTGTTACAACTTGTTGTGACTATATGACATGTTAGACTTAACAACTTGGATTGAAAAGGAATTAAGAAGAAGGAATTAGAATTTGTTGTTGTTGTGGCTGAATGCCCTTAATAATATTTGGACTGTTTTATATGAATTGTGGGGCAGAATTTTACACATCCTGTTAGGCGTGTAATCCCATTTGGTTAGCTGTTGGTTGTGCCTCAAATGTGGCGATATGGTTGTTGATTACGGGCCTTGGAAAAAGGTGGAAAAGTACGTAGAAACAAAAGAAGTGCTGCCCAATTTTCTGTAGAATAAGAGACCTTATACTTAGTATCATTCTACGTTAGAAACTAGAAGTTGATAGTCGTGTTGTGGTCATTATAGGTTGACAATTCTACGTGCGGCGTATTCGACTTAGCGTGTGGATTAAGCCGAAAAGGTATGTGAACCATCTCCTCTTCTTCTAGCATGATTCCTTATTGTAAAGTAAGTAAATCCTACTCCTTAAATGATATATCCCGTGATTGTACTTGGATTGCCTAATATATAAGTTGTTCTATGTACTTCCTTGATTGTACTTGGATTGCCTAATATAGAAGTTGTTCTATATGCTTCCTTGATTGTACTTTGGATGTTTAAATTAGAAGTTATTATAATCCATTCCCTTGATAAAATTTGGATTTTCAAAAGTGAAAGTTGTTTTACTTGAAATACTTAGAGTCTTAAAAGGGAAGTGGTTCCTAATCTCTTAGATAGTGCCTTAGTCCAAAACCTATGTCACGATCCGACCTCGGATCCGTGACTGGTGCCTTACCCCGGGCACCCTTGTGATACAACATCAGAGAAAACCAGCGGAAATAAACTCACAAACAAGAACCATATAAGAATATAAAACAGGCTAACCCAAAGTGGCTACCTCTAAATATAATAAAACGAACAGTTACATCCTTACACCCCAATTCATGACAGGACTACAAGCCTCTAAGAAGGTATAACACTATGACGGGACAGGGCCCCGCCATACCCCCTGAATGTACAAAAGTCTACAACCTCAGGGAATCGTACCAAAAGACGAGGCCTCCGGAGAAATGGAGCCTTCCGAGAACCGAACCGTGATCCTAAGAGCGGATCGCCAAGTTATGAACCTCAACTGCGGCATGAACGCAGCCCAAGGAGGTCGATAACATGTACCAAATATGCGAACCGAAAATCGTAATAATATCATAAGTCAAAATATAATTTGGAGTTATAGGCGAAAATCGGTTTACTTTGCACCGTGCCTTACTAACAATGAGTAACAAATGTATATATATATACTGCATAACAATAGGAAGCTCATGATCAAAACAGGGTACCTCGCCCGTAGTATCATTAAGCAATCATACTCCTGGGACTATTTCACCCGCATAGGTCCTGTGGACCCGCATGAGGTCATCCGCCTCGTCATGGGACTATTTCACCCGCATGGATCCTGTGGACCCGCATGAGTATCATCGCCGCATCGCGTGGGACTATTTCACCCGCGTGGATCCCGTGGACCGGATCCGCGTGAGTACAAACGCCGCACTCGCATCATGGGTAGCAAATCCATGGCATAAGTAGTAAACCATCCTATCGAGCATACCCGGCCACCCATCGCACAAGATGTCCAAAGGAAATAACAAGAATAACCCGGTTTTACCAGTAATAATATATATATAACATAGCTCATCCGCTATCATACATAACATAAGCACTACCGCCTATCATATCATAACATAAGCACTACCGCCTATCATATCATAACATAAGCACTACCGGCCTATCATATCATAACATAAGCACTACCGGCCTATCATATCATAACATAAGCACTACCGGCCTATCATATCATAACATAAGCACTACCGGCCTATCATATCATAACATAAGCAAGTTAAGAAATCCCCAACTTCTTATTAACATTATTAATATATCCTCTCATTTTAGTATACCTAAGGCACCAACATGTCTTTTAATAGAAAATCAGAATTTAACCCAAGTACCATGTACTTCTAACCTTTTAAGAAATAACTCCTTTTTATACAAAAATTCCAAGATACTAATCACCATAGTATCAAGTTACAATTTCTTTTCAAAACAAGTCACATTTCCTTTTAGAAATATAATAAGCTCCTAAATCAAGTGACTTCATTTCCTTTAAAACCTTAGGCAACCAATGCCTAAAAATCAATTCACCTTTCTTAGTTTCAAATACTTTACCTGTACTTGTTATAATTAGAGTAAACCTTTCTTTGTGAACCTCGCAAAAAATAATATAACAAACTTCCCATAAAGTCATTATATTAGCTTTATTACTTTGTCAAATACATTTTCCTAAATCCAGGACTTATACTTTTAAAATGAAACAAGTACCAATATACTTTAAAACAAGTGAAAGATATCGAATCTTGTGACGCTCACCGTACTACATAGATACAACTACTCATGCTCAAAAGATAGGAAAGTTCCACATACCTCTTCGGTCAATCCACAAGCTAAGTCCAATTTACCGCACGTAGTATGTCAACCTAAAATGACCACAATACGTTTATCAAGCTCTAATTACAATGCAGAATTTTTCCAAGTTAAAGTCACCAATTTCCTACGGAAAATTGGGCAGCGTTTCCTTTGTTTCTGTCGCGCCCATTTTCGGCCGCGGCATTTATTTTCTAAACTCCTGCTTAAATAAAAGGTTAGAAAACAAATAACAAAATGCTAAAGTACAAAAAGGGTTTTAAAAAAAGTGCTAAAGTTTAAAAGTGGAAAAGAGGCTAAAATTTAAAAGGGTGCTAAAAGGCTAATGGGTTGCTAGAATGCTAAGGGTTCGCGGAGTCGCCACCTAATTAATTTGGGTGAATTAGGACACCTAAATGTTTAACTAGTTTAAAGTAAAACATTAACTCCATTTTTTAGGTCTGCAAAAGCTATGTGAGATTCTGGGTAAGGGTTCTTTATTAATCTAGAGGGAAGGGGTTAGGCACCCTCTAAGATCCGCTAACTTGCGGTTGTCCTGCCAAACCTAAGGTTAATCATTATGCTAAGGAAGAAGTATATATAAAAAAAAAAATATATAAAAAAAACGTTTAAGAGGAAGAGCATAAGATATGCTTTCTAAAATATTTTTTGCAAGGGTTTATGTATAAAGCCAAGGTCAGTTTAGAAAAAGATGCAATTAAGATGCCTAAATACTATATTAGCTATAGGTATAACGGGAGTAAAAATGTGTGCAAGTATTCTCTTACCTAAGGGGTATGTATTGCTTATCGTGAGAATATAATGCTATTGTGATAAGAGAGGGCGTGTCTATTATGCTACAAAGATGGTCTTATTATGTTTTAATAGGAAATTGTACCACGATTTTTTTTCTTTAAGAATGTCTAGGCAACTGATATTCCAGCTTGTTATGCAGGTGTAGATTATGAAGCGGTTTATCACAACTATTAAGCAAAGACAAGGCGAGCCTAAAATAATTAGCTTAAGGTAAGCAAGTCAAACTAATTTCTAGCTATTGATTCAAAGTTTAACTATTCTGAATACTAATTAATTAGTGTGCGTTAGACAATTAATTTACAACAAATAAATGAGGCGGGAATAGAAAAAAAAACAATAAAGGATGACTCGAAGGAAAGGTGATGTCTTTCGACGGCGATTCGGGATTTTCAAGGCGGAGATGAAGATGCACACAGATGTAGATCCTTGTTTGTTATAACTCATGATGAGTCTCGTGACGAGACTCTTCGTTTAACTCCCATGCGCCATGTAAAAGAGAAAAAAAATAAAGATTAGTACACATCTTAATTATTTGAGCCATAATAGAACAACACACACATACACACGATATGTGCTTATGCAAGCAGTATACAGAGATATATAAGCCGATCAGTAAACTGAGGTCAATTGCTGCAACAGTCGGTAAACAGGACCCACAGACAGTGGAGTTCAGTGAGGTTAACATGTAGAGAATAATCTCATGGTTCAAATCGCGATGTGCTTGAATATTAACAATTGGAGGCATATAGTAAAGTGGATGGCTGAATCCTGGTTCCTTTTTAAGCATGTGTTATAGTGGCAACAAAGAATTACGGCAATCAAAAGCAGGCAGTGACAGTTTATGCAAGCAGAGCCAATATTCATTCAGACAGGGAAATTACAGACATGTAAATATTCATTCAAACAGGAAAATTATAGGCATGCCGAGATTATAGGATGAATCATGTCTAAAAGCATACCCTACCACAGGAAGTGAATATAGAATGATCATGCATAGCTTAAAATATAAACAGCGATGGATAAGAAATCAGATATCCCACATATGCATCTCCAGCTTATTTGAAAGCAGTAGGTAAGCATTTTTCTTAAGCTGAAGTAGAGACATATAGGCATATTTTATGGTTTAGATTTTTAGAGCAGAGAAGTATTCACTTAGAAAATAATAGACTGATTTAACAAGCATGCTAGACCTTTGACAACCAAATAGGCCATTCCAAATAATGCTTAGGCTAGCGAGGCCCAATTATGTGTTACAGGGAGGGGCTATGTTCACAGAGGGGCTCATATAAGCTGAAACAGATTTACTACGGCAGTGACCACAAAGTTCGAGTCAAGCACATATATTGGTAATATACACTCAGGTAATCTCATAGTAACACCTAAATCATGCTGAAAGACAAACAGGGACAAGCGTCATACTGATTTTATATTACTTAATGCTAGATGGAACTTCGATAGACATACTTAGGACATTCGCCTTGGTTTGAACAATCTACAATCCGGTCTACAATTGAAATAACATTAACTAATCCGAGCTCATATCACACAACACAGATTTCGGGTATTGGTTTGAGGACAGGCATTTAATAGTTTCTGGCCGAACTAACTAATTACGCCTCGATATGATTCATTTGCCGACTAACATCCTTAACTCCTATCCTATAATGCAAACTTCATGGTTAGACATATTAAGCGAAAAGATTCAGATAATAACCATCAACAAACTTTGAATGGTTTAACACGCACAAGCTGAATTAAACCAGCATATTTCAACAACATATAACCATTACACATGTCACGAAACACAGATCGAATGAGAAAATATGAAAGGAGGCGAGATTACCTTCTCCGGACAGCGACCCGAGGCAGCGTATCAAGTCGTCGGTCCACTCGACGGGTTTTGCGACGCGAATGAAAGGGTAAGGTTTGTTTGCTGATTTCTGGGCTGGAATTGAAAGAAAAGGGTTCTAACTTCCTATTAGTGCTATGCTGATTGTCTATGTGCTGAGCCCCCCTTAACTTCCTATGCCCGATCGAACTCGCTGCTCGTATTCTCCGAGCCCTGCTGTCTCCTCTAATAAGTTCTACTGTCATATTGTGCTTCTGTTAGCAAAAGGGGTGGGGGTCTGGATTGCTGTCCACTCTTGCCCTTTTGCATGTGTAAAATACTCAATTTATAGTCTCAATATCGGGTTCTAAACTTGGTAGATAATTAAGGCGCGATTTTGGCTAGTATTTGGTGTTGATTCGTGCGATTTGGTGCTGATTTCAGAACGATTTGATTGAGATTCTTCAGTGCTGATTTTGGTAAGGTTTTGATGTGGTTTCGAGCGTGATTTGGAGGATATTTTGCTGATTTGAAGTGATTCGGTTTTTGGTTATGGTAAGAACCGTTGGCTGGGTACGTGGGTAAAGAGAAATCCCGGATTCTCCGGCGAGAAATCCGGGCATGGCGGCGACGGGTGAAGGAGCTGGGAGCTGGGGCAGCTCTTACTTTAGGGTTTTTTCGCAGGGCCTTCGTTTAGTCGACAGGGGAGGTAAAGGGCTGAAGGAAATAGATTGGGCGTGGGCTTCCGGATCGGGCAAGGGGAAATATGGATTGGGCCCGCGGGTTGGGCTGCGTTTTATGGGCTGGGTAGAGTTAATTAATTAGGGTGGGTTATTGGTGTTAGGTAGTTTTAATTAGCTTTTAATTAATAGTTTTAGGCTAGTTAATTCTAGGTAAGTGTATTATTAATTAATTAACAAATGTGATTAAATTAATTAGGTGCTTCATTAATCTAATTGTTATAATAAATAAATGCGCGTCTTTATTTAATTAATGCTCAATACTTTAGAATGCGACGCTATTATTTAAAATCTTATTATTATGCATTATTGCAAAATTAAAATTGAATTGAGTTTATATTAAATTACTTAAATGCCGAATGCAAGTACGATATTTAAGAATTGTTTAAAGCCTTATAAATGCGACGCTATTAAATGCATATATTAGATTAAAAAATTGACTTTAAATTACAAATGATTACTAATTAATGCGGCTATGATACATTACACGACGTTATCTCTAAATTATTTATTTTATGCATTTATTAATTATTTAAGAATTACGACAAAGCTTAAAGTCAATAAGTGCGGGCGCGGGACTCTAAATGCTTAAAACTCTACGTAAGACGCGATGCCATTATTAAATTATTTATTTATGCCTGTATTTAATGTCTTATTGTTGTATTTTATTATAAAATCCTAAAAAATTATTTTACAAAATTAGTGTAATTTTATAGTTAATGGCTGGACGGGAGGGTCAAAATTGGGTGTCAACAGATGTCCCTCTTTGTATGGAGATGATGGAAGAATCTTCGGACAAAGACGTTGACTCATAGCCAATTTTGTCTCGATCTTCAGAATTGCAGAAATGTTGGCTGATAGACAAGTGCCGACGCAAAATCAAAATCATCCCGATGTCGAGTTATGGCGACACCGGGTTACCATGGTCTAAACACCGCGGGCTAACGCGGACTCAAAGATGTCCGGTGTCGAGTTATGGCGACATCGGGCTACCATGGTCAAAACACCGCGCGCTAATGCGGGCTTAAAGATGTCGATGTCGAGTTATGATGACATCCGCTATGGTGCAAAAAGTAAAAGAATATAAGCGGCTTGAACACGGGTGTCTTGCTATGGCTTGTGGTCTGGGTTCTATGGTGATGTGAGCGAGTGGACCGACGCTGAGGCCGCCGCCAATCGTTGGGAAGGTTGCCCCAACATTGTCCGTTATTGTAGAGAAAATCCACGTTGTGCTCTCGCCACGCATGCTAAGACTTGAACAAAAGGTTAGTGCATAACTGCTAAGGCAAAATAATTTTAAAAACAATGTAACTGTGAATAGAAAAGGTTATCCTGCAAAACGCGATGCCTGTTGTGTTGATGCGATGTTGCGAATGCTGTGATTTTCGCCCCGCACGCACGTGTTGCGATTGTGAACGGGTATGTTGTCGCTGCCGCAATTGTCCTCGTATACTAAAGCTCAAGAAAGAGTTAGACCATAACTGCTAAGACAGAATAATAAAGCATGCGTAAGAAATGCAATTTCGGGAGTATAGAAATCGTCCCTGCGTGATATGCTGATGATGGCGTCTTTTTCGGACTTGTTGTGCTGATAGCGTCGCTGCTTGGACGTGTTGCTGTTTGCGTCATTGCGTAGACTTGCTTGTCGATAACGCCGTCGTTATGCGGGCGTATTCGCCGGGCGTCGTTGCATGGACTTGCGATTACGTCGTTATGCGGGCGTGTTGCTTCGGGCGTCGTTGCGGACTTCTGCGGCCGATAACGTCGTTATGCGGGCGTATTCCGCCGCGTCGTTGCATGGACTTGCTGATTACGTCGTTGTGCGGGCGTGTTCCGCCGGGCGTCGTTGCATGGACTTGCCGATTACGCCGTTATGCGGACGTGTTCCGCCGGGCGTCGCATGGACTTGCCGATTACGTCGTTATCCGACGTGTCCGCCGGGCGTCGTTGCATGGACTTGCCGACACGTCGTTATGCGGGCGTGTTCTTCCGGGCGTCGTTGCATAGACTTGCCGATTACGCCGTTATCGGGCGTGTTCGCCGGGCGTCGTTGCGTGGACTTGCCGATTACGCCGTCGTTATGCGGGCGTGTTCTTCGGGCGTCGTTGCATGGACTTGCCGATCACGCCGTTATGCGGGCGTGTTCCGCCGGGCGTCGTTGCAGACTTGCCGATCACGCCGTTGTGCGGGCGTGTTTGCCGGGCGTCGTTGCGTGGACTTGCCGATTACGCCGTTATGCGGGCGTGTTCTTCCGGGCGTCGTTGCGTGGACTTGCCGATCACGTCGTTATGCGGGCGTGTTGTTCTTTGGCGTCGTTGCGTAGACTTGCTGATAACGTCGTTGTTTGGACGTGTTGCTGCTGGCGTCGTTGCGTGGACTTGCTGATTACGTCGTTGTCCGGGCGTTCGCCGGGCGTCGTTGCGTAGACTTGCCGATTACGTCGTTATGCGGGCGTGTTCTTTCCGGGCGTCGTTGCATGGACTTGCCGATTACGCCGTCGTTGCGGGCGTGTTCTTCCGGGCGTCGTTGTATGGACTTGCCGATTACGTCGTTATGCGGGCGTGTTCTTCGGGCGTCGTTGCGTGGACTTGCCGATTACGTCGTTATGCGGGCGTGTTCTTCCGTGGCGTCGCGTAGACTTGCCGTGTCGATAACGCCGTCGTTGACGCTGGCCGATATCTTCCTGTATAATGAATGCTCCTGCAAGCTAAGCTTGAGAAAAGACGTTAGTGTATACCTGTTTAAACAAAATGATAAATACGTATGAGGAGTGCAATTTTATGGGTAGAGATGTCATCCCTGAGATGTTGTCTTTGCACGGACACGCCAACGCCGACCGATTTAATTGCCGCAGGCGATGCGCGTGGGTTGCCAATTTGACTTTATGCCCGAGTTGATGCGCTAGGTTTTGTTGAGGAACTATGAACTTTGATTGCCGATTGTTGATGCCTTTCACTGCTGCTCTTGCTGCGGACTTTGGATTGTTGTCATCCTCTCGCTTTGGTCGCTTTTCTACCTGCGAAGAGACTTTCGTCGTATTTTCTGCTTCGGCTGTTGCACTTTCTGCTTCTGTTAATATTAAAAGACCTGCGCTCAAAGAAAATTTTGTGAGTTTTGGGGGGGGGGTCGATTTGTATTTGACTTCGCCGCCCTGTTCCTTGATATCTGCGTGCCTGGCTTGTTTGGACTCGCAACCCCTATCTGGTCTCCCGTGACCGTCCCGCTGAAAAGGTGGCCGCCTAAAATGGGTCTCAATGTAGTTGCTTGTAGGCTATGTGTATTCTTGTCATTTTCAAAGCAAAGAGAAAGTTTCCTAATGGTGTGACCGAAGCCGATTTAGGCCGCCTACGTATCCCCATAAGGGAATCAGGTCGAACGTAGTTCATTACAAGCGAATATTGGGAAAATTAAAATTCTAGGTGTGGGACCGAAGCCGAGACGGCCGCCTACGTATCCACTAAGGGAATCAGGTCAAACGTAGTTCATTACAAGCAAAACGAAAGAAAACATTATTAAAGCTTAAATATGAGTTTATAAATTATTCTGCTAAAATAAATCGTTTTTCCTATCCGTGCTCTGGCGACCAAGACAGGGTGCAAATCCAATCAATATGCGCCATGCTCGCTTCGTGGATGGTCTGGTCTTCGCTGTCGCCGATCTCTTTCTTTTGGCTTCTGCGTGGTGCCTGCTTGGATAAATGACCGATTCAGGCGGAGCGGGCTCTGGCCAGGGAATGCCTCTCTTCCTTTGGGGTTCATTGTACTCATTGGGGTAAGCATCCTCCACCTGAATGACTCCCTCCTTGATCAGCTCCCTTACTTTGTCTTTGAGCGTATAACACCTTCCCACGTCGTGTCCGATGGCTCCAGAATGGTATGCACAGCTTTTGTTTCCATCATGAGCTTTGGACTTGGGATTGGGCACATTCTTTGGAATTGGCTGGAGTATCCCTGCAAACCTCAACCTCTCGTACAACCGCGATAAAGGCTCGGCTAAATGGGCGTATATTTTGGCTGGCCTTTCTGTGGTATTCAGGCGGGGTGCGAAGATGTTTGGTAAATAGGTTTGTGGAGGCCTTTGGTTTGTGTTTAGCCGGAGTACGTTAGGCATTCGGTTTTGTGTGGAATATATGGGTGCATTGTATATTGGCTGAACGGGATATGTAGTAGCGCATCGTAATAATTTGGAGGTTTTTGACTGTTTTGGTTATTTGCAGTGACGAGTGCTCTGGTGAGGTTCTTGAGCCTTTTGATTTCGGCCTGCAGGGTTGCCATTTGCTGTGGTAATTGTGCGAGTTGCTCGACTGGATCTATGCTGTCTTTCTCTCCTGAGACCTCTGCTTTGCTTATAGGAACCAAGACAGGTTCCGACTCGTTCCGCTCAGATGTCCTTGAATCAGTCATGTTGCTGGACCGTACCTTTGATCTTGTGAAATATTGATGCTCTGCCATTGCTTAGTCAAATACGAACCGACCTTTTGGGGAGGATGATAAATCTTTCTAAAAATGCAACAAACGGTGTTAGCATAAAGCACATAATTTGCAAGTATGTAGCAGATATATCGCACATAGCACATTCAAACGTTTCCTAACATGCAGGGGGACCTCTTTATGCCAGAGGTAAGCCTAAACGTCACTCATGCGAGATTATGACGGATTTGTCCAAGTCGTCCAACTATAATGCCTTTGTTGGAAATGGCGACCAAATGACGGTGCACTTTTCCCAATTTCAGCATGTCATGATTGGGTTTGGATTTGTCTGTCATTGCCACGCTACACATAATATGCTGGTTGGTCGTTGGGTTGAGAAACCCGTCGACAAGTTCGGTGTCTTCCTAATTGTGGTGTCGATGCCAAGGACCGACCCACCTAAGGTAAATGCACGTGCCCTAAAATAAGGGTGGTATAGCTCTATCTTAAGTTTGCTAAGATTTGGCTTTCCTAGGCGCAGAGTTCCCGAGCGACAACTCGAGTGAAGGCTACGCGCCACGGTTAGGCCGCACTCCACGTATATTACCAACTCTCCTAAATTTGGATTTTGAAGAAAGAATTTTGCTGATGCACCCAGCGCACCTCGCATGTAGTGTGTGTTTGTGCGAATTTTCCAGAGTGGAAGAAATATGAGCGGAATGCCAGTTTAAGGAAAGCAGTAAAGCAGGTAGCAAAAAATAACAAAATAGAATACACAAAAATTAAATGCAAAATAATTGCCAAATAATTATCCTAGGTCTGTTGTGGTTAAGAACCTAAAATCCCCAGTGGAGTCGCCATTTCTGTCGCGCCCATTTTCGGCCGCGGCATTTATTTTCTAAACTCCTGCTTAAATAAAAGGTTAGAAAACAAATAACAAAATGCTAAAGTACAAAAAGGGTTTTAAAAAAAGTGCTAAAGTTTAAAAGTGGAAAAGAGGCTAAAATTTAAAAGGGTGCTAAAAGGCTAATGGGTTGCTAGAATGCTAAGGGTTCGCGGAGTCGCCACCTAATTAATTTGGGTGAATTAGGACACCTAAATGTTTAACTAGTTTAAAGTAAAACATTAACTCCATTTTTTAGGTCTGCAAAAGCTATGTGAGATTCTGGGTAAGGGTTCTTTATTAATCTAGAGGGAAGGGGTTAGGCACCCTCTAAGATCCGCTAACTTGCGGTTGTCCTGCCAAACCTAAGGTTAATCATTATGCTAAGGAAGAAGTATATATAAAAAAAAAAATATATAAAAAAAACGTTTAAGAGGAAGAGCATAAGATATGCTTTCTAAAATATTTTTTGCAAGGGTTTATGTATAAAGCCAAGGTCAGTTTAGAAAAAGATGCAATTAAGATGCCTAAATACTATATTAGCTATAGGTATAACGGGAGTAAAAATGTGTGCAAGTATTCTCTTACCTAAGGGGTATGTATTGCTTATCGTGAGAATATAATGCTATTGTGATAAGAGAGAGGACGTGTCTATTATGCTACAGCAGTAGGTCTTATTATGTTTTAATAGGAAATTGTACCACGATTATTTTTTCTTTAAGAATGTCTAGGCAACTGATATTCCAGCTTGTTATGCAGGTGTAGATTATGAAGCGGTTTATCACAACTATTAAGCAAAGACAAGGCGAGCCTAAAATAATTAGCTTAAGGTAAGCAAGTCAAACTAATTTCTAGCTATTGATTCAAAGTTTAACTATTCTGAATACTAATTAATTAGTGTGCGTTAGACAATTAATTTACAACAAATAAATGAGGCGGGAATAGAAAAAAAAACAATAAAGGATGACTCGAAGGAAAGGTGATGTCTTTCGACGGCGATTCGGGATTTTCAAGGCGGAGATGAAGATGCACACAGATGTAGATCCTTGTTTGTTATAACTCATGATGAGTCTCGTGACGAGACTCTTCGTTTGGCTCCCATGCGCGCCATGTAAAAGAGAAAAAAAATAAAGATTAGTACACATCTTAATTATTTGAGCCATAATAGAACAACACACACATACACACGATATGTGCTTATGCAAGCAGTATACAGAGATATATAAGCCGATCAGTAAACTGAGGTCAATTGCTGCAATGGGCCAGAAAGGACCCAGCGGTGGAGTTGATGAGGTTAACATGTAGAGAATAATCTCATGGTTCAAATCGCGATGTGCTTGAATATTAACAATTGGAGGCATATAGTAAAGTGGATGGCTGAATCCTGGTTCCTTTTTAAGCATGTGTTATAGTGGCAACAAAGAATGACGGCAATCAAAAGCAGGCAGTGACAGTTTATGCAAGCAGAGCCAATATTCATTCAGACAGGGAAATTACAGACATGTAAATATTCATTCAAACAGGAAAATTATAGGCATGCCGAGATTATAGGATGAATCATGTCTAAAAGCATACCCTACCACAGGAAGTGAATATAGAATGATCATGCATAGCTTAAAATATAAACAGTGATGGATAAGAAATCAGATATCCCACATATGCATCTCCAGCTTATTTGAAAGCAGTAGGTAAGCATTTTTCTTAAGCTGAAGTAGAGACATATAGGCATATTTTATGGTTTAGATTTTTAGCGCAGAGAAGTATTCACTTAGAAAATAATAGACTGATTTAACAAGCATGCTAGACCTTTGACAACCAAATAGGCCATTCCAAATAATGCTTAGGCTAGCGAGGCCCAATTATGTGTTACAGGGAGGGGCTATGTTCACAGAGGGGCTCATATAAGCTGAAACAGATTTACTACGGCAGTGACCACAAAGTTCGAGTCAAGCACATATATTGGTAATATACACTGTGTAATCTCATAGTAACACCTAAATCATCTTTGAAAGACAAACAGGACAAGTCATCACGATTTTATATTACTTAATGCTAGATGGAACTTCGATAGACATACTTAGGACATTCGCCTTGGTTTGAACAATCTACAATCCGGTCTACAATTGAAATAACATTAACTAATCCGAGCTCATATCACACAACACAGATTTCGGGTATTGGTTTGAGGACAGGCATTTAATAGTTTCTGGCCGAACTAACTAATTACGCCTCGATATGATTCATTTGCCGACTAACACCCTTAACTCCTGTCCTATAATGCAAACTTCATGGTTAGACATATTAAGCGAAAAGATTCAGATAATAACCATCAACAAACTTTGAATGGTTTAACACGCACAAGCTGAATTAAACCAGCATATTTCAACAACATATAACCATTACACATGTCACGAAACACAGATCGAATGAGAAAATATGAAAGGAGGCGAGATTACCTTCTCCGGACAGCGACCCGAGGCAGCGTATCAAGTCGTCGGTCCACTCGACGGGTTTTGCGACGCGAATGAAAGGGTAAGGTTTGTTTGCTGATTTCTGGGCTGGAATTGAAAGAAAAGGGTTCTAACTTCCTATTAGTGCTATGCTGATTGTCTATGTGCTGAGCCCCCCTTAACTTCCTATGCCTGACTGAACTCTGCCGTTCGTACCCCTCCGAGCCCTGCTGTCTCCTCTAATAAGTTCTACTGTCATATTGTGCTTCTGTTAGCAAAAGGGGTGGGGGTCTGGATTGCTGTCCACTCTTCCCTTTTGCATGTGTAAAATACTCAATTTATAGTCTCAATATCGGGTTCTAAACTTGGTAGATAATTAAGGCGCGATTTTGGCTAGTATTTGGTGTTGATTCGTGCGATTTGGTCGATTTCGAGCGATTTGATTGAGATTCTTGATGCTGATTTTGGTAAGGTTTTGATGTGGTTTCGAGCGAGATTTGGATGATATTTTGCTGATTTGAAGAGATTCGGTTTTGGTTATGGTAAGAACCGCTGGTCGGGTACGCTGGTAAGAGAAATCCGGATTCTCGTGAAATCCGCATGGTGGCGACAGCGGCGAGTCGAATCTGGCAACTCTTACTTTAGGGTTTTTTTCGCAGGGCTTTCGTTTAGTCGACAGGGGAGGTAAAGGGCTGAAGGAAATAGATTGGGCGTGGGCTTAGGATCGCAAGGGGAAATATGGATTGGGCCCGCGTTGCAATTTGCGTTTATGGTGGGTAGAGTTAATTAATTAGGGTGGGTTATTGGTGTTAGGTAGTTTTAATTAGCTTTTAATTAATAGTTTTAGGCTAGTTAATTCTAGGTAAGTGTATTATTAATTAATTAACAAATGTGATTAAATTAATTAGGTGCTTCATTAATCTAATTGTTATAATAAATAAATGTGGGCGTGCTATTTAATTAATGCTCAATACTTTAGAATGCGACGCTATTATTTAAAATCTTATTATTATGCATTATTGCAAAATTAAAATTGAATTGAGTTTATATTAAATTACTTAAATGCCGAATGCAAGTACGATATTTAAGAATTGTTTAAAGCCTTATAAATGCGACGCTATTAAATGCATATATTAGATTAAAAAATTGACTTTAAATTACAAATGATTACTAATTAATGCGGCTATGCTACCTGACACGACGTTATCGCTAAATTATTTATTTTATGCATTTATTAATTATTTAAGAATTACGACAAAGCTTAAAGTCAATAAGTGCGGGCGCGGGACTCTAAATGCTTAAAACTCTACGTAAGACGCGATGCCATTATTAAATTATTTATTTATGCCTGTATTTAATGTCTTATTGTTGTATTTTATTATAAAATCCTAAAAAATTATTTTACAAAATTAGTGTAATTTTATAGTTAATGGCTGGACGGGAGGGTCAAAATTGGGTGTCAACAGTTTCTACATACATTGACACCTTTTCCAAGGTCGATTTTTAACGCTCAAATGCCATGTTTAAGGCTCAACAACCAACCAACACCAAGGGGATTACACACCTAAACTTTGGTGTGTAAAAATTCAGCCCCACAAGTTACAACAACTAACCCAACAAGTCTAATGTAGTATTTAGGCAACAACATGCTCATAAAATCCCCCTAACCAATTCTTTCATAATCACACCCCATTTCTTACATGCAACTACTCTAAGTGCATTTTTCCAACTACAAGTTCTTCCTATTAAACATGCAACACCCAATACCAACTACAAGAGAAGAAATGTTACCTTAAGTTTTAGCCAAACTTATTCCAACACCTTGCTAGCCTTTTCTCCAAGAACACCACCACAATAGCACTTCTAAGCTAGTCACAAGCTTCCTTCTTGCCTTTAACTTTTCAGATTTTCTTAGGCTAGAACACTTCTTGAGGTTTTAGAGAGAAGAGGGAGCTCAAGCTTTGGAGAGAGAGAGAGAGAGAGAGAGAGAGAGTAAAGATGAAAGATGGAAAAGTGACCAAGCCTTGGTCAATTATATTGCATGCATTCTGAAAATCAGATGGGGGGGACACTTGTCACCCTCCCATGGCCCCTTTTAAAACAAAAATCAGATTTTCTAAGTTTTTCCGCTCAAATTTCCCGCCACCTGCTTCCTTCCTTCATGGCGCCGCATCTGCGGACGACCGGATCTTTCGGTGCCAGCTTCCGGCCAGCGCGCTGGAACTTCGCCACCGCACTTCACTCGCTTGGCGCGCTGCCCCGCCTCCGCCGCGGCTCTGAGGCCCCTGAACGTGTTTCTCTAATTTCTCGCACGGCCCCACACGCACGGCCCGAACCACGGGGTATAACAACCTAAAAGTTGTTATAATGGCTTTATGGGAAGTTAGTTATAACGGCTTTAGGGGAGTCAAATGAGTGATTTACTTAATTGATTTAAAGGAGGAGAAATGACATGATTTAAAGAGAAGTAACTTGTTTTAAAGGTGTGAGTTACTTGGGATTTAGAAGTAGAAGCTACTTGATTTCAAAACCTTGAATTGAAGTTTTAAAAGTGTAGTTTGATTTGAAAAATAGAAGTGGCTTGATACTACGAGTGTTAGTGTATTAGGGGTCATAAATGAATTTGGCTTCATTGTAGTACATAAAAGAAGTGACTAGAGTATAAAGAGTGTAAGCCACATAATTTGAAGAATATGTAACTTGATGTTGCAAGGCTAGGGCCTTTGGACTTTATGAAAAAGGTAAAGAACGTGCGGCAGACGTACGTAGTACTTTGGCTTGCTTAAATGAGAATTATTCTATTTGTGCCTTGATAGTACTTTGGCTTGCTTAAATGAGAATTATTCTATTTGTGCCTTGATAGTACTTTGGCTTGCTTAAATGAGAATTATTCGTTTTGTGCCTTGATAGTACTTTGGCTTGCTTAAATGAAAATTATTCTATTTGTGCCTTGATAGTACTTTGGCTTGCTTAAATGAGAATTATTCTATTTGTGTCTTGATAGTACTTTGGCTTGCTTAAATGAGAATTATTCTATTTATGCCTTGATAGTACTTTGGCTTGCTTAAATGAGAATTATTCTATTTGTGCCTTGATAGTACTTTGGTTTGCTTAAATGAGAATTACTCTTAGTTTGTTAAAAAGGAAGGCATGGTAATTGTCTTGGTTTTGTGTAAAAAGGAAAGGCATGGTATTGTCTTGGTTTGTGTAAAAAGGAAAGGCATGATATTGTCTAGGTTTGTGTAAAAAGGAAAGGCATGGTATTGTCTTGGTTTGTGTAAAAAGGAAAAGCATGGTATTGTCTTGGTTTGTGTAAAAAGGAATGGCATGGTATTGTCTTGGTTTGCTAAAAATGATGGTTTATTCATTTTATAAATAAAGGTCAAGAATGGTTTGCTTGCATATGGGTTGCTCATATAGACATTCGTGCAAGTGTCGTATTTCCACATCTCTGCGTCCCTCCATAAAGGGCCGACAACATGGTTCAAGAGATATCATGGAGTAGCTCCCATGGTGTGAGTGGTACACACTCACGGCGGGTCGGATAGACTCGGGCGGGTTCAAATCCCAGGATATAATCCATGGACTAGTTATCCGTGATGCGAGTATCGTGTACCGATGCTCATTGCGGGTCCACATGACCTATGCGGGTGAAATAGTCCTATGATAGGTTGCATAATAATTCAGAGGGTGGATGACCACACCGCACGACCTTCATGTTTTGAAACGGTAGTGATTTCATTAATGAAAGGGTGCAGTGTGTTCATGACTTAAAGTGGAACAGTTAATCTCATTGTTAAAAACATAACTTAAAAGGTAAAAATGATTGCATTACTCTCATGTTTGCAAGGTTCAGTGTGCTGTTGTTTTGAGTTATCATACTTACTTCTTGTTATATGTGGACTGGTGTGATCTCCTTTACAATACTTATTGTTTCATATACTTGGTACATTCTTCGTACTGACCCCCTTTCTCCGGGGGGTTGCGTTCATGCCGCAGGTTTAGGTACGCAATTTGGTGATTTGCAAGTGTAGGACCCTTGCTCAGAGTTTTTGACAGCTCCATTTGTTCGGGAGCTTATCATTTTGGTATAGATCCTTCATTACAGGCTTTTGTACAGTTATGGGTACGACGGGGCCTTGTCCCGTCATAGTTCAGTAAAACTCTTAGAGGTCTATATTCATATGTGGGATTTGACTCGTGTACAGTGTAGTGTTTTTTATTATATATATATATATATATATATATGGCAGCATTGTCGTCTTTGCCTTTGCATGTTCGTTGGTTTTTAAAAAAAGGCGAGGTGTTATTTAGTTCCGCGGTTTACTTGTGTCATTTAGGTAGAAGAGTGCCCAGGTAGGGCACCAGTCACGGGCCCGGATTCGAGTCGTGACATCGACCCCCCTCCTCCTCCCCACCGCAAAACAATTATGGTGGTGGCAGAGGCAATGGTCGTGGGGGTGGCCGAGGAGGAAAAGTTAGAGGCCGTGGAAATCGGGTCAACAATTCGAGCAATTCACAAGAGGCCCAACAACCGCAATAGTGTGTCGACATACTGCCCTGACCATTATACGGTAATTGGGCCTCACTCAGTAGTAGTTTTCCAGCGGCACAGTATACTGTGAGCAACCCCAGTAGCCCGCCAGACAGGTCCAGTTCACCATGCCCATTTCACATCGCCCTAACAGCCGACGGCAGGACTAGTACCAACAGATTTGGGCCAAGCTTTTGATACTTTAAATATTCAGCGGCCCGACGATGCTTGGTATATGGATACAAGTTTCACGTATTACCTCACCAACAATTCTTGTAATCTTCTACAATGCGCAATTTAAATACTCCTTAATCTATTATGGTCGAAAATGGTTATCGCATTTCAATAAGGGTTTGATCACACACTAACTCTAGCACCGCACCCCTACTACTCTCTTAAACACATCTTATATGCCCCTAACATTATCAAGAACCTAATATTTGTTAGAAAATTTGTCACTGATAATTCTGTATCTATTTACTATGACCCATCTGGTTTTTCTATGAAGGACATACATACGGGGAGACTTCTTACGAGATGCAATAGTGTGGGGGGCTCTATCCTTTCCTATCTACATCTGATGTATGTGTCACTCCACCCACCGCTCTAGCTGAAACCTTTTCATCAATGTGGCATAGTAGACTTGGTCATCCAAGGGCTCATATTTTATATTTTCTTAGAAACCGCAAATTAATTCAATGTAATAAAGGGAAAATTTCCTATAGTTGCTCCTCTTGATATCTAGGAAATATGTTAGACTTCCGTTTACGTCTTCTTTAAGTATTACTTTCTCTCCCTTTGATATTATTCCTGCATATTTATGGATATCTCCTATATCTAGCAACCTAGGTCATAAATATTATTTGGTATTACTGGATGATTTTTCTCACTTTATTTGGGTCTATCCGCTTAAACGTAAGTCTCAAGTTTTCTCCAAATTCTTTGAGTTTCGTACTTTTGTTAAAACGCAATTTGAAAAGGACATTAAAACGTTTCAATGTGATAATGGTGGTGAGTTCAATCATTCTTCGTTTCATAACTTTTGTGCTGCTAATGGTATGGTTTTTCATTTCTCCTGCCCCCATACGTCTCCTCAAATGGTATAGCCGAACGAATTTTTTGCACATTAACAATATGATTCACACCTTCCTTTTTCATGCGTCCCTTCCTCTACCTTTTGGGTTATTGCGTTAAAAATGGTAGAATACATTCTTAACATCTTACCTACATGAACGATCCAAAATAGGAAACCCACTGAAATCCTCTATCATTGGATCCCTTCCTGTAATTACCTTCAAGTTTTTGGTGTCTTTTTTACCCGAATCTTGCCTCCACAGTACCTCAGAAATTAGCACATCGCTCAACCCCTTGCATCTTTTTAGGTTTCTCGTCAAACCATATGAGGTACTTATGCTATGAGTTATCCACAAGCAAAGTCCTAGTCTCCCGACATGTCACATTTGATGAGAACGTCTTCCCGTTTGCCAACTTCTAAAAATTCTGAGCCACTGACTACGGTTTCTTTGATGACTCAGATACTTTCCCTCTACTTCGAAATGCACTATATTGGCCAAATTCCAACCTGTCACCCGCTGCCATGTCACCCATCCCATCAGCCCCACTCATTACCGTCACTGCCCAGCCCAATTTACCCACTGCCCAACCCAATTACCCAACTGCCCAGCCTCACTGATAATAATTCTCAGCCCACTACCCTACGACCCAATCTTATCGCCCAGACCAGTGGCTACACCACACAACCCACTTCCTCCCGGCCTAGTCCCGCAATCATCCACCCCAACCTGCAATCCTCACCTACCACCCCACTTCACCCGATCGAGCCACCAACCCACCGTATGGAAACTCGTGCACATCACGAAATTTTCAAACCAAAAGTACACTTTAATTGTCCACTCAAACCATCTCCCCGCTACCTGAAAACCTAATATTAGTCAAACTTGACCCGAATTGGAATGTATCCATGCATGAGGAGTTTAATGCGCAATTGGGATCTTTCGCGACTTGAGGGAGTGAATTTAATCAGTTGTAATGGTGCCCTTGAACGTCACAAGACCAGACTTATGGCAAATGGCACAGGGCAATGAGAGGGTGTTAATTGTGGTGAGACTTTCAGTCCAGTGGTTAAGCCAGCTACCATCAGCACGGTTTTTAGGATCGCTATGGGGAAGAATTGACCTATTCACCAACTTGACGTAAAGAATTCTTTCTTACATGAGAATTTGAAAAAAATAGTTTATATCCATCAATCACCATGTTTTGTGCATCCGGAGGCTCTTCATCATGGTCGTCGTCTTTGTAAGTCGCTATATGCGTTAAAACAAGCCCTATGGGCTTGGTATGAGTGGTTTGTCACTTACATCATACAGATCGACTTCGTGTGCATCAAGAGTGGTCATTTATAATTCATTTTTCATCGAGGTACTGACACAGCTTACCTTCTATTATATGTGGATGATATTATACTGACAGTTTCTTCAGATGGACTGAAGCATGAGATCATTGCTCGACTCAAGTCTGAATTTGCTATGATTGCCTTAGGTTTTTAGTTATTTTTGGAGATATCAGTGATCAGATCCGCACATGTCATGTTCTTGTGTCGGCATAAATATGCATAGGTGTTCGTTTATAGGACTAAAATGGAAAAATATCAAGATCATGCCTACTACTGTAGACTCCAAGTCCAAATTCAGTGCAGATGACGGGGATCCGGTCAGCGATCCCTCTCTTTATAGGAGTCTCGCAGGTGATCTTCATTTGCTCACCTTCACTCGGCTAGATATTGCATATGAGGTTCAATAGGTGTTCTTGTTCATACACGCTCCTAGGGAGCCTCACTTTACAACTCTTAAGCGTATCATTCGGTACGCTAAAGGCACTCTTGACTATGGACTTCATTTATATCTCTCCGCACTGACTAGATTGGGCAGACTGTTCGAACACTCGTCGCTCTATATTCGACTATTGTATATTTTGGGGGGATAATTTATATCATGGTATGTCAAGCGGCAAGCAGCGTTTTCCCGTTCGAGTTTCAGAAGGAGAATATCGAAGCGTTGCGAACGTTATTGCCGAGATATGTTGGCTCCGAAATCTCCTCCTTGAGCTTAATTGTCCTATATGTAAGGCATCTTTGGTTTACTGTGATAACATATCTGATGTCTACTTGTCTCATAACCTGTTCAGCATCAGCGAACCAAACATATTGAGATGGATATTCACTTTGTTCGTGAGAAGGTTGCAATGAGTCACGTTAGGGTGTTGCATGTTCCTTCTTCATATCAGTACGCATATATCTTCACAAAGGGGCTTCCTCGGCAATTGTTCCTTGACTTCAGATTCAGTCTCAGCGTCCGGTCTCCTCCTGCTCCGATTGAGGGGGTGTGATAGTGAATATATTCCATATATATTCACACTATATTCTGTAATTAATATTTAGTGTAATTAATGTAAAATAGAGATCCTAATTCTATTAGGACTACAATTGTATACTCTATATATATTGCATTAATAAGAGAACTCCATCAAGGAGAATTACACTATTCTACGCTAAAGTTCTTCAAAATTTACATAATTTGCAATCCTAATTTCGATTTTGTTTGTTTGGATTTGCACGGGCAGATGTAGAAGGTATTATGGATTCATTCGAACCTCATACACGTGCTACAAATATTCATTAAATAACTATAAATACTAGTAGATTTCGAAACCAATAAATCAAATAGATTGTGGTGAAATTTTAAACTCAAATAAAAAAACAGTCAAATTATGGATCCGGCCTATGTGACTTGAATTTTGATGTCTTAACCAAATAGTTTGATGAATCGTTTCACACTCAGCTCGTTGAACTAAGCCAACAAACGAGTCATGTGTCAACCCGTTTGAACCAATTACTCAAAAATAGGTACATTATTAGTTCATGGAAGAGGTGAGAGGAGCAAAGGAATAAATAAAAGATGAGAATTAATGGCGTGGCTGAGAATCAGCACAAGAGAAGAGGCTAAGGCAAGTTGCGTTTGATTTTTTATGGAAAAAAACTGTGAATATTGGATATTCAAATCCTGAATGCATCTTTCTTTTTTATATACAGGTGGGAAAAAGGAGAAAAGCTTTATAATTATAGAGTGTGTTTGGTAAATGTTTTTTAATATTTTTCATATTTGATTTGTCAAAACGTTTTGGAAAATATTTTCTTTAGGAAAATAAGTTCTTTAAAAATGAGGAAAATGACTTCCTCAATAAAAGTAAGGAAAACAAGTTCCACGAATAACATTCCAAGTAGATTATACCCTCCCCACTCACCAACACCCCTGACTCCACCTCTTGACCATCTCACCCCGCCACCCCCGATCCCCCATTCCCCACCCCGTCTCACCCCGTAGATTACATATAAATATTGTTGGATAATATTATTTTTACTTATTTCACAAACACTAAAAAATAAATAAACAATTTACTTATTTTTTAAGAAAACATTTCCTTCCTACCAAACACACCCATAAAATAAAGGAAATTATTCTGCTAGCATAATTTATAGCTTAGATAGTTAGAATTTAGATACCATTTAAAGAGGTGAACCATATCATTCTTTTTTGTGCTATGGGGTTCTTATTCCTCAATCATCTGTTTGCTTCTACCACATTGTTGTTTTGTTTTTGTTTTTTTGTTGTTTTCATTCGGTGTTCGATATGCGTATTGAAGCTCGATTATATTCGAATTCACCTCTAGTAGAGCATGTTCGGAGAAAGCGCTTTCTGTCAAGATTTTTCCATACTCAAAATTCGATATCAAACCTTTAATTAAAAGAGGAACAACCACATTTATTACACCGCGTCCTTTTTAGTGGTTTATTGTTTTGTTATCATCTGATCATAAAACCAAAATTCCCCTAAGCAATAGAGCAAGAGAATCTTAGTAGTTTGCTTTACTTTAACATCAGCCATAGTACTACTCCTTTTTTTCTCCATTCAAAAGGCTATGCTTTCTAGCTAAGAATTAATAGAGCACAAAATAAAGATAGCAAGAATAAAGCTGATAACAGGGACAAGGTAATTTAGCACAATTTATAAGTTTAGGGGAGTATAAAGGCTTTTGTTTATTATTTAAGTAGATCTTATGACGATCTTGTTTCATCAACATGGATTAAGGTATAATTATAATACTCTCTTAATGTTCAAATACAGCAAAGGTTTTCATTATCTCTTTAATCTTTGTTAGCGCTAAATGCCCCCAAAAGATACATAAATGGATTTTAACACTACTTATTACGGAAAAAGATATACTGAAAATTTACATATAGTTGCAGTGAACATTGAGATAAATTAAAGCACAAACTTTTGTTAATACAACGATTGATTCTCTGCATAAAAGACTAACTTATTAATACTGCATATATCATTATATTGAATTAATAGAACATGAAATAAAAGAACGTATTAAAACTTTAATAAGAACATCTAAAATGACAATTAACTCTGAAGTAGTGAAGTGTCTTATTTTACTGAATTAAAAAATCTGCAACGGTATTATATAATTAGTAGTCTAAAAAAGCTAAAGTAAATCGTGCAAATTAATTTATATGGAGTACATAGTTATTCACACTAAAGTAACTCATGCGTTATATCATTCATTCATACGAATCGTCAACTAATTAAATTACTAAACCACTACTTAGTCTTGTGATTTATTTCTTGGATTCTCCTTATATCTTCTCTTTCTACTCCAACATACATGTACCGTATTATGCTAGAACAGGAAACTAATCACATGATAGTGAGAAATTGAAACGTTTCCTTATTCAGGAATAATAATGATCAGTACCTTAATATCCGTTATAATTATGGACTGTTCATCAGTTACTTGAAACGGATTATTATTATTAATAATTAATGGTAATAATATGAAACGCCATGAATTAGTTTTCCTCCACATCTTGTCTCAACGTAGAACAAAACAATGCATGGACAGATAGACAAAGAGGTGGAGCCAAAAAGTTTAAATTATGGATCAATACTACATTCTCTTTTTGTTTAGGGGGTTCTAGATATGTTATTTTGTACATATCAAGTTTTAATATAGGACAAATGAAGGGGAGAGATAGCCCAATTTGGAAGAACATACTTCCCCTTAGGTGAAAAAATCATTTACATTTGCATGCTACTGTTTACTCAAATTTAGCAAAGTTAACACAAAAAATGATAAGAACCAATTGTATCCCCATGTGTTATTAGATCAAGTTGCACAACAAACTGAAGTCTTCAAGATATATAACAAAAGTAGCTTAAAAAGCAAATGTGACTTGTTTAATCTTTCATAGAAACATAGAAAGGAAGCTGTGTACAGTGCACGTTGAAATCACACCAAAGACAGCAAACAAATTAGCATAAAGGACCAAGTGAACGATACCATTGGTTAGCCTAATCTTCCATTAGACAAATTTAAAAGGTACTACTGATATTAGCATAACTTATAAACAAGTCTGATCACTCCGTCAAAAGGTCCAAAATTCATGGCTAATGAAATCAAAGAAGACCAGCATAGGCCAACAACCAAAAACATAACAAACAAACAAAAACTTTCAATGAACCCTAGAAACAGCCTTGCAAACCAAAGGTTGTGTCATTTCCATCGACAATTTCAAACACTCGGATAAGTCCACGCCATTATCAGAAGGAGCCCATTTGAATTCTTGAAGCAACTGAGCTAACCAAAGCTGAACAGTAGCAAGTCCCATCGCCTTGCCCGGGCACACCCTCCTCCCGGATCCAAACGGCGCGAGCCTTAAATCAGAACCCATGATGGCTACATCTTCCTCCAAGAACCTTTTGGGCATATATTTTTCGGGTTGTGACCAAATCTTTTCATCATGAGTAATAGCCCACATGTTAACCATAGCCGTGGTTCCCGCGGGGATAAAGTGCTGACCAACGCTTGTATCATGAATTGCAAGCCTAGCCCATGAAAGTAATGGACCAGGTGGATGCACTCTCAGAGTTTCTTTCACTACGGCTTGAATGTAGGGCAAATTAGGCAAGTCGGAATCACATACAGCTCTATCAGTTCCAACCACGTTGTCTATCTCACATTGAACTTTGGCTTGTATGTCTGGATGAAGTACCATTCTTGCAAGAATCCACTCTAGCAAGATGGTCACAGTATCAGTCCCCCTGAAAATCATTTCCTGAAGAAACAAATGTATTATTATTGAAAGTTGAACCAAAATCAAATAAACAAGGATAAGATGCTGATAAAAACAGTTAGAAAAAGACTGGAGGGGAATATCATCACTGCCTCTATCATGCAAAGTTAAAGCTAGCTAAAATTATTCAGATTCTTCATCACAATAAAATACCAGAAAGAGACAATTTATCATATGTATTTTAGCATCTATGCAGAAGAATCAGGTAGTATTAACAACGCAAAAAAAAAGTAATGAATGATACAGCAAATCAGAAATAAGTGAAGCAAATGAAAACCGAACATTAACTACTAGCTTGAGCTTGACACATTCGAATACACAGTAACGTATTAACCATTAACAATAATCATGTAACAATATAATACTGGTATTAGAGAGATCAAAATAAGCAATGAATCATTGCATATATATTAAAAGGCAAAGATTAAAAAAATACCCAAAGAACAGCAATCATGTCTGAATCACTGAGTTTATTTTCCTTCTCCAAATCAAGCAATACATCAACGAAGTCATGAAAACCTTCATCTGCAGATTTTCCAGCATTTTTAGCCATCTTAATCCTGTGTTCTTCAATGATCTTCCCAACAAATACATTCACTCGGGCCACCAACTCTTTGCATCTTCTTCGAACACCTTGCAAATCCAGCCACCCCAACAAAGGAAAATGGTCACTCCAGTTAAATATCCCCAGCAACTCATACCCTTCACTCACCAAATACTCCAACTCCCGCCCATCATCTCCTTTAAAATCATAACGCTTACCAAAAACTGTCGTCATCACATTGTTCAATGACCCAAAATGCAAAACCCTTTTAACCATAACATTCCCATCTCTCTCCATCAAACTAGCAATTTCATTCACCATGTTTCTACCTATCTCTCTTCTAAACTCCCCAAAACACGTTATTCTTTTCGGGCTAAACAAATGTGTAGCCGAAATCCTCCTTAAGTTCCTCCAATACTCTCCATACGGCGCAAAACCCATCGCTCTGTGAAACAAAAGCTCGTAAGCAGACTCTTTCACTGGTCTATCAGCAAAAGCCGAACTGTTAAGTATTTCCTTAGCAGTTACCGGATGACTAGAAATAATAAAACGAGTAAAGCCAACTGAAAACGCCATTAACGATTCAGCTTTCAAGCTTTTACATAGCTTTGTAAGAATTCTATGAGTGAGTGAACTAGTGAAAGTTAAGACCAACCCAAGAATAGGTAAACCTGAAGGACCAGGAACGGAAACACGTGACTTTGAAAAGGACCAAGCAAGTCCACCAGGGGTAAGCCAAAAGGCGAACACAGCAAGAAAAAGGAGAAAAAAGAAAACAACTTCATAGTTGAGAACAGCAGTACAAGGAATGAAAACTAGAGAGTAGTCAGAATACATTTTTCGTTGTTTGTTTTGCAAGTGCAGAGTAGTTACGATGTGTAATAGGTTCGGAGAGAGAGGAGAACGTGGTAGGAGAGGTGTGGTGTGGAGAAGACCAAGAGTGTGAAACAACGGTTAAATAGAGAGTTAATAACATTGATTAATTATTCTTTATCATGAATTACATATAATTAACAATTCTTTTAAAATACAAAATGATACTCAATCCAAGGAAATGATAATACTAATTAACTTTTTTTAAATAAGCTCTTTATGTCATAGTATAAGTTAATCATGATTCGATCGACTTGAGGTTTAAGTAGTATATATTTTAAAATATTATTTACATAATTTGAATTGATCTTTTCAGAATTTCCCGATAAAAGATGATTTTATGTAATTAACAAATTGAAGTATTCTTTCTTTTTACCCAAGTAAAGTACACTCTAGGGGCAATTTTGACTTTCTGGTTGGAATGAATGATTTCTTAATTCTTTTTTTGGGAAAACATTCATAAGAGCATCTAAAGACAAATATTTTTACCATTTGTTCTTCATGTAAGGATTCTCGTATTATTTATTATTTTTATATTATTAATCATCCTTCAAACAATTGGACATTACTCCTAATTAATATAAACATGAATGTTAATAATTATACACACACCCTTCAAGAAAGAATATATTATTATTTGTGTAATTTTAATTATTATTATTATCATTAAATTTATCTCTTGGGACCTTTTACAGAGAACACAAGGGAAGGGTATCGACTTTTGGTCCCTCTCCCAAAGGAACAAAATTTCTCCAACACACAAAGCTAAGTTGATATATATACGTGAAATTTATTCTGTTGGAAGCACATATAATATTTATAGAGGACAATACAAGGCCAGATATAGATTGAGGCAAAAAGAATGAAGGCCAAAAGAGAATACTTACGTTATAGTGGGCCGAATTTTTTTCTCTTTTATTTTCTTGTCAGTTCGAGAGGCTCCAAATAAATATATAAAAATAATTCATTTGCATTGAGAGGTTGACTCTGAATTTCAAATTGATGACTATTAATTTATTTTTTAAATTAATAATTGATTCATACTAAATATTGAGAGATTAATTTGACTAATCTTCTAATTAAATTTTATTAGATTAATTAAAATGTAAATATTGAAAAACTATACTAAAATTGCAAGTTTTGATAAAAATGTAAATTTTAAAATGCCAGTCAAAATTCGACTATCAAAAAGTAACAAGTATTTTAGGACGGTGAAAATATATAACTCTTGGTAAGCTCTTATTAAGTTTGAGAGATTCATGCACATTGCTCCCTAGCACTCTTGAAGCATTAGGAAAGACATTAGGTTCCAAAACAGTAGTAAAATTACTGAATTCTATGGAAATTGTACCTTTTACTCTACCTACGCCTTAGTTGACGATGACTTGATACTAAATTAAAGAGAGGCAACTCTCGACAGTGGCAATTGGACTTGTTCTTGAAATAGTTAAGGAGTTTTTTTGATAGAAATAGAATGGTTCTAAACGGAACAGATTCTGAACTCGTTTTCCAATTGTTGAAATAAGAAGAACAATATAATTCTTGAATGCTTTTCTTGAGCAAACAAATAGTCACGGGCTATGTGTTAGCTTAAATTGTTCTCTTCCCTTCTTTTTGGATGGTTACATTAATTACTTTTGGTATGTTTCTTTTGACTTGTACCGGTTAATTAGAATTATATAGTTATTAATAATGAAGGATTAGTTATGTAAAGTTTAGTTATTTTATTTTTTATCATATATAAAATAATAATCAAACACCGTATTTAGTATGTTGAACTTTATACACAAAAAAAAAACTAAAACACTACTACCAAACATGTAATTAACTATATATTTTTTTTTTAAATTCAGACAACGCATCAAAACATCATCTTATCAACTATCAAGATGACACCAGTGAAGAAGAAGTATTTCAATCCAATGATTTCGATTAAAGTTTGATATATTGTGACACTTGACGCTTGAAATTTAAACATAAAAAGGATCATTGATGCGAAGTCAAGGGAATGATCTGCATAGCAGCATAGTAGATCAGCAAGTTCCTTAACATTGCTTAGGAGCCCGAGATAGTAGAACAACTCCTCCTCAACTGTTGGATCCAGCTACTTCACAGCCCATCGAAGTCGAACTAAAAGAATATGTTCTTTAATTGTATTCATTAATAATGTACAATATATAAATTAGTACAAGAATATTTCTAAGCACCACATGCGATATCCGGCATATATGTTCAAATTTTCATCGATATGTATCGAAGTGGCCGCATATCGTCTTCCACATACCTCCTCGGAATTTTCTGAAATGTTGAGAGATTCTATCAACAAATATCAAGAAGTTCATCTTTGTCACTAGCACGGTGGTTCAAGGTAATGTTACTAAAACATATGCGTTAGGCTCTCGAAATTCAAAGCCCTCAAAAAAATTTGTTATTACTTCATCCGATCCATTTCTACTCGTCACGTTGTGTTTACATGTCTCTAAAAAATATTAATTAAAAATATAATTTAATTAAATGATTTTTATTTATTTTTTAATCTCAATTTAATACTACTTTCTTCTTCCTTAGCATTTTCTGAATGACTAGAAATAATAAAATGAGTAAACCTAACTGAAAACGCTACAACGATTCAACTTTTAAGCCATTAGAACGTCGTTGTTTATATACATGTGCAGCTCAAGGGTAAAGGCAACTTTAATTCCTATAGAGGTAAAGACCCCAAAAAACTTTGCTATTAATATTAATATATAACTAATTATTTGTACGTGTTTATAGTTTATAATTTTATATACAAAAAGTATGAATCACAATCATTAACTTTGGATAGTTTTATATACAAAAAGTATGTATCACATTTCTTATTACATAACATCGGATAGAATATTTCAACTTCATAAAATATTAGTCATTTATTGCAATAAAATACCTTGATTCTTGTAGTCAAAAATCTTACTGGGAGACACGAAGATTTAAGTAGTTTAACTCAAGTTCTAAAACACTTGACAGAGTTCATGACTATATAAGAAAATAATAATTTGTTTATTTGTAACTTTGTGATACATATAATAACTTTTTAGTGGTTATAAGAATTGTTTTACTGAAATATTAAAATTAATAGCAACTTGGAATATTGGAACAAAAACTTAATATATGAAAAAAAGATTTAGTGCATTACTAGTCACTATACAAGAAAATTATATTTTTTTATATATTTAAAAGGCTTGAAAATAATATTCAATTCTATTCAATATAGAATTTTTTTAATTATCATAAAAAAAACTTAGTTCTTTTAGATTTTAGTTCGAGTTCATCAAATGAGTTAAACATTATGTTAGGTTTTTATTTCTCATTAATTAGTAATACATATATTTACGTCGTGGTTATGATTTTTATTGGGTCCCGGGTACAACTATGGAATAATAAAAACAAACTGGAAATTAACTCAATTCGAATGCTGGAACAGTTTGCAAATGTCGGTGAAAACGTCGTCTGACATAACTGACGACATTTCGATAAAAACAGTGTTCAGTTAAAAACAGAATAAAACCTTTGAAGAGTAAAATGCAGCGGAAATATTAAAGACACAAAGATTTAATTTTCATAGGTTATATATTAATATAACTCATGATAGTCAATGACCAAAGTATTGTATATATATATAATTGATATATTCCTTTCTTTACAAGATGATACAAAAGAAATAAAAAGGTTAAGTCGCAAATGACTTATGCCTGAAAAATCTATCTAAATAGAAGTGACAAACATCTCATTACAATCGATCCATACAAAGCTAATCTAGAATCTGAAACAACGACTGAAATGTCATGCAGAATGTCGTCACAAACTCATGCAATATTTTATGATCCAGATTTCTGAGAAGAAATCTCGAGAGCTCTCTTGGTATTTTTACATTTTGTTTCTGGATATCGATTCACTTATATTCCCTCTCTATTTATAGTAGAGAGTCCTCCTTGAAAAAGCTCATCAATTGGTTGTAGAGGTTGAGCTAAAACTGGTCACGTGTGACAGAAACTTGAGGAGAGAATTTCTCAACTGCTTTGACTTTTTCTTCCACGTCTTGCTCCTCAAGTTATGCTCCACTTGGACTTGGTCTGCATCGATCATAATCTGTTTTAAATACTCCTTGCCAAGTCAATTTGCCATGTGTTAAATAAGGTCACAGTTTCCTGAAAAAACAGTCATGAAGATAGACAAAATTGTTATCAGAATGTCAGCCCAAATGTCAAGACATTTGTTCCGATATTTTCTGAAAAACAATATGTTAGGAAAAATGTCATGATATCAATCCTAACATTAACAATTTTTGCCTCTTTCCATACATTTATTTTCGTGTTAATGGCAATTTTATATTCTTGTTTGTACTTATTTTTAAAAATGATTTTTTTTATTTATCCATTAAAATGACGTTTGAATAAATTAATCCTTAAATAGATAAATTTATAGTTTTGCAGCTAAAAAAATAAAAGAATTAATTTTTTAAAAAGAGCACATGAATTATTTAAAATATTTATGAAATCTCATTAAGTTTCGGCTTTATAAATTAGAGGTCTGCTTGGTAGAGTGTATACGAGTCTTGAATAGGATGTATTAGTAATGCTTGTATTAATAATACTAGCATTAGTTATACATGAATTATTTTTATACATCGTTTGATTTGATGTATTAGAAATAATATGCATGCCATCGTTTCATTCACATGGCATGTTTACTAATATCATAATTTATTAGGTATTAATTATGCGTAGGATAATACCAAATAAAATGTATAACTAGTACTTATATTAGTTATACATATATTAAAAAAATATATTATTAAATAAAATATTAATAATACAAAAACTTATGAATACGTTATCTTTCACTAATGCGTAGTACCAAACGACTTCCTAAATTCTATGCATAAAAATAATCACGTCAATTAATGTGAATGAAGTAATAAATAAAGGAATAGAGAAAAGCAATTAAAACGTTAAAAAAATACGCCGGCGCAGTATTGGTGACGAGGAGGGTACAGTTAGAAAGTGGGAAGGCGTTACTTATGTTATGGGTAATGGAATTGAGAGAGGAACGAAGCGCATTGTTATTGTTCATCTGAGTAACGGCGCCGCCTTCCGAATCTGATGGGGAGATTCCGGGTTGTGTGCCTTTGCTATTACTTCCCGCGTTTAAAATTATTTATCGTGATTATTAAAAATAATTATTTTAAATTATTTCTTATAATTAATTATTATTATTTTATTCTTTTTTTATTAATGAAAATGACATATAAATAGAATAAATATTTAATAGAGAGATTATAATTCAGACATAAATAAAGATAAAGTATATCAAATACCCCTCTTTATTAGTAAAATATTTCTTAAAGAATGTGTAAATAAAAAAAACGATAAATAATTTGAGACGGAGGGAGTAATACATTGTTAATTACTCATAAATAAATTACCTCGTCGTTTGAGTCCATGCTTAATATACTAAGCGAATATTAGTGTGTGTGTATCAAAATAATCATCAAATAATGCTACTAGGAGTACTTATTGTATTACTCCTATCTGTTTGTTTCAATTCATATGATGTCAATGTGAATAATATGTGTTTTTAAAATTAATCGTACTAAGAAGCTTATGGAGTATTTGTTTATTTCAATTCCCATTATGTCAATTTAATTGACACCGCAGTTTAAGAGTAAAATATTTGCTTAAGAATTTTTTATAAACATAACTATGACATGATATTTGTGTGAACCTATTAAAACTTGTGATATTAAATATGTCATAATATTTATATAACCGTAAAAACTCATCAAAAAATAAATAAATACTATTTCAATCTAAAAATGTTAAAACATACAAACGGTAAGGTCTTCTACTTAACGGTCTAATTAAAAATAAATGCCGTTTAATTACAAAAAAAAAGTCATTTTGTAATGTAGGAAGTAGTATTTGAAATAAGTTAATTCCATGATCTTATTTCATTCTAATATTATCCATAAAGGAAGACCTATCTAATCCTACCATAAATATGTGATATTAATTTACAATCATATCCTAATCATTAAAATCATATTCTAATCATGATATGATACTAATTTATATACAAATGATATGATTGAGTTTCCTAACAGTCCTCCGTAGTCTTAGAGGAAGGTTTTCGTATGCTGAGACGGTCTCTAATATCATCAAATAACATAAAACATTTGGTGTAAATGTCGGCAATCTGATAACGGGGTGGTACATGAAGAACACAGACTTGGCCACACGCAACCTTTTCTCAGACAAATAATATATTTGTTTCTATGTGTTTTGTGCGTTTATGCTGAACTAAATTACCGAATAAGTATATCGTACTCACATTATCATAATAGACCAAAATGATTTTTTTAATCGGACAATGGACCTCTAAACGAGATTACGAAGCCAACATGATTCAGAAACCACATTGGCGACCCCTCGGTATTTTACTTCAGCGCTTGATCGAGACATCGTTGGCTGTCGTTTTGACGACCATGAAATGAAGTTGTCTCCAAAAAACACACAATAATCAGAGGTGGAATGTCGAGTGTCTGGGCAGCCACCCGAATCAACATATGTATAAGATGAGAGGTTCGAAATATAGGACTTAGACAGATGCAATCTGAAATAAAGAGTACCCTAAACATACCGCATAATACGCTTGAGAGCCCGTATATGCTCTTCTTTCGGATCATGCATATGTTGACAAACTTGTTGAACCACATAGGAGATATCAGGTCTCGTGAACGTAAGATACTGCAATGCCCTTGCTAGACTACGGTAATGTTTCGGATCACTATATGGAGTACCTGTAGAGTTACTCAATTTTGCTTTCATATCCATCGGTGTATGAGACGGTTTGCATGAGGACATGCCGACTTTGTCAATGATTTCCTCATCGTATTTCTTTTGACCGAGAAGTTGACCACCCGCATATTGCATTACAACAATGCCTAAAAATAATTTAAATGACTCAAATCCTTTATTGCAAATTTTGGTGCAAGAAGGGACATAATAGATTGACGAAGTGATACAGACGATGCCGTGAGAATGATGTCATCGACATATAGAAGGATATATATCATGTCACTTCCCTTCCTATAAATGAACAAGGACTGATCAGACTTGATGTGTAAGAAACTCAATGTGGATACAAACTCTGCAACACATGTTATACCACACTCGAGGAGCCTATTTCAAACAATATAAAAAATTTCTCAACTGGCAAACATACTCCGGATGTGTAGGATCACGAAAACCCAAAGGCTGGTGCATGTAAACCGTCTCATGTAGATGACCATGTAAGAATGCATTTTTACATCCTACTGATGAGTGGACCATGATTTTGACAGTGCTAAACTAAGAACAGTCCTGATAGTTGTTGGCTTAAGCATCAGACTAAATGTTTCACCACAATCCATGACAACAAGTTGAGACATGTCATCACCAACAAGACGAACTTTGTATCTTGCAAAGGAGTCATCATAAATTTTTTATGACAGAAAATCCACATAGACATGATGATGTTCGCATTAGATGGACGGAACACTAACTTCCACGTCTTATTTTTAATAAGAGCATGTTTTCCAATTCGGATCTGATAGGACTACTTTGAGATTTGTTGAAAGAGGTGATGGTTGGACTGAGGACGTTAGGCTAAAATGACATTTGGGCTTAAAATATCGTGCATGGCACGGGTTTCAATGGTCTGTGGTGGGGAGTTGGGTTGTCAGGTATGTTATTGCGCCGATGAGAGGTTCGATGCTGAGCCAAAACTGACGGTCCAATTCTTGCTTGGTGATTTAGTCGATTTGGGTCAAGGTTTTGGGCCTGAAGTGAAGGGTCTGGATGCTGGTTGGGGGACACGGGTGATGGAGCAGTGGGCTCCCTCATTTGGGCCTGTCAGACACGATATGTGGACTGGGTCGAGGCCGATGGTAAAGAGGCAGTAACCTTCTCACCTTGAACTGGCCCAGTCTCATTTTATGGTTGTACTGATATAATGTGGGGAGTATTTTGGATTGGTCCCATCTGATTATTCGGTATTGAGATGGTGTTGTAAAATTATATGTATTATGTCGTCCAGAAAATCATGGTGAGGATGTCACCTGAGAATTAGCAAACGGGAATGTAAACTCATTAAAAACTACGTGACGAGAAATAATAATTTTTCTTCATTCTTCATATCATAACATTTATATCCCTATAATTTTGTGAGTATCCCAAAAACACCAAGGAGTGGAACGGGCCTAAGGTTTGTAAATGGTTGTCGACGGAAATAAGGGATAACACAAACACCCAAAAACTCGTAAATGTGTATAAGACGACACACGATGGTATAACATTTGTGTAGGTGATATGTTGGAGAGTATTTTGCTTGGAAGAATGTTTAAAATATATGTGGCTATTTGAAGTGTATGATGCCAGAAAATACTTGGTGTGGATGAATGTACAAGAAGTGTGCGTGTTATATTGTTAATTGTTCGAATTTTTCTTTCGGCTTTCCCATTTTGAGGTGGGGTATGTGAACATGAAAGACGCAAAGACATCCCATTTTGGTGACAAAATTCTTTAAATTCGGTATTTATGAATTCACTATTATTGTCACATTGAAAACATTTATTGGATTTGTCAAATTGAGTTTTGATAAAAATACTAAATTGTTTAAAAACAGTGAAGACATGTGATTTCTGCTCTAAGGAAAATGTCCACAGAAAAATTCGAATAATCATCCAAAATAAACATATAATATTTATGACATGCGAAACTTAATACTGGGAAGTCCACAAATCACAATGCATAAGATCAAATGACATAATCGTATGTGAAGTAGATAATGAAAAAAAAAGTTTATCATGCTTCTCAAAAACACAAGATGGGAAAATAGAAGAGTCCAAAAATTTGTTACAATCAACAAAATTATTCTTCCTAAAAGCATTGAACACCGGTGCTCCCGGGCGTCCCAACCGATTATGCCATACGATAGGAGAAATAATTGCAACAGTTAATGGTTTAGTGACTTGGTTGTTGGTAGTGGTAGTGATGGGATACAAGTCTCTCGTGCTATTACATCTAATTAGTGACATCCCCGTTTGAAAATCATTCACAGAAAATCCAAACGGATCAAAATTCTCAAAAATATTATTGTCAGTTGTAAAATGTCGTACAAATATCAATTTTTTTAATTAGTGTTGGTGCATGTAGGACATTTTCAAATATAAAAGTGGGTGAGGGGGGAGAGTTTTACTTGACCAATGCCACAAATTGGAATTTCATGCCCGTTGCCGACAATAATATTTTTATTACTGCTCATATTAAAAAAAATGAGAGATTTCCTTTAGATGTCGTCATGTGTGACGTAGCCATGTACCATGAATCGTCTGGAACATTCAAATTCATGTTGTTCATGGCATGTTCAATGTCGGTGGAAGCATAACTTGCGGAGGATGGTCCATGGGCTGCAAAAGCTTGTTGCGGACGAGATCCAATAACTCAAGACTGTCGGTTTGAAGACGATGGTCTGGCCCACGATGAGGTGTGATATTGGCATCCCATTGTGGTGCCCAAGCCCACGACTGGCACTGCACCCACCGACCCCGGTCAGACTTAGCTTGCAGCTGCCACTAGTTGGGTCGCCACTGCCACTGCCACTGCCCCTGATGTTGGTGGTTGTTACTGCCGCCCCTACCCCGTCCATTCCACTATTATTTTTCCCTCTGCGATTGTTACGATTTGACCCCTATTTTTACCGTTGTTGTTGCGGTTTCAAGTTCCACCCGAACCAGAATTTTGGATCGTAAAATCTGCGAAAAAATGAATTGGTGGAGACGAGGGCAGTTCCGGCAGTGGTTGCCCCGATGTTGTTTGTTTGCCTTGCAGGTTTCTTCAAGAATTAATCGCGAACGAGCCTCATAAAATGATGCAACTGATTACTTTGTTGAATGAACGTAGCAACCATATCATAATGTTCATTCAACCCCACAATTAATTGAAGAACCAACCGTTGATTCGTCACAGGCGCACCAATATTGGATAGTTGGTTGGCAACCATTTTTAATTCTTGGCAATAGGTGAAAACGTTTGAAAAACCATCCAACTTGACGTTGGTGAATTGGTTTTCAAGATAGATTGCCCTAGAAAGTTTATTATCTTGAAAAAAATATTTGTAATCGTTCCTACGCTAGTTGAGCCGTAGGTTCCAAAATGATATGCAAAATGTCGTTAAAAATTGTGCCTTATCCATTGAAGGATTATAGTATCTAAACGAGACCATAACATTTTGTCAACAACGGTGGTGTCCGATGAAGACTCAGAAGGAAGAATATGGTCAATAACCTCGTATACTCGACAATGTATTTTAAATAAATCTACCGAAGAGGATATTTCCCTTTTCCCATCTAAAAAATTACCAAAATAAAATTCTTGACATTATTGACGGCAAGAGAGGGATGAAATTATTTTTGGTCAGCCATGATTAACACAAAAAAACCACAAGAAAGATGAGAAAAAATGAGGTAGAACGAAACCCGGAATAAAGTTTGGAAGAGGATGTCGAGGGATAGGTGGTATTGCGGCAAGAAGTAGGTGGTTACGGCTAGGATTATGGTTAGGATTAGGAAAAAACCCAATCAGGGTTTGTGGGGGTAGTCGATTGATTTATGATTTTCCGAGAGGGGTGGTCGGTTGTGTGTAGTAGGGCAAGAAAAAATCAATATTTGGTTTTGATACCATTAAAGAAGTTAATTTCATGATCTTATTTCATTCCAATATTGTCATATATATATATATATATATATATATATGGAGGTATAGTAAGGGAAGACGTATCTATTTATACCCTAAATATGTGATATTAATTTACAATCATATCTTAATCATGATGTGATACTAATTCATGTGTGTGCAAGTAGGCACTTCAATTTTTTTTTCATTTTGTCCGTTGGACACTCAAACTTACAAAGTGATCATCTAGATACCTTCAAATTTATGTGTTATGTCAATGTCAGCTAGTGTCACATCATCGATTGTGCTTACGTGCGCCACTTTATACAAATTGAGGTGTATACACCTAAAATTACAAGACTTGTTTGTAGAGATGGCAATGGATCCCGGACCCGATCCGGATCCGGTGGATCCAGATCCGTTTTATTGGATATGGATATTCAAAGTTTGGACCCGACGGATCCGGATCGGACCCGGGTCCGTTTATGATGGATCGGATCTGGATCTGGATCTTGTCTTTGAGATCCGTATCCGGTCCAGATCCGACCCGTGAATCCGTTTTTTATTAAATTAATTATACATTTATTATTTATACATCATGGCACCGAATCCTTTGTAATCTTAATTTTATTTTATATTCAAAGGGCCGAAGGCCATTATTTTTTTAATTGATACACGTTTTGCGTGTTATTCTTTAATCATTATATTAATCATTTATGTGGTACTTATGTAGTAGCTTAGGTATTGAGAGGATTGTTTCTCACTACAGCAATAGCCAATAGGCATAACAATTGTCAACAATGTCATTTAGTCCTAATTTACGGATGCATTCCCATGATTCCGTTAAATTAAATTGACTCTTTTTCTAGAAAATTTGGACTGATTAGAAGGTATAACTTAATAATCAGTCACTTTGATTTGGATCCAGATCCGATCCGTGGATCCGGTGGATCCGATGGATCTGGATTTGGATATGATTTTATGGACCCTATGGATCTGGATCTGGATATGAATACATGTATGTAAAACGGATATGGATCTGGATCTAGTAGGATCCGGTCCAGATCCTACCCGTTGTCATCCCTACTTGTTTGTCAGCTGAAGCCAAATTTAAAAATCTATTTATGTATTATGCCTAAAAAAATTATCATAGATAAAGCAGTTCATTAGATATAAAAGAAAAATACTCCATTACTACTAATACTAAAAACTAAATATAAATGGATTGAGTAATTACTCTTTTCTCACAATTTATATGAACATTTCTTTATTTAATAGTAATTTAATCTTAATCTTTACCTTTAATATTTAACAAAATTATTTATAATCAAATAAATATGAACTTATTTATTATGATTTAATGGGATGATTTCAAATAAATATTTATTGAGTAATTAATTATTTTTGCCTTTACAACGACAACCCACCATTGTACTGCTATTGATCTGACTCTTGCTTCAAGGTGTATCAGAGAGTCGCCTCCCAGCATGGCAAATGGCAGTGCAACAATATAGAGAGAATTGAATTGGTCAAAAGACATCTGCTGTTTTTCTGATTTGAGAGGACAGTGAATCTCTGAGACGCCGTCTGCATGATCAACTTTATAATCAAGTCACCAATTACTAGCCTTTTCTCTACTCCCCTCATCTCATCCCTCTGGACCCTCTCCCTATTCTAATTTATTTGACACTTTTAGTTTTTAATAGTTAATAAATTGTTTTTTATCGTAATTTTTTAAATTTTTTAAATTATTAATTATATTAACTTATACTGTTTTTTACATATTTCTGCATATATCAACTTTATTTCGATTTTTTTAAAATTCAATAACCAAACATCGGGTAAAAAATAAAAAAATCTACGTGAAAGATCTCAAATTGAACTTATATACATACTCTTAGTGCATGTTTGATTTAATTCTGGCAACCCAAAGGTAGGGCTGCACAAATTTCGGTCCGGACCGAAAAATCGGACCGGACCGAGAAATTCGGTCCGGTCTTCGGTCCGTGTTTTTTAATAATTCGGTTTTCGGTCCGGTCCGGTCCGGTCCAGGTTCGGTCCGGTCCGGACCGAATTTTTTTTTATTTTTTTTATAATATATATATATATAATATATATTGAATTATATAATTCCTAATATATATAATATATATAATATATATAATTCCTAATATATATAATATATATAATTCCTAATTTTCTAAATTCCTAATATATAATATATATATAATTTCGGGTCGGGTTCCGGGGCCCGTTTTTTTTTAAAATTGAATTACCAATACTGAAATTGACATTCTCGGACGCGGTGCCACGAAATTTTTACGTTGAAATCTATTGTACATCGCAAGATATTTAGATTTGAAAATGGGAAAAACGTAACGATTTGGGGGAAAAGAGAAATTGAGGGGCAAGATGGACGTTTTTGGAGAAATCGGACGAATCAAACTGCTTATGCAGTTTGGCCACCCCCGTATCGAAAAAATACGCGAAATCAAAAAAAAAATTAGGTAAAACGGACGTCCGAGCGCAAAGTTATGACCGTATAAAGTTTGATTAATTTACAACCTATATTTCATATGTCAATACGTCAGGGGCTGGCGGAGGCGGGGCTGAGGGCTGGGGTTGGTTGGGGGCTGGGAAATCAAATTCGGTCCAATCGGTCCGAAAACCCGGACCGGACCGGACCGAGAAATTCGGTCCGATCTTCGGTCCGGATAATCCCGGCGTTCGGTCCTCGGTCCGGTCCGGTTCGGTCCGGTCCGGTCCGATCCTGACCCTTTGTGCACCCCTACCCAAAGGTCAGAAGTGATTGTTGGTTGATACTTTCGTGAAAATGAGCAAAAATTGAAGTATTTGAATTTCTCTCCAAAATCAATTCTTCTATTCAAAATTAATTCTGGAAAAACTATAATTTCTAGCTTCTAAGGTGAGTATAATCAATTCTACATTTTTTCAATTAGTATTTTTACCTTTTCCTTCATTATCCTCTTTAAATTAATATTGTAATAATATTTAATAATATTTTAATTACTATATTGCATTTTAAATTAGTATTGTAATAATATTCTACTAATATTTAAGTACTATAATGCACTTTAAATTATATTATCTATTTATAATTTTTATTTACATACTTTCATTTTAGTAATTTTTATTTATATGTATTTGACTAAATGTCGATTTTAGTAATTCTACATTCAAAAACATTTTTAATCAAAACTATCCAAACATCATGAGTTGATAACAATCACTTTTATGTTGTTGCATTCAAACATAAATCAATTATTGTCAATTTACCGTCTGTATTATTGAAACGGGCTTAATGGGAAAGCTTAATAGAGTGAATACTCGACAGTTCAAAATATTTGCATAACTTAACAATAAAATTATATTTTTAGCTATACTTTTAGTTTTAAAAACTCAAATTCTCTTAAAAACATCCATTTACAGTCTGTATTAAATTTCAAAAAGAAAGTGAAAACTCGACAACTCAAAAATATTTGCATAACTTAACAATAAAATTATATTTTTAGCTATACTTTTAGTTTTAAAAACTCAAATTCTCTTAAAAACATCCATTTACGGTCTGTATTAAATTTCAAAAAGAAAGTAAAAACTCGACAACTCAAAAATATTTGCATAACTTAACAATAAAATTATATTTTTAGCTATACTTTTAGTTTTAAAAACTCAAATTCTCTTAAAAACATCCATTTACGGTCTGTATTAAATTTCAAAAAGAAAGTGAAAACCCGACCGCTCAAAAATATTTGCATCACTAACAATAAAACTATAATTTTAGATACACTTTTAGTTTTTAAAACTCAAATTTCTTAAAAATCCATAAATTATGATGTTTATTTAATTTATGTAATATGACTTTTTAAAAGAAATGACATATATTGCATATTTTTAAAGAAATTGTGTGTTAATAAGAATTTCCACCATCTAATTTGTAGAAAAAGGGATTGAGAGATCCACAAGTATTTTTGTCATATTATTTTATTTTAAATTAACTAATCTCTGTTTTATTATTCTACCACGAGACAAGAATAACGTGTTCCGGTATTATTACAAAATATTGATATAACTTATTTTAGGATAAGTAACTAAATAAAAGATAACACAGTACTAAGTTTCTATTTTAAAACTATTCATCGTTTATCCATCATACCAAGCCATCCCTTAACATATTGAAGAGTAGTACAATATATTTGTTAGATTATGTGTCGTTTCTTAATTGGTTAGAGTTATACATATATTAGTAAAATAAATGAATTAATTATGACTAAATTTATATATTATTTTATGCAGAATTTAATTATTCAAATAGTAGTAGTTAGACTTATACTATTGCTCTGCATAAAATAATATATATATTTCGTCATAACTTATACATATATCGACCGTGTCGGTTTCTAATTGCAAACCAAACACCTATTAATTTTATACATAAATAATTTACCTCATAAGTCATAACTAGCCACCAAACATAGTACTCATTCCGTCTCAAGTTATAGTAGGTAGTTTGAAAATAAAAATTAAATTTTATAATTTAAAATAAATCAAAGATATTTTTGTGATTACGAAATGACCCCTGTTCTTTTATGGTTTCTTGATATCTAGTTGAAAGGGAATTGAGTATGTTTCAGAACGAACGTAAAACATTAGGGTTTTGTTGGAGTAATGAGATGGTACATGTTACTGGCACCTACAAGAATCCTCAAACTGGGCCTATGGAGATTGTGTTTGCCTTGGTACTATCACCCACTACAGGGGGGAGACAAATGCTACAGAGAGTCTATAACCTCCAGGTACATACTCTCTCTTTCCATAGTCCATATAGTCCAATAGTCAACTCAATCACTCATTTAATTTGACCCTCCCTTTCATACATGCTTTTCTCGATGGACGGACTAAAGACCCCACCAAGTACACTGCTCTGCTCTCTAAAGCAATACGCGTAAGCCATTTCCAAGTACAACTATAAATTCATATTTATTAAGTTATTTGAGGTCTCTGCCAGTAATAAATAATAATATCATATGAACTGAAAAAGAAAAAATAATAATTCATAAAACTAATTTGATTTTTGTTTACATTATTTAAAATGTTATGAGCCTAAAAAAAGGATGACCGATGCACTAAACTTTCGCTATATGCGGGGTTCGAGAAAGGGCCGAACCACAAAAGTTTATTGTACGCAGTCTTATCTTGTATTTCTGCCAGAAGTTGTTTCCACGACTTGAACTCATGATTTTCTCGACACATGACAACAACTTTACCATTACTATGAGCCTAAATTATCTTTTCTAAATTATAAAAAAAATTGTTCCGAATTTTATAAAAAAAATTGTCGGGGAGATTTAGGCTCTTTCAAGTGTTTTTGTCTAAAAGGTGCCTTGAATAAGGACTTACTACCCGGACCTTCCTAGGCAAAAACACTCGAAAGAACCTAAATCTCTCGAGAATTTTATAAATCTGAATAAAATTTCTATAATTGTTGAGATTATTCATAATTGTATATTGTGATTAGGAATGGTTAGTATTAGTTAAAGAAGATTATGAGATATTTGGTTAGTTGAAGATATTTTTAGTTAGTTGGATATTTTGGTCATTTCACATGCATAGTATAAATACATGTATCTGTGTTGATATTAATAACAATACACATTTTTCTATTCCAGAACCTTCTCCACTCATCCATCGTCTCTCTCTCTTCAACCGCCCTTCACCCCTTTCTTCTTCCTCTCAACTACATCGTCAACAATGGCGATGTAGTGCTTCTCTCAACCATTCATCTGTGTTTCATCATGGTATCAAAGCCATCTCTAGTTGTTTCTTTTTCTTGAAGTCATGAAGTCCAACCGTCGATCGACTGTGAGTCAAAAAAAGAGAGGAAGGAATCGGAAGTTGCATGCAGTAGTTTCCATTGTCGAAACAGAAACTATTGAGGAGATTGAAGGAGGATTCTGCAATTGTAAACAATCGATTGAAGGAAACCGATTGAAGGAGATCTACAATTGCGATTGAAATTAAAGGAGATCTGTTCGAATTTGCAATTAACTACTGGAGGAAGATCCGGTTAATTGAAGGATTCTAACACAACAATCATGGAACAATTGAGGAATCAGTATCTTATTTGCTGCGATGTCGATCATAATCATCCACTATCTCTTTCCGCCGGATGCTCAGTCTCGACTATTGGAGTAATTCTCACATGTATGGATAATTACACCTTATGGAGTAGAGCCATGAAATTAGCTCTATTAGGAAAGAACAAGATTGGCTTCATAGATGGAAGTGTCAGGAGAGAATTGTACCATGGATCTCAGTCTGGTTTATGGGAAAGGTGCAATGCAATAGTAGTGTTGTTATACCCCGTATTTCCTGAGTATGTACGTGAGGGCATACGTATATTAATTTGAGCCTTAAAGTAAGCATAGTTTCGAAATTTGTACACAAGTGCCAAAAAGAGTCGTTTTTCGACGAAACGTTTCCACAGCTTTCGTAGGGAAAATTCCGGCTATGTCATTTATAATTTTTGCGGATTTTTCCGAGAGACGAAATATTTTGGACCAACGGGAGGGTGACACTTGTCACCCAAGTGACTGATTTGGTTGAGCTCCTTTGCACGCTTTTTTCATGTTTCTTGCCTTAAACATTTGGTCAATGTTTGGCTAGATATTTTTGTGTAGTAGATGAGAAAGTGGGGCCCACAAACACTTGTCCAAATCCTAGCCTACACTTGCCTAACACTTGTCTTCATCTTGGCCATTGGTTGGCCATTGCTTGACCTATAAATACCCACTTAGTTGATGAACTTCTTCATCCAAAATCATTCTCCAAGTCTCAAAATCCCTCCCTTAAGTGTAGCATTCGGCCAAGTCCCTCCCCTTTGTTGGGCCTTGTGGCGAGAGCCTACCACTGCTAGTTGTTTTCGTATAATACCCACTTGTTGTGGTATAGAAATACTCTCTAGTATTGTTATAATGCCCAAATACCTTGGCCTAAATACCTTGTAGTATTCCCAAGGTTACCTCTATCTGAAAAGCCCATAAATACTAGTATACTTTCCTTTAGCCACTAAACGAAACCCTTTGGAAAAATCTTCACCGTAGTTGAAGTTATAAGTAGAAGTTGGTTAGAACTTCTAAGGGTTGGTTGGAGCGGGTCGGGCGCACGGAGTAGGAGCTAAACCTTGCTCGGGATCGACATATAAACTCGGATAATTTTGGGCTTATCGAGGTAAACATTCCTAACCTTCATTGTAATTGGAAATTACATGTTGTAGGAGTATATAGTTAAGTATACTATATATAGAACCGAACATAGTTGTGCGGCAATGTCTTTTGACTTAAGCTGAATAATACTTACGGCGGTGTCTTGCGACTTAAGCTGAATTTAAAGAAAGCGAATCGTAATTACATAGGGTGTATTACGATGAACTTGTGTAGCATTCTTGTGTAGTAGAATTGTACACGTCGGTTAGGCGTGTTAACCCCCTGGTTGGCTTGGTGGCCGGCCTCGATAGAGGAGGAGATTTTATTTTGTTGCGGGAGAGTCTTTGCGAATTTTACGTAGAATATTCTACATTGAGATCTAAGATGTTAATAGGCGCGCGTGGCCTCTATAGGTTGAAATACTACGTGTGGCGTGAGTCTACTTGGCTTAAAGTAGCCAGCGGTTTGAGGTACTTGGGCGTTTGGCTATTAGTCGATAATCGTCGCGAGGTATGTGAACCTCTTCCTATCTTTTCTAGCATGATATGTGTGTAACTATGTAGTACGGTGAGCGTCACGTGTGCTAAATGTATTTGATTGGTTTGAGACATAAAGTGTTATAACGGCTTTATGGGAGGTTAGTTATATGACTTTATGTAGATAAGAAAATGCTTTGTGATTGTTAAAAGGTAAGCGATTTGACTTATAAGCGACTTGATGTGTGATAATAAAGCATTTGAAGTATTTCATTAAGAAACCGTTTTGAAAGAAGAGTAATACTTGGTTTTGAAAACATAAGAGTTATACTAGCTTTATGGGAAGTTAGGTATAACGTCTTAAGAGACTTGACTTGATATGGATGTTAGTGTGAAACCTCATTCGTGAGTAATGAGTACTTGATTTTAAAAGGAATAATGTTTCTTGATTGAATCGAATAAGTATCGAACAAACCACTGCGGCGCTAATAAAGGAAAATGTAATGACTAACAGTATTATTAAAACCGATAGAAACCTCCATCTGCATGAAGCTAAGATGAGACAAAATGATATTACATTTTCTAGATCATGGCTGCTTAATAAGATTGATTATGATCAAGAATAACCTACTTTAGGGCATATGTTACTCAATTGTTTTAAAAGAGATTAAGACATTGAACTATGAAACTTTTCTAAAAAGAGACTTGCGTAATTGAAATTAGGCAAAGCCGAACTTTAGGGTAAAGAAAGGCATTGTGTTGTCTTAAAATGGTTTAAAACATAACGTGTATAACGACACTTATGGGAAGTTGGTTATAACGACGTTATGAAAACAAAGAAGGTTTTATCACTGGTTTTAAGGTGGTAACTTGACTTTAAAAAGAGAAGTGTTTTGGTCTAAAAGAAGGCATGGTGTTGCCTTAATTTGGTTTTAAAAGGATAGTATGGAAGTTGTTTTAGTTTACTTAAAGATATAAGTCACTCTATTTTTATACTACGATCGGGTGACTTTTATAAAAGGAATAAATCTCTTTAAAAGGAATTTAACGTACGTAGTACTTTAGGGGTAAAACCCGAACTTGGGCATAAAATGAAAGTACTTCGAGTTGTGTATAAAATTGCCTATGCTTGTTGTTGTGAAACTTGCCTATGCTTGTTCTTGTGAAACTTGCCTATGCTAGTTGTTGTGAAACTTGTCTATGCTTGTTGTGATAGCCTTTGTTGTGCAAGAATTGTGTTTCTATACTACCGCGTCTCTCGATGGAGGGTCGGTTGACTTGTTGAGAACTTACTTGGACGTGACCGGCGGTGTGGATAAATTCCGCAGTGCGTTCCTGTTGATAGTGTTACTTTTGTTAATCGCTTTGGACATCTCGACACGATCGTGGCGCGCGGGTATGCTTCCACTTTGATTCTGCGCTTGTTGTCTTATTATTTCCGCTTTGGACATCGACCACGATCGTGGCGCTGCGGGTATGCTTCCATTTGGAATCTTTGTCTTATTGTTTCCCTTTGGACATCTTGACACGATCGTGGCGCGCGGGTATCTTCCATTGGAATCTTTGTCTTATTGTTTCCACTGGACATCTTGACCACGATCGTAGCGCGCGGGTATGCTCCCATTTGGAATCTTGTCTTATTTGTTCCCTTTGGACATCACGACACGATCGTAGCGCGCAGGTATGCTCCCATTTGGATTGTTGTCTTGTTGTTATCATATCATGCATCGCCGTGATGAGAAAGGTACTCACCGCGGGATTGATGTTGTGGCGTGAGACCACGAATTGTCTGGCAATTATGTGTGTGCGTCTTGTAGTTTGGTTATCATACATCTCCTGCTTTTATAGGCTAGTATGATTTCATTTCTGATATTTCTGATTTCACATACTTGGTACTGTTATCTTGACCTCGCCCGAAGTGCGTTAAATCTGCGGTAGAAGTCATCATTGTCGATCCGCGTTTAGGATCTCATTTCGGCATTTTGGGAAGCTCCGTTTCGTCGGAGGCTTATCTTTGGTATGTTACCACAGTGTGTAAGTTCTTGAGCGTTCGGGGTATGGCGGGCCTGTCGTCATAGTTGTTGTATAAATCTTAGAGTGCATGCTTTGTTGTGGGCGGGGTTTGTAAAAAGGATAGCTGTTGGGTATTTATGTATATATGATGAAAGCATTGTTTTGGTTGCTTTGTTTATTTATCTTGTCTCTTAATTCATGTTCATGTTTTTATTTCCATTGATTTTCTCGATGTTGTATCACTAGGGTGCAGGTAAGGCACGATCACGGGCCGGTTGGTCGTGACAAAAGTGGTATCGAAGCGATTAGTCCTCGGAAAGTGTCTGACCGTGTCTAGTAAGTCTTGATTATCGATGTGTTGTGCACCACATCTATAATCGGAGGCTGAGACATTTAGGATTGGTTTCCATTCTTCTCATTACGAGATCGTGCCTTAGAAATTTGTGTTGTAAGTTGAACCCTCCAGCGTATCTCGTTTTTACGATTATGCCTCGCCTTAGGCAACCGGGCGAGAAGGGCAAAGCGTGAAGGAGATCTGAGTAGAAGCGTGGCGATCTCTACGAGACCACGATACACGAGCCTCGGCCCTACAGTGAGGCGGAGAAGATAGGTTACAAGAGATGGCCCGATTAATGGCGGGGTTGTGGCGAACTTGAGATAAAGCTGGGCCAGCGATTCGATCCAATGCACCGTAATTCAACCGGCGAGCGGTTTGAGACTACGGGATTTTACGAGTGTAACGCGAGTTTTATGGGTCGAGTGCGAGGATGATCGCGAGGAGTTCATCCGGCGATTCTGACGGATCATGAGTGATCGAGCATCGGAGACCGAGTCGGTGGTCCTAGGTTCGCATCGGTGCGTGATACCGCGATCGATTGGTTTGATCGTGAGTGTCGGGAGAGAATGCACTTAGGCTTTGTGGGACGAGTTCTCAAAGGCATTTCTTGCACACTTCTTGCCGCGGATGAGGAGGGCTCGGTAAGCGCTTTTTGGTGTTGCGGCGAAGCAGGCGTCTGATGCGGGAAGTACAATGTGAGTTCGACTCATTGGCGTGACGTCCGCATTAGTAGCTAGTATGGAGGATCGAGTCCACCGATATATTCTGAGGCTCGATGATTACCTAGCGAGAGAGTTGTTGGTGTAGCTCTTCAGGGCATGAACATTGCCGCGTCGAGCTTATGCACTTGGAGGTGAGGCGGAGAAATCGGCGAGAATGACCAAAGTCGTGAAGAGGCGAAGCTGCGAGGTCCTTTGGTGATTTTCGAGGCGACCGCCTCGGCGGACTAGTTATGCGCCTCGCCCGATCTGAGTGGTCCTCTACAATCTTGAGCGTCGAGTTTTGAGGCGGTCGGGGCTCGAGGTTGAATTTTGGAGAGCGGGGTGTTAACGGTGAAGCCACCCTACCTCGTTGTGGCCGTGTGGTAGACTCGCGATGGGAGTGTCGTGCTAGTCCTAGAGTTTGTTTTGCATGCGGCGTGAGGCCATTTAGGGAGACTGTCCGGCCGGGGTAGTGCTGGTAGGATAGCACAGACTACGAGATTAGTTGCGGGTTCTTCACCCTACGGCTAGGCGGGATGTTCATACAGCGAGCCCGGTAAGTCGCGGTGGAAGTTCCCGATTTAACGGTCCTTTGAGCGCCTATTTTCGGTATATCCTTAACCTCTAGAGACTTGTATGTATTGATGTTATGATAATGTGTTAAGTGTTATGTTCGGATAGCTTTGTGCTAAAACGTGATGTAGAACCTGGTTAGTGAGAAGGGTAAGCTTGGGGGTGAGAAAATGATGAACCTTAGAATATTACAGTTGAGACCTTAGATGTAAGGCCGTCTTGAGTACCAGATTTTGCAAGTGATCCTTGTCGGAGCGCATTTTATGCCTAGAACGTTTCGTGTGATAAAGTCCCTGGGTAGTGTGCAATGGAAGTGGTAGCTTTCATGACCTGTAGAGGTAAGATTGTTCCGGATCGGGGAACAAGAGCGTTGTCGCGCCCTTTTTCGGCCGCGACATTTATTAAAAGCGAACCCTGCTCAAAAATGCAAATGTTAGAAGATAAATAATAAAATGCTAAAAGGTTTAAGAGGCTTAAAGGTTTTAAAAATGCTAAAAGGACTAATGTTTAAAAAGGTACAAAAAGTGCAAAGATGCTAAAATTTAAAAGGGTGCTAAAATGCTAAAGGGTTGCTAGAATGCTAAGGGTTCGCGGAGTCGCCACCTAATTAATTGGGTGAATTAGGACACCTAAATGTTTAACTAGTTTGAAGTAAAACATTAACTCCATTTTAAGGGTCTGCTAAACTTAATGAGATTCTGGGTAAGGGTTCTTTATTAATCTAGAGGGAAGGGGTTAGGCACCCTCTAAGATCCGCTTAACTGCGGTTGTCTGCCAAACCTAGGGTAATTATTATATTTAAAAATGCAAAATGAAAGCTCCTCGCTTAATAAAAATGCTAAAATGTTAAAATGTTTAAAAGGTGCTTAAAGTATAAAAAAGCGAAAGGTGTTATAAATAAATAAAAGAGTCAAATCACGAGTTTAAAAGAATGCTAAAATGTTAAAAGGTGCTTAAAGGTGCTAAAAGATTAATTTTAAAGCTAAAGGGTGCTAAAGGTGCTAAAGGCGCTTAAAAATGCTAAGGGCGCTTAAAAATGCTAAAGTCTTTGAAAGTAGTGCTAATATGCTAAAGTACAAAAGAATGCTAGGAGGTGCTAAAATATCAAGGGCGAGTGTGCTAAAGGTGTTAAATGCTAAAGGGCGATTAAAAGTGCTAAAAGGGCTAGAAATGCTAAGATGCTCTGGTGCTTTATGGACTAATTGTGTATCTTGCTAGTTGAATTAATCTTGCCTACCACAAATGCGGTATTATAGATGCTTAAAGACGATTCTTGAGGGTTTAGGAAAAAATCTGTTATGAATTTTAATAAGAAACAGAATGTTGGTTTTATGATGCAAGTTAAATCATTTAAATTATTTTTGCAGAATTTAGACATGCTTAATAGTCCTAAAAGACAAATAAAGTAGAAGTGCATTTCTAATTATGAATTACTTTCCACCTTATATGTTTGAAGCTTAATTGTTCCAAATATCCTAAATATTACAGAAATAGAGTAATTAAATTACAATAAACAAATAAATAAATGAAATGCAAGTAAAGAGAGAGGATGGGATTTAAGAATGCTCTTTACGACGGATGACGGCGTCCTATTTGTTTTTCTAGGAATTCTTGAAGCGGGAACGTGAATGCGGATGCACATAGACGCGGGTTGTCGTTTGAAATAGCTCGTGATGAGTCTCGCCGGGAGACTCTTCATTTTGCTCCGGTGCGTGCCATGTAAGAAAAAGAAAATGATAAGGATTAGTACATGCCCAGATTCATTAAACAAAGCAGGCACTTGACACGTAGTTTGCATTTAAGCCAACACGTGTATATAAATACCAAACAAAAGCGATATCAGATAAGGATCTGACGGCAAGTAGTATTGTACATAGCCCCGACAATTCCAAGTAAGGCGGTATGCAAAGCGAAGCGATGGCGGGCAAAGACACTAAGTAGTATGCAAACAGAGACAGTGGCAGGGGCAGTAAAACAAGCAGGGCTGCTGGACCAAGTAAATGATCAGTTGTGCCTTTAGACAAATAAATGACCTCAGGGAAATAACTTGCCCAAAATCAATGTAGAGTTTCATTTAACTTAACTATTCCAATCAATCATAAAGTACACAACAGACAGGAAAGGGAGAAAAACAGTCCAATATGGTCACTCCTGGCAAACCAAAAGGGAAACAAGGCTTCGTTTTGTTAGGTAGTTTTTAGCATAAATCAGCTCAACATGTGTAGTTATTCCCTGGACTGATTGACCTGGCCGCGACATCTATTGCGATTTGCAAAACATTTACGAAGGTGGGACAAATGAACTTTTATTCTAGATGCCATATATTCAATTCATTTATAAGCGATTATAGGCTTGCTTGATGTCCTCTAAGGTCAGATTACCAGCTGTAGATATAGACTCATATACTAACATAGGAAAGAAACAATATATGGCCAGTTATGTCATGTTTCAACCATTGGCCTCAAGATCTAACGGGCATAACATTGATCAACTAACAAGTATGCAAGGGGGCAGAAAGGATACAGGAATGGATAAACCGGATGCAACATATCCAGATAGGCAGAGATCCATTTTGCCTGGACTAAACATGCAGTTATGATATGACGTTTATAAACAACATTCAGGAATCCATCGCAGACAAGCACATCACAATAGGCAATTTAGACATGAAGATCCAATTCAAGCAATGAATAAGAAACACTTAGCAATAGACAATAGATATTTCAAACAAAACTAAAAGGTAGATTCCTCTATAACCAAACATGAAGCAGGCATGGACATTCTCCACAGGGGGCAAACACAATAGCACAATACTCCCATATTTATTTATACACAACTGACTATTCTGAGCAGATTCATGGACATATTAGCAGTCAAATCTTTTGATTAGGGAGGCATTTGAATAGGTTAATATGGCAAGCCTTCAATTATCGCAGACCAGAGTAGAGACAGATGTTAGATAAGTTTAACAGTCAAGTAAACAGTGACGACATTAAACCATCAATTTCGACCATAACAGCAGCGATTAAAAGCATTAGCATTATCCGTAGAGCAAATTACTCGAACAAGTTATAAAGCTTAAATCGCACAAGAAATCTGAAAGAGAACGGGTTTACCTTCTCCGGACAGCGACCCGGGGCAGCGTATCAAGTCGTCGGAGCCACTCGACGGGTTATTGCGATGCGATTGAAAAGGTGAGGTTTTGTTTGCTGGTTTTGGGGTTTGCGATGCGAATGAAAGGGCGAGGTTCTCTGCTGGTTTTGGGGTTTGCGATGCGAATGAAAGGGCGAGGTTCTCTGCTCTGTGTTCCACTGCTGCTAAGGGTTTCGATGCTATCGGTTCCCTAAATTGCTATGTAGTTCCTCCTCGAGCTCAATCGATGCTCGACTCTCCTATGTTCGACAACTGCGCCGCGGTTATTGGCTCTTCGAGGTCCTCTATCGATGCCTTTGCATGCTCTTATATAGCCCCATGAGTTCAAGTTAGGTAAATAGTAAGGGCTGATTCTAGGCTTGATATTGGTGCTGATTCGTGTGATTTCTTGACGAGATTTCGTATTGATTTGCTACTGATTTTAGAACGATTTAGTATGCCTTCAGTTATGGTAAGCTATATCTTTTCGAAGCTGGGTGTGCATGGGTAAGGAAGGTAGCGGATTCTCGGCGAAATCCGGATGTCTTTGGTGCCTTCGCGCGATGGGAGTGCGAGGTGAGGAGGTGCGCGAATGAAAGGTTTCGTTTAGGGTTTTTTTTCTCTTAAGAACATTATGGACGAAGAGTAAGTGAAAATTTCTTGAATCGTTTAAAGGATAGGCGTGGGCTTTGCGGGTCTTTGGTAGGCGACGTATTGGGTGTGGGTGCGAATCGCGGGCGTTATTGAGGCTGGTGGTAAGGTTAATTAATTAGTTTTAGGCTAGTTTTTTAATTAGTTAATAGGCTAGTTTTTTTAATTAGTTAATTAATTAATTAATGATAAATCAAATTTAACAAATGTGATCAAATTATTTAGGTGCTTCATTAATCTAATTGTTATAATAAGTGCGGGCGTGTTATTTAATTAGTGCTTAATATTTTGAAATGCGGCGCTATTTAAAATCTTATTATTGCATTATTGAGAAGTTAAATTAAAATTGAATTGAGTTTAGATTAAATTATTTAAATGCTAAATGCAAGTATGATATTTAAGAATTGTTTAAAGCTTTTTAAATGCGACGCTATTAAATGCATGTATTAGATTAAAATTGATTTTAAATTACAAATGATTACTAATAAATGCGGCTATGCTACCTGACACGACGTTATCGCTAAATTATTTATTTTATGCATTTATTAATTATTTAAGAATTACGACAAAGCTTAAAGTTAGTTAATGCGGGCGCGGGACTCTAAGTGTTTAAAACTCTACGTAAGACGCGATGCCATTATTAAATTATTTATTTATGCCTGTATTTAATGTTTTATTGTTGTATTTTATTATAAAAATCCTAAAAAATTATTTTACAAAATTAGTGTAATTTTATGGTTAATGGCTGGACGGGAGGGTCAAAATTGGGTGTCAACAAGCGTGATGCGTTAAGTGGGTCGGGTTGGGGCCATGATGAGGGCCAACCCGCGGCCTGTTTCGAGGTAGGGTCAGCTCTGGGTGGTCCCGCCAGGTGGTAGGGTCACGAGGGTGTTAGGCCCAGGTTTAGATGACCATCGTATGAGTTCGTGGATATGTTCGACCATAAGCGGACCGTGAAGGCCGGGAATGGCCTTAAGGAAGATTGAGGCTAGTAAGATAACCAAGTTGGAGGTGGTGACTCCAAGGTTTGGAGAACTGAAGCGAGGACTGAAGTATGGTACGTATACTAGAAGAGTTCAAGTGTTCGAGAAGAGTACGACGAGTAAGGGTAGAGGCGAGCATGTATTGCGAGCATAGATATGATCATTTCTTGTGAAGGGAGAAGGTGCGAAGGATGTATATTTTAGACCTCAGGGATCGCATGCGATCGGTACCATTTGTTGGGTCGCGGAGTGACACTAGAACCTCGCGGCAAAGTGACAAAAGTTTGTGATGTTAGAGGTGTTTCCTCGTGGACTTGGATGTAAGTATTTGCGCGGGTGTTTTACGTGGCGGTGTGGCGATTGTTCTCGTATGTATTGTAGTGTAGTCTATACTGGCGCATGTGTGTGTTGAGGCTTAGAAGGAACATTGGGACGAATGTTTCTAAGGAGGAGAATGTTATACCGTATTTCCACGAGTATATGCGTGAGGGCATACGTATATTAATTTGAGCCTTAAAGTAAGCATAGTTTGAAATTTGTACCAAGTGCCAAAAGAGTCGTTTTTTAAATGAAGCGTTTCCACGACTTTCGTAGGGAAAATTCCGGCTATGTCATTTATAATTTTTGCGGATTTTTCCGAGAGGCGAAATATTTTGGACCAACGGAGGGTGACACTTGTCACCCAGTGGACGATTTGGTTGAGCTCCCTTTGCACGCTTTTTTCATGTTTCTTGCCTTAAACATTTGGTCAATGTTTGGCTAGATATTTTGTGTAGTAGATGAGAAAGTGGGGCCCTAAACACTTGTCCAAATCCTAGCCCTACACTTGCCTAACACTTGTCTTCATCTTGGCCATTGGTTGGCCATTGCTTGACTATAAATACCCCCTTAGTTGATGAACTTCTTCATCCAAAAATCATTCTCCAAGTCTCAAAATCCCTCCCTTAAGTGTAGCATTCGGCCAAGTCCTCCCCTTGTTGGGCCTTGTGGCGAGAGCCTACCACTGCCTAGTTGTTTTCGTATAATACCCCTTGTTGTGGTATATAAATACTCTCCTAGTATTTTTATAATGCCCAAATACCTTGGCCTAAAAACCTTGTAGTATTCCCAAGGTTACTCTATCTGAAAAGCCCATAAATACTAGTATACTTTCCTTTAGCCACTAAACGAAACCACTTTGGAAAAATCTTCACCGTAGTTGAAGTTATAAGTAGAAGTTGGTTAGAACTTCTAAGGGTTGGTTGGAGCGGGTCGGAGCGCACAGAGTAGGAGCTAAACCTTGCTCAGGATCGACATATAAACTCGGATAATTTTGGGCTTATCGAGGTAAACATTCCTAACCTTCTGTTGTAATTGGAAATTACATGTTGTAGGAGTATATAGTTAAGTATACTATATATAGAACTGAACATAGTTGTGCGGCAATGTCTTTTGACTTAAGCCTGAATAATACTTACAGATGTCTTTGCGACTTAAGCTGAATTTAAAGAGAATCTGATCAGTAATTACATGGGGTGTATTGATAGACTTGTGTAACATTCTTGTGTAGTAGAATTGTACGTCAGGTTAGGCGTGTTAACCCCTGGTTGGCTTGGTAGCGGCCTCGATAGAGAGGAGATTTTCATTTGCGGGGGGAGAGTCTTTGCGAATTTTACGTAGAATATTCTACATTGAGATCTAAGATGTTAATAGGCGCCTTGTGGCCTCTATAGGTTGAAATACTACGTGTGGCGTGGTCTACTTGGCTTAAGGAGTAGCCGACGGTTTGAGGTACTTGGAGCGTTTGGCTATTAGTCGATAATCGTCGCGAGGTATGTGAACCTCTTCCTATCTTTTCTAGCATGACATGTGTGTAACTATGTAGTGCGGTGAGCGTACGTGTGCTAAATGTATTTGATTGGTTTGAGACATAAAGTGTTATAACGGCTTTATGGGAGGTTGGTTATAACAACTTTATGTAGATAAGAAAATGCTTTGTGATTGTTAAAAGGTAACTGATTTGACTTATAACTGACTTGATGTGTGATAATAAAGCATTTGAAGTATTTCATTAAGAAACCGTTTTGAAAGAAGAGTAATACTTGATTTTGAAAACATAAGAGTTATACTAGCTTTATGGGAAGTTAGGTATAACGTCTTAGAGACTTGACTTGATATGGATGTTAGTGTGAAACCTCATTCGTGAGTAATGAGTACTTGATTTTAAAAGGAATAATGTTTCTTGATTCGAAATCGAATAAGTATCGAACAAACCATCGCAGCGCTAATAAAGGAAAATGTAATGACTAACAGTATTATTAAAACCAGTAAAACCTCATCTGCATAGAAGCTAAGATGAGACAAAATGATATTACATTTTCTAGATCATGGTTGCTTAATAAGATTGATTATGATCAAGAATAACCTACTTTAGGGCATATGTTACTCAATTGTTTTAAAAGAGATTAAGACATTGAACTATGAAACTTTTCTAAAAGAGACTTGCGTAATTGAAATTAGGCAAACTGGAACTTTAGGGTAAAGAAAGGCATTGTGTTGTCTTAAAATGGTTTAAAACATAACGTGTTATAACGACACTTATGGGAAGTTGGTTATAACGACGTTATGAAAACAAAGAAGGTTTTATCACTTTGGTTTTAAGGTGGTAACTTGACTTTAAAAAGAGAAGTGTTTTGGTCTAAAAGAAGGCATGGTGTTGCCTTAATTTGGTTTTAAAAGGATAGTATGGAAGTTGTTTTAGTTTACTTAAAAGATATAAGTCACTCTATTTTTATACTACGGGTATCGGGTGACTTTTATAAAGGAATAAATCTCTTTAAAGGAATTTAACGTCGTAGTACTTTAGAGGTAAACCGAACTTGGGCATAAAATGAAAGTACTTGAGTTGTGTATAAAATTACTATGCTTGTTGTTGTGAAACTTGCCTATGCTTGTTGTTGTGAAACTTGCCTATGCTTGTTGTTGTGAAACTTGCCTATGCTTGTTGTGATAGCCTTTGTTGTGCAAGAATTGTGTTTTTATACTACCGCGTCTCTCGATGGAGGGTCGGTTGACTTGTTGAGAACTTACTTGGGCGTGGCCGTGATGTGGATAAATTCCGCAGTGCGTTCGCTGATAGTGTTACTTTTGTTAATCGCTTTGGACATCGACCACGATCGTGGCGCGCGGGTATGCTTCCACTTTGATTCTGCGCTTGTTGTCTTATTGTTTCCGCTTTGGACATCTTGACACGATCGTGGCGCGCGGGTATGCTTCCATTTGGAATCTTTGTCTTATTGTTTCCACTTTGGACATCACGACACGATGCGTAGCGCGCGGGTATCTTCCATTTGGAATCTTGTCTTATTGTTTCCCTTTGGACATACCGACACGATCGTAGCGCGGGTATGCTCCATTTGGAATCTTGTCTTATTTGTTCCGCTTTGGACATCGACACGATGCGTAGCGCGGGTATGCTCCCATTTGGATTGTTGTCTTGTTGTTATCATATCATGAGGCCGCGGTGAGGAAAGGTACTCGCACGCGGGATTGATGTTGTGGGCGTGAGACCCTGAATTGATACAACTGTTATGTGTGCGTACTGTAGTTTGGTTATCATACTTGTCTCCTGCTTTTATAGGCTAGTATGATTTCATTTCTGATATTTCTGATTCACATACTTGGTACTGTTATCGACCTCGCCCGGGCTGCGTTCATCTGCGCAGTAGAGTACATCATTGTCGATCCGCGTTTAGGATCTCATTTCACATTTTGGGAAGCTTCGTTTTCGGAGGCTTATCTTTGGTATGTTACCCACGAGTCCGTAAGTTCTTGAGCGTTGAGGTATGGCGGGGCCTGTCCGTCATAGTTGTTGTATAAATCTTAGAGTGCATGCTTTGTTGTGGCGGGGTTTGTAAAAAGGATAAGCGTCGGGTATTTATGTATATATGATGAAGGCAACTGTTTTGGTTGACCTGTTTATTTATCTTGTCTCTTAATTCATGTTCATGTTTTTATTTCCGCTGATTTTCTCTGATATTGTATCACTAGGGTGCCCGGGGTAAGGCACCAGTCACGGGCCCGGGTTCGGGTCGTGACAAGTGTCATGGCTAATGGGAAATGTGAGTAAGAATCTACTCACAGGGATGTTGTACAATGTGGATTCACATGCTATTTGGAAAGATTTGAAAGAGAAATTTGATAAAATTAATAGCTCGAGAGCCTTTCAAATACACAAGAAAATAGTTTCTCAGCGACAAGGAACTATGTCGGTTTCAATGTATTACTCGAGGTTAAAGGACTTATGGGATGAGTATGATTCAATAATACCATTGCCATCCTGTTGTGAGAAATCGAGGGAGTTCGTAGATCACCTCTGATGTCAAAGAATCTGCGATTTTTATGGGGTAGTGGCGGTTTAATCAAGCAAAGAGTCAGGTACTTATGATGCAACAAGTACCCAACCTAAATCAAGTCTATGCTATGATTAACCAAGAGGAAAGTCAGAAATTAATGCAAGATTCAATGGAACATGCAGTCATGTTTACAGCAAAGAACAAGAGTGGATTTCGGAAACCAAGAAAGCCATATAATCCTAAAGCAGTGTGTGATTTCTGCCATGTCGAAGGACATTTGAAAGTGGATTGTTTTAAACTAATGAAGTGTGACTATTGTCACAAGACGGGACATGTTCGAGATGATTACTATGAGTTGAATGGGTATCCGGAGGACTTCAGAAAAATGCCAAGAAAAGCAAATATGGCACTAGGAGAGGTGCGTATTACGATGATGACGAGCAGAGCAATGGTTACGTTGTATCGTTACTGATATGCAGGGAATCGGAAGGTTCTGCTCTTTGGGAAACCTTACGCAGAAGCAACAACAAATCCTGTTTAAGATACTTGATGGTGATGAAGTAGCAGGGGATATGTCTGACATCGCTGCTAATATGGCAGGTATGTCTGTCATAGATACTAAAAGATTGACAAAGTGGATTGTGGATACAGGGGCCACAAACCATATGGTCAATAATGAAAGATTACTAAAGAATAGACATTGGTTAGGAAATGCAGGAAATGTGCAAATGCCCACAGGAGATTCGGCAAACATTGAACATGTTGGAGATTATCATCTAGGAGGAGGTGATGTGCTTAAAAATGTTCTATGCATACCCACATTCAAAGTTTAACTTGATGTCTCTTCCTAAAGTAACCAAAGAACTACACTGCAGTGTTACATTTTTTCCTAAATGTTGTGTGTTTCAGGATCTCTCATCTGGAAGGTGAGAGCGATTGGTAATGAAGAAGGAGGGTTGTACATACTCAATATGGATGCAGTGAGGAATAAATGAGGAGAGACTAGAGTTTTGGCTATTTCAGAGCAGAATGATGCTGTTACTTGGCACCTTAGAATGGGGCATGTACCTATGAATGTATTGAAGAAGATGCCTGTTTGCAGTAACAGTGATTCCTTTGTTTTGAAAAATTGTGAAGTATGTCCTTTGTCTAGACAGGTTAGGTTACCTTTTCCTGTTAGCATCAATAGAAAATTGGAACCATTTCAGCTTTTACACATGGATGTATGGGGTCCTTATAAGGTCGAAACTTACAATGGAATGAAATATGTTTTTACCATTGTGGATGACTATTCTAGATGGACTTGGGTATTTTTGTTGAGACTAAAATCAGATGTGGTGACTGTATTGAAAACTTTCTTCACAGAAGTTAAAAATCAATTTGATGTGTCAATCAAGTGTGTAAGGTCAGAAAATGGATCAGAATTTTTTAATTCTAATTGTAGACAATTGTTTCAAACTCATGGTGTGACTCATGAGAGTTCTTGTCCATATACACCCCAACAAAATGGTGTAGTGGAAAGGAAGCATAGGCACATTCTTGAGACAGCCAGGACTATCAAGATAAAAGCTGCTCTGCCTGACAGATTTTGGGATTTTTGTATTGAAAATGCAGCATATATTATTAACAGAATACCCTATGTTACTCTAAGGAATAAATCTTCTTATGAGCTGTTGTATATGCATGTACCTTCACTCACACATCTGAGAGTGATTGGGTGTTTGTGCTTTGCAACCAAATTGTCAAAGATAGATAAACTTGGACCCAGGGCTGTAAGAGCAGTGCTGCTGGGATATGGTGGTTCACAAAAGGGTTATAAGCTATACGACATGGAGAATAGAGTGATATTCATGAGTAGAGATGTGGTCTTCATGGAATCAATCTTCCCTTTCCAGAATGAGGCAGAGGACAAGACTGTTTTCAGAACTTCACAAGAGCATTTCTGTTTTGAGGATCTCATCATAGTTCAGAGAGCATCCCAGAACCAAGAAAGTCAGGAAGATACACCAGCAACACGGGGTTCAAGTCTTGATCTTCCCGCGAATATGAAGCATGAGCGAATGAAGATCACGGTGCTTGCGGTCACGTGGATCTTGTCGGAAGTCCATTAGGACATCCAAACCCCCTATTTGGCACAAAGATTATGTGACTACGAAGTGCTTCCGGATCTTATATTCTATTTCCACAAGATGACTACAGGATTGTCACATGCTTATCAACATTTTGTGACACATGTTTCTAAAGAAGTTGAACCTCATAGTTATGCAGATGCAGTGAGTGATCCAAGGTGGATAGAGACAATGAAGGCAGAAATCCAGGCTTTGGAAGATAACAAGACATGGGAAATGGTGGATTTGCAGGGGAAGAAAGCGATAGGGTGTCGATGGGTATCTGAGGTGAAATATCTGACCTCCGGAATCTTGAAAGATTTAAGGCCAGATTAGTTTCCAAGGGGTATAATCAAAAGGAAGGTCTTGACTACAATGAGACATTTTCTCCTGTAGTCAAGATGACAACTGTAAGGGTTGTTACAGCAATAGCCTCTGCCAAGCAATGGATAATCTACCAAATGGATGTGTACAATGCATTCCTACAAGGGGATTTGGATGAAGAGGTTTACATGACATGTCCAGAGGGTCTCCAACAGGTTACCAGAGGCAAGAGGCAGGTATGTCGATTAATGAAGTCTTTATATGGACTGAAGCAGGCTTCTCGCCAGTGGAATATCAAACTCACTACAACATTATTAGCAGCTGGTTTTCGACAAAGCCACAAAGACTACTCTTTGTTTATTAAAATAGTGGAGGAGAAAATAGTGGTAATACTTGTATATGTTGATGATCTTCTCATCACAGGGAGTGACTTAGAACTGATTCAACATACCAAGGCGACACTGCAGACAACATCCAAAATTAAGGATTTAGGAGAACTCAAATATTTTCTTGGGATTGAATTTGCCAGAAGTACAAGAGACATTGTTATGCACCAAAGGAAGTATGCCTTGGAATTGATATCAGACATGGGATTAGCAGGATCGAAGTCTGCATCCTCACCAATGGAGACAAATCTGAAGCTAACATCAGTGACATATGATCAGCATATAACTTCCAAGGACACTGGTCAACCACCAGAGGCTGCTCAGACACCAGATGCACTATTGAAGGATCCAGGGGCATATAGAAGACTGATTGGCAGGCTATTGTACCTTACTAATACAAGGCCTGATATATGTTATGTTGTGCAGTACTTAAGTCAATTTATGCAATCTCCTAAAGAATCACACTTGGAGGCAGGGATGAGGTTAGTGAGATACCTAAAGAAGGCACCTGGATCAGGCATTTTTCTACCCAGTAGCAGCTGCCCTACTCTTCAAGTGTTCTGTGATGCAGATTGGGGAGCATGTGTTAATACCAGAAGATCTATCACTGGTTTTTTGATACTGTTTGGGGAATCACCTATATCGTGGAAGTCAAAGAAACAGGTAACTGTGTCTCGAAGTTCTGCTGAAGCGGAGTATAGAGCTATGGCAGCCTCTGTCGCAGAAGTTGTCTGGGTTGCTGGTTTGTGTGGAGAATTGGGAGTTAATGTGCAGAAACCAATATCTGTGTTCACGGACAGCAAGTCAGCACTCCAAATAGCTGCAAATCCTGTATTCCACGAGAGAACTAAACATATAGATATTGATTGCCACTTTGTGAGAGAATGGATACAACAAGGATTAGTACAAGTCCTTTATATGCCTTCCAACGAGCAGCCGGCTGATGTGTTGACTAAGGCACTTGGCAGCTCACACCACGATCGAATTATTTCCCAGCTAGGACTGAAAAATATTTTCATGACCCCTAGCTTGAGGGAGGGTGTTGAGATTATTCATAATTGTATATTGTGATTAGGGATGGTTAGTATTAGTTAAAAAAGATTATGAGATATTTGGTTAGTTGAAGATATTTTTAGTTAGTTGGATATTTTGGTCATTTCACATGCATAGTATAAATACATGTATCTGTGTTGATATTAATAACAATACACATTTTTCTATTCCAGAACCTTCTCCACTCATCCATCGTCTCTCTCACTTCAACCGCCCTTCACCCCTTTCTTCTTCCTCTCAACTACATCGTCAACAATGGCGATGTAGTGTTTCTCTCAACCATTCATCTGTGTTTCATCAATAATCTCTACCACCTTGGCTCTGTCCCAAGGATCTAACGGGATAACAACAAAAGAAAATAATTATGAAAGATGAAAATAACGGAGATGCGGATGCTCAGATGGATGTGTGACCATATTAGAAGAGATATGATAGGAATGAAAATATATGTGACAAGGTTGGAGTGCCCTCCGTGAATAATAAGATGAGAGAAGCGAGACTGAAATGGTTCGGACATGTGAATATGAGGTGTAAGGATGCCCCAATTAGGATGTGTGAGAGATTGAAACCCGCAAGAATTATGAGAGGTAGAGGAAGACCGAAAAAGAAATGTAGAAGGTGATTAGATAGGATATGACTAACTTCAGCTGATGACATGACCTTAGATAGAAATATTAGGAGATCGAGGATTATGATAGAAAGTTAGTAGGTTTTGAGTTTTATCGTAGTGTGCGGGAGAGAGGTAGTCGGCTGGCCTTTCCGTCTTCTCTTCTCCTTTTCTTAGTTGTATTTTTTGGTATCACATAGATCATTACTATGTGTGTATTACCATGTTGCGCCATTTGTTTTGTATCTTATTTTTTGTTATGTTTTCTCTGCAATGACTTACATTCCTTTGAGCCGATGGTCTATTGAAAACAACATCTCTACACCACAAAGATAAATATAAGGTATGCATACATCTTATCCCCTGAGACTCCACTTGTGAGATTACATTGTATATGTAGTTATTATTATTGTTGTACTTTTAACCAACATTCAAGGGGTCGTTTTACAGTTGATTAGGATAAGTTAATTGGGTATTAGATCATGCATAAGTAATTCCATATTTGGTAGTAATATCTTTTAATATATATAAAATTCAACACCTACTATCGTATTTGGTTTGCATATATTTCCAGTCATTAAAATTAGAGGTGGCAATGGAGCAGGTTAGGACAGGGCAAGTCTTGACCTGCTAAGATGTTAACCCACCTTGCCCTGCCCCGTTCAACATTTTTTAAAATTTGTCCTGCTCTACCCCGTTAAGCCCTGCCCCGCCATGTTTATGTTATTTTTCATTTTTCACTTTCAACTTGATATTTATTTTGTTAATTTCTTTTATTTTTTATTTTTAAAAATGGATGAACAATCAATTTATTATCATAATTTTTTAATATCAAATAATTTATTAACTGAGTTTATTTTTTAAATGTTATTTCTTTCTTTCAACTTTTCGCACTTCTCACTTGTAAGAGTTACAACTCTCAAGCTGTAACCCCAAGTAAGGTATTTCTAACGCCGAGCTGAAGATAACACAGAGACCTAACACTATCTCAAGCTTACTCTTGAAATACTTAGTGTAACTAGTACAAATTCACTCAACAACAACCCTATAAAAATGGTTTCGCCATAATTTTTATGAAACAAGACATACTATTAAAACATTCATAACTTTTTATCCGTAAGTTAGATTAATCCCCATAAAGTATCAAACTGTCTAGAACAGAGAAAATTAGAACTTTTATTCAGCACAAACTTTCAGATTCTTCACCGATTTGTACAGTTTTTACGTTATACATTATGCCCTTCCAGATTTTGGTTGATCCGAGGCGGAAATTTTAAACAATGATAACTTTCAAATCGTAAGTCAGATTTATCCCTGTAAAGTCGCAAACTGTCTATAACAGAGTAATCTAGAACTTTTATTCATCAAAAACTTTCAGATATTTTATCGATTTTTACAGTTTTTACGTTATACATTCTGCATTTCTAGATTTCTGTTGATCCAGGACAGAAACTTTAAATAGTGATAACTTTTAAAGAGTAAGTCGGAACAATCCCCGTAAAGTCTTAATATGACCGTAACATAAAGATGTACAACTCTATAAAATTTTATCCAATTCTAACAAGTACAACCCAGCATAACAGATTATATCTTTAATTTGCACAAAAAAAGTTTTGCCCTATTAACTGTCCTGTCAATTTAGAATTTTAAAAAAATTTGTTTTGACTTGTCCCTTCCTGCTCTGTTTAAGCATTGCCCTGCCCTACCCCGTTTAACGTTTTGGCCTGTCCTATCCGCCTTGCCTTTACTCATTTGACATCCCTAATTAAAATGATTGGTTGTGATTAAAAAGGTACCTATTCGGCTATTCCTAAAGAATTTAAGTTTGTTGGTTTGGACCGACATTTAGATATTATAAATGCTTACATGATTACTCCATGATAAAAAGAGGAATTAGATTACTCTCTCTCTTTCAAATAGTTATGCTTTTTACCTGATAATAAATAATTCTTATAACTCTAACCAAATAGTTATGCTTTTACCTGATAATAAATCGTAATCAAGAGCGGAGCCATATGATAGTTATGAGTTTAAAAGAACTAAATAATTTTAACTCATACTTTATATATTATGTTGAAAAATATTTAATAATTACAAATAATATATCAAAAGTGAGTAGGTAAAAAGATTATGATCCAAAATTATAGATTAAAAATTCTTAACGAGAAGTAATTTTATATGGCGTTATTTTCTCTTTTGTGTAAATTTGTCGTGTATCTTCTGTATCTCTTTTCTCAGTATCAAATCGTGCTATAAATAGGGAAAAGAAATAATACGCGGCATACTGTTCAACGAGAGAGAGATAATTATTCACTTAGGTTAGTGGCGAAGCAAGTGGCTTTTAAACTCTCAATCACAATAGAGGAGCATAATTTCACTTTTAATTATTTATTTGGTAATTATCACTTGTCCTTAATTAGCTACTTTACGAGCGGTAAAATTAGTTCATAAAAATATTATATGCTCAATCATTTCAAATCTGGACGGGTATTGATCGCCTATTTATTAGGCTATATTAACACAATCTATTTCAATCAATCTAAAAATTGGGCTAATATGTAGTTCAAATTGACTAATAGAAATTTTTTCAAATATTTTTATTTGAGATATTATAAATAGCCCTAATAAGGAAAATAAATAGTTTTATTAGATGCTTAAAAATATTAAAGAACAAACAAAGAAATTAATAAAATTTAAGTAGTAAGAATTTGGCGGATTAAGTTATGACGCGTTTTTAGTCTATTTCAATCCAAGTAATTTTGGGGAGTCATTAACCCGCCCATTTTGACCCTTCCAAATTCTAAATCCAGCTTAACCCGTCTATTTGACACTCCTAAGCTACTTTGATTAAATTCTAGAATTAAATTAGAGTAGATCAATTTGATTTTAAGAAAATACTACTTATTAACTCTATTCTTTAAAAAAGGCCCAACTCCTTTGTCAAATACTCTTAATGGTGAAAAATATTATGAATCGCTACTAATTATATAGTAATTTCTCACTAGGTATATGTTTTTTTATAACAAAAAAATTGCAGCGAAAGTTTAGATGAATTGAATCTTCTAGTTAATTGTTACTACTTATCACGCAGAAAACATATTAAACACTTACCAGAATACACATTGTTTTTCCACGTGTATTATATATAGTATGATGCATCTTCTTGTTTGTGCAGCTTGAGATTATCTATGAACAGTACTAGAGTTTAATTTATTGTAATTAAAAGAAATAATTACTTGATTATTCTCATTAATGAAAGATATATATATATATATACAGTAAAATCATTTTCCTATTCTACATCTAAAACTCTATTTTATTTGGAGACTAATTATATAATTATTTATCTTCCTCCTTTTTCTTTCATTAATTCCTTCTTTAAGATTAATGCTTGTCCATTTTTGAAATAATTGAGGTCAACATATCTGATGGTAACTGTTCTCTTCTCATCTCATCTCAAACTGGACATTTTTTGTTCATCAATGCAAACACCTCTCCTTCGTGCAAAGATCCATCATGAGTTATTTAAAGTGTCACGGTCCAAATTGAAATCCTATAGTTCATATGTGGATCTAGCATGTAACGGTAGGCAGATACTTGATTTAAAATTTATTGGTTCCTATGGTGATCTCACGTTAATATTACGATATTAACAGGTACACATTTAAATATTTATAGATGTTTAGTAGAATTTTAAATTATAAACAAAATTTGTTAAAAATATTTATTAAACGTGAAATATAGTTAATCCTATTTCCACACACGTGTACAAACAATGTCAAAGATCATAATTTCCTTAAATGGAAGAGATATTGGTACGTATACAAATTGTTTGAGACGTAAGGTAATAGACGGTTATTGGCTAAATGACGTTGGTTTCACGTTGGTAAATGAAGGAAAAAATGTACAATGTGTTAAAAGATGAAACGAGTCATGAATCGCCGCGGCCCGTATCGTAGCGGCCTGGCAACCGTGGTCTTTGGAGGCCGCGGCTTCGTATCAGGTCGCGACGTTGTGTCTCTGAAGTTCTGGCGCCACGGAGCCTCCCTACAGGGCCGCAGCGCTGTGACCGTTTTCAGTCTGTTGGAGAAGAATAAAAACTGACGTTTGAGCTAACTTTGGAGGATTAACTCCTAATTATTTTGTTCTTGAATTCAGCCAATACTTGGCTGAATTGTTACTTCATACTAATGTCCATTACTTGGTCATTCAAAGCCATAAATTGGCTAGTTGAAGGGTCTTCTTCTCAACACTATAAAATGAGGCCTTTGGCTCATTTGCATCTTACATTTTGACATCTTACACTCAACAATTCTCTGAAATTGTCTTCCTCTCTTGCAATCAGAAACACTCAAAGATCTTTTTTCCAAAGCAAACACTTGAGTTCCCTTTGCTCATTTGTTTGATTGTTGTTTTATCTTGGGAGATAAGTTGTCATTACAACCGTTGAAAGGATATACAGGGCAATATTATCTTAAGGATAGATCAAAAATTTAGTCGACTCAGCAAGCCCTTATATTTGATCATTTACAGATTTCTAACAAATAGTTGTTGTTATTTTTCCGTTTTAGACATTACCACCCACAAAATTTAGATAAAAGTTGTTGAGTTCATGCGAACTCGTAACCAGACCTTTATATCTGCCTTTGAATGTAAGATACAGTTTGCAGAGGTGGATCGATCTAGAATTTAAGTTGGTGTGTTCAACAATTAATGTTGTTCTTATCATTGAACCTATTATATCGTTAAAGTTATGAGTTCATATATGTTTTGTCTCTAAAGTACTGAGTTCGGATGAACAAGATGCCGGTGTGTTACATTTTCCCTTGACAGTTCAGATTCACGTGAATTCAATAATTTATGTCAACTAATGTATATATACTAAAAGATATGTTTGATGGTAAATGTTATACAATGTTGTATATTAACGTGAAGTCGTTCCATAAACTTCATATGTTTGTTATGCCTACCGCCTATACTATAGGTCTATCAAAAGAAAATCTTCGTAGTCAAACCCAAATAGGAATCTTATATATCTGATCAACAAGTTCCAACCACTTGCAATTCAAAAAAAAGTGCTTGGTTGGGCTCGTCAATAAAATTTGATGATCAAGCGAATAGAAAAATATAGTACTGGTCGCAAAGTTGCAAGTGGTTAATAGTATCAGTAAGAATTCATTAATTATTATGTACAATATATATAGTGTTACATAATTACAAACTAGGTAACTAAATTTTTCTAAGCTGACCCGAGAAGCTCGGCTCTCACCCCATCCCATATGAAGGCCAATGATCCGACATGTGGCTCATGTTCCCCTAATAACAACAGAGAAAGAAATTCTGGGAACAGTCGAGACACTAGTGGCAGCATCGAAAACAGTGGCGACGGCAGAAGATAGCACCCGCCGGCTGGCAGCCGCAAACAACGGCAACCATAGTGGCAGCAGCCTCCGCCGTGGGCTGCCTACTCACCATGGGCTGCGTGAGCCCCACTAATATGAGATGCTCCACCTTGCCCCCACCCGACGTCCTCCTGGGCCCAACCTCCGTCATGTCAGGCCCAGTCTGGCATCCATAACGCATTTCCACAACAGGCATACAGTGCACAAGTTTTTCCTCATTCAACATATGTATAGATGGATATTGAGGCAGCTATGAACACGATGTCTCTTAATGTTCCTGACAATAGTTATTACTCAGACACTAGCGCCACATCTCATATGACGACATCACAAGGTACTCTCTCATCTTATTTCAATATGACCAATTTAAATCATAATATTATTATTGATAGTGGATAAGGCATTCTCATTCAAGGTTATAAACAATCATATTCTCCCCACCACACACCATGTTAGCCTTTAAAATGTCCTCCATGCCCCAAAACTTATCAAACATATAATCTATGTGCGTTATTTCATAACTGACAATATGTTTTCCCTTGAGTTTGATCATTTTTGTTTTTCTGTGAAGGACTTTATAACAGGGATGCGACTATTGAGATGTGATAGCACCAACGACCTTTATCCTATCACCACCTCCTTCAGCCATTCAGCCTCTTCTCCATCAACATTTATAGCAATTTCGTCTCCCTTAGCAAAAATAAATTTATTGCTTATAAACATATCCCTTCTCTTCCTCTTTTTGAATAATGTATTTTTGGGAAATATGTCAAGTTGCCATTTTATTTCATCCACTTATACTTTAATGTCTTTTGATATAATACATAGTGATTTATGGACTTCTCATATCTTAAGCACGACCGGACATCGATACTATATATTATTTTAGATGATTATTCAAACTTCCTCTGGACATTTCCCATTGGTAATAAGTCTCAAGTCTATTCTATTTTTTTGTCATTCAGCACTTCATTAAAACACAACTTAAAAAGAATATTAAATATTTCTTATATGACAATGGGAGAGAATTCGATAATAATCAATTCATACTTTTCTGTGCCAAACACGATCTTGTATTTTTTTCCTATCCCCACACCTCTCCATAAAATGACAAATTCGAACGAAAAAATAGAACCATAAACAACTTAGTTTGTGTCCTCCTTGCTCACGCCTCTACCCCCCCCCCCCCCCCCCCAATTTTTGGCATTACGTTATATGAATGACAACCTATCTCTTGAACATTCTCCCAAATAAGTCTCTCTAACAGAAGTCTCCCACTTAGGTTCTCTATCTTCAGGATCCTTCCTATAAGCATTTACGAACTTTCGAATATCTGTGCTACCTATCCATCCCTCCACACGAATCAACAAGTTGTAACCTCGATCATTCATGTGCGTCTTTCTTGGCTATACCCCAATCATCGATGTTATAATTGTTACAACTTGTCAAGTCGAAAAATAATTATTTTTCGACATGTGATATTCGATGAGTCTCAATTCTCCTTTGCCAAACTCAATTCTCCATCTCCAAATTCCTTTGAATTCCTAAATGATGGGTTAATCCCCTTCCAATTCATCATTCGCAAAATCAGTCATCACTAATATCAGATGTCATCGTCACCAACACTAGTAGCCGTCCCCACCTGCGCTTTCCCGAGGTGGCGGTCCCTCATCCTGCAATGAGAGCTTGAACAACTCGACATGGCCTTGATCTCGGTGTGTCTCATAGGGATGTTAGCGGTCCGGATACTCCGTGATTACACGAAGCGGGCCGGTGGCCGGATCGATACTCGGACCGAAACTTTAACGGTCCGGATACAAGTACCAATAAATTACCCAGACCGATAAGGATCAGGACCGATAACCCGGTAACACCCCACCACCCCAACCAGCCAGACCCCCTCCAGCCAGTCCTAATTAGTTGTAAATTGGTGAAACTTTAAATGGTCATAACTCTGCGTTCGGGCGTCCGTTTCACCTAAAAAGAATTGATTTCACGTATTTTTTCGAGACGAATCTGAACAAAACCGCCTAAAGGCCAGTTGATTCAGCCAATTTCTCAAAAAACGTCCATCTTGCCAATCAATTTCACTTTTAACCTAAATCGTTACATTTTTTCCCTTTTCAAAGCTAAATATCTCGCGATATACAATAGATTTCAACGTTCAAATTTCGTGGTAATGTGTCCGAGAATGTCAATTTTAGTATTGGAAATTCATTTTTTTTAAATCCGGGCCCCGGAACTGGACCCGAAAAATTATTTTCGGTCCGGACCGAAACCTTATCGGTCCGGTTCTCGATCCGGACCGGACCGATAACACCCCTAGACTCTCTCAGCCATCCCTCATCTCTTTGACGCCACTGCCCCTTCTCGGCCCCACCCCTACTCCTGGTAATCCACTCAGTCCTGCCTCCACTTCTCGGTCACCCCATCCCAATCCTGTCCAACCTCTCGCGACACACCTATAGACAATGGAAAATCTTGTTATGCACGATATTTCCAAACCCAAATGACTATTTAACTTGTACACTTCGGTTGCCCCTTCTCCTGTTCCTCGTAGTCTAAAAGATGATTTTCCCGATCCTAATTGGAATAATTAAATGGTTGATGAATATAATGCTCTTATTGAAAATAAAACGTGAGATTCAGTACCTCCTCATAATGCTAATATTATTCGTTCTATGTGGTTCGTTCTATGTGGATTTTTTGATATAAAAATCTGTTAGTTTTTTTGTGAGGCACAAGACCCGTCTTGTAGGTGATGACATGTCTCAACATGTGGGAGTGGATTGAGATGACACTTTTAGCCTGGTGGTGAAATGAGTGACTACTCGTATTGTTCTCAGTATTGCTTTGTCCAAGTCTTGGCCTATTCATCTGCTTGACGTCAAAAATAATTTCTTGCATGGAAACCTTCATAAAATTGTATATATGCATCAGTCTATGGGATTCAGGGATCCGATTCATCCAAATTATGTGTTTTTTTGAATAAATCACTTTATGGACTGAAACATGCTCCTCGTGTATGGTACCAATGGTTTGTTGATTTTGTATCCTCTATTGGATTTTCACATAGCATATTTGATAATTCAATGTTCATATATATGACATGACATACATACTACTATATGTTGATCATATCATCCTCACCACATCTTCTGATGCACTTCGTCGATCCATTATGTCACTCCTTGCCTCTGAGTTTGCTACGAATGATTTGGGTTTCCTAAGCTATTTTTATGGCATTGCTATTACGAGACATGCATGTGGCTTATTTCTTTGTCAAATAAAGTACGCCGAAGAGATCCTTGACCGAGAAGGTATGACGTCTTGCAAACCATCCCAGACACAAGTGAACACTATTTCCAAATTCGGTGCCTCTTCGGGTTCTCTGTAGGCCGACCCGACTCACTATAGTAAGAGCGTTGGAGTATCTCACTTTCACGAGACCAGATATATCCTATGTCGTGCAACAAATATGCTTACATATGCACATCTCGACTGATGAATATATGAATGCCCTCAAACATATTTTGTGATATGTACAAGGTACTCTTTATTTTGGCTTACACTTGTACAAGTCCTCACTCTCTGGTCTCACATCTTATTCTAATGCTGATTAGGGTGGATGTCCTGACACTCGTCGATCCACGTCGGGTTACTGTGTGTTCCTCGGAGATAACTTGCTTTCTTGGTCTTCTAAAAGATAACCTACTCTGTCTCGATCCAGTGTCGAAGCTGAGTACAGATGTATAGCGAATGTTGTTTCTGAGTCTTATTGGATACACAACCTTCTACTTGAGCTTCACTTCCCACTCCATAAGGCTACAATGGTTTATTGTGATAGTTTAAGTGCGATATATCTTTTTGGCAATCTCGTTCAATATCAACGCACTAAACACATTGAAATAGATATTCACTTTGTACGTGAGAAAGTTACTCGTGGAGAAGTTCGTGTTCTTCATATTCCTTCCCGATATCAGATTGTTGACATATGCACTAAAGGACTTCGGCACATACTTTTTGATGACTGATGAATATATGAATGCCCTCAAACATATTTTGTGATATGTACAAGGTACTCTTTATTTTGGCTTACACTTGTACAAATCCTCACTCTCTGGTCTCACATCTTATTCTAATGCTGATTAGGGTGGATGTCCTGACACTCGTCGATCCACGTCGGGTTACTGTGTGTTCCTAGGAGATAACTTGCTTTCTTGGTCTTCTAAAAGATAACCTACTCTGTCTCGATCCAGTGTCGAAACTGAGTACAGATGTGTAGCGAATGTTGTTTCTGAGTCTTATTGGATACACAACCTTCTACTTGAGTTTCACTGCCCACTCCATAAGGCTACAATGGTTTATTGTGATAATGTAAGTGCGATATATATTTTTGGCAATCTCGTTCAATATCAACGCACTAACACATTGAAATGAATATTAACTTTGTACGTGAGAAAATTACTCATGGAGAAGTTCGTGTTCTTCATATTCCTTCCCGATATCAGATTATTGACATATGCACTAAAGGACTTCGACATATACTCTTTGATGACTTCCGAGCTAGTCTCAGCGTACGAGAACCACCCACATCAATTATGGGTGTGTGACAGAATATTATCATATCTTGTATATTATCATTGATAGAATATTATCATATTTTGTATATCTTTTATATTATGTAAATTTATATTCCAATTGTAAATAGTTACCGCCGGTGTACGAGGGAAACATCAGTTGTGTTGAATTTAGTTGCTTCCCGCTTTGTTTTTAGGGTTTCTTCAAGAATAATTCTCAAACGAGCCTCATAGAACAGATGCAATGTCATGCTTTATTGGAGGATGGTAGCGACACCGTCATAATTTTTATTCAAACCCGCAATAATTTGTATCACCAATTGTTATTGATTAGTGATCGGTGCACCAACATTGAAGAGTTGATCGACAATCATCTTAAGTTCTTGACAATAGGGCGACACATTAGGAAAATGATCGTCCTGCTGAATGACCTGAAATTGATTTTTCAGATATAAGGCATGTTGTGTCTTGTTGTCATGAAAAATACTTTCCAAGCGCTCCCACATTTATCGTGCAATGATATCAGTTTAAATGATTGTATGCAATAGATAGTTCAAGAACGTGCCATATATTCATTGTAGGACAACCACATTTAAGTGGGATCAAAGTTCATCGTCAGAATCATCAGATCTTTCTAGGGGCTTTAATTTTGGAGAGATGCTATGATCGATGACTTTTTATACACGGTAATGAATCTTAAATTATTCCGCCGATTATGAATACTGAACCTTTTCCATCTCAAAAGTCATGATAATGAAATTCTTGATATTGTCAACTACAAGAGCATGATGAAATTTAGGTTGTTCAGATATTGAAAATTGGAGAGGAAATTCAATGAAAGAAGGGATAGGGTGGTCGGGGGGGGGGGGGGCTTTAGGGAGCAAAATAAGTTAGAGTTTGACTTCTGATACATGTAGAAATATGTTTATTACCTTCCATTGATTATTGTGTACAATATATAGTGTTAAATAATTACAAACTAGATAACTAAATCTTTTTAATTACAATTGAAATATAAATTACCTAATATAAAAGATATACAATATATGATAATATTCTATCAATGATAATATACAGGATATGATAATATTTTGTTAATATCTTCATCGAAAGCCACAAGTTGCAACGTTCCTAGTTACGACAAATTTTTGTGAAGGTTGACTCATGTCGGGTCCGTTCCTTTTACAAGAATTGTGACGTTCATTATGTCCAATAATATTTGGAGGAAGGGGTTGGAGACGGATTAAAAATTTAAATTTAATCACTCATTTGTCCCTAATTTTTATTTAAAAATTTTGAATTTCAAATATATATTTATTATTTCAATTTAAGTTTAGAATATGAAATTAAAAAAAATAGGTTTAAAAGTTTTTCAACATTTTCCAAGTTTTCGTTCAGATTGTGTTTTCAAGTTCAAGCACAATTTTAACTTACAAATATTCTTTTATAATGTTTGGCCATGTCCTTTTCTTTTTGAAAACTTACAACATGATTAATTTTCTTTATATTACTCCTACTATATTCCTCCTACGTAGCCTCATGTAGAGCATATGTTACAGTCCGTCTAAATTAAATGCCAAAGTGATACTAAGATAAACAAGGAGTTCAAATTGATAGTAAGTTTTTTGTTTTCAGTCATGACTCATGATGCAATAACTATAAAGTAAAATCCAAATATTTGCTTCTCTTTTGCTAGTCCATCTTTATATAGGCCTCGTATCAGCATAAATATGAGAATCCAAATCTAACTTTAATTTTGTGGGTATAATTTCTTCACTTCAAATCAATTTCTTGATCCAACCACCAGTATTGAACAGGACCGTCTTTGGACATGTGCCAGGTATGCTACCGTATAAGGGTCCCCGAAAAATGGAAAATTTTAGGTTTTTTTTTTTCATTTTTTAATTAAATAGTATTAGCTATAATTTACTATAAAGATTCATAATTTACAGGTCTTAGCTCAATTAAAGGCCTATTTTTACGAATTAGAACAGAGCCCCAAAATGTTTGAGACAACTTGAAACATGCATTAAATGCCAAAAAGAAAAGTTGTTCTTAAAACGAAGAATTAAAGGGTTTGTGCTTTTTTGTGGCAGCCACACACACCAACTTCCGACGCTTTTCTTTTTGACGAAAATATATGATTTGTATCCATGCAATATTTTATCACGAAAAAGAATTTCATTCTCTATTGAAGAATTTATGCTGCAAATAAAGAGGTGAAGTAAGGGTTCGAACTTTATGATTTTTAATTTCTAGAAGTACGACTTGGTATTAGTAATTGGTTTTTGAATTTCACTTTTATGCATATTTAGTGAATTTATTAATATAAATTTAGAATTGAAATTAAAATTATTGAATTCGACCAAATTTAACGTTCTAGCTTTGCTCCTGACAACAAGTGTAGTTAGCAGCCTCGTAATACAGCTGCTAAGCACTCTTAATTATAGCATCCATCCATCACCTTTGTTTCCAACTTATATTCCTCACCTTTTATAAACACTAAATTATAAGATTCCTACTTCGATGGAGACAAATCTATAATTTAACATCGTGTTTTAGTTAAAATTGTTAATTTACGTTTGGCCGTATGTGTTACCATGACAACATGCCAAATAAGATCTACTTTTGTGCTTCCAATTTTAGATATAGATTTGCTTCCAATTATTATAAGTTTGAACCTAGTGGAAGTGATGTCGGCTTCTCCGCGGGGGTGGCGGAGAATTATAGCAGTTTTGTTGGGCCAATTTTTAAAGAAAGGAGTTTTCGAGTAAATAATTTAAAGTATTTATGATGAAAGATTTCAATTAAGTTTATCAATCTTATTTTGATTAAGGAGAGCGTAAGAGTCAAATGGATGAAACCAAGAAATGGATAAGTTTGATAAATATAAAATTTTGTTACATGTATTTTTGTCTTGAAAAATTTAGAAAAAACACACAAAAAAAATAAGTTAATTCAACATATTATACATGTACACCAAAACATAATTTTAACTTTATATTTATCATGTTTTTATTGGAAATTTACTAAACGTGAAATAAAGTTAATTCTATTAATTATGACTCGAACATTTGGGGACCCGCACGTCAGAAACGTTGTTTCCACACATGTGCACATGTTGTACCAATGATCATAATTTTCTTAATGGAAGAGATATTGGTACGTATACGAATTGTTTGAGACGTAAGATAATAGATGATTATTGGTCAAATAACAATGATTTCATGTTGGTAAATGAAAGAAAGAAGTGTATAATGTGTAAAATATGGAACGAATCAGAAATCGCCGCAGAGCCAAGAATGGCCGCGGCGCCACCCAATCAGGGCCGCGGCGCCTCCTCTCTCCGCTGCGGCGCCAGTGACGGTAAAAATCTATGGAAAGTTACTGAAATGTAGGCGTCGCGACTCCTCAGCTCCAGTGAGTTACTGGATATTTAGCGCCGCGGCGCTTCGACTGTTTTTCCGTCCGTTGGAGGCGAATTAAAACTAATTCTTGAACTGACTTTGAAGCAATAAACTAACTCGAATTGCAAGATTTCTTGATCATTGGGGGATCATCAACTACTGTGCTATTCCTCCCAAAGGTGAGGCCTTAAAAGATGGCACATATTTGTCCGATGACCCAAACGATGATCTCTGTGTTCCATCTGTTGGTTTGAAGTCTATTGACAGCTTAGTCCAGTTTGACAAGCCTAAATGTCGCTTGAAGGCAAAAGATGTGTATCCTGAACTTGTGCATGACTCCGATTTTGATAGCTCAATTTACAGACTTTTCTTTCACAGGTCAATCAATTGTTCGATTGCGCGTTTTTTATTTGTTTAGCTCAGGACATAAGAATCGAGAAATTTCTAGCCGGAATTGGACTAGAAATTGAGGGAGACTCCACTGTATATCTGAGCCTATTCTAAGAGCTTACATAGGGATAATCGAGGGATTCTCTAGTCCGAGTGTGACTAGAGAACGAGGGGTTCTTTATTGCTGAGAATCGAGGGATTCTCTAGTCCGAGTGTGACTAGAGAACGAGGGGTTTTTCGTTGCTAAGAATCTAGAGATTCTCTAGTCCGAGTGTGATTAGAGAACGAGGAGTTCTTCGTTGATGCTGTTGGTGAAAATGCAGTAAATTTTGCTTCTAAATCCAGGATCGCCAGAAGCAGCACCCAACAAGTTGGTAGTAAGTTGAATTGGAGCAGAAACTATGCAACAAAGGACATTAAATTTGGAGTTGAAGCTCGGGGTTTGATGCTTCAAGGCGTTGAACAGCTTGCTGATGCTGTTAAAGTAACTATGGGTCCAAAGGGTCGTAATGTGGTGATTGAGCAAAGTTGGGGTGCACCGAAGGTGACAAAATACGGTGTCACTGTTGCGAAAAACATCGAATTGAAGGACAAAATGAAAATGTTGATGCTGTTGTAACAAACCTGAAAGCAGAGCATGGATGATAAACACATCTGAGGAGATTGCCCAGGTTGGGACAATCTGCAAATGGAGAAAGGGAAATTGGTGAGCTAATTGCTAAGGCTATGCAGAAGCAGGAGCTGAAGCTGCTTTGATTGTTGTTAATGCTCAGGTGTTGTAACTAATATCCAAGCTATTAATGAAAAATGTCTTCATATTTCCTAGCTTGCGGGGTGTTGAGATATACAAGTCAATTAAGTGTTGGTTAAGTTGGTTAAAGTTATTAAGTTAGTTAAGTTTGTTTTAAGTTTGTTAAGAATTGATTAGTAGTATAACTAAGTTAGCCTTAGTCATATACAATGTAACTTTTAGTTTTGAATAATGAAATAATATTGAAAAGCCCCCACAAATATCTCCTCTCTTCTGCTCATATTTTCTTTCTTTCTCTTCTCTTCACTATCTTTCCTTCTATATCGAGTAGATCATTTCTTCTTATCTGATTCTCCAGAATCAGATGCGTATCGTTACATGCAAGACCAGATCCTATAATTAACAGTAACTGAACCGATGTATCACAAGTTTAATTTAGTAGCCTTTGTTATCCAGTGAACTACCATATTCTTTCAAGTGATACGTGAAAAAATACAACACTAAAAAGTACAAACCAATAGATTCATATCATGTATTTATATGGATAGAGATCCTACATTGAATTGCTTTAGTGTAAACTTCCTGCTCGCTCATAAGTACTTATTACTCACTCTGTCCCAATTTATATGATAGACTTTATTTTTTTATCAGTCCAAAAAAAATGATACATGTACTTATTTGATAACAATTTAACTTTAAACATTACCTTTTATAACGAGATAATTTATAAGCACACAACTATTTTTGATTTGTTTTAGATCACAAAATTCAAAAGCTTTTTTTATTTCTTAAACTTAAGTAGAGTCAAATTACCACACATAAATTGGAACTGAGGAGGTAGCTTATTGTGTAGATGATGAAAAGTCTAAAAGATCCCAACCAACAAATGCAGGTCGGGTCGGGCCCAAATGATATAACGGCCATTTAAACGACTTATTTCGTCTTTGAAAGAAGTTCGAGGAAGCAACTCATTTCTTGTTATTTTCAGCCGTTCGTAGTGACTAATTTTCCTGTGGCTTACAAACACAAGGCACTAAAATCCCCCCAAACACACCATTTGATAGAAGAAGAAAAAAACAGGCAAAGGTATATAAAACACAACTTGTGTATATTTGTAAGCCTCGTAATGGAAATTTTCAGAACACTTACACAATTTGCTGTCCTATTTTCTTTTTTATATGCCCGTCAAATTTCTTTTCATTTATTTTTTGTTTTTTTACTTTCCTTTCAAATCGAATGTCTTTAGAAAATAACTTATTTACTCTGTTCAAATAAGGTCAGCATAATTAGCTATGAAATTATACTGAATATGTTGTTATTGGTGTGTTGTTTACGGTGAAAAAAATGTTACTATCTCAAATGACATAAGCAATTTGCCTAAAGAAAAATTGTTTTATTGACATGGGGTCATTCGTCTTGGTCTCCAAGAAATTCCCAACTAATAACCTATCAATACTAGACGACAATTTTATTTTTCCAAATTGGAGTATATATATACAAACAACACCCACTAATTTCACCATTCCCTCGCATACTTTCTTCGATTTTTTATTTTCAGTTAAATTTTGAGCTCTACGCCACACTTCAGTCATTAAACTCATCCATGGACTACCATTCAGGAATGCATGGCCATGGCTTGGGTAATGCGAGAACTCCTCTGTTAGACAGACCTGCTGTAAGTTAAATCCCCTTTTCATAGGCCTATGCACATCCATCATTTTTATGTCTTTGAATCGTAAGTAGCATTTATTTTACTGTGTCACATCGCACGGCGAATTTAGGTAGTTAGGTCATGATGTTCTATAATTGTCACCAAATTAATCCAAGTTTTGATTGTATTTGCACAGGGGGTTTATGGTTCAAGATAGAGTAAATGGAAAGTATACTCGTAGTCCGTGGCGTAGACAAGATTTTTCGGTAAGGGGTTTTAAAATATGAAGAAGTAAACACACGAAGAATCCAATCCAACGGGATTCAACATTTACTATATATATTGTAAGATTGTAATAATTCCTTTGGGGAGTATTCTCATTATTACAAAATATTTATAGTGTGTACAAGAGAAATTCTAATTCGCTAAGGATCCTAATATACTATAAATATACAATATTCATAATTACAGAATATATGACGAATATATGAGTAGTATTCGCTAATACACCCCTCAGTCGGAGCGGGAGGAGGCCGGACGCTGAGACTGTGTCTGGAGTCAAGGAATAATTGTCTGGGAAGTCCTTTGGTGAAAATATCATAAGACGATGACACATGTAATACTCTGATGTGACCGAGAGCAACTTTCTCACGAACAAAATGTATATCTATTTCAATGTGTTTGGTTCGCTGATGTTGAACCGAATTATGAGAAAGATATATAGCAGATGTGTTATCACATTATACGATGGACGCCCTACGCAAAGGACACTGGAGCTCCAAAAGTAGATTTCGGAGCAAACAAATCCCAACTACAACATTTGCAACGCCTATGTATTCAGCTTCGACACTGGAGCGGGATAAAGTGGCTTGTCTCTTGGCAAATCAGGAAACTAGATTATCCCCTAAGAATAGACAATAGACGGAGGTGGAGCGTCACGTGTCCGAACACCCTGCCCAGTCTGCATCCGTATAAGATAGCAATTTGGTTGGTGTAGAGGGGGTAAAGATGTAATCCATAATCAAGTGTCCCCTTAATGTATCGAATGATACACTTAAGGGCAGTGAAATGAGACTCCCTAGGGGCATGCATAAACAGACACACCTGCTGAACAACATATGCAATCTCTGGCCTGGTGAAAGTGAGATACTGAAGTGCCCCTGCGAGGCTCTGATATAGAGTAGGATCGGATACTGAAGCACCATCCGAAGCACTCAACTTGGATTTTGAATCAACCGGAGTGGGCATGATTTTGCAATTTGCCATCTTGGCCATGTGTACTATCTCCTCAGCATACTTTCGATGACTCAAGAACATGTAATATGCGGATCTGGTCACTGATATACCCAATAAGTAACTCAACTTACCCAAATCAGTCATAGCAAATTCGGATTTAAGTAAAGTAATAATCTCATCCTTCAACCCATCAGAAGAGGCACAGTGAGAATAATATCATTCACATATAGCAGTAAATACACAGTGCTACTACCTCGTGAAAAATGAACAGAAAATCTGCTACAAACGAACCCAATCTGCAAAATATATCTGGCAAATCGATTATACCAAGCACGGGGGCCTGTTTCAGGCTATATAGTGACTTACGGAGTCGACAAACATAGCGAGAGGGATGGACAAACCAGGTGGCTAGTGCATATATATTATTTCTTTCAAGTCCCCATGTAAGAATACGTTTTTAACATCAAGATGATGAATTGTCTAGTACTTTCCCATGGCTATACTCAGGACTGTGCGAATGGTAGCCGGTTTGACAACCGGGCTGAATGTCTCACCACAATCAATATTCTCATGTTGAGTAGTGTCACTAGACACAAGTCGTGCCTTATACCTCTCTAGGTCCCCATTGGCTCTGAATTTGTGATAAAATAGTCACATGCAACAGATCACATTCACCCCTTTCGGTCTAGTTGCATTCCAATTAGGGACATGTTTGGCTAGTTTGGGGTTTTTAGGATTTGGGGAAATTGTTTGGGTGGACAGGCTAAATTGAATTTTGGGTTTGAAAATCTCGTGTTTGGCATGAATTTTCATTGGGTGGGTGAGGGCAGTGGGTGGGTCAGTCGATTGGTTCTGGACCGATGTCGGTGTAGTGTGGTGTGAGGTTATTTTGGTGGTGGGTCGTCGGAACAGGTGTTTGGGGGTTGGGATGTGACTGGGTAGGCAGGAACTGGTGCAGTCGACCTTGGATTGGGATCTGGTTGTGTCGATGGTGGTGAAGTTGGTAGTGTTGGATACGGGGAGGGTGGTGGATATGGGTTTCGTTGTTTGGGTTTTCGATGGGCTGCGTGGAGTGACAATTCTGTGGGTTGGACGACGTGGGTGACGGTGGTGCCAACTGGTAGTGTAGCGGCGTGGGGTGGTGGTGCTAACTGGTGGTGTAGCGGCGTGGTGGTGGTAGTGATTCGATTTTCAGAGAGAGATAGCCTGAGATGTTGCAGGAGATGACATCGCGGCGATCTGCCGGCCGATCAGTGGACACGATGGCGGAATGAATCGCTGGGGACGACGGGAGATACCGTGGGCTCGTCAAGGAAGGAGTAGTCCGGTTTTCTGATTTTTTGGAGATTGGAAAATGGGAATGTGGATTCGTCAAATGTGACGTGACATGATATGTATATTTGATGAGTAGACACGTCATAACACAGATAGCCTCTATGATTGGGTGGAAAACCTAAAAAGACACACGGGGTTGACCGGGGTGCTAATTTGTGGGGAGCAGTGGAGGCAAGATTGGGATAGCACAAACAATCGAATATCCGTAAATGGTCGTAGTATGGAATCCTGCGGTATATGATTTCGGTCAGAGTCATGTTGTGAAGGGTACTGGTGGGTAGGATATTTAAGATATATTCGGACATTTTGACGGAATATACCTAGAATGACGGAGGAAAAAAGGCATGAAACAAGAGAGTTCGAACCATGTTATTGATGGTTCGGATGATGTGTTCTGCCTTACCATTTTGGGGTGAAGTGTAGGGGCAGTAAAAGCGAAAAATCATGCCATGATTACTACAAAATCGGTGAAACGTAGAATTGTTAAATTCACGACTATTTTCACACTGAACTGATTTTATAGATTTTTCAACATGTCTTTATAAAATTGTGAAACTCTTGAAACTTTACAAACACTTCCGATTTAAATTTGAGAGGAAATATCCAAATATAGTGGGAGTAATCATCTAACAAGACCAAATAATATTTATGCCTGAGGGAACTAGGAACATGGAAGGTCCATAGATCAACATGAATAATATCAAAAGAGGAAAAAGTAATACTGGTAGATGATTTAAACGGAAGACGGACATGTTTGCCTAAATAACACGAAACACAATTTTGGGCAAGTTTTCCATTATTACACATGATAAAGTTATTGCCTTTGAGAAAATTAATAACTGGTGTGCCTAGGTGGCCAAGCTGATTATGGCATATAGACGGAGAGATAGCAACTAGGGAGACTTGGGAGCAGAATCCGGCAGCGGAGGTGGATGGGAATGGATATAGATCCCCGTGCTATTAAATCTCGTAAGATGGGTCCCCGTACGAAGATCCTTCACAGTAAAACCAAACGGGTCAAACTCAATAGAGACAAAATTATCACGAGAAAAATTTCGGATAGAAATAAGGTTTTTAATGATGTTACGGGCATACATGACATTTTTAAAGGCAAAGGGTGGATGTGGTGGTGGTGTGTGGGTGGTTCCATAACCCTGTATTGGAATGCGATGATCATTGCCAACAGTAATATATTGAGTATGCTTTAATGAAAACATTTTATTAATATTACCTGCAGAGCGGGTTATCTGAGATGTAGCGTCCGAGTCCATATACCAATTTTCGTCAGGTTGCTGTAAATTGAGAGTGCTAAAAGCGTGGCCCAAATCAGTGGGGACCAGACCAGCTGAAGGATGCCGGAACTGGGCCTGACTTTTTTCGGGGTTAATATGACCTTCTTTCCTATGCATTTTTTAGGGATTTCGGTCCTTTTGACTAGGGATACAGCTCTATATCCGAACGGAATTGTTATACCCCGTAGTTCTGACCCTACGTATGAGAGCGTACGGAAGCATGTAAGACAGAATTTTTTTCAAAGGATAGGTTGACGGATTGTTCCGGACGGGGCCGCGGCAGGATTTTTGGGCGGAAAAACTTAGGAAAGTCTGATTTCTCTTTTAAAAAGGCCATGGGAGGGTGACAAGTGTCCCCATCCGATTTTTCAGATGTTTATATTGACCAAGTCTTGAAGACTTGGTCATCTTTCAAACCTCCTCTCTCTAAATTAGCTCTCACTCTCTACAATTCCAAAGGGAATTCAAAGCCTAAGAAAAATCAAAAGTTAAGAACAAGGAAGCTTGTGGCTAGCTTGTTGGTGTTGTTGTGGTGGTGTTCTTGGCAACGAAGCTAGCAAAATATTTGGAATAAGCTTGGCTAAAACTTTAAGGTAACATTTCTTCCTTTAGAATTAGTTTCTAGTGTTGCATGTTAAGAAGAAAGAACTTGTGGTAGTAAATAATGCTCTTAGAGTCATTGCATGCAAGAAATGTGGTTTGGATATGAAAGAATTGGTTAAGAAGATATTATGAGCATGTTGTAGCCTAAAAACTACCTTAGAATTGTTAAGAGAATTGTTGTACCTTATGGGGCAGAATTTTACACACCCAAGTTTAGGTGTGTAATCCCCTTTGAAATGTTGGATTGTTGAACCTTAAATGTGGCGTTTGGATGATAAATTCGGCCTTGAGAAAGGTGGCAAAGTGAGTAGAAACAAAGAAAATGCTGCCCAATTTTCCATAGAATTTAGTGACTTTGAACTTGGATTATTCTACCTTGAAATTAGAGGTTAATAAACGTATCATGATTATTATAGGTTGAAATATTACTTGCGGTAGTTGAGCTTAGCAAGTGGATTGACCAAAGAGGTATGTGAAGTTTTCCTATCTCTTGAGCATGAATAGATGAAACTATGTAGTACGGTAGACGTACAAGATTTGGTATTCTTACTTGTTTTAAGTATATAATGACTTGTTTCGTTTTAAGAATGTATAAGTCCCTTGGTTAGGGGAAAAGTATGATTTTATTAAAGTGTAGAGTTAATATAACAACTTTATGGGAAAGTTGGTTTATTAGCTTCATAAAAGGTTAATGAGAAGAGATTTACTCTAAGTAAGATAAGTATATGAAGAGGCAAATTGATTTTAAGGCATCAATTGCCCAAAGGTTTTTATGTATAAAGAAGAGTCGCTTTTAAAAGAGTTGAAGTATGTAGTACTTGGGTTAAATTCCCGGTTTCCTTTTTTTAAAAGATATGATTAAGTGTCTTAAGTAAACTAATATGAGAGGGTATATGAACAAGACTAATAAGAAGTTATAAGTTTTCTTAACTTATTTATGATTATGATATGATGACAGTTTGAGCTAGGGTAAGAGTATATCTGAGGGGCAAGCCCCAAGATCGTTATACCACCTTTTCCAGGGTAAGAGTATGTCTGAGGGGCAAGCCCCAAGATCGTCATACCACCTTCTTCAGTGTAAGAGTATATCTGAGGGGCAAGCCCCAAGATCGTTATACCATCTGCTTCAGGGTAAGAGTATATCTGAGGGGTAAGTCCCCAAGATCGTTATACCACCTGTTCCGTGGATTTGCTACCCACGACGCGGCGAATACCTCATGCGAGTCCTTATGGGCTTACGCGGGTGAAATAGTCCCACGCGGAGTACGACTATGCGAGAATATCTCACGCGTCCACGGGACTATGCGGGTGAAATAGTCCCGCGAGTAGGGTGCTTATTGATACTACGGCGAGGTACCTGTTTTGATCCCGAGGCCCCTATTTTATGCGATTATATATACTTGTCACTCTCATTGTTAGTAAGGCACGAAAAGGTATTTTGATTGTCTTGATGACTCAAACTTACTTTTAGACTTATGATATCATTATTACAATATTTTCCACTTTACATACTTGGTACATATCATCGACCCTTCCTGGGCCGCGTTACGCCGCGGTAAGGTAAGCGATTGTGGATCCTCGCTTAGGATCACATTCGGTGTCGAAGCTCCATTCCTCCGGAAGCTTGTTTATTGTACAGATATTCCACGATGCTATAGGTATTTTGTACATTCGAAGTACGGCGGGGCCTGCATCGCCACGATTGTTATCTTTAGAGTGCGTGGTCACATATGTTTTGGGCTATAAGAACAAGTTGTACTACTATACTTTTGTTTAAGTATGTTTATGGAAAGCGGCACTTTATCTACCGCCGTAGATGTTTACCCTTTTTATAAGTTATGTGTTATGTATGTTCCGCTGCTATTCTCTGACATATACCTGACAGGGTACCCCGGTAGGGTACCAGTCGCTACCCACGATGCGAGGAATACCTCTTGCATGTCTTATATTGACCAAGTCTTGAAGACTTTGTCATCTTTCAAACCTCTCTCTCTCTCTAATTTAGCTCCTCCTTCTCTCTAAAATCCCAAGAGAAATTCTAGCCTTAAGATAAATCTGAAAAGTTAAGAACAAGAAGGAAGCTTGTGGCTAGCTTGTTGGTGTTGTTGTGGTGGTGTTCTTGGCAAGGAAGCTAGCAAAAATATTTGGAATAAGTTTGGCTAAAACTTTAAGGTAACATTTCTTCCTTTAGAATTAGTTTATAGTGTTGCATGTTAAGAAGAAAGAACTTGTGGTAGTGAATAATGCTCTTAGAGTCATTGCATGTAAGAAATATGGTTTGGATGTGAAAGAATTGGGTAAGAAGATATTATGAGCATGTTGTAGCCTAAAAACTACCTTAGAATTATTTAGTGAATTGTTGTACCTAATGGGGCAGAATTTTACACACCCAAGTTTGGAAGTGTAATCCCCTTTAAAATGTTGGATTGTTGAGCCTTAAATGTGGTGTTTGGATGATAAATTCGGCCTTGAGAAATGTGGCAAAGTGAGTAGAAACAAAGGAAATGCTGCCCAATTTTCCATAGAATTTAGTGACTTTGAACTTGGGTTGTTCTATTTTGAGATTAGAGGTTAATAAACGTATCATGCTTATTATAGGTTGAAATATTACTTGCGGTAGTTGAGCTTAGCAAGTGGATTGACCAAAGAGGTATGTGAAGCTTTCCTATCTCTTGAGCATGAATAGATGAAACTATGTAGTACGGTAGACGTACAAGATTTGGTATTCTTACTTGTTTTAAGTATATAATGACTTGTTTCGTTTTAAGAATGTATAAGTCCCTTGGTTAGGGGAAAAATATGATTTTACTAAAGTATAGAGTTAATATAACAACTTTATGGGAAGTTGGTTTATTAACTTCATAAAAGGTTAATGAGAAGAGATTTACTCTAAAGTAAGATAAGTATATGAAGAAGCAAATTAGTTTTAAGGCATCAATTGCCAAGGTTTTTATGTATAAAGAAGAGTCATTTTTAAAAGAGTTGAAGCATGTAGTACTTGGGTTAAATTCCCGGTGTTCTTTCTTAAAGATATGATTAAGTGCCTTAAGTAAACTAAAATGAGAGGGTATATGAACAAGACTAATAAGAAGTTATAAGTTTTCTTAACTTAATTATGATTATGATATGATGACAGTTTGAGCTAGGGTAAGAGTATATCTGAGGGTCAAGCCCCAAGATTGTTATACCACCTTCTCCAGGGTAAGAGTATGTCTGAGGGGCAAGCCCCAAGATCGCCATACCACCTTCTTCAGTGTAAGAGTATATCTGAGGGGTAAGTCCCCAAGATCGTTATACCATCTGCTTCAGGGTAAGAGTATATCTGAGGGGTGAGTCCCCAAGATCGTTATACCACCTGTTCCGTGGATTTGCTACCCATGATGCGAGGAATACCTTATGCGAGTCCTTATGGGCTTATGCGGGTGAAATAGTCTCATGCGGTAGTCTGACTATGCGAGAATACCTCATGCGGGTCCACGGGACTATGCGGGTGAAATAGTCCAGGAGTAGGGGTGCTTATTGATAATACTGGCGAGGTACCTGTTTTGATCCTAAGGCCCTATTTTATGCAATATTATCTATATATATACTTGTCACTCTCATTGTTAGTAAGGCACAGTAAAAATGTATTTTGATTGTCTTCTATGACTCCGGCTTACTTTTAGACTTATGATATCATTATTACAGTATTTTCCAGCTTTACATACTTGGTACATATTGTGTCTCGACCCGCTTCGCCGAAGTGCGTGTAACGACCGTTCGGGGCGTTCTTGGTGCCTTATCGGGCACCCTAGTGATACAACATCGAGAAAACCGGAAAATAAAACATGAGTCATGAAACAAGAGATATAATAATAAGCGAACCAAAGCGGTTGCCTTCGGTATAAACATAAAACGAACAGTTTAATCCTTTACAACCCCGCCCAACAGTACTACAGACCTTAAGATTTAACGACTATGACGGGGCCAGGCGCCATACCCACGAATGTACAAGAACCTACAACTCGGGGAACACATACCAAAAGATAAGCCTCAGAAAGCGGAGCTTCCGTCTGTTGACTGTGATCTAGGCGGGGATCCACGGCCGATGTACCTCTACTGCGGCATGACGCGGCCCGAGAGGTCGATAACAGTACCAAGTATGTGGCCCGAAAAAAATCAGAATGAAATCATACTAGTCTATATAAAGCGGGAGACATGTATGATAACCAAACTTCTGATTCACAACATAAAAGCGATCATGTCGATCGGGGACTCGCTCAAGTCATCACTCGAATATAACTATGGGTCTCACGCCCACAACATCAATCATGTTCGCGTCGTGGCGCGTGCCGAATTCTGCATCGGTGTAGACATGTCCATGATGCAACAATAATACCAATGCCACGGCACGTGCCGGAATTCTACCTCGGTGTAACACGTCCATGTGACATCAACAATAATATCTTTGGGTGATCAACCACGCGCGTAGCCCGTGCCCCGGAATTCTACCTCGGTGTAGACATGTCCATGTAACCACAATAACAATATATCGGGTAATCAACCCGACGCGTACGCGTGCCGGATTCTGCGTCGGTGTAGACGTGTCCATGTGACATCAACAACAAGCGATAATCAAAATGGAAACATACGTGGAATTCTCCATCACCGCCGCGTCAAGTAAGTTCTCGACAAGTCGGCCGCCTCTATCGAGGCGCGGTAACACAAAAATACCACACTTGCACAATGAGGCTATCATCACAGCATAGGCAAGTTTCACAACAACAAGCATAGGCAAGTTTCACAACAACAAGCATAGGCAAGTTTCACAACAACAAGCATAGGCAAGTTTCACCTGACTCAAAGTACTTTCATTTTATGCCAAAGTCGGGTTTTAACCCCAAAGTACTACATACATTAAGTTCTTTTAAAAGAGATCCATTTCTTTTATAAAAGTCACCCGATACCGTAGTATTAGAATGACCAACCCACCTTCTTTTCAAAACCAAGTAACAACATTCTTTTCCTAAGTTCGGTTTGCCTAGTTTGATTATTTAAGCTTCTCATTTTCAAATGGTTTCATAGTTCCCAAACTTAATCACTTGATTCCTTTTAGAACAATTGAGTAACATATGTCATATATGTGAGTAGTTTATTCTTGTTATAACGATCTTATTACAAAGACCATGATCTAGAAAATGTAATATCATTTTGTCTTATCTTAGCTTCTATGCGGATGGAGGTTTCTCTTGGTTTTAATACAACATCATTATTCAATACATTTTCCTTTTATTAACGCGGTGGTGCAGCCGATACACATTCGATTCGAAATCGATGAAACATTATCCCTTTAAAACCAAGTACTCATTACTCACGAATGAGGTTTCACACAAACATCCACATTAAAACAAATAAGTTAAGTCTCTTATCTTATAAGATCAAGTCTCTTAACTTCTAACATCAATAAACCATTTTCACTTACATAAGGTCGTTATAACTAACTTCCCATAAAGCTATTATAACACCATGTTTTAAACCAACCAAATCACTTAGCGTATGCGTCTGCGTACTACATAGTTCACAACAATCATGCTAGAAAAGATAGGAAGAGGTTCACATACCTCGCGGCGATTTATCGACAATAAGCAAAATGCTCAATCTACTGACGCACTAGCCCTTTCCACTCCTTGAGTAGAATACGCTACTCTTAGTACTTTCACCTATAAAGGTCAAAGCGTCTATTAACCCCAAAACACAAGTTTCTATCTTTCTATAGAAAATTCGGCAAGACCTCACACATGCAGCGTAAATCTCCTCTCTATCGAGGCTACCAAGCCAACGAGGGGGTTTACACGCCTCTACGGGCGTGTACAATTCTACTCGATGTCTTACAAGTCTGCAATCTGATCTATGTAAATACTGATTCGATTCGATTCTTAATTCTTGGGCTTAAGTCAAAAGACATTGCGAATACTAAGTATAGTTCCATATATAGTATACTTCAACTATATATTCAAACAAACATGTAATTTCCAATTACAATAGAGAACAAGATAATTACCTCGATAAGCCCAAAATTATCCAAGTTATAATGTCGATCCCGAGCAAGGTTTAGCTCCCAGTGCGCTCCAAACCACTCCAAACAACCCTTAGAAGTTCTAACCAACTTCTACTCAAATACTTCAACCAACTATGAAGATTTCCTTAGGGTTTCGGTTTGAGACTAAAGGACAAAAGGTAGTATTTAGGACTCTACGTAAAGAGGTATCTTTGGAATACTACAAGGTACAAGGCTAAGGTATTTTGGGCATTATAACAACACTAGGGAGTATTTCTATACCACAACAAGGGTATTATCTGAAAACAACTAGGCAGTGAGTACCACGGCTAGCACCACGAGGGGAACCGCTCGGCAGGCCCACGAGGAGGAGGAGGGGAGAGGCTTAGGACGAGAGCTACTAGAGGAGGAGGGATTTCAAGACTTAGACAAAGTGAGGTGAATGAATAAGTCTTCACAGGAGGGTATTTATAGCAAAACCAATGGCCAAGATTAAGCCATGTGCAAGGCAAGTGTAAGGCCAAGATCAAGCCAAGTGCACCTAGCCCCTACTCGCCCAAAACCCTCACAAATATCTACACAAATATCTAGCACCACATGCCCCTCATTCGGCCAAGTCGCCCACTGTCTCCATTGTGAGGTTACACATGTCACCCTCCGGTTGTTCTAATTTGTTTCGTATCTCGTAAAATTCCACAAAAATACAAACCGACATAGCCGGAATTTTCCGCCGCAAGTTACGAAAGCGTTTCGTCAAACGACTCAATGGGTGTTGTGCACAAATGTAAAATCGGCGAGTGCCATATGGGGTGACACGTGTCGCCCCGATTCGCCTGAATATTTCGTCTTAGAAAATATCCAAATTAATGGAATCTCAAAAACAAAGCGGGCCCACAAAAGCAGTAAATTTCTCAGTGGGCCCACGTGACCATTTAGAAAATAAAATCTCAAAATTCTAATATAATCTATGAAGTCCAAATACCAAACTGGGAATCCAATTCCATTAACGAACCTTTTTCTTCACAAATAACCGAAACTTTTCCGCAAAAACTCACATCTTTCTTTCTTTCAAAATTTCTGCACTCTCGTACGTGCGTCCTCACATACATACCTGCAACTACGGTATAACATTCTCCCTCAGAAACATTCGTCCGAATGTTCCTTCTCAAGACGGATATCGATGAAGTTCCTCTAACAAGTTGCCAACGCCACAGCGGCCACGAGATAACACACGCGTTATCTTCCTCCTTACTCGTTGTACCGCTTCTCGAACACTCGAACTCTCCCAAGACGTACCATACTTCAGTCATTACTTCCGTTCGAAAATCTGCGAGTCACTACCTCCAAACTTGGTCATCTTACTAACCTCAAACTTCATTAAGGCCATTCCGGCCTTACGAACCGCTTCGGTCGAACGCGTCCACGAACTCATCGTTGGTCGCACAAACTTGGGCCTAGCATCCTCGTGACCCTACCACCGGCGGGACCACCTAGAACTGACCCCACCCCAAGGGTTACGGGTTGACCCGCAAATGGTCCTCAACCCGACCCCCAACGCGCGAACTCTTGTTCCCGATTCTAACAATCTTACTAATTCACATCACGAAAGCTACCACTTCCATCTCACACTACCCACGGACTTATCACACAAATAAATCCCACGTACTACTACTGCGATAAGGGTCAAAAATAAATCTTTAACTCAAGACGACCTTACCCCTAAGGTCTCGATGCGTGACATAGTCTAAGGTTCACACTTACCATGCCCCCATCGTATCCTCCCAACTAAGCATGTTTTCTAACTCACAATTAACACAACGCTATTCGCATAGCACATAATAATGAGATCATCATAACAAGCATACCAAAACTCTAGAGGTTAAGGATATACAAGCTACCGCTCCACTCTAATCATAGGCACGCCTGCAAGGCATGCATGAAAGCGATGAACGACCATCGATCCTGGTGGTGAGTCGTAACATCCGTGCTACCCTTGGTTGGGATTCCTCGCAAAATGGCCTGCTGCCGCAAAAATAACAAGCTCCCTGGCACGACACTCCCGAAATGCGGTCTACCACATCGACCACACCGAGGTAGGGTGACCGCGTCCGCCAACACTTACTTCCGCGGAAACTGAACCTCGAGCCACGACCGCTCCCGAATACTCAAGGTTGTGGAGGACCACTGCCGGGCGGAGGTGCAAAACTAATATCTTCTTGGCGGTCCGCCTCGAAAGTCGCCAAAAGACCACGATGTCTGGCCTCTTCGCGATCCAGTCGTTCGTCGACCTCTCGCACCTCACATCCCGGTCGTGAGCTGCGTGCGGGCAATGTCCATGCGGTGAAGGGCTACTCTGAACATGCCTCGACATGTAATCATCGAGCCTGTAACATATCGGTGCACTCGATCCTCCATACTAGCTACCAACGGGGCGTCACGCCGATGAGTCGAACTCGCATTGTACTCCCGAGCGTCGCGCTCTGTCTAAGCATCAAAAATCGCCGGCGTGCCCTCCTCATCTGCGGAGGCAAGAAGTGCGTGAGAAAGCCCGAAAACTCATCCCATCTGCTGGAGTGCATGCTCTCCCGGAAAGCTCATGAATCAAACCAATCGATTGCGGTATCACGCGCGGCCGATGCGAACCAAAGGTCACGGACTTCGGTTTACGAAGCCTTGATCACCCGCGTGATCAGAATCGCCGGATGAACTCCTGCGGAAAATCCTCAGGCCTCGACACATAAAAATCTGGCGGGCAACAAATCAGAAAGTCACGCAGCCTAAAACTATCTGCTCTCGGGTGAACGGCTGGTGCTCTTTGGGCAGGCTGCTGCGTCGGCCTATCCTCATATTCGGCCACGACCACGGCCGGCAATCGGGCCATCTCGCTTGTAACCCGTCTCCTGCCCCGGTGTGGGGTGGAGGCTCGGTGCTTGTAGTCTCATCGCCCACGGCCGCGGCTCTAAACTTCTTTGGGTGGCGGCGTCACAAAACCCGTCGAAGCACAACTCAGTCTTGTCAGGGCTGCACCTCGTACTCCTCAGATCTCACTAGCGGCACCCTCGCCGCCTTGCCCTCTGGCTCCTGGTTGCCTTGCGGAGGCATAGCGGTAAAAGCGAGATACGTCGGAGGGTCCAACTTACAACACGGCTCTGGGCACGATCTCGGAATGAAAAATGGAAACGATCCTAAATGTCCTGCAGCCTCCTGATTATAGATGTGGTGCACAACACATCGATAATCAAGACTCTACTAGACACGGTCTGTAGACACTTTCCGATGATTAACTGCTCTGATACCACTTTTGTAACGACCCGTTCCGGGGCCCGTTACTGGTGCCTTATCCCGGGCACCCTAGTGATACAACATCAGAGAAAACCAGCGGAAAATAAAACATGAGTCATGAAACAAGAGATATAATAATAAACAGGCCAACCAAAAGCGGTTGCCTTCAAGGTATAAACATAAAACCCGACAGTTTAATCCTTTACAACCACGCACAACGATTACTACGCACCTTAAGATTTACAACGACTATGGCGGGACGGGGCCCGCCATACCACGAATGTACAAGAACCTACAACTCGGGGAACACATATGCAAAGATAAGCCTCAAGAAAGCGGAGCTTCCCAATCTGTTGGCGTGATCCTAAGGCGGGGATCCACGGCCGATGTACCTCTACTGCGGCGTGAACGCGGCCCCGAAGAGGTCGATCTGGCCAGTACCAAGTATGTGAAACTGTAAAAAAATACTGTAATGAAATCATACTAGTCTATATAAAGCAGGAGACATGTATGATAACCAAACTACAGTTCACAACATAAAAGCAGTCATGTCGATCGAGGACTCACGCCTCAAGTCATCACTCAAATATAACTATGGGTCTCACGCCCAACATCAATCATGTTCGCATCGTGGCGCGTGCCGGAGTGCGCCGGTGTAGACGTGTCCATGATGCAACAATAATACCAATGCCCGGCCACACGTACCGGAATTCTACCTCGGTGTGACACGTCCATGTGACATCAACAATAATATCTTGGGTGATCAACCTGCGCGTAGCCACGTGCCGGAATTCTACCTCGGTGTAGACATGTCCATGTAACCACAATAACAATATATCGGGTAATCAACCCGACCGCGTAACGCGTGCCGGTCTGCGTCGGTGTAGACGTGTCCACGTGACATCAACAACAAGACGAGAATCAAAATGGAAACATACGTGGAATTCTCCATCACCGCCGCGTCAAGTAAGTTCTCGACAAGTCGGCCGCCTCTATCGAGGCGCGGTAACCAAAAATACCACACTTGCACAACAAAGGCTATCATCAAGATAGGCAAGTTTCACAACAACAAGCATAGGCAAGTTTCACAACAACAAGCATAGGCAAGTTTCACAACAACAAGCATAGGCAAGTTTCACACAACTCAAAGTACTTTCATTTTATGCCAAAGTCGGGTTTTAACCCCAGTACTACATACATTAAGTTCTTTTAAAGAGATCCATTTCTTTTATAAAAGTCACCCGATACGTAGTATTAGAATGACCAACCCACCTTCCTTTTCAAAACCAAGTAACAACATTCTTTTCCTAAGTTCGGTTTGTCTAGTTTGATTATTTAAGCTTCTCATTTTCAAATGGTTTCATAGTTCCCAAACTTAATCACTTGATTCCTTTTAGAACAATTGAGTAACATATGTCATATATGTGAGTAGTTTATTCTTGTTATAACGATCTTATTACAAAGACCGTGATCTAGAAAATGTAATATCATTTTGTCTTATCTTAGCTTATGCGGATGGAGGTTTCTCTTGGTTTTAATACAACACATCATTATTCAATACATTTTCCTTTTATTAACGCTGCGGTGGTGCATGCGATACACATTCGATTCGAAATCGGTAAAACATTATCCCTTTAAAACCAAGTACTCATTACTCACGAATGAGGTTTCACACAAACATCCACATTAAAACAAATAAGTTAAGTCGCTTATCTTATAAGATCAAGTCTCTTAACTTCTAACATCGATAAACCATTTTCACTTACATAAGGTCGTTATAACTAACTTCCCATAAAGCTATTATAACACCTATGTTTTAAACCAACCAAATCACTTAGCACGTATGCGTCTACCGTACTACATAGTTCCACAACAATCATGCTAGAAAAGATAGGAAGAGGTTCACATACCTCGCGACGATTTATCGACAATAAGCAAAATGCTCCAAGTACTACAACGCACTAGCCCTTTCCACTCCTTGAGTAGAATACGCTACTCTTAGTACTTTCACCTATAAAGGTCAAAACGTCTATTAACCCCAAAACACAAGTTTCTATCTTTCTATAGAAAATTGGCGACACCTCCCCATGACAGCGTAAATCTCCTCTCTATCGAGTAGCTACCAAGCTTGACCGGGGGTTTACGCCTACCGGACGTGTACAATTCTACTCGATATCTTACACAAGTCTCTTTGATACAATCCTATGTAAATCTGATTCGATTCGATTCTTAATTCTTCAGCTTAAGTCAAAAGACATTGCGAATACTAAGTATAGTTCCATATATAGTATCAACTATATATTCAAACAAACATGTAATTTCCAATTACAATAGAGGACAAGATAATTACCTCGATAAGCCCAAAATTATCCAAGTTATAATGTCGATCCTGAGCAAGGTTTAGCTCACTCAGTGCGCTCCAAACCACTCCAAACAACCCTTAGAAGTTCTAACCAACTTACTCAAATCTTGACCAACTATGAAGATTTCCTTAGGGTTTCGGTTTGAGACTAAAAGGACAAAGGTAGTATTTAGGACTCTACGTAAAGAGGTATCTTTGGAATACTACAAGGTACAAGGCTAAGGTATTTTGGGCATTATAACAACACTAGGGAGTATTTCTATACCACAACAAGGGGTATTATCGAAAACAACTAGGCTAGGGGTACCCATTTGCTAGCACCACGAGGGGAACCCTTCTGCCAAAGGCCACGAGGAGGAGGGGGAGAGGCTTAGGGCGAGCTACTGGGGAGGAGGAGGGATTTCAAGACTTAGACAAAGTGAGGAGTGAATGAATAAGTCTTGCGAGGAGGGTATTTATAGCAAAACCAAAGGCCAACCCGATGGCGAGATTAAGCCATGTGCAAGGCAAGTGTAAGGCGAGATCAAGCCAGTGCACCACAGCCCTACTCCCAAAACCCTCACAAATATCTACACAAATATCTAGCACCATGCCCCTCCGATTCGGCCCACTTGTCTCCATTGTGAGGTGACACGTATCGCCTCCGTTGGTCCAAAATGTTTCGTCTCTCGGAAAAATCCGCAAAAATACAAAAGCGACATAGCCGAATTTTCCCTTCGCAAGTTCTGTAAACGTTTCGTCAAACGACTCAATGGGTGTTGTGCACAAATGTAAAATCGGCGAGGTGCCGTATGGGGTGACACGTGTCGCTCGATTCGCCAGAATATTTCGTCTTGAAAATATCCAAATTACCGAAATCTCAAAAACAAAGCGGGCCTACAAAGCGTAAATTTCTCGTGGGCCCACGTGACCATTTCAGAAAATAAAATCTCAAAATTCTAATATAATCTATGAAGTCCAAATACCAAATCTGGAATCCAATTCCCGTTAACGAACCTTTTCTTCACAAATAGCAGGAAACTTTTAGTGAAAACTCACATCTTTCTTTCTTTCAAAATTTACGCATTGCTCTGCGTGCGTCGTCCTCACATACATACCACGCAACTACGGTATAACACTGCGTTCATCTGCGGCAGGGTAGCGATTGATTGAGGTCCTCGTTCTTAGGATCACTATTAGGTGTCGGAAGATCCATTCCTCCGGAAGCTTGTTCATCGTAATGCGGATATTCCCGATCTATAGGTATTTTGTACATTCGGGGTATGGCGGGGCCTGTCCGCTACGGTTATTATCTTTAGAGGTCTTTGGTCACCTATGTGTTTTGGGCTATAAGAACCCGTTGTACTACTATACTTTTGTTTAAGAATGTTTTATGGAAGGCAGCCTTATCGGCTGACCAGTGATGTTTACCTTTTTATAAGTTATGTGTTATGTATGTTCATTGCTATTCTCTCGACATATACGACGGGTACCGGTAAGTACGATCGCGGCACCGGTCGGTCGTGACAAAAGTGGTATCGAGCGATTAGTCCTCGGAAAGTGTCCACAGACCGTGTCTAGTAGAGTCTTGATTATCGGTGTGTCGTGCACCACATCTATAATCAGGAGGTTGCAGGATATTTAGGATTGGTTTCCATTCTTTCACTCTGAGATCGTGCAATAGAGCTAAGTTATAGGTTGAATCTCCCCTGATGTTTTTCCTTTATGTATCGATTATGCCTCGCGCAAAGCAACCACGGCCCGAAGGCGCAAAGCGGCGAGGCTGCTAGTGGGACGCGGAAGTCACGAGGCACGAGCGATCCTTGCCGAGATGATGTTTAAGCGGCGAGTTCCACGTCGTCGCCCGGCCTCAGAAAGTTCGGCGTGACGCGGCTCACGAGACCGCGATGCAGGAGCCTCCATCCACGATCGAGTGCGATGCAGATTACGATTACGGTCGATTCTTGACCAGCATAGTGGCGGCGGCCGATAGGCGGCGCCAACCCTAGAGCCGACAGTTTACGGATTCGGGATTTCTTGGGTTGTCACCCACTAGAGTTCTATGGTTCGAGATTTGAGGAGGATCCGCAGGAGTTTGTCCGGCAGTTACAACGGATCATGCAGGTCCTTAGGGCATCAGAGACTGAGTCTGTTATACTATCTTCTTACCGGTTACGCGATATTGCGTTGAACTGGTTTGAGTCATGGGTATTGTCGAGGTGTGAGGATGCTCTTCCAGCTGATTGGGAGGAGTTCACAGAGGCGTTCCTAGACCACTTCTTGCCTCCTGAGGTGAGGAGAGCCAGCGTAGATAGGTTCTTGACCTTGAGACAGGACGGGAGGACTATCGGGAGTCTGACACCGAGTTCGACTCGCTTGGCGGATATCGCACACCATAGTAATGGCGCGGCGGCGTGGTCCATCGATATGTGATGGGGTTAGACCGTCATATGATTACTCCATGCTTGGGGGTGGCTCTTCACGAGGATGGATATTGCCGGAGATGCGGCGTGCGCGAGTTGAGGCGAGAGAGGCGGATCGGCTAGATTTGGGCGGCCAAGAGGCGAGGCAGCGAGTTCGTGGCGATTTTGGCGGCGGCCTCGGCGGCAAACTAGGTCCACATTCCGGCCCGGCCGCAGTGCTCCTTCTCGATTTCCGGCGTGAGGTCGTCAGCGAGGTTATTCGGGAGGCGGTCGTGGCTCGGGACTTGAGTTTCGAGGCGAGACGGCGCTGTCGAGACCACCTACCTCTCGGTGCGTTCGATGCGGTAGGTCTCACCCGGGCGAGTGCCGTATGGGTTGAGGCGTGTTACTCTTGTGGCGGCGGGCCATCGAAGAAGATTGTCGTCGCTTACGCGGCGGGAGCGTTACGGTTCAGCCGACGGAGTCTGTTGCTGGATATTTATCTTCGATGGTCGACGCCGGAGGCGAGTACTTATGGGCGGCGGCCGTGGCGAGAAGGTGGTAGGGGTTCCATTTCTAGCGGTCCTCGAAGCGCATATATGCTATGTCGGTCAGCGGGACCGGGGCGTCACGGATGTCGCCAATGCGACATTATTGGTTTCTTGCTGTGATGTATATGCTTTGATAGATCCAGGTTCTACCTTGTCCTACATATCTCCTCATATTGCCAGTAGAGTAGGGATAGAGCCCGAGTCCATAATACCTTTTGAGGTGGTACGCCAGTAGGTGATTCGGTGGTAGCGGAGCGGGTGTATAAGGATTGCCATGTGACTATAGATAGTCGTCACACTCTAGCCGACTTGATAGAGTTGGATATGACAGACTTTGATGTGATTATGGGTATGGATTGGCTAGCGTCTTGCTATGCCCATGTGGGTATGAGAGATTAGTTCGGTTCGGTTTCTGGTGGCGGTTATCAGTGGAAGGGAATCTTTGCGTCGTAGGGGTAAGTTTATTTCTTACCTCGAGGCTAGGAAGATGGTGCGGAAAGGTACATCTATCGTGTGGTTGAGTATTCGACACCGAGGTGAGTCGGACCTTGATCGATTCGTCGTTAGAGAGTTTCGGATGTATTCCCGGATGAGCTTAGGGTATCCTCCCGAGAGGAGATTGAGTTTTGCATTGATTTGGCGCGGATACTCGACCGATATCTATTCGCCATACGTGATGACACTGCGAGTTAAAGGAATTGAAGGACCGGTGAAAGATTTCTTTGGAGAAAGGCTTTATTAGGCGAAGTGTTTCTCGCGGAAGCGCCGATGTTATTTGTAAGAAAAGAAGGATGGGGCCAGCTGCGTATGTGTATTGATTACGAGCGGTGAACAAGGTAACTATCAGAACGAGATATCCTCCCGGGATTGACGATTTGTTTGACCAGTTGCAGGGTGCAAGGTGTTTTTCCAAAATAGACATGCGGTCTGGTTATCATCAGGTGCGAGTTAGAGAAGCGGATATCCCAAAGACTGCATTCAGGACCCGGTATGGGCACTATAAGTTCAGGGTAATGTCTTTCGGGTTGACAGCGCCCCAAAGATATTCATGGATTTGATGAATAGGGTGTTCGAGCCATTCTTGGATATGTTTGTTATAGTGTTTATTGATGATATCTTGGTGTATTCGCGCACGCGGCGAAGCATCTGGTCATTTGAGGGCGGTATTGGGAGTCCTCGAGGCCGGCGATTGTATGCCAAGTTCTCGAAGTGCGAGTTCGTTAGCTTGGTGGCTTTCTTAGGGCATGTTATCGGGGCGACGGTATTCGGGTTGATCTGACTAAGATTGAAGCGATCAGACTTGGCCCGCACCAGCTACACGGAGTGCGCGGCTTTGGGCCTTGCAGTTATTATCGGAGGTTTGTGGAGAAGTTTGCTTCTATTTCAGCACCTTTGACTAAGCTGACTCAGAAGGCAGCTATGTTCGTTGACGGATACTTGTGAGGAAAGTTTCCAGTTGCTAAAGGAGAAGTTGACGACCGCCCCAGTTCTTACTCTTCCAGAGGTTTAGATGGATATGTGGTTTATTTTGACGCGTCAGGTGTCGGGCTTGGAGTGCGTCGCGATGCGGCGCGGCAAGGTTATAGCTTATGCATCTCGGCGGCAGGAAGCATGAGAAGAACTATCCACATGACTTGGAGTTGGCAGCTGTGATTCATGCCTTGAAGATCTGGAGACATTATTTATATGGAGTTCATGTGGACATTTACACGCACCGCGAAGTCTCGGTATATCTTCACGGAGGAGTGAACTGCGGCGAGGCGGTGGTTGGAGCTACTTAAGGATTACGATGTTGATATTCTATACCACCCGGGGAAGGCGATGTAGTTGCGGATGCCGCCAGTCGCGGTCGATGGTTAGTCCGTCGATGTTCACGGAGAAGAGAGATATGGTCAGAGATACATCGTAGCGAGCCTTGGGGTTCGTTTGGTTGATTCGATAGTGATGGAATTCGGGTTCGAGAGGTTGCGAGTCTTCATCGTCGAGGAGGTGAAGAAGCGATAGTATGAGGATCCGATTTTGGTACGGTACCGAGATGCCGCTGTTCAGAAAGAGAGAAGTCTATTTGAGGTAGCGCCTGATGGGGTGCTAAGATTTGAGGGCCGGTTGTGTGTTCCCGATGTAGCGAGGACTTCGTCGTGGTCGGGAGGCACACGGTGCTCGTTATTCCATTCATCGGTCGACTAAGATGTATCATGACCTCGTAACTTCGAATCGTGTATTGGTGGGATGGCACAAGAGGGGCGTTGCGGAGTTCGTGGCGCGATGCGGTGTCGAGTTAAGGTTGAGCACGAAGTCCGGTGGTCATTGCGAGCTATTGATATTCCGACTTGGAAGTGGGAGGTGATAAATATGGATTTTATTACGGGGCTACCTACCACTCGGAGGAAGCGTGATTCCATTTGGGTAATTGTCGACGGTGGCGAAATCAGCCCATTTTCTTCGGTCGAACGACGTTCTCGGTGAGGACTATGCGGATTATATATTAGAGATTGTGAGGCGCGCGAGTCCGGTGTCGATTATATCGGATAGAGAGCCCGGTTCTCGGCTAACTTCGGAGGTCTTTTCGGAAGGATTAGGGACAGTGAGTCTCGATGCGGCGTTTCATCCTCGATCGACGGACAGCGGAACGCACTATCGCACAACGAGGATATCTTTGCGGGCTTGTGTTATTGATTTCGGGGTATCGGGAGGATCATTTGCCTCTTGTAGATTGCTTACAACGGCTACCATTCCGGTATTGGATGGCGCGCATGAGGCCTTATACGGGAGAAGTGCAGTCACCGATAGGCTGGTTCAAGTGGGAGAAGTTCGATTAGTCGGGCGGACTTAGTTCGTGACGATGGATAAGGTGAAGCTTATCCAGAGCGGTTGTTAGCGGCTGAGTCGGCGAAGTCGTATCAGATCATCGGCGTCGACACTTGGAATTTGAGATAAATGATTGGGTTTTCTAAAGTATCGCCCATGAAGGCGTGATGAGATTTGGAAAGAAGGGAAGCTTAGCCCAAGGTACATTGGGCGTGTCGGATGTCCGTAGGGTAGGCGGGGTTACATGAGTTAGATCTGTCCGATTTGGAGGCGGTACATCGATTTTCCATGTGTCCATGTTGCGGAAATGTATTGAAGATCTATCTAGAGTGCACCAGATTCGCGATGTCCAGTGTGAGAGGAGTTATCGTATGAGGAGAGTCCCATAGCGATACTCGATCGTCAGGTTAGGCGACTTCGGACGAAAGACGTAGCTTCCGTCAAGGTCCTATGGCGGAACGAGAACAGGGAGGAAATGACGTGAGAAGCAGAGGATGACATGATGAAGAAGTACCCTCACCTATTTCCTATACCTCCAGGTAACCCACTTTCCTGCTTGTTAGTTTTGATTTAGCATTTACGCTTCAGTATGTTGTGGCTCGTGGAGCTTCCTTATTTGTAAAAGAATAGTTAAGAGGGTCTATGTCGATGTTGTGATTTGAGTAAGCTTAGAAGTAACATTCGGGATGAATGTTTCTAAGGGGGGGGGGGAGAATGTTATACCCCGTAGTTCTGACCCTACGTATGAGAGCGTACGAAAGCATGTAAGACTTAAAATTTTCTAATGATAGGTTGACGGATTGTTCCAGACGGGTTTTGGTCAATTTTGAGGCGGGTTATGACCCGGTACATTGAGAGTTCCTAAGTGTTTCAAAGGCCTGGGGCGTAGTTCGTTGAGTCTAGATTCCAACGCAACCAACCATTCGTCGATAGGACGTCGGAGTAGAAAGTTATGAGAGTTACAAGTTCGGTCGCAATGGACAGAAATGTGTTTGGACAAAGCGGCAGTGCGGCGCATAAATCGAAGGGTCGCTGAAGTTGCAGCGCGCCAGCGGGGCAGCGGGCAGCGCTGAAGTTCGAAGAGGTTCTGGAGGTTTAGCCGCGCCGAGGCGGGATTTTTGGGCGGAAAAACTTAGGAAAGTCTGATTTCTCTTTTAAAAAGGCCATGGGATGGTGACAAGTGTCCCCCCCCCATCTGATTTTTCTTGCATGCCTTATATTGACCAAGTCTTGAAGACTTGGTAATCTTTCAAACCTCTCTCTCTCTCTCTAATTTAGCTCCTCCTTCTCTCTAAAATCCCAAGAGAAATTCTAGCCTTAGGATAAATCTGAAAAGTTAAGAATAAGAAGGAAGCTTGTGGCTAGCTTGTTGGTGTTGTTGTGGTGGTGTTCTTGGCAAGGAAGCTAGCAAAAATATTTGGAATAAGTTTGGCTAAAACTTTAAGGTAACATTTCTTCTTTTAGAATTAGTTTCTAGTGTTGCATGTTAAGAAGAAAGAACTTGTGGTAGTGAATAATGCTCTTAGAGTCATTGCATGTAAGAAATATGGTTTGGATGTGAAAGAATTGGTTAAGAAGATATTATGAGCATGTTGTAGCCTAAAAACTACCTTAGAATTATTTAGTGAATTGTTGTACCTAATGGGGCAGAATTTTACACACCCAAGTTTGGAAGTGTAATCCCCTTTAAAATGTTGGATTGTTGAGCCTTAAATGTGGTGTTTGGATGATAAATTCGGCCTTGAGAAAGGTGGCAAAGTGAGTAGAAACAAAGGAAATGCTGCCCAATTTTCCATAGAATTTAGTGACTTTGAACTTGGGTTGTTCTATTTTGAGATTAGAGGTTAATAAACGTATCATGATTATTATAGGTTGAAATATTACTTGCGGTAGTTGAGCTTAGCAAGTGGATTGACCAAAGAGGTATGCGAAGCTTTCCTATCTCTTGAGCATGAATAGATGAAACAATGTAGTACGGTAGACGTACAAGATTTGGTATTCTTACTTGTTTTAAGTATATTATGACTTGTTTCGTTTTAAGAATGTATAAGTCCCTTGGTTAGGGGAAAAATATGATTTTACTAAAGTATAGAGTTAATATAACAACTTTATGGGAAGTTGGTTTATTAGCTTCATAAAAGGTTAATGAGAAGAGATTTACTCTAAAGTAAGATAAGTATATGAAGAGGCAAATTGGTTTTAAGACATCAATTGCCCAAGGTTTTTTATGTATAAAGAAGAGTCATTTTTAAAAGAGTTGAAGCATGTAGTACTTGGGTTAAATTCCCGGTGTTCTTTCTTAAAGATATGATTAAGTGTCTTAAGTAAACTAAAATGAGAGGGTATATGAACAAGACTAATAAGAAGTTATAAGTTTTCTTAACTTAATTATGATTATGATATGATGACAATTTGAGCTAGGGTAAGAGTATATCTGAGGGGCAAGCCCCAAGATCGTTATACCACCTTCTCCACGGTAAGAGTATGTCTGAGGGGCAAGCCCCAAGATCGTCATACCAACTTCTTCAGTGTAAGAGTATATCTGAGGGGTAAGTCCCCAAGATCGTTATACCATCTGCTTCAGGGTAAGAGTATATCTGAGGGGTGAGTCCCCAAGATCGTTATACCAACTGTTCCGTGGATTTGCTACCCATGATGCGAGGAATACCTCATGCGAGTCCTTATGGGCTTATGCGGGTGAAATAGTCCCATGCGGGCGGGTACCGCCTATGCGAGGAATACCTCATGCGGGTCCACAGGACCTATGCGGGTGAAATAGTCCCAGGAGTAGGGGTGCTTATTGATACTACGGGCGAGGTACCCTGTTTTGATCCTAAGGCCCCTATTTTATGCAGTATTATATATATATATACTTGTCACTCTCATTGTTAGTAAGGCACAGTAAAAGGTATTTTGATTGTCTTCCATGACTCCAGCTTACTCTTAGACTTATGATATCATTATTACAGTATTTTCCAGCTTTACATACTTGGTACATATTGTGTCACGACCCTTCCTGGGATGCGTTCAATCTGCATGTAAGGGTAAGCAGATTGAGGATCCTCGTTCTTAGGATCACTATTCCGGTGTCAGAAGCTCCATTCCTGCAGAAGTTTGTTCATTGGTACGGATATTCCCTGATGCTATAGGTATTTTGTACATTCAGGGGTATGGCGGGGCTGTCCATACGATTGTTATCTTTAGAGCTCTGTGGTCACCTATGTGTTTTGGGCTATAAGAACGTTGTACTACTATACTTTTGTTTAAGAATGTTTTATGGAAAGCGGCACTTATCGGTGGCGATGATGTTACCTTTTATAAGTTATGTGTTATGTATGTTCATTGCTATTCTCGACATATACGGCGGTACCGGTAGGTACGATCAGCGGCCGAGTCGGTCTTGACAATCTGGACCTTGATCGGTCTTGCCGTTAGAGAGTTTCGAGGCGTATTCCCGGATGAGCTTAGGGTATCCTCCCGAGAGGAGATTGAGTTTTGCATTGATTTGGCGCGGATACTCGGCCGATATCTATTCGCCCATCTGAGGATGGCACCGCGAGTTGAAGGAATTGAAAGACCGGTGAAAGATTTCTTTGGAGAAAGGCTTTATCGAGCGAAGTGTTTCTCCACAGGGCGCCGGTGTTATTTGTAAAGAAGAATGATGGGGCGTTGCGCATGTGTATTGATTCTGACGGTTGAACAAGGTAACTATCAAGAACGAATATCCTCCCGTGATTGGCGATTTGTTTGACCATTGCGGTGCAAGGTGTTTTTCAAGATAGATCTGCGATGCAGTTACCATCAGTCTGAGTTAGAAAGCGGATATCCCAAGATCGCATTCGGACGGTATAGGCCTTTATGAGTTCAGGGTGATGTCTTTCGGTTTGACCAACGCCCCAGCAATATTCATGGATTTGATGAATAGGGTGTTCAGGCCATTCTTGGATATGTTCTTATAGTTTTCATTGATGATATCTTGGTGTATTCGCGCACAGAGCAGGAGCATACAGATCATTTGAGGACGACATGATGAAGAAGTATCTTCACTTATTCCCTATACCTCCAGGTAACCTACTTTCTTGCTTGTTAGTTTTGATTTAGCAATTACGCTTAAGTATGTTGTGGATCGTGGAGCTTCTTTATTTGCAAAAGAATAGTTAAGAGGGTCTATGTCGATATTGTGATTTGAGTAAGCCTAGAAGGAACATTCGGGACGAATGTTTCTAAGGGGAGGAGAATGTTATACCCCGTAGTTCGACCTACGATGAGAGCGCATTTAAGCATGTAAGATGTAATTTTTTCAAATGATAGGTTGACGGATTGTTCCGGACGGGTTTTAGTCAACTTTGAGGCGGGTTATGACCCGGTATATTGAGAGTTCCTAAGTGTTTCAAAGGCCTAAGGCGTAGTTCGTGGAGTCTAGATTCCAACGCAACCAACCGTTCGTCGATAGGACATCGGAGTAGAAAGTTATGAGAATTACAAGTTCGGCGCAATGACGTAAATGTGTTTGGACAAAGCGCGAGGCCGCGCGCGGATGCAGGGTCGCGCGCCTAAAGCATCGAGGAGTCGCTGAAGTTGCAGCCGCGCGCCAGATGCGCCGCGCCGGAAGTTCCGAGAGTCCGCTTCACACGACGCTAAGGCGGGACTCACGGCGAAAAACTTAGAAAATCTGATTTTCTTTTAAAAGGCCATGGGAGGGTGACAAGTGTCCCCCAGCTGATTTTTCTTGCATGCCTTATATTGACCAAGTCTTGAAGACTTGGTCATCTTTCAAACCTTCCTTTCTCTCTAAATTAGCTCTCACTTCTCTCTACAATTCCAAAGGGAATTCAAAGCCTAAGAAAAATCTGAAAAGTTAAGAACAAGAAGGAAGTTTGTGGCTAGCTTGTTGGTGTTATTGTGGTGGTGTTCTTGGCAAGGAAGCTAGCAAAATATTTGGAATAAGTTTGGCTAAAACTTTAAGGTAACATTTCTTCCTTTAGAATTAGTTTCTAGTGTTGCATGTTAAGAAGAAAGAACTTGTGGTAGTAAATAATGCTCTTAGAGTCATTGCATGCAAGAAATGTGGTTTGGATATGAAAGAATTGGTTAAGAAGATATTATGAGCATGTTGTAGCCTAAAAACTACCTTAAAATTGTTAAGAGAATTGTTGTACCTTATGGGGCAGAATTTTACACACCCAAGTTTAGGTGTGTAATCCCCTTTGAAATGTTGGATTGTTGAGCCTTAAATGTGGCGTTTGGATGATAAATTCGGCCTTGAGAAAGGTGGCAAAGTGAGTAGAAACAAAGGAAATGCTGCCCAATTTTCCATAGAATTTAGTGACTTTGAACTTGGATTATTCTACCTTGAAATTAGAGGTTAATAAATGTATCATGATTATTATAGGTTGAAATATTACTTGCGGTAGTTGAGCTTAGCAAGTGGATTGACCAAAGAGGTATGTGAAGCTTTCCTATCTCTTGAGCATTAATAGATGAAACTATGTAGTACGGTGAGACGACAAGATTTGGTATTCTTACTTGTTTTAAGTATATAATGACTTGTTTCGCTTTAAGAATGTATAAGTCCTCGTTGGGGAAAAATATGATTTTACTAAAGTGTAGAGTTAATATAACAACTTTATGGGAAGTTGGTTTATTAGCTTCATAAAAGGTTAATGAGAAGAGATTTACTCTAAGTAAGATAAGTATATGAAGAGGCAAATTGATTTTAAGGCATCAATTGCCCAAAGATTTTTATGTATAAAGAAGAGTCGCTTTTAAAAGAGTTGAAGTATGTAGTACTTGGGTTAAATTCCCGGTTTCCTTTTTTTTAAAGATATGATTAAGTGCCTTAATTAAACTAAAATGAGAGGGTATATGAACAAGACTAATAAGAAGTTATAAGTTTTCTTAACTTATTTATGATTATGATATGATAACAGTTTGAGCTAGGTAAGAGAGTATATGGCGGGCAAGCCCCAAGATCGTTATACCACCTTCTCCGTGGTAAGAGTATGTCCGGCGGCAAGCCCCAAGATCGTCATACCACCTTCTTCAGTGTAAGAGTATATCTGAGGGGCAAGCCCCAAGATCGTTATACCATCTGCTTCAGGGTAAGAGTATATCTGAGGGGTAAGTCCTCAAGATCGTTATACCACCTGTTCCGTGGATTTGCTACCCACGATGCGAGGAATACCTCATGCGAGTCCTTATGGGCTTATGCGGGTGAAATAGTCCCATGCGGGCGGGTACAGCCTATGCGAGGAATACCTCATGCGGGACCACAGGACCTATGCGGGTGAAATAGTCCCAGGAGTAGGGGTGCTTATTGATACTACGGGCGAGGTACCCTGTTTTGATCCTGAGGCCCCTATTTTATGCAGTATTATATATACTTGTCACTCTCATTGTTAGTAAGACACAGTAAAATGTATTTTGATTGTCTTCCATGACTCCAGCTTACTTTTAGACTTATGATATCATTATTACAGTATTTCCAGCTTTACATACTTGGTACATATCAGGTCTCGACCCTTCCTGGCCGCGTTCACGCCGCAGGCAGTAGCGATTGTGGATCCTCGTTCTTAGGATCACCGCTCCTGTCGGCTTCATTCCTCCTAAGCTTGTTTATCGTACGGATATTCCCCGATGCTATAGGTATTTTGTACATTCATGGGTATGGCGGGGCCCTGTCCCGCCACAGTTGTTATCTTTAGAGGTATGTGGTCACATATGTGTTTTGGGCTATAAGAACAAGTTGTACTACTATACTTTTGTTTAAGTATGTTTATAAGGCAAATTTATCTACCGCCGTAGATGTTTACCCTTTTATAAGTTATGTGTTATGTATGTTCCGCTATTCTCCGATGTATACCGACAGGTACCCTGGTAGGTACTAGTCATGCCCGGCCGGATCGTGACAGGAATGATGAACTACTGCTATAAAGGAGAGAGACAATACGGAGAAACACTTTTCGAAGAGAGAGAAAGAAACCTCCCTAACAGTGAAAGGCCCAGATTGCGCTGAGGAAAAAATGGCACTTTACAAATGAAGTGGGCCTGAGGCGCGGCATAGTGAGCAGGTGTGGTTGCTGGAGATTGGCCCAAGAGGCCCTGATGCACATATGGATATTGGGCCGGCTGATATGCAGTAGCTGAGGCCCAATATGGCGTCTGGAATTGAGGATTTGGCTGGTCCAGTGAGGCGAATGGCTGGGCTGCGGCTGGTTGTTGTTTTGTTTCTGGCCGCGGCCCTTTCCTAGTCCTCAACCACCTCTGTCGCTGCTGGTGTTTTCCGGCGGTGGTGGGCCGGCGGTTGTGTTTGGGGGGCATTTCAATTGCTAGCGCCTTTGGGGTGTGTTCTTCCTATTTTGCACGACGGGTTTCTTCAAACAAAAGTTGTGAGCGAGCCTTGTTGAAACTTTGCAACGGATCCTGTTGTATCATAGTAGCCAAAGTGTCATATTCGCCTTTTGGAAGGCCAACAACAAGTTGCAGAACAAGTTTGATACCTGCCTGCCTTAATCTCCTTCGAATGTTCACCTAAATGACCTGAAATCTTGTCTAAATGTGTTTATAATTTAGGGCTGGCCAGTGGGCCGGGTCGGGCCCACCGAGATCGGGACCGACGGGATCGGGGTGGAGATGAGGGGTGGGGTCAGGCTGGGGCGGGTCAGGCGGGATCGAGACTAGCGGGATGATACCGTGTCCCGCCCTGCACCGGCCCGCAAGTGGCCTGACGGCCGGGACGGCCTGATCGATCAGCGCGTTTTTAATTTTTCCACTAAATTAAAAATACTAAATTACTAACAAAGTAACATTAACATATAGTCATATAGTGATTGTCATAGACTCATAGACTCATATTATACTATTATAATATTATAGTATTATACTCATATATATAATATATTTATAAAATATAAACTAAATAATTAAACAAAGACAAGAAGAGTGTAAAAAAAATATCTCAAGGCTGTTTTTGTGCCTCTTATATTATTAATTATTTAATTGAAATATACAAGATTCAGAATTACAACATTGTAGTGTACTGTTGTTGAAAACAATTGCAAAAGACAGAAAAATTAAAAAATTGCAATGAAATAAATTAACAATTTGAAAATTCTTTTTTTAGTTTCTTTATAATTTCGTGTGGTTCTTCGGTTGGAATTGGTATATCTTGGTCAAATTGTTCCACGTCGCTACTCATGCCTTCAGATAAAATGTCGTTGTAGTTTTCGTCTTCTTCTTCTTTAATCTCTAGTTGACCGCATCTCCTTCGCTCCGCTCGTATCCAATCTCTGAATAGTACCGCCATCTCCAAGCTGTCTCCGGCTAATGAGTGTCTGTGCTCTCCTATTTGAAATTTGCCTGCAGAAAAAGCGTTGTGTTGATCACGACGCCAATGTTCAAAATATCTCGGGCCATCATTGAAAGTGTCGAAAATGTCTTCTCATTCTGCATTCAATATTTCAGCAAGTCTTTCTTTCCATCTTCATTGATAACTGTTTGGTAAGGTAAATTATCCTGCAAAACAAAAACATCAAACTCGCTAATTTGGTTAGCACTGCTACCACCGCACATTCTATTTCTGAGGCTTTCAATAGAATCAATACTAGCCGCAGAAACAACATGTCTTTTTTTAGGCCGTGTCAAGCAGTAAGATGGTACGAAAGCCGGCCGTTACTAGCACTTTCTTGCTGGTAATGTCGATATACTTTTTTGCATTCATCTTCTACGCTATTCAACACTTCTTCTAGCGTTTGTTCAATAGGTGGCTCAACATTTAAATTTTTGGGAGTTGGAGGTGGTAGTACGTCCATACAGTTATAAATATTTTCAATAAGACTTTTACAACCCTCTACTTTAATAGTTGGGTTTAATACAACACCAATAATATAAATAGGGGGAATATGAATAAAATATTTCTTTAATTTCATAAACATTTTTTAATAGCTGCCTTATAAGCAGGTTTTTCCATATATTCTTTAAGAAGTAAAAATATTATAACTATATAAAACAATATAGTTGAAATAGTAGGATAATATAAAGTAGAAAATTCTCTAGAAATACAATAAGTTCTTTAATTTTGTCCCAATCATTATCCACAATCATATTATTTGGATTTTGATTATGGGCGTTAAAAAATAAAGTGATAGGTTTTCTATAGTCATAAGCAACAACTAGTTGGTCATATAAAAAATTTCACCTAGTAGGTACTTCTTCGGGAATTTTTCTGTAAGATAGTCAACAATCGTGACAAGTTTTTTTATATTATTTTCTCTGTTGAATTCTATTATTTTTAAAAATAAAGTGTATAGCAAATTGTATTTTTTCAAGAATATCTTGAAAAAGTGAAAGACAATACTTTACAACTAAGTTATAAATATGACACGCACATTTGATATGAAAATATTTTGGAAAAAACGGAGTTAAAACTTCTTTTAAAATATAAATAACAACATTGTTAGAAGATGCATTATCTAATGTAATACTCATAACTTTATCAGTTATTTCATAATAATCGCAGACTGAATAAATATTTTCTGAAATAAACTCACCAGTGTGCCTACTATATATATAAATATATATATATATATATATATATATATATATGCTAAAATACGTTTTTGCATAGACCATTTATAATCTATCCAATGACAGGTTACCGTTAAATAATCATGGCCATAGTACTACGACTATATCGTAAGTCGAGCGACTTTGCAATTTAAATGATATAATGAATAACGCAAATATTATTGATATTCGTGTGCAAATTTAAACACGTCTCTCTTAACCGTTGATCTAGGAAAACCTTTATAAGCAGGATTATACATATCTCTAATATAGTGAATAAAACCAGGCGATTCAGGAAATGAAAAAGCCAAACCCTCTACAACAACTAATTTTGCTAGTGCTTCCCTATATTTATGTTTATCGTATTTAGGGCCTACAACTCCCCCCGTCATAGGGTTAATTTGACCAGATTTTGTCCGACAATATGTGAACCTTGTCCCGATTGAGAGGACGTCTGCTCACCATCTTTTTAATAATGTATTGGGCATGCAAGACTTTGTGTTTTTGAAATAGGTGTCTTCCTAAACCCCCCGTCCCACCATGACTTTGTCCAGTTTTAAAAGAATAAACAGATTTACAAGTTTTACATATAGCTACTTGATTCGGTACGTTCCCGTCAAAATATTTCCATACAACTGATTTTAATGGTCGTTTTGCCGGACCTCGTCTCATACTAGGGGGGATAGGAGACATTTCACTAGTGGGTGTATCATCATCTTCATTAGTAGGTGTATCATCATCTAGAGTGTCATCTAAATTAAAATCTTCTTCATTTTGAGGATAAACATTTGTGTCAAGATCATACGGTATTTCAGGAAACAGTTCACGATCTATAAAATCATCTTGTCTAGGAATACTAGAAGAAGTACCCTTGCCCTCATACTCCGCCTCTACTAGAAGACTCATTTAAAAGACTTTTTGTTCTTTTCATTTTAATTATGATAATAAATAGTTAAAGACTTAAAGATAATGAAATTAAATGTGCTAAATGAAATAAAAACAAAATAATAATTTAATGAGAGAAAGAATGTACCAAACGCCGACGTAGAGTCGATGTATAATCGAGAGAGGTTGAAAATTGAAACTTTGTTCGATAGATTAATCCTCAAGCTAGTTGCCAACTTCACTCCCAATTCTCAAATTAATAAATAGAGTGAATATGTAGTAGACAATGTTGTATAGAAATTAGAGAAAATGAGGTATTTATAGTTGAAAAATTGGGTTAAAGTGTAAATATAATAACTTAGGGGTTAAAAATAAATATAAAGAGCGTAGGGGTTGGGAGTGGGGAAGCCAAAATGGCCGTTGTCTAACGCCAAAATAAAATGGCCGTTAGACAACGGCTATTTTTGGCAAATAAGCGGGCGGGATCGGGCGGATCGGACGGACCGACGGCCTGGCGGGACCGGTCGGGCGGGACCATACCGCCCCGCCGTTCGAGCCCCGCCCCGTTTTTTTACACTGGTCGGGGTCGGTTCGGGACCGGGATGGTGTCGGGTCGGCCCGGCCCACTGGCCAGTCCTAGTTTATATGCTATGCAGGATGCCATGGATTCCTTGATGAAAGGTAGAACTGTTTTTGTCATAGCACATAGGCTTTCGACGGTCAAGAGTGCAAACACTGTAGCTGTTGTTTCGGATGGTCAAATAGTCGAAAGTGGCACACATGATGACCTTCTAAACAAGAACGGGATCTACACAAATCTGGTGAGGAGGCAGTTGCAGAGGCACAAATCTGATAGCTAGTTTTCAAAGCCACGTGATAAACTGAGTTAGCAAGCACAAATGTTCATTGAACTTGCATTCACATATAGAAGGTGTAAGGAGCAAGCATCATTCTATAAATGACGATTTGTCACTATAGTTCAATATCGTGTGCTCAAATCATGCATGCGCCACTGCTGATTTTAACCATTTCACTGGTTGTCATTGGTCATACATGCTAAAGAGTTTTTGAGTGAGTTATGGGAATCCCTGTGTCATTATGCCTTGGAATTGCACTTGGCGAGTTTAGAACTATACATGGTAGTTTAAGAATTTAAGTTGTATGGACAGACATTGCAAAGATTCTTTTACACTATCAGTGAATTTAATATGTGATAACAAGTTAATTGCATATTACTTTGACAGATTATTAATTAGTACTACTAATATGTGATAACAAGTTAATTGCATACTAGGGGGATATTCTATACACGAGAGAGAATTTAGACTTGTGAGATCATCCTAATGGACAGCAACACTTTTTGTCAGTCGGTCCCTGTATTTTCATAAATCGATTTTCGGTCCGGTCCGGTCCAGGGTCGGTCCGGTCCGGACCGATTTTTTTTTTATTTTTTTTTATAATATATATAATTTCTAATATATATAATATATATAATTCCTAATATATATAATTCCTAATTTTCTAAATTCCTAATATATAATATATATAATTCTGGGTTCTCAGTCTGCTTTTTTTAAAATTGAATTACCAATACTGAAATTGACATTCTCGGACGCGGTGCCACGAAATTTTTACGTTGAAATCTATTGTACATCGCGAGATATTTAGAGTTGAAAATGGGAAAAACGTAACGATTTGGGGGAAAAGAGAAATTGAGGGGCAAGATGGACGTTTTTGGAGAAATCCGGTTAAGCAAACTGTGTTTAGTCCGTTTGGGAATATTCGTCTCGAAAAAATACGCGAAATCAAAAAAAATTACATCAAACGGACGTCCGAGCGCAAAGTTATGACCATTTAAAGTTTCACTAATTTACGACTTATATTTGATATGTCAATACGCACGGCCGGGCCGGGGCCGGGCGGTGGCTGGGAGCTGGCTGGGCTGGCTGGCTGGGATCGCTCGGGAGGGGGATCGGTCCATTCGGTCCAGATGACCGGCCGACCGAATGACCGGACCGGACCGAGAAATTCGGTCCGGTCTTCGGTCCGGAGAATCCGAATTCTCGGTCCTCGGTCCGGTCCGGTTCGGTCGGGTCCGGTCCGGTTCGGTCGGGTCCGGTCCGGTTTTGACCCTTTGTGCAGCCCTAAGCACAGTAGAGCAGAGCCGAATTGTGTCATGAAACAACAGAGGCATCATCCTATATGAAGAAATAGCTCTTTTTCCAGGCATTACCATTAATTGCTATTTGCCTCCTCCCTCCACTTTTGGTACTCCTTAACCAGACACACACTCGTCTTTACTTCTTCCCAGCAACCTTTCCTCTTCAGCTTTGGCGTTACAATTACATTTATTGGCAATCTCTTCCAAGGGGTTGTTTTTATTTGCAAGCAAATTATTCCGAGATTATAATAAAGATGTTAAACAGTGACTAGATTATGTCGTAGATATGGTAGATTCTTGGTTTGTTTGACTAAAAATGAGATTATACAAATTATATGTTTGATTTAAATTAAATAAACTTGGATAAATTTTTATTTTTAATTTTAATTTTAATTGTTTCTTTCTTAAAATATTTTACGAAAGATAAATATGTTATTTTATCCCAAAATAAATATTTTTTTCATAATTGTCATTGCAGTCTCATGATCGCTTATATCAAAACTAAAAATTCTACTAACGTGAAATGAAATAATTTCATACTTTATTCCCAGTTTATCAAATGGTTGTATTTTTCTTATTAAACTAAAAGAAAAAGGATGAAACACAAGTTTAGATTCTCTCTTTTGATTAGCTTACTTCACGTTATTGAAACGTAGAGATTAAAATAAAATACTGATTGTGCAAGAAATTATTTGTTTTGTAATTTAGGATAACAATTGAATTTATTTGTGGTTCATAGAGATAACCAAACAGTAATAGTTTTTATACTAAATTGTTAAATAAACGTAATTATAAGTAAATAATCACAAATAACAAATGATGGAACAATCAAATAAAACAAAGTAAGAGATTCTGCCTTTGAGACAATTGTCTGGCAACGTCATCGGAATGCAAGAACTTAAGAGCAACAAGAAAGTGAAATAGCTATTTGTGATCGACATACAAATGAAAGGAAAGGTCAAACCACACCGAACATGTTTGGGTGTTAGGAAGCAGTGCAACCCTTGTCGAGTCACGTCCGATCTGTCACTATTTTCCATGTGTATCTCATGATTCGGCCCATTGTTGGATTGATGGTTTACCTCATACACTAAAAATGACTTTGGTTCGTTGTGATCGTTGCTTAAATGTATCTTAAATTAAACAATAAATTGATAAGCTTACGACACAACATTTAAGTGTAGAGATTGTAAATATTTTTTTTTTTGTGTGAGAAGTAATTTATCTTAAACTTGACATTAAAAGTTTGTTATGATCATTGCTTAATCGTATTTTGAACTAGACAAGATAATGATTTATTTGACTTTAAAACTTTTTATGACTCACACTTAGTGCATGTTAGGATTAGCATTCTGGGTATATACTTTCGTGAAAATCAGAAAATTAACATGTTTGGCTGACCAAAATAAATTCTGGCAGAATCAATTTTGCTATTAATTTCAATTTAAATTTTACCCTTTCCTTTATTTTCCTTTTTAATTTTCATCAACAACTCTATCCACTTTCATTACTCTCTTTAAATATCTAGAAATAATTCATAAAAAAATTCAAATATACAACTTTCATTACTCTCTTTAAATATCTAGAAATAATTCATAAAAAAATTAAAATATACAACTTTCATTATCCTCTTTAAATATGTAGAAATAAATCCTAAAAAAACATTCAAATATACAACTTTCATTACCCTCTTTAAATATATAGAAATAATTACTAAAAACAATTAAATATACTACTCATGTTCTGTTTTGAGTATACTATTGTTAATTTTAGGACATTTCTCGTACTTAGGAATGAGAATAGTGCAACTCATTTGGATTATCCTTCTCCCTTTTCTATTGTCTTCTTTCAAATACTCCGAATATTATTAATATTTTAAATGCGACAAAATGTGTTCTACAATTTTAACTGAAAACCGATTCCAAGGTACTTTTTAAAATAACTATTAAGTATATTATTATTCCTTTTTCTATAATGTATTATTAATATAAATGAAGCTAGTCCAAGAATTTTAAATGAAGCTAGTCCCGAGAAATGCGGCAAAATGTGCTCTACAATTTTAACTGAAAACCGATTCCAAGGTACTTTTTAAAATAACTATTAAGTATAATATTATTCCTTTTTCTAATAATACATTATAGAGTACATGCAAAATTAGTATTGTAATAATATTTAAATACTATTTGCACTTTAAATTAGTATTGTAATAATATTCTACTAATATTTAAGTACTATATTACACTTTAAATTCTATTATCTATTTGTAATTTTTATTTACATACTTCCATCTATTTATATGTATATTTTTATTTATATGTATGTCCATTTTGGTAATTCTACGTTCAAAAGCAATTTTGATCAAAACTATCCAAACATAAATCAATTATAAGAATCACTTTTACATTGTTGCATCCAAACATAAATCACTTATGCCAGAATTAATTCTGTAGAATCAATTCTGCCAGAAGCTAATCCAAACACATCCTTAGTCATATCTTAAACAAAACAAAATATTGATTAGCTTACTTGACGACACTTAAATATATTGAATGTAAACAAATTATTTATTATCTGAGAGATACTTTATCCTAAACTTGACTTCAAAAGTTCGTTAGGATTGTTGCTTGAACATATTTTGAAAAAAAACAAAATATTGATTAGCTTATGCCACAAAATTTAAATATAGAGATTATGAACATAAATTTATTATGCGAGAAGTAATTTATCTTAAACCTGACTTCAATAGTTTGTTATGACCGTTTCTTTAACTGTATTTTGAACTAAACAATATATTAATTAGTATACCTTACGATATTTAACTGTAGAGTTTATAAATAAACTTTATCGTGTGAAAAGTAATTAATCCTACACTTGACTTTAAAATTTTGTTATGACAATTGCTTAACTATATTTTGAACTAAACTCGAAATTAATCAACTTACGTCACAAAACTTAATATAGAGAACACAAATATTTATTGCGGGAGAAGTAACTCTACCCCAACCTGACTTTAAAAGTTTGTTAGGACAGTTTCTTAACTATACCTTGAACTAAACAAATTATAAACCGCAACTTATTATTGCTTTATTGTATTATATAATTTGTTTTACCCATTTTAGAGTGCTATTTAACACCCTAAAATAAAAAGAATACACAATAATGATTCTCATCATAGTACTTGATTCAGGCTGTCATAGATAACTTATCTTTGGCCCTGTCACTGCAAGCAAGGTAGTACAAATTACAATAACCTCAATTCTCAGCAAATGGGGCATTATAAATTCGCCATAAACCCCAATTAACCTTAATCAAATCTTAGCATAGCAAAACACTCTCCTTTCTCCAGCCCACATTGTCAAATCAAGAATCTTGGGTTTTGATTAGATTAGATTAGTGCTGTTTGTTTGTTTGGTTTTGAGTGGAGTTGTTAAGCATGATAAGATGGGAAAAGCTGGCTGGACATGGAGGTGGTGGGCCTGGGAAAAGGTGGGGTCATAACTGTAACGCTGTACAAGGTGGTGGGCTTCTCTATGTCTTTGGTGGATATGTCAAAGACAACAAACATACCAACAAAGTTAACGTTTTTATTGTGGCATTTTTCAGTTTTGCTTGTTTAAGTTTGGTTCTTTATGATTTTTTTCTTTGAAGATTTTGGGTTTTATGTTCTTGATGGTTTGGTTTATTTACAATTTCAGTTTTTTTTTTTTTTTTTTTGTTGACGAGGAACCCGCAGCCGCTACTCTTTCGAGCGCAAGACAGTAAACCCGATCGACGCAGAAATGCAAACCACGCCCCATGTAAACCACACTTGGCAGTGCATGATGCGCCAACCAAAAAGTTTATGCAGGATCGAACTCGCGACCATGGCCCCGCGCTTCATCAAGCACATTAATTGGCTACCCTTGCGGGTACAATTTCAGTGTTGATTCTTGCATGAGTTTCACCTTTATGGGTTTTCCTTGGAATTGCTTGTGTCAATTCTTGTTCTCTTGTGGCATTTTTTAGTTTTGCTTTGTTTAAGTTTGGTTCTTTAAGGTTTTTTTTGGTTCTGAAGATTTTGGGCTTTATGTTCTTAATGACTTACAATTTCAGTGTTAGTTCTTGAATGGGGTTCAGGAGTTTCACCTTTCCATTGCTGTCACTGATCAATGTGTGTTTAGAGTTCATTTAGTTCTGTCACTGATCTATGTGTGTTTAGGGTTTTCTTATATGATTTCTTTTCCTGAATATTTTGGGCTTTATGTTCTTGATGGTTTACAATTTCAGTGTTGGTTCATGAATGGATTTCAGGAATTTCACCTTTTCCATTGATCAATAATCAATGTGTTTCGAGTTCATTTAGTTCTTGCTATTGGTCTTACTCATACTTACTTGCGGATATATCCCGTGCCTTTGCAAGTTTTGTTGCATCAGGAATAGGAGAGAGGTTTTATAAATCTATACTTACATTGTTCTGTTCTTTTCAGTTAATAGAATGTGAAGCGAGCCGCCATTGATGAAGGGAACATTGCCCTCACCCAGGGACAGCCACAGTTGTACAACCATTGGAGATAATCTGTTTGTGTTTGGGGGCACAAATGGGAGAGAGCCTCTTAACGATTTGCATATGTTGGACACTTGTTAGTGCTTTTGATCTTAAAGACCATTTATTTTATTGCTTAATCTTTTAATAGTTGCCTCTGTTGTCTGTGTAATGCTAAATTAAAATTAATCTATAGTCATAGTTTGAGGAAAAACCCTTAAGTCATTACATTTTATGCTGCTTTATCTGCATTTCTTTGTTGCTGTGTAGTACTAATAAAGTGGACAAAAACAATTGTGTTAGTAAGATTTTTTTTTGAAGTGCAGTAATTCTGTTTATCTAGCTATGTTGCATTTTGTTCTACGAGAGTGGAAAGTCACCTTCAATACTCCGGTTAACCGGTTCAGATCCGAGATAGTCCTTTATTGCATAGATCTGGGGCTATTTACATGATTTAGGGTGGTCTTTCATATCAGAAACCATGAACGAGCTTCTAGATAACTTGTTATTTTCAAATGTGCAATGTTTTCAGAGAGATGGAGATGATATCATGTGATGGATTTTTTTCTGTTCTTCTCTTTGTTTGAATGTTGAAAGTTAGCAGATATTTGGAATTCTATCAGTTGTTCCCAATGATTTACACAATACCTAATAATTCGTTGAATCTACATTCTTTTAGCTTTGAATACATGGATATCACCCAGTCCAAGAGGAGATCGCCCTAGTCCAAGGGAAGGCCACAGTGCAGCACTTATTGGTAAACGGCTTTTCATATTTGGTGGATGTGGCAAATTTGAGGACACTGAGATATACTATGATGACGTATACGTATTGAATACTGGTCTCTCTCTCTCTCTCCCCCCCTCTCTCTCTCTCTCTCTCTCTCTCTCTCTCTCTCTCCTATTATTAAGGTGAGTAATGGTAGACTGCACTTAGCTAGTATGGTATGTGCAAGTATGGAGATCTTTTCGTTATGACTTTCGCGTAACAATGTAATGGTGTGACAACTTTAAAAACCATGGAACTATTGATAGAAATATGAGGGCATTGGGGAGGGTTAGGAATACAAATTCTAACTTGTGGTAGCAGTGGAAGAGGAAGTGAAGAAAAAACAGTAGGTTTGTTAGGAATTGAACACTAGTCATTATAACTACTTGTAAAAGAAACTTCCGCTACCTAATAGCTTATATTCTGGGAGGAACTCGGTGGTTGAGAAAATGATCTCTTCTAAGGTAAACTCAACTTGTTCTTAACTTCTTATCCTATTGTGTTCATATGCATTTTCTATTCTACTGCTGCATAAAACACTAAAGTCTTGCACAATAGTTAAAAATCCAGTTTCAAGATCTCATACAGCTCTTGCTTTTCTTTTCTATGAAGTTTATGGTCTTGAACAAATCCTTGGTGGTGGGGTTTCATAAACAAGTTTTTTTAATACTTTGTCATTTTTCACAGACCTTTGTCTGGAAACACATTGCGCCATCAGGCACTCCGCCAAGTAAGCGTGAGAGTCATTCGTGTTCAACTTGGAACAGCAAGATTATAATCATAGGCTGTCAGGACACAGACAATTTCTCTCTGTCAGACGTTCATGTACTTGACACGGGTATTCATTAAACTCGCTCTTGAAGTTAAATATTGACAAGGTTACACTTTATCATAGTTATTTTACGAGTACTAGGTGTGCATCTTATGACTATTTTGGCATCCTGTTTCCATAGATACCCTAGCTTGGTGCAAGTTGAACACTACGGGCCAGATTTTGCCACCGCGAGCTGGGCATACAACCGTTTCATTGGGCAAGAACTTGTTTGTCTTTGGGGATTTCGCCAGTGATCAGAGCCTATTTGATGACGTTTACATGCTTGATGTTGGTATGTTATTTGTTGTATCATATAGCTTGTTAACTCTTTTCCTATCAATGAAAAACTAAACAAATGAAACTATCACACTCTGATGACTTAGCTGTTCCATCAAGCCTCTAGTCCCTATATTGTAAAAGGAGGAAAAGAATAAAAATATCAAATAACAGAAGAACACAAGGATATAGTGAAGAAGGCTTGAGGAAGAAGCAATGCGACGTCAGGTAAAGTACGGAAGACCATGATAAGTCCACAACTCTTTCTGAAAGTAGGATTGGACTACAGTTACAATATTTGAAATGGATCTGAGCTGGTGATAATGGCAGAGATGGAGTCAGGGGTTATACTGCTTGTGTAGATGTTTCTGTTTTTCTTTCTGGCGTTGGGGTTGAGGGAGACAGGCCCAAATTTCATGTTGTCTATTGAGAATAGATGTGGTTGAAAATGATGGGAATATTGGTCATTCTTTATTATTTTTTGTGTGGTCGGAATGCTTTCTGTTTTTTCTATTTGTTTCTCTTCTTCAATCAGCATTTATCATTTCTCATGCTGAGGTCTCAGAACATGAGTTCGTCTTTGTGGTTCTTCAAGTGCATTTTATCCTTTTTTCCCCTAATGACGGGACTTTATTAATCTGGAATGTGTCCCATGTTTTTCCCCTTCAACTTCAATTGCATTATTTACCATGGACGCGTCATTTTGTTTATGGTAATACTTGACGAGGGATAGAGCATTTGAGTAGAAAAAAAATGCAATTACTTTCTTCTAAACCAAATATCCGGGCAAATTTGGTCTAAATTTCCCTCTTGCATCTGTCTCGTTTGGAGAGGTCTCTTTATGTATGGGGTAACATAATGTGTTTCTAAAATTTCAGTGCAAATTGCTCAAACAATTGGAAGAAGCTTATCCAGTCTAGCAAATGGCTAGAGAAATTGATTAATTTCACTATCTTTCATACATTCAACTGTATGAATTTTGGTTTAGCTAATCAAATTTGTATAGTCTTTCTACATTGTTATTGATATATTTTGCAAATGATGCTTGATGGATCTTAGTTGGCATTCATCATTTAGAATCATAAAAGCTATGTAAGAACTTTATTCCAGAAATATATGCTACTGTGTTAACCTCTAAACTGAGAGTTTCTCCGACTCTGCTGTTTGTCATGATTGTTGTGTCCTAAAGAGATGCATGATATTCAATTGACTGTGTACTGTTGTATCTTCTGAATGTCCATGCAGCTGCTGGTACATGGAGTGAGGTCATGCCCACTGGTGAGGGCCCATTCACCAGATTCTCAGTAGCTGGGGATTGTTTAGATCCACACCTGGGAGGTGCTCGTCTTCGTAGGTGGTTGTGATAAGAACCTTCAACCCTTGGAGGACATGTACTATCTATATACAGGTCTGTTACAACATTTATTTAGAACTTCCTAGATATCCCTTTGAGAAATATCTGAATTTTGTTTTGTATTCATATCACTAGGCCTTGCTAGAGAGACTGAACGAGATGAAAGAAGGTTAGATAAGCTGTCTTTGAAGAAGCAGCTGAAGTTAAAGTGCCAAGAGCAACAAGCTTCAGCTTCTCCCTCAGGTAATGCTCTTGTTGGATTTGATAATAACACCAACGTTCATCACCAACTGCCAAGTGAGGAACCTTTTCATATCTTGTTGATTTTACTTTGTAGTTTCTCACCTTGTACTTTCTGATAACTGTCTTACTGAAGGCGTTCCTTGTTAATGCATTTATGAGTTACTTTTATCTTTTTCAATGTGATTGCTTTAGTTGTTTTTAGCCAGCCTTTCTTTAATCATCTTATTTTGACAATGTGTTTGGTAAGGGGAGACCTCAAAGACAGGAATAACTTGAGAGAGGAATGATCGGATGATAATCCTTCTTAGCAAGCCTCCATGAGGATCCTATATATATATATTGCTAAGGTAGTAGGTTAGCATTGTCTCCATTTATTACTTTCCTTAGATACACTTATCTTTTTTTGGTAACTAACTAATTTCATTACCAAAGTGAGAATTGTTACATACCCTTAATTTTAATCATGACTTCATTGATGAGATTTGGTTTTTCGTCTTTTGCCACAAAAAGAAAAGCTAAATCTGATTCTCTTCAGTCTTAATTCCCCTTTCTCTGTCGGTTAGGCCTCATCTCTCTTCTCTCTCGATTTGCTCTCTTGTCTCTTCCTATTCTGCCTTTTGTTCTCCTGGTAAGATTAAATATGTGATTTTTTATTTGGCATCTCTTTTCTCTTTTTTGAAAGATTCAATTTGTGGTCTTTGATCTGAGTACCGTTTTGTCTCTATCAATCTGTGTTTGAAAGAAAAGATTCAATGATGCTTGCTTTGAGAACAAAAAGATTCACATTTCTAGATTAAAAAATAGTCGTCTTCAAAATCCGTTTTATTGGTGTAAGAGGTCTTTTGTGGAGGGTATAGATCAATTCATGGACTTTCTAGATTTGCTAGGAAAAATGTAACTGGATGTTTATTTCTGTAGGCATTGTCTGCTTCTGATGTATCTTTTGTACCTGCTTGGTACTTCTGTTAATAAAACTTTACCTTATCAAAAAAAAACAAAAAAAACCAGACCATTCGTTTTCTTTCTTATTTTGAAAATGTAATAACTAAACTTTTATTATTATGAATACTTATTATTGTGAATACATTAGACGTCGATTAGGATTGGGGATCGTAGAGCATTGGAAAGATGTGTTCTTGTGGATAGTCCTAGTTGTAGTGATGTTGAAGCTGACCCACATTATATGACTTTCTTGGCTAACGCTAAGCCAGATGGAACATCATATGTTCTTAAAGCTAGTGATCAAAATGGGTTGCCTGTGTTCCTGAAGTATGAGAAAGAGGACGGATCTGATGATAAGCACCAATATGATAGGGAGTGGAGATTCATGGAGTTGAAAAGGATCAGGATAATGTTAGGGAAAAATACAAATTGGGGAGTTTAAAAGCTCTAAAGAATACTGCGAGAAAGAATAGGAGTACTTCCGTTGTTGAGAAGCAGAAGATGAAAGATGGGATTACGAGTAAGAAGCAAGGAAGGGAGGATAGGTATTTAGATAAAAGCACAACATTGATGTGAATATTATACCTGGTAAGGAGCAGAACACTGGTAGCAAATTCATGGACGCGGGAGTAAAAATAAAACCTAAAGAAAATTCTGGTAGTAAGAGTTATTTGATTCTTGCAAAAAACCTTGTGTATGAAGATCGTTGTCTGCTACTACTATTGTTTCTTATACTTTAGTTATCTTTACTATTTTTTATGTCAGTCTTCAATATTTTAAACTCTTGCATTTTCAAAACTCTTCTGAAAATTGTTTACTTAAGCCAAGGGCCTATCGGAAACAACCTCTCTACCCCGCAAAGGTAGGGGTAAGTTATGCGTACACCCCACCCTCCCCAGACCCCACTTGTGGGATCACAGTGGGTATGCTGTTGTTGAATACATTTAGATGTCAGTTCAATGGGTAAATATGAACAATTAAAAAGGTATCCGTCCACGTTTTCATTTCTCTTGGAATTTAAATCAGATAGTGGGATTAAGTAATCAAAAAAAGAAATCACATGAATAAGGAAGGGGATGAGAAAGTCTGAGTTATGTGGAATCGAAGAGAGGAGAAGAGGGACGGGGAAGAAACAAGAGTTTATTTTAAAATACCAAAAAACCTTCTATATTAAATGTATTTGCATTAAAAATTAAGGGTATTTATGGAAAACAATAAATGGGGACAATGATAACCTACTGCCTTCATGTAGTAGGTTAGGAATACACAAAAAGAAGATTTCTTATTGTTTCTCTGCTATAAGTTATGGACAAATATTATGTGGCTGTGCGAGTGGATACCGAGCATGTTCACTTCCCTGCGAGTCTTTTTTCCAGGAAAAATAAAGTGTGCTTGCATATCATATGTTGTCTGATAAATAGTACTCTCTCCGTGTCAATTTGTTTGTCTTACTTTCCTTTTCAGTATGTTCACTTTCTATATTTAGTAACTCTTTACACCCAACATCCTATATGGTATATTAATGACGCATTTTGGTACATTACATAGATCTTTAGTTTTAGACCACAAGATTCAAAAGTCTTCTTTATCTTCTTAACCTCTATGCCAAGTCAAACTAAGAAGGAGTATGTTCTTTGTGTAGACTCTGTACAAGTAATACAATTTGTAGTGCATTTAATGCTTGAAGCAGGGAAGCAGTGGTGTCACGGGTGTTGAACTGACATCTGAAGGTGCACTGATATTGTGGCAGGTCGGCAGAACGTTCAAATAAACGAATTCCGGACTCCTATGGAGAGGAAGATGCTTCAAGCCAAGGTCACAAAGAGTTTTCCAAATGGATATACTGTCGAAACTGTAATAGATGGATACCCGCTTCGTGGAATATTATTTTCCGACAAACCAAGACCTGAACAGACTCCTCGTAATGATTCTATCAGGTGAATGATCATCTGATTTCAACATTTGATAGATTAGAGTTGCAGAATTTTAGTATTTTATAAATTTTGGTTCACTTATTGCCTTTTTTAAATTAGGAATACGGGAAGTGGTGAAACAGATGGAGAAAATCAGAATGGCGACCATAATTCTGTTAAAGGAGTTAAAAGACCTTCAGAAACAAATGTAGACGACCTCCGGCAAGCAGATGTCCCTGGTGGGAATTCTATCAGAAATCAAGCCCCAGTTGGAGATGCTACAGCTGAAATGAAGAGTCCACCCCCATCTTATGCTTCACCAGCCCATGAGGTATTCCTTCTTTGTGTGGAATAAATAGTTTAATCGTGCTATACCATCTTAAAGAAGAATTTGTACTGCGACTGGCTTGGCTGCACAAGAAAGAATCTCCTTTCTTACATATTCAAAAAAAGAAGATGAAAGAATCTCCTTTCTCGTTGGCTTGTACAGTCATTTTTCTTATTGCACCTTGCAGCATTTCCTATATTGTGGAATTAGTTTTAGCAGTTGACGTGCAACCATGGGTGATTGCAGCTAATAAGCAACAATTTTAGGGCTTGCCACTTCTATTCCAAAAATTCAATCGTCATCCTCTTCTTCAGTTATAATGCCGGTCATGAGATGTTTTGAAGGCAAAAACAACCCAATCCAAAGGATAAAACTTAGTTGTATTTTGCTATTTCATTTTTGGTGTAAACAATAATATATAGAAGACACTGAGGCTCTTCTTCAAGTCCTAGAGTTTTTATAGTTTTCCTTATTTCCAGTAGATATCTTCCTAGAATAGGAGTTTTTGCTTTCTTTTACTCCTTCACAGCCTTTTTTGGATTCTAATACAAGCTGTTACCATTGAAAAAAATGCCAGTCGTGAGGGCATGACACTTACATGCCAAAAATTCAATCTTCATCCTCTTGAAATTACATGAGGAATTTGTGACGACCATTAGACTGTATAGCAAGAATTCTATACAAAGTATGATTTAGAACAAATCTGGATTGTTTCAAGTTTGGTTAATGATATAGGCTTTTATGACCATGCTCTGATGTATTCTCTTCTTGGTAAGTTTTGCATTAAATCCACATGTAGTAGTCCTCTCATCTCATCATCATACCAAATAATAAAAGTAAAATATTAAGTTAGATGCAAGTAAATAATAGTAACTATGATAATATTAGAAGTTCTCCAACAAGACTAAAACCTATTCCAACTAGTAGATATCATATCACCTATATGGATTTTTTTCTTTCTTCATTATGTCCTATCTTTAGCTATATCTGCATTGATTCCAAGAATTTGTAGGTCTTTCGAGACAACTTCCTTCCACGCGATTTTAGGTCTACGCCGTCCCTTTTGAACACCTTCACACACTATAGTTTCTCACCTATCGGCCGGTGCATCTGTAGTTCGAGACATACATACAGGATATGGCCAAACCATTTCAAGTGTCTTTCTATAATGTTATCCTCAATGCGTGCTATTTGCACCCTTTGGTGTGGTCATTTTTAATCTTGTCTAAACTTGTATGATCCCACATCCATCTTAGCATCCCCATTTCTGCAACACTCATCTTATAGATATGTTGAACTTTAGCGGCCCAATATTCACTAATGTTATTTGGTAGGCATCCTTCTATCACATAACACCCCGATAGCACTTCTCCATTTTAACCATCCAATTTTAATTTTATTAGTAACAACGTCATGTATCATTCCATTCTCTTGAAACTACGAGCCTATATATCTCAATTGTTTGCCTTTTTGGCCTCGCAATCCGATGTAGTCTCACCTCAACTTCACTCTTCTCATGCTAACTAAATTTGATGTACATGTATTTAATTTTAGTTATACTTATCCTAATACTCTTACTCTCTAAAGTGCTTCTCCATAGTTCAAGCTTTTGATTGGAACCTTGCTGATTTCATCAATTAACATAATATCATCGGCTAATAGCTCACACCATGGTTCAAGGCTTCAAGCTTTTGGTTCTCTCTCTCTTCAAATAAGTCGTTTTCCACTCTCTTTTTCTCTTCTCTTCACTCTACTGTAATGTGAAACAAAAGAGAAAGCACTTCCTTCAAGTTAAGAATTTTAAAGTTCTGATTTCTTTTCTAACCTCCACATTTCTTTTCCTTTTTATAACTGGCCTTTATAAGTACCTGGTCTACACACAGGGGTTGGTTTCTGAGTGAATCACCTAAAGAATTATAATTACCAAGTATTTTGTTTCGATCTCCTCCCTCTCTTCTTTCTATAAAGAATTCTCAAAAAAGGAGTCAACCTGTCTAAACTTCTCTACAAAAGTCTTCCCCTCGCTGCTATAATTAGAGCTACATAACTAACATTACTGCTGGTTTCTTGTTTTGCATGATTCACTATATGCACCTCTTTCTTTAGCGAAGCTGGTTATTTCTGAACTTTTACTTTGAGATGATTTCTGATCAAGTGCCTCTATGGCAGGTTCATGACGTCTCAAAGTCATCTACAATACATGCTGTGAATTTGGAAAGCAGTAGGGTGAGTAATGCAGTAGATTGTGGTGCAAAGGTATTTAAGGAGAATGCTTTTGCAACAAATGACTTGTGAATCCTTTACTGAAGGTACATGTTGTACTGGCCTCGGGGATTTCTTGGTTGTAAAAGAAGTGTTATACAACTTTTTGAAGTCAGAAAAATACCATCCTAGTCCTGCGCTGTTACTTTCGGACTTCATATATAGTAAAAAGACAAAATGTTACTGATTTTACTTCTATCTTGTTTTGACCAATCGTGATTTGCATATGAAATTATTCTTTCAGACACACAGTTTACTGAAGGAACTGTTGATGGTTAGTTTGAAATATTTGACTTGTTATAGAATCCAGAGCAATGTTCTTTCTTATTTGAACTTGCCTTTTCATTTTAAGATGGATTCACTCATTTTCTTCAACTGTTTATGGCCTCTGCTTTTAAATCTATCTTTAAGGAGGTGTAAAATTCCCTCCATGTGGGTAGATGCAGTATACTAATTCATGTAATCAGTGTGACTCCTTTATGGTGGGCTCTGTACGAATTTTTTTTACAGATGTAATTTGCTGTGAAGTACCCCTTAGCATAGCCTATTCTGTTAATGGTGATTCCGGCATGTTTTCTTGTTTTTCAATATTACATTTAGTAATATTCATGTTGGCTAACCAGTTTTCTTTCAACAAAAAGAGAGAAATTCAAAGTTGGTGTTCAGAGGGAGAGACTTGACAAAAGTTACATCTTGCTGTCACTATATTGGATAAGTCTACACTACGTAGGTTAAGCAACCCCTTTTTCCTTCCGTGGCCTCAGCTAATTAGTATGCTTATTGTGGCATGAAGTTGACATTGACTTTCTTCTTTAAGAACACATATTCAGGAAGATCTACTGTACTCTGATATCCATTCTTCAGCGTAAAACTCTCATGCCATATGTGAACAGTGTGTCTCTAGTTCAACTTAAATTCCTCAAGCCCATGGATAGTCTAAATTAATCATTAATTAGTAGACAAAAGGTGTTGGACGAACTGGCCGCCGCAGAATTAGACGCTGCTAATTCCATGAACCGCACAATTGAGGATGTCTTAGCGTTATCCTCCTTAGAGACAATTATGATTTCTTTTTATCAGGTAAATATATTTTCATTTATAAACATGACCAAAAGGTAAAACATCTACAAAAAGATGTGATTCTCTACCAACTCCATCCAATCATCTATACAACAAGGAATTTGTGTGCACCAAAAGAAAATAAGGGAACACAAACTACTCAATAGAGACAATTAAGATAAAATGTGTCACACTCATAGCATAGCTGACGGCTATTAGCATGACAGGATTTGATTGCATTCTTTAGAATCTAAGCTTAACTCCCTTCACAGGGGGATAATTGACTGTCTCCTGCCTTTCACATCTTGATGATGTGTTCTTAATATAGAACCCTCTTTAAATTCTAGTGACCTTTGCATGTTTCTAGCATTTAGATCATGTCCACGACAGGGGAATTTTCTGGTTGCCTTTATCAAGTTGATTAGTGTCCCTTGTACAGTAGTAGGTTATTTCCATGTAAAATTGCTTAAGCTTCCTTTTCTTTTATTCTGATGCAAAAGCTATGTTCTCATTTTGCTCATTTAAAATCTTTCCTTACTTGGGTACCGTCGTACCGATCTCATGAGACTTCAATAGTCAATATCACATAATGTTGCTATTTTCACGTTGTGATTAAAAAACTTCTCAGTTCTGACTGCAAAGGGAAATGGTAGAAAAGAACATTCTGCTTGCTTGAGACTGAGCTGTTTGCCTGTTAGACCCCTAAAGCTAGTTGATCTTATCTTCCCTTGTCTGTGCCTGCTAGTTATACAGTCAAGCAATAAGGCAAAACAGGATTTAGGCTGTGGTGCTCTTGCCCTGTGTCTTTTTAGATTGTAGAGTTTTTTCGAAAGTCAACTGCCAAATGCACATGTGATTAAATAAATATTAGTGAATATCTGTCTTGACTTCTGAATTCTGATTTACAATTTTGGACAGCCGTGTAAGTTGAATCCAGTTCAGTGTCATATTTGTTTGATCTGCAAACATTTATTACCATTTTGTTTTTGTTCCAAAACCATGTAAAAGAACAGGAAAAAAAATGAGTTTCTCACATCCTGATTTTGTGTTGCCAGTTGAAACACGTTAAATGCCTTTGTGCGTTTATCTTTTTAAGTAAATACTTGAAGCCAATTCATTAAATGAATAAACAAGTACTTGGAAGTCCTTTGATACGTGGTTTTCCCCTTTTCTGCTAGAAATAAAATCTTTGCTTTTCGATAAATAGATATGTATGAAATTCATGTCATCTCTTCTTATAGAGTTGTTAAATTAGCCTTTTCTGCTTGATTGTGCTATCTTTAATGTCTTGAAAAGAACGACTTTTTGTATTGTTACCCTTTATGTGCTAGAAAATTTAATCAAGTTCCAATTATGTGGTGTCTCTTGCAATATCTTACCTAGTTTGCTGAGGCACATGTCTTAGAAAACAGAAAAAGATTGCTATTTTTCATTAAAATAACTACAAATAACATAATGATAAAGGAGCTTAGGTTAATTATGTGGTTTCTACCAGTCAGCATCTCTGTTGGTTTCTCTTGGGATAGGAGCTCGGGTATTTGCTACAGTTATGATCCTCACATCTTACTTTAGGTTAATTTACTACTAAACATTTAATTTAGAAATGTATTATTTCTAAAGATAGACACTATTGAGTATTGATTGCCAATGTTACAGACTTAAAGATGCTTGTTCCTAGACCTCTTCTTATTATATCAGTTATGCTCCTATAACAATTGCATTACTGATAAGAAAAATTGGTGTAAATTGCATTACTGATAATACTGAAGATATTGCACGACTCACACATGATTTAAGACATCTAATGACAAGAATATAAATAAGTCGGCTGTTTCTGAGTATACAGATTTTTGGACTGAGAAACAGCTTCTCTACCCCCACAAAGGTAGGGGTAAGGTTTGCGTACATCCTATTCTCTCCATACCACACTTGTGGGAATACACTGAGTATCTTGTTGGTTATATCATAATGTTACTAATACATCTAAAAAATGAAAAGAGCAATTGATTTAGCATAATACATGTTCATGATCACTTCGGGAGATTATGTTTAGTTTTTAAAAATAATTGCATCCTAAAACAAGAGTAGCGCGAACTAAAAACTTGATTTCCTTAAGCATGCATTGAGGATTCTCATCATTTTTCATGACTACATTTGGACAGAAGGAACTAGTTCTTGCCATCGCCAAACAGGTAACCCAGGGAAGATCCACCACCTGGGGCAGCATGCACTTTGGTAGATGGGCGATCCTGAAAAGAGAACAAATGTTCAAACATTTAATTGACAAGACAATGTCACACCGTGAGCTAGACAAGGGAATAAGATGGGAGAGAATTAGCAACACAAGAAGCATATCGAATGAGCTAGATGAAGAATGGAAAAGAATATCTTCAGAACAGGATGGTTCAGTCCTCATATTTCCTTCCTGAAAATTGGTAAAATGTTATGATGGCGGCAATCCCAGATGATTGCAAAGCGGAAGTGGTACAACTTGGGCAGCAGCAATTGACAGAAGTGTGATGTGACAGAATCAAGAAGCATGTAGTACTGAGTACTGAACTAAATAACGAATGGAAAAGAACTTCCTTCAGAAATCCTTTTTAGTACTGAACTAAATAGAGAATGGAAAAGAGATTTCTTCATTGAAAAATCTGCTTCCATGTGAAATTCACTTTCTGAAAGCAGTCATTTCAAAACTAATTCATTTGATCAAGGCATGAGAATCAAAAAGAAAGAACCAATAAGTAATCTGCAAGAACGTTGTAAAACCGATTTTGAAAGAAAGATGATTTGCAACTAACAGTGAGGAAATTCCCAGTGTTTTGTCCATCTGCACGGAAATAGTTATTGGCATTGCGCCCCTGCTGAATGCCAGCCGGAATCTGCTTATTCACATTTGGAGCTGGTGCAGTTGCAGCAGTAGGCTTCTGTGGATCGCTTGTAGTAGGTCCCTGATTCTGTGGAGCTTCTACCTTGTTGGTAGTAGGTTTTGCAGCCTCACCATCTCCGAAGAGGTAACCCAGGGAACTCTGTCCTCCACCACTGCTGACTCCACGACCCATGCTCTCTCAACTTTTAAATGATTGATCTGCTCAAAGCAGCAGCACATATTCTCAGAAAAGATTACAAGTCATTGTAAACAAAACGTATGAAGTACAAGTAAGCTCTATGACCCACTATAGTGTACCTTATAAAGATGAACTGTAATGTGTATATGTGTGCGACATGTAAACCTTTTTTTGAAATGGTAAGGTATTATAGATATAAAAAAACCAGCACTAAGAGAGTGCTGTGTTTACAGTTTGACATGTAAAGTAAATTAACAGAATCACATATGGGGCTTTAGTCTGAATGGATAGCTCCAGGTTCATAACGAGCTGAAAGTTGAGAACATATGACTACAGTGTAGGATAACATTTAAGACTGGCCTTCTTATTGAGAAATCACAGAGATAATTCAGAACTTTTCTTTTATCAGTACAAAGACAATTCAGAACTTGGTAATATATGACTACTGTATAGGATAACATTAAGACTGGCATAAACATTGTGAACAGACACACATACATATACGTTTGTCCTATTAAGATCCACGTCGATGCATAACAATGAAACAGCGACTGCCGCAGAAGTAGTGCTCATATCTATCTGAATCTATGATATTAGAAGTTGTAGCTCCTATTACACGCCTGTTACACAACTATCTTTTCTTTCTTTGAGCCAGATTTAATATTATCATTGATTCATCTACTGAAATCAGATAACATCCCTCAATTAGCAAGCAAACCTTGCAACCAAGGAAATCTAGTAGTACACTAAAAATTTAGACAAAAACACAATCTCCAGCACAATACAGCATTGCAAAAGCAATCTCAGAATACGGGAAATGCACGTGTAGTACTTGTTAAATCATCTAGAACCAAAAACATCGCACAATAATGCTAGTAACAACTGTAAGGTCCGTGGTTTGCAGGCTATTGCGTCAGTCCGAGGGTTTACCCAGTGGGCACTTGTAAAAAAGTAGCGGCTGCGGGTTTCCCCGTCATAAAAAAAATGTAAGGTCAATTAGTTGATTTCTTCTATCAAATTTATTCTTCTAATTCCTTTAGATATATTTTTTGGAATTTCATCGTATCAAAATTTATCAGTCAGTGATGTACATTGCACATACATATATAGATGCATGATATCAAGTATCAACTACACATAAAACTGTTTATCATGAATGAAAATCAACCGACAAGCAAATCATAAATCGCTAAAACTTGAACCTCGTCATATTAGCACCATTCTAAACTCAGATCCGAAAAACGATAACTTAGAAAAACAGGGGGAAAATGAATAATGCAGAAATTCCTCAATTAACAAACAAACCTTGGAACCAAGGAAATCGAGTAGTACACTGAAAATTTAGACAAAAACACAAGCTCCAGCACAATACAGCATTGCAGATCGCAAAAGCAACATCAGATTACGGGAAATGCAGGTGTAGTAATTGTTAAATCATCCAGAACCAAAATACATCGCACAACGACGCTAATAACAACTGCCTAGTCAAATTTGATTTGTTCTATCAAATTTATCAGTTTCTTCTAATTCCTTTAGATTAATTTTTTTGGAATTTCATCTGACTGAAACTCTTGAGAGTTATACGGAAAGTCAGGCAATCAGCGATGTACATTGCACACACTTATATAGATGCATGACAATCAACTACACATAAAACAGTTTATCATGAATGATAATCCACCGACAAGCAATTATAAATCGCTAAAACTTGAACCTCACCATATCAGCAGCATTCTAAATTCAGATCCGAAACAACGATAACTTTGAAAAAAAATATGAGTGATGCATAAATTCAAATAAAAAACGCCGATCCAAATGAAGACGAACAACAAAAAAATGAAATTCAAAAGAGTAAGAGCAAAAGGGGAGATAGAAAGAGAGAACAAGTACCTGAGTAGTTTGGATCTGATGTGTAGAGAGAAAATGCAGTGAAATTGATTGAAGAACGGTAGGGTACATCTAACAGCACGGCAGCACTGCTTGACCCCTGCTTGCCTGCCCGTCTTTTTAGCTTTGGCTAGTGTAGTTCACGTGATTACTCTCTCGGGATTAAATTAGTCGTAAAAGCTGTAGTTAAAGCAAAAGTGATTGCTTAATCGTGGTCGAACGCCAAGTGCATGTTTGGATTGAAGTACTTCTGATATCCACCTTCGTAAAAATAACAAAATTGACATGGTTGATTTAGCTTTTTAGAGTCAGAAGCTAAAATTTGTAGCAGAAGACACTTCTACCATTTATTTCAATTTGAATTTTATCATTTTACTTTATTATCCTCTTTAATTTTCATGAACAACTCTATCAATCTTCATTACTCTATTTAAATATCTAGAAATAATTACTAAAAAAATCAAATATACAACTTTCATTACCCTTTTTAAATATCTAGAAATAATTACTAAAAAAATCTAAATATACAACTTTCATTACCTCTTTAAATATCTAGAAATAATTACTAAAAAAAATCAAATATACTACTCATGTTCTGTTTTAATTAAAAAAAATCAAATATACTACTAAAGTTGACATTTGTTCATGTGTAATTGCAGATTGGAACTATAAACTCCTCAAACATCCTAACGTTGTCCGATTATATGAGGATTATCCACCTCTTTTTTCTATTGTCATCTTTAAAATACTCCGAATATTACTATTGTAATACATTATATTTTGAACAAACAAAAAATAAATATACCCAAGTTGAAGTATCAATTTTTTTTATTATTTTTGAAGAATTGTCTGAAGAGCGCCGCGGCGCCTCCTCCCAAGAGTCCGCGTCTCCTTCGGCGTGAAAAATCATTAAAACTTAGGCGCCACGGCTTCAGGAGCTACTGGAAATTAAGCGCCGCGACGCCTCATAGGGTCGCGACTCCTTCCCGAAGAGCCGCGACGCCTACACTCCTTCCCGAAGGGCCGCGGCGCCTACGCTCCAGTAGCTACTGAAAATTAAGCGCCACAACGCCTCCTCCCAAGGGCCGCGACGCCTCAGATCCAATTAAATTGAGTACATGCAAAAATTATAGAGTCCACAATCAAATTATAGAGTACATGCAAAATTAATATTGTAATAATATTCTACTAATATTTAAGTACTATATTGCACTTAAATTCTATTATCTATTTGTAATTTTTATTTACATACTTCCGTTTATTAGTAATTTTTATTTATATGTATTGACTAAATGTCCATTTTGGTAATTCTACATTCAAAAGCAATTTTGATCAAAACTATCCAAACATTATTTATTGATAACAATTACTTTTACATTGTTGCATCCAAACATAAATTACTTCTGTCCACCGCCAATCCAAACAGGCCATAAGTCACTTTATAAACTCACTACTTTTCACAATTAAAGTAGAGGGTTCAAATTCCACAGCAGTGTAATAGTATGAGCGAAAATATTGACACAATATATTTATTTAGGAGGTGTCAAACGGACAGATTGAGTTAAAGCGAGTTAAAATAAAATAGGAGGTGTTAAATGGACAGATTGAGTTAGAGTGAATTAAAATAAAATGAGTTAATAAATAAGTGAATTATTAACCCATCTAGAATTATTTTGACTTAAATGGATTAAATTTTGAAAAGAAAAAAATAGATTGGTGAAATGCCTCTATTCACAAATAGACTTTCTTCTTCTTCTCTTTTTGGGTGATTCTTTTTCTCAATTGTTAATCTTTATTTTAACATGAGAATCGAAAGATCTAAGTGAAAAATAGTATCAAGAGACCACTAGAATTCAAACACATGATACTACAATTTGGATTATAAACTGAAAAAGTTTATTAATTTGTGAAGTTGTCGTTGCATTTTGTGAACTATTTTCATTGTAAAGCTAGACTAGGCATAGCAAAACTTGGTGATTGATGATGATATATTCCATTTTTATTTTAGAATACAATATTTTTTTTGTTTAATTTCCAATTAAAAAAACAAATTATAGGAAGAATTTCATAAATCTCCCTTGCGTCTTGGACTTGTAGCACATGCCTCTCATGCTGTATCAAAATGTATATGAACTCACTCATATGATTAGTATAACATAACTATTTTATATTTAACATATAAAGTAAAAATAAATAATTTTAACCTTTGATGTGAATTTTATCTTTTCTTTTTGTTTCATATAACAAGACTAACTTAGTAAATTTAATTATTTAGGACACACCTTATCCGTTCATTCAATATAGTTCTAAAATTTCATCCATAATAAAAATAATGAAGAAGGGTCTTTTTTAGTTTTTAAGATAACTAACACACAAACAAAACAAAGAAGTTTTTAGAGTGACTTCAATAGCACACCGCCTAGCTTTGAAGCATACATCCAATTTCTATTTGATTTAAAATCATTAGTCAATATGTTTTTCTCTAGTGCCTTTTTTCGTTTGTAATTTGATATTCTGGTGTCCCAGCCGTATCAAAAAGAGAGGTAACTTTCGCCCAAACTCGTGTTAAACTTTAATTTCGTTATCAGCCTGTGCTCTTAGCCCTCACTTAAACTTCACACATCTATCAATTCATTCTTTGGTACATATTTCTTTCTTTTACTTTACTGCCTTTCGAAGGAAAGCTCGTTCCACCGATTTCGACAAAATTTTCAAAGCTATTTGAACTGACGAGACTGGAAAAAAAATATGAAAAGATTCCTTTTTTTTACATTCACATTATGTATTTATTTATTTATCTTATTCAAGAGCAAAATTTATTAAAAAATTGACGACAGGATTAGATTCATAATTTGATAACATATATAAAGACATAGGTTTTCTAGATAAATAAATTAAAGAACAATGGCAAGTTTGTGCACTACTGTAAATTTAAAAATCATAGTTATGTTACAATGTCATGATATAGTTTTATAGATCTGAAAGAAGTGATAAGCTCCGTTACTGGCGGTGCTCACTCTGTGTTTCAGAACAACTTGGAAGTATCTAGGTATATGCTTCAGGTATCCTAATCCGCATCCATTCCTCTAATTTTTAGCTGTTTCTGCTACTTATTTATTTATTTTTTATTTTATTTTTTCTGATGTGATTGAAGTGCTTGATTTGTATATTTAGAGTTTTAGGTTTTATTGGCTTCGAGTATACTTCTTTCTGGAAATTATTCAATAATCTGTGTGTGCTTGTTCATGTATATGTAGTGCTTGAAATATAGTAATGCTAGAAACTAAAGGTGTTCCTAAACACATCTTACTTTGTTTTGTGTGTGCTTAATAAACTGCACCTGTTAATTTATATTCCGTCCAATTTATGTGATGTATTTTGACTGGACACAAAGTTAAATTATTGTCAAATAAGGAAATGTGTCATTGTTTTTGGGACTGACTAAAAAGGAAAGTATATCATATAAATTGGGATTGAGGGAGTATGTATTTCCCCTTTTTGGAACCGTGACGTGGTATCAAGCAATTTTATAAGTGGACTTGCAATTAAGTTGGTGAAAACACTAATACAAGGACTTGAAGAAATTGGACAGTGAGGTGACGGTTTGAGTTTACTAATCGTAGAAAGTATGTGTCTTTTTGAAGTATTGACTAGGGAGTGTTTTGTTTGCTCTAAAACTCACGTTAGATTGATAAGGAAAAGAAAAAAACAAACCTACTTTATCCTTTTCATTTGTTATATTATTGTTAGTAAACATTGCTTGATATATAGTTAGCATATATATTCAATTGTTAGGGATAGATAAGTAACAACGGGAATTTGGAATTCTTGTTGTTGGTGATGTTTCACTTGGTATTGAGGTGACTAGTCTGTGAAAAGATGCATATGATAAATTAGTATCCAGGAATTGGCTGCTCTCAGGCCCTCAGATTATGTAGATGCTAAAAAGAGAATTAGTAAGGATGTGGTCAACTGAGAAATAATGAAACAACAGCGTTGCATTTTAGCAGTGCTGCTTTCGTTGAAGGGAAACATAACAAGTATGTTGCTGCCTTCATTACATGCAGTGGCGGATGTAGCTAACAAGCTATAGTTCAACTGAACCGTGTAATTTTAATATGGAGCTTAGCTATATAGGCAAAAGATCACCAAAATTTCAATAAACACATTTTGAACCCGTAATTTGAGAAGTGCAAAGGGTTCAGTGGTAAAATATTAAAGATTAAACCCATCAAGTCAAAATCTTGGATCCGCCATTGATTACATGGAGGGCCAAAAAATGAAAAAAAGGAAATAGGCAAAGTAGGAGGGCAATTCTTTTGTGATATTTATAATTGATGTTGACCATGCTTTAGAGGCTCCATAGAAATACAATCCTAGAAATGAACTCGCATCGCTTGTCTTCTTACTAAACTAAACCAGTTCACAAGCAAGAAGTTGCTTTGTGGATACGAGTCAACAAAAAGGTAAAAGAAAATGAGATACAATCTGAAGAGACTAATCTGTCCCTTGAAAATAATGTAGTTACTTACCAAGCGAAAAGAAACAAATAATTACTTGTAAACATGCACCTTTTGTTCCAATATCAGGGAAGAGGCCTTTCATATAATGGTGTAAGTCCAGAATTGCAAGTTGACACATGCTGCGAAGGAGATATGGTGATAAGCAATAGTAACATCGATGTATATCTTCTTAAGAACATATGCGAGTAGGAAGTAGAAAGTAATTCTCTGACCCTAGTGATGCTAGTCAAGATGTCAAACCTAGTGGTGGTCGCTACATTGGCATGCCTAAGGATTGCTTGTCTGTTACTTTGAATTTGATGTTAAACGAGTTGCATTGTGATGAGAGTTTGCCATACATAGACATCACTTTTCCTGCTGATAGCAGTTAATTTATTGAGGTCAAAGATTTTGCAGTTGAGACGAGGTCCACAAATATATCCAAGACTAAGAGTGCTAATAATCTACTGCAGGAAGCAGAGAAGGAATTCTATTGCTCTTGCATGAAGTATACCAGCAATCGTGGAGTATGTTGTAATTTGAGAGAACAAAACAAAAGCCACTAATGTTGACATCACTTTTGCTTGCTGAAAGCAGCGAGTTTATTGAGGTTAATGCTTTTGAAATTAAGACGGGGAGTCCACGAATATGTACAAGATCAAGATAGTTGATAACCTACTGCAGGATACAGAGACGGAATTCTATTGCTGGTGCCAGCAGATACCAGCAATTGTGGATTTTTTTTGAGAATAAATACCAGCAATTGTGGATGATATTGTGATATGAGATAGCAAAATAAGATCCACTAACATAGACATTATTTTGCCTGCTGAAAGCAGTGAGTTTAACGAGGTTAATTTTGCAATTGAGACGAGGAGTCTACAAATATATTCTAGACCAAGAGTGCTAATAACCTATTGCTGGAAGCAGAGAAGGAATTCTATTGCTCTTGCCAGCAGTATACAAGCAATTTTGGAGGATATTGTGATTCAGGAGAGCAAACAAAGTCCACTAACATAGACATTTGCTAGCTGAAAGCATTGAGTTTATTGGGTTAATCATTTTGCAATTGATACAAGGAGTCCAAGATGTATCCAAGACCAAGAGTGCTAATAACATATTGCAGGAAGAGAAGAAATTCTACTGCTCCTTCAAGCAGTATACCAGAAATTGTGGAGGATGCTGTGACCCAGGAGAGCAAAACAAAGTCCACCAACATACAGATCACATTGCCTGATGAAAGCACTGTTTTTGCATTGACACAAGGAGTCGACAGATGTATCCAAGACCAAGAGTGCTAATAACATATTGCAGGAAGAGGAGAAGGGATTATGTTGCTCTTGAAAGCAGTATACCAGCAATTGTGGAGGATGCCGTGATTCAAGAGAGCAAATCAAAATCCACTAACATGGACATCACTTTGCCTGCTGAAAGCAGTGAGTTTATTGAGGTTAATGTTTTTTCCATTGTTACAAGGAGTCACCAAGTACATCCAAGACCGAGAGTACTAATAACCTATTGCAGAAAGAGGAGGAGGATTTCCAGTGTTCTTGGAAACAGTCTACGAGCATCCTTGGAGAATATTGGCTCCTCTGTTGTGATTGAAGAGAGCAAAACACCAGCCACTAACTTAGGCCCATTTTCTTTATCATTCTGCTCTGAAATTTTGCAAGAAGAAGTGATAACCAGAGATGGAACCACTTCAGTGGGAGCGCGGGAGATTTTAGTGAAGGCGGCCTGTGAAAGTTCATCTGTTGAGCATCGAATGAAAAGAAAATACTTGCAATGGATAATTCAAGAGAAAACAGTAACAGTTCTGTATGCGACACCATCAAGAATGTGGCACATCATGTGGAATTTGCTAAAGATGGTTATGCGAGGGCTTGCGCTTTTGGGTCTTCAACCAATGAAATTTTGGACGGAGAAAGACAATCTTTAGCTGAAAGTAATTCTTCTCCCTCAAGATTGTGTGCTTTCATACATGAGAAAACTGAAATCACAACACTTAATAGACCTTCAAATAAAAAGCTTCTAGTGCTTGATCTGAATGGACTCCTTGCTGATATTGTTCCGCTTCAACATGTGCTGTATGGTTTCAAAGTGGACACCATTGTTTCAGGGAAAGCAGGTAGAAGTTGGCGAATAATTTCATTCTGAAGTCTACTTTGTCTCTTGTAAAATTTTCTAACTGAGTTACCATATGTTCTACCAGTTTTCAAAAGACCTTTTCATGATGATTTTATGCAATTCTGCTTCGAGAAATTTAATGTAGGTTTTTGGTCATCGAGAATCAGGTAGTTTCTGAATTTTGTTTACTTAAATATTTGAGAAGTTTATATGTGGAATCATATTAATGTGCATTTTCCAAAAAATTGCAGGAAGAATGTGGACTTGGTTCTTGATTTTCTATTGGGGAATGCCAAGGAAAAATTGCTCTTCTGTTGGGTAAATTCGTTTTTCCTCAATAACATAAATTAGCGTCAGTGAAGTCTGCAAACTTTAATCTGAAAGCACCGGGAACAAGAAGAAAAATCTTGTGAGCTTGAATTTTAATATACGGTTGAAATGACCATACATTGTCAGGTGCATGGTCAGTTATATTTTCATTTGTTGGCAAGCATCAGTAAATGCCTGGTTGCTCAAATATGGAGATCATCCAGCCCTAGGAAATTATACCTAGTTAGAACAAGAATCAGGCCATGTGAAAAAGCACAATGATTTCATTTAATTCTACTTAATGTTGGTCTTTCTCATATGAGCACCCAAGATTATATTATGCTTTCTTCTTCCATTCACTATTTTTCTTGTATCTTTCTATAGCATATACGAAGCTGTATATGATCCCCCATTGATGGGTTGTAAACTAATAAATTCGAGCGACGGCAACTACATGCATTTTAGCTTTCTTGTTTCATTGAAAGATTGTTTCTAAACTTTGATAATGCATTGGACAAAAACAGCCTGTGGTTGCACTTTGGGTCAGGTAGCAAATAGCTCTAGAATAATTATTCATGGACATAATCTTGTGTGTGCTGTTTTTGGATTGGGTGGCATAATCTTGTTGTTTCAATGAATATTTATGTACCACTGTGGGATTACACTGGAATGAATATTTATGTCTTTATTGTATGTTATTTGGGATTCAGCTGTACTTTAGGTGGTCACCATTCTTTTTGTCGTTGTAAGGACTGTATTTCTTTAGAGTATGATATTTTGAATTTTATCGTTGTGTGTTGAATAACTGCCTTTATTTTCTGATATCTGGAATTCAACCACCACTTAATAGATTACATCAGCCAATTGAGCACTACCCAAAATCTATCCAATTCAATGCTGAATGCTCTAGTATACTTCTATGAAGGAAATAATTGGCATTGCCCTTTGAAATTTGTAGTAACTATAACTTCACAATATGGTGACTGTAGGTGTGGAGTTTCTTTCTCTTTCTCCATTGGTCTTCTTCAACTCATTTCTTGTATATCTCTCGGTTTTCTCTTTTGCTTGAGGACCGAAAAATATCTTAGAATCCCTGAGGACTGGTTTAGTAGGCCTCATGGAGGACATCTCGGGATAAAAGAACTTAAGGAGATGATCTAATGCTTGGGAAAATTGTACTAACGGAATATTCGATGAATAATCTTCCCTACATTTGATTTGAAATTGACATTTTAGTAACAAAAACCCCTTGAAGCGCTTTGTTCTAGTTTTTCATGCTACATTGATCAAAATTTTGTTTTCCCTCAAAATGTTTTTCATATATTGGCATGTTTTCCTACCAAATTCAAGGAAATAAAAGACAAGAAATACTTGTTATTTCATAAACTTTGATAATGAATGTGAACTAACTAAATTGACAGCCTAGCCTTTTCCCGTTATCGTTTCTTTCATTCACATCTTTCAACACAGTACAATAACTTAGAATGTTATGCAGGATCAATCCCACTGCACTGATACTGGTTTCCCTATTGTTGGTAAGAGGAGAAACAAGTCTATTATTTTGAAGAAGCTTACAAAATTATGTGAGAAGTTTGAACCAGATCTTCCATGGGAGGGGTGAATATGATGAGTCAAACACACTTCTGTTGGACGATTCTCCTCACAAAGCCTTGTGTAATCCAGTGAGTTTTAATCCTTTCCTTGTTGCTGGGACCCTTGCTCCATGATCCTCAAGTTTATGATTTTGCTTGGTGTTTTCTTATTTTCAGCCAAACACAACAGTATTTCCAAATACATATTGCTACACAGATGAGAAAGATGACTCACTAGGTGGTCTCTCTCTCTCTCTCTCTATCTCTATCTCTATCTCTATCTCTCGTACATGATGAGTTAATCATACTATTAAGTGAAACTTCGGCTATTGGACTTCACTTCATCCATCTCTTGGTTGGTAAAATGATGGGGTTGGTGGATCTTTCAAGATGTACATTTTCATATAAATTGTGCAATTTGATGCCGAATTCTGTCCTTGGATTTCATTGTTTCTTACCGGGTCTCAAGTTGTACTTGATAGTTCCCCTTGTTGCTTCTTCTCAAATCCTGACTTTGAATTATATCCGTAAGTGCTTTACATTAATGTGAATAAACTTGGTTCAAGTAATTACTCTATTTGTATGGGGCGGGAAATATAGTGGTATCCCCTGCGAGTGCATGGATATACGACTTGAATAGTATTATATCCAATCTTTTTGAATGATGTGGTATACTGGTATTACTATATTCAATCTTATGTTGTCAATGATTAACTAAGCTTCATCTCATTAATCGACAGCAGGGCCGGAGGGTGATCTACGCGTTTATCTTGATGGGCTGTCCATGGCTGAAAATGTTCAGAAGTATGTAGAGGGTAATCCATTTGGTCAACGACCAATCACGGAGAAGAATGTATCTTGGCGTTACTACGGCAAGGTATTGAAGCTGCTACACATTCCAGAACATAGTGCTAACAGATTCTCAATTACTTACCAATACTGATGCAATACTTGACTCGGCAACTATTTTTTTTCCTTAAATAATTGGCCCAATCTTTTGGATTACTGTAGTTGGGATGCCTTCTTTGGTTGGTATTGGATATTTTTGCTTTTTTGGTATTAGTGGATATAGTAGCCTCATCCCTAACCCAAAATTGTAAAGTATTTGCTCCTCAGCCAAATATATTCTTATAGCAAGCTTTAATCAAGATTACAATTGTTTTGTTGTATTTTTTGGATGAAGTTATTTTCATTGTCCCTTTCCCCCTTGATGAATGGATGTTAAATTTTCATTGAATTTGGTATTTGATCACTCTCCTGTTTTGTCTTAGGTCACGACAAGTACTGTTTAACCTTAATGTGTTGTTAATTATGTAGATTTTTTGCATATTACTTGCTCCGTTAAGTATCCATGAGGGGTTTCAACAATACTCTCAATTGCTAAGAAATGAACTAGGACGGTAACTCTCAATTACTTCCTTCACACAACACATTGCCAATTTTGATTGATCAAATTTATCAATTTTCAGTCCTATTGAATGCATTTTGTACCTTAAATTCCAGACTGGTACAGACCAGCAAAGCAAATTAGCTGCAATAATAGCTGACAAAATATGTAGCCAATGTTTGGCCCCTTTGAATTCAAGATTTAGTTCCTCACCTTCCTCGTCACTGTCAACATCACAATCTCTCTATTCTCTTAATGAGCTAGCTAGGTAGTTAGAACTTATTAGTCCTATCACCATCTAATAATAACTTGACCCCTTAGATTAATATGTCTATTCAACTCAACTCAACTCAACTGTAATATTTTAGAGTATATATATTTTAAGAAAATCCAACTCATAATCATATATTTCATTATTAAGAAGCTATTATATATGTAGCGTAACATAATTATATATACCAACCATATGCTTCCATGTGCATTAACCAATTTCACCCAAAAAATAAACAAAAGAAGGAAATAAAACTTATTTTTTAATGCTTCTCATTTCTGGAAGCACACAACAAAATTGAGCCCACAATTAAGATAATCAACCAAATAATAGTCGTCGTGGTCCATAGTTGGGTCCTCTTGACAGCTATGAAGAGCCCAAATATGTTGAGGATAGTGTAAATTAATGTTTGTGGTTAGTATGGGCTAATAATTTTAGGTGCATTGTCCTTCATCCAAACCAACTCAACTAATGAAGTTAACTAATTACAATCAACTTGTCCATGTGCTTTAGATTTGGAAATTTATTTTATCATCTGGCAAAGCTCAATTACGTTAATATATATATATATTGTATAATCCTTATTTCCTCGACTGCATGGTCTCTGATGTCACGGGCACAATAATTTTGGGTTGTCAATTTAAAGCAACTAGTTGCTTTCACAATGAAAACGAAATGTGACACATGAATTGCAATTTAATGAAAGTGTCACAAATAGATAAGACTCTCCTGCTTACCGAATTACATTTATTACGTCTACTTGACCCCTTTTTGATGACCTAAAAGGTGAACAAAATCTAGGGCTTTATAAAAGTGCATCTACATGATATACTATTCTCCAACAATTAGGTTTAGAAGTTTGGTATTCAGAAGCAAAAAGCAAAAGGTTGTGTTTACTTTTACTTTAGAAATGATAGCCAAAAGTTTATGAGTCTTTCAAGAAAATATCATTACTTGAGAAGGATTAATGAGTTGCAGCCTTACTTTTGTCTTTTTCTTCTTTTTCTTGGATGAAAATGACAAAAAGCTTTGTAAGGATACCCCTTATATACACAATTGATATACTTTAATTATCATCCTCCTTTAATAAGAGGTTTGAGGTTTGAGTTCTAGTGGATTGATTTTTTTTTATAGGAGTGTTTCCACCTTTGATGAGTCTTTTGCAGTACGGATCTAAATTATTGATCAGGATCTTAAAGTAAGTATCGGACAGTGGATAGAAAAAATATTGAACATTAGTGGGTCCGCTCTCGTTCCTCACAAGTTCACGATTGCACATTAATGATTGGGTTGGATAGACTATGGATGGTCAAGCCCCAACTTTTGGTGAAAAATTAATCTTACTCAACTCTATGAATGATATGTCACTTTATACTAATATTTTTTTAATATGTTATGTAAAAGTAGGATTGGGGAGAAAAAACTGGGCATAATGTAGCAATCAAAGCATAGTAGGATTGAAAGAAATGTAGCTTAGAACATGGACTACGATGATTGAGATGGTTATTGCCTAAAATAGAGTTAAAAGGCACCTCACATGCATGTTGAGTGGTTTATTATTCACTTTATGCATGTGCCTATCATCTATTTCCCTTTGCTCAAACCACTATGTCTCTTTGTCTAGATCTACATATCAAGATCATCTTCTTTTTTTTGCCTTGATATAATATAACATTAACATTATTTCATCATGATGCAAAGTGCATAGGTCCTACTACTATATCTATTTATTCATGCACAAAATTAGTTAAATAAATTTGATCCAAAATAAGTATTGATTTTCGAAAATAAAAAAGATAGTATTTTTTTTCAAATGTGCCTTACTCTAATAAATGATTTATACAATATTCTATTAAATGAATTTTTTTAATGCAAGTGTGAGAGTTGCCCTTGAGAGGCAATCGACAAACCCTTTTTGGAAATTATACGGTTTAGATAGGTAAAAGATATATATATATATATATATATATATATATATATATATATATATTGAACCCAAGACAGAGGATTATTAATGTTGTTGATGGGTCATCATCAAACTTTGCTATTTATTCTTTCTAAGATCACACTTCAGAGTTCGAAAACATGATTTTCTTTTCATAATTCATACAAACGACAAGAAAGAGAAATAAGCCAAACTTTGGAGCCATAAAACATGTTGAAACAATGGGGGGAAACATGCTATTTCAAAATTAAGTTTACAAACACGCGCCAACAAACACAAAAAAATGATTTTTATTTATTTATTTGTTAATTGCGAAAGGATAGTCAACGTGTTAGGATTTGAAAGACACATAGAAGCTAATACATATGTCTCATTTTGGGGTGAATTTTTAAAAATGTCAAATTGATATACTTCATTCGTTCCATAAACACTTAGTGCTCGTTTGGTTGAGCTTTTGGATTTGCCAAAAGTGCTTTTGAAAGGCCAAAAACACTTTTGACAAAAAATTAGAGTGTTTGGTTCAAAATAGAAAAAATGTGTTTGACTTTCAAAAGCACTTCTGACCTCTATTTCCAAAAGCTCAAATTTTAGGCTTTTGGAAGTAGAGGTTGATTTTGCCTATTTTTAAGCCAAAAATACTTTTTTTATTAACAACCAAACACCTAACAATTTTTTGATAAAAAACTCTACTTCAAAAGGTCTTTTTAATAAGCTGTACCAAACGGGCCCTTACTAACGAGGTGAAAATTAGTTAATTACCAACTGGATTACTAAAATTTCTCATCTTTACTGTTTTAATTAGTAGAGTTTGGGGTAATATTTAATTAGACAAGACATTTAAGGGGAAAATAGATAATAATTCATACAAATACTCTAGTGATAAAATACTAAATGTCTTTGTCCAATTGCTTGCAAGTTGCTAGAACCTTGAAAGGAAGAAAAGAACAGATTATATGGACCGCAAGAGTGCAATTTTTCAGTTTGTACACCAGGGTTAATATCAATGGCGGAACTAGAATTTTCATAAGTGTTTAAAAAATACAAAAGAGTAAACAAATAAAAAAATCGAGGAATTCAACATCTACTATATGTACATAATATAATTATTTTAATCTTATATATAAAAAAATAATCCGTGGAAAGAGATTTGAACAAATCCTAACCATCACATGACTTCGCCTCTGATTAATATACATAGCCAGGGGTACAGGAGGTTCATTCCAAACTCTTTCATTAGAAAATAATATTATTTAGGAGTAATATATATGATCAAATTATTATATAATAATTCATATTTTTTTATATTTTAAATTCTCTTAATAAAATTCTAATCTTGCCACTCTTTCATACTATAGGCAAAGAACCCTTGAGTACCAACAAGATACTCAGTGGTTTCTTTAGTACCGGCCGGCCATTGTGTTGTGTTCTTAGGCTGGCCAAAACCATGATTGATAATAAAAAAGATTAATCAACGTTTTTAGGAGGAAAATTGTCCATTTTTTAATCTGGATTTCTGATACCTTTTTCCTTTTGTTTATACGTATTTCATATGAAAATAAATAAAACAAGCTAGTTTGCTCATTGTTGTGCTAGTTGGAATTATTTAATTTCAGTAGCAAAATATTAAAGATATGCCTTAATTACTCATACAAGTTTTTTTTCCGGCATGTCTCACCAAACTATCAATGTACTCTCCATTTATTGTAACAGCCACTTGATTTGACCCTTGTTGCAAATTGCAATTGATATTTTTGGTTTGTTATTCAAATGACTAATGAACTGATTAACTCCATCTTCAAATGAACTACTCCTAAGAATTACACATTCAAGATCAAATAACGAAACCAAACAACTTATTTATAGTTGGCGTTGGACTCTCACACAAACACATTTATGATTGGACATTTGAAACGTGAACATTATAATATGTGGGCTCAAAAATCAAACAAACTAAAAATATTAAGATGAATTTGATTTTCATATTCTGATATTAAAATGAATCCTAAACCTAATTTAAACTCGGCGACCTAACAATCCATCCATAGCGGATGTAAGATTTTGAAAGCATTAATGGTTAGTTATTCAACCTATATACCGACAGAAGGTTCAGATGCACGCAAATTGCTCTTAACATGAACATTATAACAAAAAAAAAAATTGTAGTAACATAGGATGGTGAGTGACATAATAGACAGAATGAGGTTAATTAGATCCATGAGCTGATAGCATCACATGAAGTAATGAAGATGCAGACAGATTTAGACCCACCCCACATCCTCCATGTAATCAACCCCCACATGGAAGAGGTAAGGACTAAGGCCTGCAAGACAGAACACCTTCTCTCTCCTCCATTTTCCCTCCGCATCAAAATTCTTAAATACTACAGATGTTATCAATTCTCTAATATTTGTTGCCAACTCTTCCCTCACTATCAAATCATTGGCACCCGTATGTATCTCTGCTCTCTCTCTCTAATACTACAGCACCACTTGTTTCAATCTATATGGGTTCTTCTTCTTCCTCCTTTTCTTCTCCAACATTGTAACGTTTACCTCTATGGATCTACAGAGTTTTCTTGCACTAATGCACTGATATTCACTTTCTTGGGTACTCAAGGTACTTGATGTTAGCATTGCTTTTTGCACAATTTTCTGGTTACTGGGTTCTTTGAGTTTTGTCTGGTGCTTTCAAGCAAATCAAGTGCAATTTGGTCTCATAGACTGAAAAGAACTTAATTTGTTCTTTTGGGTATCCCTGTTTGTTCTTGTTTTCACTAGTAAGAGGTTGAAGGACAAATATCTGGGCAAATTTGTGAAGCTATTGGAGAAAACAAGTCCATTATCTTGATTTTCTGTAGTAAACATCAAATTCTTGGTTTAGAGGGTGTTTGTTAAATGATGATAACTGAAAGATTTTGACATATCACAAGGTATGTACCCCTGCTAATTAGGTGAAAGAAAGTGAAACTTCATCAGTAAGAGTTATGTTGCATCAATTTGAAGGCTTCTAATTTCTAGCTGTAGGCTTGTGAAAGCGTCAGTTGAGGTTTCATTGGACCGATTCCCTAGGTAAAGAGGGAAGTGGTGGTCTACATAGAACCACAAAGCATAGAATGGTGCCTAGGAGAGGTTTCCCAGATTCTTCTTTGCTTTGTGTTGTGTAGTGAAAAAGTGACTCCAGCTGTGTTGTGAAGAGCTTTGACTTTGACTAGCTGGAGATGAGTGATAATGCACTGATTGGCTTGTGAAAAAAGTAGAAGTTTTAAGAGGTCTTGACTTTACAGTTTGTGTTGTTGAAGAGGAGAAGGGACTACAACTATGGCTGCCAAGCTTTTACATTCATTGACTGAAGACAACCAAGATCTGCAAAAGCAAATTGGATGTATGACTGGGATCTTACAACTATTTGATCGCCAAAGTATGATTGCTAGTAGGCGCCTAATAGGCAACAGCCCCAAAAGGCTCACTTCTGGTAATATTTCATTGTGTCCAACTCTAATTTATGATACTGGTTCATTGTAGAAAGTGTTTACTTTCTCTTATACCGAAAACATTTGAATGTTGTTTGTTTGTTTGTTGAAAATGTAAATCAATATTTCATCCTTCTACTTATGTTATCTTTTGAAAAGGAAGAGTTTTTATCTGTTTCATTCATGTTCTCATGTCAACACTTGGAACTTACATCTGGTTCTCAAAATGTGACAACTTCCTTCTAGGACTCTTCAAATGATATATTTGAGATATTGTACTTATATTTAACAAGTAGATGATAAAACAAGGGGTGCTTCAGTACTTCTAAGATTCTTTGATTGATTTCTTATAGATTCATTTTGGTAACATCATGTGTATCCGATTTCTTACAGGCAGCTCTCACATTGGCAGTGGCACTTCTGAAAAAGAGTACACTAACACATACCAAAGATCAGCAATTATGGTAAGAGTATTAGTGCTGACTTGTCATCTTTCCTACCTTTCAAATTTGTAAAATATTTGTATTTAGCGATGGTAAGTATATGGTCAATAACACCAAACAGCTCATCTTGAATGTAATTGTCAAGGAAAACTGCTGAGTTATTTGTTTGGATAACCAAGACTTCTGACTGATGTCTGAAAACAACTGAGTTTCTTTTCTTCTTTCTGTTATAAATTGTAACAGAAAATTTATCAAATTGTTGTAAATTTGTTTTTTTTTTAACTTGAAGTTTAAGATTAAAGTCCATTTATTTTGGCTTATAAAAAAAAGACCATTTACTTCTTTCTGACTCACCAAATCTGCGAGTGTTTAATGACTCTTGTATCTTTACACAGCTGAATTTCTTCAATATCATACCTTGAAAGCTTGATGGCTCTGATTTTCATTGCAGGAAAGCCACACAAACAAGACTGTACAAGATAAACAAAGATTGTCTACAGAATCGTCGAGACCATCATTCTCATCTTCTTCACGTTCGTCTTCCTTTTCTTCTCTTGATTGTAATAAAACAATTCAACAAGACCCCTCAGCTTTTGATCGATTAGGTTTTGCTGAAACTCCTTCAAGAGTCCCAGCTTCAGGTCAACAAAATGCATCACCACAACTTGGTCGGCAATCTCTTGACATTCGAGACGTGGTTAAGGACTCTATGAATAGAGAAGCTCAGAGGTTCTCACCTACAATGAAAGAAGAGGTGACAGAACTGATGTCGAAGCCCGGGGATTCCCCAAGTCCAGTTGATCTTAAGGAACCTCTCAGAGTACTTGCTAAACTTCGGGAAGCGCCTTGGTACTCAAGTGAACATAGGGAACTTACGAGATCATTATCATATCATTCAAAGGATAGTTCTTCGTTGTCAGTCTCAAAAGATGCTCCTCGGTTCTCATATGATGGGAGGGAAACAAATGCTTTACCCTTTGAATCGCGAGACATTTCCAATTCCAAACCCACTCTAAAGCTTAAAGAGCTACCGAGACTTTCCTTGGACAGTAGAGTTAGTCCAGTACGAAGCTTGAACTCAGAACCAAAATCTAATTTCTCCTCAAAATCTATGCAGAAGGATGGTGGTAATACCAATGCAAAGTCACCAACTCTGCTGCAAGCATCTGGAACTCAGGCTCGTCCTCCTAGTGTTGTGGCAAAGCTAATGGGACTTGAACCACTACCTGATTCCGTGTCATCAACTGACAGCAAGACGGGGTTGAGCAAATCTTTGCAAGTTGAAGAAGCGGTTTCTTTCCCAAGGTCTTCTGAAGTATCTCAACCGTGCAATCCTATCCGAACTTCTAATAATTCTTCTAAGAACCTCTGGAAAGAACCTACTTCTCCTAGGTGGAGAAATCCTGATATGGCTTTGAAACCTATATCCAGGTTTCCAATTGAACCAGCTCCGTGGAAGAAGCCTGATAGGACTCGAGTGTATGAGAAACCTATATCCAGGACAACAAAAGCTCCAGTAAAGCCTGCTGCCCACCCCTTTCCTTCTGTTTACAGTGAGATAGAAAAGAGATGGAAGGATCTAGAATTCACCCATTCAGGCAAGGATCTTAGAGCTCTTAAACAGATATTGGAAGCAATGCAGGCAAAGGGCTTCCTAGAGACAGAAAAAGAGGAGCAGGGTTCAAATTTTAATGGTCAGAAAGAAAAGTTTGGAAGTCCTGCACAAAGTGCAAAACTGGCAAGCCAGAGAATGAGGCAGAGTGATCAAGTAACAAAGAGGGGGCTAAATTCTTCAAAGAATTTTGAATCCCCAATAGTGATCATGAAGCCAGCAAAATTAGTGGAAAAATCTGATAGTCCTTCTTCTTCGATGATTCCACTTGATGGCTTGCCCACTTTCCCCAGTAGAAAGGGTAATGCTACGAGCAGAACTGCTAAAGAACACGCTAGAACTAGCAGTCCAGTGAATCCTAATGAAGCAAGAATAACTTCGAAACCTCCACAAATTTCAACAAGGTCCCAACAGCTTCCTAGAGAGAGCACCTCAGGCTCAATAAAGAGCTCAGGATCCATCAGCCCAAGATTGCAACAGAATAAACTGGAGCTAGAGAAAAGATCTCGACCACCCACACCTCCATCTGATTCCAACAGATCGAGGAGACAGTCAAACAAGCAACATACAGAGGCTAGTTCCCCAGGTGGAAGACGAAGGCCAAGAATTTCAAACATCCAGCACCATGATGACCATGTGAGTGAGATCAGAAGTGAATCAAGGAGTATGAGTTACCGTGGGAATAAAATTTCTGGTCAATCCAATGGGAATGTGGTAGCAGAATCAAAAGTAGATTCTGAAGTCACTAGCAGCCAGAGTTCATCTATTGATGCATCCAATTACCTGAGATGTGACTTGGTAGAGAAGGTAAGAAACTTCCATTTACTCATGTCATATATAGAGTATTTGAAGCATACCATAACATGCTTGACGCTTTGAATTCCATTTCAGAAATCAACTCTGGTGCTCTCTGAAGATGAAATATTAGTTGAACATGCCCCAGAGTATCCAAGTCCGGTCTCAGTTCTTGATAATGCTGCATATACAGATGAATCAGCCTCTCCTGTGAAGCATACTCCAAAAGTCATGAAAGGTGCTGCTTTCCCGTAGTATTTTTGTGAATAAATTATAAGCACACCCACATAAGCAAATATGACTGGAAATAACAAGATTTATTGTTTCTGTTAGCATTACTACTCAAACGGAACTAGCACCTCATGTGGATGGCATGTTGGGGATATAATTGTAGATCTTAGTGAGCTGAAAAATAAACATCTGATGCAGATTCTTCACTAAGCAACCATATGAAGGGATATTCACTCGATAGTGATTCACAATGGGTTAACTATTGGATAGTTTCCCGTTAAATGCCTGCTGAAAACTTAACTGAGCAAGGTTGGGAACAGGGTTGAATGTGCTTTCTGTTTGAATCCCTGATTTTAGTGTAGTCTCACATTTGTTCAGTGACCAATATGTACCAATTCTTCTCTTGGGGGGGAAGAATTGTTGGACCAATATGTCATTTCATGGCTATACAAATAAGTGAATGCCAACAGAATTTTGAATAATATAACAGGAAAATAAGTAGAAGGTTGATTAAAACAGATGGACAGCCTTAGGAAAGATAGAAGTTAAGAAAGTCTTTTAGGATGTGGAAGTGAGAATCTCTCTCCAGAAGAGCGAAAGCAAATGCACAAACTAGATCCTTAGGAGTTTCATACCCAACTACAGCAAGCAACTATAAGCACTTTGAGGGAGCAAATGGGTGGTGTCGTTAGACAATTTTTGAATTTGACCAAGCGATGAACAACAGTATGAGATACAAAGGCCCCCGTCATGTCAGTCAATGAAACGTGAACAATAACATGTTTAGCTAAAAAGTATTAATGGTATATCTCCTAGATAGAATTATAATCCTTTTGTAATTAAGTTGATTAGTTATCTAGTTTATATCAAGGTACATACTTTTGTAATACTATATATATTGTAAATCATTCATCAATAAAACGAGGGAAAATATTATTTTATGGTATCAGTAGCCTAACCTAAATCTCCCACCCTAACCGCCGACTTCTTCTCTCGACCGCCCCTTTCCCACGACGGAACCCTAGTTTTTCCGACCATTTCCCCTCCATCTTCTCCTAAATTTCATCTTCCATGGCTGACAAAATCAAATGTCATCCTGCACTTGCAGTCAATAATATCAAAAACTTCATCCTGTCACCCCTGAGATGGAAAAAGGTCAATACTCCCCGTGGGTGGAGCTTATTAAGATTCATTATCGTGTTTACGAAGTTATCGACCACATCATCCCTCCTACACCAAAGTCCACATACCTCCCCTCGGCTTCGACTTCTGATGATACACTCTGGTCTCGTTTGGACGCAACCGTCTTCCAGTGGATATACGACACGATTTCTAATGATCTGTTGCACACCATCATTGAGACCGATGCCACTGCGCGCCAAACGTGGGGACGTTTGGAAAGTATTTTCCACTACAACAAAACTCAATGAGCGTTATATCTTGAAAATCAGTTCAAGGACGTTCATCAGGATGATTTCTCAAACGTGTTTGCATATTGTCAAGAACTCAAGATGCTTGCTGACCAACTCTCCAACGTTGGCGCCCCCGTCACTAATCATCGACTGGTTATGCAATTTATTGCAGGCTTGAATGAATCCTATGACGGCGTTTCCTTCAGCAATGCACGTCGTTACCACCATTTTATGAGGCCTGTTCGAATCTAATTCTTGAGGAAACCCGGAAAATCAAGCGCAACACCACTCAGACCAGCATTGCAGACACCGCCCTCATCAATACTGTCGGGCCTCCGACTCCGGCAGCCAGCACTGCCGACCCGAGGACCCGCAACAACCATCGAGGGCGGCAGTCCGGCAAGGGCCTGGCGGTTGAAATTCCGGCAACAACGGCGGTAGGAAGGGCGATCCGCCGACGTAAAATAGTCGCAGCCGCGCAGCATGGCAAAGAACCTCCGCTGGTCGCTACTCGCCATGGCCGCGTGGGCCTACCGTCATGGGGCCTCTCCTCCTTGCCCGTATCCGACATCCTCGTGGACTCCACCTCTGACCCGACAGGCCCAACCTGGCATACTCGACGCATGTCCACAACATGCCTACACAACACAGGCCCCCGCCCTCAACTTATGCACCGACTGACATTGAAGCAGTTATGAACACAATGTCACTCAACGCTCCATACGAAAATTAGTATATGGACATAGGCGCCACATCTCACATGACGGCATCACAAGGTACTCTCTCGTCTTATTTCTATTTGAGTAATTTAAATCGGAATATTATTAATGATAGTGGACAAGACATTTCTATTCGCGGTTTTAGTCATTCATCTTTATCTCCACCATATCCACCACTAATCTTAAAAAATGTCCTCCATGCCCCTAAATTCATTAAGAATCTTATATATGTGCGACGTTTCACAACTGATAATAATGTTTTCCTTGACTTTGATCCTTTTGGTTTTTCTGTGAAGGATTTTACGACAGGGAGACGAATAATGAGATGTGACAACACTAGAGATCTCTACTCTATTTCAAACGCCATCAAGAATCCAACCTCAGTTCCATTCCATCAACCTTTGTTGCTCTTTCGTCTTCCTTATGACACTTTAGATTAGGATATCCGGGAGCTTCTGTTTACGCTCCCTTAGAAATAATAAATTTATCAATTGCAACCGTATTTCTAAGACTCATATATGTGAATCCTGTATTTTTGGGAAACATGTTAAATTACCATTTTATGCATCCACACGTTGTACTTTAATGCCTTTCGATATCATACATAACGATTGTGGACTTCCCATATTTTAAGTAGGGCTGACCATCAATATTATGTGTTATTTTTGGACGATTATTCCAACTTTCTATGGACTTTTCCAATTGGCAATAAATTTCAGGTATCCCATTTTTTCCTTATTTAGTGCTTTTGTAAAAACACAATTTGAAAAAGAGCATTAAATGTTTTTAATGTAACAATGACAGAGAGTTCGATAATAACCAATTCAAATAGTTTTGCTCCAAAGATGGTCATACCTTTCGTTTTTCATGCCCTCAGACATCCTCCCAAAATGGTAAAGCCGAATGGAAAATTCGAACCATAAACAACCTAATTCGTGCCCTACTTGCTCACACTTCAATTCCCCCTCAATTCTAGCATTACACACTCTTCATGGCCACCTATCACCTAAACATAATCCCAAACAAGTCTTTAGCTCAACAATCGCCCATTCAAGTTCTGTTTCGTAAGAACCCCTCCTTCCAACACTTGTGTATTTTTTGATGTCTCTGTTATCCTCTTCATCCGACTGCTCACAAACTCCAACCCCAGTCTTTCCCGTGTGTGTTTCTGGGTTACCTCGCCAATCATCGTGGTTACTCGTGCTATGATTTGTCAAGCCGTAAAATTATTATTTCGCGTCATGTCGAGTCTCAATTTCCATTTGGCTTTTTAAACTCACCACCTTGGCATTCCTACGACTTCCTAGATGATTACCTGAACCCCCTTCTAATTCATCATTTACATAGTCCGTCGTCCCATACCCCGACACCCGCACCCAACGCGGTCAGTCCGAGACACGCTGCCCACCTGGTTCCGCCGACGATGGCCCGAAACAACCCGTCTTAGGGTTATTCCGCAGCCACCTCTCGGCAAACCGAGCCTCAGCCAACCGATCACGCCACCCCTGCCCTTCATTCTCTTCCCAGTAGTCCTGCGACAGCCCACCCTCCTCCCATCCCGCATCTCGAGACACACTTTCGGACACTAGAAACCCATGCCATTCACGGAATTTCTAAACCTTAACAGTTGTTTAACCTATTCGTTTCAGTTGTCCCTTCTCTCGTCCCTCGAAATTGGAAGGATGACTTGTCCGGCCCAAATTGGAAAGCTGCAATGATTGACGAATATAATGCTCTTATTGATAATAAGACGTGAGACCTAGTACCCCGTCCGCCTGATGCTAACATTATTCATTATATGTGGATTTTTAGACATAGAACGGAATCTAATGGTTCTATTGAGAGGTACAAGACACGTCTTGTAGGTGATGGTAGGTCTCAACATGTGGGAGTAGACTGTGATGAAACGTTCAGCCCGGTTGTAAAGCCCGCAACAATCCGAACCGTCTTCAGCATTGCCCTATCCAAGTCTTAGCTCATTCATGAACTTGATGTCAAGAATGCCTTCTTACATGAGTTGATCTTAATGAAACAGTATATATGTATCAGCCTATAGGTTTCAGGGATCCTATTCATCCGGATTATATGTGTCTGTTGCGGAAATCACTCTATGGACTAAAACAGGCTCCTCGAGCATGGTACCAGCAATTCACCTATTATGTCTCCTCTATCGGTTTTTCACACAACAGAGCCGATTATTCCTTGTTCGTCTACAACAAGGGTCAGACATGGTTTACCTCTTATTATATGTTGATGACATCATCTTCACCACATCATCTGATGCTCTCCGTCATTCCATTATGTCTCTCATTTCCTTTGAGTTTGCTATGAAGGATTTGGGCCCCCTGAGTTATTTCTTGGGCATCTCTGTCACTCGACATTCTGGCGGCCTAATACGCCGAAGAGATCCTTGACCGTGCATTGCAAATCATCCCACACGCCAATAGACACTAATTCCAAGCTCAACGCTGATTTCGGTTCTCCGTATTTAGACCCGACTCACTATCGTAGTCTGGCTGGGTCTTGCAGTACCTCACATTCACGAGACCAAACATATCCTATGTCGTGCAACAAATATGTTTGCACATGCACAATCCGACGGAAGCACACATGCATGCCCTCAAACGTATTTTACGATATGTCCAAGGCACACTTCACTTCGGATTACATTTATACATGTCCTCGCTCACTGGTATCACTGCTTCGATACGATCTTGTTGAGTGGATGTTCGACACCGGGCGCTCCACGTCCGTTCGCATTTTCCTCAGAGATAACCTATTGTCTTGGTCTTTCAAAAGGCAACCTACATTATCTCGATCTAGTGCCGAAACAGAGTACATAGGTGTCGCCAATGTCGTCTCTGAGTCTTGTTGGATCCGTAACCTTCTACTTGTGCTTCACTGCCCGATTCAAAAGGCAATACTGGCCTATTGCGACAATATTAGTGCGATATATCTTTCCGGTAATCCCGTCCAACATCAGCGCACTAAACACATTGAGATAAAGTGGTTTGTGGTCAAGTTCGTATCCTTCATGTTCCTTTCAGATATCACATTGCCGACATCTTCACCAAAGGACTTCCGCGCATAATATTTGATTATTTTCGAGTCAGTCTCAGGTTCGTGACCTCCCGCTTCGACTGCTGGGTGTAATAGAATATTTCCCGAATAGTTTTTCATTAATTGTTGTATATCTTCTATTTTAGGTAGAATTATAATCCTTTTGTAATTAGGTTGATTAGTTACCTAGTTTATAGCAAGGTAAATACTTTTGTAATACTATATATATTGTAAATCATTCATCAATAAAATGAGGGAACATATTCCTTTAATGTGCATTAATTTTGTCAGTTCTGCCTTTTGTGCTTTTCATGTTATGGAACATAGGAAAATGGTCGTGAACCTTATAATGCTTCTCCAGAAGCGCATCACAATTCTGGCACTGACCTATGTACTGAAAAGAGCTTGCTTGCTCAAGATCATGCCATCAACATTGGACACAAATTTATTCACTGCACTTGGATCTCCTTTGTTTTTCAAAAAACAAATTGGAGCTCTAATTCTACTAAGAAAATAAAGATCAATTGCAAATATTTTAAGGCTTCTCAAATGAATATTATAGTCAACGTTCAGCAAGAAATATCAGAAATGAGTCTCCATTATGCTGTCAGAGTCCCTTGACCTTCTAGAGATTAAAAAGGTCCCGACTATCCAGGATATATGCACTGCTTAAGAAGTTGGATACTATTTGTTTCTCATTTCTGTTATTTTGTGACAGATGAAAGCTGCAACATTGCTGATAAATTTTCCAGTCCGTCGCAGTGTGATCGAGCTAATATTCTTGTGACTGATGCCGCCAATTCCGGTCTCTCATCGGAAATCAATAGAAAAAAGTTGCAAAACGTTGAGAATTTAGTTCAGAAGCTCAGGAGATTGAACTCCAACCATGACGAGGCTCGCACGGATTATATTGCATCTCTCTGTGAGAACACAAACCCTGACCACAGATACATTTCGGAGATCTTATTGGCTTCAGGACTCCTTCTCAGGGATCTCGGTTCAAGCCTAACAAGTTTCCAGTTCCATCCATCAGGTCACCCAATCAACCCTGAGCTGTTCTTAGTCTTGGAACAAACCAAGGCAAGCACTTTACTTAAGGAGGAATTCTGCAATGATAAGATGAGGCAGTCGAAGCCCAAGGAAAAGATACGTAGGAAACTGATCTTTGATGTTGTTAATGAGAGTCTTGCTGGAAAATTGGTGCTAGTGGGACCTTCTTACGAGCCACGGTTGAGTTCGCAGAAGCTAGCAAAGAGCACCCTGAATGCTCAAAGGCTTCTGAGAGATTTGTGTTCAGAGATAGAACAACTTCAAGCTAAATCATCAAAATGCAACGTGGAGGATGAGGAAGATGAGTGGAAAAACATATTGCTGGACGACGTGGTGCATCGGTCAGAGAGTTGGACGGTTTTTACAGGTGAGATATCGAGTGTAGTCGTGGACGTGGAGAGGATGATCTTTAAAGATTTAGTTGATGAGATAGTGAGAGATGATGGTACTGGTTTGAGAGCAAAACCAACTAGGCGTAGACAGCTCTTTTCAAAGTAGTGCATTTCTACCATTCTATTCTTGACTTCTCTTTGTTTTCCTTTTCACCTAATTATATTGAGTAGTAAAATAATTCAGGAATACTCATTTGTGTCTTTGATCTATTGTAAAGGAACAAGTTCCACTTAATTGTATTACCAATATACCTAGTGAAGATCACCTCTCCAGAAAATGTACCATTGTGTATTATTTTGCATCCCCTTGTGCAAATTTTATGATTCTTTTACCAGCTAAATCAAACATTCCTGTAGTATATATGATTCATTTGCAGACAGTTTTCTTTGTTTCAAAGTCATACCCGATATATGGTATTGGACAATATTTACCTCATTAGTGGGATAGAAATTTGTCTCACGTTGAAAATTTGTCTCCTTATATGGTATTAGGCACTCAGACACTCTTCGCGTCATCAGTTAATTTTTGGATTGACTTAGGCCTAAGTTCATTTTCTTATAAAAAAAGGGAGAATAAACATGTATTGAAACACATATCTTCCAAAAAATTTAAATAGGAAATAACCCCATATAACTTTAGAAGGTATATCAACTGAAATCTATTTTTGGTTTTTCTTATCAAATGTAATGGAGTACTTAATATGTAAGAATTTCTCGTCTTTTATGTTAGTTTGCTTTCTTATTATTCGCTTTAGATATTTTAAATGTACTTCATTAGATAAACATTTTTTTGTGTATGATTTATGTGTTTTAAGTTTTTAATTGTAAATAAAAGAATATATATCAAAATTGATTTATATTACAAAGGTGATTAGTATAATGCGTGACGTGTCTAACTAAACTAGGTGGCCAATTCACCAGAATAACGAATTTGTCTCCTAGAGTGTTTGACCGGCCTCCGTAGCATAGTGGTAGTGCGTTCGCTTCGTAAGCGAAAGGTCGCGAGTTCGATCCTCGCCGGGGGCTTATATTGTTTTTCCATCCCATGTTTTTCAATTTGTTCCCTCTGGCTTATCCTTTTGCAGAATTTTGTTTTCATTTACTTTGATTTTTTCCAGATATTATCCACTCCATATTTTGTTCAATCTTGAATTAACATACAAAAACTCCATATCTTTATAATGTCACTACTACCATTAGTGGAAAAACCAAACCAACCATTAATCCCATTTCCTTCTTCCAATCCTAACAACCCCACCTTAAACAAAGCAAAAAACAGACCTCAAATGTCCCTCAATTCCCACAACTTCACCAGAAGAACAACTCTAATTCTTGTGTCAACAACTTCATTTACTCTTCTAAGTGGACAACAAAGTGCCAATGCCTTCGATTTCAGAATCACAGTCCCTGACCAGACACTTGAAGAAGCATTGAATGGGATTCAAACCCATGCATTAAGTTTATTACAAGTCAAAGAATTGTTAGAGGAAGAGTCATGGAAAGAAGCTCAAAAGGCATTGAGAAATAGCTCAGCATTACTAAAACAAGATATCTATACTATAATCCAAGCTAAACCAGGTAAACAAAGGCCTGAATTGAGGAAGATGTATTCAGTTTTGTTCAACACTGTTTCAAGAATGGATTTTGCAGCTAGGGATAAGGATGTGCCACGTGTATGGGAGTGTTATGATGATATTGTCTCAGAGCTTAACAATCTTTTGTCAAGACTGCAGTAGTTTTATATACACTTGCAACTTTTTTAATCAACTTTTGTTTACTATTTATGATGTAATTAACTTTAATCCTTGAGCTACTTTTAATCAGTCATATAAGTAATTCCTTGTGGAATTTAACTTATACATCTATATCGTTTCTCCTTGGACTTTTTGTTCCACACATTTATCCACCACTTTCTTATATCTAATATTTTATCTTGGACAAAAAATTAAGCTATTTTTTTAATTCTTTCAAATTCATTATATCCTTTTACGAGTTCGAAAATTTCCCCTTCTTCCACACTCCGTCCTAAACAGAAAACTAGGACGACCCAATATCAAATACTGATAATAATATCAAAAAACAAATATTCTCGTGCTTTAAGATATATTGAGCCGATTCACACGGTCCACACGCTAATTCATATAGTATGTCGCCCTCTCATCCATGGTTGAATAAGTAAAGCGCCCAACTTATAATTAGCGAAATCGCCAAAAATATTTATTGGTAACTTGTCTCCATAGAAAGTGAGATTTGTAACTGTAGAAGAGTGTAATTCTCCTTGTTTGGAGTCTTCTTTTTTATAATATATATAGGTGTTTACAATTATAATCTTAATCGTATGATAATATCTAGTTTACATAATTACACTAAAATAATAATTACATAATATATGTAGAATATTTACGTATTCTCTATCACAACCCCGCAGTCGGAGCGGGAGGATACAAGACGCTCAGATTGGATCTGAAGTCGAGGAACATTGCCGATGAAGTTCCTTAGTAAATATATCTACGTACTGATATGAAGAAGGAACATGTAACACCCGAATATGGCCCATGACAACCTTCTCACGAACAAAATGAATATTCATCTCAATATGTTTGGTTCACTAATGTTAAACCGATTTATGAGACAAGTGGACAACAAATATGTTATCACAGTAGACAATAGATGCCCTACGTAAGGGACAATGGAGCTTTAGAATGAGGTTTTTGAGCCAACAAATCTCGGCAACAACGTTCGCAACCCCTCTATATTCTGCTTCTACACTCGAACGGAAAGGTGTGACTTGTCGTTTGGCAGACCACGAGATAAGGTTATCATCCAAAAATACACAATAGCTGAAAGTAGATCGACGTGTGTTTGGACAGCAGCTCTAATCAGCGTCCGTATATGATATCAGTCTGGTCGGTGCAGATGGATAAAGATGTAACCCATAGTCAAAAGTACCCTTAACGTACTGAATGATACGTTTAAGAGCTGTGAAGTGAGGCTCCCTAGGAGCATGCATGAACAGACACATCTGATGAACAGAGTAGATAAAATCGGGCCTAGTGAAAGTAAGATATTGAAGCGCACCAGTGAGACTTTTATAAAGAGAAGGATCAAGCACCAGATCTTCGTCATCCGCGCTAAGATTTGATTTTGAGTCGACTGGATGGGCATGATCTTGCAGTTTGTCATTTTAGCCCTGTAAACAATCTATTTGGCATACCTCTGGTCACAGAAATATGCAAGAAATACCTCAACTTACCCAAGTTTGTCATGGCTAATTCAGATTTCAGCATGGTAATGATCTCATTTTTCAGCACATATGAGGAGGCCTTCAGGACAATGTCATCCACATAAAGTAAATGGTATGCAGTGTCATTACCTTGATGAAAAATAAAAAGTGAGTTATCACTTTTGTTGTACCTAATATGCAAGATGTAAGTGGCAAAACAGTCATACCAAGTCCTAGAGGCTTGTTTCAGGCCATAAAGTGACTTTCGAAGATGACAGACATACTGAGGAGCCGAAGGATACACAAAGCCATGTGGTTGATATATGTATACAATTTCTTTCAAATCCCCATGTAAGAATGCATTTTTTATATTAAGTTGATGAATTGGCCCATTTTTTCCTATAGCAATGCTCAAAATAGTGCGAATGATGGTTGATTTAACCATTGAACTGAAGGTCTCACCACAATCAAGTCTCTCTTGTTGCCCTATGCCGTTTTCCACAAGTCTCGCCTTATGGCGTTCAAGCTCACCATTATCTTTGAATTTGTGATGATAAAGCCACATGCAATGAATCACATTCACCCCTCTGGTTTTGAGATAAGATCTGAAGTGCATTGTGTAGTGAGCATATAAAATTTCTCACTCATGGCCGCATTCTAATTTGGGTCAAGTTTGGCTTGAATTTTTACGTAGAGGTGAGATAGTCTGAGTGGATAGGTTAAAGTGGACTTTCAGTTTGCAAATCTTATGTTGGGCACAAATTTTCATGTGGTGGGTCGGGATCAGAATTTGTTGGGTGACGAGAACTGAGGGCAGTGGGGTCATTTGGGTGGCTGGAACTGGGGGCAGTAGGGTTGTGTTGGGCAGTAGAGTTGTACTGGCAGTGGGGTTATCAGGGTGGATAGGTGGTCGATGGGGGTTGTGGGGCTGATGTCATAGGATTTGGGCAGTGGGGCAGTGGACTGTTTATCGGGAATAGTGGGGCCGTGATGGGAAAAATGGGTAGAGGAGTGGTCGACATGATGGGGGGTGGTCAACGGATTGTGTGGTAATGGCGGGACAACTGGCAGATGTGGTGAATTTTGAGTCGGAATACTAGCACTATGTATTGCCTTTCTAATGAGAGGAGAAGTGTCCAGATCATTAAAGAAGTCGTAATCAATGACTTAAATTTTTTGGACGTTTGCAAATGGGAAAATGGTCTCCTTAGACGTGACATGGCGAGAGACTAGAATTTTATTTGTGGACAAATCGTAGCATAAGTACCCCTTATGGTTCGACAGAAAACCTAAAAAATGCAAGGAGTACTACTCCTAGGTGCTAATTTGTGAGGGGCCGTGGAGATGAGATTCGGGTAGTATAGATAACTAAAAATTCGAAGGTGATCATAAGAGGGGATCCGACGGAAGAGAATTTCACATGTGAGAAATCATCCAAAAATACAAAATAATATTTGTGACCTAGTTTGCTAGTAATGGAAGATGTCCATAAATTCACATGAATAATATCAAAAGGAGAAAATGTTACACTCAATGAAGATTGAAAAGGGAGTCTAACATGTTTTCCTAAAGGACAAGAGTAGCAAACATGGATAAATTTCTCTTTATTACATTGAATGCAATTGTGATTCCTAAGGAAATTAAAAACTAGTGCTCCCGGGTGTTCGAGTCTATTGTGTCAAGTTGAAGGAGAGATTGCAGCTAGAGAGGTTGGTGGATTGACACTTGCAGCGAAATTGGATGAGAAATGATATAGGTCCCCCACACTATTGTATCTCGTAAGAGTTATCTCCATACATAGGTCCTTCACAGAAAACCAAAAAGGGTCAAACTCAATAGATACAAAATTATCACTAACAAAATTTCTAACAGATATTAAATTTTTAATGATGTTAGGAGCATATATGACATTTTTAGGATAATGGAGGGTGATGTGGAGGTGTTTGAGTGGTGTCATGGTCTTGAATTAGAATGTGATTTCCATTGCTGACCAAAATAAATTGAGTATTGATCAAATTAAATAGTTGAGGGAAATTACCACAGTCGCGACTGAGGTGGGATGTGGCACATGTATCTATGCACCATGCATCGTCAGGCTGGTAGATATTTATAATGTTGTAGGCCTGACTCAGATATGACCGTATGTTTGCTGTTGTGGTTGGGCTGCAGAGAAGTGGGCCTGGTTCGATTGACTCGTATGATGTGGGCCAGAAGTAGGGCCCAATATACTCAAACTCGGGTGCTGGGCCAGGGCGATTTGGTAAGGGGGAGACCCAATTTATAATGGTGGGTTACGACATTGGGCTGGCCCACAGATATGAGGATTGGGCCTGCCGTGGCTGTCAACCATAATTAGACCTGCCCCACGACCCCTTCCTCTGCCGCCGCGTCCGTTGTGCGGCCGCCATGATGATTGTGGTGGTCGGTGGATTGCGGTGGTCCACGAGTGCAGCGATGGTCGGCAGTGCATAAACTACTAACGCTATATGATTGTGTTCGCCTTGTTTTGCACGTCTAGTCTCCTCCAAGTGTGTCGTATTCACTCTTTGGCAGACCATTAATTAGTTGTAGGATCATCTTTTTTTCTGAAATCGAATTGCCAACATTAGATAACTGGTCTGCAACTACTTTTAATTGTTTACAATAGGCGGACATATTAGCAAAATTCTCAAGACGGGTATTATTAAATTGCTCCTCCAAATATATGACACGTGTGTGTTTGTTGTCTTAAAAGATTTCTCTAACATGATCCATATTTCCTAAGTCGACGCACCTGTCTTCATAATAGTATCAAGCAAATCTTTGGATATTGTGCCATATATTCACTATTTAACAATTACATCTAGTCGTTTCCACGTCGGGTTGTCGACGTCAGGTGGACGAGGCGTGGTGGAATCGATGTGATCAAGGATGTTGTATACACAAGCATGCATTTGAAACAGTTCAACCCACGATGAGTATTGTTCATCCTCTTGATCAAGAAGCGAAGGAATAAAGTTCTTGATATTTGTTACGGCGAAGGTTGGATGAAAGGAGTTAGGAGAGGAAGAGGGAAGATGAAGTTGTGTGACTTCGAGGGTGGAGGAGGAACCCTCGGGAGATTCGGGAGTAGCTATGAAGTGGCTGTTTTCGGTGGTTCAAGAGAAGAAAAAAATTAGGGTTTGGGGGGAGGGGTGATGCCGGAAGCAAGGAGAGGGGGGCGAAAGAGTAGTAGGGAGGGTGTTAGGATTTGACTCTTGATACCATGTAAAAGAGTGTAATTCTCCTTGTTTGGAATCTTCTGATTAATACAATATATGTAGGTGTTTACAATTATAATCGTATGAAAATATCTACTTTACATAATTACACTAAAATAATAATTATAAATTATATTGAAAATATTTACGTATTCTCTATCAGTAACATTAAACATAAGCCAGATTACTTATGACAAAAATTCTAGAGGAAATATTACAAAAAGTCTTCAGTGCATAGTATTTGTTAAACACTAGAGGAAATATTCAATCAGAGTCAACCCCCTCCATCGACTCTCTAATGGCTGAAAAATGTTACGTTTTCCCTATGATTTATTTAGAGACAAAATTGATTGTTCTTCTTGTGCACTTTACATAATGTAAAGCGGGCAATTTGCAGGAATGTCCATATTTTGGGTGTTCTTTAATTTTTTCCCTCAAATTAAAAATCTTTAATTTTTCCCTTCGGCTAAAATCCCTGAATTTCGAGTTCGAACTCCCGCTCAGACAAAAATTAAAAATAATTCACAAGACGTAATTTGGAATTCGCAAGACAGAGTTCCAAACTCTGCCTTTTCGCAGAGTTTGTCTTAAGATAGCAAACTCTATCTTAAGAAAAGCAGAGTTTGCGAATCTAAACTCCACCTTGCAATTTCTTTTATTTTTGACTGAGCAGTGATTCGAACCCGAAATCTCAAAGTATTTTTGAGCGAATGATAAAAATTAAAGATTCTAAATTTAAGGGAAAAAATTAAAAACTAATACCTTTGAAGGGAAATCCACGCAAAAAGAAGAAGAAGATGTAAGACCTCTTGATAAGTTGTGGACCTTGTAGCCGGTCTTGTGTTTTATGTTATTTGGGCCGAATTCACAATTATTTAGGAGCCCCTAGTGATAACTTACAAAAATTGTTCTAGAGAGTTACAAAAAAGGAAAAAGGAAAATTGACGTTGGAATACAATTTGGGCAAATTATTAGCTCAAATTTTAGCTTTTGACATCTAATAGTCCATAATGTATATTACATAATATATATAAATATCAGTTCACATTATATGTATATAAAATAATGTATATCACACAATGTAAATAAATATTGAACCTTTGTTAAATATATGCCAATAATTACTAAGAAATGTATAGAAGTGTCAATAGCCCAAAAATATTGCTTTGGACTAGGACTGGCCAATGGGCCGGGCCGGCCCACCCGGCTCGGGTTAAGCGGGGTCGGGGCGGGGTCGGGGCGGAGAAAAGGGGCGGGGTCGAGTCGAAGTGGTTTGGGCGGGACCATATTGTCGTCCGCCCCGGCCCTGCCCAGGTAGGGGTCGTGACGGCCTGACGGGTCGGTCGACGGACGGGTCGGGCTGACGACGGACGGTCCAGCGGGTTTTTTTTTTTTTTAAATTTTTTCACTAAATTAATAATACTAAATTACTAACAAAGTAACATTAACTGATTAACATATAGTCATATACTTGTCATATTACATATACTATAATAGTATAATATTATAGACTTATAGTATAATAATTATACTCATATATATAATATATTTATAAACTATAAAGTATAAACTATAACAGTATAAAGTATAAATTAAATAATTAAATAAAGACAAGAAGAGTGTAAAAACATCCCAAGGTCATTTGTTTTTGTGCCTCTTATATTATTAATTATTTCATTGAAATATACAAGATTCAAAATTACAACATTGTAGTGTCTTGTTGTTGAAAAAATTGCAAAAGACATAGAAAAATTAAAAATTGCAATGAAATAAATTACCAATTTGAAAATATTTTTTCTAGTTTCTTTATAATTTCTTGTGGTTCTTCGGTTGGAATTGATATATCTTGGTCAAATTGTTCCACGTCGCTACTCATGCCTTCAGATAAAATGTCGTTGTAGTTGTCGTCTTCTTCTTCGTTAATCTCGTTGTGCGCCTCTTTCGCTCGCTCGTATCCAATCTCTGAATAGTACCGCCATCTCCAAGTCGCTCCGCTAATGAGTGTCTGTGCTCTCTATTTGAAATCATGCTGAAAAAGCGTTTTGAAGCTATTGATGACGCCAATGTTCAAAATATCTCGCCATCATTGAAAGTGTCGGAAATGTCTTCTCATTCTGCTCCCATATTTCAAAGAAGTCTTCCTTTCCTTCTTCATTGATAATCGCTTGGTAAGGTAAATTACCCCGCAAAACAAAAACATCGAACTCGCTAATTTGGTTATGCACCGGTACCATGCGTCTATTTCTGAGGCTTTCAATAGAACTAATACTACTAGCCCCAGAAACAGCATGCCTTTTTTTAGCCTGTGTTGAAGAAGAAGAAGAAGAAGATGGTACAAAAGTCGGTTGGTTACTAGCACTTTCTTGCTGGTAATGCCGATTTACTTTTTTGCATTCATCTTCTACGCTATTCAACACTTCTTCTAGCGTTAGTTCAATAGGTGGCTCAACATTTAAATTTTTGGGAGTTGGAGGTGGTAGTACGTCCATACAGTTATAAATATTTTGAATAAGACTTTTACAACCCTCTACTTTAATAGTCGGGTTTAATACAAAGACCAATAATATAAATAGGGAATAGGAATAAAATATTTCTTTAATTTCATAAACATTTTTTAATAAGCTGCAGATAAATGATTTTTCCATATATTCTTTAAGAAGTAAAAATATTATAGTTATATAAAACAACATAGTTGAAATAGTAGGATAATATAAAGTAGAAAATTCTTTTGTTGCTCGTTGAAAATTTTTTAAAAATACAATAAGTTCTCTAATTTTCTCCCAATCATTATCCACAATCATATCATTTGGATTTTGATTATGGGCGTTAAAAAATAAAGTAATAGATTTTCTATAGTCATAAGCAACAACTAGTTGGTCATATAAAGAATTCCACCTAGTTGGTACTTCTTCGGAAATTTTTCTGTAAGATAGTCCACAATCGTGGCAAGTTTTTTTATATTCTTTTCTCTGTTGAATTCTATTATTTTTAAAAATAAAGTGTATAGCAAATTGTATTTTTTCAAGAATATCTTGAAAAAGTGAAAGACCATCCTTTACAACTAAGTTATAAATATGGCATACATTTGATATGAAAATGTTTTGGAAAAGACGGAGTTAAAACATCTCTTAAAATACTAATAGCAGAATTGTTAGAAGATGCATTATCTAATGTAATACTCATAACTTTATCGGTTATTCCGTAATAATCACAGACTGAATAAATATTTTCAAATAAACTCACCAAAGGTGCCTACTATCTATATATCTATATGCTAAAATACGTTTTTGCATAGACCATTTATAATCTATCGATGACGAGTTCTAGTTAAATAATCATGGTCGTTAGTACTACGACCTATATCATAAGTTAAGCGACTTTGCAATTTAAATGATATAATGCATAACGTAAATATTGTTGATATTCATGCAAATTTAAATACATCTCTTTTAACAATTGATCTAGGAAAACCTTTATAAGCGAGGATTATACATATCTCTAATATAATGAATAAAACCAGAGATTCAGAAATGAAAAGGCAAACTCTCCACATCAACTAATTTTGCTAGTGATTCTCTATCTTTATGTTTATCGTATTTAGGGCCTCTGACTCCCGTCATAGGGTTAATTTGACCACATGTACTTTTTCAAACAAGATGTGAACCTTGTTAGATTGAGAGGACGCTTTCACCATTTTTTCAATCATGTATTGGGCGTGCAAGACTTTGTGTTTTTGCAATGGTGTCTTCCTAAATCCCGTCCCATGACGCTTGTCGATTTAAAAGAATAAACTTTTTTACAAGTTTTACATACAGCTACTTGATTAGCTACGTCCCTGTCAAAATATTTCCATACAACTGATTTTAATGGTCGTTTTGGCGGACCTCGTCTCATATTAGGGGGGATAGGAGGCATTTCACTAGTGGGTGTATCATCTTCATTAGTAGGTGTATCATCATCTAGGGTGTCATCTAAATTAAAATCTTCTTCAATTTGAGGATAATCATTTGTGTCAAGATCATATGGTATTTCAGGAAACATTTCAAGATCTATAAAATCATCTTGTCTAGGAATAAATGAACAGAATACTAGAAGAAGTACTTTGCCCTTGTTACCACCCCTACTAGAAGCCCGACTTACCCTTACCCAACACGCCTCTTAGTCCTTTCATTTTAATTATGCTAATAAATAGTTAAAGCTAATGAAATTAGATGTGCTAAATGAAATAAAGACAAAATAATAATTTAATGAGAGAGCGAATGTACCAAGCAAACGACGTAGAGTCGACGTGTAATCGAGAGGTTGAAAATTGAAACTTTGCTCGATAGATAATCCTCAAGTTAGTTGCCAACTTCACTCCCAATTCTCAAATTAATAAATAGATTGAATATGTAGACAATGTTGTATAGAGATTGATTGATAATTGATTGAGAGATTAGAGAGTAAAGATTTGTGAAAATAATAAGAAGAGGAATGAGGTATTTATAGTTGAAAAATTGGGTTAAAGTGTAAATATAATAACTTAGGGTTAAAAATAAATATAAAGGGGTAGGGTTGAGGAGGTTAAACGCCTAAAATGTAAAATAAAACGGCGCTGGACAACCGCTATTTTCGCAGCGAGGATCGGGGCTGGCTTGCGGGATCGAGGCTGGCGGGATCAGACTCGCCCCGCCGGCCGCCCCTACCGCTTTATAAGCGGTCGTGTTGGGTCGGCCTGTCGGGCCGGGGCCTGGCCGAAGTCGGATCGGCCGACCCATCGCCCACTTACTTTGGACATGATATCTAGAACAAATGCTGTCATATAAATTTGTAATAGGATCTGAGTTTCAGAATTTCTGCCAGATGGCCGCCCGTCCATCGAGATCGGATAAAGGGTTCGGACGGAGGAGGACGGGGTTTGCCGGGCAAAGTGACCGGTACTAGCGGACGATAGCGTGTCCCGCCCCGATGATCGATCCTGGCGATCGGTTGGCCTGACGGAAAAGCGGGTTTTTTTAAATTTTTCCACTAAATTAAAAATACTAAATTACTAACAAAGTAACATATAGTCATATAGTGATAGTCATATTATACTATTATAGTATTATACTCATATATATTTATAAACTAAATAATTAAACAAAGACAAGAAGAGTGTAAAAAAAATATTCCAATGTTGTTTTTGTGCCTCTTATATTATTAATTATTTCATTGAAATATACAAGATTCAGAATTACAACATTGTAGTGTACTGTTGTTGAAAAAAATTGCAAAAGACATAGAAAAAATTAAAAAAAATACTAAAATGAAATAATTGTAGGAAGATTTGTGAGAAATAAGACGAGAAAATGAGGTATTTATAGTTTAAAAATTGGGTTAAAATGTAAATATAATAACTTAGGGGTTAAAAATAAATATAAAGGGGGTAGGGGGGATTGGGAGAGTGGGGGAAGCCAAAAATGATCGTTGCAATAACGGTCAAAATGTAAAATGGCCGTTATTGCAACGGCTATTTTTGGCAAGTGGCGGGACTGGGGCAGGACCGGAGCGGGTCCTAGCGGGATCGGGACCATACCATGTTCCATCCCGGTTCGAGCCCCGGACCCGCTAATTATGTTTTTTAAATTTAAACAGGGCCGATATGGGACTGGAACCGGGACCGGGTCGGCCCAGCCCGACCCAATAGCCAGCCCTAGAATTAGTAAGGGAAATGAAATTATTTACTGTACAACATACTCCAAGTGAGGAAAAAAGTAGTTGTTATCACTTTTTAGCTGTCCCCATGGCAGCTTTAATTTCAGGCTTTACACAGAGGACCACCACACATTCAACATAGAAATAGATCTTTCCAGTCCTCCGGGCACAGTCAGGAAAAGGAGGGGGGCTTAACACGTTCCGGACATTTGCAGCGTGGAATCGATTTCCAGTAGAAGCATTTTGCTCTTTTCTGAGGTTAATCCTTATAGGTGCTATCAGTTGTTCGTTCTTAAACACTGGTTATTGAAGCACATCCCGCGATTTACTGGTAGTAGTGTTGAAGGATCGGTACTACTAACTCCAGGACTAGTCTGAGACAAGTCAGGAACCTGCATATAAAAAAAAAGAAAAAAAAAAGATCTTTCCATCTTTGAGAATTTTGGAAGCAAAGTCACAATAGAGACCGACTGATATATGACAGATGCTTAATGGGATTGTTGAATCAAAAAGTTTTGGAATTTGTGGCACCAAATCTTTTAACTTGGGCTTTGAACGAAGTATAATGAAACTATTCAGGAAAAACATAAGAAAGATACAGTGTATGGTATTATATATTAATATTGGATTGTGTTGTATTATATTGTATTGTTTTGATGATATATTATTTGATAAAGCTATTATAAAAATGTAGGGTAAAATATAAAATAAAATTATTAGATAATAAACAAAGACAAAATGAGGAAAAAAATAAGGTAACGACATGCTCACACCAAATCAGTCGTTACATAAGATGAGATTTTTTGTTGTTACGTAAATTTAACGATACAATGCAATAAAATTTAAGTAAAAATTAAAACAAACATTCCTATTAAAAGTATGAACACAATGTAATACAATAGGTCAGGTATCTAATGTAGCAAAACACCCATTTATGGAATTTTCTTCCTAAAGTAATTTACTCCTAGTTATTTTAATTTTTGGTAATTGAATTTGGGTATAACACAATTTTGGACTATTTATCTAGCCAAGTAATTACTTGGCCACTATCAAATTTTATGTAATCGAAGGGGTAGCAATTACACTCTTCAATCCATACATGCACATATATATGTCACACATTAATTTATATCTTAAGTTTTTTTTAATAATCATATAATAATATTTGTGCAACCAAATATAATACTGAGAATTATACTATGAAAAAGATCTTTCTAATTATTAACTTGTATAATTAAATTATAGTAATTTCAAACACATCCTGGAACTATAAAATAAATCAGAACTATAAAAGATTTATGTGCAAACGCCTGTTTCATTTGTCACGGGCTACTCAAAAATAAATTGTCTCCTTATCACATGCATGTCCAAACTTATAATAAAAGCAATATAGGGAAAAGGTCATGTTTGTAATCATATTTTTGAATTTGTTCTCCGTTAAAATATGAGGATAAATATATTATTTTCGTTATGAAAGTTATTATAAAATTCACCCCCCATTTCGCCCATTATCGACCCAATTTAACCCCGAATGTGGGCCCTACACCAACCCTTCACCCCCACCTTCCCAAGTACCGCCTTCACCGTCGTCCTCTCCACAGCCGGATCTTCAACCGCCAAGCTTCGGTGAACTCATCTCTACAGCCATCACCACGCCACTGCCTCACTCTCCTTCCGTTCCTCCACTGATCCGGCGAGAAGCTCCAGCTCCGGTCACCGGAGCAGTCACAAACACCTTTTCTTCAGTTTCCATTAGAATGAGAAGTGAGTTGGTGTAAACGAAGAATAAAATTGTAATGAGTAATAGTGTAAAACTTAAATTCTTTCACAAAAGTCACCGGCATTTTTTATATGTTCACCATTATATAGGCAACTTTAACTACAAATCTAATATGATATTATGTTCCATCATCATCGATTTGGATCTCTCTTGAATTTTCCAAAAGCAAAAAAAAACTTTAAGTGCAAACTCCAACTAAGCTAAAGGAATGAGGGATCCCAAAATTTATAATTTCATTCGGGTCTCCTGACTCAACGTTGCAAATGCTATTCTCCACTCAGGGCTTACCGATCCACTGTTCAAGATCTTGTGCATTGTTTGCAGCTCTTCGGGATCTGCTTTACTCAGAAGCCTTCTAAGCACCAATTCTAATGGAGAAGAAAAGGTGTTTGTGACTGTTCCGGTGACCAAAGCTGGAGCTCCTCGCCCGAGCAGTGGGGAAGGGGAACGGAGGGGTGGGGGAGGCAGTGGCGTGGCTGGAAAGGGGTTCGCCGCTGGAGCGGACCGTGATTGATGGGCATCAAATTTTCTTTAGGTTGAAAATTATGGTAGTTGGATGATGGAATTGAGGTGGAGCCTTTTCCGATCGGGTCTGCTGATGAGTGCAAGTATATTAGTTCGGCTTATGTGTCTCTCATGTGGCGTTTATCGTGGTATTTCGATTAAAAAGGAATAAATATAACAATTATCATAACGGAAAGGGCATATTTGTCTCCATACTTTAACGGATGACAAACCTGACCCTTTTTCGAAAGTATGATGACAATTATAACTTTTTTTCCTATTTTCTAACAAGGACCGCTTAAACCTTTTTTTCTACTTTAGAAAAAAAGCACCTTACCCCAAGTTGGAGAAACTACTGCTATGGCCATTCTTTTTAAAAACAAATCTTGGATCTAGTGTCAATTTTATTTTTTATTTTTTATAGTTCAGGTTTTAGGGCATGTATATTCATTGATATTCTCGGTTGACGTCACGGGTAAGACCGATTCTTCAACAATATTACCAGTAAATATCGGGATGTGCTCCGGTAATCAGTTTCTGGGAGCGTACAACTGATCAATAAGACAAGATTTAATTTCCCAACAAAGTTACTTCGTGTTTGCGGGGAATCGAACTCACGCTGTCCATGCCAGAGCGTCTTATAGCGCCCAGACTTTACTACTAGATTATGCCCCGGAGGACCGTTCTAGTGTCAATGTTGATAATAGAGTACTGATGCATCCAGTCTCTGTCATTTACTTATCTCCTTTCCCTTTCACCCACTGTTAATGCATAGAAGAATTATAGATTCCACATACCTTTCCTTATCTAGCTTCCATGCTTGTACTCATTATATATAACCTTCCTTTTCCTCTTTAGGTTTCTTTTTATTTTTTTATTTTTTTTAGGGTTTCTTTTTAACTTGTCTGTAGTACAATCATACTTGACAATGTTGACTAACAATTTTTTAATTAATACAACTAATTTATCCCCTGTTAAGTTTTTGATATATTATTTTATTCCTCCTGCCCGTTAGGAAAAGTCTCATTTTGGACCTTGATCTGATCTAGCAGGGCTCTGATTTGAGGGTTGCTCTAAACCATGCATAGACAAAAGGTGGGGGCTAAATTTAGACCTCTTTTTTCTCGAGGAATTTGGACACGAGGCAGTTCACCCATTTCATGCCGGAGATCTATTAGATAAGGATAAATATGTGATGTTTTGCTAACGGTAATAGCAGAGCCGTCTCAAATATTTTGGAAATTTTGTTCTAATTCGTAAAAGTGAGCACTTAATTGGGCTAAAACCTGCGAATTATGGACATTTACAGTAAATTATGGTTAATACTACTTAATAAAAAAAAAGGCTCTAAATTTTTTCATTTTTCAGGGATTGTGCGGTAGTACACCTCGCACGGGTTCAAAGACGGTCCTGGGTAATAGGTATAAAGGAATAAAAGCATAATAGAGGAAAAAGTTGAGAAATTTTGAATAGTACGACGACAGGTTAATCTTGTATAGTATGAGGAAATACATATTATAAACATAAGTATATAGGTGTGCATAAGTACATGCATTTAAACCGATGATTTGGAGATAGAGGTGACGGAGGAAGTTACTGAACTCCACCTTCTCGGAATCCCATTTCAGAAAGTCGTTTGCAATGCGATATAAAGTCTAGTCTTTATAGCTTTAAGGCAAAGCTTCCTTCGTCTTTGTCGACAGGGGGTCTCAATCAACCTCCTGCGCCTTCTGGCGATTCTGCGTCATTATCTAATGGATCTTTCCGTTCTAATACTCTACCGAGAGTTATCAGTATTTATAAAATCTGTTCCTATCTAACGAAACGCTATTGGATCAAATGACAAAGACATTGTTGAGAAGTCGAAGTCCTTTAAACCAGGGAAGCGCTCTTCGGGCGGAGGTCTAATTTCTCTCGTAGGCATCAATGACGATAGATGCATTCGCCATAGTTTTAGCATTACGGCAAACCCGTGAAAAAAAAAAAGCTAAAATCAAAAAGAAAGAAGAGAAATTTTATTGAATAATAAAATGGATTTAATTATGTACCCAGTCTAGAAGAAAATGCAATGAATTGTTTCAATACCGATTTGAATTGCTTTTTGTTCTTTTATTGAATTGATCTCACGAATATAAAATTCACTCGATTGATATATGCATATACACCTACCAATCCAACATAAAATTCAAGATGTTTCAACGAATCATGAAATAAAGAGGTTCTACTTCGGTGGATAAATTGAGTATACGGGGATAAATTTGACCTTTTCCCCTTATAAATAACTCATTTTATATATTTATTGCACTGCCAGCAATACCATTGCATGCAGTTTAGTTGATTTTCCTGATTAAATTTTTTGTTTTGGAATATGAGAAATAAGAGTAATTAAAACGACTTGACCAAAAAGAAGATAACAACAAAAGGAGAGTTATAAGGACAACTAGGTTTAGCTCAACTGCTCAAGCAGTACTGTTGTATGATCTCTAGTTTAATGGCAAACTTATTTTGATATACCATTAATTAATGAAGTAGTTGATGATGAGCTAGTGTAGGAGGTGGACTTTATCATGCATGCATGGGTGTACATATCTTCAATATGGCTACTACTATTCTACTATACTAACATGCATACTATCATCAATTAAGTTGGTTAATTAGTTGAAACTCGAGAGATTAGGTCGGTAAATAGGGTGTAGTACGTAATAATATTAGTATAACAATAAGATTAAGTTTTTTAATTTGCAGGCAGTTTCACGGATGGAAGATCATAAAATTCAACTCCGTTAATACATTCTGTTCATAAAATCCCAGATCACTAGCTAATTATTGGATATACTGGAGAAGAATTAATGAAAAATATTTTCAAGAATCAACTTTTACATGCTTATCCTGGTCCCAACTTCTTTTGTGGTCTCACAAACAAATAAGTTCTCTGCCAATCTAACTCAGACTCCTATAGGTTCTTAGTTCGAATAAATAACATAGCAAAGAGTACGTAGTGAAAAAACTGATGGCAAATTATATAGAAACAACTTAATTTATTAATAACAATTGATTAATTACAACATAAGCAAGTCATCGGTTCTCTTGGTTCTTCTCTCTATTCTTTCAACTCTAAGTTATTTTTTCAAAATCAAACATTCTAAACTACTCCCTCCCTCCGTCCCAATTTATGTGGTGCACTTTCGTTTGGCACACACTTTAAGAAATAAAAGAAGACTTTTGAATCTTATAGTAAAAAATAAGCCAAAAATATTTGTGAGGTTATAAATTATCTCGTTTGTGTAAAAGGTAAAATTTAAAGTTAAATTATTCCCAAATAAGAAAATATGTCATTTTTTGGGACGGCCAAAAAGAAAAGTGAGACATTCTTTTTGGGACAGAGGGAGTAGAGTACTTCATATTACTACTGCAAACTTGCCATGAGATGTGCTTTAGACATTTCTACAAGAAGAGGAGCACATTCTTTTTTATAACTGGAATGGACAGGAGCAAAAAATAAACTACATAGGCCAAAGAAAGAGAAGAAAATTAAAGGGATTGCAAATTACATATATAGTGTTCATAAATTTATAATCCATGCATGCTGAAGTAAACAACCTTTTATTTTGTTCTATTGCAGAAAGCTTTGTACAATATTCAGGAGCCAATTTAACAGGAAATTTGTGGCAATTGCTCGTTCTCTATAACATTATTTGATAAAGAAGAACTTGTAACATTAATCAACGTTAAAGTTTTAATCAATACTCGCTTATGGAATCACTAAATTCTTATAATTTAATTAGCGAAGTTATCCAACACTAACATGATTTTAGAGTTCTCATGTTTAGTGTATCTTCTCACTTTCCCCCCTAATTTAAATTGTGACAATTAGCATCTTCGAATTAGTTCTAGTGAACTATAAGTTGCCAAATGTAGTGAAAAATGGTTCTACTTCAGTTTAGAACTTGTAGTATTAGTCTGCACAATTTGGAAAAGGGATATAAATGCATATAAAAGAAGTAACAACTTTCATGAAACCATGGACCTTTTATTAACATAACTACTGTGATTTTGTATCCACTTGTAAATGCCACCTTTTATTAGAAATTGACGAATTAACATAACTTATGTGATTTTGTGGGCTAAACAAACCATGACATGAGTAATTACTTTTTTTTTATTCAATTACCAAGCAGAATCTGGGTTGTGTTGTATTAGCTTAAGCAAAAGATGAGGAGGGCTGAACCATACCTCAATTACAACAGTTAAGATGATGCAATCACCTCGAACTACAGAACGGGGCACACAGCAAAAACTTACACTACCCCTTTACTTACCTTCAATTAAATGTAGCAAAATGCAAAAGCTAAAGACACTTTGAATATGTATAAATGGTTAATCCAATTCTAATGAAAAGAAGCTAGAGCCAATAATGTAAAATTTATACCACTTAGAACCACAAAAGACAAACTACAAATATAATACTCATCATTTAAATTACCACGCAGTGGTAAAAGAAACTCATGTCTTTGACTTAAACGTTTTGTATTTCAGAATAGAGATAAAACTTTAAAAATATACTAAAGATAGAGTGTCTTACTGTATTGTTGTACCCGGGAAGAAGGAATATGTTTGCTCATTCCATTTGGAACAAGGTTAATTTAATAACAATTGCCAAGTTTCTTGAACTTAGCCTCAACACCCTTCAATGGATACATCTAGAATTTCTTCTGCTCAATCGATCCAATATAAGAATTAATGTTCGCCACCTTCATGTGGTTGGCTATCATCATCTCCTCTCGAACTAATCCACCTGGGATCATCATTGAGACTGAAGGGTTTCATAGGAGAATTGATCAAGCTAAGAGTAGTTGGAAAAATTGGACTTGGAAGGACATGTTGTGAACTTGAGCTTAAGAAATTGAAATGATTGAGTTGCCTCAAATCAGTCTCATTGGTCATAGGAGGAGGAACTATAGGTTGAAATGCTGTGGCTATTGGATTGAAATATAATTGATGAGAGCTTGATGCCAATGATAGAGGAAAATCATATTCTTCTATTTGGGACGACGAAAATGAATTGTGTCCGAATTGAGCTAAAGAAAAATTTGAATTAGGTTCCCATTGATAGTACGAATTAAAGGGCATGCCTGGTAAATTAGAAGATCGATTGCTTAATGGGAAGAAGCTTTGCCCTCCGATAATTGGTTCCTCATTTGAAGCAATCGACTTGTTTTTCCCCGATGCATCAATTGCCTTTGATTTTTCTCTCAAATTGTCCGCATCAAAGTCATGATTATCTTTCAAATAGGGGGAATTCGCTTTGAACAAGTGAGAACGCAGTTGCTGGAGATCATGAACAGACTCCAGAGGCGGTTGTTGGAAGCGAGTGAAATATCCTGGTGGTACTGGAAGTGGTGGAAGCTTATCAATATCATGTTTAGTTGCTTCTAGTAACCAATCTACAACTTTGCTAGGTTGGCTGAGCCCAAGCCTGTCTTGGAGATCATACAATTGAATTGCAGTGGGCACTGAAAGTCGAATTCTTCTGTCTCTAAGTCCCCTTATTGTGCACACTTTACTATGCCTATCTTTCCCTCCAAAAGTACGTGATACGCCTACAATTCTTGGATTTTTGAATGCTCTCCATTGTCTTGAATTTGATGGTGTACTCTCTGGAAATTTGTTATTATCGCTGGTTCCACCTGATTCTTGCTTTGTCTGAAAATTATTTCCACTTGAATTCATGGTATCATCTATCGTTCTTCATCATCGATCTACAAGAAATCAACAACACAACAAAAAGTATCAAGGATCTATTTGATCGAAAAAAAGATTACGTCAGAGATGAAGTTAAATTAAAGTCCGCTTGCAAATTATGTTGCCAAAAAAAAAGGAATGTAAGGAGATCAATATCCCGTCAAGAGAAGACTATGTGAAAATTTTCTTATGTAGATCCTAGCTTATATGCAATTTGGAATTGTGAACAATTAGGGTTGGTCTTTGTGTTATTCCATCAACAAATTGAACTCCAAAATAATTTCATTAAAGTCAAGACTTTATAAGAATGGCTAAGATCTAAGAAAATCTTCATATGAAATGGAAGATGGTTTAAGATTTTGTATAAACAGTCACAAGGTTATACATTAAAAGGTCATAAGTTGAACTTACATAATTAGGTTTTGTAGAAGATAAAAGTACAACAATTGTCTCTTTGATTTCTGAGCAGCTATTACAACCTCAACATGGAAGAACTCTTGATGACATTGAAATTCTCTTATAATTCTCCCAGCCTTCCATCAAAATAAGTTACTGGATAAAATTGACCAAGGGAACAACTCATATGCAGAGAATAAACTTACAGGACTGCAATTGTAAAGTTGGAGGTTTGGATGGGAATGTTCCACCTCTTTGTAACTATATCGTGTGAGTTCTTTTCGGATTAATACAAATATCCTGTGGTACTGGGAAATTGATCAAAAAAACTTACAGGATAAGTTATGGTTTGGGGTAAAAGAAGAAATGTTAGATTCTGCCAAATTTCAGAGAGGAATGTAGAAGTATGGCAAATCCGTGGCCACGTGGCGCTTACACATGCTGACATGTAAATTTGATCGTAGGGTTAATAAAAAAAAGAGTTCAAGTTTTATGTATGGATCATGTATAGATTTTTAATACTAGCTAGTATTAGTTAAGTTGCGGTAACTCTTTGCAGTAAGCTCAATAGGCCAGTTAAATAATGCATTATAAGAATTGTTTTAACAGTCAATTAGTTGATAAGCTAGTTATTCTAGCAGTTTCACATTTTAATTTTCAGTTGACATAATATGAATTGATATCCGAAGCCCTAGACCAGTCGGTCTTGAAGGCAGAGAAGATCCTCATCGCCAGTGGTGTGGGAGAGCAGTGGCAGTCAAAACCCGAGTAACGCGTCTGTCCGCCGCTCTTGGGAGTGTCACACTTTGCCAAGGCCAAGTTTAACCTGGACGGGACGGTTTTGCGGTATTATCATATCCAGTGCACACCTTCGGATAGCAACGATGGGTTTCACGTTAAACAAAAATATGAATTGATGCTATGTAAGAAAGGTACACTGTTAACCTTACAGGACCACCTTAGAGTTAGAAAAAGAAGGCTTACTGCTTTTCTGCTAACTACGCAGTAGTACAAAATAAATGGCTAATCATCCGAGTTACTATTTTGTTCCAATTTATTTGACATTTTTTACTTTTTAATATTTCAAAAAAGAAATTGTATAAGATTTTTACATTTAGAAAAAAAAATTAACTTTAATTTCTCATTTAATTTTTACATGATAAGTTCCGAAAGTTTTTCTTTCATCATTATATTCTATGCCCAGTCATGCAATTATAATACAATAACATACTCAGTGTGATTTCACAAGTGGATATGGAGATGATAGAGTGTACGCAGACCTTACTCCTACTTGAATGTAGAAATTGTTTCCGATAGACCCTCAACTAAAGAAAAACAACTCAAAATAGGTCAGAAAAAAAAATGATGAATGTGAAGAAACTTTGTCAAAGCATAGTCGGACATCACATCAATTGAGACGAATGGAGTATTATATATTCCATGCCTAGATCAAGTAAAGCAGTAAATGAATATTATCAGAAATCCTTGACAAAACTTGGTAGTACTATACATCTTATTTTCCTATATAAGGAAACTACAATTTGTTCATGCTGACATAGTTTACATAATTATGATGAAGAAAGATTGGGAAACACATGAAAATAAGAATGTTCATTAATTACTTAAGTATAAAAAAGAAAAAGAATAATTAGTTAAACTTGTGGACAGTGGTACTGGTACCCCAAAGTTTTGGTGCAATATTAGGTGGAAGAGATTTATTGTATTGAAAGAAGAAGCTATGCTCTTGTAGAGAAGGGACCAACCAATAATATAGAAGCTCTTAAAAGACTTGCCACTTAGTACACACACAGAGAAAGGACCACTTCTCAATTTTTTGCAGTGAGATTTTTGCATGCAGTAACTTGGACTTTACTTACTAACTTAAACCAGCAACTTAATTAATTAATTATCACCCAAATCTTCTACTTCACGTCTTCAAAAGCACCGTTCTTCAGCCAAATAATAATGAAGTTCCAAGTAACTACTGTAGAAAGAAAAGGACAAGAATGATCAATTCCAACTTTACTGTTCCATTGGGTATAACTGGCGAAGGAAAGCTAAGACTGTATAAGCAGGTTTTTATTTTTAGTTTAATTAGGCAGTGCCTAAGAGTTGTATTTCACTATTTCATCATGAATGAGTTGGATATAGCAGAAATTCAATATACATTTGAACTACAGTGAAATCTCTATGTAATAGCAATGTTTGTCCAAAAAATTTATGATCGTTATAGTGAGGTGATGTTATATATATATATTTTTGTTGTGAAGGCGAATGCACCGCTACTCTTTCGAAGCAAGACAGTGGTAAACCCCGGACTGACGCAGTAGCCTGCAAACCACGTCAGCCATGTAAACCACACTTGGCAAGCCATGTGTGACAGGCTCAACCAAGAAGGTTTATGCAGGGGATCGAAATGTTATATATATATTGACATTTGATGTTTGGATTTCATTTAGCTGTTATAAACCAAAGTACACAAATAATAATTGTTTTGTACTTATTATGCTATAAACGAAAATAATATATTTTTTAATTTTAAAATCTCAATTGATTTTCATATCTATTAATTAAAAATTAAAAAGACTAATAAATTACAAATAAATTCATGATTAGTTGTACCATTCTGATAAAGAATTGAAATCTAAGGAACATATGCATTTAAAATTAATTGAGAATTTAAATACAATTTCAAGTTTGACATAAGAATTCTATAATTGTAGGTTGTTTCATAAATTCTACCCTCTTAGCGATAATATAATGCTTGAATTGACGAAGAATTTTGTCCAAACTTTCAGCAAAAGAAAATTCAATAGTTTTCTCTTGAAGACTGTCTAAGAGCTTAACAGTTGACTCGTCTATCTAACTCCAAGTAGCAATAGGTTGAGGCTCTTCATCAACACTTTCATTGTCTCCTTCTGTATCCATTGTCTCTTGTTCTTCTACTGCAATCACTTGTGCAATAATCCCTTCATCAGTGTAAGTTTTAAGGATTGAAAGAGTTGCATCAAACACCGTATAAGTGGTAGCATTCATTGTTTGATTGGTGTTATGAGATGGGATTTGAGCTATAACTGATGACACACTACCAAATAGACTGATTACATCTATCACAACCAAGTAAATAAGTATCAAATTTATACAAAATCGGTAGATAGAACATATATGATTTTAAAAAAATTCAAGTCTAAATCAGATCACTATGAGAAATATTTTTTTCCTTTAAAATATTTATACTTGAAATTTAATATGTGCATGACATTAATGATGATTATCATAAATATTTTGATAATTTATTTTTTATACATAATATACTTCTTACAAATATTATTACACAATATTTGAGTATGATTGTTATAGAAATGTAATTTTATAAAGAGTATACCACTCTAGTGAATGTTATTGTTGTTATAAAGAAGTAAAATATAAATGAAGAATCGGTGTTGGAAAAAATTAGGTTGTTACAGTGAAATATTGTTATAGCGAATAGCAATTATATAGAGATTTGTGTTACGGATCAGCAGACAGGACTAGAGGAAGGCATCAAACCGAGGCCCAGACGAGTGAGAAAAGTCCCAGATTGGGTCAAGGATTTTCAGCTCTAAATGGACCCTTATAATTAGGCAGTTCTTTAGTAATAGTTGCAATATTTAAGTTCATCATTTGATTATTAATTCAGCATTTTCAGTAAATGTATTAGTGGGTGTAGTAGTTACTAAGTAGTGGTCAGATTAGGAGATCATGGAATGGTAGTCTTCCATTTAGAAAGTAGTGGTAGTAGTGGGAAGTTCTTAATTATGTATATAAATAGTTGTGTGTTATAAATGAAAAAGCTCATCTTTAGTTTGGCCAAAAACATTGCGTATTCCATTTACGTAATTTAGGAGAGCACGTTCCTCACTCGAAATTGGAACTTCGATCCCAACAATTTGGTGCTTTCATCCAGAGCATCATGCCTCCCAAGCAAAACAAAAACCCTATCAATAAAGAAGTCGGTGCACTTAAGGAGTCGGTTGCATCTCTAACAGAGGTCATACTCGACTTTCAAGCTAGGCTCGACAACATGAACCCCTTCGCACCACCTCCCACCATTTATATGAACTCATATTACCAAGAAGGAACCGCATACTTTCGGCCACAATCACCAATCAACCCCAATATCCGTCATTACCAATGCGTACCCACCCATAAAGTCACCCAAATTAAACATTCCTGTCTTCGATGGAACTAACCCACTAGATTGGATTTTCCAAGCTGAACACTATTTCAACTATTATCACATACCTCCGGATCAACGACTAATGATGGCTTCATTTTGTATGCAAAGAGCAGCTTTAAGTTGGTATAAGTGAATGTACTCTAATCATCAAATCGGTGACTGAAATTCATTCACGAAAGCCTTAGAAATTTAATTCGGCCCAAGTTCGTATAAGAACCATCAAGCATCCTTATTCAAACTCAAGCAAAGAGGATCAGTAATGGAGTTTCAAGAAGAGTTTGAGAAAATCTGCAATTGTGTAGATGATTTGTCACCTGTCGGCTGTCGCAATTCTAAATTGCTTCATTTCTGGATTGCGCGAGGAAATCCAGCACGAAATCACAGTTTTAAAGCCACGAACAATCACCGAAGCCATCAGTCTAGCTAAATTAATCGAAGCCAATCTGAAGGACACCAAACCCAAAATCAATTCCCCTCATCGATACGTGTCCCACTCCCAGCACCCGACAACAATCAGTGAATACAGAACCACCAAAAAGCCTCCACCACTTCCTCAATTACCTGCCCCTTCAAGACCAAATCTGAACCTGCCCGTAAGGAGACTCACTCAACCCGAAATCCAGCAACGTCGAGCAAAAGGACTATGTTTCAGTTGTAAAGAGAAATGGCAGCCAGGACACGTATGCAAGAAACCACAATTGTAGTTAATGAAGTAACTGATTCCACATTCTCAGTCATGGAAGTTGTCGAAGAGGAGAAAAAAGAAGAGGGCAGAGGTGACACGACAGGATAAATAGACTTCGAGCCGATGGAATCAATAGAGGGAACTTTTCATCTGTCCATGACAACCTATTTAGGAGTATAAACACCGCGAACCCTCCGAGCCCACTGTGCTATCAAAGGGAGAGAATTTACTGCCTTGGTAGACTCCGGGAGTACCCAAAATATTATACAACCACGGCTTGCGGAACAACTTGGGTTGACTGTGCTAACACTTTCAAATGTCAAGGTGATGGTATGGAATGGAGAGTTCCTGGACTGCACTGGCCACTACCTCGAGGTGAAGGTGATGTTAAAAGGGCAAGAATTTTTTATTCCTTTTTCTAATTTTACCAATCCAAGGAGCCGATGTAGTTCTCGGAGTCCAGTGGTTAAGCACCTTAGGGGCCTTTACGACTGACTTTTCCATATCCCAAATAAATTTCAATCACAGCGGAAAGGTAGTCCAGTTAACCAATGAGCCCACATTAAGTGTGTCAACCCCAGCCCAACTGAATCGAATGATTACTACAGGTTCAGTGTTGTCCTTACATGCCATAATTTCCGAGACCATCCCTCTTTTGTCACCACCAGAATCAAACCTTCACCATCTTACCCCAGAACTGCAGCACCTCATAACCAAATATATCCACATTTTTTAAAATCCCACAGAACTTCCACCCAACCGAGAGCACAACACAATCATCAAATCCATCTACAACCTGATGCCAAACCAGTCAATGTTCGATCATACCGATACCCTCATTATCAGAAGGATATTATGACGAAGCTCATTAAATAAATGCTGGAAGAATGTGTGATTCGATCCAGTAAAAGTCCTTACTCCTCCCCTGTATTACTAGTTCATAAGAAGGACGGGACTTGGAGATTTTGCGTCGACTATCGAGCTTTGAATGCCATCACAATTCGGGATCGATTTCCGATACCAACAGTCAATGAAATACTAGACGAGCTGAACGGGGTTGTCGTGTTCTTGATCGGTGTATTTTATATACACCTTTTGAGTCATTTTTAGTTAGTCTTTTGCCCATTTTTGTACAAATACGTGTCGTCTTAGGATAGATTTTCTTTATTTTGAGTCATAATGGTTTAAAGTGACTCATTGGCGAAAAAAGAGCAAAAAGAGGGCAGAAACAGAGGTTCCAGAGCTCAAAAAGCTAGAAAGTTGGCGAACCAGGCAAGAAACAGGGCGGCGCCTCGGCGCCTCCAGATAGCAGCGTCAGAGCGCCACAGCGCCAGTTGCAGAGCCGCGGCGCCGAGGCGGAAATTCTGCCAAATTCGAATGGGAATGGGCCAAGGCCTAGAAGGAAAAGTTGGGAAACGTTTTGGAGGCTATAAAAAGGACATTCCTAGGTCAGATTAAGGGTTCCAAACCTTGCCAATTCATCACAACCTTGGAGATCAAGATTGGAGACTGCTTTTGTGTAATTTCTTTATTCTTTATTTTATTTCTTTATAGTTTATGTTGGATATTAGTTTAGTTCTTGGCATGTCTATGGCTAGGAACTAACTTAATTTATGGCTTTTCATATCAAATCACTTGAAACTCATTCTTATGAATTAATGCATGTTTTGGTTTCTTTTTATCATTGTTGAGATTTATTCAATATTTGTCTTGAATGTTTGGTAATTAATTGATCACTAATTATCATAATTTATATGATTTCTAATCAAAAGTCGAAAGGGGAGATTGTGAATATGCTATAGTTGAATAAACATAGGTTAAATCGTGGATGAAAGTACCCCGATACTTGTGTAGCTTAATAGGTTATTGCTCTTAATCCTCCTTTATAGTCAATCTTATCACCGAAAGGTAGAAGGGTTCTATAATGGGGTTGAGTGTTTATATTACCTTAGCAGGAGTATAAAAAGGCTTAGTTAACCTGCTATCTCAAAATAGAAGAAGAACCATAATTAATTGCATTAACAAGTAAGATGAGCGGATAGTTGAGGAGATTTGGAAGCCCTATTTCCACCATATCTGAAGTAAAATAAAGTAATCTAGTTAGCATTCATAAGTATAGTTATAAACAATTCAGCAATCATCGGTTACCAAATAGATACCATAGAATAGAATTTGATAATTGGACACTAATCCCTGAGGACGATAACTCGGTCTTCTAGACTATATTATTTGTCACGACACGTGCACTTGCGTTAGTGTGTGCATAAATCGCGCATCAGTTCTCAAAAATTGACTTGAGGTCCGGATATAACCAAATAAGGATGGATCCTCAAGATGTGCACAAAACAACCTTTCGGACCCGAGATTGGCACTATGAGTTCACTGTAATGTCATTTGGATTGTCCAACGCTCCGTCCACTTTTCAAGCAGCAATGAATGAATTGTTTCGCGAACAGTTGCGGCGTTATATGCTGGTTTTCTTCGACGATATCCTCATATATAGTTCCGGATGGGCTGAACATTTAGAACACCTCTCCAAAGTCTTTTCCTTACTCCATACTCATAAGTACTATGCCAAGCTATCCATGTGTGTGTTTGGAGAGGAACAGATACAATATCTGGGACATGTCATTTCCAGCAAAGGAGTAAGCGTGGACATGGATAGAATTCAAGCCATAATGGATTGGCATGTACCTTCCAGCATCACGGCTTTACGAGGATTCTTGGGACTCACTGGATACTACCGACGATTCGTGCGGAGTTACGCCACTCATGCCTCGACATTCACTGATTTGTTAAAAAAAGGAGAATTTGTATAGAGTCCCAATGACATGGCAGCATTCCAGAAATTGAAGGAATGTATGACCACCCTTCCAGTGCTTGCTCTACTCGACTTTGAAAAAGACTTCGAAGTCACGACAGACGCTAGCGAAAGTGCCATTGGTGCAGTTCTATCACAATCAGACCATCCTTTGGCATTTTTCAGTAAAAAGCTGATTTCGCGAATGCAATCAGCCTCCACATACACGAGAGAACTCTTCGCCATCACCGAAGTAGTAAAGAAATGGAGGCATTACTTGGGAGAAAGTTTATCATTTATACGGATCACAAAAGTATCCGACACCTACTGTCCCAAGTCATTCAGACCCCGGAACAACAAAAATGGCTCACTAAACTGATCGGGTTCGAATATGAAATTTGGTATAAACCAGGGAAGGAGAATCAAGTTGCTGATGTGTTGTCGAGGATAGAACAGTCCCAATTTGCAGTCATTATAGAGCCCACTGTATCCTGGATCACACAACTAAAGGAATTATATGCTGCTTCTGAAGTTAGAGCCGAACTCTTGAACAAATTCACAGGCGCAGCAAGGATCAACGAAACAGTTAAGGTACATGATGGCTTAATTTTCCTCAATTAGAAGTTATATGTGTTGACACCCAATTTTGACCCTCCCGTCCAGTCATTAACTATAAAATTACACTAATTTTAAAACAATTTTAAAATAATAAAATGCAGCAATAAAACATAAATACAGGCATAAATAAGTAATTTAATAACGGCACCGCGTCTTATTTAGAAAGTTACGCACTTAGAGTCTCGTCATAATCCCTAATAATAAATAATAAATACATAAAATAAATAATTTAGCAACAACGTCGTGTCAAGTAGCATAGCCGCATTTATTAATACTCAAGAGAATTTCATAATCATTTGTAATTTTAAAATCATTTTAACCTAATACATGCATCTAATAGCGTCGCATTTAGAAAAGCTTTAAACAATTTTTTAAATATCACACTTGCATTTAGCATTTAAATAATTTAATCTAAACTCAATTCAAGTTTAATTTAACTTCGCAATAATGCACAATAATAAGATTTTAAATAATAGCGCCGCATTTTAAAATATTAAGCACTAATTAAATAGCACGCCCGCATTTATTTTAGATAATTTAATCACAATTAATTAATTAATTTACCACTAATTAAAAGCCTAAACCTAATAATTAAAACTAACCTAAACTAAAACCTAATCAGCCCACCTTTTAATTTTACCCCAGCCCACTACCGCAGCCCACATTACCTACCCAGCCCAATACCCCTGCCTTTTACTTTACCCAGCCCACGCCCCATCTTCTCTCAGCCCTTTACCATTACCCCCGCGCCTCACTTCGTCCAGAAGAGAAACTTCAGAACCCTAAACGCAGCCGACACACCCATCTCTCCCTTGCCATCACACCCCGTCACCGCCAGCACCCCAACCCCGAGATTCTCGCCAGAGAATCCGGGGTTTCCCCTTACCTTCTCCAACGATACCTTACCATATAAACACCTAATCGCACCAAATCTCCTTGAAATCCTTTCAAAAAAATCAAATCGATAACTTACCATAACAAGAACGATTTCGCACCAAGAATCCGACAGAATCAAGCACAAATCTCAGCCTTAAACACTTACCAAACTTAGAACCCAAAATCCTAGCTATAAATATAGAACCAATATGCATGCAATAGGCATCGATTTGAGGGATTCGAAGAGCGGAGGGAGACAGAGAGTAGAGCATCGACTCAGAGATAGAGAGACGACAATAGGGAAAAGCAGAGGGGAAGCAGGGGAGCACAGTAGAGTTCATTTCAGGGGGCTCAGCATCCAGACGATCATCATAGGAACCGAAAGTTCGAATCCCTTTCTTTTAGTTCCAGCCAAAACCAGCAAACAAAACCTTGCCCCTTTCCATCGCATCGCAATAACCCGTCGAGTGGATCGACGACTTGATACGCTGCCTCGGTTCGCTGCCCGGAGAAGGTAAATCTATCACCCTTTCTGTCTTAAATTTCGTTTGCTATTTGTGTTTATGATACATATTCGGTATGACTGATTAAGCATATACTAAGTGACATTAATGGCTTTTTATGCGTACTGAGTCGACTACTTGAACCTGTCAATTAAAATGAATCGCTATTCATACTCGCAACTGTGATCGTCAACGTGTTTAGGCCAATCTTAGCATTTGTCGTATGGCTTAATGGTGTAGTTATTGTTGAGATTTATGAGATGGATTGAATTATGTGCTAAATAGTAGTTTCACTCACTATGTTAAAATTGTTCTTCACTTAATGCGTGATGGACTGTAATGATAGAAAATCATAGGAGATTATTCAGTTGATTAGGTATGTCGTAGATGTGCTGTTTTTGAAGTTGTACCCCGCATCAGTGAAATATGGATGTTGTTCTGTCAAGTGAATCGTGTCGTAAGGTCTGCACTTGAAGATGAGTCGAGATCGCAAGTGTTGAGTTTGATTTTAATTTTATTGTCGGCACATTTTAGACCCTTTTACCGTATTAATAATCAAGAATGAGTTATCTGTAAATATGAATGCCTGCTTATCAACTAGCCATGTCATAACAATTCTTAAGTTTCCTTGTTGGGACTGCATAAGGTTTGTACATGTATCTTCCTATAAATGCATTTAGAGTCCAGAATCATGGCATGGTAAATTGTATCCCTATTTGCATTTTACCTTTAGTTTGTAACCATGCTTCATATAGTGAATATGTTAAGGGTGATCTTAGAGTGAACTGTTTCACATATTCCCTGTAACGTTAGGAGGACATAGGCTGTTTCTGTGCATTAAAGACCTACTGCATCACCATCTTGCTCAAATACACGTACATGTATCCTTAGTTGGTTATATCATGTATGATTCATATCAAAGAGTTCGTAGTCTCTCTAACTAAACCTGAATCTGCCTATTTTGCTTTGACATTTGTCTACAATGATCATATATTTTCTCTTCTCTTCTTGGGTATCCAAATCTGCTCACTATTCTTATATTGAGTCAAAATTGCTTGTCGAACTCAGGCGCAATTATTCTCATTTGATTGAATCAGAGCCTCTTTATTGTGCTTATTATTGCCTTTGCTTTCGCCTAAACCATATAAGACATTCTTACATTTCCATTTGAACTTGCTAGCAGGTTATTTGCTCTCCCCCCCTGTATTTGGTTTAAATACAATAATAATTCCCAAGGCATACTAAGGGTATATGATTTAGCATACATCGGTTATATACTATAATTTTACATTTTTGCATGCATCATAATATATCGTTTATATATAATGTACATTCTGTTACCTTAAATGACTGAACTAATATTGAAGAGTAGGACTAAATATGTATAGGTACCTGTTGGGCTGACATGTCTCGTTTAACATAAATAAATGGACTAATACTAAGGGGGCCTGCTTTCTTGTTTCTTTTTTTTATAAATCTGAAAATTACGTGTTTGGACTGCTTTTATAATCAGGGCATGTTTTGCTTTGTTAGTATTTAAGTGTTAAGACCAAATATAAATTGCATACCATTTTTTTTCTTTCTTTTCTCTCGTGTGTTTAATTACATGTACTGGTTTCCGTTTTATTTATTACGACAAGGTTTGGATGTATACTAATCCTTTTCTCTTCTTATATTTTTGCATAAAATGCATCGGAGCTAAACGAAGAGTCTCACGGCGAGACTCATCACAAGCTACAGCAAATGAAGACCCGCATCTTATGTGCTTCATCCTCTCCGCATTATAAACTCCAAACCGCGGCGAAAGGACATCGCCATTCTTCGAGTCACCCTTATTTAATTTATATCCTTTCCTCATTCATTTGTTGTAATTATTTGCCTAACATTCACTCTAACATTAATATATTTAGAATAGTTCGAGTTTGGGTCGTCCTTAGCAAGGAGTTTAACATTAGAAATTTACGCGCCCCTCTAAGTAAATCATTTTAACTTAAGTTATAATTAAACCATTTAGTCGCATAATCATTCATGTAGTCTAAACATTATTTTGTCATTTAATCTTAACTTGCATAACTAATCATGTAGATAGGACATTATTTTCAAAACTCTTAACCCATTTGCTACAAAATCCATATAGAAATCTTATTTTATGTATACTAAGGAATCCCTTAAGCATGTGGGATACTAATTAAGGTAGCCAAATATATATACATTTAGTCAATAAATTCACTTTGCATCACCTATTCTTTATAAATAATGTAGGACATGCTTTAAATTTTACATGCGTTTTATAGCACTAATTTTATTAATCTTTTGCCAAAATACTTCCTATATCTTTTACTTGAACACTTTTTAGACATGCATGCTTAGCAATAATAACCCTAGGTTTGAACGGACAACCGCAAGTTAGCGGATCCTTTAGGGTGCCTAACCCCTTCCCTTTAGGATAATAAAGAACCCTTACCCAGAATCTCATTAAGTTTAGCGAATAGTTAAATGGAGTTAATGTTTACTTTAAACTAGTTAAACATTTAGGTGTCCTAATTCACCCAAACTAATTAGGTGGCGACTCCCTAGCAACCCTTTAGCATTTTTAACACTTCTTTAACACTTTAACTCTCTTTTAGCATTTTATTATTTATTTTCTAACACTTTTATTCAAGCAGGGTTCGCTAGTACTCCCGTTTTCGACTCCGGTTTAAAATGGGGTGTTACAATATGTGCCAGATGAAATCGGAATTCAGCCTCTGTTAATAGAGGAATATCATTCATTACCCTGTGGTGGTCATTCAGGGGTGAAGGCAACTCTGAGTCGCATCTCAGCTGCATTTGCGTGGCCAGCAATGAGAAAGAAAGTTGAACAATTTGTGCGCGACTGCTCTACTTGCCAACAGAACAAGGCAGTGAATCACAAACCATATGGCCTGCTCCAACCCTTGCCTATACCAAATCAAGTGTGGGAAGACATAATTATGGATTTCATAACCCATCTTCCCCTATCATCAGGCAAGACTGCGGTTTGGGTGATTGTCGACCGATTAACCAAGTTCGCCCATTTTATAGCCTTACCCACAAAATACATCGCCTCACCCTCGCCTCAGTATTCCTCAGTGACATCTACAAGCTTCATGGGCTACCCAAAACCATTGTCTTTGACCGAGACCCCTTGTTTCTAAGCAAATTTTGGCAAGAACTCTTCTCACAATTAGGGATAAATTGGCCTATAGCAGTGCGTATCATCCAGAGACAGACGGGCAAACTGAAGTCGTCAACCGCAGCCTTCAGACCTATCTGCGTTGTTTTGTCAGTGACGAACCTCGCAATTGGACCAGTTACTTAGCCCTCGTCGAGTATTGGTACAATACCAGTCACCACACACCGATCAATGTCACCCCTTTCCAAGCCCTGTATAGTCGATCGCCACCCACAACAACCCCATACTTACCGGGGAGCTCCCAAAATAAAACCATCGACTCCACTCTCACCCACAGAAACACTCTCCTGACCAAGCTTAAAGAAGCACTCCATAAATCCAGGCAACAAATGGAAACCCAGGCGAACTGCAAACGTATGGCAAAGGAATTTTCAGTAGGAGATTGGGTGTATGTCAAACGTCGCGCCTATAGGCAAGTTATACTCCATCGCACCAACTCAGCAAAGCTATCAAAAAAATATTACGAGCCATTTTGAGTGTTGTGAAGGATCAGCGAAGTGGCGTACGAACTAGAACTTTCAAAGGGGTGTCACATTCACCCAGTTTTTCACGTTTCGCTACTCAAACCTCACTCAGGAGGAGCAATCGAGACAATTGCGGAGTTACCCAACATAAGAGAGGATGATCAGATGTATCACAAACCAGAAGCAATCATTGAAGAACGAACAGTGTGGAAAGATGGAAGAACGGAAGTCCAAGTTTTGGTTCAGTGGGAACAATCGACAATCGCCGATCGGACATGGGAATCGAAGGAGCTTCTGGAAGCTAACCATCCGCAACTCTTCGACCATAACGACGGAGCTAAGGCTTGTCCCAATTCAAGCAAAACCTTTTGTGACAATTCTATGGGCCTTGAGGACAAGGTCCATTGTGAAGGAGAGGGAATTGTTACGGATCAGCAGACAGGCCCAGCGGAAGCATCAAACCGAGGCCCAGACGAGTGAGAAAAGTTATATTTAAAGTTTGTAATCATCTCATTTAAAGTTTAAGCTGTTAAAAAGTTATATTTTTATTTACTTAATTATGTCTTCAACGTATCTCCTCATGCACATACGGGCTTGAATTATTTTCTATAAGTCAAGCACGTGAAAATTCTTTTGATAATGAAAATGAATAGAGGTGAGACTGGAGCTATGATATTGAAGTGTGTGACCGTCTCATCTAAAACTTAATTCTTAAAGAAAGAACACTTTTATTTACTTAATCTAAGTTTTCAAATTTCAACAGATTTGCATCTGAATCATTAGAACCGACTACTGAGTACCTAAAGTCGTATTACACAGTTAATAGACACAGGAAAAAAGGTAGAAATTGATGCAGATAGAAATTGATATGTGGAGCTTACCTTTATCACCGCTAAACCCTAGGAAAACAATTAAGAAGATGTTTTTACAGGCCTTAGGAGTTAGGATAGAGCTGGCTACAATCATAGCATGCCAAAAGCTAATATCATTACTGAATTTTTAGTCATATTGAGCAAGAACGCACCTAATAATTATGTTTAGAACCCTAGTCACAAACCTCCCAAGTTACTAGTAAAAATTTCAACAAGTAAATCCCAACTAATTTGGTACACAAAAACTAATTAACTCCTAGGTTAAGCTACCAAATTTCCCAATTTCTTCCACTACCTTCCCCGGAATAAAAAACTTAAAGTTTATAGATTCGACGTCTTCAAATTAATACTACAAGTTATATTTAGTAAAAAAAATCAATATATGAGAAAAAATTATTGAATTCCGTGGACCCATGCTTCTAGATCCACCCTAGCGAGGACTGAGGAGTAACAAATTCATCTAAATTCTGCTTGAATATAAGTGAAAGTGCTAAAAATAGAGCAAAGCAAGAAAAAAAGAATAGGAAGAATACGACCAAATATAGCAAAGAAATCATAAATGAATGATTAACTTATTGCCCCATTAATGGGTAAGAAATAATAAAGGGAGGATTGCACCGTGACTCTCACCTAGTGGGCCGCTGAGTACCATGATTTATCTTTCTTCACCAATCTCTGTCGGGTCGGAGGGGTGGGGGCCCTGTAGGCGAGGGATTTCGCCTTTTTGCTCCCAATAATAAAGGGAGAATCGTCCCATATATGTATACTATATGTCTATATCTATGATCTTCTGCAGAGAAACAGAATAATGGACTGTGCTACCGACTGCTAACTGCTGCTACTTCCAGGCTCCAGCCCAGAAGGAGTACGTGTGACAGCATCCACCGCCATCATCACTTTTTTTACCTCAAAAAATATAGGATACTCATACACTGTCACTTACACTCCTACTACTTTCCTAGCTATTTTGTTCTTTTTTTTATTTTTATTTTTATTTTTTTGATAATTCAGGTCTCGGGGTGGTCTTAGTACCTCCATATCGCTAGTACCTGCACAAGTACCGGTACTAGGCTCCTGAAGGCGATGAAATCCGTCCTTAGTCGCCACCGCCGGGTAAATCGCGGGATGTGCACCCCGCATTCAGTGTCTGATCGCTACCAACGGATCAATGCTACAAGGTCTGACCCCTAACAGGACTTGTTTTGAGGGAATCAAACCCACTGCAACATGCCCGCGCGGTTAAGCTACCAGGCTTTAATACGAGGCATATGCCCCGAAAAACATATCCGCCGAGAATCGAACTTGTAACCCTAAGGTCACAAATTTGACTAATGGCCTGGGCCACTATCAGCGGATCCATTTTGTTCTTATTTTCTTTACTGCTTTGATAATACTTCTTTTAAGTCGAGGATTTATTAGTAATAGTTTCTCTAGTCCATGAAGGTAAAGATAAGGTCTTCCTATATTTCACTTTCTCCTAGAATTTCATTGGGACGTTTGGTGTTGTTGTCACTTAATTTTTTACCCTTAACAGATGATACATTGTGCAATTCCCCTCTCTCTCTCTCCCAAGTCAAGGGTTTCATATTGATCAGTCCAGTCCTTAATTGCCGGGAAAATGAACAATGCTTTTTCTCGACGATATCATAACCCCATTCGTGTTAATGTCCATAACTTGAATTAGTTTCATAAGCTCGAAACTGCTGTCCAATTCAATAATTAATTCTTTGTTGCTCCTGTTATTTGTTAGAAAAAAATAAAAAAAAAACCTACGTTTTTTTTGTAAGTAATTTGCTTTTGGATAAGTTCTCCATCTGTCTCAATGTCGGGTTCGGAGTCATATTTTTAATTTTGACCAGGGATTCAACTGTGAAATCTTTTAGTAAGTTTTTTAAATAAAATTTATCTATTTGAAAATTAATAAAATATATTATAAAATACAATATTTAATGGTTTAAATATTTAAAAATATATAAAAAAAATTACGGTCAATGAAAAACTCGTATGACCCGTGATTCAAAAATTGCCACATAAGTTGAGATAGATGAAATTGCAATTTTGGTCCATAAATTATTTATAATTTTTTTTTAGTTCTTGGGAATTGTGATATCTGAGTAAACAAACTAGATTGAATCAATAAACTAGTCATTGTCCAAAGTCCAAACTATCCAAAAGTTAGGATTAAATAATGGGTTATATAGACTCTTAAGTCTTATGTACCAAGCTTTAAATTTTGGGAAAGGACAGAAGTGGTCATCCAGTCCAAATTAATGACAGCCTGATGGTTCAACTTCAACATGCTTAAAACTCATATGATAGCCCAAAAGTAATTTCAATGACTAGCCAAAAATATTAAACTTTTGGGGAAAAGACATAAGTGGTCATTCGGTCTAAATTAATGACAGTCGGATGGCGCAACATGCTTAAAAGTTAAAACTCATATGATAGTCCTAAAGTAATTTTAATGTCTAGCCAAAAAATATTAAACTTTTGGGGAAAAGACATAAGTGGTTATCCGGTCCAAATTAATGACAGTCTGATGGCGCAACATGCTTAAAACTCATGTGATAGCCCTAAAGTAATTCCAATGTCTAGGCAAAAATATTAAACTTTTGACATAAATGGTCATCCGGTCCAAATTAATGACAGCCGGATGACGCAACATGCTTAAAACTCATATGATAGCCCTAAAGTAATTTCAATGTCTAGCCAAAAATATTAAATTTTTGGGGAAAAGACATAAGTGGTCATCCGGTCCAAATTAATGACAGTCGGATGACGCAACATGCTTAAAACTCATATGATAGCCCTAAAGTAATTCCAATGTCTAGCCAAAAATATTAAACTTTTGGGGAAAAAATATTAAACTTTTGACACTAGTGGTCATCCGATCCAAATTAATGACAGTCGGATGGCGCAACATGCTTAAAACTCATATGATAGCCCTAAAGTAATTCCAATGTCTAGCTAAAAATATTAAACTTTTGGAGAAAAAAATATTAAACTTTTGACATAAGTGGTCATCCGGATGGCGTAACATGCTTAAAACTCATATGATAGCTCTAAAGTAATTTCAATGTCTAGCCAAAAATATTATTTGCAGCTTTTAAACTCAAATTTATCATTTTTTTTTTCTTCTTCTTCCTAACTGATAGTTAACTCCCACTAAAAAAACAAATTTGACTAAACAAACTGCAAAAGTTGCAAATTCAACAATTCTTAATTTTTGTTGCTTTTTTTTCATATGAAAAGATTTTTAATAGAGGGAATAAAAAAATAGACTTAAAATAGTTGCGTGAAGGTAGAAATAATATCTATACATAGGATTATGATACCTCTGGTTATGTAAATTGTAATCACTTGTTTACTTTACGATAAATTATAGTCACAAGTATGAGTGTTCGCATTCCAGTATTACCTATTTTCAGTTTTAAAAACATTATTTTAGTACCTTTTATTTGTTTTTAATTATGAAATTATAATTTTATATTATTTATACATCAACTGTTAAATGAAAATAAAAAAAAAAGCATTTAGCTCCTTTTTTGCTTCTCTTTATACAAACTAATTTTTAGCTACGCGCTTTGTGCAGGTACTCCATGTCAATCGAGTACATAAATGTAAAAGTTATTTAAATAATGCGTTTTGAGTTATATATAAAAATCAAAGATAAATGTATGAATGTCAATTCCATATAACTAGCGAAGGAAAAAATTCTGCCTTAAGATTCTCACATATCTTATTATGATTGGCCTAAGGGAATATTTTATAAAACTGTTGTTATTAGTTTATAAACTAATTTGACTAAACAAACTATAAAAAGTTGCAAATTCACACTATTTACCTCACAAAACACACTTTAGAAGTTGTATAAAATATGTATCAATATAGAAATTGTATTCTTGTTGTATAAAATATGTATAAAAATGTATCATTATTGTATAATTTGTGTATAATAATGTATAATCATGTATACATATTAATTATATACATATTATATGTATAGAAACTTTATCATTCTTGTATAAAATATGTATTAATATAGAAACTGTATCATTCTTGTATAAAATATGTAGCACTATTGTATATGTGTAGAAAATGTATTATTGCATAGAATATGTATTATTACAATATGTGTATAAAAGTGTATCATTATTGTATAATTTGTATATAATAAATATATAATCAACGTATACGGTATACTTATTAATTATACAATAATTATACATATATTATATATGTTTTGGGATATTTCTTGATCCCCATCCATCATAGATGCAAATACACCATCCAATTTCCAACAAAAAAAAAATCCCCCAAAAAACAACAACAAATGGTTTAAAAGTAATCAGAGATCTCAGTTATAAATAAAAGTAATCCCCATTTCCAATATGAAAATTTCGAAACTCGGATAAATTATTTATTACATTATCAATCCCACAGTAAAAACATAAATAAAAATAGGAACAAATAATCAGGAAATAAGAGAAATTATAAGTTGGATCTCATAAAAGTTAAATACCGAAGAAGTGATATCTCCTCATGTTGAATATTTCAGTCTTTTCTGTATATCCAAATAAATAACAAAGATAAGGGAGAGGGTGGGTGGTGACTCTGAGTGGGAGCCCTTGAGATAGAGAGGGAAAGAGAGTGTGTTTGTGTTCTAATAAGATGGGGCTATTGTGGGGGTTATACAATAACATATTCAGTCAAATCTCATAATGTGGAGCTGAAGAGGGTAGAGTGTACACAGATCTTATCTCTATCTTAATAGGTAGAGCGACTGTTTTCGAGAGACATTTGACTCAAGATAAAGCACAAGCCCAAGCAGAGTAAGACAAATAAAGTGCGTAAGTCATGATAGTGAATTTTGAAACAGACTAGAAGTAAAAAGAATCAATAACTAATGAATTAAATAAGACAAACAAAATACACATAGCAGTATAAATCGAACGATAAGGAACTACAATACAATATTGTGCCTACTATCAATTATACGTTGATTATAATTGGTGGGTCACTTGTGTCAATAGTTTGGGCTGAGGTTTATTTTGGGACATTTAGGTTAAATGTGGGCCATTAAATTTGTGATGGCTACACAATGTCTTTTTCCCTTTAACTTTTTGCTTATTTGCATATAATTTGTTTAATTACCAAAAAAAAATCAACAAAACCTTTTCTCCTCTTTAGTTAACAACTTATAAAATATCAATTTTTCATGGTTTTAAGATAAAATTTTGATCTAGTATAGCCCAATTTTTAAAGGGGTTGAATTTAAGCCACTCAAGATAAACTGAGTTAAAAGATAGATGGATTGAAAGAGTCATATTTACATTGACAAACACCCTTATTTATAGACCAGGGCAAACACCAGAATTGGAATTCACTACAATCAGATAGCAGGGAGAAGGGGGAGGTCTATGAATAGACCAAAGAGACGAACAGTTGGAGTAAGGGAGGTATCAGGTGAAACAAAGAAGAGCATTGGTCGCTGAAGAAGAAGATGATGAGAATTATAGAATACTTCCCTTCTTACTAAGGAATTAAAGATGTTAATGGAGGCAGGGAAGTGTTAAACAAAGTAAGGATCTGGGTGAGTCTGACAATCGCAGTGTGGGAGTTGCATTCCTCCTTTGTGGTGATTTCTTTGTGCAAGACAGTGCCTGGCCGATGATTTAAGTCATTATGATTTAACTCATCCACCAATCTCTATCGGGCCGGGTGGAGCGAGCGAGGTCACCTTTTGCCCCCAAGTAAGGATCCGGGGCTAGCTAGCTCTACTAGTATATGAGTATGTAGTGTCACTTTCAGTTCAAACACTTATTTCAGATCCCAATATTTCATACTCACACTTGATGATTCACAGTTTGACACCTTAAGTTCTTCCTTTCTATTGAAAGAAACAAAATGAAAATGAAAAGAAAAGGCGACAGACGTGATGAATTCAATGATAAGTGCATGCTTCCAATAATGCAATTACTTTGCAGAAAAAAGCCAACTGCTAGTCCTCCTATATATTTCTACTCATAACCAATGGGCCCAATCACACCCACACCCTAATATTATTTTTGTTTTGGTTATTATTTAATTTTTATTGTATTGTATTGTTAAGTTAATTGTTATGTAATGAGAAAAAAAATAATGTGATTTTATATAACAATCGATTTAGTGTGATTGCATCGTTACCTTTTTTCTAATCACGCTCTTCCTTACCCCATGTTTTTAACACGCATAACAACTCTACATGTAATGTACTTTTTTGTATTTGATCTTCAAATTGTTGATACATCCCAATATGAAATGACGGTGATACAATTTATTCAATCATTGTATTTATTAAAACAATATATACTATTAAAAATCTTTATTTTTTCCCTAAAAAATGTTCAGTGGTTATTTCCTAATTAATGTCAGTGGGAAAACCCTAAATATTAGTGTTTTCACACGGAAAATTAAGAAGTCTTGTTTCCCACCATGTGTTTTTTGAGTGAGCTGGTTCGGTGGGAATGAGAGGTGGAAATCATGTTTTATAGCACAAATTTCTCATTGAATACCGGTGGGGAAAAATTCTATTGATAATAATGATGATATTGTAGAAGTTTACGTCGGGTTCGTACACGCGCGTAATTTGAAAATTTATGTTTCAAACCCGACGACGGTCGAACTGTAGTATGATATGTAATGAAAAATATAAATCACATAGTAAATGTAATACTTCGATAGAAGACTAACATTTTGAAATAATCAGCCAAGCAGTTGATTATCGATGCTTTGTGTAGTCCGATGGTGCACACGCAAATATCTCTCGATTTGTAAGTTCTGGAAACTGTGATGTAATTTACTAAGTCAGGAATACTAGGGATTCTGACAGAGCTTTAGAAGAGATTTGCATTTCTTAGGTTTGTTGTATTTTGGAATGGGAGGTAAGCCCTCTATTTATAATTGCAAACAGAGGTTTTAGGATTTCTGTGGGCCAGGCCCAGCAAACTCTGGACTGACTAAAATTCGGACCGCCCGAAATCAGCTAGGCACCGCGACCCAAAGTAAGTGGCACCGCGGTGCCTGTGCATATTTCGGAACCGCGATCCTAAATTAAAGGCACTGCGGTCCTGTCCCATTTTCAGCCCTTTTCCATTTCTAAAGTCCCGGTCATCAACCGAACATATAGGTATGATCTCCTTCTAATTACATCTTTCAATCGATAGAACATTTGATTTAGTGTTACCCTTCAGGTATTTACATATCGTCACTAATTACATTAGGATCTTCACGGAACTCCTAGACTGCGCCGGAAGACGAACCCAATATGTAAAATTTAGCTACACAAAATTAGTGAACCGAACCTCTATGTGGGAAGATAAAATCATTTCATTCATGACACACTCAATCAAGCTTAGGATATGTCAAGTGTCTATCCAAATGACTTGATTATTATAACTCATCTATATTAGTTGACAACATGACCATATCACAGATATGTCCATTGCATTTCGGTAGGGGTCATATTGTGAAGAGTGCTAGTAGGGAGAATATTTAGAACGTATTCTGACATTTTAGCAGCATAGACCCAGAATGATGGAGGGAGGGAGGCATGAATCAATAGGGTGTGGATCATGTCTTTCAGCTTTACCGTTTTGTGGTGAGGTGTAAGGGAAGGAGAAACGAAAAACTATGCCATTATTGGTATAAAAATGGTGAAACATAAAGTTATTGAATTCACGACTATTATCGCACTGAAATGATTTTATGTCTTTTTCAAATTGTGTTTGAATGAACTTGTGAAACTCAAGAAATCTGGCAAACACATCTGATTTAAATTTAAGAGGGTTGATGCGTGATTTAATGCACACACTTTAACGCAAGTGCACGTTGTCGAGTAAAGTAATATAGTCTTGAAGACCGAGTTATCCTCCTCAGGGATTAGTGTTCAAGTACCAACTTCTATCCTTTGTTATCTATTTGGTGACCGATATTTGAGTTGTTGATTATGACTAAGAATTATAAAGACTAATTAACTATGTGTTTACTTCAGTGATGATGGAAATAGGGCTTCCAAGTCTCCTCAACTATCCGCTTATATTACTTATTAATGCAATAGATTATGGTTCTTCTTCTTTTGGAGATAGCAGGTTTACTAATCCGGTTTATACTCTCGTTAAGGCTATATAAACACTCAACCCCAGTAGCGTTCCTTTCTACCTTTCGGTGATAATGATGACTCTATAGGAGGATTAAGAACAAAAACCCTATTAATGCTACACAAGTAATTGAGGTATTTTCATCCCCAATTCGACCTATGTCTACCCAACTACAGCATAGCCACAACCTCCCCCTTTCGGGGTTTGATTAGAAATCATATAAATAATGATAATTAATGATCAAGTAATTACCAAGCAATCAAATCATCTATTGGATAAATCTCAACAATAAGAAGAACAACCATAAACATGCATTAATTCATAAAATAAGGTTCAAGTGAATTGACATGGAAAGCCCTATATTAAAATTAGTTCCTAGCCATAGACATGACAAGAACTAATTCAATATCCAACATAAAACTGAAATAAAGTAAAAGAAAGAAAGAAAATTACAATAGAATGGTCTCCAATCTTGAACTCCAAGATGTGTTGTGTTTGTGCAAGAAAGGGAACCCTTAAAAACTGCCTAGGATTCTCTTTTTATAGCCTCTAAACCGACCTTAAGGTTTTCCTTCAGGCCTGTCCCATAATTTCGTCCAAAACATGATTTTTCAGCGTCGCAGCGGCCAGCATCTTAGCGCTTGGCCAAGTTCTGTATTGCTCGAGATTAGCGCGCTGCACTCGCTTTGTCTGGAGCGCCACTGGAACTCGCAAGTCTCTGAATGTTAGGCGCCGGGCGCTCAGCCCCGCTGGCCGAGGCCGACTGGTGCCTGGTTCACTACTTTCGCATTTCGAGCTCTGGAACCTCCATTTTTGCCCTCTTTTCGCACTTTTTCCGCCAAAGAGCCATTTTAATCAATTTGACTCAAAAGAAAGAAAATCTATCCTAAGACGACACGTATTTGTACAAAAATGGACAAAAGACTAACTAAAAATGACTCAAAAAGTGTATATAAAATACACCGATCAAGGGTATAACCAAACATAGTGTGAAAATTCATCAAGCAACACAAGATAGTATTTATGACCGAGAGAACTAGAGATAGAAGACGTCCATAAATCGACATGTATAATATCAAATGGAGCAAAGGTAACAATAGTAGATGATTTAAACGGAAGACGAATATGTTTGCCTAAAGAACAAGAAACACAATTTTGGGCAAGCTTCCCATTACAAGTAATAAAATTGTTGCCTCTAAAAAAATTAAAGACTGGGACTCCTGGATGACCAAGACTATTGTGTCATGTTGAAGAAGAAATAGCCGCTAGAGTGACGGGAGAGCAAGATCTGGCAGCAGATGTGGAGGTGAATGGATAAAGATCCTCCGTGCTATTTCATCTCGTAAGAGGTGTCCCCATATGAAGATCATTTACAGTAAAACCAAAAGGGCTAAAGTCCACAGAGACATAATTATTACGAGTAAATTGGCGGACAGATATGAGGTTCTTAATCATGTGTGGGGCATGTGTGTATGAGGTACCATAACTTTTAACTGGAATGCGTTGTCCACTACCAACTGTAACATATTGAGGATGCTTTAAACTAAATAGTCTAGGAACAGTACATGCAGATTGGGTGACGTGAGATGTGGCGTCTGAGTCCATGTACCAAGTATTGTCAGGTTGTTGCATAGAGAGGGTGTTGAACGCCTGACCCAACTCAATGAGTGTCATGCCGAAGTAGGGCTGCGGGACCTGACCCTGCATGAAGTGAGCCTGCTGCGAGGCTGGAGCGGGGCCCAATAAACCGGGGTAAGAATACGGATTGTAGGGCTGCTGCATCGAATGGACTCGCGCGACTACGATCGGGCGTCGCGGTCTCAGATCGGGCGCGCGGCACAGACGGAGCGCTGCCAGACGAATCGGCCGGCGAGCCGCGGCCTAGTTGTTCTGCGATCCCTGTTGTTGTTGCTGCTGGTGGTTCTGTTGACCGCGACCCTTGCCACGACCACGACCTCCTCTACCGTCGCGGCCTTTTCCACCCTTACCGTCGCGGCCCTGCGCTGTTGGGTGTTTTTCGGTGGCGTCTGATATTGGGGTTGCAAGTCGACAGTTAACACCTGTTGGGCGTGCTCATCCTTCTTAGCACGACGGATTTCTTCGAGCAACAATTGTGAGCGAGCTTTGTTAAAACTTGGTAACGGATCTGCCTGTTGGATCATGGTGGCCAAAGTATCATATTCGCCCTTAGTAAGGCCTACAATCAATTAGAGCACCATTTTAGCGTCAGTAACAGGCGTGCCGACATTGGAGAGTTGATCCGCTAGAAGTTTAAGCTGCTTGCAGTACTCAGAAACATTAGAGAAGTTTTCAAGACGTGTTTTGTTGAATTATTCTTCCAAATACACGGCACAAGTGTGCTTGTTGTCCTGAAAAATTCCCTCCAAACGATTCCACAAGTCAAGGGCTGTGGAGTCAGATTTCATGATAGTAAGGAGCAGATCCTGAGAGATACTGTCATATATCCACTATTTGACGCCAGCGTCTAGACGACGCCAAGTAAAATCATCAACCTCCTGAGGGCGCAAAATTTTGTCATCAATATGATCAAGCACGTTATAGAGACATGTATGATTGCGAAACAGTTCAACTCAGGGAGAATACTGACTGTTTTCTTGATCAAGAAGAATAGAGATATGGTTCTTGATGTTGGAAACAGTTAGGGCGGGATGAAAAGAGGGTGATGACTTGGTGGTGAAATTTGTGGAGGACGATGCGTCAAGGACAACGGAAGAATCCTGAGTATCCATTTAGAAAATAGAGGAATGGAGAAGAAAAATCAAAAATTTGGGTAGAGAGAGGGAGGCGCCGCGACGAGATGGCCGAGGGGGGGGGGGGATTGGTAGAAATTTTTTAGGGTTTTTCTTTTTAGATTTTTGATACCATGTAAGATGATATTAATCTCACTTGAAGAGTCTTTCATTAATATCAAGGTATATATAGAGTACAATGTTCATCACTTATACAATAGGAATTCTAAGCCTATACAAAAGAGGAATCCTAGTCTTACCATAATTATATTTACACAATATATGAAAGTATTCTAATTATGAGTATAGAATATATTGTTTCCTATATTTACACGTTTACATTAATTTCGGTAAATGCTGAGATATAATGTAAGTAATAAAAAAATCAAACCTTTTTAGAAGTGACGATTTTGGTAGCAGATGGAGTTGGTTTTTGTGTAATCATGGATCGGATCAGAAGTGGGTTGTTTGAAGCAGAGAAACGTGTAATTGCTATGGCCTCCATCATCATCAACTTCTTTTTCCACTGCGTTCAATTATTTGGCGGGCTGAAAGAGTTCAAAGCTAAAACATGTTTCAATCTTTGTGAGGCCACATCTCTGAGAAGATAGCATGAAATATCTGATTAAATTCTAATGGCCGGTTGTCCACGCCGCAAAGACATCTCCACTCGCTTCTCTGGGTCGCCAATGGCGAGGCCGCGTCGAGATCGGGGCGGAGAGTGAGGGACTGGTCGGGCCAAGGCCCAGGGACCGGACTAGCGGGACGATACAGTGTCCCGCCCCTGCACTGGCCCCGGCAAGGGGGCCTGACGGACGGTCAGCGTTTTTTTAAATTTTTCCACTAAATTAAAAATACTAAATTACTAACAAAGTAACATTAACATATAGTCATATAGTGATAGTCATAGACTCATATACTCATATTATACTATTATAGTATTATAGTATTATACTCATATATATAATATATTTATAAAGTATAAACTAAATAATTAAACAAAGACAAGAAGAGTGTAAAAAAAAACATTCCAAGACTGTTTTTGTGCCTCTTATATTATTAATTATTTCATTGAAATATACAAGATTCAGAATTACAACATTGTAGTGTACTGTTGTTGAATTTTTTTGCAAAAGACATAGAAAAATTAAAAATTGCAATGAAATAAATTACCAATTTGAAAATACTTTTTATAGTTTCTTTATAATTTCGTGTGGTTCTAGTAGACAATGTTGTATAGAAATTAGAGAAAATGTAGGAAGATTTGTGAGAAATAAGAAGAGAAAATGAGATATTTATAATTGAAAAATTGGGTTAAAGTGTAAATATAATAACGTAGGGTTTAAAAATAAATATAAAGGGGGTAGGGGGGATTGGGGGAAGCAAAAATGGGTCGTTGTCTAACGGCAAAAATGTAAATGGCCGGTTAGAAAACGACTATTTTTGGCAAATACGCGGACTGGGCCGATCGGGCGGAACAGGATCGACCGGACGCCCGTCTCCAAGGATCGGCCGGGACCATACCATGTCCGTCCGCCCTGCCGAGCCCCGCCCATTTTTTTACACTGTCGGACAGAGCCGGTCGGCCCACATCGCCACAGTTTCTTCTATGGCTGACTAGTGGGCCGGGATGATTCGATCCCGCCCCAACCCCGCTATTTAAAAATAAAAAGAAATTGATGGTATGGGGACTCGAACCGGGACGTGACATAGTCTCGTCCCACTCGGACCCGACCCGCCACAATCACGTCAGACCGACCCGATCCCGCCCCGATCACGTCCAATCCGTCTCCTTTACACAAAATAACCGTTGCACCAACGATCATTTTATATTTTGGCCGTTGTGCAACGGTCATTTTTGGCCTCCCCCAACCTCATATCCCTTATTATTTATTTTTAACCCCTAAGTTATTATATTTATACTTTAACCCAATTTTCCAACTATAAATACCTCATTTTCTCTTCATCTTTCTCACAAATCTTCCTACAATCTCTCTAATCTCTCAATTTATCTCTCTACAAGACTACATTGTATACTAAATATTTAATTTTATTTATTCATTTAGGAGTGAAGTTGGCAACTAGCTTGATGATCTTCCATCGAGGAAAGTTTTAATTTTCAACCTCTCGATTACACATCGGCGTTTGGTACATTCGTTCCTTCATTAAATTATTATTGTTTCTTTATTTTATTTAGCTCACTTAATTTCATTATTTTTAATTATTTATTTGCATAATTATAATGGAACGCCTTGGACGTATGATTAAGGTAAGGCTTTTTCTAGTAGGGGTAACAAGGGCGAGAGTACTTCTTCTAGTTCTAGTCATTCTATTCCTAGAATGGATGATTTTGTTGATACTGAAGATTTTCCTAAAATACCATTTAGTTTAGACTAGGAGATATTTTCTGGAACTAACAAGACTTTAATTTAGAAGATGATGATGACCTAGATGACACACCCACTAGTGCGCCTCCAAATGGAATGCCTCATATTCCCCAGTATGAGACGAAGTCCAGCAAAACGATTATTAAAACCATATGCATGACACTTTTTTGTTAGAGATGTAGAAAATCAAGTAGCTATATGTAAAATTTGTAAAGGGGTTTATAATTTAAAACTGAAAAAGATAGCGGTGGAACGGGGGTTTACTGAGACACATTGCAAAGGATCACAAACTATGTATGCCCGATACGATGCTAAAAAATTGGGTGCGCAAACGCCCTCTCCATCGAGACAAGGTTCACATACTGTCCCGAACCAAGTACAGGGTCAAATTAACCATATGACGGGGGGAATTATAGGCCATAAATACGATAAACATAGAGATAGGGAAACACTAGAAAAATTAATTGTTGTGAAGGGTTTGCCTTTTTCATTTCTTGAATCTCCTGATTTTATTCATTACATTAGAGAAATGTATAATCTTGCTTTTAAAGATTTTCCTAGATCAATTGTTAAGAGATATGTATTTAAATTTGCACATGAATATCAACAGTAGTTACGTTACTCATTATATCATTTTAATGGCAAAGTGGTTATCACTTTTGATATAAGCCGTAGTACTAACGATCATGATTATTTAACGGTAACATGTCATTGGATATATTATAAATGTTCTATGCAAAAACGTATTTTAGCGTATAGATATATTGATGATAGACACACTGGTAATTTAATTGCAGAAAATATTTATTTTATTTGCCATTATTACGGAATAACTGATAAAATTATGTCTATTACATTAGATAACGCTTCTTCTAATAATTATGCTATTACAATTTTAAAGAATAGTTTCACTCCGTCTTTTTCAGATCATTTTCATACAAGATGTGCGTGTCATATATATGACTTAGTTGTAAAAGATGGTCTATCACTTTTTGCAGACATTAATGATAAAATACAATAAAAATAATAGAATACAACGAAAATAAGAATATAAAAAAACTTGTCACGATTGCGAACTACTTTATAAAAAAAATCCCAAAGAAGTACCCACTAGGTGGAATTCTTTGTACGAGCAATTACTTATTGCTTATGACTATAGAAGACGTATAACTTTATTTTTTAACGCCCATAATCAAAATTCAACTTATATGGTTGTCGATAGCGATTGAGATAAAATTGTCGAACTTATTGTATTTTTAGAGAAATTTTTTCAAGCAACAAAAGAATTTTCCGGTATATATTATCATACTATTTCAACTATGTTATTTTATATAGCTCTTATATTTTTATTACTTAATGAACATATAGATAAACCAGCTATTAAAAAAATATTTTATTCTTATTCCCACTATTTATATTATTGGTGTTGTATTAAATTTGACTATTAAAATAGACGGATGTAAATCACTTATTGAAACTATTTATGATTGTATAACAGTACTACCACCTCCAAGTCTCAAAAATCCAAATGACACACCACCTATTGAACAAACTAAAGAAGAAGTGTTGTATAACATAGAAAATGAATGCAAAAAAGTTTATAGGTATTACCAACAAGAAAATGCTAGCAACCAACCGACTTCCATACCATCATCTTCGTCAACACAACCTCAAAAAAGACATGTTGTTTATGCGGCTAGTATTGAAAGCCTAAAAAATAGAATGTGCGGTGTAACACTACTAATCAAATTAGCGAGTTTGATATTTTTGTTTTTGCAGCGTGTTTTATCATACCAAGCAGTTGTCAATGAAGAAGGAAATAAAGACTTGCTGAAATACTGGAGGGGGAATGAGAAGACCTTTCCGACACTTTCAATGATGGCCCGAGATGTTTTGAATGAGAAATTGGTTTAAAATATCTGTAAAGGAAAATTACATAGTAGTACTTTGTTTTGGTTTAATGCTTTCAAATATTAATCGTTTCTAATTTCTCCCAAAATGTTTGACATTTCAGAAAAAAATATTTAATATATACTTATAATTAAGTTTTTAAAAAGAGATAAACGATAATTTAATCAAATATTCTTATAATTAAGTTTATTTAATGTCTTTACTAAATAACGTGTACAAATATCTTAAAAACAGATAATATCAACATGATGGATTTTTTCTTTGTATTTATTGTCGTATCTTGAATAGTTAAGATGCGCACAAATTGACTCAAACATTATTGTCATTTAAAAATATTATCTCGAACTCATTCGTTTCATCTCTTAAAAATTTGTCATATATCCAATTGAATATGGATATTTATAACTAAAATATGTGCATTATCTACCTCGCATCTCCATGGTGCAATATTTTATTTAATCAAGCATAAGTTGCTATTTTCTCGTTATCTTTCATTTTGTCAAAAAATATTTTAAAAAATGAGAAACTATGAGCTTAAAAAGTCATCAAAAAGCGTATTGCTTATATAGAGTACTTTCGTTTTGTCAACTCTTCGATTTTTTTTACCCTTATCAAGACGAGATTTGATAAAGTAAAACTTTTAGTTTGATTTATTTTATTTGTATTTACTGTGATAAAGACGAAGGTAAAAATTTCAGGTGCTTTCATAACATATAAACGATCAATAATGCATTTCTCAAAGTTTGAATTCTTTTGCATAATTTGGATGATCTTAAATGACTCTAAAGTTAGTAATCTTACGATACACGACACGAGTACTTGTTATGGCAAAATAAAATCAATAGAAAGTACATTTTGAATGAAAATTCAAAAAGAAAAAGAAAATAGAAGAAAACGTAAAATTACATACTATACCCTTGCTGAAAGAACCCGGTTATTTTGTCCGCCCCATGTATCAAATTGGTTACTAAAACCCGCAAGGCCCTCGAGCTAAAACCCTAACCCTTTCCATTAAGAGATCTCTGTTGCTCTCAATCGCACTCTCCTTGTCTCAACAAGCTTCAATGGCGGCCTCAGTTATATCAATGGACAAGATTAAAGCTTTCTGGCACTCTCAGGTTCATGACGAAGAAAAATGGAATCTCAATATGGTATCTCATTTTCCTTATTTTCTCTATTTCTTAAATACACGTTATTCATATATACATATCAGTAACCTGAGAGGAATATGCCTTGGTATTTGTTTTGATGGATTTTATGGATGATTTGGTTTATCGAATTGATGAATAATCAAAGGGTTTTTTATTCGTGTTTACTTGTCAATAGAAGTTAAATCTATTGTTTTTGGGACAATAAGATATTTGAGATAAGATTAGAAAGAACTTTAGTGAAAGCTATGATCTATAATTTAGTTGGTTGGAGGATCACCTTATATGACATTTGAAACATGTTATTATTAGAATCTATAAGTTAATTAGTAGTAAACAATCAGTTGAATTAGGACAAAAGAAGTGAGATTTTTAAAATAATTTGTTAATTCTTGTAACAAGTGTTGACAAAACACATAAGATCATCCTCTTGAATATCTGGTTATAGAATCAAATCAATTAAATTTTGAATTATAGCTTTCACTTTTATACTTTGTTGCTCTGTAAAAATACTTTTATGTTTATTGTCCAAATCATGATTTTTATGTAATGCATATTGAGAAAATATTAGGGCTCTCTGAACATACATATACATACACACACATAGAGACGAATTATTACTAGAGGATAGGAGAATTTTCAGCAAGAAAATCATTTCAATAGCATGTAGAAACATTTTAAAAAAAAAGTAACCTCTGTTTTCATCAATCAGACGGCTCAATTGTCTGCGTCATTTTCTTCTGCAACTAAAACATTACTAATGGAGGATAAGAGTATTATTTTGTATAGAAATAAAAATTGATGAGTCCGAATAGAAATGACAATCTAATCATCCGTGTGAATATAGTACTACATAGGCCAGAAATAAAGATTTATGGCTGTGATTTCTGTGGGAATCACCAAATTGTAGAAGCTTTAATGGTTGAGTCCAATGGAGAAAAGCAACAATTAACAATGCAAGAGCTTTGGTATGGGGTTGAATCTGAGAGTGAATAAGGTAAAAAGGGAGAGGGGGACAATTTGTGTGGAAAGGCAAAAAAGGTCCCTCACAATAACACTTCTTAATTTGTTGTTAGGGACATTTAAGGAAACTAGAATGTGGCTACAATGCTAGCCTACTTCAGTCATATAGTAGGTTAGCATTGTACCCGTTTTTTTTTGCTTTCCATTAAAAGTTTCTAACAACACATTAACAATATTAGAGGATTCTTTTGTCTTCCGTTCAATAACTTAAACACAAATTTACTTCCATCATCCCTTTCCATCTGCTTTTCTGTCCCTCTTTTTATTCTTTCTACCCTCTACATAAGTTCAACCAAAAGCCAAAACCTTTTTCAATTGCTCATTGTAGCTTTTCTAAAATTATTACCTTCTCCTTATGCCGTTTCTACATTTTGGAATTTTGATGTTACCTCCATTAAAGTTTTCATGACCCCATCCCACGAGAACTCATTGCTTCTGGGGAAAAAAGCGTTACCACAATTTTTTGTTCTACCCTTTAATTTGGGTTTTATAGTTGAAGAAGAGAAAACACTACAAATGCTTTTTTAGCTTGCATATTGCAAATAGGTGATTGAAGAATGCAGCAGGGGTAGGAAATTTTTTCACAGATATACAACAACAACAACATACCCGGTGAAATCCCACAACAACAACAACATACCCATATATAGATGATTGATAAAATTTCCTTATTATTACTGTCTTGTTAGGAACATTTTAACGGAAAGAGAATGTGCAATGTTAACCTACCACCATGTAATAGGTTAGCGTAACTTATGTATACACGCGCGCACACACACATATATATATATATATATATATATATATATATAATAGGTTAGCTTAACTTATGTATACACACACATATATATATGTGTGTATACATACATTACGCTAACCTATTACATGGTGGTAGGTTATATATATATACACTATATTAGAAGTATGTGTTAGAGTCCAGGATCGACATGTCTGTTTATTGACATTAAAAATCATCTTTAAGCTATGTTGTTCGGACTCTTCAAAAATGCGACCGGTGTGTGTCGGATCCTCCAAAAGTAGTGCATTTTTGGAGGATTCGACACCGATACGACAACATTTTTAGAGAGTCCGAGCAACTTAGATCCTAAGGGTGTTGTAGTCATTTGCTTCCTTTATTTAAGATATACACTGATCTCTTAGGTTTGTTACTTAAAATTATTTTTTCTTTTACCTTCGTCTTTTCTTCTAAATTTTGACATGTATATATATTTTCAAGTACAAAACCTAAGAGATCAGTATATATCTTAAATAAAATAAGCAAATAACTAAAATACTCTTGACCAAAAATGTCAATAAACAAACATGTCGATCCTGGACTCTCACTCATACTTCTAGTATAGTAGAAATATATATAGATATATATAATAGGTTTTCCTAACCTACTATATGAATCTGTTGATAATGGACAATATTGCAAGTTCATAAACTCAGACAAGAATTCATTGTGTGTTCATCATAAAAAAATGTTTGATCTTTATCTTTTTTAGTTGTTTCAAGCTTGTACACGGCCATATCCAACTCCTTGTAATGGACATAGGTTCAGCTGGGGAAATTATAGAAAATGTCATGCAACACTACTTGTACTCATATGATATCTTCCCTTTTAAAGAAAGATCCAACTCCTTCATTGATTTCCTAGTGAAATCTGCATAAGTATAAAAATAGAAATGCAAATCGCCAATTCAAAGTATGTTGTGTGAAAATAGAATTTCAAACTGACTGAAGATGTCTCGCCTTGCGTGGGTGCACAAGTGTATTGTACACCAATGTGTAAGCTGATTGAAGGTTGGATGAAACATAGAAGATCTGCCTGCCGCTTTGGGCAAATAGAACTTATGTAAAAATTAAATTGTGGTGTTCGGTGGAATAAGCCTTTAAATTTGGAATCACGTATATGGTGTTGGAATGACTATTGAGTTTGATGTTTATAAGCCTCAAATTTAACCCTATTGAGCTACTCGATGGAAGCCAACTGCACCTTCAACATGGGCAATAGCAGACATTGTTATGGTATTCTGATTTAAGTTCGCCCAATCCTCGCTCTAAAGGTTAAGCTTGATAGACTGCATAGTTTCTTCAAAAATAGTCCATTTTACTTGATACTGCGATAATATAATTGCAATTTGGCCACTCTGTGAAGTCAGAATTACCTGATATAAGGTCTGTTAAATGCTTCCATGATTTGCTAATGACTGTTTTATTTCATTTTGCTATATTGTTCTTGTGCTTTCTTGGTAAATAATGAGTATTCGAGTGCTAGCCTAAAGTTCCTTGTGGTGGATTATTGTTTTTGTTTTTAATACGTCATAAGATCCAAGTTGTAATGCTGATATGAAATGTAATAGTAATATTTTGTAAAGATTAACCAAGCATATGAAGCCGAATGAAGTTCTCTGTTTCTCCCCTCATATAAGTTTTGCTTTGTTGTAAGAAGACTGAATTTCTCAAGTTACATTTGCTTATTTTTCCTTTCCTTTCCTTTCCTTCCACCCCTTTTGTCTGCGGACCGAAAATTTAGTTGTGCCCAAAAAATGCTTTTCAGGTTTGTGGTTGTGTATGATTCAAACAGGGTTTCTCACTTTCTGGTTTTTGTATATTTTGCTAAAAATTTAGGATCTTTATCTTATACTTCCTACCTACCTTCCAATTTTTTCCATTTTTCTCTTGCAGAAACTGCTTCGAGCTACAGCTCTCTTTGGTGGTTCCATCATTTTGATGCGCCAGTATGGTGATCTCATGGCTATCTGAAGGACGATTGATATTCATTCTAAGCTTCAGATTTCAGTCGGATTAGGACCTAATCTCTGCCCTCCCCTCTTTCTGAATGAAGTACGATTTTTTATGAACTAAAATTAGTCATATTTGCTGACATGGATTTCTTATATTACCTAGGACAGTTTATTACCTCATTCGTTTGTGTTGCCCCTTAGTATTTGAAATTTCTAAATACTCTATATGTTTGTGACATGGATGGGAAAGAGCAAAAGAGTAAATTGAGCCTATTGTTCGTGTTTCCCTGTTAATTTTTTGCTAGGTGGCAATGAACAGAGCCTCGTTAGGAGGTTTTACCCAAATTTCATACCTGTGAAGAACCTCGTTAGTTGGTCATGTTTATAAGGTAGGGTAAACCTCGTTAGTTGGTCATGTTTATAAGGTAGGGTAAACCTCGTTAGTTGGTCATGTAACAAAAATGCCTGTTATTAACAGCCCTGAAAACCCTTCATTAACACTTTGGCAGTGAGACTGTTTGGAACTGTTTTCACGCTCGAACCTGCATATTTATGCCAGAATTATTATTCAGTTGGTTCATTTCCAGCCCAATCTCTTGCAAAAGGTTTTCCAAGAAAATCAGTAATCTGCATAAGTTAAATCGAATGGTGTCATAGTCTTTGCAGTGAGTCATATAGAGATTTCCTCTCCAACAGGCGATCTCAACAAACATAATCTTAACTTCCTTCTCACAAGATCTGTGCTCTTTCCGAATTAGCCTTCTTGAGCTTACTTTGTTAGAGCCTTCCCCATTAACATGATTTATTCGTGGTATCATTTCAATACTGACCCTGCGGATCAGAGTGATGTGTGCCGTTCTCCATTTTGTTTGCTGGTCAGTGTATTATAATTTGGTAGTTTTATCAGTGAATTGTGTCAAATTAAGAATGCTTTTCCACTGGGGTTGCTTATTCAATCTTGAAAGAAAAAATTGTTACCTGATACAAGTAAATGGCAAACCAGTGACAATTAACAAAAAAGTTGCTCGCAATTGATAAGAGGAAACGATGGAACCAAAATCAGCACGGGGAGTCCTTATTCATTCAATCTTGGAATCTTCCATTTATGATGTTGTGACTAAAGCTTTCATTGACGAGTTATCTAACGCGACCAGAGTGGCTGTTGTGTCACCTTTTGAGACTTGTTTCAGCTCAAAATATGTTGGTAGCACGAGGGTCGGACCAGCTGTTCCTGCTATTGATCTTGTGTTGCAGACTACACGAGTTTATTGGAGGGTTTTTGGTGCAAATTCAATGGTGAAAGTTGGCCAAGATGTGATCTGCTTAGCATTTGTGAATGGAGGGCTTAATCCTACTACTTCAATAGTTATAGGAGGATATCAACTTGAGGACAATCTTCTACAGTTGGACCTTGTTAGGTCAACACTTGGTTTTAGCTCATCCCTTTTGAGCAGCCAAACTACATGTGCCAATTTCAACTTCACATCTAAGGCTTAAAAAGCTGCCTTAGCACTATCTTTTCCCATTCAAAATTGTTGTACGAAAGAGAAGAAACAAACAATGATGAAACTTCATAATAAATTCTTAGAACTAGTTTCTACATAATTAGGCAAACTTCTTTCAGATTATTCTTGATATCTAGCAGTAGCAGATATATAGTGTTGCCATATACCTAAGTTCCTGCAGAAATACAAAATAATTTTGGAAACAACAGTTATCGTAGCTTATGGTGGAACGTTAAGCTCTGAATTGCATCGAAACCTTGCAAAATCAATACTTGACAACCCAATTAAACCCTCAAACCTAGTGAATCCAGGTCTGCAAAAGCTTCTTCGGTACACTAAATAAATAAACTGCTCATGGATGATCAAAATTTTAGCCTTGGTGTTGCAGTATCCCAGTGATTTCCTTCACAATGAGCCTATTGTTCGTGTTTTCATATTGATTTTTTGCTAAGGTTGAAGCTGAACAGAACTACATCAGTTGGCCACTGTACCAAGTCATTCTTGTGACTACTCCTGGCCAGGTTCAACAATGATGGTTGTTGTAAAACCCCTGGAAACCTCTTCATTAATACTTACATTGGCTGTTACTGTAGAGGATGTTTTTTCGTCAAATGAACACCAAATTGTTACAATGCCAAAATTATTGTACAGTTGTGTTTAGTTCTTGCAAAAGGTTCTATAGGGACTTGAGGACTATGAAGGAGCGCCTCCTCCTAAATTTGCTTAGGCTTAGCTTCCCAAGAAAATCTGTATTTTGCTTCAGATAGTTCTTCCAATACAGATGTACTCCCAGAGCCTCATCGACATTTCATTATCACAAGATCCGTCCTCTTACTTTTTGAACTTGGTCGTTTGGTAGAGTGTATAAGTATATGTTGAATAGAGTGTATTAGAAATAACATACATTGCATAATTCTTTTTAAAAAGTGGTTGTTTACAAAAATACCCTCCTCCATACTATATTATATGAGGGACTTAAGGGCAATTGTGTTTTGAACGTGCTTATGCATGTATTAAAAACTCTTGCATTGCTAATAGTACTATGGTTTGCTATATATTAGTTATGTATATGATAATATCAAATATGATGTATAATTAATGCTTGTATTAGTTATCCATTGGTTGATATTTGTCCTTCTACATCTAAATATACAAGTTTTTGTTTGTTTCCTGAAAACGAAATCAATAAGATCTCCGGAGTTCTTCTTTCTAATTTCAGATTATTAGATTTGAAAAATTGAAAAAAGTTGTTCCATCAATTGGTTTTATAAATTCGTTTTTAGTTTTATATCTTTTTTCCAAAAGATCTTCGTGTCTACACATAAGAAATCTAATAACATAAGAAAGTAAATATAAGTGATTATAGAAGATCATTTTCTCATTGAGTTTAAGATGGGCAATTGATTAAACCAATAGTCAAAGATCAAAATAAAATTTTGAAATGCGTGGAGTACTCAAAAGTCAAAGTACGTAGCTGTCTTCCGGTTTTGCTGAGTATGCAGATGCACTCAACTTGCTTTCTTCCTCGTCGACAATATGTATCTGTCATATCCTTTCCAAATCATTGACTTATTTAAATAAGCTGAGGAGTTGACTTGAAAAAGGCTTCTATAAATCATAACTTAATAATCTTCATAATTTCAGACTTCCACTTCACATCTTAATCTTGTATTATGGCTTTCACTAGCTATTATTTGATCCTCATTTATTCACTTCACTCTATCTCTTCTTGCATAGGCCAAACTTCTTTCCAACCCAAAGGACTCATCCTTCCTGTGACAAAAGACTCATCTACTCTCCAATACATCACCCAGATTGGCCAAAGAACTCCCCTTGTGCCCATCAAGTTAACAATTCATCTTGGTGGACAAACTCTATGGGTAGACTGTGAAGATGGTTATGTGAGTTCCACTTATCGACCGGCTCGTTGTGGCTCAACTCAATGTACCACTGCAAAAGTTAACGTTTGTGGAAACTGCAGTTCCACTCCTAAAATTGGCTGCAACGACAATGCATGTAATAACACCCCAGAAAATCCATTCATCAAGACTTTATATGACGGGGGTGAAATTAATGAAGACGTTTTATCGATACAATCCACTGATGGATCAAATCCTGGTGAGTTTGTTAAGATCCCAAGTTTCATTTTCACTTGTGTTCCTACATTCTTGACTGAAGGTTTGGCTAGTGGGGTGAAAGGTACTGTTGGATTGGGAAGGAATCGTATCGCGCTTCCTTCCCAATTAGCTGAAATCTTGAGCTTTCCAAGAAAATTTGCTGTTTGTTTGAGTTCATCCACACAATCGTCTGGTGTCATATTTTTTGGTGATGGACCTCATATGATGCTTCCAAATATTGATGTCTCTAAAAATCTCGTCTTTACGCCGTTGATCACCAACCGTTTTGGTACTGGATCAGTTCGTTTCCTAAACGAATCATCCTCAGAGTACTTCATTGGAGTGAAATCTATTAGAGTGAATGGCAAACCAGTGACAATTAACAAAAAATTGCTCGCAATTGATAAGAGAGGAAATGGTGGAACCAAAATTAGCACGGGTAGTCCTTATTCAATCTTGGAATCTTCCATTTATGATGTTGTGACTAAAGCTTTCATTGATGAGTTATCCAACGCGACCAGAGTGGCTTCTGTGTCACCTTTTGAGACTTGTTTCAGCTCAAAAAGCGTTGGTAGCACGAGGGTCGGACCAGCTGTTCCTGCTATTGATCTTGTGTTGCAGACTACACGAGTTTATTGGAGAATTTTTGGTGCAAATTCAATGGTGAAAGTTGGCCAAGATGTGATCTGCTTAGCATTTATGAATGGAGGGCTTAATCCTACTACTTCAATAGTTATAGGAGGATATCAACTTGAGGACAATCTTCTACAGTTGGACCTTGTTAAGTCAACACTTGGTTTTAGCTCATCCCTTTTGAGCAGCCAAACTACATGTGCCAATTTCAACTTCACATCTAAGGCTTAAAAAGCTACCTTAGCACTATCTTTTCCCCATCCAAAATTGTTGTACGAAAGAGAAGAAACAAACAGTGATGAAATTTAATAATAAATTCTTAGAACTAGTTTCTACAGAATTATGCAAACTTCTTTCAGGTTATTATATTGTTGCCATATATCTAATTTCCTGCAGATACACAGAATTGTATTGGTAAACAGTTATCATAGCTTATGGTGGAATCTTAAGCTCTGAATTGCACAGAAACCTTGCATAATCAATACTTGACAACCCAATAAACCCTCAAACCTAGTCAATAGGTCTGCAAAAGCTTCTTGAGTACACCAAATAAATAAATAAACTACTCACGGATGATCAAAATCTAAAATTTTCCATTAGAGGGGATCCCTTAATGAAATGTTGCACCGTCATTAAATAGTGAATACACAACAAAGTATGATAAACTACTAAAGGTGCATTCATCAAAGTGCAAAATGCTGAATGTCAATGAGACATTTACAATTGCTTTACCTTTACTAACCAATCCTAGTGAGCATCCAGAGTTAAAAGATAGCAAAAATAATCTACTATTCTCAATTCAGCTAGTCTCGTTACATAGAAATATTTATCTTAGACATTTCTTCCAGCAATTATTTGGACTCTGCTGCATAATCAACTGGAGCAACAGCCCTGACTGTTAGCCTTTGCCTTTTCTCATTGTTGTACTCTTGTGGTGCAACACTGACCCGGAAAAGATGAGGAACCCATGTAGCTTCCTTCCATTTCATTTGATATGCAGTTTCTCCCTCTGAGAAATAGGAATATTTAGATAAGTTAGCCACAAACTGCTGAGACACAACAAACACAACAAGAAAAAAGGTTATGTGAACTATTTTACCTCAGATTTAAGCTTGTCGAGTTCATCAGCAGAGCATCCAAGTATTTTCTCTGCTTGATCGTTGAACACAGAGCCAAGCTTCGCCACTTGCATCAGAAACTTTCAATGCCATTATATATCTGGGATCAACACATAAAGGTAAGGACATAAGTAGGCATATTTACAGGTTAATTGTAGGTTTAAGATGACTAAATATGCAATATTCACCTCAAACTACACTCAGCATCATTCTTTTGGCATTCTTCACACCAATACCCAGACGGCCAGACCCAAGAGCATGAGGAACTTTCTTGTTACATGTCTTGCAAGCCCGATACCACATAGTTTGATCAGGATTAATGAAACTTATATATGCCTTCATGCTGAAAAACACAGGCTGCCAAACAGGAAAAATAAACAGTTGAGTACAACAATGTTACATAATGCTCCGTGTATTAACAAGTCCTATTTCCTGGGTTAAGGATATATACCTTGTCCTCGCCCAGGGATGGGTTACTAGATATATATGAAGCAACGAGACTCTATCAGAGTACATAGATCGTGCTCCACTCTTGGTAGAGGGGCTCATACCAGAACCAATAGATGCTAGTGAAGTTTCTTTTCCTTCAGAATCATACCTGAACAGAATAACAGTGTGGCCTTTAACAAACTGATACATTAAGAGAAAAGTAATACCCTAGTAAAGTCAAGTCATACCAAGATCTCAATTTTTTGGCCTCAGGTAAATCTGGAATCACAACAATATTACTTTTGCTTAATGCCAATAAAGTTACTCCTGAAACACAATTAAGGAACTATGAGATTGGGACAAATAAGAGATCATGCATATATGAACAAGTTCTGTATGAAGAGGAGCAATTACCCTGGAAGTCTCCAACTTTAAGTGATTTGATTGCAACTACTGGAGATTTATCAACCATGTCTAGCAGTTCTGGTCCAACGTTGTTGGCAAGATCATTCCAAAGAGACACAACAACAGTCTTCTTCCTGATACAGCAAGTACAAATATGTTAAAAATTTAACTTGCTACAGAGAGCCAAAATATACAAGAGAATTGTACAGTATTAAAACATACGTCTCATCTGCAATGCTTTGGAACTGTCTCATTGTTACTCTCCTCCGTATGCTCATCGTAGGAGATACACTTTGGACCACCCCAATTACATCTACTATTCATTATTGAAAATATCAGTCCATAATAAAGGGTATGAAAAGGCAGCATAAAGCATTTAAGAGTTGGGTTTGCAATTTCTTACCAACAAGCTCCCTGCCATTGACATATGGACCCAATTCATCAATCGGGACAAAGCTAAATTTTGTTTCTGGAATAAAAGCTGCTTCATTAGCCTCTTCAAATTGGGAATTTTCATTCAAAGTCATCTCATAATCATTTTGCACAGTTTTGAACTGTTTATTAGCAACCCTAAGAGTTCCCTTTGATATGTTATAAACTTTCCCCAATTCAAGCTTGTCAAAAAACTTCCTTGCAGCTTCATTAAACATTGTAGCTTGTATTTGAGTACCCTGAATATAATGAAATTAAAAGGTCAAACCTTGCTAGTTATACAATCAAATTATTAGATAATTAAAATTTTGCTTACAGATGTTCATCTGTTAATTCAACATTGAACACACAGCCTTCTCCTCTAGCATTCTTGTACGTTCCCATATTCCCCTTGCTAGTTACACGAACCTTAATTGCCCAATTTCCTTGGTAAGGATTCAAAGAAACAAGTGGCTGGATTCTTCGAGTCATTGCCATTCAAGCAGATGGTGACATACTGAGATTAACCCACACATTAATCAGCCTTTCAGTACATACATATCATAACGAATAAGACCCAGGTTCTGCATGGAACCAGATATAACTTCAGATGGATTGCAGAATCCCCTTAATCTTCTTTTTTCCATCACTGGCTGAAAACCTACACGAGAAATATTTTTTAAATTTTGTCAATAAGATATCATTTGATATTTTAAAGACAATAAAACATGAAAACCAACACATAAGACTCATATAGTTAGATAGATCTGAATAAACAATTTGACAACCACAGCAAAAACAACCTTACATCTGAAAATGAACAGAGCGGAGTAATATGCAATGATTTTGAATAAACAAATAGATGTGAATGAAATACAACTTTCTGAATAACGAAGCAGATAGAAAACGACTACAAATTGAAAAAAGAAAAAGGACTTGCATGTATCTGTTGCCGGTGGACTTGAGATCCACAATTTGAACGACAATTTCAGGGAGATCTGAAGAAGAATCAGGCGACGGGTTTGCTAGAATAGTCGAAATGGCATCTGGGCTCACCATTTTAGCCATCTGATGAATCTTTCTACTAAACAACAACAACAACATACGAGCGTGGGGTATACGCACACATTACTTCGCTGTATCCGAGAGACGTTCGGAAGACAAAACATAATCATAACCGAGATAAGAAAATAGTCACAGCAAAAAAAGCACGATGAAAATAGTGGTACGAAAAGCATGAAAATAGTGGTACGAAAAGCGAATAAGAACCCGCATGGTAAGAAATAGCAGAAGAAGAGAATGATGACCGCGCCACGGTCGCGAGTTCGATCCTCTGCATAAACCTTCTTGTTGAATCGCACATGGCCAAGTGTGTTAATCGGTGGCGTGGTTTGCGGTATCACGTCGGCGGGTTTACCCCCATGACTCGAAAGAGTAGCGGCTGCGGATTCCTTCGTTAAAAAAAAAAAAAACGAATAAGATATGAAAAGGCATTCCGGGAAAAAAGTAGCAGTAACTAATATAGTAAAATATATAAACAAAGTATACTAAAGAACATGTAGCAGCAGAAATCAAACTACGAGAAATTATAAAATAATATTGCGACTATTAGTATGATAGGCGAAACGAACCTACAATAACAACACTACACTACCAATTTGTAAAGGTACACAGGACTACGCTTGACTACCTATTACCCTAATCCGCGTCTACTACCAATTTGTAAAGGTACACAGGACTACGCTTGACTACCTACTACCCTAATCCGCGTCTTCCACAATTTCAGGTCATGTTCTCAGTAAGTTGCACTTGCGTTATATCCCGTTTAATCACCTCTTCCAATATTTCTTCAGCCTACCTCTACTCCTCTGAACCGTTCATATCCAAATTCTCACACATCCGTACTGGATCATTTGTGTTTTTCCTCTGCACATGTACAAATCATCTCAATCTTACTTTCTGCATCTTATTTTCGACCGAGAACACTACCGCTCTGTTCCGGATATCATCATTTTTAATCATATTCCGCCTTGTATGCCCACACATCCATGTCAGCATACTCATCTCCGCAACTTTCATTTTTTGAATATTCGAAGTTTTGACTGACCAACCCTCCGCATGAACATAATAGATCTAACCAACCCCCTATAGAATTTATCTTTAAATTTTGGTGGCACCTTTTTGTCGTACAAGACTCCAGATGCGCGCATCCATTTTATCCACCCTCCCCCAATACGATGCGTGACATAGTCATCAATTTCTCAATTCCCTTGAATAATAGACAACTTTTTTTCTTTTGAATGACGGGAGTATCAAACTTCACATCCCTTGATACATGTGCTCCCGTTACTGAATGGTAGGGCCAAAGGAAGGACTGGAGGGGTTTTGACTTTAATGGCGGGGAATCGAATTTCTTAGGGAAAAGGTGAATAATGGGTTAAATTGGAAAGGAAGTGAGGATTTGTTTTAGTATTATAAGCATCTGTTTTGAGAAATACAATTGTCTTAGTTACTGTTTGGAGAGCCAAAGAATATTAATTTTTACTATAGTTTTTCTAAATACTTTGAATTATTAACTATTACTAGTGGCCAGGTCGCCGCCCATCAGTCGGGTTTGGCGGAGCGGACGGGCCGGGGCGGGAAAATGGGCGGGTCGAGCTGGCGGCTGGAGGGGTCGGTCGGGACTGACCATGCGTCCCGTCCCGGCCCCGCTGGGTGGGGCCTGACGGTCGGGACGGACGGTTGACTGGTTTTGTGTTTTGTGTTTTTTTAATTTTTCACTAAATTAAAAATACTAAATTACTAAGTACTAACAAAGTAACATTAACATATACTTGTCATATAGTCATAATGTCATATACATAGTCATATACTATAATATTATAGACTTATAGTATTATAATTTATAATTATAGTATTATAGTATTATACTCATATATATAATATATTTATAAACTAATAAAGTATAAAGTATAAACTATAAAGTATAAAGTTATAAACTAAATAATTAAACAAAGACAAGAATAGTGTAAAAAAACATCCTAAATTTGTTTTGTACCTCTTATATTATTAATTTCATTGAAATATCAAATATACAAGATTCAAAATTAAATTGTAGTGTACTGTTGTTGAAAAAAAAATTAAAAGAGTGAAAGACATAGAAAAATTTAAAAATTGCAATGAAATAAATTACCAATTTGAAAATATTTTTTCTAATTTCTTTATAATTTCTTGTGGTTCTTCGGTTGAAATTGGTATATCTTGATCAAATTGTTCCACGTCGCTACTCATGCCTTCAGCTAAAATGTCGTTGTAGTTGTCGTCTTCTTCTTCGTTAATCTCGGTTGTGCGCCTCCTTCGCCTCGCCGTATCCAATCTCGAATAGCACGCCATCTCCAAGTCTCCGGCTAATGAGTGTCTGTGCTCTCCTATTTGAAATCTGCCTGCAGAAAAAGCGCTTTCAGAAGCGATTGATGACGCTTGAATGTTCAAAATATCTCGGGCCATCATTGAAAGTGTCGGAAATGTCTTCTCATTCTGGCTCCAATATTTCAGCAAGTCTTCCTTTCCTTCTTCATTGATAACTGCTTGTTAAGGTAAAGTACCCTGCAAAACAAAAACATCAAACTCACTAATTTGGTTAGCACTGCTACCACCGCACATTCTATTTCTGAGGCTTTCAATATAATTAATACTAGGTGTTGACACCCAATTTTGTCCCATCTTTACTGAACATTTCATTTAGATCGTCCTTTTATCTCCAATTAATTTTACTATGCTTCTCATTCTTGAAAATCGTCGAAAATAAGTAGTTTTAATATTCTTCATTAATTATCGCATAATTTTACAATATCGAGTATTACATTTTTATAATTAAAATATAAGCATATTTTTAATTAATTGAGAGATTTGGACCAATTATCTATTAATCTCCCAACATTAACTCAACCTTATTTTCCTACCCAATTCCCACTCCTTAAATTAATTCCCTTATTCCCATAACCCATTTCTTCAACACTTAATTAAATCACACATCGCATTGATACCGCGACCCTACTTCACACCTTTTATTTCTTGGCGCAAACACCGATTACCTACCAAACCCAACGTTCCCTTTCCAACAAAACCAATAGAACCCTTATACCCACCTACCCTCCCATCGACGAACCTCCTAGAAACCACCGGTCGCGCCACATCATCTCCTTTACGCCGGATAAATCACACCTCGATCGCCCATCTCATCACTGACCTTTTCCCTTCTTTCGAATTTTTCGTAACTTTGGAACTCAATAGGAGTTTGCCTCGAGCAGAGATTAAACAACGGCGATATCTTTCGATCAAGCCCATTTCATCCTTAAACCATTAGGTAATGGCAATATCTCTGTCCCAACGTTTTCTTTCTTTCAAATCCTTCTGAAAAGGTGAGATTTTGCCCCTTTTCATGAACTCGTTTTGTCAAATCGACAGACACTTTCCCTTGGATTTTCGAATTTCAAACGAAAAATTTCTTGAAGCAGCTGTTGAAACCCCTGAGTTTTGGACTATAAATATAACCCTTTAGGTTGTGTTTAAGGAGGATTTTTTCGGTTTTGAAGAAACTGAGAACAAATTTGAGATTGTTTTACCACTGTGAAGAAGTTCAAAATCAGAGAAGCCTTCTCACTCCAAGATTCCCCTATTCTCATTCTCAGTTACCACTCAAAAAACATTCATCTTTATCGTTATCGCATAGCATAAAAACCTTTCCGAGCGGAATCGTCGAGTCGAAACACGCCTCGGTTCGCTGCCCGGAGAAGGTAATATCGTCTCCTCTATATTTATTTTCTTGCATTTTTTTGTTATGTTAATCATGTGTTAATTTATTCCTTATGCTTGTGTTCTCTCATGACCGGATTATATTAAGTATGGTAGCTTATTTAGTTAATTCTTCTTAATGCGGTCAGCTCGAGATTAGTACGACATTTAGTGTAATGTGACGAAAATGATGGTTAATACATGTTTAAAGGAATTAAAATGTTGATTAGCTAAACACCATGTGATGTTGTTGGTTTGGTCGATTATTTATACCTCAAATAGGTTGTATTGGGTTTATATTTAGCATTAGGTGATATACGCGTTGCTTTTAGTATTTTTTTCAGCGAGGGTTATGATAGGATTGATTAGCTGGATGTTTGCTTTCACTTTTAAAGCCGTGATTTGAGTTAAATAAAGTTTGAATGGGTAGCTCTTTACTTGTCTAAATATCATATGCTAGGAAGAGACACATTTTTGATTCTTGAGGATGTAAATGTATGTTAGACAATTTGTTCAGATTGGCTCTGAGATCGATGGATCATTTAGAGTAGGCTCGGTTTTAATACCTTTTCTAGCTTGTTAGGAATCTCTGTACATGAGCTTAACTAGTAAATTGGGGATTGTGTGTGATCCGGATCTTCGTTTTGACTAGTTTAAGGCAAAATATGAGACTTGGATACCTGAATCATGCTTTTTGAACTGGTCTGTATCGTGCAATAATAATCTGGCTGTTTAAATAATTATTTTGGCTTATAATGAACTTGACAATCACCCTAATCATGTTGTGTCCTGTTTTGAAGTATTAGTGTGTCTAGAGTAGAATATAAAATGACCATATGTGTAACAAAGTTTCATATCGAAAGTGTTGTCCTTAAGTGTCTATTTAATTATCTTTCTCCGCTCCACATATCTGTTACTTACCCAATCTTCCTAAGTATCTCTAGATGCTTATGATCCTATATCTTCATCAGAGCTTAAATGGTTTCACACTTTTAATGACTATATTTCTGCCTCTATGTTCCCTGAAATACTTATCTACTTGTTTTTTTCCACTAGATGCGGACATATACCCTTGATAGCATGTGACTGTCATAAGTTGCTCGCTTTATTATAACAGTATGTAGAAAGGTCTTGATATGTGTAGATGTACTTAGATTGTCCCAAATTGACTGTACAATTTACCTCTTTGTTGCCATCATGAGGATAGACATATGATAGCCTATATTGTTCTCACATAGCTCATAGGTTTCACAAATCAACCTTAAATCATTAAGGATTACCGACTTAGTATTTTGTTTGCTATTGGTTAGTCCCGCAAGTTTGCCCTTCTAAACCGCTGAGTCACTCTCTTACATACTTTTATCCATTGGTGGGAAGCGTATGGTTTTAGTCTAATTGAAACCGCTTATTTGTTGCATAAAAGTATTTGGGCCTCTCTATAGGCTCCACTGTCTGTGCTATTTAAATTGCACATTAAGATCTATATATAAGTCTTACATTAGTTTTCCCTGCATATGTATTTGATGATTGTGATTGTATTTTAATCCTTTTCTTTCTTTTCTTTTTACACGAACAACGTCGGGAGCTACAAGAAGTTTCATTATGAGACTCATCACATCCCTCGTCAAATGAAGACCCACGACTACGTCCCTTGCATTCTCTGGCCTCAGGACTTCTAAACAAATAGGGCTGGATGATATCTTCATCCGTCCTAGTCACATCTTTTAAATTCTTTAAACTCCGCCATCTTTATTTGTCGTCTTGTTATTTTATTATGTAACCCTGTATAACTATTGAAATGCTTAGAATAGTTAGGCCTAGATTAACAATTAAAAAAAAAGGGGGTAGTTCTAAAATCGGAAACCCAACGCTAGACTATTTTAGGCTCGTTATACATGTCTAAGCTTTCAAAACAATTGGGTCACCTTTTTATTTGTGTGATTAATCATAAAAAAATAAGGTTTTACTTTTACCTAATTTGCTAAAAATGAACTTTCACAAAAAATCATCTCTTGGTATTATAAATAAAATTGTTCTCTTTACTTTCAATTGCCAACATAAGTATTTTACAAATAAAATAAATGCATATTTTTACCCATACATGTATTTTTATAAACAAGTCTTACAACTCTTTTATGTTATCAAGAATGCGTCTTTTGTTATTAAAAACTTGCAACGTCTTTATTTAACATTTATAAAAGATTACATGTTAGCACAATAACATTAAGCCTAAGTTTGAACGGATAACCGCAAGTTAGCGGATCTTAGAGGGTGCCTAACCCCTTCCCTTTAGGATAATAAAGAATCCTTACCTAGAATCGTTCGTGTACAACAACCTTAACCGCACAAGCCTGGGCTGGGCGAAAACGGCTTTCCTTTTAAATTAAAGCACCTCTCGCATCACATAGCTTTCGCAAACCTTTAAAATGGAGATCATTCGTAGTATTTTATGCTACACTCTTAGTGTCCTAATTCACTATAATAATTAGGTGGCGACTCCTTTAAATGCAATTTTAGGAATCCAACCATGTAGCAGTAATCCCGTTCCGACTCCGGTTGAAATGGGGCGTTACACTAGGCCTAGCCACAGAAACTGCTTGTCTTTTTTTAGGTTGTGTTGAAGAAGAAGATGGTACAAAAGTCGGTTGGTTACTAGCACTTTCTTGCTGGTAATGCCGATATACTTTTTTGCATTCATCTTCTACGCTATTCAACACTTCTTCTAGCGTTAGTTCAATAGGTGGCTCAACATTTAAATTTTTGGGAGTTGGAGGTGGTAAATGCGTCCATACAGGTATAAATATTTTGAATAAGACTTTTACAACCCTCTACTTTAATAGTCGGGTTTAATACAGCACCAATAATATAAATAGGGGGAATAAGAATAAAATATTTCTTTAATTTCATAAACATTTTTTTAATAACTGCAGTATAAGCAGGTTTTTCCATATATTCTTTAAGAAGTAAAAATATTATAGCTATATAAAACAACATAGTTGAAATAGTAGGATAATATAAAGTAGAAAATTCTTTTGTTGCTCGTTGAAAATTTTCTAAAAATACAATAAGTTCTCTAATTTTCTCAATCGATCCACAATCATATCATTTGGATTTTGATTAGGCGTTAAAAATAAAGTAATAGGTTTTCTATAGTCATAAGCAACAACTAGTTGGTCATATAAAAAATTCCACCTAGTTGGTACTTCTTCGGGAATTTTTCTGTAAGATAGTCCACAATCGTGGCAAGTTTTTTTATATTATTTTCTCTGTTGAATTCTATTATTTTTAAAAATAAAGTGTATAGCAAATTGTATTTTTTCAAGAATATCTTGAAAACGTGAAAGACCATCCTTTACAACTAAGTTATAAATATGGCACGCACATTTGATATGAAAATATTTTGGAAAAGACGGAGTTAAAACATCTCTTAAAATACTAATAGCAGAATTGTTAGAAGATGCATTATCTAATGTAATACTCATAACTTTATCGGTTATTCCGTAATAATCACAGACTGAATAAATATTTTCTGAAATAAACTCACCAGTGTGCCTACTATCTATATATCTATATGCTAAAATACGTTTTGCATAGACCATTTATAATCTATCGATGACAATTCTGGTTAAATAATCATGGCGTTAGTACTACGACCTATATCGAAGTTAAAGCGACTTTGCAATTTAAATGATATAATGCATAACGTAAATCATTGATATTCATGTGCAAATTTAAATACATCTCTTTTAAAAGTTGATCTAGGAAAACCTTTATAAGCAGGATTATACATATCTCTAATATAATGAATAAAACCAGGAGATTCAGGAAATGAAAAAGGCAAACCCTCCACAAAGAACTAATTTTGCTAGTGCTTCCTATCTTTATATTTATCGTATTTAGGGCCTCTGACTCCCCGTCATAGGGTTAATTTGACCTGTACTTTTTCCTGACAGAGTATGTGAACCTTGTCCCGATTGAGACGTCTTCTCACCTTCTTTTTCAATCATGTATTGAGCATGCAAGGCTTTGTGTTTTTGCAATAGGTGTCTTCCTAAACCCCCCGTCCCACCATGACCTTGTCCAGTTTTAAAAGAATAAACATTTTTACAAGTTTTACATACAGCTACTTGATTAGCTACGTCCTTGTCAAAATATTTCCATACAACTGATTTTAATGGTCGTTTTGCCGGACCTCGTCTCATAGTAGGGGGGATAGGAGGCATTTCACTAGTGGGTGTATCATCATCTTCATTAGTAGGTGTATCATCAACTAGAGTGTCATCTAAATTAAAATCTTCTTCAATTTCAGGATAATCATTTGTGTCAAGATCATATGGTATTTCAGGAAACATTTCAGGATCTATAAAATCATCTTGTCTAGGAATAGCTGGAACAAGAATACTAGAAGAAGTACTCTTGCCCTTGTTACCACCCCTACTAGAAGAAGCCTGACCCTTACCCTTACCCAACATGCCTCTTAGTCCTTTCATTTTAATTATGCCAATAAATAGTTAAAGATAATGAAATTAAATGTGCTAAATGAAATAAAGACAAAATAATAATTTAATGAGAGAACGAATGTACCAAACGCCGACGTAGAGTCGACGTGTAATCGAGAGGTTGAAAATTGAAACTTTGCTCGATAGATAATCCTCAAGCTAGTTGCCAACTTCACTCTCAATTCTCAAATTAATAAATATATTGAATATGTAGACAATGTTGTATAGAGAATTAGAGATTGATTGAGAAATTAGAGAGTAGAAAGATTTGTGAAAATAATAAGAAGAGGAATGAGGTATTTATAGGGGTTAAAAATAAATATAAAGGGGGTAGGGGGGTTGGGGAGGAGGCCTAAAATGGCCGTTGTCCAGCCCAAAAAATGTAAAATGGCCGTTGGACAACGGTTATTTTCTCGCAGGCGGTCGGGGCGGGATCGGGCGGGATCGGGCTGGCGGGTCGGGTCGGCGGGATCATACTGCCCCGCCTGCTCGAGCCCCGGTCCGTTTTTTTTTAATAGCGGAGTCGTGTCGGGTTCGGGGTCGGGTCGGGACCGGGACGAGGTCGGGTCGGCCCGGCCCACTGGTCAGCCCTAACTATTACTCATATGACTTATAGTACTTCTGAATATGTAATTTTTACTTCAAAAATATTTAAAGATTTTATGTTCAAATTTCATAATACGAATCAAGATAATCTTTTTGAGACGAGGGAGTAATCAGTACTGTTTTAATTTTTTTCATTATAAATTGTTGGTTGAAAAAAACACTAATTGAGTTTTTATAAAAAAAAAAAAAAGAAGAAATTTTCAATGTATTTTTTAGACAAATATCAACAGTTTAGAAAGGATCTTGTTAGTCTATTAAACATTTCCTTCCAAACTCTTAGCCGACAAGCTACTAAACCAAAAATTGTGTTATCTACTTCTGATTAAATCATAGAATACTCTGGGTAACTAATTATATCTCTCGTTTCTTTTCTTTTTTCCAATATTACAGCACAACGAGTAAATATATGAAGCTTTGCCTTATCTATTAAATAAAAAATAAGATGTCATAGTCGTATATAGTTGCTGATTTGGTGGTATTTGCATTTAAACCATAGTAAAAAATAGATGGAAAATTTTAAATATTTTCTTTGTAAAAAAGAAGCGAATATCTTACTTAATCAATTCTTTTTATTCTTTTTCTTTCTTAATTGAAGTTCTCCTTCTTCGGCAGCTAGTTCAATAGTTTCTAAATTGGACGACATAGCTTCATAATAATTTTGCAAAGCTTCCGCGGAATTTTCTTCAGATTGAGCCATCATTCGTTACGATCGTCATTCAATTGAAAGAATCTCTGTTCTAGAATCGTACGTGAGATTTTCACCTTCTTTGACACGTGAAGTCATCTATCTTATGTCAGTGTTTTGTTAGTGATATGGGCAATTACATGACATTTTGTTAAATCAAGGATATGAATAAACCAAAGTATAACGAAAAATAAAATTGAATACTTTCTGAAAGACAATTTTGAATCTTTTTCCCAACTGATCCGAGTTTGAATTGGGGAACGAACGATCGTTGTAAGGAGGTAGCTCCAGGAAGGTAGTTCTTTGACCCAGTTCAGTGAGACTCTCAATTTAGCATAAGACCAAAGTACATACGTATGTCGATCTTTATGTGATTTGATTTTTTCAGTGTTTTCTTGAAACCCCTACATTTTGTTGTGGCCCTTATTAGGATCTCGATTGAATGCATTAATCACCACAATCCTCATAAACCTATGCTCGGTTTTTTTCCACAGAAACAAGACTTTTATTAGTAATTCATTAAGTATATGATCAGGGTACAGTCAGTTCACCAGCCAAGAAAAAACGTCTCTAAGGCTTCATTCAGAAATGAAAGGGCCGTCGGGCCTCTGTCTACTTTCATTAATTGAGGGGTCATTCTCAAACATTTTGGGGCCCTGTTCTAATTCGTAAAAGTGAGTCCTTAATTGGGCTAAGACCTGCAAATTATGAGTTTTTACAGTAAATTTTGGCTAATACTACTTAATAAAAAAAAAAAAAAAGGCCCTAAAAATTTTCATTTTTCAGGAGCTCTCGCACGGATCCAAAGACGATCTGTATATGATATATTTAAAGGATCGTACAACATCATTTACAACTCAACTTGGGAACATCAACCTATGCTTAATTGACATATGCAATCTCGCCCCTACATTTTGCTGTGCCCTTAATTCTTTACGTATGTCTCATCAAAATGTAAAAACCAGATCAAGAATCACTCTCCATAGTTCTTAGACAAGACAAAATAAAACTAAAAATGATCTTCATCAATAAACAGCCTAGTTTTACACACAAAATAATCATCCAGAATAGGAATTACATAACTGGTGGTCACTGAGTTCAGTAAATGAAGCTTGACTGGAGCTTGAATTGGATTTTCTTTTGTTTTAACACGAAACCTGGTACAGCTTAAATAGCAGTAACTTAATAAAACTCGGTAAAGAGCCTTAGCTAACAAAGGTGAGGATTGCCCAAGACCGTATTAAAGATAACAAATGCCTATTAACCCACCGATGTGGACTCATCAAAAAATATACTACAGTTCTCTCATTTTCTCCTTGCATTCCTTTTTCCCACTATAAACAACTCAAGCTTAAACAAATGCCTGGTGCACGTTTCACCAGCAATGGGCATAATATCTTTTTTCCTGTTTGGTAACCAAAAGAATAGCAAACAGAAATACACATCATGATCAGTCTTTCAGATTACATTAAGAGAAAAAAATGCAATCTAAACCCCAGCAGGGAAAAGGGAGAGGGAAGTGGGAGACAGCAAAATATTCAAGTTTCAGGACAAGATTGTATATGAACATATAACACTCTTGAAAGTAGGAAGAAACAAGATTTCTCCTTCTCTATACAGTGAAAATTTTGATTTACAACTAACCGATCATGTCAAAATGGACGGGGGAAACTTATAAACATGTAAGGTCTCTAATTCCTGACTCATCAGCGTCAAACAAAATCTGGAAAAAGCTCATGTTCATTTACCTTTGACACAACAAAATTCAAAAATTAGACAAAATTCAAAAATTAGAATCCCATAAGTCCTTTCTTTGTTTTGCTTCATCTGACTTCTGCTTGGACACAATAACGGAAACAAAGGTTTTTGATGAAGGCCTTCATAATCTTCTAATTACAACTCCTGGACCAAACACACAGCTCTCCAAAGGACAGACCAGTAAACCGGATGATCAAGTCATCATACTTCACCAAATGCATCAAAGTAGCGCTGTCAAACACAATCTATATACCAGAGTTTAATTGGTCATTGCTTTTTTTATTGTTATTCTCCAACCAATGTCGAAACTTTAAGCCTTTTTTATGAATGCTGTTGCTCCTTTACTACCAAACTCACCAGCCATGCACCACATCTGGACTAATCGTATTATTCCGGGAACCATGCAACCACCATTCTGTATAACTCATCACTCAAAACCATGAAGATTCATTGCCAGAAACAAAGGGACTATCAGGAAAGCAATCCTAGGAATCGAAAGAGCAGCATGAGAAGCAAGGAAACCATTTCGTTTTCTCTGCATTTTCAGTTGCTGTCGGGGTCTTTTCCTCTGATTGAGGCAGCGGCTCAGTATGTGGCTCTGTGTGCGGCTCTGCTGATTCTAACTGAGGTTGCTTCTGCTCTGTGCTAGATTCAGCTCGAGCAGCCATGCGCACTGAATAATCTTTATCCAGGTTCCCTGCCAGCCTTCATTTTATTCAGATGGGTAGGTCAATCTCTCATTAAAATTATATGAAAACACGTCCTGAATACTGGCATACACATGGAAATTGCAAAGAAGCATAATGTTCACATTGATATCCTTCTGATAGTCATATCTATGCAGAGACAATTAATTTAATCTTTCAGGTTCTCTTAACATTCTATTCAAGTGCCAACCCTGACTCGACCACACAAATGAGGATCAGAAAAAAGAAATCTATCAAAAGATACATGTCTATGTTACCTAGTGGAAGATCAAAGTCCAGAAATAAAGTTGATTATTTAAATGATGAAACCACAATATATGTTCATAGTAAGTAGCAAACAGGTCAATAGGTCATGCAGAAGTAATGTAGATGTCCCACTATACTTCTGTGCCCAGAAAGAGAGATAGAAATAAAATGTTCCCACAAGAAATGATATTCGACATTCTAAATGAACAGTAAGGACAAAATTTTGCCAATGTATCATATGAGAGTTTGAGTATAGACTGCCTACACTGGAAATGCAAAAGACATTGTACTAGTTCCACTGTCCATTGACTTATGACAAATACGTCCCTCAGCACGAGGCCTTTCATGATTTAGATCTTCATTTCCTCTTGAGACCTCCACTTCAGCTATTTCCATCTCATGACTTGACAGGCAAGGAGAGAAGTCACACATAGCAGGGGATGGGATAAAGTCTCGAGGAGTTCCTAGCTCACCCGACTGCCAAAAACTAGCATCTTTGGTAAAACTCGTAGTTCCCATGTGAATGCTAAATAATGATTCATGAGAAGTTACACTCCACTGTTCTGGATTTGCAGACTCATCTCTAGCAAACACTGAAGAAGGGATTCTATAAGATTTTGCGGAGGGCTCCATTACTTGCATGGGAGGTGATTCTGTGGTTGACGAATTGCCAGAGCTTGACCTGGAAGAATATTGAGTCGCTTCTGACTGTGACATGGAGGGTGGCACTTCAGGTTTTAAGGGTTCACTACTCATGGTAGAGCTCCCAGAAACAGACTTTTTGTTGTCTGAAAATCGCGATTTGTCATCCTTATCAAGTTTGGGTAAGTTATTAGTATTAACTGTGTAGTCAACAGATTCATAATCAGCCTTTCCAAAGGGGTCATTCAGTGTCGAGTCAGGTGATGTATTGCAGGAAGAGTCTGAGGAACTTAAAGTTTTACCGCGAGGGGAGACTTTAACTCCTGTAACAGCAAGGGTAGGAGGATTCCCTGATTTTCCATCGGTTGCAGTAACATGCTTAGGCTCCATAGCTGAAGACGTCTGACTAAATTCATCATGCAAAGTTGCCATACCAAGCCAAATAGTTCAAACCTCTGCTGCCATAGAAAGAACTGAAGTCAGAGTCAATTCTAAGTTCAAGTCAATCTATGATTTAAATCTCAAATCAATGTTTCAGCAATGAATTATCTACAATGAGCTATCTGCTTAGCCCTATGCTTGCAACAACAATTCCCATGTGAAAACTTTACTTTTGTGTTACTGATTTAGGACAAAGGTCGTACCATTTTTGAGGTTTCAGTCCATCGAGGCAATCCTGCATTTTACAGCCCTTGCTAAACAAGAGATTTGGAAAGCCAAACAGCGAAAACCAGAAGAAAAAGCATGTACTACTGAGTTATTGTATGTACGCTTGTGCCATAGAAAACCATTATTCTTTCAGATTTGTTGCCTGTGGCATTTAAGAGTTCAACCCTTCTACCCTTGCTAAAAAATTTAATCTGCGGAAACTGTTAAACTTTGCGGGAAGTATTGCAACCAGGCCTAAAAGTTGCTTTAAAACCCAAATTCTTCCAATATAATGACAGCAATGTTTAACGTAAGAGCATACAATCAACAAAGATGTCTAAACAATTTGGTGGCAGCCAAAATGTGCTTAGAGGGGATATAGATAAAGTGATGAAAATGCAGTATTTTCTGACATTTCACCTCAAACTCTTGTAGACCAAACAATTCCATTACATCAAAGATAAAAATAAAAGCTAAAACGAGTCACCATGATCATCATTAGCAAAAAAAAAAGTTACCATATCTTGAAAATAACAACAACAACAACATACCCAGTGTAATCCCACACCGTGGGGTCTGGGGAGGGTAGAGTGTAGACATATCTTACCATATCTTGAAAATATCAACTATAAAAGAATTCCTGAGCCCAAGGGATAGGAATGCAAAAGTGACAAGCTCTGAATAGAAGGATAGGAACAAGCAAGATATATGAGTTTCAACTTCTAACAGCTATAGAGTTTCTCTCTCCAATCACGAATCATCCCCCAGAATACGGTATGGGGTCGTTTGGTAGGGTGTATTAGGTAGAATAATGATGGTACTAAATTTTAGTACAATGTTTGGTTGCAAATTTAAGTCTGGTACAACTAATACCAGTATTACGTATACAACATATTCAATATTATTCTTATACATAGTAAATCATGGCATAAGTACTATTCTTATACTTATACACCCTATTCAATACCATTTAGAAATTATGCATTGCATATTTTTTAATGCAACAAACTAAATAATCGATAAAAAATAATGCCAGCATTACTAATTCAGGCATAACAAATCTCAACATCACTAATCTCAACATTACTAATACACCCTATTCAATATTATTCTTATACACCCTATCAAACGACACAAGGTACACTAAAGGTAAGGGCCAGAGGGGACAAGGTTTAAGGATGACTGAGCTTGAAATGCACTCTCGCATACTCATTGAAGTGTGATATATAGTCGAGACTAGTGTCTTCAATCTTTTCTTCTTTGATTAAATCAAGGTTCAAAAGTTGCTTAACTGTGTTTTTCATCTAACATGTGATAAGCCTTCTTGATATGTGATGGAGTGTATCTTATTGCTTCACTTTCGACTCAAAAGTTCCTGGTCAAGAATTTGCAATACATTCCAATCCATTGGTTTCTAAAGGAAAAGCTTATATCAATTAGTCATGAACTTTAGTTAAAAAAAATAGCTTCCACAGTTAGCATTTCCGGGGAAAGAATAGCCTCCTTGGAATTGTCAGTGCACTCCAAGTGCACCAAATGGTACCGTTATGGTTCTGAATACGTTTATCATTGCATCACTTCAAGAAACTATTTGGTTCTTTCTTCAAAGCCTTCCACATTACTGACTGTACCATCAAGTTACTAGCTCAAAAGAAGAACAAATAAACAGAGTGAAAAAAAATGTCTTATAGTTAATTACTTGTTTGATCTCTTATTTATCATTCTCTTCCATTACACTAATATAAGAGTTAACACAAAGGGAAATACTAGTGCAAATTATATCTTAAATTGACTGTACTCAGTCCAATTACCCAGTAATTAGGTCTCTAACCTTACGAAAATGAAGACATAGAGATACTAATCCAAAAACTTTGACCAAATTAACAAGAAGATCAGAGAGTAAGCTCCCTTGACCCTTCTCTCAATAAAGAATGGCCAAAAGTAAAAACCCAATAACCCATCAGAAATATGGTGCAATTTAGGACTTTTGTAACATTTGGGATAAAAATAAATAAACCGATAAATTACGAACCGTACAGCTATGGAGCCAGAGAAATGTTACAGAGCTTCAAAAGGAATGCGTCGTCGTCCAACCGGTTGCCGGCCGGCGATGACTTCCCTAGGAGCTGATCTGAAAACCAGAAGACCCCTTTTACCCTCGTAATACATTAATTGTGTCAATCAAAATTTTCATACAAAAACTGAACGGCAACTCTCAGACAGGACCGACATTGTCGCTGGTTTCCATGGCACACACACTTCCTTTTTCTCGGAGTATGGTTAGGAGATTAACGAAAAAATGACAAAAATGGTCCCTTATGTTTGGGGCTGGATTCAAAGTAGTCCATAATGTATGCTTTAAACAGTTTTAGTCAGTGAAGTTGTTACTTTTAAATCTCTTATCAAATATTTAACAAACTATACCCGTTAGATTTGATCAGAATTATGCGGGCGGGGGGGGGGGGGGGGGATTCCACTATAAACACCAACAGAAAACATGTAATATAATATAGTATTATATTATAGTATGTTAGTTTTAAAGAAAATTTGACGGTTATAATGAAACGTTATTATAGAGATGGATGTTATAAAGAACTCGATTATACTTTCACCATCGTATTTGCTACTTTATGTGAAATTACAACTAGTATATTCCAAAATCACTATTACATATTTTATTGAGCACGAAATATATATAAAAATAGATATTTTGAAACTTGTGATTTAATATAAGTAATAAATATTTATATGGCTATAAATTATCTTAAAATAAAAAATTTAAAATTAAATTATTATTTAATATAAAAATATATTAGAAGGCTAAAAAAGAAAAACAAATTCACACGGTACTTTTTTTTTATATTCAGGTTCACGGTTTGTACAAGACTAGTCCTGGAGATAATAATACCGATCATTCAATATTATTACCAGTAAATTGCTGGATCAGAGTTTGAAAATGAATAATTGATAGCAGGATCAATCCAAAAAAGAATCCCACGAATTAATCTCACGCTGCTTTGCCATTACGTGACAAGGAAAAAGCTGACATAATCGACAGCAGAACCAGAATGTATGCATAGGCACCTACGTTAGTCTGACTGAGTATATCATTAACACGTCAATGTTTTTTCTTTTTCTTTTTCTTTTTTTATAATCCAGGTCTTGGGGTGGCGTTAAGATTATATCGCTAAGACCGCACAAAGATCTTTGAGACTCCGTGCGACCGCATTCAATATCGATCATTCACCGCGATCGATCTTCTAGTCGGCCTGCGAGAACATGCGGAGAATCAAACCCACACTGCAACGTGTCCGCGGTTAAAGTATGACTTTAATACGGCATATACGGCCGGAAAACGTATCCGCATAGAATCGAACTTGTGACCCTAAGGCCACAAATTTGATTAATGGCCACTGGCCACTATCAGCGGATAACACGTCAATGTTAATTGGTCACAATCTGATGGGTGAATCTTCCAACCGGACCGGTTTAGTCAGCTCATCTCTCTCAATACTCCACCAGAGTCAATAGTCAAAGGTAACATGAGTTAGGAGTTAGGACTAATTAATTAAAAATTCTGGCACTAGTTAAATGAGAAAGAAACATCTTCAAATTTTCTTCCTAGGCTATGTTACCTAAATTTGTTCTTAATTTACAATCCAAAATATGAAACCCTACGAAGTTTCTTCTTCATTTTTTATCATTTAAGTATTCCTGTATTTTAGTGGAAACTACTTGTTGGAAAATCAGCAACAAATCTCAACCCCAAATATCCTCTACCGTGAGTCCGACTTTTGAGCTTAAAATACTTTTTTATTTTAGCTAAACAATACAAAAGTGCTTAAAAAGTTATTTTAGCTTAAAAACATTTAAAATAAGCCTGTCCTTGTTTTGTTTGGACCATTCTCTTCCAATAAAACGCGTAAAGGTGAAATCTTTCTATTCAGAAACTCTAGCTTTAATATCTTCCCATCTCATTCTCTAACTCTACTGTGTTTTCAGATACTTTTTGTTCCTTTTTTTACTCAGAATCTATCTTTGATGAGAGAGCTCAAAGAAACAAGCACAATCTTGGCTTGAGTTACACAGTAACTTTAATCCATATCTTTACCACTTAAACATTGGTTTTGTCATGTTACTGTTTTAACATTCTTTTTATAACTGCATTTGGTTGTTGATGACTATGTACCATGTACTCTATATTGTTGCTATAGTGTGATTTGTGGATGTTTGGCTTAGTTTCTTTGGAATTTGATTTGTTTATGTCTGCTAATCTTTTAATGTTAGTCGCTGTGAAAAGGTTTAAGAGAAGTACATCCCAATTTTGTGTAAACCTTGAAATCCTATTTCATTATAGATTCTTGGTCTGTTGAGGAGTTGAGGTTTATCTATGGAGTATTTTCTGGTCATTAGTCTTAGTTCTGAATTTTGCTTATCGAGGGTCTATCGGAAACAGTTTCTCTACCTCCCAAGGTAGGGGTAAGGTCTGCGTACACTCTACCCTCCCCAGACCACAAGTGTAATTACACTGGGTATGTTGTTGTTGTATATGGAGTAGAAGGAAGGGGGTGGAGAGTAGCCTTTTGGTCTTCTAATAACCTATTTTATCAACAAACAAAAAAATAGAGGTAGAGGTTGGTTTCAAGATTCAGGAAGGAAGGATCATCCAAAGATTAGGCCTTTTGACTAAATCAATCTGCTCTACCTTTTGCCTGAAAATGGATGATGATAAATCAGCGGACCAACATGTAATTGCTGCAGCTCATCACCTTGTGAAGGCGTTAAAATCCAGGACGAGCTTAAGCAATGAAGTAAGAAGAACTCTAGCCGATCTTGACACTCATTTGGCTGCTATGACTGAAGCAAAAGAGTATGAGACCACAAGTCTCAGAGAGATTGAAGATAGGCTCAAGTCAGCTCAGGAAAAAATCATGACCTTGCATTCTAATTGTTTGAAGATATGGGATGCTGGTCCTTCTGAACTTCATGAGTATCTGAGAAATGTAGAAGAAATTCGGACTATAATAGAGAGCTTGGAAAATATGGTGCCAAACAAGAACAGGAAACAAAATAGACTTGCAAACCAAGCTCACAGTGTCTTGCAAATGGCAATGGTAAGGCTGCAGGAAGAAGTTATCAACATTCTTGCACAGAGTAGGCAATGTTATGGGCACGAATATGTGTCGTTCCACTCGTGTGAAGAGATCGTTGTGGATGAGGAGTCGATCGTCTCAATTGAGGATGACTCAGTTGAGGGAACATCTTGCATGGAGAGTACTAGTAGAGCTGAATCAGAAGAATGTGTAATGGATTTGGTCCATCCAGGTGTTGTTCCTCATATCAAGTCTATTGCAGATCTGATGTTCGCTTCACATTATGATAAGGAATTTTGCCAGGTTTTTATCAGATTCTGGAAAGATGCATTCAATGAATACTTGAGACTTTTGTGTATGCAAAACATCAGTACTGAAGATGTGCTGAGAATGGAGTGGACTTGCTTGAATTGCAGAATCAAGAAGTGGTGCAAGGCAACGAAGAGTGTCATTGCATTCTATCTCCCTAGTCAGAAAAATCTCTTTGATCAGATTCTTGGTGAGTTTGGACCTGTTAGTTCAACATGTTTCATTGAGGCTTCAAAGGATGGCATGTTGTGTCTTCTGAATTTTGGCCAAGCTGTGGCAATTGGCCCCCTTCGTCCAGAACGTCTTTTTTGTTTACTTGATATGTATGACCTTCTAAGAGGTCTTTGTCAAGAAGTGGACGCCTTGTTCTGTGAAAACCATGGCGATTTCATTAAAATGGAGCACCATGAACTCCTGACAAATCTTGGATATTCTGCAAAAGCAATCTTTCTAGGGTTGGGGAATTGCATTGCTTCAAACACTTCAACAACTCCCTTCCAAGGAGGCGGTGTTCACCCGCTAACCAAGTACGTTATCAATTATTTCATGCTTCTGTCAGAATATTGTGATACCTTGAGGTTCCTCGTGGTAGATAATTTGGGTGGAGTTGTTGATGCACTGAACAGGCTAGACATTTCTTTTGAATTCTCATGCCCATTGACTCTTCACTTGCAGTCAGTAGTATCCATGCTTGAATCCAACCTTGACAAAAGGTCCAATTTATATAAAGATGATTCTATGAAGCACATCTTTTTGATGAACAACATCCATTACATGGTCCAGAAAATCAAGAACTCCAAAATTAGAACTTGTTTCAGTGATGAGTGGATTAAAAAACATATCGTGAAATACGTGCAGCACGAAAAAAGCTACCAGAGAATAACATGGATTCCTATCCTATCCTTGATAACCGGTTATGAGAAGTCAGGAAAGGCAGTTCTGAAGGAGAGGTGCAGAAATTTCAGTATTGCTTTTGAGGAAGTGTACAAGAACCAGACAGGATGGACTATTCCGGACATTGAGCTTCGAGAGGATTTGAAAATTTCAACCGCGTTAAAGGTAGTTCATGCCTACCGACCATTTGTCGGACAGGTGAAGAAATCTCTCAGTGACAAGCACATCAAGTACACTGAAGATGACTTGGAGAAGTATCTCCTGGATTTTTTTCAAGGTTCAGCCAAGTCACTTAATCATCATTGGAGGAAGCGGTGAAAGTTGAATAACAGTAGTACTAGTGTATGCTCTTTTTTCTTGCATTGGGCCTTATTTGTGTAATTTATCAACAGTAGTGTCTTTGTAATTCGTACCCCCGCCCCCCTAAACACACACATACAAAATGTATAGCTGCCCATAGTTCTCTTATGGTATATGCATTCCTTTTAATTTGATGGTTTCAACAGAAGATGGCCTTCAACTGCAGGTTCAAGAAAAAAATGAGATAGGAAGAAACCAACACTTTCTAGTTTTCTAAGCGACTATGACTCTACATTCTAAGTGTCACACAGGTTTAAGTCGGCCTTACAGTTAGAATCAACCAAAACCACTATCAATATCTCCTGAGGCGGAGCTAGGATTTTTAGTTTATGAGTTCTGAATTCTAAAAAATTGCAGCTTATTGGGTTGATAAATTACTATACATATTAAGTGGATTTTAAAAGCAAAAACCGAGCTTGAGCCAAAGCTACTAGGTTCTGCCGAACCCATAGGCGAAGTTGCAGCTCCACCCCTATATATTTATATGGTGGTTCAGTGATGCGATAAAAAGGCATTTTGTTTGAGGTGAGTTTCTATTGTTTGATGGTTACTTATGTTCGTTGAGAAATCTAACTATTGATTTGTTTCCACCCTGCAGATTGTTTCCAATTAACTTTGGCAAAAGTTATGGTTCCTTTCCTCTGTCCAATTCATAATTTCTCCCCTTAGTGCTGACACAGTTACTCGTCTTGTCCCAAATAATCTGTCTAATTTAACAGTTCAAATTTCGTGTGAATTAGTTGTATCACTCATTGAACAACCCTCAATCTTAGTTGGATCACGCTATTTGGTTCTATACTTGCTGAATTCAATAGATGAATTTGCGTTGGTTGTCAACCTACTCTAATGTTTCACTGCTCTCCGAGCTTGATAGACTGTGTAAAGCTCACATAGACGAGATTTTCATATCATATTTCTCTTTTTAATTTACTGACCTCCCAAATAAGATTCTAGCTGTCCTTTTCCCGGCCTTTGAGGCTTCATTTTCAATGATCCTGTATTAACTACTGGAATGAATATTGTTAGATGTCACCTTCTCTGGAATTGACGTAGCTATGCTGAAAGTGGTCACGCTGGACCATAAAGGTTGGAAGACAGACAGAAGACAATTTTTAGTAATGAAGTCTGAAGACAGGCCTAACAAGTAAAAATAGCCACCAAATATATGACCAATTCAATTGACTTTGGCCAAGTAAATATGGTCGGCTTGAATTCAAAGAGGACGGTGCCACAAGTCTTTAAAATTAGTAAGTTTAAATCATGGCATTCAATAAAAATAAAAGGGGACGCTTGTATCAGAAAGTGTTCTAGAGCAAAGAATAGGACTCACATGTGCACATCGTCTATAAATGGCGTTCAATACAGGAAAAACAACATTTGTTTCTAGCTCAATGTGTGTGCACATTGACTATTCCATCAAACTTGCTACATGACACAAGTACGAATAACTTTGTCCCCCAAGGCCTTAGGCAGATATGAAGATATCACCTTATCGTTGTTTGTTTCTATTGGGAGTGTGTTTTTCTTTTCTTAAGGTATGTCAATGTACTCGGTGTATTTTTTTTTCCTCTATTGCTTTTAGACATTCTGCTAGGCTTCTTTGTCAGCTACAAGACCAATCTCATCCTATCAAATCATTTTGATTTATTCCTTTCTCTTTGTTAATGCTCTTTTCGTTGCAGAAATTCAGCACCCCATGACTGTCACTGAGTATTTGTATCATTAATGCCTCATAATTAAAGTAAAAGTCGTTTCAAGTCTTCTCCCTTGTACGTGTATCTGTAGTTTTCGAAGTAAAAACTTCATTGGTGTGAAGGTCTCGCCTCTGTAGAGAGAACAGTGGTGCTAGGGGATAAAAAACAAAAAACTGGTGATTGATACATTTACTAATATGCTTACTTGATTTTCCTAAATAATGGATAAAGAACTAGTGAAGTTAGAAGTTCAACCTGCTGAGTATGAAAAAACAGTTTAGAACTAAGCAAAAATCCAAGAGCACTGTTGCATTTAACACTCAATCTGCAGACTAGTGCTGGGAAGCCTAATGAACATATAATTGTAGGAAGTACTAAAAGCATGTATAGTTACTACCTTTTGCCAGTATGGAGAAACGTCAGAAAGAACGACAAGACTTTGCCACCACTGTTGGAAGTATTTCAGTAACAAAAACAAAACCTCGTAATCTTTGAGTAATCAGATCACTTAACTGATTATCTGGTAGACTCATGTTCAATCTCTCCATATAGGGCTGCACAAAACCCCCGGACCAGACCAAGGACTGAAAATCCAGAAAGGTCGGACCGAAGACCGGACCGAAAAATTCGGTCCGGTCCAAGTTCGGTCATGTCCGGTCCAATATACACAAAAAACCGGAAAAAAACCCCGGACCGGACCGAGGACCGAATTTTCAGAAACGTAGGACCGAAGACCGGACCGAAAAATTCGGTCCGGTCCGGTCCAGTATACACGATGCATCATGATTCTTTTTCAAACAAGAAGAAATTGCAGGCCAACGGAAACTTGGTCATTTAAAGGCAACTACAGTTTCTCGAATGGAGTATACAAGAAATACACGCTTCTCTCAGTAATCATACTTTCAGTAGTGTCAAATAAGAATAAAATTCAATACTTCTCTGTGCAAGCAATCACAATAATGGAGGCAGAGCTAACATAAGATGCCAACTCCAGCTTAAGACACTTCAGATTTTCCTTGGCATTTATCTTTTAATACTCTTTTTTTTTCTGTTTAATAAATGAATCACTCCTATCGACTTCATGGGAAAATTTGGTTGTAGAAGTGTAAAATAGTTGTTGATTTTCCATAGTACCTTTTCCCAATAAGAAAAATAAGGACTAAGATGTGCTAAGCACTTCGTTTCGAGCCAAAGTTATTATTCCAATGACTGCCTTTCGAAGACCACGGGTTCTCCTAATTTTGTATTTACGTTCTGTCAAATGAAGCAAATTACTTCCCTCAAGTACAGCGGTCAGGTAAAACAGACGATCAAGATTCAAAATTTCCTTTAACATTAGAATAAACAATACTTTCTGCTGAAATTCTGATGATAAAAGTGCTATTTTTTCACATCCCAAAGTAATGGTCAGATGAAAAGTAACACAGTGAAGGCAAAAAAAGGATGAGAAATCGAAGTCGACCTGCAAAAGCCAAAGCAATTATCGGCATGCCGGTACCAAAGACAGAGAAAGAAATAAGGGCTTTTTTAGGAAGGCTACAATACATTAGCAGGTTCATTGCCCAGCTCACACCCATCTGTGAGCCGATCCGCGAAGATGATGTATCTTGTAATTTTGGTTCACCTTTGCGTTTGTGAAGGTCAATCATGAAAGACAACGTTTAATTAGATTCCAGAAATGCATGTCTGTCTGCTAATGAAACTGTAAACTGCATCTGACTGAAACTAAAAAGACCGACCGAGATTATTTTTCCTAGATCGAAGGTATCAATCACTTCTATGAGCGATCCAACAAAAAATAGAAAAATACGTTAAGGCTAGTAGAGATGTGGGGGTCTTACTGAATCCAATACAAAGTGTTCAGAAAGAACTATAATAATTCCAGCCATACTTCACTTTCTTAGCCCTCCCTCTCTATTTAGCTTGACTCACAATTACTTGAGCATTGGCCCAAGTCACCTAGTGCTTTCCTAAAATCAATTTATTTCCTGCTTTAGGTTATTGGTCATTCTAAGCATGTGGGCAGACTGGAAATTCAAGAAAACTGATAGTTTATATGTGCCGATTATAATTGGCCTTTCTATGATATGCATGCACCACTATAAAAGGCATAAGCTATATACTAACCTGTTGGTGTATAATGGTTTTCTAAGGTCTAATTCTTTTAGTAGATAACACAGCTAGCTCGTATGTTTCGTATCCATGGAGTAGCGCTTCTTCATTTCAGACATCTTGAACCACTACCTGCTTTCTTTTTATTTCACAAAAGCATTTACCCTGCTACAACTAGTCTATTCAGCCAACTTAGAACATGGTCAAAATAATAAGAAAGATGTTATAACCAACATGAGTAAAGAATAATTATCAATTGAAAGTAATCCATTGTCGAAAAGGAAATCGTGTTACTAAAACATCAACAGGTTCATTGAACATTGTACAACAAAGGTCTCGAGCAATAGCCGAGTTAACAAATAAAACAAGACACCTAGCAGAACGGACACAGGAAGAGCAGGCAAAGCTTTCTGATAAAATGCAAGAAGCATCAGAGTGATACCTAGACCAGCTGTAATAGCAAGATAGCATGCATAAACTGTCATGAAATCATACATGGCAGCCCTGGCAACTAATACGCTGTAGAATATGAAGTCTCCTAGCCCCAGCTTAATAGCACCTGAGGATCCCAAACCAATTCCTTCAAGTGCAAAATCCTCACTCGACCCCCCTTCGTGTAAATTCATTCGGACATTAATCCTATGCTGAATTAGCGGTGCAGCCAGCTCAGAATCTGCTCTTGAAACTTGACCATCGTCCACATCAACCCCATTCTTCTCATTCTCATCACCGAGCCTTTCAAGACCGGAAGAACTTGATTCCAAACTAGAATTGACAGTTGAATTCAAGTTAGACCTAGCGTCTAAATTTTCATCGGAGACAAAATCATTGTCCCGTCTTTCTCTCCAGACTCTCCTTTGCACAATAGCACCCCTTGGAACTGAGTCAGGATTGACAACCGGACGGGCCTCATAAACCAAAGCCGGGATATCTTCATCCCTAGATATTGCAAGCTCAACAAGTAGCCTTAGAGGCCCACCGGCCAACAAAACAGCAGAAAGGTCATACAATGCCATTGCAACCAAAAGCACCCAAGTAGTCCATTCAGGCAAAAGTGTAAACCAATAAGCAACAAACACCCCAATCACAACCAAATATCCTTGAGTAACTATAATCGCCGTCTTCGACATAAACACAGCTAAAACCCCAACAACAGTGAAATTAAACAAATTCAAACCAAAAGTAACACAATCAATAGGGACCCTAAATTTCCCAATCAAGAACAAAGATATTTCACCACCCATGAATCCCAAAACAAGAAAAGACGAAAAACCCATGTAATATTTCAAGAATTTAGTGCATCTGAAGTAGAAAAAGTAACACCAAAAGGAATGTAACAGCAGTAACAACAACAACAAAGACTAAAGCATTCAAAAGGGCACCTTGTAATTTGTCCCAATTTGAGTCTGAGCTATTTTCAGTAATAGGCATATGTGGCTATTGATGTATATGAAGGGCCTGAGGAATCTGAATCGTTGTTTAGTACTGAAAGTAAAATGACCACCAATAGCATGCAAATTGATACTGCCGTAATGATTCTCACTATTTCTTCACCTAAAGAATCAAGAACGCTTCTGGGTTTTGGAGTTTGGTCCATTGGAACCCCAGAATTTGTAACAAGAGAAAGCTCTTGTCACAGATGAGAAGAGAAGGAGGGGAGAAGGAGAGAAGAACAGAGAAGAGAGGGAAATTTGTATATTAATCGATAAAAGCAATTGCAGCAGTGCTTTGCCATATAAGGCATTACATGGATCTTTCCTGCTTTACTTAAAACTTTCTTGCTTTACTTAAAACATAAGGGCCTAAATAATAATAAAACCAACTTAATAACAGAGTCCGTCCTTGAGGACTAAAGTAAATTACTAAAACTCTTAAGTGACTAAACTTGATAAATAAAAAAACATTGTCACAATATTGTATTGTGACACTCCATCCCTCTTCAAATTCAACTTCTACCTTTAGAAATCAGCTATTTTCGGAAATTGTACCTTGATAAACTGAAAATCCTCCCATATTGCTTCCTCTGGTAAGAAGTTAGCCCACTTAACCAATATTTGAGTAGCTGCTTTGTTTCCTTTCTTGATCATTCTTCTGTCTAACATTGCGACTGGTTCTGTCAACATTTGACCATCAGCTGAGCAAAAAGGAGGATCGATGGAAGGTGTAATGTGATCTCCAATCTTCTTCTTAAGCTGTGACACATGGAAAACTGGATGTATCTTCACATTCATTGGCAATGCTAGCTTGTATGCCACTGATCCCACCCTCTGAATTACTTGGTAAGGGCCATAAAACCTGAAAGAAAGTTTGAGATTTCTTCTTAAGGCTACAGAGGACTGTCTGTAAGGCTGTAACTTTAGAAATACCCAATCACCTTTTTTCAACTCCCTTTCTGTTCTTCTTTTGTCTGCATTCATCTTCATTTTGTTCTGTGCCTTAGCCAAATTTTTCTTTAAGATCCTAGCTAGAGGCTGCCTCTCCTTGAGTAGTTGATCCAACTGGATAAATTCACTTATTTCACACAATTCTTCTGGTTATGTCTTTTCCTAATTTTTCTTAGATTCTATTTCTCTTTCGCGTGTCCACTTTAGTTTGAGCAATCAATTCAAAGGTAGTTTGACAAGGGTCATAGCCATACAATACTTTGAAGGGGGTCATTTTTAGTGAGGTATGGTAGTTGTTATTATACCAATATTCAGCCAATGATAACAGTTGTACCACTCCTTTGGTTTATGTCCAGTCATGCATCTTAGATAGTTCTCTAGGCACCTATTGAGTCTCTCAGTTTGGCCATCTATTTGTGGATGATAAGCTGAGTTGTAGCATAGCTGGACCTGCAGCAACTTAAACAACTCTTTCCAAAAATGACTAAGAAATACTCTGTATAATGCACTTGGGCAACCCATGAAGCTTGTAGATGTTGTCTAGGAATAATCTGGATATGTGTGAAGTTGTAAATGGGTGAGCAGTGGCTATAAAATGAGCATACTTACTGTATCTATCAACAATCACCAATATGGTATCTTTCCCTTCATATTTTGGTAAGCCTTCAATGAAGTCCATGAAAATGTGTTCCCATGCTCCTTCAGGGATAGGTAGTGGCTGTAGCAAGCCAGGGTAGACTACTTGTTCATCCTTGCATCTTTGACATACTTCGCATACTCTTACTACACTCTTAACTTGTTCAATCATTGCAGGCCAATAAAATATAGATTTCAACCTTTGATATGTGGCCCACACTCCTGAATGTCCTCCCAATCCAGTCTGATGCATTGTCAACACCAATTGTTGTCTAAGAGGTCCATTATGTCCCACCCAGGCTTTTCCTTTATATCTCAACACCCCTTGTTGCATTGAGAGATTATACTCACTGTTATTGCTGATTCCAATTGTTGTCACAACTTGCAACACTTCAGGATCACCTTTGTAGCTGTTCAGAATGTCTTCTATCCACCTGGGTTGTAATTGAGTTATTACAGAACATGTATTGTCCTGCTGAACCATAGATCTTCTAGATAGGGCATCAGCTACTACATTCTCCACTCATTTCTTGTAATGAATTTCAAAGCTTAAGCCCATCAGCTTGGTTATCCCCTTATGCTGTAGAGATGTAGTTATTTTCTGACCTTGTAGGAATTTTAAGCTGAAGTGATTAGTTTTAATAATGAAGTGATGGGGATGGAGGTAGTGTCTCCATTTATCAACAGCTTGTAGCAAGGCTATTAACTCATTTTCATAGGTAGACATTCTTTGATGCTTTTTGCTCAAAACTTAGCTCATAAATGTCAATGGTCTCCTGTCCTGCATCAATACAGCCCCAATACATGTGTTGCAAGCATCCACTTCCAGAATAAAAGGTTTAGTGAAGTCTGGTAGTGCTAATACAGGTGTGCTAGACATAGCCTTTTTTAGTTGCTCAAATGTTGCTTCAGCTTCCATACCCCATTGAAATTCACCTTTCCTCAATAAGTTTGTCAATGGTTTGCTAATATGTGCATACCCTTTAACAAACTTTTTATAGTAACCTGTTAACCCCAGAAGCCCCTCAGCTCCTTCACTGTTTTATGGAAAGGCCAGTCTAACATTGCAGTCACCTTGCTAGGATCAGTACTTACACCACTGTCATGAATGATATGTTCTAGGTACTCTATCTGACATTGCCCAAACTCACATTTGCTAAGCGTAGCAAACAAATGATGCCTTCTCATCAGCTTTAACACAGATTTCAGTGTAGTAAATGATCATCCATAGTCTTGTTGTAGATCAATATATCATCAAAGAACACTAAGATGAATTTCCTTAAATGTTCCTTGAATACACAATTCATAAGGGATTGGAAAGTAGCAGGTGCATTGGTTAAACCAAAGGGCATCACCTTAAATTCCCATATGCCATGGTGAGTTCTAAATGCAATTTTATGCTACTCTCCTTCCTTTATTCTGATCTGGTGGTAACCAACCCTCAAATCAATCTTAGAAAACACCCTGGCTCCACTTAGCTCATCTATCAAGTCCTCAATCATAGGTATAGGATACTTATTCTTAACAGTCATGTTGTTTAGCTTTCTGTAGTCCACACACAACCTCCACGTAGAGTCTTTCTTTTTAACTAGTAAAACAGGAGATACAAAGGTTGATTGGCTGGGTATCACAGTATTAGCCTTAAGCATGTCAGTGATAATAGCTTCAATAGTATTATTCTGATCATAAGAGTATCTGTAGGGTATTAGGTTGAAGGGTTGGGCTTCAGGAGTTAAGTTTATTACATGATCACATGGTCTTTTTGGGGGTAGTTCAGTAGGCTCATGAAAAAAGGAATTGGTATTTTTGTAATAGTGTGTTGATAGTATGGTGTATATTATGTTTCTCCTTACTTGGTCTAACTGGTTTGATCATTGCTATCTCAGCAACTACTTCACCAGTACCACATTGTAACATTCTCTTCAACTTTTCATTGTTCATTGTTGCTAGCCCAGCATCTTCCTGTTCTCCATACAAGGTTATCATTCTTCCTCCACTCATGAAGCTCAAGCTATGGGGTCTGGTGTGTAGTATCACAGGTGCCACTCTATCAATCAAGTCCATGCCCAATATCATATCACAACCCCCCCACTTTCATTAATCTTAACCTGAAAGTGAAAGGTTCATTCTGCATATTCCATTTAAACATATGGCTCTCTAGGTGACATATCATTTGCACATTAGCTATAACAACTCTCATAGGTTTTTTCATAGCTTGTATGAGTAATCTTAGTTTCTTCACAATGTATGGATCTATGAATGAATGGGTAGATCCACTATCTATCAATACTGTCATAGGTGTTCTTCCAGTATAACCTATGATTTTTATAGTTGATACATTTCCTTTGTAAGAATTTATACCCAGTAAAGCATTTATAGATACCTCAGTTTGTTCCATGTGCTCCTCCCCTGCCTCCTTCAAGGTTTCAGCTACATCCACAAATACCTCCTGATTTTCCCTTCTTCCTCCACTACCATTCCATCCATAGTATTCAAGACTCTTAACTCGCATTGATGCCCAAGGAAGTATCTCTCCTTGCATATGTAACACAACCCTTGTTCTCTGAGGTTCTCTAAATTGAATGGAAGTGTGTTGGGCTTGTATGGAATTTTATTCATGATTCTGTTGGCAGGAAATGGAGGTCTGTTAAGTGGTTGGGTAGTAGAATTTTTAGGGGCAGTGGGCAGAGTGTTCTTATTGTAAGGGGTGATCACAGGCCTGGGACTATAATTTGGATAACTTTTATGTTGAGCAAAGGGAATGAGGGCCTTGAAGGACTCTTCATAGAGTTTGGCAGTTTCATAGGCATCCAAAACTGTATGGGGATTGGTCATCTTAAGTAAAGGTTTAGTTTCGGCTTCAACCCACTAATGAAACTAGACACATAATGAATTTCATTGAGTAAAGGGTTGATTATAGTCATATAACCTGTAAGCTCCTCAAACTTACTTTGATACTGATCAACACTACCAGTTTGCACGATTTTGTTGAATTCGTCTACAATGTCTTGTGGTCTAATGTTCCCAAATATCCTACACAACTCATTGTTGAACCTAGACCAAGTCATATCCCCCTTATTACTGATCAAACAACTATCAAACCACATGTCATCCTTCTCTCCGATATGAACCGAAGCATAGCTAAGCTTCTCCTGCTCATTGATGCCGTATAATTCAAAGAATTTTTCGCATTTCCTCAACCAGCTTCTGGGGTTAGTTCCATCAAATTCGGGGAAGTTTATTTTGGGCTTGAGGGTTCTATAGTTATTGTTGGTATCAGGGTTGGAAAGAGTTATATTTGGGGTTATATTTGGGGATGTTGGAGGTGTTATAGAGGTGTTAGGTTTACGATAGAAGGGTGGGCTTGAAAATAAGGGAGCAGCTGGAGGGAAGGTGAAACCTCTCCCTGTCGTAAAAGTCGAAGGTGTATAAACAGCTTGTGTGTTGTCGATAAGGGTTTTTGCACCTGAAGATTGGCTGTACTCTTGTGTCGTTGGTACTGGTAGTATCCCCGCGGTGTTAGCATGTGTCGCTGCTGGTGTGATTTGCGTCGATCCTCCCGATGGACCTAGATTCAACCCAGATATGATGAGTTCCAATCTTTTGTTGGTTTTCTCCAATCGTTTGTTGGTTTCGCGAGTTTCTTCCAACTGTTCCCGAAAGTGTTCCTGGTTTTGTTCGAGGGTTTCGAACCTCTTGCTTGTGTCGTCGGCGAACACCGCCAGTTGTGTCTTAATCATCCGAATGTCATCGTAGACGATTTGGAGCTCAGGTGATGTTATCGGTGGCTCTGATGCCATTTGTAACTAGAGAAAGCTCTTGTCACAGATGAGAAGAGAATGAGGGGAGAAGGAGAGAAGAACAGAGAAGAGATAGGGAAATTTGAATATTAATCGATAAAAGCAATTGTAGCAGTGCTTTTCCATATAAGGCATTACATGGGTCTTTCTTGCTTTACTTAAAATATAAGAGCCTAAATAATAATAAAACCAACTTAATAACAGAATCTGTTCTTGAGAACTAAAGTAAACTACTAAAACTCTTAAGTGACTAAACTTGATAAATAAAAAGATATTGTCACAATATTGTATTGTGACAGAATTGGATTAATCTTCGGATTCCTTTCAATGGGTGTTGAGGATTGCCTTTTGGATTTTCAGTGGTTAGTTGATGGTCTGTGAGAAAATTTGGGTACTTTCCAATTTTGACTTTGGATCAGAGAGAGGAAAAAAAAGTAACCCGACCGGAATTAGACCCGGATTGTGAATTTGTGAGGCTGTGCTATAGTTTTGTTTTTTAAAATAATAATTATATATTAGTGGTTAGGAGTTAGGACTTAGGACAAAGGGTGAAATAGGGAGGGATTATGAGGTGAGAAATTGAATCATTAGTCCAATAAGCTAAAAGCACATATAACCAACCAACTGGCTACAAAGGCTCCTCGAGGCTGTCCTATATGAAGTTGAATGCTACTTCTTTTTTTTTTTTGACAAATTCTGCTTTAAATAAATGTAAGTGCTACATATTGAATGTATGATTTTTCTTAGTTCTTAACTTTTCTTATTTTCAAATGAATTTAAGTTATATATATATTGGTAATATAGTAGTAAATTTTAATATGACAGGAGTAATTAACGTACTTATATTATATTAGGTTACTTACTCCTGTGTTACCATTCAACAATGTTTATTTACGGAGGTACCTTAATTGCTTTGTGCATACAACTTAAAAATCTCATGCCAAAACTATTGGAATTCGAGGATTTAACAATCAAGACATCATTACATTGCTCAATGAGTCCTTGCTTATAACGAGGAACACATCAAAGTAGTTGACATAAATCAGGACGATATCAAGCACAATGAGGAATACTGCTAATAGTCGGTCCTTTACTCTCTTTTCATCAATTTGATTCTCCAGCAACCTTTGGTCCTTCACTCTCTTTTATCAATTTGATTTTCCAGCAGTCGTTGGTCCTTCATTCCATCGTGCAGTTATTTGGAACAAAAGTAATCCCCTCCTTACCTAGTCATGAGAGAACTAATACATTAATTAACAAGTTGAGCCGCATTCAAGATTTTTATTTGATAGACTCAACTTTAGATTTTTAGCCTATGGACCCATTATTTATGTAACTTTTTACATATATAATTTTTGTTTTGAAAATATTGATTTAGTTGAAGCCGTGGTTTTAAAAGCTACATCCGCCTCTTACGTCAAAAACATCAACTAAAAGTTTAAAAGTAAAAATATCAAAGAAAGAACTAAAGTAATTTAATTTGAACTCAATGTCTACCTCAAAAAAAGAAAAAAAATTGAACTCGAGAATGTGTGGATGTTGAACACAACATACGAGTTCACGAACCTCAGAAGTTTTTGCACACATCATTTATATACATTAAGAAATTTATTAAATATCTATAGATTTTGAACGATAAATTTATTATTATTATATATTAATTTAAGATTGTTGTTAAAACTCATAAATGTCAAATATTGAGTCCTCATCGAACAAAAAATATTTCTAGTAACGAGGGGAGAGAAGTCTAAAAGCTTTGCCAATTCTTCTCGGTAGGCGAAACCTAATGAATGATGCAGCAATATATAAATATATATATATATATATATATATATATATATATAGGAATAGGGGACCCCAAAAAGTTAGAAGTCTTGGGAGCATAGGAGATTTAGGACGCACGAATAGCCCTCGTGACTTAATAATTGTCAGGTGTAGCTAATGGCCCACATACGATGCCTGAGTCTTTTCTTTATTTTTCAATTACTAATGTCTACACAAAATTGCAAAGTCAATGGTAACATTTTAAAGGGACTCTGGAGAAGATGTAATTTGTGAAATAACGAGCTAAAAGTAAGAGAAGAAACTAAATAGGAAAAGAAGGTAAATCCGTATGTAGTACTAATATACAGTACAAAACCTAACTTAATTACAATCTTTTAATTATAGTTTGTTTCAATATTTTATCCTAATCAGCTACCAAACGAACCCTATCGTTTCAAATATATTTTACTTTTTAGTCTGATTTTAGAATAATGTGTTTTAATTCAAAGTTCAAAATTATATGTGGCACATTAAGACTGCAAAGGGACATTATACATTACATACTTTAATTTATCTTTTTTCCTTTTGACACCTTAGAGAGGTGCATATAAGTTGCAGCTCCAATCCATCATATATTTTTTTATTAAATATTGCCTACCCTTTTTCTTTTGTCTTTTTTGGTAGGGGAGAGTTAGGGATGGCAAATGGGGCAGGGAGGGGCGGGGTAAGACAGGTCAAACGTTAAACGAGGCAGGGCAGGACAATACTTAAACGGGGCAGGGCAGGGCGGGACAGGTCAAACACACATTTTTAGAAAATTCTAAATAGGGCGAGACAGTTAATAAGTTATAATTTTTATTTTTTTTAACTAGTTTGGATTGTGAAATTATAATATGTACGATGGATTGTACTTGTTAGAATTGGATAAAATTATATAGAGTTGTACATCTTTCTGTTACGGTCATATTGAGACTTTACGGGTATTAATCCGACTTACGATTTGAAAGTTATTACTGTTTAAAGTTTCTGCCTTGGATCAACCGAAATCTGGAAGAGCTATAACGTAAAAACTCTATCAATCGGTAAAGAATCTGAAAGTAATAAAAGTTCTATATTACTCCGTTATCGACAGCTTGAGACTTTACGGGGATAAATCCGACTTACGGTTTAAAAGTTATCACTGTTTAAAGTTTCTGTCTCGGGTCAACCGAAATCTGAAAGGACATAATGTATAACGTAAAAACTGTACAAATCGCTGAATAAAATTTTTAGTTTTCTCTGTTCTCGACAGTTTGATACTTTACAAGGATTAATCCGACTTACGATTTAAAAGTTATCACTATTTAAAGTTTCTATCTCGGATCAACCGAAATCTGAAAGGATATAACGTATAATGTAAAAACTGTACAAATCGGTAGAGAATCTGTAAGTTTGTGCTGAATAAAAGTTCTAGTTTTCTCTGTTCTCGACAGTTTGATACTTTATGGGGATTAATCCGACTTACGAATAAGAAGTTATGATTGTTTTAAGTTTGTGTCTTGTTTCATAAATATAAACAAGGCAAGGCGGGACAAGACTTAACGGGGCAGGGCAAATTTTTAAAAAATGCTAAACAGGACAAGGCAGGGCGGATTAACATCTTTGCAGGTCAAGATTTGCCCTGCCCTAACCTACCCCATTGCCACCCCTAGGGAGAGTAGTAGGCATTTTTGGTAGTTCAAGCTGATTATTTTGTACAAAAGCTCAAAAGTTCAGCTAAAAAAAACCTAGGTAATTAGAATTGCTAGCAGTGGGCAAGGGGATATATGGGGGTCTGAAGAAGGTTTTCATCTGTCAGAATACAGCCAAAAATTGGCTCATAAGTTGAGTGCATGAAATGACTGAACTGCAAAATCTTTTTCCTCTTTTACTATATGTTGTGAATGTATCAACGTTCATTATCATCAAGTGAGAATAATGCTCTCTGCACATTTAAAACTGCTGGAGAGCCTTTCCTGGCTTTCTCCACAATACTCCTAATTAACAATTTTTCCATCTCATCATCACTTTCATCATTCATCCTATCATTTTCAATCCAGTAGAAGTTATGTTCACGTGAACGCGGGTTTTCTTGATGGTTGTTGTCCTTAACTCCTGATGCAACAGCAACGTCCTCCTCTAAATTTAACCTTGAGAACACGTCATAAGCCTCGTTATAAGCATCTAAAGCATCCCCGTTTAAATTGATTACCATTGGCTGGTCTGCTGTACGTTGTTCAGCTTTCATTACAGGACTGCCATGGGTGGAAGAAGATCCTCCTTCACTATTTGAGGAGTCCCTCCAAGAACTTACAAGTTCTGCTTCCATATATCGAACTTTCCTTTCACTGTTCTGAAGTGCCGTCTCAAGCTCCTTGAGCCGTTCTTCTAATTGTGATTGAAGGACTTCATGCAGCCGTAAGCTCAGCTCTCTCGGCGAGACAGCATAGTTAACAGGATGAGGAGTCGAGGTCCCGCTACCATCCTGATCTGCATAAGCTGGACCTCCGGCTTGTCTATTAAAGAGTTCAGTTCTCAACTCCCCCTGGGCTAGATCTGTCACAAAGTCTGGATCAAGCTGCAAAAAGTTGAACAGTTAGTAAAGTTTCTTTAACATAGAAGAGAACTGAGTATACATGTATAGCTTAATATGGCAGGTCTATTTCTGTTTTCTCTTTACATGTGTACTGACTGATAAAAGACAGAAGAATTTCAACAAAAATCTGGAAAATGAAACATTGAGATCTCCAACACAAAGAAAGAAAAGATACGCCTAAATTGCATACTAGATCACAAAGCTAACAGCAATTGCAAGCAAATTGAAGTAAAATAACTTATCGCCAGAAACAACATGATGTAAAACTTTCTCAACCTTCTAAAGAAGGGCCCTCCTGACATAGTATAAGCTGAAAAAAAGTTGCCTATCTATACTATCCAGATCGAGAAGGCTGCCAGAGGGAAAAAGAGCGAACCTGAAGAAAGCGGAAGGATATAATGTCTAAGAGAACAACAAATATTTCACATAAAGTTTAATAAAGATATTAGATCTGATCATATGCTAATAAACATAAGGTACACATCCTACTAATAGAAGTATTAGAGACTAAAGAGCTCAGCAACAATATGCAACATACTTACAAGAAATCAATAAGCAACAGAGAGATCCCCCTGAATAATTATTTCTAATAGCAAGAACTGATGGATGTATCTATAGCATACAAATTTAAACGAGTTTAGGGCTTGTTACGTGTCCAATTGGAGTGAAATGGATAGTGAGTATTCATAGAGGCGACCCAACTTAGGATTGAGGCATACTTTTCATTGTAGTGTTTGTTAAGTGCTCCATAGATGTTCCACCGGAACCTGTTACCTCCCACAAACACCAGTATTGGTATCTATCCCAATTCTCACCAAGGTTTAGGCAAATGGGAAGAAACCACCTAGTGTCATTTTCCTCCACTGGCTTTTAGCTTGAGACCATGGTTCTCCTCCCACTTCATAGACCACTAAGCCACAACCTTGGGTGCTTGATTTAACCTTATGAAATAGTTCCAATATCCAAACTCTAAATTCTAGCATAGGATTCTTTCCACTGTGCTTTAGTACCGACTTCCAACGCCCACTGTAATAGAAAACTCAAGCACTATATACCCATGAGACCCAAATCAAGCTTATTTGTTACCAACCATAAGCTCTAGAGTTTCCTTAAATAACATAAATCCATAAGCTGTCAAAGTTAAACAGCTGGTAGAGCTTGGACTAATGAGATAATTGTATTTGCAAGAATGAAGTATCCAAGTAACCAATTTGTATAGCAAATTAGAGTTGTTTCGCGAGAAAAAGAAAAGGCATAGAGATGAATGAATCAGAAAGCATTCTTACCTCATCAAGTTCTGTAAGTTTTCCTTCCAACTTAGACGAGTTCATACTTAATTCTAACCTCTCCAGTTCAGCTTCAAGTTCTGCTTCAATTTTACTCATAGATTTTCCCCCTCTCTTCTGGCTTATATAGTCCTCATCGTCATTTGTTGGCGACTTATCCAACTTCCCTTTAGGGGAAGGTGCCTGTAAAGCTCCATTGTTTGAAGAATCATTAAGTGTATCTTGTGACTCACAATCTTCAGTAGCAAGCTCTTTCACGGTTAGTGCATCTTTCATCTCAAGTTCCTCGTGTAGATCTTGAACCAAATTCTCTGACTGTCTCAGCAACTTATTTAATTTATCTATTTCCTTTCTATTTTTCCAGAAAGAAGATATTATGCCCACAGATATTCCAAGACAGAAAAGAAGCACGCCATGAGATGATCCTAATTCAAGACAACCATAGAAGGGGGAACAAATAGGAGATGTCAGTATTACTTATCCCAGAAAAGAGTTAGTAAACAGTAAAATAGAAGAAGTTTTTATTCACTTATTGTGACATTAGCAGGAAAGTCATGGGCAGTAGAGAGCTTCGAAAGTCTTAGCATCTCTAGTAGAAGTCTAAAGAAAGAAACAGACATGACTCTGATTAAGGTAAAAATGCCTTTTTCTCTTGCAAATTATTGTGTGTTTCATCAACTGTTGCAGGTAAAAGATGAATCATTCATGAGTTTCATTATGTTAAAGTTAACTACCATTCCTAAGCTGTGCATTAGCATAATATCTTGATTGAAATATCCGGAGCTACAACCCTTGGCTCTACTGGTTTAAAATTCTTCCAAAGAATGTTGCTATCCCAGTGTTTAAAATCATGGAAAAATAATATGTATCTATTTCATTAAATTTTACCAAAGGAAACCATGAAAAGATCAGACTCCATATAGGAAAAAAAATTACCTTGTAAACTGTTGTGTTTCTCATTGTTCATTCTAATGGAATCACGAAATCTTCCAGAATGATGCTTCACCTTGTCTTTCTTCAGGATCTCCATGGATCCAACACTAGGTAGTTGAGGGATTCCAAATACAGTATTCATTGGTGAAAAATCATCCTGCTGCTTATGATGTCCAGCACCTCTTGGGACATTCAAAGAACTAGAATTAGCTCTGCTTATAATTTTGCTTCCGTCAGTAACTACAAAAGGCCTCGCAGTTGGTGTCCATGGTGAAGATTTTGAACTGAAAATATAGTCTCCAACTTCGCCATGTTCCTTGTATAATTGAGCCATGAGACAACTTTCTAGAGAATTTAGAGGCTTTATAAGATGCCCGACTTTTCTTCTACTCCTAAGGTTGCTGCTCTTTTTCCGCGAACCATCATAAGAAAAGGCCAATTCAGTCGTAGAAGGGACAAGTAACGACTCATATCCCAGTTCATTGATGTTATCACATATGCTTCCACTCTGATCTCCTTGAAGTTCTTTATCACTTGCCAACTCAGAGGTTAAATTGCAATTATCAGAATCACCTAATTTCGTTCTCGGTGTTTCTACAGGGGAGGAACAATTCTTATCGAGAACTTGCTGTACACGCGAAAATGACTCAGTTCTAACAAAATTAGGACTCCCCGGAGATGATTCTAACAAATCATGCCTACTTCTTAAGAGGTTTTTCCAATGCTGGGCGATATATCCAGCACCAGCAGCAGCAGCCACAACCCAGATATCCATGTTCACTGCAATCCTCACAGCAGATATACTAAACCTAGTTCTACAATCAGAATCTCCCTGTTACAATCATCTGTCAGAGAAATCAAATTGGTGGGCACTAATCAAAATGAACAGGAAGTTACCACTACGAAGTATCTCTTTGCTTTGATTCAAAAGGGTATAGGAAAAGTAAGAATTACCTCTAATTATCTTGAGTTGAGGGTCTCTCGGAAACAACCTCTCTACCTCTCTACCTCCAAGGTAGGGGTAAGGTCTGCCTACACTCTTCCCTCCCCGGTCCACACTTGTGGGATTATACTTGGTATCTTGTTGTTGTTGTTACTCAGGGTGAAACAAAGAAAAACTTATCTAGGTTCTCTAAAAAGGGAAAAGGGTCTGCTCTTGAGAAGCTATATTCAAGAACCCTAATGTCAATGGAAAAAAAAATAGAGCAAAAAATCGCCAAATGAGGAAAGATTACTCTTCAATGAAAACAATGAATGACCAAAAATATTCTATTTTCTCAAATTTCTGAAGAACAATAAGAGGGGCAATATCAGGAAACACCAAAAACGACTTTGTCAAACCTGTAAAACCTTAAGAACAATCACAAGCCATGTTCAACAACTCCTTAATCCCTGAAAAACATATGCAAAAACATTTCTGTACCGCACGACGCATCAATAAAAAAATCAAATTAAAAAATCTCTAGACTGCCCATTTCAAAGGCGCAGGTAAAGTGCAAAAGTCACCAATAAAAACCAACCAATTACGCCAGACAAGTTCACCCCACTATAAAGTAAGGAAGTGTAAAGTGATGTAAAATAAATAAGAAAAAAAAATCTTGAAAATAATTTGGGCCTGTTGGATATTGAGAAAGTTCACTGTTTTTCACAGGTTGGTGAGAAAAGGGTCATGTTGTTGGAGATTTGGGTCCTCTTATCATCTTACCCCATTATCTACACAGAAAGGCACAAATTTTTACAGTAAAGAAATTTCTCCAATTGAATAAAAATATGGGTTTATTGGTCTTTTGATTTTCTGTTAAAAGTTAAAACCAGCTGGCTATTAAAATAGAAAATGGTACTTATTACTTTTATAGCCAAATGAAGATGGATGAATTAATTTTCTGTTTAAAGAGTAGATTATTTGCAAGATTATATAATATAATAATGAGTAATAAATATTTGAAAGTAATAATTCTTAGATTTTATTATATTTGCTCAGATGTAGAATAATGTTGTGATTTTGGTTCAGGCTAATATCGTGCGTGAATTTATTACAGGTTTATCTAGATTTATCTAGAGTTTAACAGTAAGATAGTTCACATGATTATCGTGCATGATGTGTTGAACTTTGTTAAGAGCTTATCTAGAGCTTGATACGTTTTAATATTTGGACTATTTATATGGACTTGGACAATCCTCCCCTCATAAACTAGCTTTTGGGATTAAGTTAGACTCAAAATTCATTATTTACATTGTATCAGAGTCAGACTCATTTCAATTCTTTGTTCATCGATGTTGGGCCCAAAAATTATATTATACACGCTCCAGTTAACGAGGTCTGGGCGTGCGGAGAGTGTTAAGAGTCACACATCGAAAATGAAATGGGAACATGCATTCATTAAATGGACTTGGACAATCAGTTATTCTCTCAATGATCACAACAACTTATTGTCAAATACAAGGGCGAAATCTGAATCCTAATTATACATTGACAAGTGAGGTTCAATGAACTATTAACCTGTGATGAACTAAATAGACCGTCGTTTTAATTAAATGACAACCTCCCTTTCTAGTTACAAATTTCTGGGCACGTGCGTTTCACGTGTATGCTGAGTCATACCATTTATAATTTTTGTACAATAATATCAAAATAAAAATTTATGAAATAATTATGCATGAAAAAATAAAATAAAATTTTTGGTGAATGATCTGCATTATAATATGATGACTTATTTATTAAGTCTTTTTTTTTTTTGCTTAAAACCAGCCAACTAACACAATAGAAAATAATGCTACTTTATAGACAAATGGATAATAATTAATTTTCTATTAAAAGCTAGATCATTTGCAAGATTATATAATATAATAATAATGGACGATAAATTATTGAAAGTAAGAATTTTTGAGATTTCATCATATTTGCATAAATGTAGAAATAATGTGATTTTGGTTCATGCTATTTTCGTGCATGATGTATGAATTTGTTATGAGCTTATCCAGAGTTTACAATATGATCGTTCACACTATCATTAGTATGAATTTTATTACGAGCTTATCTAGAGTTTGACAGTATTATGTTCATGGTATTATCATAGTATCGTGCACAATGTATGAACTTTATTACAAACTTATTTAGAGTTTGAAAGTATTATTGTGGACGATATATGAACTTTGTTATGCGCTTATTTAGTGTTTGATATTATTATCGTTCACACTATTATTGTTGACACTAAATTACATCCTCATTTAATTGACATATATTGTATAATATTTATAATGTCAATATAAACATAACCTGTCAATGAGATATCCCTTGATGCAAATTTAACTTTTCATATTCTTTTCAATAAGCAAGACTTGCCCTGTGAATAATTAAATAAGAAGCAAAAAGAATAGTAATTGAAAGTCTCAACCAATGTCAATTTCAGAAAACAAACATTGTTCAACTCTTTGAAGGTGGATTTACATGTGTATATTATAAAAATAATTATATTCCTATTCATAATTAGAATATTTTAATATATTGTGTAAATATAATTATGGTAAGATTAGGATTCCTCTTTTGTATAGGCTCAGGATTCCTATTGTATAAGGGATGAATATTGTATTCTATATATATTTTGATATTAATGAGAAGACTCCCCAAGGAAGATTAATATCATCTTACATGGTATCAAGAGCCTAAAACAAAAACCCTAGTTTTTTTCTTGAGTTACCGTCGCTGCCCCCCCCCCCCCCTCGGTTGCCGCGACTCCAAATTTCTATGTTTTTCTTCTTCTTTCCTCTCTTCTCTAAATGGATGATCATGATTCTTCCACTATTCTTGACGCTTCTACCTCCACAAATCCCACCACCAAGTCGACAGCCTCTTTTCATCCCGCCCTAACTGTTTCCAACATCAAGAACCATATCCCCATCCTTCTTGATCAAGAAAATAGACAGTATTCTCCTTGGGTTGAATTGTTTCGCAGTCATGCATGTCTCTACAACGTGCTTGATCACATTGATGACACCATTTCGCGCCCTCCGGAGGTTGATGATTCTACTTGGCGTCGTCTAGACGTCGGCGTCAAACAATGGATATATGGTAGTATTTCTCAGGATCTACTTCTTACTATCATGAAATCCGACTCCACCGCCCGTGACTTGTGGAATCGTTTGGAGGAATTTTTCAGGACAATAAGCGCACCCGTGCTGTGTATTTAGAGGAACAATTTAACAATACATGTCTTGAAAACTTTGTCAATGTGACTGAGTACTGCAAACAGTTAAATCTCCTGATGGATCAACTTGATATTGTCGACTCACCTGTTACTGGCACCAAACTGGTGTTACAATTGATTGCGGCCTCCCTAAAGGCGAATATGATACATTGGCCACCATGATTCAACATGCAGATCCGTTACCCAGCTTTAACAAAGGTCGCTCGCATTTGTTGCTCGAAGAGACTCGACGTGCTAAGCAGGATGAGCACAATCGGCGCGGCCGTCAAACACGCCTCAAGATCCAACGCCGCCAGAAATTCTCAACCGCAGCAGGACGCGGGAAAAGGCGGCAGGGCCACGCAGAGAGGTCGTGGTCACGGAAAGGTCGCGACAGCGTAATCCAAGAACAACAGGCCCGCAGACCGGGCTCAGATCGCGCGCCTCAACAAGATTGCAGATAGCGCCGCAGACCGCCGCCATTCCACTATCAGCAACCCTTCTACCAGTTCTCTCACCACGGTGTGTTGAGCCCTGCTCCAGCCTCTCGGCAAGTCCAGTACCCGCAACAAGTCCACTTCATGCACGACCAGTTCCAGCAACCCTCGTCCAGCATGACACCCACTGAGTTAGGTCAGGCCTTCAGCAGTCTCAACATGAAACAACATGACAACAACTGGTACATGGACTCCGGAGCCACTTCTCACCTCACCCGGACTGTAGGTTATTTTTCCCAACCTATTTGGTTTAAAGCATCCTCAATTTGTAACAGTTGGTAGTGACCACCGCATTCCAGTAAAGGGTTTTGGTACATCATACACACCACCTCCTAATCCATTCTCCTTTCAAAATACCCTATATGCCCCACATGTAATTAAGAATCTGATCTCTATCCGCAAATTCACTCGTTACAATTCTGTCTCTATTGATTTTGACCCTTTTGGTTTCACTGTGAAGGATCTTCATACGGGGACACATCTTACGAGATGCAATAGCACGGAGAATCTATATACATTCACTCCCACCTCCGCTGTCAGATCTAGCTTTCTCGCCTCTCTAGCGGCAATTTCTTCCTCAACATGGCATAATAGGCTTGGTCATCCATGAGCCCCAGTTTTTAATTTTCTTAGAGACAATAATTTCATTACTTGTAATGGGAAGCTTGCTCAAAATTATGTTTCTTGTTCTTTAGGCAAACATACTCGTCTTCCATTTAAATCATCTACTAGTGTTATTTTTGCACCTTTTGATATTATACATGTCGATTTATGGACATCACATGTTGCTAGTTCTCTCGGTCATAAATACTATCTTATCTTACTAGATGATTTTTCTCACTTTGTTTGATTGTATCCTCTCAAATTTAAATCGAAAGTGTTTACCAAATTTCTTGAGTTTCGAACATTCATTCACACACAATTTGAAAAAGGTATAAAATATTTTCAGTGTGATAATGGTCGTGAATTAAACAACTCTATATTTCACTATTTTTGTACTAATAATGGCATGGTTTTTCGCTTCTCCTGCCCCCACACCTCCCCTTAAAACGGTAAAGCTGAAAGAATCATTCGCACCATTAACAATATGATTCGCACTCTATTGATTCATGTCTCCCTACCTCCTTCCTTCTGGGTCTATGCTGCTAAAATGTCATAATACGTTGTTAATATTCTCCCAACTAGCACCCTTCATAATATGACACCTACCGAAATCCTCTATCATAGAGTCCCCTCTTATGATCATCTCCGGATATTTGATTGTCTATGCTATCCTAACTTTGCCTCTACTGCCCCTCACAAACTAGCCCTCGGTCCACTCCATGTGTCTACCTAGGATTCCCCCCAAACCATAGGGGCTATCTATGCTATGACTTGTCCACTCGTCAGATCCACATCTCTTGTCACATTCGATGAGACCACATTCCCATTTTAGAATCTTAAACAGTTCCAAAAATAGGATTACTCTTTTCTTGACGAGCCTGTCATCTCTCCCATCATCCTTAGTCAGCTAAAACATAGCGCCACGTAAACAACATCGGTCGCGCCCTGACGGGCCGCGGCCGGCGCCAAAACTCTTGCGAACAGTTCCTCGCTTCATCACGAGCCGCGCCAGTCTTGGCCAGGCGCGCTAAAACTTCGTAGAGGTTCTGCTACCCTTCACGCGACCATGATCATGGCGCCACAACGCCTCCGACGGCATTTTCCAAAGACCGCGACCGACTACTGAATCATGCGCATCCTCCTGGCCACCCTCCTTCTCCATATCCAACAAATCCCTCCGTCTTGGAGCCTCCCACTATCCCCACTCACCAAATGGAAACTCGTGCAAAACATGAAATCTTCAAACCCAAAGTCCAATTTAACTTATCTGCCCAAACCATTTCACCAATTGCAGACCCAAAGACCCTAGTTGGAATACGGCTATGTCTGAGGAATTCAATGCTTTAACTAAACAACACACATGTGATCTTATACCTAGATCTGAGGGGGTGAATGTGATTCGTTGTCTGTGGCTATTTCATCACAAATTCAGATACAGTGGAGATCTTGAGATGTATAAGGCACGACTTGTGGCTAATAGCACAAATCAGCAGGAGGGCATTGATTATGGTGAGACCTTCAGCCCGGTTGTCAAATCGGCTACCATCTGCATAGTTTTGAGCATTGTCATGGGCAAACACTGGCCGATCCATCAGCTTGATGTGAAAAATACATTCTTACACGGGTATCTGAGAGAGGCAGTCTACATGCATCAGCCGCTAGGGTTCACCCATCTAGCAGTTCTTCACTATGTGTGTCGTCTCACTATATGGCCTGAATCAGGCCCCCCGTGCGTGGTATGATCGTTTTGCCAGGTATATCTTGCATATTGGGTTTGTATGCAACAAGAGTGATACATCATTATTCATGTTTCATCGAGGTAGTAGCACTGCTTACTTATTACTTTACATGGATGATATCGTTTCATCGCCTCCGGATGATTGAAAAACGAGATTATCGCTTCACGCCCGAATTTGCAATGACTGATTTGGGGAAGCTGAGTTACTTTTTGGAGATATCAGTGACCAGGTATGCCAACCACATGTTCTTGTGTCAGCGTAAGTATGCAGATGAGATTGTGTACAGGGCTAAGATGGCGAATTGCAAAGTTTCACCTACTCCATTTGATTCGAAATCTAAGCTCAGTGCTATGGATGGTGCTCCGGTCTCCGATCCTACTATGTATAGGAGCCTTGTAGGTGCACTTCAGTATCTCACATTCACAAGGCCAGACATTGCTTATGTTGTTCAGCAGGTATGCCTATTCATGCATGCCCCCAGAGAGTCTCATTTCACTACTCTTAAGCGTATTATTCGATACATTAAGGGCACACTTGATTATGGTTTACACCTATACCCTTCTGCACCAAACAGGTTGCTCTCTTATACAAATGTAGATTGGGCGGGGTGTCCGGACACGCGACGCTCCACCTCCGGTTTTTGTGTATTTTTAGGGGATAATATGATTTCTTGTCCGCTGTCGGCAAAGCTACCCTATCTCGATCCAAAGGTCCGAGTACATAGGCGTTTCAAATGTGGTAGCTGAGATTTGTTGGCTCATAAATTTACTGTTAGAACTTCAGTGTCCATTGCGTCAGACATCTTTTGTGTATTGTGATAACATCTCTGCCATCTATCTTTCTCATAATCCGGTTCAACATCAGCGAACCAATCATATTGAGATAGACCTACACTTCATTCATGAGAAAGTTGCACTATGCCATGTCAGAGTGTTACATGTTCCATCAGTATGCAGACATATTTACCAAAAGACTTTCCAGACAATTATTTCTTGACTTCAGATTCAGTCTCAACGTCTGGCCTCCTCCCGCTCCGACTGAGGGGGTGTGTAAACGTGTATATTATAGAAATAATTGTATCCCTACCCATAATTAGAATATTTTCATATATTGTGTAAATATAGTTATGGTAAGACTAGGATTTCTCTTTTGTATAGGCTTATAATTTATATTGTATAAGAGATGAATATTGTACTCTATATATTTTTTGATATTAATGAGAAGACTCCCCAAAGAAGATTAATATTAATATCATCTTACGGTGGAATTTTCAATTATGTAAATGCAATGTCACATTCTTGCAATTGTCAATCCAATAGACCAGGTCTATCTTTCATTAAATATTTATTTTTCAATTCTTTCAAGTTCAACCACAACATAAGTATATACCGAGACCTAGATCTTAATAAGATAAATAAGTATTTGAAGAAGGCCATGAGAACCGTGTGATTGGAATACTTTATATTATGTGTATTTTAAAATAGCTAACGGCTAACTTCTGTTTATTTGTATTATTTTTTTCGGATTGAGATCTCAACTTAGTTGGAGCCATGGTCTTCACTGGACCTTGCATAAAATACATAAGGTCCTTGAACCATTTAAAAGTATATGATCCACATGCATCACTAGTCGTTATCATGAGAGCTGCCTTTATCTTAAAGGTAAATAAATGAGAGCAACAAGAGTTGGAAATTTGCCGTTGGTGGGTTGCGTCTGCACATCTTTAAAGACTTAAACACCATAATTCCGCATGTTGGAGACTTTGATTATTCACACGTGCATAATCTACTAAGTGAGTAGATGACCGTAGGGTCAAGGATCGTCAAATTTCATTAAGAAATAAAAAAGATATTGGTCCACAAAGTAAGGTGTTTAAGGCATGAAAATATGGTGTGGGAAAAATCTACCACATCGGTGGTAAAAGGAAGAATTGTTCATCTTATAAGCCTAAAAAATGAATAAAGGTTTGGGACCCCAAGGGGTAACTCATGTGTTTGAAGGAGGGAGGACCTAGGTGTGCTTGGATTCAAGGTTAGGCCTATCCTCCCGATTGTGGGCTATGAGTTTCTTCTAATATTATCTTTTTAGGACCCCAAACTGCTTAGTATTTACAGTTTGGTCCCTGGAGTTTCAGGAGAGATAATTGGAAAGAGTCACGGTGCCTCTAGACCAGTAGCTATCTCGAGCAGTGTTGGAGTATTAGGGTCGCAGTGCCAATCTTTAGGGCCGCGACGCTCGGGTTCCAGAACGTGACAACAACGGAAAACCAACAGGTTTTTGGTGACATTAACCTTCTGAAACGTTTTGAAATAAATGTTTCTGACCTTCATTGTGCCTCTTAACAGCCCTCTTAACACCTCTCCGCATCCTAAACACTATAAATTGAAACTTATTCTGATTTGAGCAAGATACACCTAACATAACACACAAGACACAAGTCTTGAAAAAGATCAGTTCATGAAAGTTTTTCTTTTCCATTCTTCAGCAATCGTTTCATGTTTGTTTTGTTCGCTAGAATCACTTGTGTTTGCTTTGCACAAGTGATAGTTTGATGTTTTATCTTGGGAGACAATTTTCCGCTAACGTAAAAGCATATATACGGGCAATCTTGTCTTAAGGACAGAGTGCTAACACTCGACTCAGCACAGTTATAACAAGTAGATATTTAGTGTCTATTGGTTTCAGGTTATCAAAATTCAAGGAGCTTGCTGCAGTTGGAACAAACATCCAAGTCAAGAGATTGTTCTGGCCATAATTCTTGTTGGCCGATACAAGTTTGTTGCTATTATAATACTTTAGTGTTTATCATTTCGAAGCACTTGTAATAGTTAGTTACTATTTCTCGTACATTCATTGTTTACCAACAACAAGTGAACCCACAACCCCTACTGAATTTGATGATAAACATATCTGGGCATTATTATCACACAATCAAAATTTTAAAATATTCATTGAGTCCACCTAAAGGAAGTATTACAAAACACATGAAAATATGTGAAAACCTAATTAATTTGTCACATTACCTGAGTCGAGGGTCTTCTTGAAAATCTTCTATACTTCCACAAGGTAGAAATAAGATTTGCGTACACTCTATACTTGCAGACCTCACTTGTAAAATTACAATGAGTATCTTGTTGATGTTATTGTTGTTACAACACGCATAAAAAATGTATAATAAAATATCAATGACGAAGAAAAAAGCCCCTGTAAAGGTAAAGTTCCAAACATGTTGTCACGTTGTGGGGATCTAGCTAAGCATTCCTCTCTCATGGGTTGTAACGAACCTAGCAGGACAAATGGACCATTACCATTCACCTCTTTTTGCTAACGACAAAGAGTCAGTAGAGATGATTACATTTTACATCAAAACAATACCAAGAGTTATTGTACCATAGGGACAAGAACAGGCAAGAATTGACCTCATAATTTATTTGATAGATAAAATATCAATGGTTAAGATCAGTGCGGAGCCACGTGAAGCAGTTTTTGGAATTTTTTTTATCAAAATAACGTCGCTTTGAAGGAAAGGGCGGGTGAAACGATGCGTTCTTCGATCAATTTTTTTTTTAACTGCACAAAAATATCTCTGCACCACTAGAATTTGTTCGCTGGCTCCGCCACTGATTAAGATCCACCCTCTTGATTGAGTTTGAGACTTGCTTTCAAGAAATATCTGGGTTGCTTTTCCTGCTGAGATATGTTGGGTTCCGTGGATCACGGATTAGTAAAACGTAAGATTAAAATCGCAAATTAGAACAACAATAAAACAGTTACTGAATGTTGCCTTTAATGTTGGGTCAACATCTGAGGCAACATTGTAATAAAACAGAATAAACCTTGTAGAGTATGTGCAGTGCAAAAAGTAAAGAGACACAAGATTTATATTCTCAAGGGTATATATAAATATATCCCTTGATGGTCGATGACCAAAAGAATTGTATAAATTATATACAATTACAAAGAATTTCTTTTTACAAATCGAAATACATAAACGAAAAAATTACAAACAAAATGAAATCGCAGATGACTTCGCCTTAAGTTACAAAATCTAAAAGATAAAAGACAACATTTTCATTACAATCACTTGAACAATAAGCTTAATCTAGAATAGAGGTAGCGATTGCAACGTGGGACAAGATGTTGTTAAAACAACTTTAGGCTAAAATATTGATCCAGTTTTCTAAGGTAAAATCTGAGAGCTCTCTTGGAAGTTCTTCTCTAAATCTGGATATCGATACTTGTGAAGCTCCCCTCTATTTATAGTGTTGAGCTTCTCTTGAAATCCTCACTGATGATTGCGGAGGTTGAGCAAAAGATGGCAGCAGCTTGGACCGAATCTTTCTCCTAGAAATCCTCAACGATCTGGACTTGGTCATTCGCTGCTTTCTCTTCACGCTTTTACTTCGTCTTTCACCACATTTTAAATACAACAATCTAGTAAGCTTGCCTAGATCATTTTTACTCGCAGTAACTTCAACTGTTTAAGCTGGAAGAATAGGCAAAACAGTTACAGAGATATTGACAGAAATGTTGTCGCAACATCGCAGGCAACATCCTGAAGATGTTGTCCTGTGTTTTCGCAGATGTTGTCACAACATCCTATCCAACATCAACAATCTTCCCCTTTTTGTCTTTCTTCACAAAACTCCATACGATGCTAAAATGACTAGAATACTGAATCTTGATGTAGTCCTCGATAATCTAAGAAATAGTAAGATTAGTGTTGTGCTCCCCCTTAACCTGCAGTTACAAAATTTCAAACAATGTGGTATCGATGTTATGGTTAGTTAGGAGTTAATGTTATGTCTGTCGTGACTTACTTACAACATATGCGTAATCAGTCTACGGCTATAACCATCCATGTCAGCAGACATATATAATAATCACAACCATATATCTGCCAGAACAGACAGACCTCAATATCCCATAGTTAAATATTACAAACCAAAACAATAGTATCCAAATGTCAGTTAAAACCAAACTAAAAAATAACAAAACACAGTACACATTTTCAGCCTTCAACAAATCATCCATGGATCACTTGCATTTCCAACCGATCAACATCAGCTATCCACATCTTCATCTCCACGCTAGTCAGTAGTCAGCATCATCTCAACTCCTCTCCCCCTGCAACATAGCTTGGCCCAGCACCCTCAGTTACTCCCCCTGATTGTCTGCTTCTAGCAACATTATCATCATCAACATTATTATCATCATCATCATCAACATCATCTCCCCCTTTTGTGAAGAAAGTATGTCCTCATAATAACTCTTGGCTCGCATAAGTTCTTGAATCTGCCTGTCAATTTCGGCAATGTGCTTTCGAAGTCAGTCTGGAGACATCGGAAGCTTTCCATGATCAATGTTACCAATGTTGGCAACATCCTTTGATGTATCATAGTCTCATTCTTCTTTCTTTCAGGGCAGATCAATCACCTTATCTCTGCTGTTTATAACTGCTCTCAGTACTGAGTAGATATCTAAGGCTGGACTCAGTTTCTCTCCTTTTGGAGTTGGTTGAGCAGGATTAGTAAGATTAAAGAGGGGTAAGGAAGGGCAGAGTTGCTTTGTCTTTCTGTCATATTGGCAACATGGTTGAAAATAATGGTTCCTAAGTCAACTTGATAGTTCCTTCCAAGTTTGTAAAGCAGTGATGATTGGTCAAGAGTTACAAATGTCTCATTGAGAGAGGGTAGCCAATTGTATATGGACAGTTTGTGCATGATGGCAAATAGGGCAGTGAGTTTAGAGACATGACTGCGAGGGGCCCAAATAGTGATCAGATTCCCGTGAGGTATTTGATCATCGTATTGAGCTCATCGACAGTGGGGTTTGGTTGAGGCTTTCTTTCATTAATGCATATCCCAAGGGTGGAGTTGATAATATCGGGTGTAAAGTTGTAGGTTTTGTTGTAAAGATACACTTTCTCGAATTTCTTCGAGTTGGTGTCCCTCATAACAAGTTACAGATTAGCATAGAAAACCCTAATTATCTTCTCACAGTATGGTCTCTTTCCAAACACATAGCTTAAAATTTTGCGACTACTTAAAAACTCGACTAAGTTATTGGTGGAAAATGAAGAGTGATCAATCACATTTTCACCTCTGACTCCTCTATTTTTGAACCAATTCCATCTACTAGAACATGATTTATTTAGAAACAAGGGTGAATAAGGCATTACCTCGTAACTGCTTCGATTCTCGTGCTCTGTCCCGATGAGGTGGTTCGATGTTGCCTCGGATGTTGGGGCAACATAGTCAGGATCAGCTTCTTTTTCCTCTGTTGCCTTCGATGTTGAGGCAACATTTGAACCTAGGTTGCAGTGTTCTTCACACTCTTGGCGTACGGTTCCTTAGCGGAGTGTTGTCGGACATTTCCTCTTCTCCTTCCTTCTCGCCTGGTTGGAGTGGAGCGTGGCCGAGTCGCCGGACTTTTGGGTAGATTGAAGTCGGAATTAGTGTTGTTGGTAGACTCAACAGGGAAAGTCGACTCTTTAACAGAGGAAGTCGACTCGCCCGTCCTTTCGCGCTTGCTCTTCACCGACCGCCGTAAACCCTTTCGACCTTCCTACCCGCATTGTTGACTGTGATCCTCTTGACGCAAGGTTTGTAAAATCAGATGTTGTATCAACATCTATTGGGTTCTCCGAATCTCCAGGGTAACACGCATTTAATGACTCATAAGAACCCAGAAAGATCAAAGCTAAACTTGTGTCTTCCTCAGAAGGTTTTTGTTCATTGATGACTTTATAATGCTTGTACATTTTGTGGGTATTTGGTGAACTTGTTGACATAGGAGAATACTATTTTGATTTGGAAGATTGGAAAGATTTGGGGTATATGGACATGGGAGAGGGTTTTGAAGAGTTGGGCGTATTTGAAAAGTTTTGAAAAAACTGGCGGTGATGTTTGGGCTGCCATTTGATGGTTCGATTTGGTGGTTGACTGATGTGACAAGACAGACATAATAATGGGGATTTTAATCATGGCAATCTTCAATTTACACTCAAACTCTTTTCCTTAAATTTAGGTAGTGGAAAATATTTGAACTCTTCACATATCCAAAACAAAGGTTTTTACATGACACAAGACATCTTCTAAATTTAAAAGAAACGGTCCTCCTTATTTTTGGATTTTCGTTATTTACAGAGACTTGTTACATATTATAACCCCGTAAAAAATAAGATAAACAAGATCGATCAATATACTGGAACACGATGTTGCGAGTGATGTTGGCAACATTTCAAAGTTCAACTAGCATTTTGAGACTTCAAGGATTTTCTGATTTGACAAATGGTTTTATGTATATGTTACCTATGAGACTGATCACAGGACAAATGTGACAATTTATCATTCTCCTTAATCAACTTAGTTGAACACGTATGGATAAAAAAAACATTAAAGAATTTTCAATCTTCTTGAAGCACATGACACTCTTATAAAATAGGAATGGTACCAAACTTAGAGCTTTGCTCTTTTTGTATAAAACCAAATCTTTAGTTGAGGCTTCGCCTTCTTATGATACTCCTTTTTTATGATATGCATCATCGCAGAGAACGGTATCACATTCAAACCTTGTCCTTGTGAAGTCAAGCTTGATTCATTTGGAAAAAAAATATGCAACATTACTTCCAACCTATATCCTGTACACTGACCCAAATGGTAAATGTTACCCAGAATTTTAGGTCAATATTTAGAACAACATCTACCTTGCCTATCTTATTTTTAGAGAAAACAGAGACCAAGAGATTTTTTCAAGCTAGAAAATCTCTCATGATCTAGAGATTTGGTAAAAATATCAGCTAGTTGAGAAAGAGTATCAACATGTTCGATTTGAACTAGATGTTTTTCCATTAAGTCTCTTAAAAAATGATGTCTTATGTCAATGTGTTTTGTACGTGAATGCTGAACATGATTTTTGGAAATATTAACAGCACTCAGATTATCACAGTACAAAATCATAGAGTTATTAGAAATGTCATAGTCATCAAGCATATGTCGTAAATCAGTTGAGCACAACAACTTCCGGCTGCCACATATTCGGATTCGGCAGTCGAGAGTGACACGCAAATTCGTTTACGACTGTACCATGAGACTAGATAGTTGCCAAGATAAAAACAGTCATCACTAGTGCTTTTCCTACCGTCGACATCGCCAGCCCAATCTGAGTCACTATACCCTATTAGATTAGGATTAGTGTCTTTGGAGTACCAAATTCCCAAGTCACTTGTACCGGCTGATGCGCGATTTATGCACACACTAAACGCAAGTGCACGTGTCGTGACAAGTAATATAGTCTAGAAGACCGAGTTATCGTCCTCAGGGATTATGTTCCATAATCAACCTCTATTCTGTAGTATCTATCTGGTAACCGATAATTTAATGAATTGTTTATAGCTATGATTATAGATGCTAACTAAATTACTTTATTTTACTTCAGATATGGTGGAAATAGGGCTTCCAAATCTCATCGACTATCCGTTCGCTTTACTCGTTAATGCAAATAATTATGGTTCTTCTTCTATTTTGAGATAGTAGGTTAACTAAGCCGTTTTATACTCATGTTAAGGTAATATAAACACTCAACCCCAATGTAGAACTCTTCTATCTTTCGATGACAAGATTGACTACAAAGAAAGATTAAGAACAATAACCTATCAAACTACACAAGTATCGGGGTACTTTCGTCCACGATTTAAACCTATGTTTATTCAATTATAGCATATTCACAATCTCCCCTTTCGGATTTCGATTAGAAATCATATAAGTTATGATAATTAGTGATCAATTAATTACCAAGCAATCAAAACAATTATTGAATAAATCTCAACAATAATAAGAAGAAACCAAAACATGCATTAATTCATAAAAACGAGGTTCAAGTGATTCGACATGGAAAGCCCTAAATTAAGTTAGTTCCTAGCCATAGACATGCCAAAAACTAAACTAATATCCAACATAAACTAAAAAGAAATAAAATAAAGAACAAGAATTACACAAAAGTCTCCAATCTTGATCTCCAAGTTGTGATGAATTGTCAAGTGTGGGATTCCCAAATCTGACCAAAAAGGTCCTTTTTATAACCTAAAAAACGTCCAACAACTTTTCCTTCTTGGCCTTGGCCCATTCCTATTCGGATTTGGCTGATTTCTCGCCTTGGCGCCGCTGCGCCGAAACTTCTGCGGCTCTCTGCTCTTTGGACGCCGTGGCGCTCTGCTGCTGCTGGTTGGTGGCGCCGCGGCGCCGCCCTGTTTCTCACCCGAGTTGCCAACTTTTTAGGTTTTTGAGCTCTGGAACCTCTGTTTCTGCCCTCTTTTCGCTCCTTTTCACCAATGTGCCACTTTAAACCATTATGACTCAAAAGAAAGAAAATATATCTTAAGACGACACATATTTGTACAAAAATGGGCAAAAGACTAACTAAAAATGACTCAAAAGGTGTATATAAAATACACCGATCACCGGCAACATATCAAATGATACACTTCACGACATTAAGATGAGATACATTGGGACTGGCTTGGAACCTGGCGCAAACACACACGCTAAACATGATATCAGGTCGACTGACAGTAAGGTATAAAATGCTACGTATCATAGATCGATACAATGTTGGGTCAACATCTTGTCCAACATCGTTTTTACATACCTGCTGGGTAGAGCCCATTGGATTCTTCATGTGTTTAGCGTTTTCCAGACCAAACTTCCTAACAAGATTCTTGGTATACTTTCTCTGGGATACAAAAATCTCTTCTTCAACCTGTTTAATATGCAAGCCTAAGAAAAATGTTAGTTCACCAATCATGCTCATTTCAAATGTTGTCGACATCGCTTCGATAAATGACTTTAAGAGGGATTCTTTAGTCGAGCCAAAGACGATATCATCAACATAGATTTGAGCTATGATTACATCTACTCCGTGTCTCTTAATGAATAGAGTTCTGCCAGCTTCTCCACGGATAAAATCAAAATCAATAAGAAAGTTAGTTAAACGACCATACCATGCACGTGGTGCCGGTTTTAGACCATACAAAGCTTTCTTGAGCTTGTATACATGTTGTGGATGGTGAGGATCTTCGAATCCTTTTAGTTGCTCAACGTATACTTCTTTGTCCAAGTATCCATTGAGAAAGACACCTTTAACGTCCATTTGGTGCAAGGTAATTTTTAGATAACAAGCAATATCAAGAAGTAATCTTATTTATTCAAGTCTAGCCACAAGAGCAAAGGTCTCATCATAGTCGATACCTTCAATTTGTGTATATCCTTGAGCAACAAGTCGAGCTTTGTTCCTCACAATCTGCCCTAAATCATCTGATTTGTTTTTGAATATCCACTTAGTCCCAATAACATTAGTGTTGTTGGGTCGTGGTACCAAATCTCAAACCTTATTTCGGGTAAACTGCTCAAGCTCATCTTGCATATCTTGTATCCAAAAATTATCTTTCAATGCTTCCCCAATATTCTTAGGTTCCAATGTAGATGTAAAACAAGAAAGACTAATCTGTTGGTATATGGTGGACATGCACATATACCTTATCATCTCTCGGTAATTGACTAGCTCTTTCTCTCTTGTTCGTCTCTGCTCAAAAACTTCCCCTATCACTTGGTCGGGTGGATGATTCCTCTTAATCCTCGATGAAAGGTCTCTTCTCACTTGATCATTCAGCTCAGTAGCAGACTCCTCCTCGACATCTTCTTCGGTGTTCTCTCCTTGAGGTTCAGATGTGTCCTCTGATGTTGGGACAACATCTGGGACAACACATGTTGCATCAGTGAGTTGCTCATTTACAACTGCAACTACAATGTTGTTTTCTGAAGATCTTCCAGACATATCCAGCAGATCATCAAAAATCACATTGACAGACTTCTGAATGGTCTTTGTCCGAAGGTTGTATATGCGGTAAGCATGATTATTCTGAGAGTAACCGACAAATATCCCCTTGTCTCTCTTGGAGTCGAACTTGGCTAATTTATCCATGTCATTAAGAATATAGCACACATACCCAAAGACATGGAAATACCTCACTGTGGGTTTCTTTCCGTTTAACAGTTCATAGGGTGTCATCTTGGTCTCTGGCCTAAGATAGACTCTATTACTTATGTGACATGATGTGTTCAAGGCTTCTGCCCAAAACCTTTTTGATAAATGTTTAGAGCTCAACATTACTCTTGTCATTTCCTGTAAAGTTCTGTTCTTTCTCTCGGCAACCCCATTCTGTTGAGGTGTTTTTGGTGCCGAAAATTCATAGAATATGCCTTTCTTTTCACAGAATTTTGCAAAGGTTTGATTTTCAAATTTCTTTCCATGATCAGATCTTATTCTGAAAATTGAAGAACAAAACAGGTTCCTAATTCTATAGTAAAGTGTTTTAAACATCTCAAAGGTTTGTGATTTTTCCTTTAAAAAATATTCTAAGTAAATCTGGAAAAATCATCAACAATCACATAAGAGTATCTCATTCCTCCTAGGATATCTACCTCAATTGGACCCATAAGATCCATATACAATAATTGAAAATAATGAAACGTACCTGAATATTGTCTGTAATGTTGGACAACATTGTGAGAGACTCGGGTCTGCTTTCCATTCAAACAATCTTCACACAATATTTTATCTTTTGTATGCAGTCTGGGAATGCCTTTAACAGCTTCAAATGATATCAGTTTCTCTAAGGTGCCGTAGTTGACATGTCCCAACTTCTGGTGCCAAAGTGTCAAGTCACCTACCTTTGCGGAGTTGCAAACTTCTTCTCTACCTACGAGATAACAGTTATCTCCGGTTCGGGTTCCTAACATGACACACTTATTTGCAAAATCTGTAACTTTGCATCCAAGTTTGTTGAATTTCACCTCTAGATCGTCATCACATAGTTGGCTTATGCTAAGGAGATTAGCAACTAAACCTTCTACATGAAGCACATTCTTCAAGGCTGGTACATTCGGAACATTAAGAGTTCCTCTACCAATAATCTTACTTTTACTTACTCCTCCAAAGGTCACGTACCCTCTATTGAATGCTTCATACTCCTTCAAGAGACTTTTAGTACCTGTCATATGACGTGAGCAGCCACTATCGAAGTACCAAGAACCTGGAATGTTTGTATGCAAGGCAGTTATGCACACATTACATTTCAGATTAAGTTTGGGTGCCCACTCCTTTTCAAACATTTTCTTCCTTCTGCTTTCAGGCTTGTTGCTTTGAATGTTGTCAGTGATGTTGGGAAACATTGGTGACAACACTTTAGGCAATTGGTCGAGTGCAAAATTTTAAAGCTTGTAGCAGTAGGGCATAAAATGTCCTGATTTTTTATAGAAGCTACATACAAACATCGATCCAATCATAGTTCTCTGAGGATTACAAGCATTTTCTTTGACAAATTTTATCCTCTCAGTTAGACTATGGATCCTGGAAGTATCGTTTTTTTTGGGAGAATGATAACCAAGCCCAGTCCTTGTGGGATTGCTGAAGTTCAAAATTTCATTCAGTTTGGAGGTTCCCATGTTTAGCCTTTGAAACGTGGTCTCAGCTGTATACAGTCGTGCACGAATCTTACCAAGCTCAAGATCCTTCTTGGTAAGTGTCACCTCTAGTCGGTTGATTGTTCCTTTCAAATTGCAGTTCTCAAGAGCCAATGATTTTTCTTTTGAGTCTAGTTGCTCAGATGCAGTGATTAAGGCTTTACAAATATTTTATAATTTCTTTATCGTTTCGTCTTTAGAGTCAAATAGATCCAAATTTGCAAGCTCAGTTGAAGAAATAAATCTACTAAAATAATTTACATCAGAATAATCAAAGCATACATACCTCTCTGATGATGCAAACATTTCGGATGTGGCCTCCGATGTTGTTTCAGATGTTGGATCAACATTGTCAACAACATCTTCATCGTCGGATAGTGAGTGTTCAAACATGGCTGCAAGTATTTTCTGTGGTTGCTCTTCTTCTTGATCTTCTTCTTCCTCTTCATTCTCATCATCAATGAGGGTTACCCACATGATCTTACCAATTTTCCTAAGGATGTTTGCACACTCATTAGCGTAGTGTCCCCAACCCGAGCATGCATGTCACTGCACTCCCTAGAGTTGTTTGGGATTGTAATTGGTTCCGTCGGAGTTGGATTTCCTCAGTGGGTTGCGGTTTCTCTGCTCGGAAGGCGATCTAACTGACTGCTTATTGAAGAGAGGGTTCTGATGATTATTACAGTATGCTTTGTTACAGTCAGTGTTGATCTTTCTCACCATAGAATTTAATCTACGAGTGAGTAAGGCAACAGTTGCATCACTGCCCAGTTCCTCCAGGTTTTCTTCTTTGTTTTCTATTTCAGATTCGGAGGTTTGTCCTTGGAGTGCCAAAGTCTTGTCTTTATATAGATCTTTTTGTCTCTTCATGTTCATCTCATATGTTTGAAAGATGCTCATTAAAGCGTGAAGATCCATAGTAGCAAGATTATGGGCCTCTTCAATAGCACAAATCTTAGTATTAAATCTTTCAGGAAGAGATCTGAGAGCTTTATCCACAAGTTGTGTGTTGGTTAATAGAGACCCAAACACTTGGCACTGATTAGCAATGTCAATCAACTTTTCAAAATAGGATTTTATGTCGTCAGACTCCTCCATACTTAAGCGCTCGTATTGACTCAAGATCATGCGAAGCTTTGTACGTCGAACACTTGAGGTTCCCTCACAATGGGTTTGTAAGATTTCCCAAGCATCCTTGGCCGTTGTACATGTTACACCCCGTAATACCAGGGCTACTAATTGAGAACGTGATTAAGGATTTAAGATTTGAATTTTGGAATGAAAGAATTATTACATTTTCTTAAGGAAAATTTCGAAAAAATGTGGCGACAGAAAAATTATTAACTTCGAGTTTAATACTTCTAATTGGATTTATAGACTTAGTATTGGATTACGAAGAATTGGAATTGATAATATGGGGGCCGCCGAGAATTTCACAATTTCGTGTGGCCCTTCGATTTTAAGATATTTTGGACAATATCTAGATATTTTTAAAGGGAAAGAATTTTGGCCAATGGGAGGGTGACATGTGTCCCTCCCCAACTTGTCTTGCAAGACTTAACTATATAGATATGGATGCAAGACTTAAAGGTCTCATAATATCTCATCTTCTCCAACTCTTTTTCTCTCTTCTTTCCTTAGCCTTAGATTTCGAAAATCTCATGGAAAGTGAAGATCAAATACAAGTTATTATCTTAGATTAAGAATCCTAATCAAGTCTCAAACCAAGTTAACTCTACAAAACCCTCCAAGAATCTGTTTGGGCCGAGAATGACCATTAAAATCCTAGCTTGTTCGTCGACTTTTTGAAAGTAAAACAAGAAGGGAAGTTGGTTATAAGCTTGTAGCGGATACAGTGTGTGATTGGAACTTGAAGTGGAGCAAAATGAAAACTGCGGGCAAAAAACCGTAGGGCATAGTCACGACTTTTTGGGAAATTTTTGGTAAGAACTCTTCTTCCTCTTGAAGTAATTAGATATTACATGTTATTATGGTTAGTAGATGAGCATGTGTGATGCGCGATTTATGCACACACTAACGCAAGTGCACGTGTCGTGTCAAGTAATATAGTCTAGGTAAGACCGAATATCGTCCTCAGGGACTGGTTTTCAAGTACAGATTATCTATCATATGGTATCTATTTGGTTAACGTCAATTGAATTGGAATTCTAAACTAATAATGCAGGAAATAAACTAATTATAAAAATACTTTGAATTAAATCAGTTATGATGGAGAATTAGGGCTTCCAAGATCATCAACTATCCACTCTATTCAATCCTTAATACAATTAGACTAACTTCTTCTTCTACGTTAAGATAGCAGGTTAACTAGACCGTTTTATACTCCTGTTAAGGTTATATAAACACTCAACCCCAGTATAGCACCTTTCTACCTTTCGGTGATAAGATTGACTATAGATGAGGATTAAGAGCAGTAACCTATTAAGCTACACAAGTATCGGGGTACTTTCGTCCACGATTTAACCTATGTTTATTCAACTATAGCATATTCACAATCTCCCCTTTCGGCTTTCGATTAGAAATCATATAAGTTATGATAATTAGTGATCAATTAATTATCAAGCAATCAAAACAACTATTGAATAAATCTTAAATAAGTGAAGAAGAAACTAAACTAATATATTAATTCATGAATAGAGTTTCAAGTGAATCACAAGGAAATCCCTAACAAAGTAATTAGCTCCTAGCCATTGTCACGCTAAGAACTAATATAATCTCCATACATGAACTGAAATAATTAAAGCAAAAAGAAAGAAAAGAAAATACTCAAGAACGAGTCTCCAAGCCCTCTAGCATCCAAGGATTGTGTTGTAGAATATTTACAAGATGGAATGGTGGATGGAATGTAGGATGGTGATGGATGGTGGATGTAGAATGTAGAATTGGTGAATGAATTCTTCTAATGATGTAGAGACTATTTATAGACCAAGAATCTTTTAGGTGAAGGGTTAAGGATTATGTAGGTAGGAAAAGTTATTAGAATCCTTTTAGGTAAAGGTTTTAAGGTAGGAAAAATTATCCCTTTACGTAGGAAAAGTTATCCCTTTAGGTAGGAAAAGTTATCCCTTTAGGATTCTGAAAACATGTCAAATTCGGCCCAGAACTTCATAAATCCCGCGTCGGCCATGGCCGATAAATCGCCACTTTCGGACTTTCGCGACATGGGCCGCGCCATGCCGCAGCCATGGCCAGTGGACGTTTTCATGATTCCGTCTCGTTGCCTTTTTTCGTCCGGACTTCGTCTGATCTCCTCTATAATTCCCGGAACTTTTAGACTTCATTTCTTGGCCCTTTTAGTGTGTAATTCCATCTCATTTATGCTCATTTCATCTCCTTTTCGTCATTTCTCCATTTCTGACCGCTGTGACACAAAAGAAAGGAAAACAACCCTAATACTATACTAAACATAAATGAAATGAGTAAAATACTAACTAAAAATGACTCAAAAGGTGTATATAAAATACACCGATCAATGTGTTAAGAATAATGAAGATTAAAAAGTGTTTGGACCATTTTTTAATGTTGGGGCCGAGAATAGGCAACTTTCGGATCTTTGGAGTTTGTTGGTTATTGTTGTTGTTATCTTCACATATTGCATGTTAAAAATGGAGTAATATTGTTGTAGATAAGTTGTTATACCATATATAGAAGTGTTGGAACTTGAAGTGGAATAAAATGGATTAAGAAAAGAGTTATCGGATTGTAGTTGTTGGCCGTGGAATCTATAAAACTTGTATATGCTGGAAATTCAGTTGTCAACATGCATGATTAATGTGGTAAAATTGCTAATGAAAGTTCTAAGTAATAATGGTGTAAAAGGGTGTTAAAAGGCTTCACATTTTACCCTTATTGTTGATGGAATTGTGGACTATTTTTATGGACTGTTTTGTATAGATTAAGGGGTCGAATTTTACACGTCAAGTAGGCGTGTAATCCCCTTTGGTTGCTGTATTGATTGTGCCTTAAGTGTGGCTTGATTGTTGTTGAATTTGGGCCTTGGAAAAGGTGAAAAAGTATGTATTTATAGGGGAAGTGTTGCCCAAATTTCCATAGAAAAAGGAGAACATTTACTTGGTGTTAACCTACTTTAGTGAGCACGTGTTGATATGCGTGTTATTGTCGTTATAGGTTGAAGTACATTGAGACGTATTCTAGATTGTAGAGTTGGTTAGTCGCCAAAAAGGTATGTGAACTGTCATTTCTTCTTCTAGCATGATTCCTTGTTATAAAGGGAGTGAATCCTACTCCTTAATGATGTACTTCATTAATAGTACTTTGAGTCTCCAAAATAGAAGTGTTTAAATAATCTATTTCACTAATAGTACTTTGAGTTCCAAAAAGGAAGTTGTTATATCCATTCTCTTGATAATACTTTGGATTTTACAAAAAAGGAAGTTGTTATATCCATTCTCTTGATAATACTTTGGGTTTTACAAAAAGGAAGTTGTTATATCCATTCTCTTGATAATACTTTGGGTTTTATAAAAAGGAAGTTATTTACCTATTCTCTTGATAGTACTTGGGGTTTCTAAAATGAAAGATTGTTATATCTATTCTCTTGATAGTACTTGGGGTTTCAAAAATGAAAGATTGTTATATCTATTCTCTTGATAGTACTTTGGGTTGTCTAAATGAAAGTTATTTTATTTTGGTTCATTGAGAGTCAAAGGATTTATTATAAATGAAAGGAATGTACGGTGGATGTACATAGTAATTTGGGTTCAATTCCCTAATATTACAAGATGTGATAATGCCTTGAGTTCTTCTAAAATGATAGTTCATTCTATTTGTGCTAATAAGAGTCGGAGATGATTTAAATTGTACATAGTTGCTTGTGATAGCTATATGTGTACAGTCTTTTATATTTGGACCGCGTCCCAGAATGGGTCGGGCAGTATACCTTAATGGGCAGGGAAATATACCTTAATGGGCAGGGCAGTATACCTTAATGAGCAGGGCAATATATATTACATGACTTTACTGTGTCCCAGAATGGACCGGGCAGTATACCTTAATGGGCAGGGCAGTATATATTACATGAGTTTACCGTGTCCCAGAATGGGACCGGCGATACCTTAATAGGCGGCGATATATTACATGACTTTCTGTGTCCCGAGAATGGACCGAGCAAGATACCTTAATAGGCGAGCGATATATATTACATGACTTTATCGTGTCCCAGAAGAGGCCGGGCAGAATACCTTATTTGACTTATTGACTTTACCGCGTCCCAGAAGGGGCCGGACAGAATACCTTATTGACTTTACTGCGTCCCAGAAGGGGTCGGGCATAATAACTTATTGACTTTACCGCGTTCCAGAAGGGACCGGGCAAAATACCTTATTGACTTTATCGCGTCCTAGATAGGGCCGGGCAGAATACCTTACAGGGCAGTATTTGTGTATAATGTTTGGGTTCAACTCCCATGACAGTATTTGTTTATATGGACAGACGTCCATAATTTTGACATGGATTTCATATCTTGAAAAGGCACAGTGTACTGGTATTTGATTATTATAATTGTCTCTTGTTATCTGTTTGGCCTGTTATAATCTCATTTGCAGTACTTATTGTTTCACATACTTGGTACATTTTCTGTACTGACCCCCTTTCTCGGGGGGCTGCGTTCATGCCGCAGGTTTAGGTACGCAGTTTGGTGATCTGCAAGTGTAGGATCCTTACTCAGAGTTTTGGGATAGCTCCATTGTTCTGGAGTTTATCATTTTGGTAATGATCTTTCAGTACAGGTTTTTTATACATTTATGCGTACGATGGGGCCTTGTCCCGTCATAGTATATTGTTCAAACTCTTAGAGGTCTGTATTCATATGTGGGATTGGACTCGTGTACAGTGTAGTTTCATTTTGGCTTATATATATATATAGCGACGTTACGCGGCCTGCTTTTGCTTGTTTAAAAAAATGATGATGAGTATCTTTATCTTTCGTGGGTTACTTGGGATGAATGGGTAGAAGGGTGCCCAGGTAGGGCACCAGTCGCGGGCCCGGAGTTCAGGTCGTGACAGTACAATTCTGGATAAGCTTGAACATATAGAGATCTACCCATCCAAATATTGCATTTAGGGCCTTTTCGTTAAAGCTTGTCGAGTTGATTTCTTCCTGTGTTCATTCAGACTCGGGTTTAGTGAGAATATCACTATCCTCGTCTGTTGGGTACTTGGAGATTACATAGCCTTCGGATACTGATCTCTAGGCTCGAACATCAATGGATTTGATGTGCGAACATAGTCGAATTTTCCAATAGGCGTAGTTAGATCTATCAAGTATCGAAAGTCTACCAACGTTTTGTGAAGCTGGGTCCATAGCCGTAATATTCAGAATCAAACACTTATTGTATCAAGTAAAGGTTCTGATACCACTTGTTGGGTCCCGTGGGCTACAGATTAGTAAAATGTAAGATTAAAATCGCAAACTAAAACAACAATAAAACAGTCACTGGAGGTTGCCTTTAATGTTGGGTCAACATCTGAGGCAACATTGTAATAAAACAGAATAAACCTTGTAGAGTATGTGCAGCAGAAAAAGTAAAGATACACGAGGTGTATATTTTCAACGGTATATATAAATGGGAAAAGGGTCAAATATACCCTAAAACTTAGGTAAATGGATCATATATACCCTAAAACTTATGTAAATGGATCATATATACCCTAAGTCAAAGTATGAGGTCATATATACCCTAAAACGTTAGTAAATAGATAATATATACCCTTTTTAATGGACTGGACATGTGGCGTACATGGTGCCACGCGTCATCCGCCACGGAAGAATTCGTCCATCGCTACGATGATTCCGACCATCTTCTGATGAATCCGACACCACAGGTATCCATTGGAGGTGAGGCTTATACCATTAGCTTCATCTCTCCAAGTCTGTCATTTCCATACCAATTACACCCGTCGATTCAACCTACAAAGCCGTCAATTTCAGATCGAAAAACCAGAGCTGCGGGTCTGTTTTTCACATTTTCCGGCCACCTGAGAGAGAATCGACGGTGGTGGTTTATACCACTGTGACCGCCATCTCAAAGCGGTCATGTACATACCAACACCGTCCACCAATTCAACCCAGATCGTCCCAACGACCAAATCGTCGTTCAGTGAAATCCTAGGCGCAACTTTCACAATTCTGGCCACCACCGATAAAATCGAGCTCCGTCGGTGGTACCACTGTATTTGTCTTGGTCTTAGCTACCATTTGCACCCAGACCCGTGCCTTAATTCATCGCAAATCGATTTCCACCATTGTTAAAAAACTTCGCCGGGGTCAATGTCGTCCAAATGATCAAATCGAATGTGTTGGGTAATATAGACGTGTAGAGGGTGACGAGACGAGTCTTTTGGTATAAGACTCGTCAGCGTTGGCTCGATGTGGTGCCGGATTCACTGTAGCAGTGGTCGGATTCACTGTAGCAGTGTCGAATTCTCTCTCCAGCGGATGACGTGGCAGCCACGTGTCCAGTCCGTTAAAAAATGGTATATATGATCCATTTACTAACGTTTTAGGGTATATATGACCCCATACTTTGACTTAGGGTATATATGATCCATTTACCTAAATTTTAGGGTATATTTGACCCTTTTCCCTATATAAATATATCCCTTGATGGTCGATGACCAAAAGAATTGTATAAATTATATACAATTACAAAGAATTTCTTTTTACAAATTGAGTGTTACAAACGAAAAAGAAATTACAAACAAAATGAAGTCGCAGATGACTTCGCCTAAAGTTACAAAATCTAAAAGATAAAAGACAACATCTTCATTACAATCACTTGAACAATAAGGTTAATCTAGAATAGAGATAGCGATTGCAATGTGGGACAAGATGTTGTTAAAACAACTTTAGGCTAAAATATTGATCCAGTTTTCTAAGGTAAAATCTGAGAGCTCTCTTGGAAGTTCTTCTTCTCTAAATCTGGATATTGATACTTGTGAAGCTCCCCTCTATTTATAGTGTTGAGCTTCCCTTGAAATCTTCACTGATGGTTGTGGAGGTTGAGCAAAAGATGGCAGCAGCTTGGACCGAATCTTCCTCCTGAAAATCCTCAACGATCTGCTTTCTCTTCACGCTTTGACTTTGTCTTTCACCATGTTTTAAACACAGCAATCTAGTAAGCTTGCCTAAATCATTTTTACTCGCAGTAACTTCAACTGCTTAAGCCGGAAGAATAGGCAAAACAATTACAGAGATGTTGGCAGAAATGTTGTCGCAACATCCCAGGCAACATCCTGAAGATGTTGTCCTGTGCTTTCACAGAACAGATGTTGTCACAACATCCTATCCAACATCAACAAGATACATTAGAATACAGTTAGTAATTTTTAATATAGATAAATGATAATACTATTTTCGATCACTCACAAATAATAAAATTTACTATTGAATAGAGAAGCAGATTTTTTACGGAGGAATCTTATATGGCAGAGCTTAAACATTTGACAAGTAAACAGTCTTTAAACGTACTACACAAATAGTTTGGCCGATCCTGTGTTTAATTGTCGCATAAGCTACGAGCATATAGGTAAGAAATAATCCCTTCATTATTTTTATTGATAATGAGAATATTGATAATGAGATGTATATATACAAATATACAATTTCTAAATATGGTGAATATAGAAAAATAATTCTATCTTTTCCTACTCTAATTCTAATACATTTCCTAATACAAGACTAATATCATAATTACAATTATATATAAATTACAATTATATATAAATTACAATTTGTGGAGTCTAAATTGGACCATAATATATACATGTATATCGGTCTTTTACACCCCCGCAGTCATAACGGGCGGTTGACGTACGTTGAGACTGTCCCTAAATCTTCAAATAGAACCAAGGGAAGACTCTTAATAAATATGTCAGCAATCTGATATCGCGAAGGGACATGGAGAACACATACTTGTCCACGAGCTACCTTTTCTCGAACAAAGTGTATATCCATCTCGATATGTTTAGTGCGTTGATGTTGTACCGGATTTCCAGACAGATAGACTGCACTCACATTATAACAGTAGACCAAGGTAGCCTTCTGAATAGGAAAATGTAGCTCTAGTAGAAGGTTACGTAGTCAACATGAGTCAGACACCACATTGGCTACCCCGCGATACTCAGCCTCCGCACTGGATCGTGATAACGTAGCCTGGCGTTTAGCCGACCAAGAGACCAAGTTATCCCCAAGGAACATAAAATAACCATATGTAGAACATCTGGTATCTGGATCGCCACACCAATCAGCATTTGTATATGATACAAGAGTGGAGACGGAGGACGAATATAAATGCAATCCAAAATCAAGTGCTCCCTGTATCGTATAATTCGTTTGAGCGCATGCATATGCTCAATCCGCGGATCATGCATAAATAAACATAATCGGTTCTGATCAAAGGCTGACGTAGAAGAAGAGTTTCGGCATTCAAATGAGCTATTCTACATGTTGTACTCATAAGTAATATCTGGTCTCATGAAAGTCAGCTACTGAAGAGCCCCGGTAAGACTACGATAATGGGTGAGATCCTCGTACAATGTGCTAGACGTATCCCTCAGCTTCGATTTTGTATCAACCGGAGTAGAAGTAGACTTACAAGATGACATATCAACTCTCTCAATAATCTATGTCGCATACTTTTTTGTGATAAAAATAGACCACATGCATGACGAGTGACTGTTATGCCCAAAAAATAGCTTAATGGCCCCAAGTCTTTCATAGCAAATTCGGAATTGAGAAGGGACATTATAGACTTGTGTAGACTATCTGATGAGGCGGTCAATATAATATCATAAACATATAACAGAATGTATGCCAGAGAGGTACCACGCCGATAGATGAACAGAGAATGATCAGACATGCTATGAGAAAACCCAATAGACGACACATAATCTGCAAACCTTTTATATCAGACATGTGGGGCCTGCTAAGCCAATATAAGGACTTCTTCAGCAAACAGACATGATGAGGATAATTAGGGTCCCTAAAACTCAAGGGTTGATGCATGTATACTGTCTCCTTAAGATCAACGTGTAAGAAAATATTTTTCACATCTAGTTGGTGGATGAGCCATGCTTTCGAGAGAGCTAGACTAAGCACTATGTGAATGGTAGCCGATTTGACCACCAGACTAAATGTCTCTCGACAATCCACGCCAACATGTTGTGTTTTACTATCACCTACAATACGGGCCTTATGCCTCTCAAAAAAACTATCAGAATTTTCTTTATAAGTAAAAAATCCACATAGACCGAATAATATTAACACCAGGGGATGGAGCACCAACTCCCACGTCTTATTTTCAATGAGAGCATTATATTCGTCATTCATAGCCAATTTCCAATTCGGGTCGTGAAGGGCAGATACTGGGTTACATGGTAGGGGAGATTTAGTGACATTAGAATGAAGATTAAAATGTCGTTTCGATTTAAAAATACCCTTTTGGCTACGAGTAACGGATCCTTGACTTGATGTAGAATTGGACGGGATTATTGGGTTGGTACTAATACCATAATTACAATTATACATGAATTACAATTTGTGGAGTTCAAATTAAACCATGATATACACGTGTATATTGGTCTTTTAATATCACCATTCCAATTGGCAATTTCCAACAAGTTTTCATTAGAAAATAGAAACTCGTCTTTGAGAATCTTTAAATTAAACCTTGAAAACAATCTCGTCTTAATTAAGTATTTTTACAGATATCGAACCACATCCGCTAGGATGGAACACTTTCTTTTACAAGTGAAATCTCTAAGATATGAAACAGTAGCTGGATTCTCAAAATTGGACAGGACCAATATTTGATCAAGGACGAGACATTTATTTGGGTCCAAATCCATGCGCAATCCTAAAAACAGCGATGTGCTTATTCATGATTACGAATATGAAAGCCAAAATACATTACAATTGTCAATGGAGGCAACGTTGACAATGGAAGACTTTCTGCCACAATATCATAGCAGAAAGATAATACGACAGTTATCTGCAGCAGGTAAAAAGTGAGCTTCGGTTTCTTTATCAAAGATATAGCAACAATACATTACAGTAACTGAACACTAATACAATTCTCATGTTTACAAAAAAATGAGCAATGGAATACTCAGTAGGCAAAAAATTGCCAAGGACAAGTTCCACGGGCAGCTTTTGAGAAGAGAAATTTAGTAGGCGGTTTGGCCATGAAAACCAAATATTTCTAATTTATTTGGAATTTTTAAGTTGGATTGAAGATAGAGTTGTGTTGTTATAATTTTTTAATACAACTTCAAGTAGTATTTGAACTTTTCATGGCTAAGCACTGATTTTCAAATAAAGTGAAAAAATCTCATGGCCAAACGGGTCATTAGTGTACACTACATCCTAAATAGACATATTGGATGAAAAACACGAACTTAAGCTTCTCTCAGAAAATCACAACCAAGAAATTGGGTACCTTTGCAAGCGCACCAATATAAACTATACATGTTAATATCGTCAAACTGTCATGGCAGTAAATGTTCCATAGCCAATTTTGAGGCTGATAGAACCAGATTAGATTTAGAAACACTCACAAAGTCCTTACACCATACCAGAATATCTCACACGGGGTAAAAAAAAACTAGATGAAAGGGCCTTGGTGTCAACTTACAAGCCAAAAAACATGTCTATAAAGACGACCTTTTCAAGAAAATTCTCTTGAACAAGTTACAGCCATTCAGGCCCGATACAAAAAATGAAAAGAAACAGATCAAATGGCATTTGGACTATTTCGTAACAGTGAACCCAATTTTCCCAGAAATAAAGTTAACCAGGAGATTATTCATAATTCAGAACTGATAATTGGTCACCCCAGGGTGCTAAGAAAGCCTACACATTTTTTTATTGTCTCCGTCAGAAAAAAGCAGTAGCTTGCCCAATTAACCCTGCAGTGCTGATGCTCCTGATATGATCTCTATCAGTTCTGTGGTGATAGATGCTTGACGGGTTCTGGTTCACAGAAAAATAAGAAAAAGACTAGTTAAAATGACAGACAACAAAGAACTGATCAACTTTCTAAATTATATGTTATCCATTATACAAATGTCATTTATGTAAATCATGACATATCAGCAGCAATTGGTCACTAAATGTGGTGTATATAGAGCCAGTAGATTAGCAAATCTGCAGTATCATGGCCATAAACTAAGATAATAACTATTTGTTTGTAGGTTCATAACTGCATAAATGTAGATATGCACGTGCAATTAGTACAGAGCTTAGGGCATTTTTGAGGAGTTTTATTTATTTAATTTTTTGGGGAAAGAAAGTGCATGTCCCCTCAAACCAAAATAATTACCCGCCCATACCCTCATTACTTTCGTACCCCTAGAAAATATCAAAATTATTTACCCGAAATGCCTCCAAAATTATGATACCAACATGGTATATAAATATACTAAGATGGTATCACGAAGTCAGTCCTTCTCTTGGTCCTCCATAATACCATCGTGGTATATAAATATATTGAAATGAAATCATGGAGGATCATATTCTTTATTCAAAAGGACACACTTTTCTAAAAAAAATAAAAGACCTATGTGATACCATCATCTTTTATATATATATATACACACACATATCATATTATGATGGTATCATGGAGGAATGCACACTTCTTAATGGTACTATCGTGGTATATAGATATATTGAGATGGTATCATGGAGAACTGTTTCAGTCCTTCTCTTAATCCACCATGTGATGGAAGGGTTTTGGGCAAGGGGTACTCATGTAAATATTTTTGGCCGGTTGGGTAAGAACCGAAATTAGTTAAGGAGGGGCATGGGACGGTTAAATATTTTCTATTTTGGGGTATTTGGTGTTGTTCCCCTAAATTTCCTCTGGAGCATCTCAAGGTTGGTGTAAGCCAAGTTTGAGTGAGATAAACATGTCTCTGTTTGATTGTATATGCATGTACGAGAGCTTGGTGTGCAAATGCTTGTGTGATAGAGAAAGGGTGAAAAATAAGACCTGTTGTAAGTAAGAGTGAGACGATCAAGCATGTCACCAGCATTTCTGCTGGAGCTATCCATAGCAGACATTCTTGCTCCTTGCTCACTAGTAGCGTTCTCTAGAACTGCATTGAACATAACCTGGAGAACACATTATTTAACCGGTTTTAGAACACACCTATATCATATTCATCACCTTGAAAGAAATGATTTTATTAGCAGTCAATATATCTATCTGAAACACAGTCAAGACTAATTTCATCCTCCCACTACCAAATCAGTAGCTATTTAGAAGCTGTGAAGATCAAATAACAAGCTTATTAGAGGATTCTAACACTAAAAAGGCAAATCTTACGCATGAAAACTGAAATTCAGCTAGGTTCTGAAGAATTTCAGACTTTGTCTCAGCACCTTCAACTTCATATAAATCCAAATCTCCAAGCTTTCCACCAGATTCAGCCTCCCTCTCCACAACCTACATCAAACCACAAAGGATTTGTTCCAAGAAACAGATACTCACAATAGAAAAAAACATAGTGAACAACAAGATCTTCCAGTTTGGCACCTCGGGAGACAGTACAGTGGACACTGTTGGCAAAAATGAGACAACTGACTGGAATTTATTGAAAACAATCCTCAATGCATCAAATTCGACATTCTTCAAGATGTCATCTGCAATCACAGAAACCTGCAAGACAAATGGCATTAATCAGTAGAAGGAAAAGGTCAGAGAAATCCATATAAATAGATGTTGGTATATTCTTTCAGTGCATAAGTATTGCAGCCACTATAAGATTTTCATTTAATTCACAAATTTGAAGTTGCAACAGTATAATCAACCTGTTATTCCGAAAACTAAAATAAAGGCGAGTGGGACATAGCTTTCGAATATCTATTATTCTGCAAGAAAATGCAACACATATTCATGTACAGATCAAACCAAAAAAATGTGAGCCCTATATTATATGGACTCGGCTAATGATCTGTTTCAATTAAGGTGTGTGAGTATCCGATACAGGTACATGCAATGTTTTGTGTGCAAGCATCCGATAACGTGTACATCCAGTCTATTGCTAATTTGCGTGTATTTTGAATATTATGCACAAAGTACCATCGCCGATGTCACACCAGCGACAAGGGTACTCTAAGGCAAATGAAAAATCCACGTACCAGACAGTGAGCCTACAGCAGCACCGTCTTCAGCAAATAGTTGGCAACAATAAGGAAAACAAATAGTGGGTGTGCTTCACACAGTTGTAATAAGGAAGATGTAAAACATCATAACCTGTGTATAGTTAAGAGGATTTTTCTGCAACTCAGTCACGACCAGTTCAATGTCCTTCTTCGAATCTCGCAGCAGCTGAGCTTTTGCCTTTTCCCCCAAGACAACATACTTATTTTCCTTGTCAGGACCTAGCAATTACAAACAATATTAAACTAATTCCTCAATATTAGATATACTCAATATTAAACAATCTTGCATTGTACCAGAATTCAACTTATGAACAGCCCTGCTTATCTTGACAGATGTAGAATTGATTCCACCACAAAGACCTTTGTCTGCGGAAATGGTAACAATAACATTCTTCTTGACATCAACACCTGAAGAAAACATTAGACGTGTTACCAGCCAAAGATTAAAATCTTATTGACTGCTTAAAGTTGAGGCATCAAATTTACAAACTTCGGTGTAGCTAAATATATTTCAGCAAGTCTCATCAACAACACGCATTCCCACAAGATGTTGATTTAGTTGTTGCATCAAATACATAGAACATTGACATTAGACTGCAAATCAACAGGCAGAAAGAGGAGGACAATTTCATTTTATCCTTTTTCCCACATTTATGAAATATACAACAACATACCTAGTGTAGTCTCACAAGTGGGGGTTGGGGAGGGTAGAGTGTACGCAGACCTTACCCCTACCTTTGCAGGTAGAGAGGTTGTTTCCGATAGACCCTCGGCTCAAGTACAACAAATTTATGTGTATCTCAACTCAAAATATTTTGGGAATAGAAATTCTCACTGGTCCGGCAAATCCCGCTAGACAATCCTCCAGGATACTGAGGTTGCAATTAAAAATGCAGCAAGGGGTCTTTATTATTTTTTGATGACTACCAGTTACACAATAAAATTAGTAAAGACTAATTCCAGAATCAGGAACAGACAAGATAAGCTAAATAGGAATAGGCAGCAGCCAAAAGGATGCATGAAAATCCATAAGGTGATTCATCCTTATCCTTCAACCACTTTCTCTCACTTAACTGATTCAAGAATTTGGTTAGATCCAGACAATCTAATCATGAACTTACTAGGAGTGTCACCAAGAAGTGCAGTAAATGGCTGCCATAGGCCACGCGAATTTTCAGCTCTAGTTTGAATAGCTCTAAGCTTTGAAGCAGCAACCATCTTCATAGCCTTTGTAATCTTCTGGATATTTTTAACACTCTTCATCCGGTTTCTGACTGCCCAGGGGAATGCTCAATGTGAACACATAATGTAGCAACAAGAAAATTGGTAGAGAAGTTCACAAGAACATAAGAGTGACAAAGTAAAGTGGGGTGCATCAAACGATTACGGCTAACTCTTACCAACTTGAGTTGAAATACATCGAACTCCTGACGAGACTGGTTCCCTGCATATAAATGTAGGTCATGAAAAAGTAGAAATGCTATGAAAAAAAACAGAAGAGGATGTTAAAAAAAAAACAGGATATTGGATAATATTATTTTAAGCTAAGGGACTGATGAGCCTGTTATAGATGCAGATAGGGAGATCATCACTCTCCTATTGATACATAAAGGCCCATGGAACAAACTTCATGTCAGTGCAGCAACCCCCGTAATCCATCCAAAAGAAGTCACAATTAATAGATATTATTTGAACTTCATCCATTTCTACAATTGTTCTCATTACAACTTCTGTTCCAAAATATCTCTTAACATTCTGTAGTTCTTCCAAGTTCCAAAATCACTATCCAAGCTCGGATCATGTCGATTACAATTCTATATAAGGTCAAAATTTAAGCCAACCTCTTTCTTTCTGCCCAAATAACCAGTATATTCTTAAATCTGAAAGAAAAAAAGGACTCTATTTTTTGGATTTTGAACTGCAGACCACTTTGGGGGAAAAGGAGAAGCAACATGTTTTTGCTATTGTCCTGCTCATAGATTGAATAAAAATCAAGCTACCTCCTTTGACTGAAGAGAAAGGGGGAAATGCTTGTCAAAGATAACATGAACTGTGCTAATTTGTCAAACCAAATTACTTCACCAACTGAAGAATATACCTTCATAGAGATTTTACACAATTTAAATATTGTTATCCAAAACTCGTGAGATAATCAACCCTAAATTGCTGGCGGATGCTTCATCGTTAATAAATGTTCTTTTGTACAAAACAAAGCAATTGCCACCAAGGGGTGGACTAGCCAGATACGCAAATTTATAGTGCACATGAACTCATGGTCTCTTCGATAAACTAGGTATGTTATGTACTATCTAATATTATTTGCTAACACTCATGCTCAAATAAGGCTAAATGGTGCACTTGGTTGAATGCTAGGTTATTTACCTACAGGAATAGAGATCAATGCCCACTTAATACTTCCCTTTTTTCTCCTTTTAGTGATGCGCCCATGCTATATAAATCCTAGATCCACCTCTGTGCCTAGCGGTTGAAGAGTTAAGAGTGGCAACCTTGGGGAACCAAGGTTCAAATTCCACCAGATGTGAAACTTGGTAAATCATTCCCATCTGCTAAGCCTTGGTTGGCCTAGGTGCCCACAAACTAGCTCAGCCACCACTCTTATAACAACATAACAGAGCAATCAATCAATTACTTTCCCCTCTGTCCAAAATTAGCTAGGATCGCTCTATCATTAGTATCCATTCCGCTTTAATCAGAATAAACTCAGAAGATCAAAAATAAAAAGAGCCAAGCGTACATAACGATATAACAACTAAAAAGCAAAACGGAGGTACATAAGAAAACAAAAATTAAAAAAATGCGAGTCACTACTGTCTACAGAGAAAATGATTTTTTTTAAAAAAGGTTGTGTTGGAATTCCATCATATATGAAACTTGGTGAATCCTTCCCATCTGCCTAAGCTTTGTTTGGCCTAGGTGCACACAAACCACCACACTTATAACAACGTAATAGATAAATCAATCAATTAATTAATTTCCCCTCTGTCCCAAATTATCTGGATTCAGCTCTACGAATCATTAGCATACAGTTCCCTCTAGTCAGAATAAATTCTAGCAAAAAAAATTGAAAAAAATGCGAGCAACATACAATAACAACAGTAGCGTTGGAAGAAAACTAACTCATAAGAAATGATGGAAGAACGAAGAGCAATGGAAGGATTTGGAGAAATCAGAGGTGTAGCAAAACGCCTTCCTTCACGTCTCAACGCAGCCATGGCCATTTTCGATCTGATCGGTATCTTCTTCTTCCTCCGGCTTATCCTCTCGCAGATCGACAATTTACGCTAGGGTTTACAGTCGCTTGAAATGTCAGCTGTAAACAGTGATGGTCCGAGTCGCTGTGTGTACACTTTTACCTCGCCAATGTTTTAAAGTTGCTCTGATACAACGTGTTTGGGACTAGTAAAGAAATAATTCTTTTTTTAACGGAGGATTACTTATTTTGCTTCATTTTATGAAGCTTGACTAAACATATCAATAAAGACTTTTGAAATATTATTTTAAAATTTATGATTTTAAATATATCACGTCATTTTTATGACTATAAAAATAATATAAATTCTTAACGCATAGTAAAACAAAAAGTAAATAGATTATGATCTACATAAAACTTAACAGAGAAGGAATTATCACATAATATAAATCAATTACCTAACAATGTATATGTTATGTGAACCTAACAAACAATATAGATTTACGCCGAAGAGGAAGTCTTATTAGAACACACCTTGAACAAATTTGGATCAACAAGTTGGAAAAATATATTCCTTACAATTCATCATCTTTAATTTTCAATACAAGCTGTTCGAAAATGACTTATTCCTTATGTATTCATAGTATGTCTAGATAAGGTGAATAAAGATACAAATTTTTTCCTTGACAATCCTAATTAATATTCTTCAAAAAAAATCTTACATCCCAAATAACTACTTGCGATACAGCTAGTGATTTCGATATCTCGATATCGCTGTCGCAACTAGACCCTCTCACATGGCTCACAAAAGCAATGGTCACTAGCACCTTGAACCGTGGGCATGATTTATGAACAATTGTCATGGTCTTGTTGGCAGTTCTCTTATGCTCCCTAAATCGTTGACATTTTTAATCATCGACATGGTATATAAATAGTTGATATAGTTCAACTCAATTTCAATTTGTGGATACAATTAATCTTCCACCACATGCTTCTAGTGAATCACCAATAAATTACCCATAAAATATTGTATGTTTTTAAAGAACCTCCAACTTGCTCTCCCAAAACTTTTTACTTTTTAGTAAAGAGGCGCAAGACTCTTTAACTTATTAGATTGTGATATTGTAAATGATCTTAAGACATGTTGTTATTTTTTAATTACATCAGAGAACATGTTCTTAGGAATCATAATAGCATATCTAAAGATAAAATGAGAAATTATTCAAGAAGTATAAAAAAGATATATTTCTAGCAAATTAAAAAATAAAATATCATATCAAATGGAACACTATTTGATATCCGATTTGTCATTGATTTTGTTTTGTAGGCTTGTGATATTGTCTTTCTTTTTTACCCCCTGTAGACTGTAGTATGATCTTCTTCTCTTTTATGGTATTGACTTTATTAAAAAGAATTAAAGAAAGAAAATTAAAAAATACTTAGATGTTTGATAATATAATATTTAAAATTAATTTTTTCAATTTCATTAAACGAAAAGAATATATTTGAATCAGTTATGATATAAATGAGCCACTTTTAATAAAGAATATATTTGCTCTAAATTATATAGTTCAACATATATTTAGACTTTTTTCCTATATTACAATACCAAATTCTTTTTGACATCAAATAATTATTTTTGTCATTAAAGTCTTAAAACTCAAATATGGTAGTAATGGACAAAATACAGCCGTGTTTGGAGACGATCGTTGCAGTCCGTTCTAGACAAGGTCTATTAGACTATTACCCTTTCCATCCAAACAACCCTTAAGCATCTAACCTCCTTTACCCGATTGAAAAACCCTAATAAGCTCCGTTCAGGCGCTCGAGGAAAGAAAAGCAAACCGTTCTTTCAATCCCGTCGGTAATGGCTTCGTCGGAGAAACGATGCCTCTACGAGGTCCTCGGCGTGAACCGTGACGTCACCACCGACGAAATCAGGTCCGCTTACAGGAAGCTCGCATTGCAACGCCATCCTGACAAGCTGGTCCGATCCGGCGTGCCGGAATCCGAAGCAACAGCTGCATTTCAGGAGCTTGTAAACGCATACGAAGTTCTCTCCGACGCGCGGGAGCGCACGTGGTACGACTCTCACCGCTCTCAGATACTCTTCTCTAATTCCGGTCCAACGAATTCTTCGTCTAATACCGGCCCTGTACCTGACCTGTTCGCCTTCTTTAACAATTCAGTTTATTCTGGTTACTCCGATAAAGGAAAGGGCTTTTATAAGGTGTATAGTGATCTATTTGAGAAAATATATCAAACTGATTTGAATTTTGCGAGGAAGTTAGGTACAGAGTTGCCAAAAGAAGCTCCTCTTATGGGAAATTTGGAAAGTCCTTATGCTCAGGTAATGTATTCCACCACCTTTTTATGTTTTATTCTAAAAAATATACCGCTTTTGAAAATATTTACGCCATGTATCCCAATATACAATACTACTATTCAACATTATGCAATATATACAACATTATACTTGGAAAAGCATTATACATAATGTATCAACCTTGTATAAGGTGTATAATAGTGTACAAAAGGTGTTTATACACCGTATGAGCTACGTGGTCTAAATATTTTCAAAAATAGACAGAGAGCTTAATTTCCCTATTTCTTGTGCATGTACACATTTTGAATATCTATATTGGACGACTACGTTATATTCCTTTTCCTATGCATGTCCGTTGCTATTTGATCCTACACTATCGGTTTTTGCTGCAGTTTTAGGGCCCGTTTGACCATGAAAATTGTGAATAATTGTTTTCAAAGTGAAAATGGTATTTGGAAATTGGAGTTGTGTTTGGCCATGAATACAAAATTGGAGTTGTTTTTGATGTTTTGTGACTGATTTGTAGTGGAAAAGTGAAAACAACTTTTTGGTGTTTTTCAAAATTCCGGAAAATTGATTTCCAGAATTCATGGCCAAACAGAATTTCCAGAATTCAACCCCGGATAAAAGTAAAAAATATTCATGGCCAAAAGGCCACTTAGTTTCACATGGCAAACTTCATTGTTATTTTTCCGAGGGATTAGAAATAAAATTTCTCATGAATGGAAAATACAGCTTCTTGGTCCCATAGTAATAGAACAAGGTATCCCGGGTCGAAATTTAATTCCCTGGTTGATCTTTTCTAGGGTTTTTTGTTGTAAAATGCACTGCATATGGCTGTATTAGAAACCTTTTAGTACATTATGATGCAGGTGACAGCATTCTATAGCTATTGGTTAGGATTCGTTACTGTGATGGACTTTTGTTGGGTAGATCAGTATGACGTGATGGCGGGACCCAATAGAAAGTCAAGGAGGGTGATGGAGGATGAGAACAAGAAGCTGAGGAAAAAGGCGCGAAGGGAATACAATGAGACTGTAAGAGGATTGGCGGAGTTTGTGAAAAAGAGAGATAAGAGAGTGATTGACATGCAGATGAAGAGGAATGAGGAAATGGAGAAGAAAAAGGAAGAGGAACACAAGAGAAGGAAGGAGCTAGAGAGACAGAAGGCTGAGAGAGCAAAGAAATATGTAGAGCCTGAGTGGGCGAAAGTGGAGGAGTTAGAAGATGAAGAAATTGAGGAATCGGATGAGGACGAGAAAAAGAAGGCAGATGTGAATGAATTGTACTGTGTGGCGTGTTCGAAGAAGTTCAAGAGTGAGAAACAGTGGAAAAATCACGAGCAGTCCAAGAAGCATAAGGAGAAGGTCACAGCTTTAAGAGAAGCTTTTGATGATGAAGATGATGAATATGAAGTGTTGGTGGAGGATGGGGCAAGTGAGGAGGAAAAGGTAGCTGATGCTAATAGAACATCTGATTTATCTGCAGATGATGGGGTGGATGAGTTAGCAGAGCATTTAGAAGGTAGTACACGAATTCAAGAAGATGAGGGTGAGGATGATGAGGTTCAGAGCAGCGAGGAAGACGAGACCACTAATTATCAAAGTGGCAGTGATTTAAAGGGAGTGGCTGATGAACTTGGATTAGATGATGATGAAGCTCGTGTACTTGAAGCTATGATATCTGGCCGCAAAAGTAGGAAGAATGCAGGTGCCAGTCGTCAAACTCCAGCAAGGAATGTTCAGAGTGAAACTGGTGATAATGAAATGGCCTTTATGGAATATAACAATCTTAGAAGCACTAGGAGAAATAGGGGTGGCCGGAGACAAAAAAACAGGAGACCACAAGAAGAAGCAGAAGATGAAGAAGAAGAAGGAGGAGGAGGAGATGTAAGATCTTATGTGACTGAAGTTGGTATTGACACCGAGGTAAATAATGCATGTAATGATAGCTCAGCTTGCCAGGAGCCGTCATCCCAGTCTTCCGCAGAAACTGCTAGTAATCACAAAGTAGATGACGTTTCAGGAAATAGTGAAAAAGTTCAAAGTCAAGGTACAGACAAGAAAACTACCTCTAAGAAGGACAAAAATAACAAATCAAAAGATGCAACCAAAGGAAGGAAACAGAAGGTACTCAAATATTCATCTGTCGAAGATAATACTGTCTTGTTTGATGTTAAGCTCTTTGTGGTTCTCCTTTTCCTCTCGCCCTTCTTCAACAATCTTTGAGAGTTTACAACTTCATTTCTGCAGTTATCTGCTCTTCGGATTTCAAGTGAATCTTTTAAAAGGACAAAGAACCTTATATTAGTTGTCTTGTGATGTGTTTGTGAATGTAATCAAGCTTTGGCATTATGTGTTGTAACACAGTTTCATTTGAATTCAGGCAAAATCGAAATCTTCGAGCAACTTGTGTGATACCTGTGGGGAGGAATTCGATTCAAGGTCTGTGATTCAGGCTCAGTCATGAATCTTTATGTTGATTAATGATGAGGCTATATTTCCTTTTCTTTTCCATATCTAATTATCTGCATCTCCCATCACAGGAATCAGTTACATAAACATCTAGGATCGACAGGGCATGCTAAACTAAAATCTCGGTGATATTACAGAATCCTCATTGACTATAACTCAAGCTGATTGCTGGATAGTTGGGGACGGATTATTTGTTCCTCTCCTTATTCTTTATGGTTTATAGATCATTGTCTATGATTTAGCATCGTCGTTTATATGCCATATTCAATTCAAATGAGTTTAAAAAATCAAAGAATTTTGTATCTTGACAATAGATGACTACATGATGTTCGTGCAGATGAAAGACCAATTCTAAATTATGTATATGGAAGGTGGCAAAACCGATGTGACCAGATAACGGAGCACTCAAATTTATTGAAATATAGGAGTTCACACACAGCTAACACTTCCCTGATGGGTCTAATACTTGTGCTGAACCTATATTATTTTCTTCACTTCCATGGAAGAATGAAACGAGCGGCCACAAGTAGCCAACTATAAACTGCAACTGTATGCTCAGAATGCTTGATTTGAACCAATAGCCTCAAATTTATATTTAACAGGATCATTTACTTTATGGTTAAATTTGAGTCTTTAGGGCCAATTCCGACATTCGATAAATCTAAAAATGAATAATTATCAGTGCAACTGTACCATAATTGAAATACCACTTGCACTTGCAGAGTTCTATATAACAGAATATCGCGCACATATTCAAATGTACTGACTTCTGCTTACAACAACATATCCAGTAAAATCTCACAACGTGGGGTCTGCGGAGAGTAGAGTGTGCACAGATCTTACCTCTACCTTGGTAGGTAGAGCGGCTGTTTCCGAGTATTGGCTTCTGCTTCTTGCAGGCAAATTCAACGGACATGACCAGAGTAATCATTTTATATGTTTGGGACAAAATACATTTCACTGCTAGGCCAAAACACTGTAACAAGAGCAGTATCCCAGAGGAGAGCTGAGAACAATTTACATGGGCAAAAATCTCTGTCAATCTTATAAGTTATATACACCCTGCCAAAAACATGGGAAGAGGTTGCTTCCTCAAACTATAATGGTACAATTAACATTTCTGGAGCATATGCTCCGAGGCATAGTAGTCACATGATTACCTTATACCTAGCCTCTACCCCATACTGCACTCTGAATTTGCAACTATATAAATAAACAAGAAGGAAACTAAGTCACAATGCTCTGTTAGCTGCTTCTTGTATGTAAGTGGTGGCTTCTTCTTCCGAGAGCTGCTTTCCTTCTACAAGCCCTCTAATTAGAGTATTGGCATATTCTTTACATGGTTTGCACATACCTACTTTACCTAATTTGAAATTATCAACATCTGAGAGTCGGCATCTGACAGAGAAGCAGAAAAATGCTGGATGAGATTCAGTTGGACAATAAAAATACATATATGGAAGAGCATACAAAATAAAAGGCAATGCTTACGTCATTGTCAAAATGGGAATACCATTCTCCTTCCCCAGGTAAAGCACATTATGGTACCAGCCATTCTACATGAAAATCAAGCAAAATTATACCATGGGAAATACCATCTGGATCAGAGTTATGTCAAGCACCTTCCCCAGGTAAAGTCAAGCAAATACCAGACGTTTGGGGCAGGAGATAAGAATTAACACTAATAGAAGGGAATCATAACTAATTTCTCCAATGAAATAAAAAAGTCTCTAATATATGATATTTTCTTGATAAGTTGACAAAACAGGCTAGAGTTGGAAAAAAGTGCCTTTCTTTTCATCAGAATGTAGTAATTTCACTAGGGTCTCCTTGAAATTAAGCAGAGCCTTGCATAAGACTACATTTTGTTGAAAATTCAGCTACAATATAATCAGTTAAGAGGTAAATGAGTGCCCAAAAGGTCAGTTAATATTCATCGATGACTCATAAGTCACATGTGGATGTGGTCACTCGGGAAATCTAGTGAAAAGCTATGATCTCAAAAGCTATAAAGATGAAGAAAAGGAATTGTATGCCAAAGCACAATATAAGCTAATCCAGTGAGGCCATATTTCATATTTGATTGCTTGGATTCGTCCTGTTATCAAGCTTTGATGTGTTTGATGCAAGAAAGGATAACCATACTGTAGCCCCAAGATTCTTACATTCTTTTCAAGACAATACTCCTCATCTTTTACTATCAATCAACTCCCTCTCAATCCTAAATCAGTTAGGGTTGACAATATGAGTCAGTTATAACTCGTTAATACAGGTTAACGTAGCAGAAAGATATGGTTATATTTTATGCTGCCATTGTTTAATGCCCATTCGAATCTTAATAGTTTTTATACCGTTACATGCTAGCTATTTGAGACATTAATATGGGAGTGTAGACAATAACACTCGTGAAAACAATAGAGCTTAAAATCGCACCTTGACAGCCTCTGGTGAAATACATTTTCTGTTTTCAATAGATTGTAAGTCAGCCATGTCAAACAAAGGGGAATTCATGTCAAAGCTCGAAACATTCTCTTTAAGTAAAACATCATTAAATTGCTCAAGCCTGTAAAAGAGAAAAAGAATATTAAGTTATAATTCTAAATCAGCAAGAGCCGACAAATGTCTTCATTCGAAAATGCCAGCAAAATGGAAAACTCCTAATTATCATGAAAGGAGAATCATTTCAGATAAAGGAAAGAATGACATACGTTATCCTATATAGGCACAAGTAAGATTTTTCGTCACTGTTGCTTTCAGGGTGAAGAAAGCAACCCCACCCGGACCCCATGTAGCTGTACGCTCACAAGCAAAGAATAGACGATGAGGAAAAGTTTTCCATGTGATCTCCTTTGGCTTACTTTTATCCGATGAACGAATACATGGCTTTCGCATGCCTTCCACCTGGAAGTTATTTTATTGTTATGAAAATGTATAAAAAGAAAGAGTCACACTCTCAACACTCTTTAGACTTTCACCTGCATCAATCTCAGCTTAACATTAGGTTAGTTTCTTTTTATAAAATGCCTGACTAATAGGGAATCATTAATGTTTTGTTGAATCATTATGACCAACTATGTAAAACCATTTCAAGTTGGAATATACATGGCAAACATTCTACATTATTAATCCTAGTAAGAAATGTTTTTCCATCATTCAGTTCTAATTGGACTAGGTCACTTTCGTTTTTCTTTTAGCTGAATAAATAGATAGCCATAGCCCCCTTAAACTTGTCAAAAATGCCAACTTGAAATGGTCACTTTTGATAAAATCATTCAGTATTATTGTTTGAAGGAGAACTTCCTAAGGGACAATTGAACAGCAAAACTGATTGTGGAACTGCAGGAAAAGATGAGAACCTGGTGGTAGGCGTGCCATTTTTTTCTGAATGAGGAATAGGGGAAAGAGATGAGTTGGGGATTATCTCTGGGAAGAAGAATAACAAATTTTAAATTTAAGTGTTACTTAGGACTAACAGCCACATGTCTTTCTTTAATCGTCTTCTTTGCAACGTCACGCGCGTGTTGTCTTCCCATGAAGCGTTTAGCAGGTACATTTTGCATAGACATTTAGTGGCCGATAGGTCATGGCCTCAGTTGAGGTGTCTGAATGAAAAATCAGGACTAGTTTAGGGGGTTGTCTATGAATTCAAATTTTTTTTGGAGAAACATATTTGGTTATTTCTTCAGAAATTTCTCAACATTAGAAGAAGTTTTGCATTTTTGCTTACTACTGTAGAACACAAGTATTCAGTTTCTAGTTTCTTGCCGTTTCCACGGCTTGAACCCTGACCTCCTGGTCACATGGCAGCAACTTTACCGGTTACTCCAAGGCTCCCCTTCTAGTGAGTAAGTGACCAAAAGTAGCCCCGTTTAATTTTGTGTCACAACTCACTACTCCATGATGCAGAAGGTTTATAATGAAGATATGCAGTTCAATTCAAAGAATGTACGACAGCTATACCTGTCCTCCTGCAATATAGCAAAGGAACCTTGATAGATTCATATTTGACCCAAATGTGGCATACCAAATATCAATCTTTGAAAGGTCTTCTCTGCAAGTGTGAGAATTAGTGCTAGCTTGACCTGCATAAAATCAAAGGATCATTAAAATCCATCTTCAGAGATGAAAGAACAACTTTTTGCAAGGTAAAATAATATCATACTTGTTATGCCCGTACAATCATAACGTTCAGGTCTGAAAATGGTTGTATTATATTCTCAATATCCTTCTCCAGATCTTGTGATACCCTATGAGGGGTGGTATCATACTCATCTTCAGAGTCAGAGCTAATGACCTGAAGTAAAAGTACAAAATCTACTACAGTTAATGCAGAAACAAGTTTACATCATCTTTGAATAGAATCTGAAATGAAATTAAAAGTAAAAGGAGCAACAAGCATTTTTCCTGCATAAGTTTCCCCGAGGAACACATTGTGAATGAAAACCTCCTTTGTTTTGGGAAGCATAGTGAAGCTTAATAATCCATTTGAAATGTATATATCCAACTGATACTTGCACACAATGCGTCCATTGATATGTGTTTTCTCATACCTCAAGTCTTGCACAACGCCTGGCCAGCACTAATTCTAGGAACTGAACTTGTCATCAGTTATTTCACTCCAACCAATGAACTTAGGAATCATGGCACCATAACGATCCCAGGGGCTTGCCATCCAAGACATGGCAACCAAAAGTAGAGCTCAGCAACATAGTCTCTTACTACTATGATTGCCAAACTGACATTATTGTAATCACAACAAAGAAGTGCAACAATTCCAATTTATATCAGCAATTCAAGTTCCATTAACAGTGGGATCCGCTCAAAGCACTCCTATCATGATTCCATGTCAATTGATAGTTTCATCTATCTCTGTCGGTAATAGAACGTTTATGGGACCAGGTGCCTCTTATGAACCTTGAGGCTACAGTATGTGGAGGTTTAAGCAAAATCTACATCCAATGGCAGACGATTCCTAATGTGCTAGAATTTTCTAAACCCAACACCATACAACTCAGTGCATCACAACCTTTTGGCCATCTCTTCTATCTCTTGCTTTTCATTGTAACTATATTTTTTATCTAAAAAAATGGTATTCTTACTTTATAATAATTACAAATAACTAAAAAGCACATAATTCAGTTCTCTCACCGTGACTTCCGTATTTTAAACACAGGCCACAACAATTAGTGTTGGAGAAATTGTTCTCGAGAAGGTCATTGATGATACTAAAATAGCAATAAAAAGAAATCTGACCTGAATGTAAGGAGTTCTCATGCTGGTTACTTTCTCCGGTAATCTCTCTGCAAGTGTTTGCCAAAAGGAACTCAACTCTTCACGTACCTGAACACATTTATGGTGTACAATGAGAACCTAGGTACACAAGCCTTAAACCGCAAGGCCAAAATATTGATCTTAACGTGCAGGCAATTTGGCTCACTGACACAAAAATCAGCTAGGAAGATACTTTATGGCTATGAATGAGATAAAATGATATTAAAAAAGGAGGGGAAAGCAGGGCAATGGGCTAGGGTAGAAACATTCTTACAGCCTCTATCACTCGCCATGTGGATTCAAATGGATATGCCTCAGAGGATCCAACAATCGGCTTTTGCTGTAATAAAACTTCAATACAAGCTTGGACAGAATTTGCTATAGATTCCAGATTATATCCACCTTCCAGTGCCATTACAATCTTGCCTCCGGCAAACTTCAACAACTAAAATATGAAAATTAAAAAGGTAAATAAAGTTTCTAAATATGTAATTAATACTTACTCCAATAGAAACAAATCAATGGAAAGGGAAAAAAAAAATCACATGCAATTGGATAAATGCAGGAGGAAAGAACAGAAGAAAAGAAAGATTATCACTGGGAAAAAAATCCATGACTAATAGCAACAGTCACTTAAAGCTCACCTTGTGCAACATTACAGAATACCCGTATGGACTAACATGACATCCACCAAGAGGATCACCAATAGCTATTCACAAGAAAACATCAAAACTGTTAAAGACTCCTGAATCAGACTAGTCTACAAAGACTATGATTGCCAATCGAATAGAAGTCAACAAATACACGTGAGCAAAGAGTTAAAAAAGTAATTTAAATTGTTCCTAAGGGAATTTACTATGTCTCATGTTGCCAAAGCTATTGCATTTTAGCTATGTTTGGCATCCAATGGAAAAAGGTCTTGACAAGAAAGCTACTGAAGATTCAAGAACCAACACGTGTATAGGAAATCAATCTCCAAAAAATATCATAACAGATGTACAAGATAGGATTCTGCATCAAAATCGGTGGGAATAGTCAATTAAAGTGAGACCATATCCTTTTTTTTCATAATTGTAATATCTATGCGCCAATACATTTGGATTTAGTATTCTATTTCTATTATAGATATGAGGTTTTAACCCACTTTAAAAGATTCCTTGAAGTCATAAAAAGACCTTAATATGAGTGTTCTAGATGTAATTTTTTCTCCGGTCATATTCTACGGCATTACTGGTCGTAGTCGTAGGAATCCCATTCATGACGAGCTAGACGTTAAATAAGCGCTATTAGCCTTTTTCATGATAGTAGGATTTCAGAAGCTCTTCCCTTCTGCTAGACTTATACTAATGAAAAGGGTTAAATATTGTAATAAAAATGAAAGTGCTTGTCTGGAAATACAAATAGGAGTAATCATGCCACTTTTTCCAAGCAAAGCACATATTCCCAAGATCCTAGAGATGTTCAATACTTCATAGATATTTGGAAAGCATGTTGTATGAAAAAAAACCAGCTTTCCATTTACAAGACATGGCATCACAAACCAGACATCTTTAAAATCAAATATGGAACTACAAAGATCAGGTCCAAGGAAAATGATTTTTCAAAAGTAAAATAGAAAATTGAAGCAAAAACTGTATCATGCAGGCATAAAAAAGAATCACACATTCGTAACCAAGAAATAACAATATGGTAAACTGCTGAAAAAACTTTAAAATGAAAATTGAAGCTGAGGGAAACCAGGAGAATAAAACCAAGCTGTAGCTAACCTGCATCAAATCCTGCGGAGATCAGGATAATGTCAGGATCAAATTCGTTGGCAACAGGAATTAAGATATGATCCCACACCGCAAGATAGTCTGCATCACCACAGCCGCCATTCTCCCAAGGAACGTTTATATTATATCCTGCTCCTGGGCCTTCACCAGTCATGACATGTGACCCATCTTCACCACACAGATAAAAACTTCCAAATTCGTGCCTAATGAACACCATAAACGATACACAATATGTACACCATATGAGACTAAATTCAACATCTTTTTAGACAAATAATCATCTTTGTCAGCATATTTACATCCCAGAGCCCTCAAGCATTAAAGAAATACCATAAAGACTATACAAGGAGTGTGAAATGAGAGAATATAGATGGGTGAAGTTTGAGACAAAACTCTTTCTTCGATGCTCTAGATTATTTCTATCTAGAGTGCCACATTTGAATGAATAAACAAACAGCAATTACACGATCTCACTCGTACCTATGCACAGAAAAGAAAAGTACACGTGGGTCCTTCCAGAACATCTTTTGAGTGCCATTTCCATGATGAACATCCCAATCAACAATCAAAATTTTGTTAATCATCAAATCAGGCTGCAAGGAAATTAACCATACTATAAGTAAACCTTCTAGGTGAGTCAACAAAACTGATCAAAAATTCAAATCCACCTTAAGCTTCACTAACTGAAACTAACTCTTACTCTTTCATCCAAGAGATAACGTGTTGCTATAGCAACATTGTTGTACAAACAAAATCCCATTGGCTCATTTTCTTCTGCATGATGTCCAGGAGGCCTGACAATGGCAAAGGCAGAGTCTAGTTCTCCTTCGACAACTTTCTCAGCAACCTATATTTTTTAAGATGTATTTTTTCACCAAATTGATATGACAAAAAATTGTAACTTATACTCCCTCTGTCCCAATATATGTGCCACTATTTCCTTTTTCGTCTGTCCCAAAAAGAATGTCATCTTTCTATATTTAGAAATAATTTAACTTTATAATGATTTACAGTCACACATTTATATAGGACTTGTTTTGGACCACACATTTCAAAAGTCTTCCTTTCTTCCTTAAACTCCGAGCCAAGTCAAATGATGTCACATAAATTGGGACGTAGGGAGGGAGTAGTAATTTTAATGTAGTTTTCAAATATTATAAATTTTAATAATAAAATATTGAGTTAATTCTAATACAATTTAGCTTCAAAGTTGACTCTCGAAAAGCGAAAGTATCACATAAATTGGGACAGAGGGAGTAAACACGAGTAGTTAGTTACCTCTATAACAGAACCAGCAGAAAGATAAGCTGCTTCAGCCTTCATTAAAATATATGGAATTAAACTTAGCAGCAATTCCATTTCTTCTTAAACCAATTTTCTTCGAACTTATATCTCTAATCAAATCAATGTGATATTTTGTATGAACCCAAGCTATATCTTTATCTTCTGCTTCCTTTCCATCCATAACAATACATCTAAAACAAAACAAAACAAATAAAATCACCAATTAATATTACAAATTAAATAAAACAAAATGGAAAAATGAGGATATACCTTTGAGTAATTCCCGAAGATTGAAGCTTGTTCCATATAGAACGAATACGATTTGGGTTCTCGGGATGGTACTCATCGTTTGGATCAGAATGCTTACACATTCTTTCGTCGTATATCAGCCCAATTCGTCGTCGTTTTTATGAACTAATGCTATTGCTGTTGCTATCAATATTAGAATTGGAAACCATTGAAGAGTACTGATTTTTTATTTTTTTTTGACGACGGGGACCGTCCCGCAGCCGCTACTGATACTGAGTACAAGATGGCGAAACATACGAAACCATCTTTGACGTTTTTAAATAATGGGCCCTTCCAGTCTCGAGGCCCATTTGTTAACTTGTTTTGATAATTTAAACTATATGGAGGGAAACAAGTGGATTGTGGTAGGGTCATTGCACAAATGTCCCCATTTTGTTGTGTTGTTTAATTTTTGTCCTTCCGCACTTTTAATGCACAAAGCTCAACATAATTTAAAAAATATTACACAATTTATGACATATAATTTAGTTTTTATGGAATTATGGTGCATAACCTAATTTTTATAGAATTTATGACGAGCGAAATAAGAGTACAATTTTTCCACAAGTACGAGGGACAAAAAATTAACGTTTGGAAAAACTTCATTGCGATATAAATTATTGAAAAGAGTTTGGGGTAAGTTTGACTCCTATTTACTAGAGAAGAAAATCTTTTTTGTGCTAATTTTTAGGAAAAGAATGCAAGTTATTGTTTCATAATAAATGATGGTTTTAGTTTATGCACACTTTTTAAGAAATTGCTTACTTCTAAAAAATTATAAATGTTTTTACTAACTTATTCCTAATTAGTATCTAGAAAAAAGAAAAGTTACTTAATGATGTTGATTATATAAATAAGAGTAATTTAAAAGAATAAAATCAATTTCTTCTTGAAGTCTAAAACACCACTTATTTTAAAATAAAATGAAAAATAAAAACCCCATTTATTACGGGATGGGGAGTACCATATAACTTCTTTCCTTCCAGAGAACTTTCCTTTGCAGACATAATTATCCATAAATATTAATTATTTATAAGGCCAATCCAACCTTTAAATCTAGATTTGAATAATCTGAAAGAAAATAATCTCCCTTTCTTATTTTCATTAATAAAAAGGTATATATACAATATTTAATTATGGAAAATAAATCAACATTTTCCTGATACAAGATTAATACTTTTTCATAATATAATACTACTATTATAACTACACTTGTACAAGAATTCTACAAATATGATAAAATATATATAAAATCCACCTAAGTGATATACACAGTCAAACCGTGTATATCGTGTCTTTCACTTTCCCGCATATAAGCGGTTATATGCGTTGAGATCGCCTTCAAAATCTTCAAATGTAATCCGGGAAGACCCTTAGTAAAGATTGCAGCAATTTAGTACCGTGAAGGGGCATGCAAGACACGTACTTGTCCATGAGCTACCTTTTCGCGAATAAAGTGAATATCCATCTCGATATGTTAGTGCGCTGATGTTGGGCCGGATTCCCAAAGAGATAGACTGCACTAACATTATCACAGTAGACCGAGGTAGCTTTAATAGGAAAGTGAAGCTATAATAGAAGATTACGCAACCAACAGGACTCATACACCACATTGACTACCCCTCGATGCTCGGCCTCCGCACTGGATCGCGATAAAGTAGTCTGACATTTTGCTGACCACGAGATCAAGTTATCACTAAGAAACATACAATAAACAGATGTCGAATGTTTGGTATTTGGACATCCACTCCAATCAGCATCTGTATAAGACACGAGAGTAGAGACGGTGGATGGATATAAATGCAAATCATAATCAAGAGTGCTCTGTGTGTAACACACAACGTGTTTAAGCGCATGCATGTGATCGTCTCTCAGATCATGCATAAATAAACACATATGTTGTACTGCATAAGTAATATCGGGTCTCGTAAAAGTAAGATATTGAAGAGCCCCTATAAGACTGCGATAGTGGGAGGGATCCTCGTAAGATGTGCTAGAGTTTGCACTCAATTTCGATTTTGTATCAACCGGAGTAGGAGAGGACTTGCAAGATGACATGTCATCTCTCTCAATAATCTCAGCCACATACTTCCTCTGTGATAAAAATAGACCACATGCATGACGTATTATAGCTATACCAAAAAATAACTCAAAGGCTCAAGTCTTTCATAGCAAATTCGGAACTGAGAAGATACACGATAGACTTGCGCAGTTTATCAGAAGAGGCAATCAATATAATATCATCCACATATAACATAATGTATGCAAGAGACGTACCACGACGATAGATGAACAGGGAATGATCAAACATGCAGTGAGAAAACTCAATAGTAGACACATAATCTGCAAACCTCTTATATCAAGCTCGTGGGGCCTTATTAAGTACATATAAAGACTTTTTGAGAAAACATATATGATTAAGATGATCGGGGTACATAGAATTCAAGGGTTGATGCATGTATACTGTCTCATTGAGATCACCGTGTAAGAAAATATTTTTACATCCAGTTGATGCATGGGCTATGCTTGCGAGAGAGCCAGACAGAGAACAATGCAGATGGTTGCCGGTTTGACCACCAGACTAAATGTCTCTCCACAATCCACGCCAACATGTTGAGTTTTGTCATCACCTACAAGACAGACCCTATGTCTCTCAAAACAACCGTAAGATTTTTCCGTATGAGTAAAAATCCATATAGAACGAATAACATTGACACCAGGTGAACGGGGTACCAACTACCACATCTTATTTTCAATAAGAGCATTATATTCATCATCCATAATTATTTTCCAATTCGGGTCATGAAGGGCAGACACAAAATTACATGATAGGGTGACTTAGTGACATTAGAATTTATATTAAAATAAATTTTAGGTTTAAAAATACTCCATTGGCTACGAGTAACGAGCCCTTGACTCAAAATAGAAGTGGCAGGGACTTAGGTAGGAGTCGGGTCAGCTCATGACTGACCAGCAGGCAAATATGGATGATGGATTTGGGCTCAGGAGGTTGTGGGCCTGCTGGTCGATATACTGGACCTGGTAGACAAATATTTTTACCAGCAGGCAATGGGTCTGCTGGCCGTGATAGGGGAATGGGAAGTTGGGCCAGCCAGCAAAGAAATTGAAGATGTACTCTGGATAATTGGGCCAACAGGCAGTGGGCCTGCTGGCAGATTCGGGTCACGAGATTGTTGGGCTAAATGATGGATAATATACGGTGAGAGTCTATCATCCAAAAAATTATAAGAATGAGACACAAAATTATACAAATTAGCAAACGGAAATTGGGTCTCGTAAAAAATGATATGACGACTAACTATAATTTTATTAGAGGATAAATCAAAATATTTGTAACCACAATATTAGACGAATAACCCTTAGCGATAGATTGTGCTTGAAGTTTGTTAATTGTAGTGGACGAAAAAAATGGATATCACAAACACCCAAACTTCATAAGATGAGAATACGAGGGATCTTTATGATAAAGAATTCGAAGTGGTGATTGATATGTCAATCCTTACTAGGGAGTATGTTAAGAAGGTAAATAGGCATTTGTAATGCATGATGCCAAAAATAAAGTGATAATGAAGCATGTGCTAGTAAGGTTCGGACAATATTATTAATGGTATGAATTTTTCTTTTGATTTTTCCATTTTGTGAGGATGTATGACAACACGAAAATCGAAAAGAGATGCTATTATTGTCGCAAAATTTCCAAAATGGCCCATTATTAAATTTCTTTCCATTATCACATTGAATATTTTTTATTTTTCGTTCAAATTTGGTACAAATGAATACTCTAAGATTTAGGAATGTGGAAAAAAATTGAGACTTTTAAAAAAAGGAAATGCCCATAAAAATTAGAATAATCGTAAAAAAATAACACATAATAACTGTGGTCCAAAGAGCTCAAAACGGGAGATGTCCACAAATCATTATGAATGATATCAAAAGGTATCAAAGTACTAGAAGTACATGCTATAAAAGATACTCTAACATATTTTCCAAGTGGACAAGAAGGACAAATATTAGTACTACGCGTACTATTACAATCAATAAAATTATTATTTTTAAGAGAAGACAAAACAGACGTTCCTGGATGATCCAAACGCATATGCCACAAGGAAGGTGCTAAAGCGGCAAACGTTGACGGTGTGACTTGATTAGTGGTAGTGATGGTGATAGGATAGAGCTCGCCCTGACTATTATATCTCATTAGAGGTATCCCCGTCGTGAAATCCTTCACAGAAAATCCAAAAGGGTCAAAGTCAATAGAAACCTAAATAGCACTTGTAAATTTTCAGACATACACCAAATTTTTAATTAAGTGAGGAGCATGAATGATATTTTTCAAGACTAAAAGTGGGTTCGGGGGAGATAAATTCTTGTAACCATAATCACGAATTGGAATTGAATTACAATTACCAACAAGCGTGCCACAATTTTTTCTCAAATTTAAATAAGACGAGAGATTACCTGGTGCGGATGTCATGTGAGAAGTAGCACCGATGTCCATGTATCAATTTACGTCTGGGGATTTAATCCAAGCATATTGCCTCGATATTCGTAGGAGTCAAAACCGGTGCTGGGCCCGCAACAGCGAAGGCCTGCTGAGGCCGAGGCTGTGACTGCTGGTCAACCTGAGGCTGCTGGACGTAATTGGGCCTGGCTCAATTTGTTGGAAAACCTGGGAATTGTGGTGTGGGCCACTGGCCTTGCCCCACAAATAATGTGCACTGGCCCAAGGTTGCAACCAGTGGTGCTGAGACGCAGTCAGTTGTCTAGTGCCACCATGTCCCCCACCACTGCCACCACTATCACGTCTTCCGCTAATGCCGCCGCCGCGGTTCTTGCCACAATTTTTCTAATTTTGGCCCCTTTTCCCACCACAGTTGTTACGATGTTGGCTAGAATTGGCCATCATCATGGCGGAATTTACGCTGGTGGGCCTTTTTAGCCAAGTCGACCTCTTTTAATGTGAGTGTCACGATCCGACCCAACGGGCTGCGACTAAACGTCCTAATTGGACGTCATTACTGACATGTCACTCTTAATCCATTTAATACCGAGATCTATAGAAATTTCGGCAGCACAACGCTGCTTTTACAACATCTCCCCAAAATGGGCGAGCCGACAAGGCTGCCAAATCAATAACAGAACAACAAACAAAACAGGCTAGCCGACTAGGCTGCCACCAACCAACATTATATACACAAAAGAATAGTCAAAATAAGCAAGCCGACAAGGCTGCCACTAGATACCAACAGGAATAACCGGGAACACCCCAACACAGAGTACAACAACATTACAACCCAAAACAAGGTACAAACGTCCAACCCACAATCGCTTCATGCACTTAAGAGTACGATACTGACATATGGCGGGACAGGGCCCCGTCATGCCCAAAATATGCATAAGTTTGAAAGATGAAGATCTGTATCAAAATAGCTGGCTCCGGAACAAAGGAGCTCTCCAACTGCTGTATAGAAGTCCTAAATTGGAGGGTCACCTATCTGAACACCTGAACCTGCGGGCATGAACGCAGTCCCCCGAGAAAAGGGGGTCAGTACGAAATAATGTACCGAGTATGTAAGCATGAAATCATGTAAATAAGATCAAAACTGTGTCCTGTAAGGTAGAGAGTCAAATGTATCATAAAAGAATGAGAGTCATACCAGTACTTATGCATGCTTAGTCATAAAATCATCAGATGTAAATAAATGAATAAACTGCCCGGCCCTTGGGTGAGGGACGCGGTGGAATATACTGTCATGGGTATCTGTACCCGCATCACGAATGTATGTCCGTGGAATCATCATATATAGATACATAAACTGCTCGGCCCTCTAGTTAGGGACGCGGTGAATCATCCTGATATATGTACACGAATATGCCCGGCCCGGGACGCGGTGAAGTGGAAAAATGACTCTTAGCACGAGTAGATATCATGAGGAAATGTATGCAATTTAAATAATTTCTTTGACTCTCATTAAAATCATTAAATAACTTCTTACAAGAAGATCACATGTACTTTTCATAACTCAGATTACTATGAATAAGACTATGAAGGAGTCATGTACGTCCGCCGTACATTTCCTTGTATAATATTCATGTCGAATGAAAGAATCAATAATTCACAAAATCATGCCAAAAGAAAGGAAGATGGACTCACATACCTCTTAGGCGAACTAATCAACTCAATATTAGGGTATGCCTCGTCTAGTACTTCAACCTATAATAAGGAATAACACGCTCGTCAATTTTGATTTTCTAATGTAAGTTATATGTTATACCCCGTAGTTCTGACCCTACGTATGAGAGCGTACGAAAGCATGTAAGACTTAAAATTTTCAAAGGATAGGTTGACGGATTATTCCGGACGGGTTTTAGTCAACTTTAAGGCGGGTTATGCCCCGGTTCATTGAGAGTTCCTAAGTGTTTCAAAGGCATAGGGCGTAGTTCGTTGAGTCTAGATTCCAACGCAACCAACCGTTCGTCGATAGGACGTCAGAGTAGAAAGATATGAGAGTTACAAGTTCAGTGCGCAGTCGGACAGAAATATGTTTCGGACAAAGGCGGCATGGCGCGCACAAAAGTACCGAGGGTCGCTGAAGTTGCAGAGCCGCGCGCCGATGTTAGCCGCGCCGAAAGTTCAGAGAGTCATGGGTTTCAGTGGCCGCGCCGAGGCGAGATTTTGGGCGGAAAAACTTAGAAAAGTCGATTTTCTTTAAACGACCTGGGGTGGGTGACAGGTGCCCCCCCCCCCCCCCCCCATCTGATTTTCTTGCATGCAATATATTGACCAAGTCTTGTCATCTTCCAATCTCTCTCTCTCTCTAAAGCTTAAGCTCCTCCTTCTCTCTACATTTCCAAAGGAAATCCAAGCCTAAGGAAAAATCTGAAAAGTTAAGAACAAAAAAGGAATCTTGTGGCTAGCTTGTGGTGGTGTTCTTGGCAAGGAAGCTAGCAAAATATTTGGAATAAGTTTGGCTAAAACTCTAAGATAATGATTCTTCCTTTAGATTTAGTTTATAGTGTTGCATGTTTAGAAGGAAGAACTTGTGGTAGTAAATAATGTTCTTAGACTCATTGCATGTAAGAACTATGGTTTGAATGTGAAGGAATTAGTTAAGAAGATATTATGAGCATGTTGTAGCCTAAAAACTACCTTAGAATTGTTAAGTGAATTGTTGTACCTAATGGGGCAGAATTTTACACACCCAAGTTTAGGTGTGTAATCCCCTTTGAAATGTTGGATTGTTGAGCCTTAAATGTGGCGTTTGGATGATAAATTCGGCCTTGTGAAAGGTGGCAAAGTATGTAGAAACAAAGGAAATGCTGCCCAATTTTCCATAGAATTTAGTGGCTTTGAGTTTAGATTATTCTACATTGAAATTAGAGGTTAATAAACGTACCATGGTTATTTTAGGTTGACATATTACTTACGACAGTTTGGACTTAGCAAGTGGATTGATCAACAAGGTATGTGAAGCTTTCCTATCTCTTGAGCATGAATAGATGAAACTATGTAGTACGGTAGACGTACAAGATTTGGTATTCTTACTCGTTTTAAGTATATAATGACTTGTTTCGCTTTAAGAATGTAAGTCCTCGTTAAGGGAAAAGTATGATTTTACTAAAGTGTAGAGTTAATATAACAACTTTATGGGAAGTTGGTTTATTAGCTTCATAAAAGGTTAAGGAGAAGAGATTTACTCTAAAGTAAGATAAGTATATGAAGAGGCAAATTGGTTTTAAGGCATCAATTGCCTAAGGGTTTTTATGTATAAAGAAAAGTCACTTTTAAAAGAATTGAAGTATATAGTACTTGGGTTAAATTCCCGGTTTCTCCTTTATTAAAGATATGATTAAGTGCCTTAAGTAAACTAAAATGAGAGGGTATATGAACAAGACTACTAAGAAGTTATAAGTTTCCTTAACTTATTTATGATTATGATATGATGTGATTTGAGCTAGGGTAAGGGTATATCTGAGGGGCAAGCCCCAAGATCGTTATACCACCTTCTCCAGGGTAAGAGTATGTCTGAGGGGCAAGCCCCAAGATCGTCATACCACCTTCTTCAGTGTAAGAGTATATCTGAGGGGCAAGCCCCAAGATCGTTATACCAGCTGCTTCAGTGTAAGAGTATATCTGAGGGGAAAGTCCCCAAGATCGTTATACCATCTGCTTCGGGGTAAGAGTATATCTGAGGGGTAAGTCCCCAAGATCGTTATACCACCTGTTCCGTGGATTTGCTACCCATGATGCGAGGAATACCTCATGCGAGTCCTTATGGGCTTATGCGGGTGAAATAGTCCCATGCGGGCGGGTATGGCGGGGCCCTGTCCCGCCACAGCTGTTATCTTTAGAGGTCTGTAGTCACATATGTTTTGGGCTATAAGAACCAGTTGTACTACTATACTTTGTTTAAGTATGTTTTATGGGAGGCAGCCTTATCGGCTGGCCAGTGATGTTTACCCTTTTTATAAGTTATGTGTTATGTATGTTCATTGCTATTCTCGACATATACTGACAGGTACCGGTAAGGTACGATCATGCCCGGTTCGGTCGTGACAAAAGTGGTATCAGAGCAGTTAGTCCTCGGAAAGTGTCTACAGACCGTGTCTAGTAGAGTCTTGATTATCGGTGTATCGTGCACCACATCTATAATCAGGAGGCTGCAGGATATTTAGGATTGGTTTCCATTCTTTCACTCTAAGATCGTGCAATAGAGCTGAGTTATAGGTTGCACCTCCTCTGATGTTTTCCCTTTATGTATCAGTTATGTCTCCACGCAAGGCAACCGCGGCCCAGAAGGCAAAGCGGTGAGGTCTTTGCTAGTGGGACGCGAGAGTCACGAGGGCACAGCCCGATCTACCGAGATGATGTTTAGCGGCGAAGTTCACGTCGTCGCCCGGCCTCAGAGTTCGGCGGGCGCGGCTACTGACCGCGATGCGGAGCCTCGATCCGATCGGTGCGATCGAGATTACGAAGCAGTCGATTCTTGACGGCATAGTGGCGAGCGGCAAGAAGCGAGCGGCCAACCCTAGAGCCGACATTTTACGGATTCAGGATTTCTTGGGTTGTCACCCACGAAGTTCTATGGTTCGAGATTTGAGGAGGATCCGCAGGAGTTTGTCCGGCGATTCTGGACCACCACGCAGTCCTTAGGGCATCGGGGAGTCTGTTAAACTAGCTTCTTCTACGCAGCGATATTGCGTTGAACCGGTTTGAGTCATGGGTGTTGTCGAGGTGAGGATGCTCTTCCACGGTGATTGGGAGGAGTTCACGGAGGCGTTCCTAGACCACTTCTTGCCTCCTGAGGTGAAGAGAGCCCGTGTAGATAGGTTCTTGACCTTGAGACATGACGGGAGGACTATCAGGGAGTACAACCTGGAGTTCGACTCCTTGGCCAGATATGCGCACACCATAGTAGATGGCGACGGCGCATGTGGTTCATCGATATGTGATGGGGTTAGACCGTCATATGATTATCGTGCTTGGGGTGGCTCTTCACCCGAGGATGGCTATTGCCGGGATGTAGGCATACGCATTGGATCGGCGAGAGAGACGCAGGATAAATTAGATTTGGGGCCACCCGAGGCGTGGCAGCAGGTTCGTGGTCGAGGCGGCAGCCTCGGCAGCAGACTAGGTCCACCTTCCACCAAAGACAGTGCTCCTTCTCGCCCCGGAGAGGTCCGATCGCCGAGGTTATTCGGGAGCGGTCGGGCTCGGACTTCGTGTTTTCGCGAGGCGGACCAAAGACTAATCGAGACCACCTACCTCTCGGTGCGTTCGATGCGGTAGGTCTCACCCGGCGATCGCCGATGGGTTCGGAGCGTGTTACTCTTGTGGCGGGGCCATCCGAAGAAGGATTGTCCGTCATTAGCGGCGGAGTATCATGTTCACCGACGGTCTGCATTCGGATCTTCGCATCGATGGCTGACGCCGGAGGGCGTGGTACTTATGGCCAAAAGCCGCGCAGAAGGTCGTGGTAGGGTTCGATTCAGCGGTCCTCGAATCGCATATATGCTATGTCCAAATGACAGACCGAGGCGTCACCGGATGTCATCACAGTACATTATTGATTTCTTCGTGATGTATATGCTTTGATAGATCCGAGTTCTACCTTGTCCTACATATCTCCTCATATTGCCGGTAGAATAGGGATAGAGCCCAGTCCATAAGACCTTTTGAGGTGGCTACGCCAAAGAGGTGATTCGATGGTAGCCGGCGGGTGTATAAGGCTTGCCTGTGACTATAGATAGTCGTCGACTCTGGCGACTTGATAGAGTTGGATATGACGGACTTTGATGTGATTATGAGTATGGATTGGCTAGCATCTTGCTATGCCAACGTGGGCGTAGAGAGATTAGTTCGGTTCCGGTTCGTGGCCGTTATCGAATGGAAGGGAATCTTTGCATCGCCGGGGTAAGTTTATTTCTTACCTCAAGGCTAGGAAGATGGTGCGGAAAGTGGTACATCTACCATATGGTTCGGTATTCGACATCGAGGTGAGGTCTGGACCTTGATCGATTCGGCCGTTAGAGAGTTTCGGATGTATTCCCGGATGAGCTTCCGTATCCTCCCGAGAGGAGATTGAGTTTGCATTGATTTGGCGCGGATACTCGACCGATATCTATTCCGCCATACAGGATGGCACCTGCCGAGTTGAAGGAATTGAAGGACCAGCTGAAAGATTTGCTGGAGAATGGCTTTATTAGGCCAAGTGTTTCTCCCTGGGGAGCACCAGTGTTATTTGTAAAGAAGAAGGATGGGACGCTGCGTATGTGTATCGATTCTGACGGTGAACAAGGTAACTATCAAGAATGATATCCTCCCGGGATTGACGATTTGTTTGACCAGTTGCCGGGTGCAAAGTGTTTTTCCAAGATAGACCTGCGGTCTGATTATCATCAGGTGCGAGTTAGAGAGATAGATATCCCAAAGACTGCATTCAGGACCCGTTATGGGCACTATGAGTTCAGAGTAATGTCTTTCGGGTTGACCAACGCCCCAGCAATATTCATGGATTTGATGAATAGGGTGTTCAGGCCATTCTTGGATATGTTCGTTATAGTGTTTATTGATGATATCTTGGTGTATTCGCGCACAGAGCAGGAGCATACAGATCATTTGAGGACGGTATTGGGGGTCCTCAGGGACCGGCAGTTGTATGTCAAGTTCTCGAAATGTGAGTTTTGGCTGGCTTCAGTGGCTTTCTTAGGACATGTTATCGGGGCCGATGGTATTCGGGTTGATATAGCGAAGATTGAAGCAGTCAAGACTTGGCCCAGACCCACTACACCGACGGAGGTGCGCAGCTTTTTGGGCCTTGCAGGTTATTATCGGAGGTTTGTAGAGAAGTTTGCTTCTATTTCAGCCCCTTTGACTAAGCTGACTCAGAAGGCAGCTATGTTCCGGTGGACGGATACTTGTGAGGAAAGTTTTCAGTTGCTAAAGGAGAAGTTGACGACCGCCCCAATTTTTACCCTTCCAGAGGGCTTAGATGGATATGTGGTTTATTGTGACGTATCAGGTGTCGGGCTTGGGTGCGTGCTGATGCAGCACGGCAAGGTTATAGCTTATGTATCTCGACAGCTTAGGAAGCATGAGAAGAACTATCCCACGCATGACTTGGAGTTGGCAGCAGTGATACATGCCTTGAAGATCTGGAGACATTATTTATATGGAGTGCATGTGGACATTTACACAGACCACAAGAGTCTCCAGTACATCTTCAGCCAGAGGGAGCTGAACTTGCGGCAGAGACGGTGGTTAGAGCTACTTAAGGATTACGATGTTGATATTCTGTACCACCCAGAGAAGGCCAATGTAGTTGCAGATGCCCTTATTCGCAGATCAATGGGTAGTCTGTCTGATGTTCAGCCAGAGAAGAGGGATATGGTCCGAGAGATACATCAGCTAGCGAGCCTTGGGGTTCGTTTGGTTGATTCTGATAGTGATGGAATTCAGGTTCGAGAGGTTGCCGAGTCTTCTATCGTCGAGGAGGTGAAGAGGCGGCAGTATGAGGATTCGATTTTGGTACGGTACCGAGATGTCGCTGTTCATAAAGAGAGGAGTCTATTTGAGGTAGCGCCTGATGGGGTGCTAAGATTCGAGGGCCGGTTGTGTGTTCCCGATGTGACAGGACTTCGTCAGCAGATTCTGGGGGAGGCACACAGTGCTCGTTATTCTATTCATCCGGGGTCGACTAAGATGTATCATGACCTCAGATGCGTGTATTGGTGGGATGGCCTAAAGAGGGATGTTGCGGAGTTCGTGGCACAGTTCCCGAATTGTCAGCAGGTTAAGATTGAGCACCAGAAGCCCGGTGGGCTATTGCAGGCTATTGATATTCCGACTTGGAAGTGGGAGGTGATAAATATGGATTTTATTACAGGGCTACCTACCACTCAGAGGAAGCATGATTCCATTTGGGTGATTGTCGGCGGTGGCGAAATCAACCCATTTTCTTCCGTCGAACGACGTTCTCACCGAGGACTATGCGGATTATATATTAGAGAGATTGTGAGATCGCACGAGTCCCGGTATCGATTATATCGATAGAGAGCCCGGTTCTCGGCTAACTTCGGAGGTCTTTTCGAAGGATTAGGGACACAGTGAGTCTCGATGCGGCGTTCCATCCTCGATCGACGGACATGCCGAGCGCACTATCCGAACAACGAGGATATGTTGCGGGCTTGTGTTATTGATTTCAGGGGTAGCTGGGAGGATCATTTGCCTCTTGTGGAGTTTGCTTACAACAACAGCTACCATTCCAGTATTCAGATGACGCCTTATGAGGCCTTATACGGGAGGAAGTGCAGGTCACTGATAGGCTGGTTCGAGGTGGGAGAAGTTCAGTTAGTCGGGCCAGACTTAGTTCAGCAGGCAGTGGATAAGGTGAAGCTTATCCAGGAGCGGTTGTTGGCAGCTCAGAGTCGGCAGAAGTCGTATGCAGATCATCGGCGTCGACACTTGGAATTTGAGATAGATGATTGGGTTTTTCTAAAGGTATCGCCCATGAAGGGCGTGATGAGATTTGGAAAGAATGGGAAGCTTAGCCCAAGGTACATTGGTAGTGTCGGATGTCCGTAGAGTAGGCAGGGTTGCCTATGAGTTAGATCTGCCGTCCGATTTGGAGGCGGTACATCCAGTTTTCCATGTGTCCATGTTGCGGAAATGTATTGGAGATCCATCTAGAGTACACCCGGTTCATGATGTCCAAGTGACAGAGGAGTTATCGTATGAGGAGAGTCTCATAGCGATACTCGATCGTCAGGTTAGACGACTTCGGACGAAAGACGTGGCTTCCGTCAAGGTCCTATGGCGGAACGAGAACAGGGAGGAAATGACGTGGGAAGCAGAGGATGACATGAGGAAGAAGTACCCTCACCTATTTCCTATACCTCCAGATAACCCACTTTACTGCTTGTTAGTTTTGATTTAGCATTTACGCTTCAGTATGTTGTGGCTCGTGGAGCTTCTTTATTTGCAAAAGAATAGTTAAGAGAGTCTATATCGATGTTGTGATTTGAGTAAGCCTAGAAGGAACATTCGGGACGAATGTTTCTAAGTGGGGGAGAAATGTTATACCCCGTAGTCCTGACCCTACGTATGAGAGCGTACGAAAGCATGTAAGACTTAAAATTTTCAAAGGATAGGTTGACGGATTATTCCGGACGGGTTTTAGTCAACTTTAAGGCGGGTTATGACCCGGTTCATTGAGAGTTCCTAAGTGTTTCAAAGGCCTAGGGCGTAGTTCGTTGAGTCTATATTCCAACGCAACCAACCGTTCGTCGATAGGACGTCGGAGTAGAAAGATATGAGAATTACAAGTTCGATGCGATCGGACGAAATATGTTTGGACAAAGCGGCGAGGCATGGCGCGGATGCAGCGGCGCGAAAGTATTGAGGGTCGCTGAAGTTGCAGCGCCCGCCGGGACAGCAGGGCGCACGAAAGTTCGAGAGGCTGCGGGGTTTGTGGCATGGCCGAGGCGAGATTTTTGAGCGGAAAAACTTAGAAAAAGTCAGATTTTCTTTTAAAAGACCTTGGGAGGGTGACAAGTGTCCCCCCCCCCCCCCATCTGATTTTCTTGCATGCAATATATTGACCAAGTCTTGAAGACTTGGTCATCTTCCAATCTCTCTCTCTCTCTAAAGCTTAAGCTCATCCTTCTCTCTACATTTGCAAAGGAAATCCAAGCCTAAGAAAAAATCTGAAAAGTTAAGAACAAAAAAGGAAGCTTGTGGCTAGCTTGTGGTAGTGTTCTTGACAAGAAAGCTAGTAAAATATTTGGAATAAGTTTGGCTAAAACTCTAAGGTAATGATTCTTCCTTTAGATTTAGTTTATAGTGTTGCATGTTTAGAAGGAAGAACTTGTGGTAGTAAATAATGCTCTTAGACTCATTGCATGTAAGAACTATGGTTTGAATGTGAAGGAATTAGTTAAGAAGATATTATGAGCATGTTGTAGCCTAAAAACTACCTTAGAATTGTTAAGTGAATTGTTGTACCTAATGGGGCAGAATTTTACACACCCAAGTTTAGGTGTGTAATCCCCTTTGAAATATTGGATTGTTGAGCCTTAAATGTGGCGTTTGGATGATAAATTCGGCCTTGTGAAAGGTGGCAAAGTATGTAGAAACAAAGGAAATGCTGCCCAATTTTCCATAGAATTTAGTGGCTTTGAGTTTAGATTATTCTACATTGAAATTAAAGGTTAATAAACGTACCATGGTTATTTTAGGTTGACATATTACGTGCGGTAGTTTGGACTTAGCAAGTGGATTGATCAACAAGGTATGTGAAGCTTTCCTATCTCTTGAGCATGAATAGATGAAACTATGTAGTACGGTAGACGTACAAGATTTGGTATTCTTACTCGTTTTAAGTATATAATGACTTGTTTCGTTTTAAGAATGTGTAAGTCCCTTGGTTAAGGGAAAAGTATGATTTTACTAAAGTGTAGAGTTAATATAACAACTTTATGGGAAGTTGGTTTATTAGCTTCATAAAAGGTTAAGGAGAAGAGATTTACTCTAAAGTAAGATAAGTATATGAATAGGCAAATTGGTTTTAAGGCATCAATTGCCTAAGAGTTTTTATGTATAAAGAAAAGTCACTTTTAAAAGAATTGAAGTATATAATACTTGGGTTAAATTCCCGGTTTCTCCTTTATTAAAGATATGATTAAGTGCCTTAAGTAAACTAAAATGAGAGGGTATATGAACAAGACTACTAAGAAGTTATAAGTTTCCTTAACTTATTTATGATTATGATATGATGACAGTTTGAGCTAGGGTAAGGGTATATCTGAGGGGCAAGCCCCAAGATCGTTATACCACCTTCTCCAGGGTAAGAGTATGTCTGAGGGGCAAGCCCCAAGATCGTCATACCACCTTCTTCGGTAAGAGTATATCCGGCGGCAAGCCCCAAGATCGTTATACCACCGCCGATGTAAGAGTATATCGAGGAAAGTCCCCAAGATCGTTATACCATCCGCCGGGTAAGAGTATATCCGGCGGGTAAGTCCCCAAGATCGTTATACCACCTGTTAGTGGATTTGCTACCCATGATCGCGAGAATACCTCACGCGAGTCCTTATGGGCTTATGCGGGTGAAATAGTCCCACGCGGTAGTGGACTATCACGAGAATACCTCATGCGGGTCCACAGGACTATGCGGGTGAAATAGTCCGAGTAGGGGTGCTTATTGATACTACAGGCGAGGTACCTGTTTTGATCCTAAGGCCCTATTTTATGCAGATTATATATACTTGTCACTCTCATTGTTAGTAAGGCACGAAAAGGTATTTTGATTTTCTTATGACCCAAACTACTTTTAGACTTATGATATCATTATTACGATTTTTCCAGCTTTACATACTTGGTACATATTGTGTAATCGACCCCTTCCTGGGCCGTTCATGCCGCAGTAAGTGTAAGCATTGTGGATCCTCGTTCTTAGGATCACTATTCCGGTGTCGAAGCTCCATTCTCCTAAGCTTGTTTATTAGTACGGACATTCCCGATCTTATAGGTATTTTGTACATTCGTGGTATGACGGCCTGTCCCGCCACAAATTATCTTTAAGTGCAGTAGTCACATATGTTTTGGGCTATAAGAACCAGTTGTACTACTATACTTTGTTTAAGTATGTTTTATGGGAAGCGACCTTATCGGTGGCGGTGATGTTACCACTTTTATAAGTTATGTGTTATGTATGTTCCGCTGCTATTCTCTGACATATACCTGACAGGGTACCCCGGTAGGGTAGCAGCATTTCCTTTGTTTATGTGCGTATCCACGATTTTCCAACAATCCAAATCAGCCAACAATTCAACTTCAACCAACAATCCAATTCAGCCAACAATCCAACCAACCAATCAATAAGTCATTACTTAACAGTATGACCATAATAGCCCATATACTTGGCACATACCATCTATACAACCTTTCTTCCCACCTTTATGGAATTTAATCCCAACAACAATTTAGGTGATTAAATCACCTATCTATCATATTCCACCAACTCTTAATTCATAATAAGAAAGTAGTTCATTAAGGCAATCCACCAAGTCTAACAATTAGTAACAAGAGCTCAAGTCTTCTAGTTTGCAATTTATTACTTTTAACCTCTTTTAAGATATGTATTGACGATCATCGCAACGTATTTACAATTTCATAACTTATATTATAATCCAACAAGAACGACCTTTAAAACGAGACAATCATGCTCAACAATTTCATAAAAGTTGGCCCTAACATGTTACAATTCTCTAATTCTTTTTCTTACTTCTTAATCCAACTTCTCTATCAACAATTTCATATCACAAGTGCATTAATCATTAAGCTTTCCTTCCAATTCCCAACATGCAATTATCGACCATAACCCAATACTTCAACTACAACAACATGCAACTTCAATTATAGCATAGATTGAAGAATTTTCATACCTTAATTAAATCCCCAAAACAGTCCCGATTTTTAGTCACTGCTTCGTCAGTTGAACTTGTAACGTTCATAACTCTCTACTCCGGTGTCCTATCGACGAGTGGTTTGTTGCTTTGGAAACTAGACTCGACGAACTTCATTTTAGGCTTTTGAAACACCCAAAAACTCCTAATATACGAGGATATATATCCCTCCAAAGTTGACTAAAATTCTGCCCCAAAATCCCAATTTTTCTGCCTCAGTTCTCTCGGTTTGCCCACTGTTTTTCGTTGTTTTGCACCAATTTTTCAACCCAAAATAACATGCAATCCTTCTACCATGTTATCCAACATCTACACATGTTTTTATTCCCAACAATTGCATCAAAACTAAAATTCTTCGGCCCTAAAAATCTACTGGGCAGTCCATCGAAACCCCCACTGTTTTTCACGATTTTCTTTCCATTTTTTTTGTGTTTTTGGTTTGGAATATTGTAGAGGATCCTGTTCTAGGGGAAAGAATTAGAAAGCTCTAATTTTGTACAGAAATAGGGGTGTGTATCGGCTAAAGAGGGAGAGAAAGGAGAGAATGGATGAAGTGTGTGTTCTTCTTAGTTTAAATGAGAAGATGAAAACTTTGTAAGGGTTAAATTGAAATCTGAAATTGTTTATTATTAGTTAGTCCATATCTCATAATTTATCCACCTTAAGTCCCACTCCTTTTAAGTCTTCATAAATTAACTCCTCAAGCAAACTAAATCTTAAATCCCGCTCCCTTTAATTTCCGAAAATCTCATAAAGCCTCGTATTCTCCATTGGAATAATTTCCACTACCCGCATTAATTCTTGTCATCACATGCGTAGTACTAAAAAAAAACTTTCCGTATTAGCATGTAAAAATATACTTTAATTCCAAAATTCGAATCCTACTTCCTTAATGACGTTCTTTAATCCTTGTCTTAACTTACGAGGTGTAACAGTGAGCATGGACCGTGCTTGGTAGAACGGCGGGAGAGGATTGTTTTGATGAAGAAGAGTTCTGACGCCATTATAAGCCTTGGATAGGCCTGCAACCATCTGAAGAACAAGACGATCATTCGTTACGGGCGCACCAACGTTTTTGAGTTGATCTGTCAACTCCTTGAGTCGTTTACAATAGACTGAGACATTCGAAAAATCTTCCATATTGACATGGGAGAATTACTGCTCAAGAGTCACGACACAGGAATTTTTGTTATCATGAAATATGTCACGCAACCTATTCTAAGTGTCCATTGTCGTGGCGTCGGGTTCAATAATAGTCTGCAAGAGGTCCGTAGAAATAGTGGAATATTGGAGTATCGTAGTATCAAGTGTTGCCCATAACTCTGTGTCATCGTCGGTGGTTGGCAGCTTCTCCTTGCCTGTTGTCGAGGGGATGATGTGATGAAGGACTCGATGAGAGCGTGCGTGAGTGAACTTTAAGTAATTATGCCCATGTCGCATATTGGACGTTTTCCATCTCAAAAACGATAGAGATGTTGTTCTTGATGTTGGAGACTGTAAGGGCGGGATGAAATTGTTCTTTGTGGTAGACATGATGAAAGAACTAGAGGAGAATTAGGGATCTGAAATAAAATTTTGGAAGGAAGAGGTGTTCGGCGGGTGGTCGAGACTTGGTTTCCGAGATTAGGGCGGTGAAAGGGAGAATATTTGGAGAAGGAAAAGTTTGCCCTAGACTGATGATACCATGAAAGAGAATAATTTCTTGATTATTTTCATTAATATCAAAGTTATATATACATGATATACAATATTCAATTATGAAAATTAAATCTACTTTTTCCTAATACAATACTAATATCATTTTCTAATATAAAATTGCTACCATTAATACACTTGTACAAGAATTTTATAAATTTGATAAAATATATACAAAATCCACCTAAGTGATATAACCGTGTCTTTCATAATCACGGGAAGCTAATTCATTTTTTACCTGTAGTTAGTGAAATATGAGAAAATTTAAGATCTCACTTGATCCTAATTGAGAAAGCAATTTAGTTAGTTGGAATCTTAATAGAGGAAAAGACGAGAATAAAAACGTAAATGCTTTTCTTAAAGTGAAAAATAAATGTACAGGCTCAATGTTCAAAATGAAAGACGAGACAGCTAACCAATTTCAAACAGAGACTTTTATTTATTGATTCTTACAAATGTGGTAAAAAGTTTGAATAGGTGTAAAATACAAGAAACGTTTGTTACCATTCTGAACTAGTTCACACATATTTCAAACATTTAAATATGCTTAACAATTCCAAATTTGAACTTTGATATAATATTTCGTAATTATTACTTTAAAATTTTATTCTACTGCTATAACTTCATTAACATTTTAAACTTCATACTCTGATCATGTGGTGCCACGTAATATGGAAAATAAGGGAGTAATACTTGTAGATAATTTAACACCAAAAGCAATATTTCATTTGGTAGTGGCACCACATATCCACTACAGCCAGCCAACATATTCACAAACTAGACCTACTTGCTGATCTCATTAACAAAAGTTAGTAACAACAGAAATACTTACAACAATTTTCCATCATCTTTGCTAAGCTAACATCAATTGATCTTTCGTGGTAGCTAGTCCAATACGGCAATACCTAATGCACTTGATTGAAACTAAGTTGATATTCACAAGAAGGTGGCAGCAACTATGATTTAGTTCCAGGTGACACCACTCATTTAGGAGTTAAACGCGGGATAAAACCTGGAGGAAAGTCATCAACAGGCTCCCTTTTGATTACTTGAGGCAGTTCCTTGCAACCCTTGGAAGTTCTTGAAACCAGACGGGTAACAGATCCAGACTGATGACAGGTAACATCAGTGACAGTTTCTTTTAAAGAGTTTAAACGCAGGATAAAACCTGGAGGAAAGTCATCAACAGGCTCCCTTTTGATTACTCGAGGCAGTTCCTTGCAACCCTTGGAGGTTCTTGAAACCAGAGGAGTAACTGATCCAGACTGATCGCAGGTAACAGCAGTGACAGTTTCTTTTAAAGATCTATCAAAGCCATTCCTGGAAGTAGTTGTTGAGACGACAATGTCCGGAATGCCTACATTTTCTCCTGCCATCATGTCTATCTCCATGTCAACTTCATCTTGATAACCCTCCATGTCAATCTCATTGGCTGTACAGACATTTTCACCCCCTATCATGTCTATCTCCATATCCATCACTTCGTTGCTGCCCCCTTCAGCACATCCGACTGTATCTTGTCTCACGCGGTAAAATAATCCCCATAGGAAGTGCTCGCTGTTCAATCCTGCAAGAACTTCCACAAGGTGAGATGCAGCTCCAGAATTATCAGATCATCTTTTTTTTTTAATGCAATTATCAGATAATCTAGAAGAATCATCTCCTGAAGGGTAAGTCAGCCTTCCAAAATTTTAATGAACCTCGATAGCTAAATATACATCAAGAAAAATCAGGAGTTACATTCTGCTGCACAGTCCTAATAGTTAGAATTCAATCCCTATTAAGAGGAACTGTTAAGTGTCCATTCTCTTGCATGGTTACTTTCATTTCAAGACAATAAAGTACATAACAAAGCAAACTAGCAACACTTCTATACATCTCTTTTCTTTTTATGAAGAAAAAATACGAAAAGAAGGAAGTGTGTGATATATATCTTACAAGTGTAGGGTTATGCCAATGAAATCAACAACAACAACTACAGATATATATCTCACATTCAAGGCACAGAAACTACAGATAAATCAACGACAACAACATACCCAGTGTACAGATAAATCAATCCAGATTACATATTTTTTCATACTTGGGTTTGTCTCTTGGCTGTAAGAATAAGGCAATGGATGTTTGGAGTTGAGTTGTTGAGAAAGAAGAAAGGAGATTAGCTAGATGGAAATGTCAATATTTATCTTTGGGTTGGTAGGGTTATTTTGATAAATGTTGTTTTGGATCCCTTACCTACTTGTGTAATGTCTCTCTTTCCATTGCCTGTAAAGGTGGAAATGAAGCTAGATTCCTCAGAAGAAAATTTCTTGTGGCAAGGAAACAGAGATAAAAAGTGTTTTCATTTAGTTAACTGGAAAGCAGTCATCAAGTGTAAGGAAGAAGGTGACCGTGGCATTAAAAATTTGAGAACACAAAACAAGAGTCTCCTAAAGAAATGGTTATGGAGATACAACATTGACAGTCAAACTCTATGGAAGGAGGTGGCGGCTAGAAAGTATGGACAACTGGGGCATTGGGGCACCAAGCCTGTTACAGAACTATTCTTTTAGAAGACTATTGAATGATTGGGAGGTCACCAGAGCTATTGAACTTTTCTTTCAGCCCCCGAGTGCACAAAATGAATAGATAATTGGAAGTTAGGGTTATGCCAATGAATTCAGTGTTTTTGACTGTTAGCTTGTTTGGCCAAGCTTTTGCAAAATCAAAAGTGCTTATTTTAGAGAGTTAAGTTGTTTGACGAAGAGAATTAGATAATTGATCTAGTCTTTCTCATGAGAATCAGAGAATGTAATATCAGTACCTCTACAGCTTGGCCTGATGACATAACACATTTATACTTGAAGGAAACCAAACAAGTATCCCCAACTTAAAAAGGCATAATCTTCAAAGTAGACAGGTAAATTGATCTTCTACAGAGCATAATCAATTATATATATTACCTAAAAATTCATTGAAAGGAAATAAGAAATTGAGAAAGAATGTAGAGATTATGAATGTACTTTGAGAATCACCGCACAGGGCTGTGGATGCAAGTACAAGCAGCTCAACATCATTTATATGCATTCTCATCACCAAATCTTTGATATGCATGAACTCCACCAGAGCAGTATATATCTCAGACCTACATATAATGGGAAATGCAAATCAATTTCTAGTAAAAACCTTCCTAGGAAAGGGCGCCACTTCTATTTTGCCACCCTCACCCCTTCTTGGATAGATATATAAGGCAGAAGCTGACCTTTCTCTCTCACTTGCAAGGAAATACAGTCCTATATCTTCTTTACCCGGACAATGATTGTTGAATAGATTTGTCCAGATCTCCCCGCGCGGAACTAGTTCAAATTTAAGAGTACCAGGCAATAGCCTTGAGAACTCATACACCTTACGTCTAGTTCTGGAAGGAGGATAAGCCCGGATACATTTATTGACCATCCCAGGTGCAAATGCCAGAGCACCTACGATGTCAAAACTTCCCCTAAAATGCAAAGAGGAAGAGAAAAACTAATAAATATAGGGAAGAGAGTCTGTATTACTGTTGAATGGTGCAAATTCCTCAAGTAAAAGAAAGATGTTCAATATATATGCAGTCTGCAGAATAATCAAAGGGGAAATTTTCTGCTTTTTGACGCATAACGAAAGGCATATTTGAGTTTCAAGGACACAAGAAGATCCATGAAGCAGTTTCTCAGACAAAAAACATAAAGAGAAAGTTTCACATGCAGCTAAAATGGTTTTGCATTTTACATCTCATTAAGTTGCAGAACTGAAAAAATTAGAAAATAAACAATGTATGGTTCCAATATATGATATAACCTACTTACCTACAATTTCTTGTTTTCCATACATGAAAACATAATCAATACAATGACATAGAGACACAGTAACTTCAAGTGTTAAAGGAACAGAATTGAACTGAACAACGTTAGAGTTGCTGCCTGTGGAGTCCGCATTCCATACGTTTGCAGGCATGTTAAGAGTGAGCCTGTGGTGGTAGTCAGAGGATTGAAAAAAAACTCGGGAGAGTTAAGAAGGAAGCATATAATAAATTGAGCAAGATGAAGCAATAGATCATTTTATTAATAGATTATGAACTGACATATATACACAAACAAATAACAGAGTCTGTGAGAGAGAGCTCCTCCAACAGTGTAAACTAAAACAAGGAAAATAAAATAACAAACTCCTAAAATGGTGGAAACAAAAATAACAACCTATGCAGTAAAACAAAGTAGTAACAATAATGAATAAGCAATAATAACAAGCAGTAACAATATTCTAATACTAACTACTAGAAAAGATGGGCCATCCAAAAAGTTAGGATGCAAAAACAGAGATGAGCTGAATTTGAACTTTTCTTTTGGTGCTCAGTTTACCGTGTGTTTGTCTATCAGAAACAACCTCTCTACCTCACACATGATGGGCCAAAGGTCTGCGTACACTCTACCCCTCCCCATAACCACTTGCGGGATCACATTGGGTATGTTGTAGTTTACCTGTGTTAACTTATGTTAGTAATTGATGTAAATGATGAAAGGTACTTACTTCCAGGAAGGAAGTAGAGCAGGATCACATGGGTGTGTCATAGGTGGATTCATCATTCGACTTGCATTCGTAGCATCCGGACTCCTAAGCTCCAGAATGGTAGAACCACCAGGACCTAAAAAGCAGGCTATATCAATTGGGTGAAAGTACAGAAGTAAATAAAGTTTGCTATGAAAGCTTTACATATATTGTGCAAGGGAAATCATTTTGAAAGATAATATCAACTCTAGATATATCAACATCATTTTAAAAATAATTTAATTAGAGTATATGATAGAAAATGAAATTTCTGATGAATAAAGATATAAGAAGAGGACAAATCAAAGTAATGAATACACGAGATGTTGCTGATCGCTTAACCTTTAGATGATTGTATTGTTTTTTTGCTCTGTTCAGTGATTTTGGCATTTTGAAGATTCTGAGGTTTCGTATATCCTGCTGATCCTAAAGAATGCTGCCTTATACTCTTCTCAGTAAAGGAATTTGAAATTTGAGCTCTATGCTTGTTAACATTCCCTCGAGTCAGGGTTGCCATGTATTTGGTTTTCACAACTCTTGAAGAACCAGAAATTTTCAGCGGAGATCCATATTTCTTGACGCCTGATGATAGACCAAGTGCTTCTTCAACAGGTAAATATCTCGTTTTACCGGTCTGTACCTCATTTTCCCAGTTAATACAATGCCCACCAGGAAATGTCGTACGTTTCTTTGGTTGCACAGTACTCTGACAAATCTTTGCAGAGGCATGTAACTTGGATCCCTTAGAATACTCATTTTCTAGTCCACGTGATGAAGGCATTACCCCCTTGCCAATATCACACTCTTCACAACACCAATCCTCTGGTGCATCTTCACAATAGCCCAGCACGCAATACCTTGAAAAGAAGAGAAAAGCAGAACTTCTGAAAACAGGAAGAGGACTACGTGTGCATAAACAATACAGACTGTACTCGAGAGAATTAAATGCCGCAACATGCTAATGAAAGAATCAATGTATCCTTTAGGTGGAACCCAATAGCCAATACCATTACGGATCCGGCAGTGAAGATTGCCAGAAAGATTACACAACTCGAAGAGGTCCTTATTATCCCTAAGAGGTCATATCAATTCCATTTAGGCTTTTAGTTCTATTATACATTTCATCCCTATTTAAGATTTCAAAAAAGGGAAGCAAAGCTGATAATCCAACTAGCAATTTCCTTCGAAGAGGAGCAGCCCCTTGTGTGAAAAGATAAACTTCTCACTTAATTTTGGCAAGTCAACCAAAAGAGAAGGGGTTGGGGATTGGGAAGTTTGGTTTCACAAATATCCTTTCTTAGGACAATGTTTGAGGTTTACAAAGAGCATATAGTTATGACACAATTGATTAGAAGCAAGTACGGATTAGAGAGTCATGGCTTACAGCTTGCCTGCCAAATTGTCCAACCTTTCGTGCTAAAAACAAGAGAGAAAGAGAGAGAGAGAGAGAGAGAGAGAGAGAGAACTTACTGATGCACTTGAACAGTTTTACACTGATAGCAGGTAATAATTGCATCTTGGAAACCTATATCACCGCAAGTGGCGCAAATTTTTTTCTGCAAGTTCATACAGAAAACACAAGAAATTCAGAAGCTGGCTGACTCTTGATCCAACTTAAGTAAACTCATATTGCCTTCTGGTTTTGGCAATGAACAAGGATCTAGGTGCTATCAATGTGCTCCATTCAGCTTCTTTTGTTGCACAGAATAAGATTACCATATGAACAGAATGAAGAATGAGGAAACAAAATGTCATCAGTTACACAAAGCTAAATCATAATCAGCAAAATCAAGTTCTCGTCTTCTTTTAGCTCACATGCTTATATTTCATAATAAATCCCCCTTTTGCAGCAGAAGCATATCCATCAGTACATTCAAATTATTATCCAAACAAATTATTTTCCTAGCAATTCTTGGTTATATCTCATCCAGACAGAAACACCTCCGGTACAACTCCTCAAAGAAGCACTTTAAAGAGGTAAAGGACAGTAAAAGCACGTGGTACAATACCTTCCTTCCTGCTATTGTAAATAATTGACAAGCAATTCGATCTGCTTCTCTTTTGGTTAATTAGAAGAGAGTTCATCTGTACACTTATCCTATTTAAGTTTGTTGTTTTGCAATAATAAAGGAAAAGACAGTGTTAGCTCTATTGCAAAATGAAAAATCTAAAGTTAAGGAGCTAACAAAGTCCAAAAAGATATCAGGGGAAGTTACAGGGGATAGGTTGCTCCAGCTACAGAGACTTGTTAAACATCTGGCTTCTAGTTTGTAGCTTTGATTAACAGTGCCTTCAAAGCATCCCTTTCCGTCCATACAACAACAACATACACAGTGAAATCCCACAAAGTGGGCTCTGGGAAGGGTAGAGTGTACGCAAACTGTACCTCTACCTTGGTAGGTAGAGAGGTTGTTTCCGAAAGACCCTCGGCTCAAGAAAAAGTATAAGCACAAGCAAAAGCAAAAGAAACGGTCAGACCCAGACAAGAAATTTAAAGCAGTATGAAAATTAGAGTAACACACGCGAATAAACCATGATAAAGCATTCTGGGAAAAGAAGCCATAACTATCGCAGGTAAATAAGATAATCGAAGTACACGGAAGAACATACAACAACAGAAATCAAAGGACAAAGAACTATAAAACAATATTGCGCCTACTAATATGCTAGGCTAAACAGGGCTACAATAATAATAATACAACTACTAGTATGTAAGCGTAAGTAGGACTACTCTCAACTACCTACTACCCTGATCCGTGTCCTCCTCAGTAAGTTGCACCTGCGCCAGATCCCGTCTAATCACTTCTCCCCAATACTTCTTCGGCTTGCCTCTACCCCTCCTGAACCCGTCTATAGTCAACCTCTCACACTTCCGCACTGGGCCATTTGTGTCTCTCCTCTGCACATGCCCGAACCATCTCAACCTCGCTTTCCGCATCTTATCCTCCACCAAGGTCACTCTTACTTTGTCCCGAATATCATCATTTCTAATCCTATCTCTCTTTGTATGTCCACACATCCATCTCAACATCCTCATCTCCGCCACTTTCATCTTTTGAACGTGCGAAGTCTTGACTGGCTAGCACTTTGCCCCATACAACATAGTTAGTCTAACCACCACTCTATAAAACTTGTCTTTTAAGTTTTGGTGGCACCTTTTTATCGCATACGACTCCAGATGCGAGCCTCCATTTCATCCACCCTACACCAATACGATGTGTGACATCGTCATCCATCTCTCCATTCCTTTGGATAATAGACTCGAGATACTTGAAACTTCTTTTCTTTTGAATGACCTGAGTACCAAGCCTCACATCCACGTCTGTCTCATGGTCGCTCACGTTGCTGAGTTTGCACTCCAAGTATTCTGTTTTGGTCCTACTCAGTATGAACCCTTTAGACTCCAGAGTCTGTCTCCAAACTTCCAACTTAGTGTTTACTCCGCTGCGAGTCTCATCAATCAAGACTATGTCATTTGCAAATAACATACACCATGACACCTTCCCTTGAATTTATCGCGTCAGTCCATCCATCACCAAGGCAAATAAGAATGGGCTAAGAGCTGATCCCTGGTGCAACCCTATCATCACTGGAAAGTGCTCCGAGTCTCCTCCTACTGTCCGTACCCTGGTCTTGACTCCATACATATCCTTGATCGCTCTAGTGTACGCCACAGGTACACCTCTAACCTCCAAACATCTCTATAGAACCTCACTAGGAACTTTGTCCTATGCCTTCTCAAGGTCGATGAATACCATATGTAAGTCCCTATTCCTCTCCCTGCTCCACCAACCTCCTAATAAGATGAATGGATTCTGTAGTCGAACGCCCCGACATGAATCCAAAATGATTTTCGAAAATAGACACGCCTCTTCTCACCCTCATCTCCACGACCCTTTCCCAAACTTTCATAGTGTGGCTTAGCAGCTTGATACCCCTATATGAATCCAATTTTTTTGGCGCAAATTCGACCTGTTTCCGCAAAATCCGCGTAAGCCAAAAACTTGTTCGCGATATTTCTGTGTTTACGCAAGTGTACGTGTCACAATGTAGTAATAATCCCGGTCAGAACGAGTATCGTCCACAGAGATTGGTTTATCAATTACCGTTTATCTAATCTATGATTTCTATTTGGTTAACTTTAATTTGTTTGGGTTTTTAACTAAGAATTAAAACTAAACAAAGTGCAGAAAATAACTAATGATGATACTTTGGGTTTTAGACAGTTATGAAGGGAATTAGAGCTTCCAATCTCCTCAACTATCCACTTTTTCACTTGTTAATGCAAGACTAATGATTCTTCTTCTTATTAATATAGCAGGTTAACGTAGATGTTCTATATTCCGGTTAGGATATATAAAAACTCAACCTAATGCAGAAATCTTCTATATTTCTATGATAGATTTTACCACATAGGAGGATTAAGAACAATAACCTTAAACACTACACAAGTATCGGGGTACTTTCGTCCGCGATTTTAACCTATGTCTAATCAACTATAACATATTCAAATCTCCTTTTTCAGATCTCGATTCGAAATCATATAAGTTATAAGTTATGACAATTAGTGATCAGTTAATTATCATACAATCATAACAAATTGAATAGATCTTAAATAGATGAAGAAGAAATCACTAACAATGTGTTTAACTTATGAAAAGAGTTTCAAGTTGATTCGATGAAAACCCCTAATGAAGAAATTAGCTCCTAGACATTGTCATGCTAAGAACCAATTTACAAATATTCAACATAAACTGAAAATAAAGTAAAGGAAAGAAAAGAACTTGAATAAAAGTCTCTAATCTTGTTCTCTGTCTCCGTTACTGGCCTCCAAAAGTATCATCTTCCGAAGAATAATCTCTAGGGCTTATTATATCAAGAAAATCCCCTTTTGGACCATTGTACCCTTGTGAAAATTCGACCTGTTTCCGCAAAATTCCGCGTCGGCACCGCGGCGCTAAATCAGCTGAAAACTATCAGAAGCCTCCGGACTTTTGGCGCCGCGACGCCATCGACGCAGATTTCTCGCGCGCTGCCCTTCACTCTCCGGGCGCTTCTTCGCCACAACCCCATTTCCTCACGGGCGCGATCCTCTTTTTGTTCGGATTTCGTCAGATTTCTTCCATTCTTCTCGGGGCTTCTTCGGTTGATTGCTTGGGCTTTGCTTGTGTATTTTTATCCTCAATATCAGCCAAATTTCGCTTGAATTCGCCATCTCCCATATGAGTCGCTTAAAAACCTGAAAACACTAAACAAGACGCATAACACGGTACAAAACAATAAAAAGACACATAAAAGGTTTCCTAAACAGACTCTAGAACAGTCCTAAAATGGACTTAACAAAAACCTCCATGCCCCGAAAGCGACCCGATATGTCCATTGAAATCCCCTCCTACAAATAATTTCTCCGTATGTGATATACCTCTCACCACCTCGTCCAAATCCTCACAAAAGCGCTTCTTTTCCTCTCCGTCTATGTCCGCTTGCGGCGCGTACGCACTAATAATGTTCAAAGTGACCCCTCCAACAACCATCTTAATGGCCATCATCATTGACCCTCCTAACCTCAACCACTTGGTCTCTTAGCTCACTATCAACTAAAATGTCTACCCATTCCTATACCACGATCGTCTTGAGTACCACAAGGTCCACAACTTATACTCGTCCACATCCTTAGCCTTAGTACTTACCCATTTAATTTCGTCGACGCAATCTATATTAATCCACCGCTTCTTTAAAATTTTCACTAGCTCTATGGACTTTCTCGATAAAGTCCCTATGTTCCAAGACCCAACCCTCAACTTAAAAGCTTCCTTAACCTCTTTTCCACCCCTGACCCTCGCCCCGCTCCCCTCCCCCTCTCCCGCCGCCAACCGAGAACATGACTCTAGTCTACCATGGTTCACCAGCCACTAAAACAAATAGGACTACTCTAAGGGTGTACACTAAGAAGCTACTAAAGCAATAAGTACAGTAAGGATGTATACAAGAGGCAAGGTTTAAGAAACAAGAGTAAGCAGATAAAGCAATTCAAGCACGCAGCAGAATACAAAAATCAAAATGCTATAACAATAATAAAGGCTATACAAGTACAACAGATTACAAAAAAAAATCAATAACTAGCACTACATGTCAGTCCATAAACACCATAATATACAAGCAGGGATCATCTTCCAGACTTTTCTGATTGGTTCAGTTAATACTGTATATTCTCGGTATGTGCAACATGTCATCCCTTACATCAGATGGAATATATCAATTTTTGAAAGATGAATATATTATCCATCAAAGGTACCAAATATATGTACCACACAGTATGAACCTCAAACAACAATTCCTATTAGGTATTGGTTAAAGGAACCATATGAACATCTGAATTTTCGCTAAGCCAAGACATGTGAAAACAATGACCCAAGAAGTACCACCCCTCTTATATTTGATTAAAAAAGTAGTGATTATATTGATAGAGAAATAGTCCGGCACCAAGTACAATTAATAAAATTAGAAATCCATATCCCTGTAACGTCTATGAAAGTTGCCATACTATTTTCATCTTTAAAATCCTGTTGATTACATCTATACTTTATATCTTCTGTACTATCAGCTTTCCCAACTAAAAACTTAAACCTTAATAATCTGAAGAAGATAAAACGCACAGAATTAGAAATTAATCAGAGCTGATTCTGACAATTGGACAAAGACTTAAAAATATGAGTTTTCTGTGTTTAACAGATTTCAAATTCAAAAATTGGCCCACAAAATTATTCATGCTTTCTTGGCCATTACTAGAACAAGTTTTTATATTATATACACACACATAATAAAAATTATTATTTTTCCTTAATAATATTATCATCTGCTGATACCAAAGAATCTACATTGAGAAAGCAAAAAAACCAGTAGATATGAAGGTTATTGAAGTTACAACCTATTCAAGTGAACACCTATTTATCATGGCAACTGCTAATCAATGCCAGGGGAACTTTCTATCCTCGTAGATATTCACCACTACTCTGACCGTTCCATATTATCCTATCCTTCTTTTAAAGTGTTGAACACTCCTTTAATTTTTATACAGTCATGGTATCCCGACCAGCTTGGACAAGTACCTAATTCTGTTCATCCTAAAGAGAGATAATTAATGACATAAAAATGTCATTCCATATTAATTGTCTCTTTCCCACCCCGAACGCACCTCATCTTTACCCCCACCCACTCACCCACGGGTCCCCCGAGCCCGTGAAGTATATCATCGCACCTACGGTCCAACTAATTGGGAGAGAATCAATGACCCACAAGCCCCATCCTCACCCCAGCCCCCACCCCACCACCACCACCGCTCCCGCCTATTTGGCTAGATTATATGCAAATGATTTTAGTATAATATTTTTTTGGCTTACTTAATAAACCCAAAAAATAAATTAAAAAATCACTTATTTTCCTTAAAACATTTTTTAAGAAAACATTTTTCACGAAAAACATCTTCCTTCGTACCGAACACACCCCTTATCTATGCTTTTATTTTTAATTTACTCATTTTCTATTTTAAAACATCCGAGAATCAGAAATACTCTACTAATTATTATTCTCCAATAAAGTAAAATGAAACACATTTTTCAGAAAAAATACTAGTTAAATAGCATATTTACAACCTTTCCTCTTATATTTTGCATTAAAAAAAAAGCAGGCACAGGCTTAAGCCCACATTAATCATCCCGAAAAGAATGTCGGCCTTAAAGACGCACATAAATCGCATGAACACTCGATATGGAAAAAACAAATAAATACAATAAAATAAGTGTAATATATTTTATTCAACAAAAAAAATAGGGTTTTACCATGTGGGCCTTATGAGTGCTGTGTTGTTCGTTTTGCCTCGGAGTTTGCGCTCCACGTCGATCAACGAAGGATCCTACTAAGCACACAACAAGCACCCTCTGCCGATCAATAACTAGAGCCAAGGGATCCCAGAGTAAGGGCTTTCAAGCACCTCTCCCTCAGCTCCCTCCTTAATGACTCGAGCAGGACAAGCAATCTCCGTTTTCTCAGTACTACCACAGAGAACGTCAAGTGCAGGAATTGCTGTCAAAGGGGCGGAGAGTCTCAGTCCGTGTTCAACGCCTGCTTGACTAGCTCAAAAGGAAGCAGCCGGAGGGTATTCAATTAATTTTAGATGAAAAAGGATAACAACTGCGGTTAACTCAACGCCGGTTCATGAGTACACTGCATTAATCAAAGGAAAATGTGGCACATTTCTCGTGTCTGCAGAGAGAGTGGGAGATTCTTTCTCGTTAAGCTCCTTTATTTTTCATAATTGTTCGTTTTCACTATGTGGTTTTGATAATTATACTTGTAACTTTTGCTACTACTATATTTAAGTACTAAACTTGGGGAAATAAATAGACTCATATTTTGACAGTTAGCTCTAAATGAAAGTTATTATTACTCACTATACTAAAAATAGATTTTCACTTTTATTTAATTTATCAATATTGAGAAAAAACAATTTTTTTTTTATTTTACCTATAGCATTAATTATTCATTGCGAATTATTTTTCAAATTCATTAAAATTCTACAATAATTAATATGAGTTTCATGATAAATTGTGCACTTTATTTATTATTTCTTAAGAGGTGTTAAGAAGTGAATAATGAGAGTATTTGTTAATAGAATTGATTTATATTGTTAAGAAGTCGAGATCGACAAATTCATTATGAGGAAAAAGTTGGGATGTGTTTGGTATTAAAGAAAATATTTTCTACAAAAAATTATTTCCTTAAAAGATATTTTTCTGAAAAAAATAAGTTTTTTTATTTATTTTTTTAATATTTGATAAGCAAGCAACAATAATAACATACCAATTTAATCATACTATATCAAAAGTATTTGTATATGAGGGGGTGGGGTGGTGGAGGTGGGGCCGGTGTGTTGGAAGGTAGGAGGAAATAGTCAAATATGAAATGAATTAATTAATGAAGTCTTGATAGAACTTCTTCACTTAGAATTGAAAAGATAAAAAGCGCATATATGAAATGAATAACAAAAAGATAAGCATGACACCTTAAAATTAAAACTTAGTCTCAAGCGCCCAAATTTAAAGTGTATTGTTATGAATTTGATACATATATATATATAGGTGAAATTATGCAATAGAGACAAAATATAAACTATAGAGCGCGATACTATAAATCCAGAAGTATATATAGACTATAAAAAAGTAACTAATTAATTGTAATATGTCTATAATAGGATAAATTCCAGAAATGATCACTTAACTATAATGTTTTTTAACAAAAGTCATTAACCTGTTTTTCTAACACAAAAGTCACTAAAATCACTTTTCAGTCTCACTAAATCACTTTTAGTGAATTTTGTTTTTTAATTAAAATCTAAAAAAATAAATTTTAACTTAAAATGTCCAACCCGACCCAACCAAAAACCCCTAGTAAATAACTCTTCATGTTCTTCTCTTTATACTACAATTTTAACATGATTGGTTTGAAATAACAATAGATAACTCTTCTAGCTATCAAAAGTCAATTAAAATTATTGTTCTGGAAAGCTAGAGGAAGCTGTTTTTGCATATTTACCATGGCCACTAGCATTATGCCCAATTTCTTTGCAAATTGAGCAGCTAATTTATATGGTGCCTTTCTTGGATATTCTTTGCCGTTTTCTTTTCTCTGTCCTTCGCACTCTGAGCTGCAACTTCTATCTAGTTCTTCAGCCTCCCTTTTCCTTTCATCTTTATATATTATGCCTAATTTTGTGTATCAATGTTCTAAGTTGTTGCAACAGTCTGACTCTTTTTAAGCATTAATACCCTGTTTTAAAATTCGAGGTCTAAATTTTAAACATGAACACATTTGCTAACAGCGGACATCGGAATGCACAGATAGAAATGGAGAAATCCAGTCCGCGTGGGCAGTTTAGTTGGTTTCAAGGGTGAAGTTTGGAAGACCAATGATCGACTCCCACAAGCGGAAGTGTGGGAGTTACCCTAAAAAAATGAGGGGCTCCTTGTGCGCGGTGTGACACGGGTTTAGTCTTTGCGAATCAACTAAGTTATCATGATTTAACTCTCCTACCAACTCTGTCGGGCCGGGATGTGGAGCTCATGATTCCACCTTTTGGAACAAGAAATGGAGAAATCCAAGCTCAAATGATATATCTGTCGTTTAGCACTTTACCAAATGTTCATTTACTTTCGACACTTTCCTTTTATGACTTTTCTTTATTTGTGTTTGGACGATTTATTAGAGAGGAGGAGTCAAAAAGCTAATAACTTTTAAACATCAAATAGAGGGGAAGGAAAACAAATTCGAACGAGTCCTAACAATACCGACTAATAGTAATAGCATCACATACATATGCATATGCCCACTTCTGCACATAGTGAATTTGAACATAGGCCACAAATATCCTATAGTACAAACAGTGGAACTTCTCTTACTAGCTCAGCTCAAAAATGCAAGTGCAGAAATAATAACAATAGTAATGATAATAAAGGAAAACAGGCTGGCCTTTTGCAGTGAAATCCCACCATGACTTATATCGGTGTTCATGCCAGCACCGGATGGGCCTAAACCATTGTTGACACCTCCTAATATGCCCGTGTTTGGATTTGTCACGTAAGGAGATCCGCCTGTGGTGGTTGTGGTAGTGGATGGTGTTCGTGTGGTGGGACTGGTAATCCCTGGAGTTGTTGAGGTACCGCTGCTAAATAAAGAAGTAACTTGTCATGTGTTAATTACATAGCGAACGCAGGATTTTAAGTTTATGAATTCCTAGCAAAAGTATTCTAGAATACAAAAATGAGTTTAATTGTAAAATAATGACACTAGGGGGGGGGGGGGGGGGCTTTGAGATACGCAACCACTGGCTTTAACGCGCTCAACTGGCCTTTGCCACTGAGCCAGATACCCATATTATTAGTGGTTCTCATCTAAAATTGTTATAAGTTTAATAGATTTTTCAATACAATTACAACGTCTAGGAAAGAGGGAACCCACACCCGATAGTGTGATTCGCCTCTGCATATAATTAGGGGGACACAAGTGATGAAGAGGTAAATAGAAGAAAAAGACACTAATGGAACGTGTAGACTATATTTTAAAGCAGAGTAAGCCATCAACCTTCTTACGCTGTGATATACTTTTTCTCCAAACTGTGATATACTTACCATGTATATCACGAACAGTCGTGTGGTCTTTTACACCTTGCAGTCATAGCGGACAACCTTCTTACGCTGGAACTATCTCTAAAATCTTCAAAAAGGATCGAGGGAAGACCTTTGGTAAAGATGACTACAATTTGATACCTAAAAGGGACATGACAGACGCGTACTTGTCCACGGGCTACCATTTCGCGAACAAAGTGAATATCCATCTCTATATGTTTAGTGTGTTGGTGTTGAACCGGATTACCAGAAAGGTAGACGACACTAATATTATCACAATAAACAAAGGTAGCATTCTGAATAGGACAACGAAGCTCTAAAAGAAGATTACGTAACCAACAGGTTTCAGAGACCACATTGGCTACCCCTCGATACTCGACCTCTGCAGTAGAGTGTGATAATGTAGATTGACGCTTCGCAGACCATGAGACCAAGTTATTACCAAGAAATATACAATAGCCAGACGTGAAGCGTCTGGTGTCTGGACATCCACCTCAATCAACATCAATATACGAGACAAGTGTAGATGTCGAAGAATGATATAAATGTAAGTCATAGTCAAGTGTCCCCGGGATGTATCGAATAACGCATTTGAGTGCATTCATGTGCTAAACTCTGGGGTCATACATAAACAAACACATATGTTGTACATCATACGTAATATCTGGTCTCGTGAAAGTAAGATATTGTAGAGTCCATGTGAGACTGTGATAGTGGGTCGGATCCTCGTAAGGTGAGCCAGTTGCAGCACCCAACTTGGGTTTAGTATCAACTGAAGTGGAAGTAGACTTACACGAGGACATATCAGCTCGCTCAATGATCTCAGTTGCATACTTTCGTTGTGACAAGAATAACCGACCAGCATGACGAGTGACAACAATCCCCAAAAAATAACTCAAGGGCCCCAAGTCTTTCATAGCAAACACAGAACTCAGCATTGTTATGATAGACTTGCGCAAAGCATCAGAATAAGCAGTCAAGATACTATCATCCACATATAAGAGTATATAAGTCGGGGAAGTACCATAACGATAAATGAATAACGAATTATCAGACCTGTTGTGTAAAAAATCAATAGATAAAACATAATCTGCAAAAAATAGATAGCAATGCTTGACTCGAGAGACCGGAAGTGGGCATGATAGGATAAAGATCTCTCCTACTATCATATCTCATGAGAGGAATCCCCGTTTTAAAATCCTTCACAAAAAATCCAAAAGGATCAAAATCAACAGTAACTCAATTATCAGTGTTGAATTTACGGACAAACACCAAATTTATAATTAAGTTAGGGGCATGAATGATATTTTTCAAGACAAAGTTTTATGACCATAACCACGAATTGGAATTTAGTTGCCATTACGAACAATTATGCCACGATTTTTGCTCAAATTGGAATAAGACGAGAGAGTATCTTGGTCGGATGTCATGTGAGAGGTGGCGCCAGTGTCTATGTACTAATTTGCGTCTGGCAGATTTTATCCAATAGTGTGCATTGCGGCTTCAATGTCTGTCGGGGTGGGGCCCGCAACATGATGGGTTTGTGTAGGCCGAGGTCCAAGCACACATGCTTGCTGCCCCGACCCAGAGTTGTTGCGGAAACTACTTGCCTATGAGTTGTTGGGCCGAAACGAGTTCTGAGCAGCCCACAGGCCAGGGCCTGGAAAATCTTGAGAATATGGGTCGTTGGGCCACTGCCCATTGGCCCAACCCAGTGCTAGGGGGCCCAAGGTTGGGACCAGTTGGGTGGTGGCCCACTGCCACTGTTCTGTCCACCGCCACCACTATCGAAACCACCGCATTTGCCCCCGCAATTATTCCCATTATTTTTCTGAGTATTCTTGTCTCCCACGTGAGCACGGTTTTGGCCCAAATTATCAACAAAATCTTGAGAATTAGTGGAGGACGTCATCATGACCACTAGACTAGCATCGGTAGCCGCCTTTTTTGTCAAGCCGACTTCTTCGAGCATAAACATGGAACGAGCCTTATAAAATTGTGGAATATGATTGTTTTAATGAAGAAGCGTACCAACACGGCTATAGGGCTCAGATAGGCCTGCAGCCATTTGTAATACCAAACGATCATTGGTAACGGGCGCGCCAACGTTGCAGAGTTGGTCCGCCAAATCTTTCAACCTTTTGAAGTTTCACGATGATTTGGAAATTAAAGTTTTGTTTGAACATGCAATTCGGATTTTTAAGTTGGTGTTTCTTCTTATAGACATAAAAATCCAACAAGTTGTAAAAAACGTCAAAATTTTCCCAATTCTTTATACAACCAAACCAAATGAGCAAGTCATAATTCATAACAAAATTAATACACTACTAGAGTAAATTTGTTGTAAATATACTCTTTAATATAATCCTCTCACATGGTTAGTAAGAATAAATTTGTTGTAAATATACTATCAACTTGTAGATATTTTAATATTTGATATAAATGGTTGATAAACATGATTGGTAAATATATGTACCAATTATGATTTTTTTTTAAATATAAACTTATGAGTCAACTTTACCCAAATCATACCTTTTTGGGCGATTTGAGATATTATCTCATCTCATGTCCAAATGCTGATTTTGCAGTAAGCTAAAACGTTCGGAAAATCTTTCATGTTGACGTGGGAGAATTCCTGCTCAAGTGTAACAGCTCTAGAATTTTGATTATCTTGAAATATATCACATACTCTAATCCAAGTAGCCATAGCCGTAGCGTCTAGTTCAATAATCGTTTGCAACAGGTCTGTAGAGATAGTGGAGTAAATCCACTGAAAAACGTCGCATCAAGTGTCGTCCATAACTCAGAATCATCCTCGGGTTTTGGCACCTCCGTATCTTCAGGAGTTGTGGTAATTATATGATGGAGGACTTGGTGCGAGCATACGTAAACTTTGAACAGTCAGACCACGTCGCGCATTAGACGTTTTCTATTTCAAGAATAATATGAATGTGATTCTTGATGTTAGAAATCGTAAAGGCAGGGTGAAACATGTTCTTAGCCATAATAGCAACGCAAAACGTGATGTAGGGATTTTGAAAGAGAATTTGGGAATAGAGAAGACGTCGTCGGGCACAGAAACCGAGAAAAAGGGGGCTCGGATTCCGATGCACAATTTGGACGATAAATTAGGGAGAAAAATATTAACCTAGACTTCTGATACCACGAAAGAAATAATCATTGATTATTTTCATTAATGAATGAGTATATATATAATTTGTAATTTTCATAATATGAAAAATCTTATTCCTGTTATATTCTCTAAATCATTTTCTATTTATACAAGAATCCTATAATTATGAATACTCCAAACCGTGATATACGTGTGGTCTTTTATTTACTTAGTATTCCATAATAATTGGACTTTTTGTTACTGAAAGTGTGAGTAAAAAGATGTGAATATTCAATATTGTGATGTTCAATAATTGCAGCATTGTGAAAAAGCTACCAAAATAGTGCAAAAGAAAAGAAAAGTCCAATAAACGACAATTTTGTCAATCAGTCAAAAGCATGATGATGATGCGAATGCATTACACTTTTCAATATTGAAGACAAAAAGAGCTCATGTAGATTATATCAAAGTGAAAAAAGAATTAGAGGTGATTGGACTTGCTTTGGCATATTATAATTTGAATTTTGAAAGATGGAGACTTAAAACTGCTTTATTATGTTACTCTTTATCGAGATGCTCATCTCACAAAAGAGAGAAAAATAGGAGAAAAAGGAAACTGTACATCCCTCTCAAGCACTTACTTCCCGGTTCCGTCATAAATTTTGAAGTTGAAATTTGAAATTTAAAATTTGAAAATTGAGTTTTTGAAGTTTTGTGAGCAGAAGTCCCAAATGGTATGTAACACTTTTTGAAACTTGAATTTTTTTTAAAATAAATTTCAAAATTTGATTTAAAATCTATGGTCAAACGCTAGCTGAAAGAGTGATGGTTCTACCACTTGGTAGAAATAAAAAATTCATAAGAGATAATTCAAAAAAATGCTTGGGTGACACATCTAGAATTTGAATTTATAACCTAAAGTAATGAATCTCCTTTATTACTTCAATTATTATCTTTCTATATGTAAAGGAGATTCAATATTTCATAATAGTTTAATACTAGTACTATATAATAACAAAAAAAATCATCTTTATCCTATTTCTATCCCGGGGCTGTAATGCATTAAAATATAGAACCGGCCAATAAATATTTTTAGATAGAGAACTTTTTTTTTTCTAAGGATATAATTAAAAATAATAATTAATTAATGTCTTAAATTTCTAAGATTACACCTATTTTCGGACAAATTCTTTTTGTTAAGTTGACACGGGAGTATGTTTTATGGCTGTTTATATAATCCTCCACAGGAAAGGTTTTTTGCAAATAACTCAACAGAACTACGTACATTACCTACAACTCCCAACCCCCCCCCCCCCCCAAGAGTTTTAAATTTAGAGTAACAATAATGTCTAATATTTTGGGGACCCTGTTTAAATTCGTAAAAATGAACATTAATATAAGTAAATATATTATTGTACTAGAAAATGTCTAGGCCTAATAGGCTCGTTTGGTACGTCGCACTGGACTGTATATTTTTATATTGGACTGTATTGTATTGTAATGAACTGTATTAATATATAATGGACGGTATTAGAGTATTAATATATAATGGACTGTATTATTATTATTATGATTATTTTACTTTTAGTACAGTCCAGGTGAGACTCGTCTAATATATGGGTCTCAAAATGGTAGTTGGAGTGTACTATTTTTAGAAGCAAGATACCCATCATTAAAACGCCCATCAAAGCATTGTATTATTTTTTGTCCAAAGTCTGATTCGTAATACAACATACCAAACGTGCCAAATATGTTTGATTTGAAATCTTAATTTGGAAACTGAATCACTTTACTTTGATTGAACTAAGACCTACGAATTATGGGTCTTTACTGACTAATACTACGTAATAAAAAATGAAAAAAGGGAACCCTAAAATTTTTCATTTTCGGAGACCTTGTGCGGTAGAACGGCTCGCACGGGCCCAAAGACTTCCCTGCGTGCATGGACACCTTAAATATGTAGAAGTCGGGGCGGATTTATGCGTGAAAAATTAGAGGCGGAGCTACCCTTATCCACGGGGAAGTAAATTAAATCCCTTTATTAAAAATTATACTGTGTAGATAGATTAAATCCCTTCGACTCATTATTCTATTTGTTATATACCTATACAATATGTTGAATCCCCTCGACTCATTTTTCTAATTATTTCTTTATATTTTAAGTTTTTTCTAGTAATAATCCTAGTTATGCCACTGCATAACTTATTAAATTCTTCAGGATATTACTTGCATTTTTGTGAACAATACATACAGGTGGTTGATAGTATGATCTTTTTTGGCGAGGACTAACTAATATGTTAAAGAGTAGGAAGCAACCACTAACTAAATAAACAAAACAAAAGGATTGGCCGAAGTTATAGAGCACTTGTAAAGTAAAAATGGTAAGGTTCAGTCAAGAAGTGTTACCTTGCACTAGCAGGATAAACACAGGCAGCTGTGCCTGAATATCACAGTCAGACGCAAAAAGAAGATCAGAAACATTTATTCCAGCCAAAATAGCATCTTCCAAAATAATAGTACTCTTATGAAACATGGAGCCATTTGCACATAATCATGATTTAAAATTGAAATTTTGTTTTGACGTGCAATTTAAATTTTTATATTGATATTTTTACTTAGATATAAAAATTCAAAAAATTGTAAAAAACGTCAAAATTTTCCCAATTCTTTATACAACATTACCAAATTAGCAAGTCATAATTCATAACAAAATTAAAACACTACTAGAGTAAATTTATTGTAAATATACTCTTTAATATAATTCTCTCACATAGTTAATAAGAATAAATTTGTTGTAAATATACTATCAACCTGTAGATCTTTTAATATTTAATATAAATGATTGATAAACATGATTGGTAAATATATCTACCAATTATGATTTTTTTTTACAAAATATAAATTTATGGATGAACTTTTACCCAAATTATACCTTTTTGGGTGATTTGAGATTTTTTCTCAATCTCATGTTCAAACGCTGATTTCATCTCTCATGTCCAAAAGCTGAGATGAAATCAGGAGATGTGTAGATGTCCTATAGTGTATGAAATAACTTCACGGTTTTTACTAAAGGGGGCAGGCTTGCTTACTAGGGTCAGTGCCAGTAACAGTGGCGGTGCCAGAAAAATCACATGCCCCAGCAGCTTGGCCCTTCTTCTGGAAATAGCTGTTCACGGCAAAATTGCAGTGAGCTCTTACGGTATTCGGATTATAGCAAGGCCCATTTGTATGGATCGGGTTGCAATCCGCCCCTGCTCCACATGCATAGTCTAGTGTCTTTTGCAACACTGCATCACTCAATCCTTTGCAAGCGCACCATGCAGCATCTGCCAAAAATCCCAACAGAAATTCGAACAAAAAGTAAATTTAGTTACCATCGGTGAAATTAACCTGATCTAGCACTATATATCCTTAATACTCCCCGTTCCTCCCCAATCGTAGCATGTGAAGTGTATGAATAATAAAATGTACGGCTCATTTATTCTGGTTTATTTATGCACGTATGGAAAGTGAGAGACTTTTAGAGGATGGATTAAGCACGATACACTTATAAGTTCTATAAAGTTAATGTCATGTGATCACTCTTGCAGAAATGTGGGATAAGATTGCGTACAATAAACTCTTGTGGTCAAGCCCTTTCCCGAACCCCGCTAGAGAGCTTAGTGCAACGGGCTACCTTTTTTTTTTTACTTATAAGGTCCTGCTTTTTTTCTTTTCAAAATGAGAAAGTAAGAGAAAAATGAACTTACGTTCAAAGACAGAGAATTTTGAAAATGCAGGTGGATATCAGTGCCTAAAAGCAGACAATAACACTAGAGAAGGATCATTAGAAGTTTATAAGTTACTATAACAACCTTTAAATTAATATATATAATAATAATTGAGTTCACAGTGATAATAAATGGAGTATATATTAGGAACTTCTTAACATATATACATGGTTTGAGTAAAATCTACTAGCCGAGTGCACCTGAAACCATAACTGACACTGTGGATCCGCCCCTGAATTTATAACAGTAGATGCAGTTTTGGGCAGGAGAAGCACACTTATCTTGAATGGCTGGTAAAAATGAAAGACTAGAGAGAAAAAGGAACTTACTTGAGTAGCCGGCCATGGCCAAAAAGAGGAGTGCAAACACAAAAGCAGACATGATGATAAGAGGATAACAGAGCGTGGGATGAAGAAGAGGTAAGAATGGTGCAGGGGGGAGAAGATAAAACACTAATATGTACGTTGTATGTGAGTGTGAACTGTGAAATGAGTCAGGACTCAGGACTGAGGAGTGTTTGTGTTGGGATTTTCACGGAGAAAAATACAACAAAGGTGATACAGTGATAATGAGGATTTAGATGGTGGGATAGAGAAGTGGCCCTGCTTGGTGGCCTTACCTCTTTTTTTTTAAAAAAAATGGAGTGTCGTGCATTGGCATATCCATTTTCTTTCTGTTTTCCCCCCTAATGTAGCTACTCTGGGCCGTTGCGACTATTATATGAAATCATGATGAATTGAAATTGAAATTTTATTTTGATATATAATTTGAATTTTTTAAATTATACTTTTTTATACACATAAAAATTTTATAAGTTGCGAAAATTATCAAATTTTTTTCAATTTTTACCAAATGAGTAAGTCATAGTTCATAACAAAATCAATACGCTACTAGAAGTCCTTTTTAAAAAATACAACATCAATTAATCAAATTTAGTTCAATAAAATGAAAAATTGAACATGAGTTGTAATATAACTATTCTTTAATATAACTCTCACACGTGATTGATAATAGTAAGTTTATTGTAAATATATTACCAATTTATAGATCTTTTAACATTTGATATAAATGGTTGGTAAACATGATTGATAAATAAATCTACCAACTTATACATCTTTCTTATAAAATATAAATTTATGAGTTAATTTTTACATTTTAAAATCATAATTTGAAATCCCAAATCATACTTTTTAGATGATTTGAGATTTCATCTCATATACAAAGCCTACTAGGTCTCTATATTAATTAGGGTAGTACTCTCTATTTCTTTGTGTTTCTTTATATTTCTGACTTAATGTAATTATCAAAGAGTAATTTAAAATATAAGATACTATAGAGTATTTTCTTTGTCTCGTATTACTTGTTCACTTTCGATATTCGAAAGTCAAATTGACTAATCACAAGAATAAAATAAAATTAGATTAATTTAATATTTTAAAATTTTAATTTAAATATTCAAAACTACATAAAAAATACAAGGTGTAATTTCTCTCATATCAATATGATGAAAATATATATCTCAAAATATTAATCAATTTTTTTATAATTTGACTTTTAAAAAGAAAAATGAACCAAGTAATATGGACATAGGGACTATGGAGTAACATTTAATCTGTTGAAACATATGCAATGTGTATTTGAAGTTTTGTAAGAAATTTATACATAGGAAGCAATGAAAGTAGGTCCCACAAACTTCTTTTTATAATATTAAAAGTTTAATTTAGACATGAGGTAGCAGATTGGTGTAAGAAGAGAGCGCGGGGACCGCAAGGTCACGAGTTCGATCCCCTGCATAAACCTTCTTGGTTGAGCCTGTCACACATGGCTTGCCAAGTGTGGTTTACATGGCTGACGTGGTTTGCAGGCTACTGCGTCAGTCCGGGGTTTACCCTGTGCGCACTCGAAAGAGTAGCGGCTGCGGGTTCCTTCGTCAACAAAAAAAGTTTAATTTAGGAAGAGTATATAGTAGCTAGAAATAACTTAAATAAACAAGGTAGTAAATCATTTGACAAATGGAGTACCATTAAGTGACAATTATGTTTATCGGTCGTAGCTAAGGGTGGCCAACGGGGCGGAAAGGGGCGGAGTCGGGGCGAGGCTGGCGGGGGTCAGGGCCGGCGGGGTTTGTCGTCGTCCCGCCCCGATCCCGAGGTGTCAGGGGTGGTCGAGGTCGGGATGGGTAAATTTATTTTTTTAGACTAAAATTAAAAAAATAGCACACACACAACACGATAGTTTAATAAAAACATCTCAAAGATGTTTTTGTGTCTCTTATATTATTTAATAGAAGTATGATTTTTTTTGTAATACAATTTCAAAATTGCAACTTCGTGATATTGAAAGTTGCAAATAAATAACATAGTAAAATTACAATTAAAAGAGTTACTTGTTAAGAAACATGTTTTCTAGTTTCTTTATAATTTCTTGTGGTTCTTCGGTTGGAATTGGTATTTGTTGATCAAATTGATCGACGTCACTTCCACCTCCGTCGGATAAGATTTCGTTGTAGTTGTAGTCTTTTAAAGAATTAATCTCTTGATTATTCTTATTGATGAAAGACATATATATACAAGTTACAATAGGAGAATCATATTCCTACTTTACATCTAAATCCATATTCTATAAGGAGACCAACTATACAATTATAGTAATATTATAATATTATTAATTATACGAATTTTGCGTTCGGCTTTCCCATTTTGTGAAGATGTATGAGGATAAGAAAAACGAAAATTAATTTCATTATGAACACAAAATTTCCAAGCTCCCCATTGTCATATTCTTTGTCATTATCACATTGGATATTCTTGATTTCTCGTTCGAATTGGATATTAATAAAAGCTCTAAATTTCTGGAAGATGGAAAAACTTGAGGTTTCTTCACCATTGGAAACGTCAATAAAAATTTAGAATAATCAACTAAAAATATAACATAATAACGGTGACCCAAATAACTAAGAACAGAAGATGTCCATAAATCGCTATAAATAATATCAAATGACATTGAAGTAATAGAAGTATAGGCGACAAATGGCAACGCAAGAAATTTTCCTAAGGAACAAGATTGACAATTCGGAGTACTATGCATACCCTTACATGAAATAAGTTTATTTTTATCTAAGACATACAAAATAGACGGTCCTGGATGACCTAGACGAGCATGCCATAAGGAAGGAGCAAGAACTGCAAAAATGGAAGGCATGACTAGACGCGAGTAACCAAAACTTTGTGTGATTGGATAAAGATCCCCCTACTGTCACACCTTATGAGAGGACTCCACGTCTTGAAATCTTTCAGAGAAAATCCAAACGGATCAAAATCAATAGAAACTCAATAATCAGTGATGAATTTACGGACATACATCAAATTTTTAATTAGTTTTGGGGCATGAAGAGTATTTTTCAAGACAAGTGGTGGATGAGGAGGGGATAGAGGTTTATGATCATAACCCTTAATTGGAATTGAATTGTCATTACCCACAATTATACCACGATTACTGTTCAAATTGGAATAAGACGAGAGAGTACTTTGGTTAGATGTCATGTGGGTAGTGGCGCCGGTGTTCATGTACCAATTCGAATCTGGTTGAGTCATCCCAAACATGTGCATTGCTGATTCAATGTCAGTCTGCGTGGGCCCATTGCGTGATGGGCTTGAGGAGGGCGAGACTCAAGTATATCGATCACGGATCGCTTACGTTGTGTCCGAACTCGAGTCCGACACAGGAAGAAGATGGGTCGCGACGCTTGCGGGCCGAGATCGCGGCTACAAGCGCTGTAATGCTGAGTCGCGGTGCTGGGACCCACTGCCACCGTGGGCCTGTAATCGTGGCCGACTTGCCCTCGTTATTACCGCCACGATTTTTACCATCGTTTATCCGATTTTGGCCCTTTTTACTACAACCGTTGTTGAGATTGTGGCTCGAGTTGGTGGAATCGGAAGGAGAAAAATTGTATTCAGTTGTCATGATGACAGGACTAGCCCCAGTAGCGACCTTTTTAGCCAATCCGGCTTCCTCCAATGTAAGCATGAATCAGGCCTGATAAAGTTCCAAGTCCTTGAGTCGCTGAGAATAAGAAGAAACGTTAGGAAAATTTTTCATAACAACTTTAGAAAATTCCTGCTCAAGGATTGCAATACTAGAATGATTGTTATCTTGGAAGATATCACGCAATCGATTCCACGCCGCCATAGTTGTGGAGTTGGGGTCCATAATCATCGATAAAAGGTCCAAGAAAATAGTGACACAAATCCATTGTAGAACATTTGCATCAAGCATGACCCATAAGTTTGGATCGGCTGCTTTGGTGGGCACAACCGTTGTAGTCGTCGTATCACCCTCCGTAGGATGATGTGGTAAAGAACTTGATGTGTCATAGCATGAATCTTGAATAATTATGCCCACGTGTCATATTGGACGTTCTCTAAATCAAGAACAATATGAATAACACTCTTGATGTTAAAAATTGTGAGAGCAGGATGGAACGTGTTTTTATCAGTCATGGTGAATAAAACACAAGATTCGGAGAAGGAAATTTTGTGAGAGTGGATTTTTGAAAGATAAGGGCCGTGGCTTTGGGCAAAAATCCAAGAAGGAGAGAGAGAATTTGAGGAGCGGAAGCAAGGTAAAGAGAACTTAGACTCTTGATACCATGAAAGAATTAATCCCTTGATTATTCTTATTGATGAAAGACATATATATACAAGTTACAATAGCAGAATCTTATTCCTAATTTACATCTAAATTCCTATTTTATAAGGAGACTAACTATACAATTATGGTAATCTTACAATAGTAATTAAGGTACAAGACTACTTCTAATATTTATCAAATATACAATAATCCGGACCACTGTTCACGGACCAGGGCCGCGGTGCTATGGGTCTTGGGCCGCGACGCTTGGGTACTGTTTAACAGTCTTCTTCTTCATTGATCTCTCGTTGGCCGCACCTCCTAGCCTCCGCATGAATCCAATCTCTAAATAGAACTTCAATCTCCAATGAGTCTTCCACCAATGAATGTCTGTGCTCTCCAATTTGATATCTGTCGGCCGAAAAAGCTCTTTTAGACGATGTTGATGACGCTTGAATGTTCAACACATCTTGGGGAAGGGCGGGGTCGGGAAAATTTCTCGACCCCGTACCGAAATCGATACCGCATACTGATATTCAATCCCGGTACAGGGTCAGGCGGAGTCGGGATAAGATCAAGTCGGGATCGGGTAGCCCCGCACAGTTGGACAGCCCTAGTCGTGGCTAAAAAGAATTTCCTCTATGTGGTGTGGACAACGCTAGGTGTATGAGATGAAATAGAGAAAGTTTATCACTTTCTATACTTCTTACTACTCTTGCTTTTGTCTTTATTTGGCTTTTCTACATGGTGGGCGTTTGAACATAAAAAGTACAATATTTGTAAAAAAAATTAAAAATAATATTTTAAAATCGTGCCTTATTTGGATATGCATTTATTTTTTTACAAAAGAAGTTGAATTTTTTTATTGACAAATTAATCGAAATCATTTCAAAATTTAAACCCATCTTTAATTATTATTATTTTCTTCAAAAAATGGGTGCAATATATAGACGAATGCTGTTTTAATATATTTTTTAAGTGAAATTGTGTATGGACAGATGAGAGCTAAAACATAATGATATCTGTAATATAGTTTTCCAATAATGCCAATTTTGGCGTTGCAAACATTTAAGGCTCCATTGGAAAATTAAATAAAATTGTCAAAAACTTTTATAAGCGATATGGCACAAATTTACAGGAAGAAAAAGAAAAAGAAATCTGGTTAATTACAAAATCTTTTATTGATCATCACGAGAAAAAGAAACAAATAACAACATGGTTGATCTTACAATTACAAAGATATGGAGAAGACTACTACATTTAGAGGATATGTCATCTCCTAACTGGGCTGTTCACCCAACGTATACTTGGGCTTCTAAGCGAGGGTTTGGGTGCAGCACTAATGGATCAGCCCGTTGTAAGGTCAGCCCATATGCTTCCTCCATGTTTAGCTTCTCTGGCAATTGTCCACTGGGCAAAGCCCAGTTAAATGAATGAATTAAAGTTGCAGTCATCAACTGGACCATTCGTATGCCCAAACTCATTCCAGCACATATTCTACGCCCAGCACCAAATGGAATTACTTCAAAGTCATTTCCTTTTACATCAACTTTGGGCTTCTCACCCCCAGGCAAGAATCTTTGGGGCCTAAACTCAAGTGGATCAGCCCATTCATTTGGATCACGAGCAATGGCCCAAACATTGACGAGCAGCGTTGAGCCCTTTGGAATGAAGTATCCATTGATCTCACAGCTCTCGGATGCAATTCTAGGGAGGGAGAGAGGGGTTGATGGATGAAGCCTAAAGGTTTCCTTAACTATGGCTTCCAAATATGTCAATTGGGCCAGGTCAGATTCCGTGACGAGCCGGTTCTTTCCAACTACTTTGTCGATCTCTTGTTGAGCTTGGGCCAGTATTCTTGGGTTACGAATAAGCTCCGCAATGGCCCATTCCACTGTGCTAGAAGAAGTGTCTGTGCCAGCTACAAACAAGTTCTGCAGTAATTCACAAAAAAAAAATTAAAAAATAAGGGCCTGTTTGAACATGAGTTTTTTTTCCTTTTCTCAATAAATATTTTTGAAACATTATGATTATGCATTAGAATAATCTTTTTGTTTGCTTTTGGAGCTGAGTTTTTCAAAATTCAAAACTAAGCAAAGTGAAAAGAAATTTCACTCACAAAACTTCTATAATTTTAAGTGAAATGCATATACAAACACAATTTCAACTTTCAAATACTATTTTCTTAACTTTAGCTTCTAAATTGGGAGATCACCATCACAAGTACTGTAATTCAAATGTAGGCAGCATTTGTGGCATTGAGGCCCAGTTGGACCATAAAAAAATAATAATTCTAAGTTGCATTAAAAAGTAACTCGTTTTCATCAAGAAATGCAACTAAAAATTAAGATAGCTGTGGCATTCACCTCGACAGCCCCTTATTAACAAGGGTAGGCCAGGGGCAGGGCAAATTAAAAAAGAAGCACAAAAGGATTAAAAATATCCTATGTGAAATTGAACAAAAATGCCGCCCGTTAATAGTTTAGTCCAATAATGCCCTTATAGTTACTTAATTGAGTCAAAATGCTATTTTTCTAATAAATATATATATTTTTTTCTTATTAGACATATTTTTTAATAAAAAAATTATTTTAAAGATCAAAGTTTAAAAGAAAAGTTCTTTAAAATAATATTTTTAAAATGAGATAATATCTTCCAATGTAGTATGAGTGAACAAGTAAAACTTCAATAAAGTTCATGATTAACTTATTAAACATTGTTTCAAGCCCAGGAAAAAAGAAACATGTTTTCAAGTCAAATATTAATATAGAAATTAAGATTCCCATATTATTACTTTTTTCCTTTCTACCTAAAAAGAAAAACTTATTAACAATTCACCAACTACTTTCATCCAGTTTTACTTGTGGCACATCGACTTTAAACACTTATTATGAAGCTAAAAATAGAATGAAAAATTTATTATATTACCTCTAATTATTGCTAATTACTTTCTCCTGAATGATTTATAAGCAAAAGTATGCTAATTTTGTTGGAATGAAATATAAGCAAAAGTCATTTCTTATGACTAAAATAGTCTTTTTATTTTCAACAACTTATTTATTCCTCTCTTTAAACAAGGTGATTTTTAATTTCCAATGATCTTAATTTTCTCCAACTTAATTCAATATTTGTTTTTAAATTCAATGGGTATTAATCTTAATTAATGCACTTCAAGTGGTTCTCAACAACTTTTGTTTTAAATCAATATTCAAATGCATCTTTAAGAAATTTACCGGCTCACAAATGTTGAGCTCTTAAAATTGTCTTACAAGATTCAAGTTCAAACTAATTTATAAGAAATCAGCCATGTAATTTTAAGGTTTATGCGTGGGGATATAAAAAATTTAAAGAATTTACTCTTACACACAAAATTAGGTACGCAACTCTTAGGCTTACATGGAGTATAAAAGATTGTTTTTAGTTAATGTCAAACTTTATTAAATATTAATTCAATAAATGTTCATTTTTTTTAATAAAATTAAATCAAGGACAATTTGGATAATATAAATAATGTTCTGCATAAAATTATGTGATTGACTATTTTTCTTAATATGCGTAATTTAACTCATTTTTGCATATAAATTATTCCGGAGGGAGTACCTTATGATTGAAAATAGCGTTGAAAAAAAGAATTGAAAATTTTGATTATTAATTAATAATTACTAAGGATAAAATAGTAAAAATGATAAATTATCCTTTAATTTTCCAAAATAAATAACCATTTTTAGTATAATTGACAAGTAAAAACTGAACGGAGGAAATACTATATAACTCATACTTTGTTCAATAAAATTAGAAAATTGAATTTGCAATTTTTAAGTGGATGAATAAATAGGCCACTTCTCTCTTAATTTTTACACAAAGTTAAATTAGTAATTCCACTTCAAAAGAGCGAGCGAGTAGTTTTACTCCATGATGAAACATGGAACTGTTAATTGCATGTTTCATTTGAGAGAGTAATTATCAATTGGACCTAATTTCATATGTTTAAGAGAAAAGAAGCGTACCAAAAGTAAAGCTTTAATTTCTGTATCAGTGAGCTTTCCTCCATTATCATCTTCATTTTTCAGTGAGATCAACGTGCTCAACAAGTCTCCTGGCTCCTTCGCTTCTCCAAATTGCTTGTGTTTATCCTTGTGCTCTTCGAGTATTGATGTTAAGAACGCGTCGAAACGCGCGTGGAGTTTCTTCATCTTTGCGGCTACACCTTGAATGTCGAAACAATCAAGTACCGGGATAAAATCGCCGATGTTGAAAACGCCGGCGAGTACCATCATCTCCACACACATTGATTTGAACTCCTCCGCCTGTGGATCAATGCCGCTAGTGCCGTCGGCGAATACACGCTTCCCTAGCATCACTCGCGCAAGTGCATTCGTGGCGCACACGTTCAACAACTGCCCTAATTTGACTGGCGTTTTGCCAGCACTTGCTAGGGAGCGCGTAAGTGTTCTGACTTCATCCTGCAGTTGTAATTAGGCCAACATTAAAAAATAAGTTAATAATTAGTAGTAGTAGTAGTAACTAATTTAAACACTACCGTCAGGGGCCGATGTTTCAAGTTATTCACGTGAAGTCCCACAACATAATAAATGTGTAGTTTAAATGACAAAAATTTGATTTTTTACCCAATGAAGTTCCTTTCGATTCTAACCAAAGTCATTCTTTTCTTCATTTATCATCTTTTTACTTAAAAAATAATATTATTGGGCCATGAAAGATGAATGTACAAGCTCATACCGAAAAAATCCAATCCAAAATTTAAAAAATAATTGACTGAGTTCATTAAAACCAACGCAGACTCTCAAGTCCTAAATAAATAGATCTATAAATTAAAATGAAAAAGCAAAAAAACGAAAAAGAAGAAAACACATTAGGCTTGGTGCACATGCCGCAATAAGACCAGTTAGGCCACTACTACTATATTATTTTAAATATAATAATATTAATATTGAATGGTTGAATGAATTTTCCCTTTCAAATTTGAATTCTTCCGGACTACGGCCGACCAAAAAAAAAACATTTAAGCACCTACAGCTGTAAAGTAGAGAATTCTATCTAAAGCTTGACCTATTAATTTAAAATTTTAAGTTTAGTACGCTATCAATAAATAAAAGAGACTTATGTCTATAATTTCTCCATTAATTTTTAGACTATTCACGTGTCAATCTCTATTATGACAAAACTCTAGTTAGTATAAAATAAAATAAAATTTTAATTATACTTTGAACTTTTAAAACGATAAATTATTTGAGATAATTATTTTTAGTAATCACAATAAAAAATTTGAGACGGAGAAAATAGGTTAAATTAATCGAGATGCTCGTAAATTGATCCGAACATTATAATTATAAAAAAATTATTGTTTTTTACTTCATAGAAAAATTCAAGAACCTCTATTTTATTCACATTCGATGTTTAAATCAATAAACATACTTTATTCATGGTCAAGTAGTAAAACACATATTATTTAACTATTATTAGATATTTCTTCCGTCCTATTTTATAGAACACATTTTATTTTTTAAGCAATTCTAAAAAGAATTACAATTTTATACATTTAAAAATAATTTAATTTTAAAATTCCTTTTTAATTTTAATAAAATGATTTACAACCCTACAAATATTCGAAATTTAATTTAGATCACAAGTTATAAAAAAAATCATATTTATTAAATTCCAAAATCAGTCGAACACCGTCATATAATTTGGAAATAGAGAAGAAAAAAGGACGATGAAAAAGACGCTTCATACAAAGACACCGTACAGGTGATGTTTAGGGCGCTTCTACTACCCTGTTTACTTAAATTTAGAATCAAATAATAAAAGCTGTCCATGTAAATTAATTTGAGTTATATTAACTTTATACATCGACAGGTAAGCTTTACATACCGACCATACCAGATAATCTAATTTTGTTATCTCATTTTAAGCTATAAATTTTATATTTTATGCAGATTTATCTGCAAATATCATTTTTATAATTTTTAAAAGTACAATTTTTTCCTATTGGCGATGAATATAATTTGGAGTCTAAATATAACACTGTCAACATAAATAAAAATATATCATATTATCATGTCACGCAACATAACAACATATTTACTGTGATTCTATAAAAGGATAAAATGCATGAAGACTTATTAATGAGGTCATGCAAGTGAGAATTCATAAAAAAAAATCTTAAATTTCATATGTAGTGAAATTAGACATGTGAAATTAGATCACACAAATGGAGATTAATGGAATACTAATACAAAACTTGGCAGGTATTAGTGTAAAATAGAAATTAAAACCTGGCGGACATGGCGGAAGTCATCTAAAGCCTTGGCAGAAAAAAGATGAACAGAGCAAATTTTCCTAAGCATACGCCACCTAGGTCCATAAGGTGCAAAAACAAGATCATGGTAATTATAAGCCAAGTGCTTTGCACCCGAATTCGGTGGGCGGCTCGAGAAGTTCGCGTCATGAATTTTCAAGAACTGGGCCGCCACCGAAGCCGAGGCCGCAACCACTACGTCTACGAACCCCATGCGAAGGTGCATGAGTGGTCCGTAAGTTTGAGTCATGGCTGCAGTGGACTGGTGCGGCTTGGGACCTAGATGGACCATGTTTCCGATTATTGGCCATGGTTTAGGACCTGGTGGTAGTGGCAATGGGTAACGTTTACGGAAAAATAAACTTAGAATGGAATGTAGAAGAAAAGAGAAAATGATAGTGTAAAGTAATAGGGATAAGATTGCCATTTGGTGATGTATAATGTAAGAAGGGAAAGTTGGGCACAAATAGTATAGCTAACACGGATTATAAATAGAGAGAAAAATGTATGTCCATTATAAAAATAAATTCATGTGTTTGTCACATGGAAAAGAATTAAGTCAAGGATGTATCAAAGACATAATTAATTAATTTTTTTAAAATAATATAAACTTTTAAATGAAATAATTATATTTTTCAATAAATATAAACATCAAGTACAAGTAATTTCTACATTATATACGAGTTGGGAAATTCACGATGGTGGTTGTCCAATTTGTTTTCCTTTTATTATTTAGCACGAGGATGGTAGTTGCAATGCGAGTATTTCTGACAGTTTGGTCAGATAATCCTGCATTTCTGCCACACTGTGTTTGCTAAATTAGGTTCTATCATGCTTTTGGATAACTGAAGTGATGAAATATTTGGTCATTGTTAAATTGGAAACTCGAATTTGATTTTACGTACATTGACCAACTCTTGTGACAAAATTAGGGATTTAAAAAAAAAACGAAATAATTTCTTTATCTTTTTTTGTACTCTTGTTTCTTTGGGTATCAGTGATTTTAAAATAATATTTGAAAACTACACTCTTGCTTTGCATGTGATTATGTGTTATATTGAGCCGATGGTCTCTCGAAAATAATCGTTCTACCTAATAAGGTAGAGATAAAATCTGCGTACACTATATCCTCTTCAGACACCACGTCGTGGAATTTCACTGGGTATATTGTTGTTTCTTTGGGTGAAAATGTCTTGTAGAAAGCACTTAATGACAATTACACTAAATACTGTATTCACTGCTTTTATTAGGAAAAATAATGAAGGGACAAAAGTTCTCTTGTTTTTCTTCTTTTGACAGGATATGAAATGGTTGTTACTACTTATATTTGAGGAACCTAAGTTTGTTATTATCTGAAGCATAAAATCACCGATTTATGCTATTAAATAATACACAAAGTAATGTATAAATTAAGGAGGGGGGGGGGGGGGGAGAAAACAAAAATAAAATGTTGCAATGTCCCCTGTCATTTTTCCTTTGGCTTGAGATGGAGAAGTACGGGTGGCAATGAGACAGGTTAGGGCAGGACAAGACTTGACCTGTTAAGATGTTAATTTGCCCTGCCCTGCTCCGTTTAGCATTTTTTATAAATTTGTTAAGCCTTGTCCCGCCCTGTCCTGCCCCGTTAAGCCTTGTCCCGCCCTGTCCTATTTATGGTTATGAAACAAGACACAAACTTAAAACAATCATAACTTCTTATCCGTAAGTTGGATTAATCCCCATAAAGTATCAAATTGTCGAGAACAGAGAAAACTAGAACTTTTATTCAGCACAAACTTTCAGATTCACTACCGATTTGTACAGTTTTTGCGTTATACATTCTGCCCTTCCAGATTTCGGTTGATCCGAGGCAGAAAATTTAAATAGTGATAACTTTCAAACCGTAAGTCGGATTTATTCCCGTAAAGTCTCAAACTGTCGATAACGGAGTAATCTATAACTTTTATTCAGCACAAACTTTCAGATTATTTATCGATTTGTACAGTTTTTACGTTATACATTCTGCCCTTCCAGATTTCGGTTGATCCGAGGCAGAAACTTTAAACATTGATAACTTTCAAATCGTAAGTCGGATTAATCCCCGTAAAGTCTCAATAAGACCATAACAGAAAGATGTACAACTCTATAAAATTTTATCCAATTCTAACAAGTACAACCCATCGTAACAGATTATAATTTCACAATCCAAACTAGTTAGAATTTTCTAAAAATTATAACATATTAACTGCCCTGTCCTATTTAGAATTTTCTAAAAATGTGTTTTGACCTGTCCCGCCCTGTCCCGTTTAAGCATTGCCCTACCCTGCCTCGCTTAACGTTTGACATGTCCTTCCCCGCCCTGCCCTGCCCCACTTGTCATCCCTATGGAAAAGTGATTTTTCATCCATTTATAATTTTAGTTTAGTTTTATGATATTTTTATAAGAAATTTTTATTTTTACATATAAAAAATCTGAAAATGTCATTTTATTTATTTAAATGGTAAGAGGTCAAAAGATCGGACGGACTTATTTATTATTAGCTGAAATCAGGGAAACATGTGTAAGGAAAACATTGACTGAATTGTATATGCTGATTTGCTATATTCGCTCTTTCGGTTTTCCGTTTAATCATGTACTTTTTCCATTTTAGTTTATCCAAAAATATATAATATTTTTATTTAAAAATAGTTTTACTATGAAATTTCAAGATTATCCTTAGCTAGATGAATCACAGTGAGACACATATCTGATGATTGTTTTAGATTAAAGTTTTCAATATTTAAAAAAAAAAACTTTATGATCAATTAAATAATGTCACATAAATTGAGACGGAGAAGTAACAAATAAGAAAGCTACGTGCAATTCATTTCTATTTTTCAGTTTTCTTTAATAAAGATATTTATATATATTCAGGACGAATTCACCGTATGTCTTGTGGATTCACCGAACCCATTTAAGGAAAATATCCTATTTGAAGTAGAGTTCCTTTTACTTCACTCTACACTCTACAGTGGGGCTCGCACTATATATAAATATTAAAAAATTTATTAAATATTTATAAATATTTAACTGTAAATCTGATTATTATTATATTAACTTAAAAGTTATAGAAATTCATAAACCTCAAATGAACCGCTTCTGTATGTATTTACTGTGAAATGCTTTGAAAACAAAACATCTTTACAAACATACTGCCCGTGGAAAGAGAATAATCCCCTCAATAAATATATTTTTTCTAATTTAAGACTAATAATTTTTTCTAATACAAGATTACTATCATAATTATACATATACAAAATTTTTATAAATATAGTAATATTTTGAATCGTGTATATTGAGTCTAATATACACAATATTTTATCACACCCCGCAGTCATAGCGGACGATTATTGTACGCTAAGATTGTCCCTAAAATCATTAAACAGAAACTAAGGAAAGACTCTTATTAAGAATTTCACTAATTTGGTACCGCGAAGCGACATGCAAGACACGTATTTGTCCACGAGCTATCTTTTCGCGAACATCGATATGTGTTAGTACGCTGATGTTGGACCGAATTTTCAGATAGATAGACCACACTAATATTATCATAATAGATCAATGTAGCTTGCTGAATAAAAAAGTGAAGCTCTAATAGGAGATTATGCAGCCAAAATATTAGGTGATCTTTTTTTATTTATTCAAAATTTAATTAACAAAGTAATTCAATATTTATGCTTATGAAAGTAATAAATATTTCTAAAATTAATTAAGATACGTGCAAATTGACTTATATCACAATTATTAAAAATAAAAAAGTGTGCTCCTGGTCAGTGCATCTTTTGGAATCTGAAATATAAAAAGGTGCAATTTGTGTGAACCACACATTCTACCTACAACTAACTTTGTGATGGATGATTATTTTCATTAATATAATAAGTTTATATACATAATATATAATAGTAAATTTAATATATAATTACGAAAATTAAATAAATATATATTTTCTAATATTAAAGATTACTATCATAATTATAGACGTACAATATCACTAATAATATCAAAAAATATACATATTATATAAGAATATACTATGTATTTTCTATCGGTGATATTTCGAACCAAACACGGCAGGCAGGCAAAAACTGAAACTTGTTTGGACACCGTGTATAGCCTTCAATTCGAGCTACTGTCTTGTAGTCTTCCATTCGAAGCAACTTATTTATATTTCTCTTCCTTCCTCTCTTTTTTAATCACAAAGACTCAAATATTTGTAAACAAAATCCGTACTAGTACAAATTTTGTACAGTAAAAGATGATCATCATTCATCAGCATAAACGTTGTTATAAAAATTAAGTTTTGGAAATTTACTAATGTGGAATTAAGTTTATTTCATTATTTATGACTTAAATAATTAGCCTCTCCGCATGTCGGAAACGTCGTTTTCACACACGTGCACTCGTAGTGCCAACTATCGTAAATTTCATTAGTAAAAGAGATATTGGTAATTAAAGTGTTTGAGACATAAAATGATGGACGGTTATTGGCCAAATGACAAGTATTCCACGTTGGTAAATGAAAGAAGAAATGTGCGAAGTGTAAGATGAAACGAGTCGGAAAGGGTCGCGGAGCCGTGAAGGGCCATGGGGCCAACCCGTCGGAGCCGCGGTGCCTCCAAGCCAGCGCCGCAGCGCTAAATGGGTTGTTGGGTACTGGAGCCGCGACACCGCATCGCTAATGCTGCAGTGTCGCAGCGCTTCCCAGGCAGTGTGTGCGACAGGAGGCTGAAAGTTTCTGAATTTTGGGCTGGTTTTGGAGCATTGAATCTCCATTACTTGGCACATGAATTCAGTCATTTACTTGACTGAATGTAACCTATCAATAAGTGACATTACATGGCTATTAAAAGTCATTAGTTGGCTAGTTGAGAGGTCATCTTCCTTACACTATAAATTGAGGTTTTGGCTCAATTGGAAAAGACACTTAGAAATTTATGAACTTCTTCCTCTCTAGTATCATTCAACTCAAAGTTCTTCTCTAGAAACACTTGAGTTTCCTTAGCTCATTTGTTAGTCGCTATTTTATCTTGAGAGACTATTGCCCGTTAACGTAAAATGATATATACGGGGCAATCTTGTCTTAAAGACAGAGTGTCATTACTCGACTTAGTGAATTCTCAAGAAATTTGTATTTGTTCTTGTTTCCTCTTTTGTAATCTTTGTAATATTTACTTACTTTCCGTTCCTTGTAATTGTTGTACTCATAATTTTAAGACAAAATTGTTGTAATTGCTAAGAAAGATGACTGGAAGAGAACAATTCTTTTCAGAATCTGCTGCTGCTACTCAAGGCAACCCATCTGCCGCTCCTACTGATGCTCAAGGCACACACCCAATGCCTTCCACACTACTGTTCAAGACACACCCAACGTCTTTTTTGCTGCTCAAGGGAACGTTACAGTTCCTCCACCTTCTAGATTCCACTATGAATGCCCAGAAAAGTTCATGGGCTCAAATTCAAGAGATGGCAGCAGAAGATGTTATTTTATCTGACTATTATGGGAATGACTCGTTTCTAACAGAAGATCCTCCACAAGCTGGAGATGAAATGGACCCTCATCCAAATGAAACGGCTAGAGGGGGCCAAGGTATCCATGTCGTTAATGGCATGAAGATAGTTCTTGATACATGGAGTCACAGTGACTTCATGTGTAAGAATTATATTCTGAACTGTCTGTTAGACACACTCTACACGGTGTATTGCATCATAGGCACCGTCAAAGAGTTGTGGGAAAGACTGCAGAAAAAGTACAACGCACAAGATGCCGGTATGAAAAAATTCATCGTTGAAAAATTCCTGAATTTTCAAATGGTGGATAGCAAAATTGTAATGTCCCAAGTCCAGAAATTCAAAATGATTCTACATCACCTGGATTGGGAAGATATGAAATCAAATGAACAATTTTTTGTTGCTTCACTAATTGAGAAGTTACCTCCCTCATGGAATGAGTTCATGAGTTACTTAAAACTCAAGACAAAGAAAATGACTTTTGAGGAACTTATTATCGAACTCCAGATTCAGAAAAATAATAAAAAGGCGTTGCCTAAGGGAAAGCAACCCGCTGAAGCAAAGACAAATCTGGTTGAGGCCAAAGGGAGCACAAGCAAGAAGTGCAAGTTCCAGTAAGATGAGAAGACCCAGACGACGGAGAAGTTCAAGGGGAACTGCCATCATTGTGGGAAAACTGGTCACATGGTCAAGGACTGCCACAAGCTCAAGACTGAGCAAAAAGAGAAAGCCAAAGGCAAGACACAAGCTAACGTCGTCGAATACACGCTTCTTGATGACATGATTGAGGAGTTCTCGGTGGTGGTGCTCGAAGCAAACCTTGTTGAGAATCTCATGCAATGGTGGATCGATACGAGTTCTACTAGACACATCAGTTCCAATAGAGATGCCTTCTCCACATATACACCAGTTACAGACAAGAAGATGTTCATGGGTAACAATGCTTCCTCTGACGTGCTGGGGGTAGGAAAGGTAGTTCCTGAAGATGACTTCGGGAAAGGAGCTCACTCTGAAGGAGGTGATGCATGTCCCTGAGATTATGAGGAATTTAATTTCTGGTCCTTTATTGGTTAATGTTGGGTTTAGGCTAGTATTTTAGTCCAATAAATTTGTAATCACCAAGAATAGAACTTTTGTGGGGAGAGGCTTCGTCTGTGAAGGACTATTCAAAGTTAACGCCCAGTCTGTAATGTTTTCAAGCAATAAAATTGAAGCTTCTTCTTACTTGCTTGAGTCTTAAAATTTATGGCATCATAGATTATGACATGTTCACTATAAGTCCATTCAAAGGTCGGTAAAGTTGGAGTTGTTACCGTCTCTCGACGTAAATCCTCAACATAAGTGTGAGGTGTGCGTAGAGGCAAAACTCACAAAGACTCATTTTCGATCCGTCGAAAGGAATACCGATCCTCTAAAAATTATTCACACAAATATAAGTGATTTAAAGTTTGCACAAACTAGAGGGGGTAACAAGTATTTTGTGACATTTATTGATGATAGCACAAGGTATTGTTACCTTTACTTATTGAAAAGTAAAGATGAAGCCTTTGAAGCGTTCAGACGCTACAAAACAGAAGTTGAAAACCAACTAAGCATGCAGATTAAATCAATTCGTAGCGATAGATGGGGAGAATACGTAGCGCTATTTGAGGAATATTGTGCCCAATCGGGCATCGTTCATCAAACGACGGCTCCATACTCACCTCAGTCGAACGGTGTTGCTGAACGCAAGAACGCACATTGAAGGAAATGATGAATGTCTTGCTCATCAATTCCGGACTTCCCCAAAACATGTGAGGAGAAGTTGTTCTTACCGCTAATACAATTCTTAATAGAATCTCACATAAGGGTAAGGACAAAACTTCATGAAGCATTGAAGGGAAAGAAACCCACCTATAAATATTTGAAGGTGTGGGGTTGTTTGACAAAAGTCGAAGTGTCTAAGCCAAAGCAGGTCAAGATTGGGTCTAAGACTGTAGATTACATTTTCATCGTATATGCAAATAACAGTAGTGTTTATCGCTTCTTAGTGCATAAGTCAGATATTCCAGATATACACGGGGGGTTCAATCATGGAATCAAGGAATGCTTAATTCTTTGAGGATACTTTTCCTAGAAAAAAAAAAGACATAACCTATCACAGACGGATTTATGAACTAAGCTCTCAGGAACCATGAGTCATTGACATTAAAAAAATCCTCCATATTGATGTGGTAGAATTCATGCTCAGGTGTCACAACACGGAAATTTTTGTTATCCTGGAATATATCACACAACATATTTCAAGTGTTCATGGCCATGGCGTCAGATTCAATAATAGTTTGCAAGAGGTCCATAGAGATAGTGGAATAAATTCACCGGAGTGTCGTAGCATCAAGAGTCTCCCACAACTCTATGTGATCATCGGTGGTAGGCACCTTCTCCCTGCCTGTTGCTGAGGGGATGATGTGATGAAGGACTCGATGAGACCGCGCGTAAACTTTAAATAGTTATGTCCATGTCGCGTATTGAACGTTTTCCATCTCAAGAACGATAGAGATGTTGTTCTTGATGTTGGAGACTGTAAGGACAGGATGAAACATGTTTTTTGTAGAAGACATGATGAAAGAACAAGAGGAGAATTAGGAATTTAGAATGAAATTTGGGAAGGAGGAAGTGTACGGCCGGTGGCCGATGCTCGGAACCGATAATTACACATGTATTTGAATTTTACAAATATGATAATATTTTGAACCGTGTATATTGAGTTCAATATACACGGTATTCTATCACCCATAATAATTTTATGATTAAAAGTCAAAATTAATAAAATTCTTCTGTAGTCAGTAGAAACAATGGATATTATATTTTTGTTATCTAATCGGTTACGTTGCTTGGTGACAGATGAAACACGAAACAGTTGGGACCACGGCAAATTACGTTGAACAATATAGGAGTAGTGATACAAATGCAGTTCTGTTAGTATGTTTTAACTTATTTTCAAATACAAATGGTATTTATAATACTTGCAATAATAAGATGTGATCAAGTTATTTATGCTTATGAAAGGTAATAAATATTTATAAAATTAATTGAGGTATGTGAAAATTGACTTATATCACAATTATTAAAAATAAAAAAGTGTCTGCTCCTGGTCAGTGCATCTTTTGGAACCTGAAATATAAAAAGGTACAATTTGTGTGAACCACACATTCTACCTACAACTAAGACAGTAGCTCGAATTGAAGGCTATACACGTTGTCCAAACAAGTTGCAGTTTTTGCCTGCCTGCCGTGTTTGGTTCTAAATATCACCATATAATAGGTATATTTTTTAATATTATTAGTGATATTGTACATCTATAATTATAATAGTAATTTTTAATATTAAAAAAATGTATATTTGATTTTCATAATTATATACTAAGTTTATTATTATATATCATGTATATAAATTTATTATATTTTAATGAAAATAATCATAATTATTTTCTTTCCATCACACTGTCTTGTAGTCTTCCATTCGAAGCAACTTATTTATATTTTCTCTTCCTTCCTCTTTTTTTTAATCACTTACTCAAATATTTGTAAACAAAATACGTACTAGTACAACTTTTGTAGAGTAAAAGATGATCATCAGCATAAACGTTGTTATAAAAATCTAAGTTTTGGAAATTTAGTAATGTGGAATTAAGTTTATCCCATTATTTATGATTTGAATAATTGGGGCCCTGTACGTCGGAAACGTCATTTTCACACACGTGCACTCGTAGTGCCAAGTATCGTAAATTTTATTAGTGAAAGAAATATTGGTAAATGAACGGTTATTGGCCAAGTGACAAGTATTTCACGTTGGCAAATGAAGGAAGAAATGTGCGAAGTGTAAGATGAAACGAGTCGGAAAGGGCCGCGGAGGACCATGGAACCAACCTGTCGGAGCCGCGATGCAGGAGGGCCGCGACGCTAAATGGGTTGTTGGGTACTGGAGTCGCGCACCGCGACGCTAATGCTGCAGCGTCGCGGCGCTTCCCAAGCAGTGTGTGCGACGGGAGGCTTAAAGTTCTGACTTTTGGACTGGTTTTAGAGCATTGAATATCCATTTCTTGGCACATTAATTCAACCATTTACTTGACTGAATGTAACCTCTCAATAAGTGACATCACACGACTATTAAAATTCATTAGTTGGCTAGTTGAGAGGTCATCTTCCTTACACTATAAATTGAGGCTTTGGCTCAATTGGAAAAGACACTTCGAATTTCTGAACTTCTTCCTCTCTGGCATCATTCAATACTCAAAGTTCTTCTCTAGAAACACTTGATTTTCCTTTTCTCACTTGTTAGTTGCTATTTTATTTTGAGAGACTATTTTCCGTTAACGTAAAATGATATATATGGGGCGATCTTGTCTTAAAGACAGAGTGTCATCACTTGACTCAGTCAATCTCAAGAAACTTATATTTGTTCTTGTTTCCTGTTTTGTAATCTTTGTAATATTTACTTACTTCCCGTTCCTTGTAATTGTTGTACTCACAATTTTAAGATAAGATTGTTGCAAGTGCTAAGAAAGATGACTGGAAGAGAACAATACTTTTATGAATCTGCTGTTGCTACTTAAGGCAACCTATCTGTCGCTCCCACTGCTGCTCAAGGCACACCTAATGCCTTAGGTGTGCCTTCCCCACTGTTGTTCAAGGCACACTCATTGCCATTTCTGCTGCTCAAGGGAACGTTACAGTTCCTCCACCCTCTAGATTTCATCATGAATGCCCAGAAAAATTCATGGGCTTCAACTTCAAGATATGACATCAGAAGATGTTGTTTTATCTGAAGATTATGTGAATGACTCGTTTTCTAACAGAAGATCCTCCATAAGTTGGAGATGAAATGGACCCTCAACCAAATGAAACGGCTTGAGGGGGCCAAGGTATCCATGTCGCTAATGACATAAATATGGTTCTTGATGCATGCAGTCACAAAGTCAGGTTGGTAGTCAAGGGCTATCGATAGAAGGAATGACTTGACTATTTTGACACATACTCCTCGGTATCTAGAATGACGTCCATACGATTATTCATTGCTATCGCAACGCTGCGTGACCTTGAGATACATCAAATGGATGTCAAGACAGCCTTCCTAAATGGTAATTTGGATGAAGAAATTTATATGGAACAACCCGAGGGGTATGTGGTCCCAGGGCAAGAGAGAAAGTCTGTCGACTTGTCAAATCTCTGTACGGGCTGAAACTGTCACGCCCCGACTTTTCTTAAGTCTTTTCTTAGGGCGTGATGGCACATGGACAACTATTTATTTTCCAGGCGAACCGTTAACTTCTTTTCTTCCTCAATTAAACATGTATTTAAGTGCGGAAATAATATATATATATAATAAGCAATTCGAAGTTTACAAAGAGGAATTTCATGTGGGGCATTCCCCGATATAATGACACTTAGTTCTTTAAACATACTTAGTCTAACATAACTTTCACCAAATCTGAAGTAATGGATTGATGGGACAATGAGGCTGCGAGACGGTCGCTAGCCTTGTTGCAGAGCTTTTCCTCTATCGCGCTTTCCTGAAATATGTTAAATAAAAGAGTCAGCCCTATCATCCGGGGCTGAGTGAGAACCTCGCCCTATAATCCAAAATAACCTCACAATATTTTAAGTACAAACATGTTAAAACACAATAACCATATTATGAAACAAACTTCAGCATTTTTCAATGCATCATAATCAAGTATTCACACAATAATATTATCTTTCAACTCGTTTCAGAAATTTCTCAGTTTAACCATCAAACATGTTTTATCCCGTATTACATAATAAGGTTTACGAATGCGATTACGTATTTGCGATGTGCAACCCGTTCCAGTGCATTCACAGATACATTTACATATTTGTTGCGGCGTACAATCCGATCCGATGCATTCACAGATGCATTTACATATCCGATGCATTCGCAGACGCATTTACATATTTGTTAACATATATTCACTTTGTATTTTCAGAAGGTGAAATAAATAATATATATATATATCCTATAACTTTTCAACCGTAACTTCGACTACGGCGTTTCTTACGCCGAAATGAAGGTAACACGAGATCTTTCACTGCACCAAGTTTTATTTGAAAATACTTTGGGTAGCTAGTATCAAAACATCCACCTGTAACTAGTCTCGCCAGAATTTTTGTAAAACAATGTACCATCTTAAAATAGTCATAACTTCTTATCCGTAAGTCGGATCAAGCCCCGCAAATTCTCACATTTATGATAAAAGTTAAACCTAGGACTTTCATTTGAATCAAATTTTCATATACTGTACCAATTGCTACAGTTTTACCCTTTTACCCTCTACTCTACGGATTTCAATCGATCCGGGACAGAAATTTTAAACTACTATAACTCTTAAACCGTAAGTTCGTTTTAACTGTTATTTAGATAGATCTTTCCGTAACAGAGAGATTTACAACCATGTAAACTTTCATCTAATTCTAATAAGTACAACTCAAGTAAAACAGTTTGTAATTCTACCTTCCCAGATTTCGTCCAAATCTGTGGCAGAAAGTTTAAACTATGATAATTCTTAAACCGTAAGTCCGTTTCATCTCTTCTTTGTTTCAATTCGTTCGTAACGGAGATATATACAACCATACAAAATTTTATCTAATTCTAATAAGTATAACTCCGAAAAACAATTCGTAAAGTTCATGACTCGAACTAGTTGTTTAAACAATCAAAGTTCGTGATTTTTATTTTAACACCAACATTATATTCTAACATGTATAGAACTTAAAATACATGATTTCACTAATAATTTTGAGTGAGAAAACTCACATTTGTTGCTTCGTAAACGCGAATGAAAATCTCAACTTCGACTTATCCTTGCTCTCTTTAACTTTTGTTCTCTGAAATTTCTGAATTTTCCCTCTTTGTTTTGTTCCTGATTTTTCTTTGTATTTTTCTGAATATTGTTTTGCTCTCTTCGTTGTGTGTCACGCCCCAAATTTTCCTAAGTCTTTACTTAGGGCGTGATGGCACCTGGACAATTATTTTCCACCAGGAGCACCATTTAATTCTCTTTATTTAGAAATTTAAACTTATATTCAAATACAGAGCTATTAATAAAATAACAATAAAGAAATTTGTTTATAACTTTATTAAAAATATAACGCGAGCCCATGCTCGTGCAAATATTGTTTCTACATAAGCATACTGACAAATATTATTCTAAGTTGTAAGGGAGACCATTCCACACGGGCATTTCCCGAGACATTGGAACTGACATTCTGAATCTGACGAGTACCAAGCCCGAAACAGTGGACTTGATATGACAAGAGGCTGCGGGACGATCGCTAGCCTTGGCGTGGAGCCTTTCCTCTATCACCCTTTCCTGAAACATGTTAAATAAAGAGTCAGCCCTACCATCTGGGGCTGAGTGAGAACCTTACCCTGCAATTCAAAGTAACACCACAATATTCTAAGTGTAATCACATTATAACGTAATAAGCATATTGCAAAAACATATCAGGTTACAACATTTTTAAATATGCAACAACTCCTCATAGGAAATTCTCGGTTTAACTAACACTTCATTTTATCTCGTATTATACGTTAAGACATTCCCCTGCATTTCCACATGTTTATTACATTTATATATTTGTGAACGCGTATTCACTTTTCATATTTATATATAGGTGAACATGTATTCATCTTTCATATTTGTTGCGGCGTGCAACCCGATCCATTATGTTTACGTATTTGTGAACGTGTATTCACTTTACGTTTTGTTGCGGCGTGCAACCCGATCCATTATATTTACGTATTTGTGAACGCGTAGTCACTTTACGTTTTGTTGCGGCGTGCAACCCGATCCATTATGTTTACGTATTTGTGAACGCGTATTCACTTTACGTTTTGTTGCGGCGTGCAACCCGATCCATTATATTTACGTATTTGTGAACATATATTCACTTTACGTTTTGTTGCGGCGTGCAACCCGATCCATTATGTTTACGTATTTGTGAACGCGTATTCACTTTACGTTTTGTTGCGGCGTGCAACCCGATCCATTATATATTTATATATTTATGTGAACACGTATTCACTTTTCATATTTTTCAGAAGATCGAATAAATAATATTCTCTTTCCCAACATTCTGTCATTCATACTTGTAACGATTATAACTTTTTAACCATAACTCCAACTAAGGTGTTTCTCAAGCGGAAACTAAGGTAAGACGGAGATCTTTCAATGTACCAAATTTAATTTAAAACTACTTTGGGTAACTAACACAAATTTATCTTCAAAACAGCCATATGAGATTTGTTTCGGCAGAATTTTTATTAAACAAAACTCAATCTTAGAATAGTCATAACTCTTAATCTGTAAACCCGTTCAAGTCCCATAAAATCTCAAAACGACGAGAACAGAGAGCTACACGTCTCCATGTGAACCATCCTTTCATATTCTGTACCATTTGGTACAGTTTTACACTTTTATTCGCTGCCCTTCCTGGATCTCGATAGATCCGAGGCAGAAACTTTAAACAGTGATAACTCTCAATCCGTAAGTCGGATAGACCCCCGTAAGGTCTCAAAATGTCCACAACAGAGATATCTAGAACTTTAATTTAGCAACAATTTTCATATTTTCCACATATTAGTACAGTTTTACGTTTTCACGTCCTGCCCTTCTGGATTCCGATGAATCCGAGGCAGCAACTTCAAACTACAATAACTTTCAACTCGTAAGTCCGTTTTAATAACTCTTTATCTATATCTGTCCGTAACAGAGAGATTTACAACCATGTAAATTTTCATATAATTCTAATAAGTAAAACTCAATAAAAACCGTCCGTAATTATGCCTTTCCGAATTTCGACCAAATCTAAGGCAGGAACTTTGAACTATGATAACTTTCAAACCGTATGTCCATTTTACCTTATTTTTGGTTCTATATGATCATATTAGAGAGGTGTACCACTCTTCCGAATTTCATCAAATTCTAACAATTATAACTCAGTGAGAACAGTTCGTAAAGTTCATGACGCAACTAGTCGTCTAAACAATCAAAAGTTCAATATTTCTTTTCAACACTCAATTCTTATTCTAACATGTATTGAACTTAAAATAAAGGATGTTACCAAGAATTTCTGAGTGAGAAAACTCACCTTGTAAGTGTGAAGATTATTGTTGTGTGGTTGCTAAAATTATTCTTACTCTCTAGTATTTTGCTTCTTGTTCTTCTTGCGCTCTTGGTATTTTTTTCCTCTTCTTTTCACTTGTTTTTTTTCCTGATTTTCTAACCTTTATGTTATGTACTTTGTTTGTGTGTAAATACAATGTATAAGTGGAGAGTTTTCTATAACCTATGGGAGGTGGAATGACAAGAGTTGGAGGGGAAATGAAAAGGGGGAAGGGGGGTGTTATACCTCGTGGTTCAGGCCGTGCGTATGGGGCCATGCGGAAGGAGTTAGGACTCGAAATCAGAAAACTTCGGTCAGGGGCCTCAGTAGCGGCCGAGGCGCGGGCAGCGCGCATGGCGCGCCTAAAGTTCCGAGTCCGCAGTTGCGCTGGCCATGCGCTGGGATGCAGGCGGCGCCGAGGCGGAATTTTGGGCGGAAAAACTTAGAAAGTCTGATTTTTATTTTAAAAGAGGCCATGGGAGGTGACAAGTGTCCCCATCCGATTTTCTCATGCGTTATATTGACCAAGACTTGGTCATTTCTTTCAACTTTTCATCTTTACACTCCATCTCTCTCTAAGTTAAAAGCTCATCCTTCTCTCTAAATTCCCAAGAGGAATTCTAGCCTAAGGAAAAAAATCAAAAGTGTAATAGGAAGGAAATGTTATTACAAGCTTGTGAAGACTATTGTGGTGGTGTTCTTGGAGAAAAGGCTAGCAAGGTGTTGGAATAAGTTTGGCTAAAACTTAAGGTAACATTTCTTCTCTTGTAGTTGGTTTTGGGTGTTGCATGTTTAATAGGAAGAACTTGTAGTTAGAAAATGCACTTAGAGTAGTTGCGTGTAAGAAATGGGGTTGATTATGAAAGAATTGGTTAGGGGGATATTATGAGCATGTTGTTGCCTAAATACTACATTAGACTTGTTGGGTTAGTTGTTGTAACTTGTGGGGCTGAATTTTACACACCAAAGTTTAGGTGTGTAATCCCCTTAGTGTTGGTTGGTTGTTGAGCCTTAAACATGGCATTTGAGCGTTAAAAATCGACCTTGGAAAAGGTGGCAAAGTATGTGGAAACAAAGGAAACGCCTGCCATTTTCCGTAGGAAATTGGTGACTTTAACTTGGAAAAATTCTGCATTATAACTAGAGCTTGATAAACGTATTATGGTCATTTTAGGTTGACATACTACGTGCGGTAAAGTGGACTTAGCTTGTGGATTGACCAAGAGGTATGTGGAGCTTTCCTATCTCTTGAGCATGATTAGTTGTACACATGTAGTACGGTAGACGTCTGAGATTTGGAAATCTTCGTTTGTTATAAGTATTTGATACTTGCTTCGTTTTAAAAGGAAAGTATAAAAATCCTTGGACTTAAGGGAATGTGTTTTACTATTGTTTAACTCTAATATAACGGCTTTATGGGAGTTGGTTATATTAGCTTGTGAAATTTTAATGGAGAAAGGTTTTGATGATTTGAACTTGTGGAAGGAAAATGGTTTTAAGGCATGAATTGCCTAAGGTTTTACAAGAAATGAAGTCACTTAATTTAGAAGCTTGAGATAGTTTTAAAAGGAAATGTGACTTGTTTTGAAAAGAAATCGTAACTTGATACTATGGTGATTAGTATCTTGGAATTTTTGTATAAAAAGAGTTATTTCTTAAAAGGTTAAGTACATGATACTTGGGTTAAATTCTGATTTTTACTAAAAGACATGATCGTGCCTTAGGTATACTAAAATGAGAGAATGTATTAATACTATTAATAAGAAGTTAGGTGATTCTTAACTTGCTTGAGTTATGATAGGCGGTAGTGCTTATGTTGTGATGTGATAGGCGGTAGTGCTTATGTTATGTTTTATTAGCCTGATGAGCTATGTTTTATATGTTTATATTGTTACGTAAAACCGGGTTATTATTTATGCCATGGATTTGCTACCCATGATGCGAGTCGCGCTTGTACTACTCGTGCGGATCGGACCATAGGATCCGTGCGGGTGAAATAGTCCCGTGCGAGTGCGATGGTACTCATGCGGATCCACGGGATCCATGCGGGTGAAATAGTCCACGTGCGGGTGAAATAGTCCTATGGAGGCGGATGACCTCATGCGGGTCCACGGGACCTATCGCGAGTGAAATAGTCCCGGAGTAGGATTGCTTAATGATACTACAGGCGAGGTACCTGTTTTGATCGTGAGCCTCCTATTTTTATGCTATAAAACTTACATTTGTTACTCTCATTGTTAGTAAGGCACGGTCTGAGTAAATTGATTTTCGCCTATAACTCCGAATTATATTTTTGACTTATGATATTATTACGTATTTTCCGGTTCGCATATTTGGTACATGTTGTATCGACCTCCTTCGTGGCTGCGTTAAATGCCGCAGTTGAGGTTCATAACTGGCGATCCGCACTCTTAGGATCACGGTCCTGGTTCTAAGGCTCATTTCTCGGAGGCCTCGTCTTTTGTACGATTCCACGAGGTTGTAGACTTTTGTACATTCGGGGTATGGCGGGGCCCTGTCCGTCATAGTGTTATACTTTCTTAGAGGCTTGTAGTCCCGCATGAATTGGGGTGTAATGATGTAGCTGCGTTTAATTATATTTAGAGGTAGCCACTTTGGGTTGCTTTGTTTTATATTCTAGATGGTTGTTTATCTTGAGTTTACATTCCGCTGGTTTTCTCTGATGTTGTGTCACTAGGGTGCCCGGGTTAAGGCACCGGTCACGGGTCCGGGTTCGGGTCGTGACAGGGGGGAAGCAATACGTGCATGCTGCAATTCCCTTTTTTTTTTTATTATTATTTTCATTTCATCTACCTATTTATCCAACTTTAACACTAACTCTATCCCATGCAATTTATTCTTTGTTTTCTTATATATATATTTTTATTAACCCAACCACAACTATATATTTTTTTTTTCCGGATTTCACATTCTCTCCTCCTTAAGCAACATTCGTCCTCGAATGTGAATAAGGTCGTAACATAATCACATAGACACAATAATGTTTATTGTTATTGTAACACTAATTTGGGACTTCACATTCTCCCTTCCTTAAGAAACATTCGTCCTCGAATGAGAATGAGGTTGTAACACATGCATATAGACACGCAAATGACACACATATGAAGTACTATGTAATGCATTTTTATTTTTTTATTACCTTAGTCAAATAGGAATGGATATTTGACTTTCATCGCCTCTTCCGCTTCCCAGGTGGCTTCCTCTGTGGAGTGATTCTTCCATAGGACTTTCACGGAAGCAATATCTTTATTTCTAAGGCGTTGGACCTTTCTATCAAGTATTTCTACCGGAGCCTCTTCATATTGAAGCTCTTTATTAAGAACTATCTCCTGGGGAAGGATGACGTGACTTGGATCGTGCAAGTATTTTCGTAACATTGACACATGAAATACCGAATGCACTGCTTCCAGCTCTTGTGGAAGTGCTAATTCGTAAGCCACATTCCCCACTCTTCGCAAGATCTCATATGGTCCAATAAACCTTGGGCTCAATTTCCCTTTCTTACCAAAACGCATCACTCCCTTTATTGTGGACACTTTTAAAAATACTTTCTCCCCCTCTTGGAATTCAAGATCTCTTTTCCGATGATCCGCATAAGACTTATGACGGCTATGAGCTGTTTTGATCCGCTCCCGAATCATCTGTACCTTATCATTTGTTTCTTGAATGACTTCAGGTCCGAACGATTCGTCTCACCTCGAACCATCCAAGTGGAGACCTACATTTTCGTCCATATAATGCTTCAAACGGGGCCATTTGTATGCTAGAGTGAAAACTATTGTTGTAGGCGAACTCAATTAGACATAGATTGTCCAACCAGCTTCCCTGAAAATCTAACACACAAGATCGCAACATGTCCTCAAGTGTTTGAATTGTTCGCTCAGCTTGCCCATCTGTTTGCGGGTGGAAAGTCGTGCTTAACTTAATTTTTGTCTCGAGACCCTGCTGGAAACTTTGCCAAAAGTATGAGGTGAACTGGGAACCCCTATCTAAAATAATTTGTAAGGGAATTCCGTGTAACCGCACAATCTCCTTCAAATAAATCTGTGTGTATTGTGGTGCACAATACGTAGTCTTGACCGGTAAGAAATGGGTTGACTTTGTAAGTCGATCAACAATCACCCAAATAGAATCATACCCTTCTCGAATTTTCGGTAGACCAGTAACGAAATCCATATGAATCGCCTCCCATTTCCACACGGGGACTCCAATGTCCTGAAGTAATCCGGAGTTTTGATGTTCGACTTTCACTGGCGACATATAAGACACCTCCCGACAAACTCCGGCGTGTTTCTTCATCCCGTCCACCAGCATTTGCCTTGAGGTCTGATACATTTTGTTAACCACGGATGAATGGAATATCTTGTGTTGTGACCTCATCTAAGATCTTCCTCCTTAGATCCATTACCTTAGAACACATAACCTACCCTTATACCGAAGGGTTCCGTCATTATCTCCCAATGTAAATCGTGAAGGTTTTCCTGTTGGATCCTCTAAAATCCAACAAACTCGTATCCTCAAACCGACTTTCTTTTATTTACGAAGCTAAAGCGATGCGAGGTATCATGTACCACCACCCTACCTTCACCGATCTCGATTAAGCTAACCCCGAGGTTTCCCAATCTTTGTACCTCCCGAACAATACCCTCTTTTGTATTGCCAAATGGGCTGCCCATCGATCTCTCTCGAGCGTCCACCACGTTGGCTTTCGGGATGGTAAAGAATACTAAGGTCATAATCCTTAAGCAACTCTAACCATCTTCTTTGTGGAGATTCAAATCCTTCCTGCGTGGTTATGTATCGCAAACTCTTATGATATGTAAATATGTCCACACGCACACCATACAAATAATGTCTCCATATTCGTAAGGCAAACACCACCGCACTAATTCCAAGTCATGAGTTGGGTAATTCTTCTCATGTATCTTCAATTGTCTAGATGCATGCAATAACCTTTCCAAATCGCATCAAGACACATCCTAACCCAACTCTGAGGCATCGCAATGATAGCGTGAACCCTTCTTTTCCGATGGTAAGGTTAGGATCGCGATGAGTCAACAATTCCTTTAGTTTTTGAAAACTTGCTTCACATGCTTCGACCATGGTACTTAACCGCTTTTTAGTCAACCGGTCAAAGGAGCGTGAAGACTAGAAAAACCTTTACGAATCTTTCTATAATACACACCAAACCCAAGAAACTTCTAACCTCTCGGAGTGGTCGGTTTGTCGATTCTTCATCGCTATCTTACGGGGTCTACCATAATTCCATCCTCGACACAACATGACCCAAAAAGGCTACATTTTCCAACCAAAATTCACACTTTAAAAATTTAGCATATAGTTTCTCTGTTTCAAGACTTGAAGAACTACCTCGATGCTCTTCATGTTCTTCAACACTCTTTCAGTAAATTAGGATATCATCTATGAACACGATCACGAACAAATCTAGGAATGATTTGAAGATTCTTCATTAAATTCATAAAAAGCTCTTTGGGGCATTGGTTAACCCAAAAGACATGACCAAGAACTCATAATGGCCGTATCGGGTTCTAAAAATTTATTTTGGATATATCATCTGGATTTTTTTTCAGCTGGTGATATCCCGAACGGAGGTCAATCTTGGAAAAATAGCTAGCTCCCTGAAGTTGGTCAAAAAGATCATCGATTCTTGGTAATGGGTACCGGTTCTTGATCGTGACCTTATTGAAGCCAGATAATCGATGCACATTCGAGCGATCCGTCTTTCTTTTTCACAAAGATCGTGCACTGAGGAAACACTAGGCCTTATAAAGCCTTTATCCAGAAGATCCTTCAATTGTTCTTTTAACTCCCTCAATTCAGCTGGGGCCATTCGATATGGAGGAATAGAAATGGGTCTTGTACCCGGAATTAACTCTATGACAAACTCCACTTCTCTATCCGGAGGAAGGCATGGAAGATCTTCAGGAAAAACCTCCGAAATTTTTTGAACAATAGGAACATCATTCACCGCTGGGGATTCTTTTTGGGTATCCACTATATTAGCGGATATCATACTCCACTCTGTGACTTCTCAATAACTTTTGAGCCCCAGGTAGGAAATAAAGCGACGAGGATATTCCAACCCTACCGCTTATAACAACTTACGGTTCTCCGGAAAAGTTAATCTCACTATCTTTCGTCGACAATCTAACATGGCATAACATGCCGACAACCAATCCATACCCAAAATGACGTCGAAGTTTACCATATCAAGTAGTACTAGGTTCACCATTGTTCCCCTGCCATTCACTTCTAATGGAAAATTATTTACCACCCGAGAGGCCCAAATTGAGGCCCTGCGGTGTCATAACCTCAAAAGGTTCACTTAAATAAGAAGGTTCTACGTGTAAATTCTTAGCAAAGCCCATTGACACATATGAAAATGTAGAGCGGTATCGTATAATACAAATGCGGGAATACTCGAGACTAGCAAAATACACCGTGACCACCGCATTAGATGCTTCGCCTCATTCCTCCGGGGCAAAGCGTGAGCCGATTAAATTGTTGGGTTGTTGACCTCACGAATCTGGCGGGGTTGGTTTCACGATTTCCCAGAGGCGGTGTGGTTGCTTCGACCTCCTGAATAGATTGAGTTTGGGTCCTTCTTACAATCCACGGCATAGTGGCACGACTCTCACGATTATAACATGTCTTCGTTAAGAGCCGACATTCTCCAGGTGTGTTTCCTTTGACAAATCTTACAAATCGGTTTGTCACCTCGCGTGTTAGGGTTGGTGGCCTTGTCCTGCTACCTTGGTAATTAGACCAATCGTGCCCGCTTAGTCTTGAAATAAGATCGACCCGAATTGGTTCGGTCCTGAAGATCCCTTACTAAACTCCTACTTCTGATTTTGACTCTGGTTAAATGATCCTGACGTCCGAAATCTCTTCTACGAATATTCTCTTTTTGCTTTAGCGAAACCTTTTACCCTCAAAGTCATATCGACAATCTGAAGATAAGTTCGATCGTTGGCTAACGCCACCACCTTCTCTGCTATGTTCGGGTTTAAACCCTCTACAAATCGCTTGACTCTATCCATTTCTGTAGGGACGACATGTGTGTTGTATGCCGATAACCTCACGAACTGTGTATCATATTCTAGTACACTGCGGTCGCCTTGATTCAATTGTTTCCTAAGTCTTTACTTAGGGCGTGATGGCACCTGGACAATTATTTCCCACCAGGAGCACCATTTAATTCTCTTTATTTAGAAATTTAAACTTATATTCAAATACGGAGCTATTAATAAAATAACAATAAAGAAATTTGTTTATGACTTTATTAAAAATATAACGCGAGCCCATGCTCGTGCAAATATTGTTTCTACATAGGCATACTGACAAATATTATTCTAAGTTGGAAGGGAGACCATTCCACACGGGCATTTCCCGAGACATTGGAACTGACATTCTGAATCTGACGAGTACCAAGCCCGAAACAATGGACTTGGTATGACAAGAGGCTGCGGGACGATCGCTAGCCTTGGCGTGGAGCCTTTCCTCTATCACCCTTTCCTGAAACATGTTAAATAAAGAGTCAGCCCTACCATCAAATTTGGTGAGAACCTTACCGCAATTCAAAGTAACACCACAATATTCCAAGTGCAATCACATTATAACGTAATAAGCATATTGCAAAAACATATCAGGGTACAACATTTTTTAAATATGCAACAACTCCTCATAGGAAATTCTCGGTTTAACTAACACTTCATTTTATCTCGTATTATACGTTAAGACATTCCCCTGCATTTCCACATGTTTATTACATTTATATATTTGTGAACGCGTATTCACTTTTCATATTTATATATAGGTGAACATGTATTCATCTTTCATATTTGTTGCGGCGTGCAACCCGATCCATTATGTTTACGTATTTGTGAACGTGTATTCACTTTACGTTTTGTTGCGGCGTGCAACCCGATCCATTATATTTACGTATTTGTGAACGCGTATTCACTTTACGTTTTGTTGCGGCGTGCAACTCGATCCATTATGTTTACGTATTTGTGAACGCGTATTCACTTTACGTTTTGTTGCGGCGTGCAACCCGATCCATTATATTTACGTATTTGTGAACATATATTCACTTTACGTTTTGTTGCGGCGTGCAACCCGATCCATTATGTTTACGTATTTGTGAACGCGTATTCACTTTACGTTTTGTTGCGGCGTGCAACCCGATCCATTATATATTTATATATTTATGTGAACACATATTCACTTTTCATATTTTTCAGAAGATCGAATAAATAATATTCTCTTTCCCAATATTCTGTCATTCATACTTGTAACGATTATAACTTTTTAACCATAACTACAACTAAGGTGTTTCTCAAGCGGAAACTAAGGTAAGACGGGGATATTTCACTGTACCAAATTTCATTTAAAACTACTTTGGGTAACTAACACAAATTTATCCTCAAAACAGCCATATGAGATTTGTTTCGGCAGAATTTTTATTAAACAAAACTCAATCTTAGAATAGTCATAACTCCTAATCTGTAAACCCGTTCAAGTCCCATAAAATCTCAAAACGACGAGAACAGAGAGCTACACGTCTCCATGTGAACCATCCTTTCATATTCTGTACCATTTGGTACAGTTTTACACTTTTATTCGCTGCCCTTCCTGGATCTCGATAGATCCGAGGCAGAAACTTTAAACAGTGATAACTCTCAATCCGTAAGTCGGATAGACCCCCGTAAGGTCTCAAAATGTCCACAACAGAGAGATCTAGAACTTTAATTTAGCAACAATTTTCATATTTTCCACATATTAGTACAGTTTTACGTTTTCACGTCCTGCCCTTCTGGATTCCGATGAATCCGAGGCAGCAACTTCAAACTACAATAACTTTCAACTCGTAAGTCCGTTTTAATAACTCTTTATCTATATCTGTCCGTAACAGAGAGATTTACAACCATGTAAATTTTCATATAATTCTAATAAGTAAAACTCAATAAAAACCGTCCGTAATTATGCCTTTCCGAATTTCGACCAAATCTAAGGCAGGAACTTTGAACTATGATAACTTTCAAACCGTATGTCCATTTTACCTTATTTTTGGTTCTATATGATCATATTATAGAGGTGTACCACTCTTCAGAATTTCATCAAATTCTAACAATTATAACTCAGTGAGAACAGTTCGTAAAGTTCATGACGCAACTAGTCGTCTAAACAATCAAAAGTTCAATATTTTTTTTCAACACTCAATTCTTATTCTAACATGTATTGAACTTAAAATAAAGGATGTTACCAAGAATTTCTGAGTGAGAAAACTCACCTTGTAAGTGTGAAGATTATTGTTGTGTGGTTGCTAAAATTATTCTTACTCTCTAGTATTTTGTTTCTTGTTCTTCTTGCCCTCTTGATATTTGTTTCCTCTTCTTTTCACTTGTTTTTTTTTCTGATTTTCTAACCTTTATGTTATGTACTTTGTTTGTATGTAAATACAATGTATAAGTGGAGAGTTTTCTATAACCTATGGGAGGTGGAATGACAAGAGTTGGAGGGAAAATGAAAAGGGGGAAGGGGGGGAAGCAATACGTGCATGCTGCAATTCCCTTTTTTTTGTTTTTTTGTTTTTTTGTTTTTTTTTGTTTTATTATTTTCATTTCATCTACCTATTTATCCAACTTTAACACTAACTCTATCCCATGCAATTTATTCTTTGTTTTCTTATATATATATTTTTATTAACCCAACCACAACTATATATTTTTTTTTTTCCGAATTTCACATTGTGTGATCTAACTATATAGATGTGCATGTTGCATATATTTTGGGATGTGAGGGAGTGGAAATGAGAAATGAGGGAGTTAGAAGTTGGGGTAGTTTTAGGGAGGATAATGCAGATTTTTATTTTACTTATTTGTTTTCTGTTTTTCTATTTTTTTTTAATTTATTAATTTTATATCATTATTTTTTCGGGACTTTACATTCTCCCTCCTTAAACAACATTCGTCATCGAATGTGAATAAGGTCGTAACACGTGCACATATATTATAATTTTACGGGACCTTACATAAACAGACCCCGTAGCAATGACACGAAAAAATTGATAGTACTCTACTATCGAAGGGTTTCTCCATTAATGCGTGTGACAAATGTGTGTATGCGAAAGGTAATTCTGACTCGTTCGTTATGATATGCCTTTACGCATACGACATATTGATCACATGGAGTAGTCCTAGTTTGATCCTAGAGACTAAAAACATGTTGAAACAATGCTTCGATTTGAAATATATGGGTATTGCATATGTCATATTAGGGATCAAAATCTCTAAGACTTCTGACAGACTGGTCAAATCTCAGTCTAACTACATCGAGGATGTGTTGAGAAAGTTTGAGATGTTCGACAGTTCGCCGATAAAGTCACCACTGGATATGAATCAGAAAATTGATAAAAATTGGGGTGCGCCCGTATACCAGGAGTGATATTGGGGCGTCGCGGCCCTGCTGGGCTGGCACCGCGGCACCTGTAGCATTTTTTCGGCGGGTTTCGTTTCTTCGTCCTTTTTTCGTTCGGGTTTCGTCTGATTTCTTCTATGCTTCCCGGGACTTTTTAGACTTCATTTCTTTGCCCTTTTAGTGTGCAATTCCACCTCAAATAAGCTCATTTCCTCTTCTTTTCGACATTTCTCCATTTTTGACCGCTGTGACTCAAAAGAAAGAAAAATGACCCTAATACTATACTAAATACAAACGAAATAAGTAAAATACTAACTAAAAATGACTCAAAAAGTGTATACAAAATACACCTAACAGATATGCGCAGGTGATTGAGAGTTTGATGTACATAATAAATTGCACTCGACCTGATATCGCTTATGCAGTTAACAAATTGGCTAGGTTTACCCATAATCTGAGTGATGATCACTGTAAAGCGTTGAATCGAGTACTCCGGTACCTGAAATACACACTAATTTACGGGTGGCACTATTCAAGATATTCAGCCGTACTAGAGGGGTACAGTGATGCAAACTAGATATCTGATATAGAGAACACCAAGTCTACCAGTGGATATATATTCACAAATTGGTAGTGGGGCTGTGTTTCTTGGAAATCCTCTAAGCAAACTTGCATCGCCCGATCCATGATGGAGTCAGAGTTTATCACTTTAGATAAAGCAGGAGAAAAAGCTGAGTGACTTCATGATTTTTTAGGGGACGTCTCGTGTTGGGACAAACACGTACCTTCTGTAATGATCCACTACGACAGCTAGTCGACTCTAAGAAGGGTACAAAATTCTATGTACAACAGCAAGTCTCGTCATATTCGACGGAGAAATAAGAATGTTAGGCAGCTGATCACCACATGAATTATCTCCATTGATTATGTAAAATCAAAAGATAACATAGCAGACCATTTGACTAAGGGCATACCCAAAGATCATATGTTCTGCATGTCTAGAGGAATGAGCTTAAAACCTAAATAATAAGGACCAATATGGTGGTAACCCAAACTTACTGACTGGAGATCCCAGAAATTAGGTCAATGGGAAAATTAAGCTATAAGGTTCAGTTGAGCGTTTCGGTGGAAGCAAGAGCACTTCAGATTATGATTTCTGTAAAGAAACATAAATCCAAAGTCGTTCCCGCGATAAACATTAAGTGTTATCTGCAGTGTGAGTGAAGGTTAAGTTTTCAAAACCTTTATTGATCCTCAACGGTTGAGGTTAGGTTGCGAAAACTTTTAATGGTTCCTAACACTTATGTAGTGGGGTATAGCAGTATACCTTGTAGGAGACCACCTATTTAAGTGCGAAGACAGATCACCTCAAATGAACGCACTTAAGAATCCAAGAAGTGTACACAGCCACAACAGACAAAATATTATGAAGAACAGAGTAAGGAAAATTGTTGTGTTGGTACTGTTGACTTGGCTTACACTAAACAATGACGGTTCAAGACATCACGTTCACTGCGCAGTAAGTTCAATGGTATCCAACTATGGAAGGTTCAAAACTGAAACTACCTCTCCAGATGCAACATCGGTCCGCTGAAAGATTGCTGGAAATGCACCTTGTGAGTGCGCCAAAAAAAATATCTTTCAAGAGGGGATTGTTGAACTAATGTGAAATTCAGTTTATCCCATTATTTATGACTCGAACAATTGGAGACCCGCACGTTGGAAACATCGTTTCCACACACGTGCACTCGTAGTGTCAAGTATCGTAAATTTCATTAGTGAAAGAGATATTGGTAATTAAAGTGTTTGTGACATAGAATGATGGATGATTATTGACCAAATGACAAGTATTCCACGTTGGTAAACGAAGGAAGAAGTGTGCGAAATGTAAGATGAAATGAGTCGGAAAGGGCCGCGACGCTAACCGCCGGGCGCGGTGCGGAGGTCGCGACGCCTCGAGCGGTATTGCGGCGCCCTGGCGATGTGTGCGACGAAAGGCTGAAGGTTTCTGACTTTTGGGCTGGTTTCGGGGCATTAAATCTTCATTACTTGGTACATGAATTTTGCCATTATTTGGCTGAATGTAATCTCTCAATAAGTGACATTACATGCCTATTAAAAGCCATTATTGGCTAGTTGAGAGGTCATCTTCCTTACATTATAAATTGAGGCTTTGGCTCAATTGAAAAAGACACTTAAAAATTTCTGAACTTCTTCCTCTCTAGCATCCTTCAATACTCAAAGTTCTTCTCTAGAAGTAGAAATACTTGAGTTTCTTTTGCTCATTTGTTAGTTGTTATTTTATTTTGGAAGACTATTGCCCGTTATAAAATGATATATACGGAGCAATCTTGTCTTAAAGACGGAGTGTCATCACTCGACTCACCGAATTCTCAAGAAGCTTGTATTTATTCTTATTTCCTGTTTTTTAATTTTTGTAATAATTACTTACTTCTTGTTCTTTGCAATTGTTGTACACCAAAAAAGACAGTAATTGTCACGTTTTAATTAAAAGGACATAAATTTTTGTTATTTAGTTTGTCTTTTATTGTTACTAACATGCGTGTCTTTATAGCAGCCACATAATGTTAACCTCGGTGGCTTTCCAAACAGGCTCTTAATGAAGATTTCACGAACCAAGACTTACATTGTCATAAAAAGTTATTATCTCACTTATTATTTATATTAAATCAATAAATACATTATGATTAATACATTACACCTGCATATAGACATTTTCTACTTAACAGTAGTGAATTAATTTAACATCTACTAAACGAGGCATAATATATCTGGGAAAAGGAACATGGAAAAAGATACATAATTCAACAAGTTGCCCCATGGTCACCTACAAAGTGCCATCGAACGGAACTACTTTTCGTTATTTATGTTTTAACATAGGAGTATCAGTCGCGACCCAAAACGATATCATCAGGGGAAAAGTGATGTGATTATAAGAAAACTTGGTGAACAGTGTAGGTGGGATTAATAGTAATTCTCTTCATAAACTCAATTTTGAAGTTACAGGTTTAGTTGAACTAATTGTTTCGACTCCAAATCTTATAGTGAAACCAATTCATTGGACTGAAAACTTGCAAATAATTAGTAGTTGCCCATCTAAGGTCCAATCGATTAGGAGGATGGATCGGAAGCTGGTGTAGCTGTCACAGAAGAGGAGCGAAAGGTTCCCAAGCCTTACGCTATAGAAAATAAGTCCCAACATGCTGCATCTTAAACTCAAAACTTTGCAAGAAATCAAGAAGGCAAAAACAAAAGAAAAGAAAAACTGAGGATACAATCCTATTTAGACATTCATTTCATAAAGCAACACAAAATAGTGAGCATATACATTTATTCACTTCACTTCTTGAAGATGTAAAATTTAACTCCCCCCACAAGGGGTTAGTTGTATGTTCATTTGATCCAGTGATTAACCTCTTTAATCTGCCATTTCATCATCTTCGTCATCTATCTCTTCAATTCTCATTTTCTTCACTGCTTGAGCAGCATCACTCCTTACCCCATTAGGGAGCTGAATCAGTACATCAGATTTCTTCCCAGTAGCAGCATTGACAAGCCCTCCATTTTTCTCCACCTTGTAAGTTAGATCTTTCCCACCGAATCCAGCATCTATATACACAGTTGAATTCTCATCAATTTCCTCCATCACAAGCATCTTTGATAACTCTGTCACCACGTTTTTCTCCAACCACCTCCGAATAGGCCTTGCACCATAAACCTGAATGCCATCACTAACAAAAGTTAGTACAACTCCTCCACCCTTGTCGAAACTGAGTTTCACTGACAAAAAAAGATATTACATTCTCTGGTTATGATGAATTAACGAGTTAAAGACTGGATAGTAGCACTTACCGGGTCATAACTCTGAGCAAGAATGACATCTAATGCAGCCTCAGTAACACCCAAGGCAATACCTCTCTCAGCTAAACGGCCTGCTACATCTTTCAGTTGGTGACGGCATACTTGCCTCAACTGCTCGTGTGATAAAGGATCAAACACGACAATCTCATCAAGCCGATTCAATAACTCAGGCTTAAACTGCTTCCTCACCTGTCACAAAAAAGATATGGGTGAGAACCTGTTGTTCTGATTAACAATGTTAACTCCCCTGCACCAGAAAGTAATGTTAAAAGGTTTATAACAAACAGGATGTACTAACATACCTCCTGCATGACCATTTCACGAGCCTTCTCCATGGTGCACTTGCCCATTAATCCTGACAAGAGATACTCCGCTCCCAGATTTGAGGTCATAATGATCACTGTGTTAGTGAAATCAACAGTACGACCTTGACCATCAGTTAACCTTCCGTCGTCCAGCACTTGAAGCAAGGTATTAAACACAGTAGGATGAGCTTTTTCCACTTCGTCAAAAAGCACAACACTGTAAGGACGCCTCCTCACAGCTTCAGTAAGTTGTCCTCCTTCCTCGTGTCCAACATAACTGCAGACATAGAACATAATCAGCATCATATAGTTTACTCATAAAACTGTGATTCATTCTATTATCCTTTTAATGGTTGAAGGATCCTTACCCTGGTGGAGCACCAATCAAACGGGCAACAGAATGCTGTTCCATGTATTCGGACATATCAATTCTGACCATCAGCTTGTCATCATCAAAGAGTTGCTCAGCGAGAGCTTTAGCAAGTTCAGTCTTTCCAACACCAGTTGGCCCCAAGAAAAGGAACGAACCAGTTGGTTGTTGTGGCCTTCCTAATCCAGCTCTGGACCTTAATACAGCCTCAGCAACAGCTCTAACCGCATGATCTTGTCCAACCACTCTTTGGTGCAACCTATCAGCGAGACCAATCAACTTCTCTTTCTCATTCTGGCCAAGCCTCGAGACAGGAATACCAGTCCAGCGACTAACGACTTCCGCGATCTGATCGGGTCCAACAGTCTCTGTTAACATTGTACTCTCATCTGAAGTACTTTCAAGCTTTGTTATTGCTGCTTCCACTTCTTGGATAGCACCGTATCTAAGATCTGCTGCTCTAGCAAGATCATATCTCCTTTCAGCTTCTTGTAAAGCATACATAAGTTCATCGCGCTTTTGCTTAAGCCTGCGAAGCTCATCAATTCTTTCCTTCTCTTTCTTATATCTCATCATCAAAGGCTGGAGTTTGTCCCTCAAATCATCAAGCTCTTTCCTCACCTGAAATAGTGATTATGTTATTTCTACACATTCCCTACACAGGCTTTAGAATTGCAGGGTAAAAGCATTTCTGGAATATAAAACTTACTTCAACAAGTCGAGCTTTGCTAGCTTTGTCTTTTTCCTTTTCAAGAGCATGATGTTCAACTTCTAGCTGAATCCTCTTCCTTTCAAGATTATCAATTTCTTCTGGTTGACTGTCAAGTTGAACTCTCACATTTGCACAAGCCTCGTCAACTAGGTCAATAGCCTTATCTGGCAAATGTCGACCTGAAGCAAAAAATTACAGATTAGTTATATTTGTATCTAATATGTGCACAGAATTATAGCAAACTGGCAAATGACAAGCCAGACAACTATAGCGATTCTCCAAAGCAAAGAAGCAGAAAATACCCGACAAAGTTCATTTTAATAAAGAAAAGATGCACAATTCCATTCTGTTAAGGTGGTAGGCATGAGGAAGCTCTAATTGATCAAACACGGGAAAAAAAGTTTCATCTTGCAAAGCACAAAGAAGCGTACAATATTTTTATCATCTAAACAGGGCATAATGCAGCTATATCAAACAGGGCATAAATTAGCTACATCAGTTGCACTAAGTAGAAACTAGATTAACAGATGAATTAACCCCTAACCATCTCAGGAAATATTTTGAGGACAACCACTCAACCAGAATATAATCTTGATATGCATCATAAGGTCTTCAATTGGATGAAATTTGTAATAACAACACAATAGAAGCTCATACCTGTAATGTATCGAGATGAAAGCTGAGCTGCAATCACAAGAGCCCTATCCTGAATTTTGACACCATGATGACCTTCATACTTCTCCTTCAACCCTCGAAGGATACTTATAGTATCAGGAACACTAGGCTCAGCCACGTATACCTGCTGGAAACGCCTCTCAAATGCAGCATCTTTCTCCACATACTTCCTATACTCTTCCAAAGTTGTTGCACCAATGCACCTTAATTGTCCCCTAGCAAGCATTGGCTTAAACAAATTAGCAGCATCCATTGACCCTTCAGTCCTACCAGCACCTAAAACCAAATGTATCTCATCAATGAACAGAATAACTTTCCCTTGTGCTTCTTCCACTTCCTTTAAAACAGCCTTCAACCTCTCTTCGAATTCACCTCTGTATTTTGCTCCAGCAACTAATGCTCCCATATCCAATGCTATAAGCCTAACATCATCCAAATTACTTGGAACATCGCCTCGAACAATTCTTTGTGCTAATCCTTCCACTACTGCTGTTTTACCAACACCAGGCTCTCCGATAAGCACCGGGTTATTCTTCGTCCTCCTCGATAAAATCCGAATTACTCTTCGGATTTCTTCATCCCTACCAATCACAGGATCAAGTTTTCCTGCTTGTTCAACAAGATCACGACCGTACGTCTTAAGTGCTTGATATGTAGTGTCCCCTGTAGCACTTTCCACTTTCTTTCCTTCTTTTCCTCTAAGTTTCTCAACTTGTGATTTCACTCTTGTTGCACTAAGACCAGCTTCTTTCAAAAGATCACCAATTTGGGAATCTTCTAGAAGGCCTAAAATCAATAAATCAACTGCTAAATGACTATCACCTCGAGATTTCTGCAACGATTGTGCTCGTCGGAGTAGCTTAATAAACGAAGTGCTTGCTGGAACTTCATCAGGTGGTGGTGATTGAGAAGGTATTTTCTTTTTAGCTTGATTGAATACCCTTTCAACTGCATTAGCTGATTCTTCACTACCAGCAGCATTTACAATTGCTTGCCATAAAATACCATTGTGATCAGAAATTAAAGCCACAGCCATATGCAGTGGTGTTAATTGAGCATGCCCTGAAGATGTAGCCAGTTCATGTGCCTCGGCAAGTACCTCATTTGTCTTGTGAGTAAATTTTTCAGGATTCATGATGAATGAATTGCAAATGTGTGTTTGAGTTTTCGGGAGAGAGAGAGAGAGAGGTGCTTATGCTTATGTTAAGGGAAACAGACAAGTCTAGAAGTTTTAGACGATGAGCCTAGAACATACCAGAAAAACAAAAATCACGTGTGTGTCTGATGATCTGGTGACTACTAGAATGTACATTTGTTACCCTCATAGTTTAAATAATTCACTTTTGAGTCCTATTATTTTGTCGCAAAAGAATTTCAGTTTCTTTTGTTCCACTCCCTCTTGTGCTTTTAAATTACCTTTTATCTCTCAAAAAATAGTTCAGAATAAGTAATCCACTATTTATCAAGAAAATAGTTTCTTAGATTTATCCTTGTTATAATAAATTGTGTATTTCTTCTAAAAGATATTTCATTTATTCTTTATATTTTTTGAGAGATAAAAGGTAATGTATAAATATTATCTATTTAATTAAAGTAATTAATGGAGAGTCACATCCTACATAGTCATTTAAAAGGAACCGGAAGGACTAATATTTTAGAAATAAGGCCTATTTGCAACTTCTTTTTCAAGATAAGATGAAAGAAAATAAACATAGTCAAACTACAATGGTGGCATTTAATCATGTGATACTTATGAGATTACGTTAAATCGCTAGAAAAATGTAAAAATACATTGACTTGCTTCTATTACATGGTTAGTGGATTAGGATATTAAAATTTAAAACAGAGTAGACGAAAATGATAATGTAAAGGAAAAAAGATATTTCTTAAGCCGTATTTGTACTATTCCCTTAATAAGCAATTAAGCATCATTGTGAGGAAAATCTTACAATTATTATATTTTTAATAAAGGGGAAAGGATCTAAAATAACCTTGTACTTTCATAAATTGGCTACGTTTATTCTCTGTTACAAGTTGAGGCCAAATCTACCCCTCCAGTTACAAGTTCGGGTCAGAAATATCTCACCCGCTAGCAAAGTTTCTAAAAGTACCCCTCATTTGACAGAAAATCTCAAATCTGATTTCAATTGAAATTCAAATTACTCATCCCCTCTTTTAATCCGATCCGCGACATACTAAAGGAAATTGACTCATACTAAATTAAACTCCAACAGTAATGCCTTTCATTTTTACCGGAAATCATAACATAAGAACAGAGGAGAAAAAGGGCTTCGTTATTGCTGCTCGTCGAGCTCGCCGATGGGGAATGATTGTTGTTGCTAGTTGCTCTGAAAGTGGTGAGGAAGAATGAATAGGATGGGGTTGTTGTTGTCGTTATGGGTTAGTGGAGACAGTGATTAGCCGGAGAAGGATGGTTATTTGGGTGGAAGGGTGGTGGTGTTACGGAGCTTAAAGAGCGAAGGAAAAAAGAGTGAAGTGGTGTGGTAGAAGTGGCGAGGGAGAGAAGTGAGTGAAAAATGGTAGTTGTGCGGTGGTGGTTGGGCGGTCTGGTTAGGTGTAGTGGTGGCTTCGATGTGGTTTTGATGGATTTCCTAGTCGGAGTAGTAGATGGGCGGTGATTTGGTTTAGTGGGTCGAGCGTCGCGTTAAAAGAGGGGATGAGTATTTTCAATTGAAATCAGGTTATTTGGATGGATTTAGGAGTTACTGTCAAATAAGGAAGGGGTATTTTTAAAAACTTTGCTAACATGAGGGGTATTTTATACCCCAAACTTGTAAAGGAGGATAAAAATAGCCAATTCATGAAAGCAGATGGGTACTTTGACCCTTTACCCTTTAATAAATGTCAGATGTTGACTTCACACATTTGGCCTTTTGGGCCTGAAATTAGGCTTCCCAGTCCACAACTTCAGGCTAGTATCTCTGGAGTTTGAAACTTGAGATAAGCGATCTCAACTTTAATCTCTCGAGTCTTAAAATTGATTCCAAAACTCTAAAAATATTATAAACTTCGACTATTATTTAAATAGAGTCCTAAATATGGTTGTCCGAAGAAGTAGGGAAATGTGGAGGGGCAGGGAGTGTGAAAAGGCGATTCGAAATCTATAATCCAACATAGTAGTAACTACCGGCAGTGGCTCGGAGTCTTAAGTTCTTGATTGAACAGTAAAGCTTCTTAGTTCTTTCTGTCCAGGTGTTGGTAATTCCCATCTTCCCAACAAACATATCTATTTCACCAAGTCTCTCTCCCAGATAGTGTCCAGATCTCTACGTTTTTGGTAGGAATTTCGCTACCTTACGTCCATTATACTTAAGGCCAGGAATTTCGCTACCTTACGGACATTATACAACAACCGATCAAGTAAAGGAAACTGAATGAAAACACGATCCAACATCAAGCAATCACTTCACTAACAACTGGAATAATTAAAAAAAGGCTCAACGAAACTAGACTAACAGAACGAAGCATCTTCGCCCCTATAAGCAAGAGTGCCCTCATTGATCTGTCACCCTGATATACCTTTACTTTAGATAATAAATATTCGTATTGGAAAAATGAAAAGCAGACTCTGACCCCTTGGAAAAGATGTTCCTGCAGACGCATGGAAACCTCAATCATCCCAGAACAGCAGCCCAAGGTGCTCCCCTGGTTCTTTGCAGCCAGAATAGAACCAAGACTTAACAGATTTTATGAAGCAGTTTCCACAAGATCCTTATGGAGACCTTTTTCAGAAAGCAAACTAAAAGAACAGAAACTAAAGGGTGCAAGTGAGCATGTTTTTGCCCCTCGCTTCAGTGCGTTTACAGAATAACTGCTGAATTGAGCAAGGGAAAAAAATACTGATGAACATGTAAATAAAAGCCAACAGCAAGGTGTGCTAAGTTTCAAGTTTCATCTATAAATAGGTCACTGATAAAAACCAGGTTATATCCAGCATAAACAACAATTCATATGAAAGGAGGGAAAAAAAGGTAACATCAGTTCTGCTATGGCTCATTGCCAAACTCCACATGAGAAAGACATCTGAAAGTATAAACCTAAGGTAAGTCGGTGATATATAACTGAACAACATTCAGGCACTTGATGCCTCTTTTCAAATCCCAGGCTTTCGATAATCCCATTCCATCCTGTGACAATCTCCTGTGCAACTTTGCCTGGCAAAATGCAAATCTGAATCAAGAAAGGTTGCAAATACATTTCAAACTTCAATTCAAAAATAGCCACGGTGTGCAGGCAGCTTTGTGAAAACTAGAAAAGTAGGTCTTTACAGATAAGAATGTAGCACTTAAGTTTCAAAGCAACTCTGGTTAAAAGTTGGAAAAAAAAATGTACATCTCAAAGAAAAGAACGCATCACCACTTCACCATTGAGAATGAATCAATCATTCTTAACTCTGGATATTATACATACAGATATACTAGCCATTAGAATTATTCTAGAACCAATATGACGATTCATTAAGTGATGGTAATTCTACTTACTACTACTACTCTACCACAAAGAACTACTTGACCATTGTGCAGCCACAAACTTTATTAATGACAACAAGCTTTCCAGCTTAAAATTCTATCAATATGTCTTTGGATGGAAAATAATTGGTGCAACTAGTCTGCAAATCTCACTAAAAATCCATGCATTTGACCTAATTCAATTGCTAAGCCAAATACCAGCAACTACGCATAAACTCCAGTAATCAATTTACAAGTAAAACAGGACGTTCAACAATTAATCTTTCAACGGAGGCAATAAACCTGTGATTTCGTAGAGTTGAAGACAAAAGATGATGGGGCAAAAAAGCTCTCCAGAGCAGAGACATGTTTATGCAAGATGAAAACAAAACTCGCCATGTTATACATTCATCACAAAAGAAGCCTCAACATCTTATCACGGAAGAAGCATGTCATACAGGGAGCTTAAATTAGTTCACATCCAACACTTGTCTTAGATTCCACGCCATTACATTTTAGTCCTCCTCACTGTCATAAACAATTGCCATTCTGCGATGAGTTGTGGTCTTCCTTGGAGGAGATTCTTCATCTGACTCAATCCCTTTCCGCTTACTTGGTGCTGAATCCCTATCATTTTGCTTTGGCTCCTGATGAATTTTGGACCACAAAAAAAAAGGAAGAGAAGTGAGAGAAATGAAGTAAATGATCAATTATTTTTTTTGACAAGGTAAAAAAAATCATCAAACTTCAGAAAAGTAAATTCATCAAACTGCATGTCATCGGAATACCAACTTAATGATTTAGGATGCAAAACAGTGTTATAACCAGCTCAGAACCAAGAAGTTTAACCATAATAGAGAACTCCAAAAAGAAATAGACCATGTAGAAACCATATTTCTGTGATCCGTCAACTTGTGCAGGTAGGAGGTAGCATGTTAATGGGGGACATTCTGGTTACGAAGGTTGAAGTTTTAGATTGATTTCACTGTAATCTATGTTCCCTTCCAATCTTCCCTCTAGAAGCCAGACGCCATAAAACCGTGTAGCCTGCATCCTGCTGAGGAGTGGTTTCTTAAGACTGTGATTGTTAACAAGGTAAAATCCTATTTGAATAACTTTTTGTCTACCAAAATTAAAAGCTAGACTGAAACATGTCTCCCGTCATTGAATAATCAGATTTTACAGGGAGATCCCCTGATTGCTGCAGTAATTGACTCCAAACAGGACTGATCACCAAATATGATGACCATGATCATCATGCTCTGAAGAATCAAACTTCAGAAGAGAAATTAAAAAGAGGATGCACGGAAGGAGGGTGAAAGATATAAAAGGCAGGAAATTTTTCAATATCAGTGCCATAAATATTTTTCCATCTTCCATTAAATCTACAGCTTCGTTGATTTCATATTGTTTCTGAAAAGATCTCGTTTGTTTAGAAGTTACATTCCATTTTCTCTTCCATTATGATCGCGTGCCGAAGTATCCCCCTTCTTTAATCATTTCATGTCGCTAATGATGCCTCGGTATGACCATAGGAGCACGAACACTGAACATGCATCTACATCTGGCCTATCACATGGAGATTAAATTCATTGAAGAAAACTTGGCTAATCATACTGAGATTATTTGGAAAGAGGGAAGAGTAAGAGATTGGGCATATTTATGCACTGGTAAGGGGACTGCCCTTATGACAGTCTTTGGCTTTAGGTAAATGCAATGCAATGCAATGATTTGGTAAGTTGAAGATGATGGCAAGCTGCAAACAGTAAAAAGGGCAGCACGGTGCACTAAGCTCCCGCTATGCACGGGGTCCGGGGAAAAGCCGGACCACAAGGGTCTATTGTAATTTACAAAGAAAGGGCGATGGTATGTGGTAGATGAGGACATAAGGTAGAATTCCGCAATTTAAAATAGCGCTTTGAATTCTTCATTACTGTTGAAGACCTACATCGAACTTGGACTTCTGCCTTTCACTTCAAGAAATTTTCCTATACATCAAACTTAATGCATTTCTCCTTTTTATTAAAAAGAAGGAAACTAGAGAGAGAATTTTACAACCACACATCAAACTACCTAAAAACCTAAAAATTTTGAAAATCCATACAGCTAGCCCCAAGTTGGATCCATTAAAAATTAAGCAATGATCCCAAGTATTTTGCTTTACCAAAAAAAATGAGCTCAACTATTCTGAAAATTGATTTAACTACTCGTAACACACCTCATTTCATCCATTTATTTGAAGTCTTACATTTTTTTCTTAACAGGCGAATATTTTTTTAACTCTTACATTATGTATAACGCTGATTTATTGGGGTGTGGCCCTTTCCCCCGACCCTGCTAACACGGGATGTTTTGTGCATCGGGATGTCCTTTTTAACTCTTACATTATGTATAACCTATGCTGATTTATTGATATTATATGCCTCAATTAACTAGGCATTGCATTTAACCTCACTAACTTCTCCAAAATGGATTTTTGCACCGTCCGACACCGGCAACAGTTTACTCGCTTTCATTTACCAACTACTCCATGAAGCCAATATAACTAATTTACTATTGTGTCATCCAGCATTTCAAAAACCTTATATCTAGGCATTAGGCCCTAAAATTCCAGGTGAAGTGACATTAAAGGCTCTCTCAAACAAGTAAAACTCACCGACTAGTGAAGTGGAATGTTCTAGAAATATGGAGTGGAAAACCATCTATTTCCTAGATGCATGCTATTATACCTGATCTCTTATTGTTCTCCAAAATCCAATTATTTTCTAGCAAAAGTAATTCAACAGGCAGAGGAACACTAATACCCCGAGGAAAAGGTGTCCTTGCATCAAAAGGACGTAATTTTAGAAAGAGTGCATTACTTATGAACAGGCCTTATGGACCTCGATGCGTGGGGACAAGCGACACCAAAAAAATGCAACACCGGGAACACGGAACACCTCATGAGACATGCACATTTCGTAAGTTACGAAATGGCTAACGTTCATCATCCAATAATCTTCCTCACTTGCTAACAAATGTACCAAACATTGACCAATAAAAGGAAATTGCCACAAAAAGGAAAACACTTTCTTTTACATCGAAAACCCGATCATACCATTTATTCGAGGAAACTAAATGAAGAGGACAGTTATTGTAGTCGATAACTCGGGCAGCTTAGATGCATTAAAAATGATTTTGCTCATGCCACATAGACACTTTAGTTTCAACTCCGAAGCACCAGAGAACCATTTTCTTCTGATAACGGAATAACACCTAGGCAGATACTACTCATCTTGCATTTTGTTCCTCTTTCTTTCAATTGTCCTCTTCTGAGCATATCTAACATTATGACCTTTAGCCGAAATTATAGTGTTTAGAAAGAGTCTTCTTCATGGGAAAGGTTTGCGTACATCCTACCCTCCCCAAACCCACTTGTGGGATTACACTGGGTATGTTGTTATTGTAAAGACTCTTCTGCATGGGACATGTTGATATAGGAAGCTATCGGCCTGTTTAGCTACTTTAATTGGATCCCGTGATTCGATTTCTCCTTCTAATGACATCCACGGTCAACAAACCAAACCCCTTGTCTTGAGACCATATGGTAATGTATCCCTCATTTCAGTGCTATGATGACCGCCAAAAATTGCTACAGCGGCGAAGAAGCAATTATTATGAGCATCAAGCTGCACAATTGCTTCAAAACTTAATTTTTTTCCATTAAAGTCTTAGGTCCAAAAAGGTAGTGGAGAGCTGGCATCTATAACAGTGCATCTCTGACGTAAATCTTTATAGTCCATATACCAATTCTAATCATTTAAGCCTTGATCCAAACTAATTTCGAGTAGGACATGAATACTTCTTACCAATCTCGTCCATTCAGGCCCTATTAAGAGGATTCATAATAGTCAAAGTTTTTCTAAACTAGTTGTCCACATACCAAAATCATATTTACCTGAGCTTGGGACCAGCCAAAGTTTGCAAAGCTCACATTGGCAGAATGATACCACATATTATCTCATTTTCTAACCTAACTAACAATAAATACCAAAGCGATAAATGATTTAATTGTAATGCCCCATTTTGGGAGGCACAACATCTTGGAGACATTACAACTAAGTTGTGCGGACTCTTCACTTCCGTTGCCGCACCCATGTCGGATTCTCCAAAAATGCACAACTTTTGGAGTGTGTGACACGCACCCGTCAATATTTTGAAGAGTCCGAGCAACATAGTATTAAAAACACTTAATTAGAAGTTTGATACGGTTACTTTTCTTTTTAATATAAGGTAACGTCCGAGCCAACTTGAGCATGCCTCAACTAAATCACCGGTTACCAGCTACCTCCCATCAGCACATGTATCGAGTTACCCTACTCAGCAAGGGTAAGGTAGATGGAAAGATTCCCCATGTGGCTCTGTCGGGATACGAACTTTGGTTCCAAGGTTGTTCCTCCACGTCTCTCTTTCACCTCGACGGCATCCACTTGGTGGAGTTTGGCGCAATCATTCTATAACGTGCTTCTATTGTTCATTAGAAAAATGAACTTCAAACAGAAATTCCACATGTTAAATTAGCGGGGCAAGTTGTTCATCTGAAATATTGCCTAAGTTTTAGGAACAAAGGCTCGAATTCACAACGATAATTTCTTCCAAAAGCACTACCAAAGAACATGGGTTTTTCAAAAAATTGAACACTTGAGCACCCAAGGGTGTGGCCTAGTGGTCAATGAAGTGGGTTGAGCACCATGAGGTCTTAGGTAACTCTGGTATTTGTTGTTGCTGGTGTGAGGTGTCGGTATCCCAAGGTGCGCGCAAGCTGGCCCAGACACCACGGTTATCCAAAAAAATTGAACACTTGAATAAGTATTCTTTATGCTAAAAGCACTTATCAATGTTAAATTAGATCTAATATAAAAATTAGTATTTTCTAAAATTTGAAGGCTAGATGAATAAGGTAGATAAGGTAATTATCCTTTTCAAAATCCAAGCTGGCAGCTTTGTAGCTTTTGTCCCGCTCCTAGATATTTAATTTAATGACATAAAAGATTTCGCACTTCTAACAATCTTATCTCCAAATTAATACACAGCCAGCACACAGAAAAAACAGATATATCAGTTGATAGCTTGTAGTGCCACCAAGTTACTGCAAAAAAGGGACGGAGATATGCCAAGCAGATATCTAGCAATCATTAAGATCTTACTTAGCAATTCCAGCATCTCTGAGGAATCCTTACCCTGGTCAACATGTTTATTAATTATCCTCAAAAAAATTACTGAGCAGAGAACATCTGACTCGGCTGCGCAGGATATGGAACGCAGAGTCAAACACTATATGAATCTCGTTGAACCATCTCACTAATTTATATGAGTAGGCCTATGTGCCAAAGTTTACAACATTTCTGGCACAAAGTTTACTGTTTACAACATTTCTGGCACAAAGTTAACTGTTTACAAACTAGCAGATTAAGAAATACCAATCAAAAGTACGGAACTTTGCAGTAAAAGTTTAAACTTCTCACAGTTACCTAGTTAGTAAATGCAATACATGATCAAGAAGGTTCAGATGGTATATTACTGGACAATGAAGATCAATTTCCTACCTCAGCCTCCTCTTCTGACTCTTCATATGCCTCTTCCTCCTCGCCTTGATCACGCTCTTGCTCTTCTTCATATTCTTGATCCTCCTGAACAGACCTTCTACGTGGCGGGGACTTCTCTTCTTCCTCTTCCTCCTCTTCAGTTTCATACTCAGACTCCTCCTTCTCACTGTCATCAAAATCAACAGGGCGTCGAGAATGCTTTGAAGCAGGCAGCGATGTTTGCCTAGGAATATTTTTCTGACAAAGGGCAGAATCTTCATGTTAGCTGAAAAAGGTAGCAAAAAAGAATAAGGGGAAATTTCTTGGATTCCACTTGACTTCAGCACCTTTTTCGCATTAATGATTCGTTTCTCAGCTTGAGCTTCCATTTCTAGGTCTTCTTCAAAGCGACGTCGAGCAGCAGACCGTCGAGAGTCATAGTAATCAGTCTCCTCTTCCTGATAATGGGAGATAATTCCAATAGGCAGATATGATAGATCAGAGTGGCATTTTTTTCTCAAGGAATGTCGAGTAGTTCGACTAATGTCTTCCACAAGGCAACACTTATATAAACATTGAATCGTGTTGAACAGATAATTCACCCACTTCAGAGCAAGCAGGGATCATGAGGTTTCGATGTATCATGCCACTGAATAATGCTTTCTACAACATGCATGACAGATGAAAAAAGAAGAATATCTTACCTCCTCAAGCGCATCCTCCAAGAAACCAGGAGAGAGTTGGCGTTCCCTACGTGCCGTAGGCATGTATTTGCGGCTGACCTTCTCCTTTTTCCGATTGAGGAGTACACCTGCTCTGATTGTTTGGCCTTCAGCCTTCATAGACAAAGAAAATCAAAGTCAACTTAAAAACGTACCAAAAGCAAAATATAATCCATTATTCATCAATTTTACCTTCTCCTTTTGCTCTTTCTCCCTCTCAGGGTCAATGTCAGTGAAACAGTTCTTCACTTTGTAAACCTTCTTATGACGTGAATCAACAAGGGCAGTCAATAAACGGTGAGAGTTCGACGTCAATGATGAAGGCATAAACCTCATCTTGTTTAAAATTCTCCCTTGTGATTGTAGTATTCCCTGCGAGTTAGGTGTTTATGCTAAGGATCACTACGCAATAAATGTCATAAAGTACATCGACTGTAGGAATTGAAACAGAAAAAACTAATAGTATTCAATCTACATATGATTCATCAAAGTTCAATTGCAGCAGATACTTATATGTGCAAGTGATAGGTGTCAACCCAATATCAATACGAGTATGTAGGCTGATCTGACACTTAATACTACCTCACTTAAAGTGGAATAGCTTTCAGCTTCTGATTCCCTTAATCTTTAATAGACATAAAAGGATATCAAAAATATAAAAGAATAAATTGATAACTGCATATGAACTCCCTTGTTAGCCAAACGTCCAACTGGTAGTCTTCATTGAACATAAAGTAGCATGACAAAGGAATGGATTTAAAATGGGATATCCCGTCCTTAGTTCATTCAATACTTCAATCAGGCATTTCATTTGAAATATGAGAATATCTTCCCACACAAATTCATCCTTAGAGTTCAAAAGTTCCATCAGGTACTTTGATTAATTAATTTCCAAATCGACTAACGTTTAATTTTCACCATAAATTTAGCAACAGTCAGCAAAATGCAACGTGTTCCTTTAAGAAACTTCAATAATCAGGCAACATCATCATATTTCCCTTAAGAAACTTGCAGCAACTTCACAGACTTTAGATATATGAAAAGTACAGCAAATAATAACAGAGGAAAATCCCACAAGTGGGGTCTGGGGACGGTAGATTGTATGCAAATAATGGAAGGAAAAAATTACTATCTTTTTCAAACAACGGTATGCGAATGGAGAAAAGTTTAAGATATTTCTTTGACATTATACATTCTAGAGTGCCCCACGCTAGCCATGGGTATGGGTGGTATGGACGAGTTGAGTTAAATTTGGGCGGTTGAAAATTGATCGAGCAAAAATGGGTTATAACCTAACCGGCCATACTTTATGTGGGTTCAATATGTTACCTTCTTAAAAAAAGGGCTGGGTGAAAAATGGGTGGGTTTGAATTGGGTTAACCTATATTTATCATGCAGGTGTGAGAAAATTTTCTTTTTGTTGGAAAAATGTCCTACTTGATCCATTTCATTTTTAACCCTTACTTTATTATATTCCTTCAACACTATTAATATAGTCCATACTCCATATAAATCAAATTAGTGTTTTAATTCCATGTAAACAAAAAGATTACTCAAGTTACTTCATTAGACTAAAAGATTTTTTAGCAACTTTCCTAAACAATTTTATAATGGAAATTAATTGTCTAAGGAAGTTGATTTAAAAAAAATGTAATAATTAATGCTTAAATTGTATGCTTTCTAAAACGTTAAAACTGACGCACTAATCAAAGTATGCAATTCAGTGAGACCAAATATTACAGGTTATAAGATTGAAGTCATTATGTTTGTATTTAAAGTTTGAATCATTCAATCATATACTAACATAAATACTGATAACATTAACTTTGACCTGTCTAGTAGTATAAATTCGGCAACAAAAAAAACTGTTTAGATATTATTTTCATGTATTATATGATTTATCTCTTGATATTTATACAAACAACAATATACTCAGTGAAATCCCACAACGTAGGGTATGGGAGGGTAGAGTGTACGCAGACCTTACCTCTAACTTGGTAAGTAGAGCGGATGTTTCCGAGAGACCTCGGCTCAAGACAAAACACAAGCACAAGCAAAGCAAGAGAAACGGTCAGACCCGAACAAGAAATTTAAAGCTGAAAATGTTGGTATCAAAAGCAAATAAGCCATGATAGCGCATTCTGAAAAAAGAAGCGGTAACTAATACGGGTAAATAAGATAAACAAAGTACACTAAAGAACACATAGCAGCAGAAATCAAATGACACGGGACAATAAAGCAATACTTCGCCTACTAGTATGATAGGATAAGCGGGCCTACAATAATAACACTACAACTACCAATTGTAAGCGTAAGTAGGACTACGCTGGACTACCTACTACCCTTCTACGGTTCTACCCTAATCTGTGTCCTCCATAACCCTCTATCTATTAAGTTGCACCTGCGTCATATCCCGTCTAATCATATCTCCCCAATATTTTTTCGGCCTACCTTTACCCCTCTTGAACCTGTCATAGTCAACCTCGCACACCTCCGCACTGGGGCTTTTGTGTCTCTCTTCTACACGTGCCCGAACCATCTCAACCTCGCTTCCCGCATCTTATCCTCCACCGAGGTCACTCCCACTCTGTTCCGAATATCATCATTTATAATTCTATCACTCCTTGTATGCCCACACATCCATCTCAACATCCTCATCTCCGCAACTTTCATCTTTTGGGTGTGCGAAGTCTTGACAGTCCAACACTCCGCCTCATACAACATAGTCAGTCTAATCACCACCCTATAGGACTTGCCTTTAAGTTTTGGTGGCACTTTTTTATCGCACAAGACTCCGGATGCGAGCCTCCATTTCATCCACTCTGCCCCAATACGATGTGTGACATCGTCATCAATCACTTCATTCTTTTGGATAATAGACCCGTGGTACTTGAAGCCTCCTTTCTTTGGAATGACCTGAGTACCAAGCTTCCTAAATATCTCTTGATATTTATATGAAGTAGAAATTGAAAGTATAATCATTTTTATAAGTAAGCAGTACATCAAAAATTGTTTTTCACTAGAACCACATTATGCAGCATATAACCAACAAAATACTCCCCTCATTTTCCATTAGAAAGCAGCAATAAGGATGTCTTAAAAATATTTTATACTTAATATATATGTCGAGATTCAATAGGAGAATATTTCATAGGATATCTTAAAAGTATGTTACACTTAATTGTATGTCGAGATTTAATAGGAGAATATTAATATGTTATACTTAATTGTATGATAAGTATTTACCTTGTTTGGTATAAGAAATATGGATGACTCAGGATTTGTTTTGGCCACCGGTAGCTGGAAACTAGCACAAACTTAAAACCACATTCAACCCGCATCGACCCATTTTTACCCATTTTATTACGGGTTGAAAACGGGTTAACCCATTTTTACCCATATTTAAAATGGGCGGGTTGAATACGGATTTAATACAGAGGGTTGGGTGGGTTAAGTAAATATGGGCTGACATTGCCACCACTAGTCATGGGAAATGGAAGTTGAATTCTTATATGACAATCTTCATCTCATGGCTAGCTTTTTAGGTTGAGTTAGGCGAAGGTGAACTTTCTTTACATGGTACCAAAGTATCCATCCCTTTTGTTGTGTTTGTCAATACTGGGACACATGTTTTTTTGCCAAGTAAATCCCGAGAGTCAGTGGCGCACAATCCTAATTATGTGGACAATGGGAGCCTTCTACCCTTCTCCAATTAAATACTATGATTTTTTATAAAAGTTTGACCCTTGACGTGCGCCTGACCCATACATTACATGTTGCGCTTTTACCATTAGACCAAATTCTTAGAGCAATAATGAGATGACTGTAATTCATTCAAAAAGAGTAAAGGAACTGGTTTCACAAAAGGGCTCTCAAAAGTGATCTGATACCTTCTTTCCTTGGTCTGGGAGGTAGGTTATGTAGGCGACAATTGTTCATAGGTTGCTCGATCAGGCCAAATAACCGATTTGGAGTATGCCTGAGATTGCCATAAGACCTTCTCCCTCTTGGAAACTGGCTAATCAAAAGGGGGCACCCGTGTTAATGTTATACTCATTTCAGATGCCCAGTCCTAGGCAGTGAGGAGGTGTTAGAATGTTCCACATAGGTTGAGGGATGAGGTATTATCTCCTTATACAATGTTGGACAATACTCACTTCATGACTAGCTTTTAAGGTTCAGTTAAGTACAATGTACATCTTCTTTACAATATTAGTTGGTAACGGAAGGAAGTATTACTATATTAGGTGGAAGTTACTCTGATAGAGAAAAAAACAGTATCATAGTTTGATTTGAATAGCTAAATGACTTTGAATTCTTCAAAGTTGGGTCATTTGTGTATAAATTTTTTAATATTGGATTGGTATCCAACGCATCCAAAAAAAAAGAGCGCATATATTGAGACAGAATGGTTAGAGTCTGATATCAAATAATAAGAGGGATGCGAGAGATATGCAGCTGAGCTTTTGCAAAAGGGAGAAAGATGACAGGTTGAGAGAGGAACCTGGCTATCTGTCTGAAAAGTAAAGGGGAACGGAGTCCTCCGATGGTGAGGAAAGATAAGCAATCTGGGAAGGCAGGAATCTAGGGACGGATTAAGTGACAACCAGGTAGGGAAGGAGAGAAGAGACAATCAGGACTGGAGTCGGGGAAAGTCGCCAGAGTTGATCCAGTATAGGAGAATGGAGCAGGGAAGAGATGGACGGCTGCTAGCTACTACGTAGAGCGAAGGAAGGAGAGAAATGGGCAGAATGTGTTTCCTTGCCTTGTTTATGCTAGAAATAAATATTCATTTAATTTAATCCTCATAATCTACTTAAACGTCCAGATATCAGTTAGTTAATCCTATTTTCAGTCAAGCCTGGAGTTCAATTTCCTAACTAATACGAGTAAATCATTTCAAATAATTGTTTTCATTTCATTTCAAAACTACGGAGTAAAAGTAATTACTCTTGCATATCGTGATCTCCTACAACCTATCCACTGATTAAACAACCTGTGAAGACCTCATAAGACTTAACTATGTACAAATTCATCTTTCTTTTGTGAAGTTGTGAGTGTGTATATCTGCTGATATGACGAAAGGACGACTATTTTCCCTGAAATTTCCCAGCCAAAGTAAATATGATTTTGCATCACATATGACAATAGACATAAGATTTCACCTTTCCATGTCTAAGAAACAGGTGTGCATGATCATGCTGAGCATCTTGCGTAGATATGTCCAGAACTTCATTTCCAATCATTAATTGTACACTGCCATCAGACCATTCCACAAAGCGTGCATTGCTTTCAACCTACATACAGAAACATCCATTCAGTCAGTACCAAGAAATGCTAAATGAATCAGAAATATTTCTTGATCTGTGACTCCAAACTCACATAAAGTATTAAAGTGATCTCAAAGTCTGACCAATGATAAATAACTAACAAGCAGTCCAACTTGTGAGTTATTTAGACATGCAAGGAATAACAAGCAGTCCAACTTGTAGAGTTATGTGTAACATAAACAAGCCTGAAATTGCTTATTTCATCAGGATAACCAGAGATATGATTTGATTTTCTGAAAACATGTCATGGCATATAAAACCGAGTTTATGCAAAAGTTCACTTGTGTATGTTCTCATAGTTTCTTTACTTCCCTCCACCAGACAGTATTATTAACTAAGCTAATGCTTCTCACCAATTGTTTGGTTCAGTTTCTATCATCAAGGAATAACACCACTACAAATTTTAATTGCTTTAATTATATGGAATATACTTTTTAAAATATGGTGAATTATGTGGATAAACTTCAGACTACAAAATTTTCATTTTCCTAATAGAAGATATGTCTCCTAAGAACGTAAGAAACACCGTGCCACTGAGCTTAAAAGCTTACATTAATATCTGATGAATCGACACATGTGCAGCTTTCAAATAAAGAAAATAAACTTGCCAAATTCAACAGGGAAATCAGAAATGAGCTGATTTTCTGATCCATGCCCGAGCATATAGATATAAACGGGTTTATTCAAAATTCACTTACAGTTTTTTCTTTTTTTTTGAGAAATAAAATGCACTTACAGTTGTTGTGCCATCGGGCTTTTTAACTTTCCTCCATCGAACAATGTTGTTAACCAAGCTGATGCGCTTCTTGGATCCAGATTCATCGGTCACAAAAACATCCTCTTCAACATATGTCTCTGGATCAAAGGGCTTGGGATCAATGCCCATTATGTTAGAAACCTTGATCATGTTCATCTGCATCATAAGAAAGTGCACAAGTAAAAAGTTGAGGATTACGCACCAAATGATATTTTTATCATCAAAGGTTAAAGGTTCGGGATGATAAAAAGGGAGGAAACAATAAACAAACATGAATGATGTTTTAAATATTTGAGAACCCCACGTGAGCAATAACATCATATGAACCAACTGAATTTGCTTGTATAAAAAGAAATAACCGGACCACATTTAATCTGATTGAAAATTTTCTCCAATAGAATCTTAAAATCTGTCCAAGGTTTTCAGAGGATAAGCCATGATATAACCACCTTGGATTTAAAGAATCCATGTTATAAATTGGACGATTACATTTGGGAGGAAAATAAATGGAGTAGTTAGCTTTACGAAAAAGATTAAGTTGTAATAAAGACTTATTTTGTTACACCTCGTAAGTTAAGAGGATAATTAAGAACGTCATTAAGGAAGTAAGATTCGGATATTGAATATAAAGGATACTTACAAATGTTAATACGGAAAATTAGTGTATAAACGGATATTATCCCGGAATAGTTTTTAAGTACTATACATGTGACGACAAGAATTAATACTCAGTAGTCGAATTTGTTCCAATGGAGTTATAAAATAGTATTGTATTATAAAATTATGACATTAAGGATACGAGGTCTTATGAGATTTTCAAGATTTAAAGAGAGTGAGACATAAGGTTGACTAATTGTGAGAAGTGGATCAAATTGCAAATAGATGTTCAGATTTCCGAGTCCATAAAAACTCTTTTAAACCCTTTTACTCTCCCATTTAGAATTTAAAAGCAAAAACAAAAAAAAGATGCACACAAATGAAATTAAATCGCGCAGCTACAGTATTACCGCCGTGAACAGTGTTTCCGGTAATTCATTTTTACGGCGTCAACGGACGGGGCTTATACCATTAGCTTTGTCTTGTCGAGCCCGTCATTTCCATACCAACCATGACCCTTAATTCTTCCTATATCGCGACCAATTTCAGATCGAAAAATCAGTCACGGAAGCTCGGTTTTTTACAAATTCCGATCGCCCGAGTTGAAATCGACGGCGAAGGGATATACCATTGTTACCGCCATCTCACAGCGGTAATTTTGGTACCAACGTCGTCCGTCGACTCATCCCCTAGAGGTCCGACGACCAAATCGCGATTTGGACAAACCCTAGCTGTCGTTTCTCAAATTCCGGCCAGCTCCGGTGGTTTCAGGCGTCGGGACGGGTACCAATCAACTCGATTTGAGCCATACTACCATAATATACTAACCCCGCTGCTCGACTAAGCCTCGTTGTGAAAACACCATTGGAGACGCGAGCTTGAGCTCTTCCATGGCATCAATTCAAGGTACGAAATTCTTCCTTCTATGATATAGTTGGAATGCATGTTGTTAAGATTAAGAAAAATGAATTTGTGATTAAGGGAAAAGTGGAAATTAAACATGCATGCGATTGTTGTAATGTTGTTGGACCAATTTTGGAATTGTTGGATTTTGTTGCGTTAAGTTAGGGGCTGATTTTGTGAAGTTCAAATGTTGGAGATTTGATTAGAAACATGTATATATATGTCGTGATAATTACTAATACTCGGCTTAAAGGATTAAGGAGTAAAAGGATATTATGTTGAGAATTGAAGGACTTGCACTACTTGTTGTTACGGTAATTGGAGTGCATAAATATGAAAAGGGAAGGAATGTGTATTAGTGACGTAAATGGAGTATTTGAGATTGTTTCGGTGTATCCTTAAATTGTATCTCGTTGTTGATTGAAGTATGGGCTACTTTCATGGACTACTTAAATATGGACTAAAGGATTTAATGAACTTGGTAAATAGGTGTGTTAATCATCTTGATTGTTGAATTGTTGTCTTTCATAAATAAGGAGAAAGGAGATTGTATGATGGCGTATATGTAGTATATGAGGTCTAATTAGATTACATATTGAAATGGTTGTGATTGTTGGTTTGATTTGGATTGTGGATACGCACATAAACAGAGGAAATGCTGCTCAAATTTCTGCAAAATAGGAAGTCGTCATTCAATTTAACTTACGTTAGGAATCATAGAGTTGACAGGCCTAATGTTATTATTATAGGTTGGAGTATTAGACGAGGCATATTCTAGTAGTGAGTTGGTTAGCTCGACTATAAGGTATGTGAGCCTATCTTCCTTTCTTTTGGCATGATTTTGTGAATTACTGATTCTTTCATTCGACATGAATATTATACAAGGGAATGTACGGCGGACGTACATGACTCCTTCATAGTCTTATTCATAGTAATCTGAGTTATGAAAAGTACATGTGATCTTCTTGTAAGAAGTTATTTAATGATTTTAATGAGAGTCAAAGAAATGATTTAAATTGCATACAGTTGCTCATGATATCTACTCGTGCTACGAGTCATTTTTCCACTTCACCGCGTCCCGGGCCGGGCAGATTCGTGCACATATATCAGGATGATTCACCGCGTCCCTCACTAGAGGGCCAGGCAGTTTATTTATATATATTGTTACACCTCGTAAGTTAAGACAAGGATTAAGAACGTCATTAAGGAATAAGATTCGGATATTGGATATAAAGTATAATTATACAAACTAAATTCGGAAGTTGGTGTTCCAAAGGATGTGATGCCGAAAAGAAAAAAAAATGTTGGTTACAACTAATGTGACGACGAGAATTAATACGGGTAGTAGAAATTGCCCCAAGGGAGTTATGGATTAAGTATGGTATTAAAAATCTTGACATGAGGAGTATGGGGACTTATGGGGAGCTTGTTTTAATAGAGGGACCCTTTTTAATTAAAAAATTAAGAGAAGGGGGTTAAAAGACAAAAAAAAATCAGATTTCATATTAACTTAAAACCCTTCATTTTTCATTTGATTTCAAACCCATTTTCACTCAAATCCTCTCCTCTCCTAGCCGATTACCTCCCCCATTTTCTGAGCAAAATTGAAGCACTTATCAACTCCTATTCTAGGTAAATTTTTCTACAATTCTAGCCAAGTTTTATACCAAAAAAACAGTGGGTCTCGACACCACTGTTACCGTGAGTTTTAGCCCAGAATTTTCAAGTTTAAGATGAAGTTCTTGGCAAGAAAAACATAAAGAATGATGGAGTAACATTATTGAATTGTTGCATGTTGGATTGGGGTTGAAGAAGTGAAGATTAGCGAAGAAAAATCGAATTTTGTGAAAGAAAAATGGGCAGAAAATCGCTGGTTACTGGCAGATTTTTAGTCAACTTTGGAGGGGTATATCTCCTCGTATATTAGGGTTTTTTGGGTGTTTCAAAAGCCTAGAATGAAGTTCGTCGAGTCTAGTTTCCAACGCAACAAATCGCTCGTCGATAAGACACCGGAGTAGAGAGTTATGGACGTTACAAGTTCAGCTGACAAAGCAGTGGTTAAAAATCGGGACTGTTTTGGGGATTAAATTAAGGTATGAAAATTCTTCTTTCTATGCTATAATCAAAGTTGCATATTGTTGTAGTTGAAGTAATGGACTTGTGTTAGGAAGAAATCTTGAATTTAGACAATGCATGTGGAATTTGGATGTTGAACCGAAATTGGACTATTTTGGGCATGCGTTGGATTTGTATGTTGTGTTGTAAATTCCATTACTAATTGCGTGTTAAAAATGGAATAACTTGTGAAGATTTAGGATGTGTTCATTATATGGAATTGTTGGAAAATAAGTTGGATTATTAATTAAGGAAAGAGTAAATGGTTGCAGGTTAAATGGCCTAAAACTCATGAATAACTTTCGGACATTGTGCGACCCTTTACGGGCTGTTTTGGTGCCATATAATCGTTGTTGCTATTATTGACATCGTCACTAATTGTGTGTTAACAATTGAAAGAAGCATTGGTACTTGGTGATGTAATTAGTTATATAAGGTGACGCGAGACGAAATGGATTTAAGAAACCAAGAAAGGAATTATGAAATCTTTTTAGACATTGTCGTAACATTTTAAGTATTGAATGAATATGGTAAATAGATGCGATAATCACCTTGATGATTTAAATTATTGTCTTTCATAAGTAACGAAAAAGGGGTTATATGACGGTGTATATGCGGTATATGGAGCCTAGTTAGATTACATATTGAAATGGTTGGATTGTTGGTTGATTTAAATTATTGGTTGATTTGAATTGCTGGTTGATTTGGATTGTTGGTTAATTGTGGATACGCACATAAACAGAGGAAATGCTGCCCAAATTTTTATAGAATTAAGGAAGCCGTTATTCAAATAACTTACGTTAGAAGTCCTAGAATTAATGATCGTATCATTGTTATTATAGGTTGACATATTAGACGAGGCGCGTCCTAGTTTTACATTGGTTGAGCGACTAAGAGGTATGTAAAACTCTTCCTTCCTTCTTTTTGGCATGATTTTAATGAAAGTATGACGGACGGACGTAATTCCTATAAGTTTAGTTTTAAAGGATAATTGTTGATTAGTGTCTATGATTTTCAGTAAAAGAGTTTATTATGATGGTATTATCGAGAGTCAAAAATGATTTTTAATTGCATATGGTTGCTCATGATATCTAATCGTGCTAAGTATTATTGTTTCACTCCACCGAGTCCCGGTAGGATCGTGTTCGTCTGTGACTTTACGAATTCATCGAGTCCCTCACTGTAGGCTGAGACACGTTATATACATATATACTGATTTTATCGAGTCCTCCATAGAGGCGAGATATGATATCTTGCTGCATATCTGAGACTTCCATCGAGTCTCTCACTAGAGTAGAGACATGTTATCTGATTGATATCTGACGCATACATAGTGACGGTATGAGTAAGCATTCATGATTTACGATATGACTCTCATTTTGTTAAGCTTGATGACTCTCTATCTTTACTTGACACGATTGTGATTTCATTTTGATATTTCATGTTTTATATACTCAAGACATTATTTACGTCTCGACCCTCCTTTCCGAAGTGCGTTATGTACGCGAGTTCAGTGTTCGAGATAGGTGACCTCCAAACGGACATCTACCAGCCACTGAAGAGCTCCCTTGTTCCGGAGCCAGTTATTTTGGTACAGATCCTTACATTCCAGACTTGGGTATATTTTGGGCACGACGAGGCCCTGTTCCGTCATATGTCAGTATTGTACTCCTAGAGGTCGGTAGACAGATGTGGGATGGTTGTATGTACTTCCGTTTTGGTTTGCGACGTTGCTCTACTCTGTGTTGAGATGTTCCCGGATATACTTGTTGTTATCTAGTGGCGACGCGCCGGCTTGCTTGTATATATTGTGTTGGTTAATTGCGACTCCGCCGGGAGCGAGTTCATTCACGTGTAAAGTGCGTCTTGTCGCCGCCTACGTGGACAGGGGTTATCATTGCAAGTGTTATGCTGCCGAAATTTCTATACATCCCGGTATTAAATGGATTAAGTGTGGACAGTCGATGTGGCGTCAATTAGGACGTTTAGTCGCGGCGTCGGTCGGTCGTGTGAAGTGATATCAGAGCAGTTAGTCCTCGGAATGTCTACAGACCGTGTCTAGTAGAGTCTTGTGTATGTGTATGTTGTGCACCATACCTATACGCAGGAGGCTGCCGGACATTTAGGATTGGTTTCTACTCTTTCATCTCGTAGATCGTGCAATAGAGCTACGTCGTTAGGATAATCCCCCCTCTTCCTAATAATTATTGTGGTTGCAGTTATGTCTCGAAAGACAGCGACAGTGGCTCGGAAGGGAAAATCAGAGTTATTCGGACTTGACTTGGTGCGTCAAGCCATAAGAGAAGTGAAAGAGTTTGAAGAGAAGTATGATGACCAGGTTTGGAGGTACTAGGTCCACGTCAGGTAAGGTAACTCTTCAGAATCTTCTATATACTGAATAAGGGATGGTATCGTCAAGGATTGGGACTAGGAGCAATGTCCGAGGTTACGTATGTATACTAAAATATGTTGGAATTATGAAAAGTACGACAAGTAAGAAATAAGTGAATAAGTGTTAAAAGAAGTGGAGTTGCTTACAATTACGAGTAGTGAAGAGATCCCTTTCGGACCATGAAGTGTCGACTTGTGAAATGAATTGCAGTAGTCTCTGTCTTACGAATTGGTATTCCGTTATGCTACGTTATCTGCTCTATAGTTACGGAGATTGAACTTTTCCTTCCAAAGATAAAAAATGAAGCTTAGCTACTCTTTTCTCCTTCATACCTTTAATTAAATGTTGAGCTCTAATTGTTAGAATCTGTGACGATTTTATGGTATACCATGTTGCTGGACTATGTGAAGGTAGGAAACTGCAAAAGAACATTGTTCTCAGGTAAGAATAAGAAGAGGCTAATACTTCCGGAATAATAAGATTGATATAAGGGAATGGAAGTATTTTTCCTACTTTGGACCGTGTACTGGGAAGTATTGGACATAGGGACTATATTTGGGTTTCTTTCGCAAATGACTTAGAACTTGGAAATGATAAGCATCCTATTGGTGTATAGTTGTGCCAGGCATTTTAAATATCGTAAAGAGTAGTGTTCAGCGCACAAGAAAAAGAAAAAGAAAAAGAAAAAAAATGGGGGGGGGGGGGGGTTTAAAAAGCAAAGCAAGGACGTGCAACGAACCTCTGGAGTTCATATTTTTAGTTAAGAAGTTATTTGAAGGATTGGTAACCAAGGTATGCATTCATGCACAGTTTCAATGCATTAGTTCACGCAGAATGCTAAGATGAGGCTATTTGGTCTCGTGGAACCAAAGGTTAAAAGATAGAAGAAGCTCATTATACCTCGCTTAATTTGTGTAGGGGGTGATCTTCTAAGTACTAATCTTACCGAACATCCAAATGGAGGAATATGGTTATGGTGGAAGCCTCGTCTCTATGAAGTAGATATTAAGTTGTACAGAATAATTGATGTACTGCGGGGTAACACATAGGGGTACAAAGAAAAGTTTTCATATGACCTTGGTGAATGCGTTTAATGATGTGGCTCTTAAAAATGAACTGTGGATAGATATTGGAAGGTTACATGGCCAGATACAAGGACCATAGGAAATAATGAGTGATTTCAACTGGGCATTAAAATGGAATAGAAGAGTGAAGTGTCATGTCGCTAAGACTGAAATAAGGGATTTTAAGCAGTAGGTAGCGGATTATGATGAAATGAGTGGCAAGCAGGGTGTATAACAGCACTTACTAATTAAGAATGAGATGATAACCTACATGCTTCTAAGGTGCCTTTCATGAAACCAGGCCTATATGAACATTCTCTTGGATTAATTGGATGAGAAGTAGGCATAAAGACTTAGTATAAGTTCAAATACCTTAAATAGGTAAAGGTTGAATCCTGAATTTCTACAGACCATAACAGAAGGATGGAAAACAGATAAGAGGGGTACAAAGATATAGATGAATTCAACGAAGTGATAATAGATATTCAGTGTGATGTAGCCAAAGTGACAAATGTTGACGCAGCCAAAGACACCACTGAGTTAGTAAGACCAACGAGAGGATAAAACAAATGTCACTTGAGGAGACAAACGGTAATAATGCAAATAATGAGGAACAAAAAGATACTGTGGAAGAATATGGAAATAAATAGAATAAGAAAGACGACGATGGTAAGGTGGTAGAAGTAAAACAACTCATTAAGGACCCACAATTGATAGAAGAATCAAAAGTAACTCTTACTACTAAAGAACATGTTGAAGGAGCTTTTGTAGCAGCAAAAGTTAGTGAAGGAGCGGAATGTTGACAAGAGTCATGAGGTGTGTACCAATGGTAACAACTCTAATAATAGTAACGCAGTAATATTAAAGGAAGATGGGGTAATGATGTCCAATGTGGAGGCGAGCAGGCGATGGAAGCGGATATGTCTATCCTAAATATATTGATCAGCAGAGAAACTTAATCAGAGATAATATGAGGGATGATTAACATGACAAACTTAAGGACTCACTGGTGAAGGAGTTACATGAACTAGGTATACTATGGTATATGCAAAGAGTGATGCATTGGGAAGGTTGTCTCTGGGATAGTTTTTACTATATTGTCGACGATATGAGGGATCCTTGGCTAGTTAGTGGGGATTTCAATGTTATTATAAATGGAAGGGAGACAATAGGCGGTCTTCATATATATCCTGCGGAGCGTGAGAATTTTTGCATTTTGTACCAATTCATGTGGAATGTTTGAAATTGAATTTAAAGGGAGTCCTTTTAAGTAGTGGAATGAAAGGTGTCGATAATGACTGTACTTTTAAGATGATTTCGTTTCTTTTATACCAAAACTGAAGAATGTCAAGACTGCTCTATTATTATGGAGTAAGGAAACTTTTGAAGATATTTTTAAGAAACTAAGTTTTAGGGAGGATATTGTTAGATGTAAAGAGGAGTTGTTTGAAGAATTTCCAACAGAAGCAAATAGAATGATTTTTACAAAGAGCTAAGACAGACTTTGAAAGAGTATGAAGAAGTTTCTGGCCATTTGATCAATAAAAGGAGAGTTATGTTTATATGCATGCTAAGACTCCTAGTAACTTGATTCAGCAAGAAAAAGGTATTACTGGTTTCACAAGGGGAACATTTCCATTCATGTATTGAGGATGTCCAGTATTACATGTTAGAAAGAGGAAGATAGACTATGCTGAATTAATTAAGAAGATTAAAGACAAGTTACAAGTTTGGGGAAGAAAAAAAAAATTGTCACCATGAGGTAAAGCAGTATTGATTATGAATGTGTCACAAGTGTGCCTATACACATACTGCCTGCTATAAGACTTGCAAAATGTGTGATCAAAGATATACATACAAATAGTTGTAATTTTCTTCTGGTATACAGTAAGGATGATGTTAAGGCTAAGCATTGGTTTACATGGTTAAAAATGTACTTGCCCAAGGATGATAGTGGATTGGGGTTCAGACCTCATTTTGGATATATTAAAGGCATTGTGTAAAAAGCTATGATGCAAATCTAGGGCCACCAACTCTCTATGGGTTAACTTTTTAGGGACATGTACTCTGAAGCATTACCCTCAATATGTGCAACGGGAAGGAGATTCTCAGGCCTTGAAAATAGTTGTTGAGGTAAAGGATAACATTAAACAAGAAATATGGTGGGAAACAAAGAGTGGTTTGAATCGTTAATCGCACCAAATTGGAAACATTACACTATATACTACTATCAGAGTTTCTTATTGATGAAAGGGTGGAGGATGTCAAGGAACTGCTATGTGGGGATTGATGAGGTTTGTCAAGACTAGGGTAGTATCTACCAGATGACATTGTCTCACGTGTCACTACATACTTGATATATACCATGTAGATAATCCTTGGTGGATAAGGATAAGTTCTAGTAAATTTACTGTGCCAAGTGTATGAGATTTGTTGAGATAGAGATTATTATATCCTTCTGGTGTATATAAGTAATTGTGGGTTAAAAGTGTCATACAAGATATATTTCTTCCTATGGACGATTGTGGAAATTTAAAATTTCAGTGGACAAAGTGTTGCTAAATATTGGAATTAATATGGTATCAAGATGTTGCTGATATAATGTTTTACATCAAGAAATGATAGGTCACTTGTTTCTTACAAGAGAGATTGTCAAATCTATATGAAACTATTTTAACAATGCAGTAGGTATGGACATGAATTATTGTCATGTTAAGCATGCAGTACAGATATGGTGGAACACTATATGCCATTACAAATTGAAGCAAGTGTACCAGGTAGTACCAACTAGAATATTGTGGCAAGTCTGAAGATGAAGGAATATAGTACTGCATGAGGCTCTTTAACTTTATTTAAGGTATTACATGAGATTCAGTTGAATATTCACAGGTAATTTGGTTCCTTACTTAACTATTTTGATTTGGTGAATGATATATGTGATGTATATTGTGTACATGTGGCATTTGTTGATTTGCTGAATATAGGTGGATAGTCATAGTTATAAAGGAGGCTCTGCCGAAATTTCTAGAATCTAAGGCATGTTATGAACATTCGAGGACGAATGTTTTTAAGGGGGAAGAATGTTACACCTCGTAAGTTAAGACAAGGATTAAGAACGTCATTAAGGAATAAGATTCGGATATTGGATATAAAGTATAATTATACAAACTAAATCCGAAAGTTGGTGTTCCAAAGGATGTGATGTCGGAAAGAAAAAAAAATGTTGGTTACAACTAATGTGACGACGAGAATTAATACGGGTAGTAGAAATTGCCCCAAGGGAGTTATGAATTAAGTATGGTATTAAAAATCTTGACATGAGGAGTATGGGGACTTATGGGGAGCTTGTTTTAATAGAGGGACCCTTTTTAATTAAACAATTAAGAGAAGGGGTTAAAAGACAAAAAAAGTCAGATTTCATATTAACTTAAAACCCTTCATTTTCCATTTGATTTCAAACCCATTTTCACTCAAATCCTCTCCTCTCCTAGCCGATTACCTCCCCCATTTTCTTAGCAAGATTGAAGCACTTATCAACTCCTATTTTAGGTAAAATTTTCTACAATTCTAGCCAAGTTTTATACCAAAAAAACAGTGGGTCTCGACAACACTGTTACCGTGAGTTTTAGCCCAGAATTTTCAAGTTTAAGATGAAGTTCTTGGCAAGAAAAACATAAAGAATGATGGAGTAACATTATTGAATTGTTGCATGTTGGATTGGGGTTGAAGAAGTGAAGATTGGCGTAGAAAAATCGAATTTTGTGAAAGAAAAATGGGCAGAAAATCGCTGGTTACTGGCATATTTTTAGTCAACTTTGGAGGGGTACATCTCCTCGTATATTAGGGTTTTTTGGGTGTTTCAAAAGCCTAGAATGAAGTTCGTCGAGTCTAGTTTCCAACGCAACAAATCGCTCGTCGATAAGACACCGTAGGAGAGAGTTATGGACGTTACAAGTTCAGCTGACAAAGCAGTGGTTAAAAATCGGGACTGTTTTGGGGATTAAATTAAGGTATGAAAATTCTTCTTTCTATGCTATAATCAAAGTTGCATATTGTTGTAGTTGAAGTAATGGACTTGTGTTAGGAGGAAATCTTGAATTTAGACAATGCATGTGGAATTTGGATGTTGAACCGAAATTGGACTATTTTGGGCATGCGATGGATTTGTATGTTGTGTTGTAAATTCCATTACTAATTGCGTGTTAAAAATGGAATAACTTGTGAAGATTTAGGATGTGTTCATTATATGGAATTGTTGGAAAATAAGTTGGATTATTAATTAAGGAAAGAGTAAATGGTTGCATGTTAAATGGCCTAAAACTCATGAATAACTTTCGGACATTGTGCGACCCTTTACGGGCTGTTTTGGTGCCATATAATCGTTGTTGCTATTATTGACATCGTCACTAATTGTGTGTTAACAATTGAAAGAAGCATCGGTACTTGGTGATGTAATTAGTTATATAAGGTGACGCGAGACGAAATGGATTTAAGAAACCAAGAAAGGAATTATGAAATCTTTTTAGACATTGTCGTAACATTTTAAGTATTGAATGAATATGGTAAATAGATGCGATAATCACCTTGATGATTTAAATTATTGTCTTTCATAAGTAACGAGAAAGGGGTTATATGACGACGTATATGCGGTATATGGAGCCTAGTTAGATTACATATTGAAACGGTTGGATTGTTGGTTGATTTAAATTATTGGTTGATTTGAATTGCTGGTTGATTTGGATTGTTGGTTAATTGTGGATACGCACATAAGCGGAAATCTTGCCCAAATTTTTATAGAATTAAGGAAGCCATTATTCAAATAACTTACGTTAGAAGTCCTAGAATTAATGATCGTATCATTGTTATTATAGGCTGGCATATTAGACGAGGCGCGTCCTAGTTTTACATTGGTTGAGCGACTAAGAGGTATGTAAAACTCTTCCTTCCTTCTTTTTGGCATGATTTTAATGAAAGTACGTGACGTCGTAATTCTATAAGTTCGGTTTTAAAGGATAATTGTTGATTAGTGTCTATGATTTTGATAAAGAATTTATTATGATGGTATTATCGAGTCAAAGATGATTTTTAATTGCATATGGTTGCTCATGATATCTAATCGTGCTAAGTATTATTGTTTCACTCCACCGAGTCGGGCGGATCGTGTTCGTCTTGTGACTTTACGAGTCATCGAGTCCACCACTGAGGCCGAGACACGTTATATACATATATCTGATTTTATCGAGTCCTCCATGTAGGGCGAGACATGATATCTTGCACATATACATACTTCCATCGAGTCCCTCACTGTAGGCCGAGACATGATATACAAATTGATATCTGACACGAACATAGTAGCGGGCGGTATGAGTAAGCATTCATGATTTACGATATGACTCTCATTTTGTTAAGCTTGATGACTCTCTATCTTTACTTGACGATTGTGATTTCATTTTGATATTTCATGTTTTATATACTCGACATTATTTCAAATCGACTCGCTCCTCGAAATTTGCGTTAAATGCGCGAGTTCAGGTGTTCAGATAGGTGACCCTCCAGCTTAGGACATCTATCAGTCGAGCTCCCTTGTTCCGGAGCCAGTTATTTTGGTACATATCCTTACATTCCAGACTTAGGTATATTTTGGGCACTACGGGGCCTGTTAAAATCATATGTCGATTGTACTCTGCAGGTCTGTGAGCAGTGTGGGGTGGTTGTATGTACTTCCGTTTTGGTTTGCGACGTTGCTCTACTCTGTGTTGGGATGTTCCCGGATATACTTGTTGTTATCTAGTGGCAGTCTTGTCGGCTTGCTTGTATATATTGTGTTGGTTAATTGCGACTCCCTCGGGAGACAGGTTCATTCACGTGTAAGGCGCGCGTCGGCTTGCCTCGTGGGCGGGGTTATCATTGCAGTGTTATGCTGTCAAAATTTCTATAAATCCCGGTATTAAATGGATTAAGTGTGACAGGTCAGTAATGACGTCCAATTAGGACGTTTAGTCGCGGCCCGTCGGGTCGGGTTGTGACATATATGATGATTCCACGAACAGGCATCTGTGATGCGGGTACAGATACCCATGACAGTATATTTCACCGCGTCCCTCACCCAAGGGCCGGGCAGTTTATTCATTTATTTACATCTGATGATTCTATGACTAAGCATGCATGAGTACTGGTATGACTCTCATTCTTTTATGAATCTGATTGACTCTACCTTACAGACACGTTTTGATCTTATTTACATGATTTCATTCTTACATACCGATGCATTATTTTCATCGACCCCTTTTCTCGGGGTTGCGTTACGCCCGCAGTTCAGTGTTGAATAGGTGACTCCGCCAGTTTAGGCTTCCATTCGATCGGAGAGCTCCTTTGTTCCGGAGCCAGCTATTTTGGTATAGATCCCTATCTTTCAGACTTATGCACATTTTGGGCACGACGGTCCCGTCCCCATATGTCAAGACTCACTCTTAGAGGTCCAGACAAATTGTGGGTTGGACATTTGTACCTTGCTTTGGGTTGTAATGTTGTTGTACTCTGTGTTGGGGCGTTCCCGGTTATATTTGTTGTTATCTAGTAGCAGCCTTGCCGGCTTGCTTATTTTGACTATTCATTTGTGTACATAATGTTGTCATTTGGCCAGCTGTTATGATTGTTGTCATTGTTGATTTGGCGGCCTTGTCGACTCGCCATTTTGGGAGATGTAAAAGCGGCGTTGTCTTTGAAATTTCTATAGATCTCGGTATTAAATGGATTAAGAGTGACAGGTCAATATGACGTCCAATTAGGACGTTTAGTCGCGGCCCGTCGGGTCGGATCGGGTCGGGTCGTGACATATTTGTTGCAAGTTACACTTGCATTGACCTTCCGCTACTTGCAAAGAGTCTTTCTCGCGTCTAGTCTATTCTCATCCTTTGGACAGAATCATTCCGCCTTGATCATACATTCTCTGATCAAGCTTATGATAACTTCAACCCACTGAATCTCTTAGGAATGGGGGGATAAAAAGACTATTTGTGTCTCTCAGCCCCTCGCCATAAATAGAGAAGTTGGAACAATTTCATGTCTACCACTCAAATGACTTATCAAAAGAATGTCTAATACTCAAATGAGGAACAGGTGTCAAAACACTCTTTGATCCTCAAGTTTCAAACTGAAAGAAAAAAACATATAATATGCCTGCCCTATTTTGGTTCAAAAACTATAAAAAGACAAAAGGTTTCAAAAGAAAAAGTTTTTGAAACTGTTGGAAGTCCCACATCGATAGTGAGATGGGTAATTGATCTCCTTATATGGACTTGGACAATCCTCCCCTTATGAGCTAGCTTTTCGGGTTGAGTTAGGCCAAAGATCCATTTCGTTACATGGTATCAGAGTCAGACCAATTCTGATTCTTTGTTTGCGCCCCCATATTATATTGTTCACGCTCCAGTTAACTAGGTTTGGGCGTGCAGGGAGTGTTGGAAGTCGCACACCGGTAGTGGGATGGGTAATTTGTCTCCTTATATGGACTTGGATAATTCTCCCCTCATGAGCTAGCTTTTGGGGTTGAGTTAGGCACAAGATCCTTTTTTTTTACAGAAACAATGTAAGCAAAATGTTATTCTTTTTCCTCCTCTATTACAGAAGATGATGATGGTAATTATGTAGTGACAAATATAACAGACGTGTATTCTACTGGTTAGTCTAGATATAAATCATTCATGGAATTTTTTTGCAATGCAGTCTGCGAAAATGGCCCTACAAATTTATGAGTTGACAGGACTTCAGAACCGGTTTTGCAAAATATAATCAAGCATCCCTAAAGCTAATTTGTAAATGTCAACCAACAAGAGTTTCATAGAAAAAACTGCAACTAGTGTACAATATCAACCAAGTCATAGAAATACAAACTTTGCAGTTTGAAACTTTTTGGTAAGCAAATGCATAAAGCCGAATGAACTTTTTTATTCTTGTCATTCTTTCAAAATTCAGCTGCAAACTAAGCAACCAAAAGTGAAAAATAAAGGAAGAAACACGAAAAAGATTTCTATATTACATCTGTAGAAACAAGAAAGAATACTGACCTTGTCTGAATAAGCTGGCGGCGGACGCAATGGAATCTCCAGCTCTAATGGGGGCCCAACTGGTTTTTCCTTAGTTTTAGATTCCACATGCTCTTCTTCAGACTCATATCTGCCATCATCTTCAGGTATATTATCTTCTGGCAGCAATTTCCCGTAGCTAATTTCTTCTTCCATTGGGGATATCTGCAATAGCAAATATGTTAAATCCATAAGTGGAACCAAACAACTACTAAAGTTGAAATGTATTCCTCATTTAGCACTTGTACAAACATTTTGCTCCTCATCGATTTGATTCTGAACAACATAATCAGCCTCTTCTTCGTCCTCTGAATCCCCAAACACGTCACGAATCTCCGGGGCGGAGGATATGTGAGCCTCATCTTTCTCTTCCCCAGGAGACCTACTGCAAAACAAAAGATCACTGTGTTCAAAAAAATTGGATGCTACAAAACAACATCAGAGAAGAATTACTTTTCTCCCAGATAAGAAATCGAAATTCCGCGGACCAACTTATGTAACCAAACCTTTTACAATGTGTTTCTTACTCTTGGTCCATATGCTATAAGATATTAGTGATATGAAGGATTTATAACAGATAAACTCAAGCAGAATCAGCAACGATCAGTTGCAATAGGAATCATAAGCTGGTTATGAAAAGACCGAAACATGCCTGTACATTCTCCAAGTAAAAACATCAGGAGGAAAAAGGAAAAGGAAAAAGGTAGAAGTAGAGGTGTGGTCTACTCAGGGATGGAATTTAACCTTTAGGAGACTTTTCAATGACTGGGAATTGGGAAGGGTTACTGAAGTCTGCAGTACATTAGCTCAATTTGAGGGTGTTACTGAGAACATAGACTGCATGTTGTGGCAAGGAAATGCTCAAGGTAGATATAAGGTGAATGAGACATACAAGGTCTTAATAGATGCAACAATCAAGTGGGATGCTGGCCATGGAAGGTGAAATTTCCATACAAAGTAGCATGCTTTTCTTGGCTGGTGGCCAGAGAAGCTGTTTTGACTAAGGAAAAAATGAAAAGTTTTAGTTATCAGTTATGTTCTAGGTGTTTTTTTTGTGGGGAACAGGCAGATACAAGCAACCATCTCTTTTTACATTGTAAATGGACTGATCAGATCTGGAGAATTTTCATTAACCTAAGGGGAATTAGGTGGGTAATGCCAGCAAGGGCAAAGGGAGTGCTTGATAGCTGGTACAAGGAAGGAAGCTTATCCATGGAGAGAAAGAGATGGAGGATTGTCCCAGCATGTATTTGGTGGACTGTGTGGAAAGAGAGAAACCAGAGATGTTTTGAGAGCAAGCAATGCAGCATCCAGGAACTGAAGAGGAACTGTCTATCCCTCTTTTGTTTTTGGTGTAAACAGGAATGTTTAAGGGAAACATAAGATATTTTTTATTTTTTAGATAAAGTGTAAAAGGAACATAGATGGGATGATCCTTCTTTTGTAACTGTCTAATTGGGGACTATACAATTTAGTATAGTATACCTGCTAATATATAGAAATGTTACCAATGTCTCAAAAAAAAAGACAGGAAGGAACAGACAACCAATTACCTTGGACTTCTTGCTTGATTTACTTCCTCATCTTCGTTGTCACCATATCGGTTTTCATCGAATCTTTCTGATTCACTGTCGATTACTTCCCGCCTCCTACTAGTCACTACTCTTTGACCATATTCTTCTTTTTCATCACTCTCTGTGTCTCTTCCTTCACTTTCTACCCTCTGATCACCAAGCTCTATTTCCTGAGAACTCTGATCTCTTTCACCCTCACTCTCTCCGTGACCAGGATCAACATCTTGCATTTCAGCATCACTCTCCATCTCAGCCTCCCCTTGGCCTTCTACTTCACCTTCACCTTCAACATCAGCTTCACCATCAACATCAGCATCAGCATCAGCTTCACCTTCTCCCTCTCCCTCTCCCTCACCTTCTCCTTCTCCTTCTCCTTCTCCTTCTCCTTCTCCTTCTCCTTCTCCTTCTCCTTCTCCTTCTCCTTCTCCTTCTCCTTCTCCTTCTGGCTCCAACCCTCCATCCCCGTCATCCTGAAGAATAAATAATAGCATAAGAACAGTTGCAAAGTCCAAAATGTTTAAGTAAGCAGGACACAGATAAGAATGAAAAGTGTGAATTCCAATTCCCAGGAAGCAAGGTTAACAATGACTGAAATTCTGAAGATTTTATTTTGTTTTGACCAAGACACATTAACACATGAGACCATGTCAGATCACTTCAAGTAAAGTCATCAAGTAGAGGGTGAAAGATAGAATTTTTAAAAATTAGAACAATCAAAGAGAACTACACTATTATGGCCCAACAGATTTTCATATGCTACAGCTATAAATAACTATGAGTGGGAGAGAATCGACAGCGATTCCAACCACCTGCGCAACATATAACCAATGACAATACAAAAAGTTTTCCCTAATCCTGACTTTACAAAAAGGATTCTACTTTTAAGAATTCATTCATAGGAAATTCGAATTTAACATTGAAAGTAGCATATAATTCAAGATTCACTCGGCTGGCATGCCACCAAACAAGACACTTAGTTCAAACCACAGAGCTGGCTACACGGATTCAAGATTCCTTTTCTTGCTTTATCTTCCCCTCAAAAAGTAGTACTAATAAATTGGATTAAACCTGCTCATTTCTCCCTGCTCCAACTATTCAAACTAATCAATCATTCTTGTACAGAACAACGACAACGAAACACCCAATGTCCCACAAGTGGGGCCTACGAGGTTGTTTTCGATAAACTCTTTGCTAAAAAGAAGTGTACTCAAATCAAGATTGAAAGGACAATAACAACAGCAACGTAGCAAGGTAAACAAATCAAATAAATCAACAATCATTCTTGTACACATGAACCAATAAAAACACACATGACAACCAATCAGGGCCAAGTTTTAACCACTTCAACAGAAACTCAAATAAAATCACATCACATTAATTCATCCACTAAAAAATAAACAATAAAATAAGTCGAATAATCAAAAAAGAGGGAAATTGAGATAGAAAAATCGAACCGAAGCGTAATCGGGTTGACGATTGGATTCGTGTTCGGATTCAACCTCCTCTTCTTCTTCTTCTTCCTCCTCTTCCGATTGGTCACCGAACAAGTTTTGCATCATCTGATGCCTCTTCTCTTCACCCACCATTGCTCTCTATTTCTCTTCAATTCGGTGCTTTTTTAGCCTCTTTGTAACTGTGAAGCTGAGTAATATCACACCTGTATTCCAAGTTGTTTTAAACTGACTGCTTGTTAGGTTTAAAATATGACAGACCAATGAAAAAATTTAAATACAATATGACGTGGTTATTTTTCATATCTGTGAGCCATTGTGTTGTTTTCACACGTAGCATCTAGGAGATTGTCTGGGTCCCGTTATAATCTGAGTTGGATTTATTCATAAGACCATCTCCATCAGACATGAGATAATTCTCTGTCACATCAGATGAATAATCTGTCACATCATCAATTATTTTCATTTATCACATACACTCCACAGCATGAGATATTTCAAAAAATAATTCATTTTCTCTTTCCTCCACATCAATACATATACTCCACCATATATATTCATTCTATCTCATTTTCTATTTTGTATATGATATTATTCTTGTAATTCATATTATTATACATCTAATAATAAAATTATAAATTACTTATATTCATTTAATTTTGACACTTATTAAATATTATTATAATATTAAAACACAACAATACATGATTTTATTAATGAAGATAAATTAATCGTACAATTTATCAAAAACACACTAAAACATTGATAATATTAAAATCACAATTGAAAATTAATTTTCGATTGCTCCATCTCTAGAAAATATGCACGTTCTTGCAACATTAAATCTTGATGGTAATAATATTTCTGATACTATAACACATAGTTTGATGAATTCTCGCATCAACATTTTGAATTTGAGCAAGAACGCTATTGAAGGGTACATTATATATGACATTTAAAAATTGGATGACATATTTTGAGAATTTTGTGAATGTGAATATTGGGGTTTTGTAGTTGGTTAGGAAATATAAAATTTGGAGGAAGATTAAATTTTTTATTAGGATCCATATTTAAAAAATAACAAATACTTTGGAAGAAGATAGAAATTTGGAGAAAATAGCCAAAATATTTTGGTGTCTAAATGAAGTAAACCTAGTCTCTTTTTATAGATCTTGAAAAATTAAAAAAAAATGGTGTTTTTTTTATTTTTAAATTCGGTTAAATTATTCGTCAAAATAGCAATTAAAATACTGATAGAAAATGAATTTCTGACAGTCAATCACAGGCTGCCACATGGCACTGAGTCTCCTGCACCTTCCACAACGGGGGACATTGTCTCTACGTGACAAGATTATCTCATATATATTCAATAATTCTCAATTATTTTCACGTCAACATGTAATTCGAATTGTCTCCTGATCTATGTAATTATCTTGGACAATGTCCCCGTGGATGGTCAAATATCTTGGTAGGTTTAAAATACAGTAATTACAACTCAACAAAAATTAAAGAGAAAATTCATAATTGCCTTTTGTAATTGTACAAAAAAAGTCATTTACATGCGGATATGTTATAGAAACCTACCCTCTCTAGTCATGTTTGTAGAGACGGACTTAAAATATAAAGATGATAGAGGCATTATACGAAGCGGGTGTATATCAACGTTGCTTTATCGAAAAATATTGTTAAACACACATAGAATTCAATATAATAGAATAAATAAAACTAAACGAGAATTTTTAACACAACTTATTGTGTAGTTTGGTCGTCCTGAAACTCACTTTATATATTTGAGATTCCCGGTTCGAAATTCGCTATCTAAACGTTTTATATGCCTTTCTAAGAAAAAATATCAAAAAGAATGCAACGACAAAGATTGAACATTGTAAAATCCGGGAAAAAAAATAATATATAGTTGTTGGTTAGTTTAATAAAAATACATATATATAAGAAAATAAATAATAAATTGTATGGGATGAAGTTAGTGTTAAAGTTAGATAAATAGATAAATAAAATGAAAATTAAAAAAAAAAAACAAAAAAAAAGTATGTTGCACAAGGCTGCACGTCCCCTCCCCCTTTTCATTTTCCTTCAATCTCTTGGTTTCCCCCCTCCCATAAGTTATACAATCATCTTCACTTATACATTGTATTTACACACAAACAAAGTACATAGCATAAAGATTAGAAAATCAGGAAAAAACAAGTGAACAAGAAGAGGAAAAAATCTCGAAAAAAACAAGAAAGCAAGAAGAACAACAATAAAAGAAATACTAGGGAGCAAGGGTCCTTGTAGCAACCGAACAACAATCATTTCACACATACAAGATGAGTTTTCTCACTCAGAAATTCTTGGTAACATCCTTTATTTTAAGTTCAATACATGTTAGAATAAGAATTGAGTGTTGAAAAGAAATAACGAGTTTTTGATTGTTTAGACAACTAGTTGCGTCACGAACTTTACGAACTGATTTCACTGAGTTATAATGGTTAGAATTTGATGAAATTGGAAAGAATGGTACACCTCTCTATTATGATCATATAGAACCAAAAATGAGGTAAAATGGACGTACGGTTTAAAAGTTATCATAGTTCAAAGTTCCTGTCCTAGATTTGGCCGAAATTCGAAAAGGTATAATTACGGACTGTTTTTACTGAGTTTTACTTATTAGAATTATATAAAAATTTACATGGTTGTAAATCTCTCTGTTACGGACAGATATAGCTAAAGAGGGGTTAAAACGGACTTACGAGTTGAGAGTTATTGTAGTTTGAAGTTGTTGCCTCAGATTCATCGGAATCCAGAAGGGCAGGACGTTGAAACGTAAAACTGTACTAATTCGTGGGAAATATGAAAATTGGTGTTAAATGAAAGTTTTAGATCTCTCTGTTGTGGACATTTTGAGACCTTACGGAGGTCTATCCGACTTACGGATTGAGAGTTATCGCTGTTTAAAGTTTCTGTCTCGGATCTATCGAGATCCAGGAAGGGAAGCGAATAAAAGTGTAAAATTGTACCAAATGGTACAGAATATGAAAGGATGGTTCATATGGAGACGTGTAGCTCTCTGTTCTCGTCGTTTTGAGATTTTATGGGGCTTGAACGGGTTTACAGATTATGAGTTATGACTATTCTAAGATTTGGTTCTGTTTAATAAAAATTCTGCAGAAACAAATTTCATGTGGCTGTTTTGAGGATAAATTTGTGTTAGTTACCCAAAGTAGTTTTAAATGAAATTTGGTACAGTGAAAGATCTCCGTCTTACCTTAGTTTCCGCTTGAGAAACACCTTAGTTGGAGTTATGGATAAAAAGTTATAATCGTTACAAGTATGAATGACAGAATGTTGGGAAAGAGAATATTATTTATTCGATCTCTGAAAAATATGAAAAAGTGAATACGTGTTCACAAATATATAAATGTATAATGGATCGGGTTGCACGCCGCAACAAAACGTAAAGTGAATAAGCGTTCACAAATACGTAAATATAATGGATCGGGTTGCACGCCGCAACAAAACGTAAAGTGAATATGCGTTCACAAATACGTAAACATAATGGATCGGGTTGCACGCCGCAACAAAACGTAAAGTGAATACGTGTTCACAAATACGTAAATATAATGGATCGGGTTGCACGCCGCAACAAATATGAAAGATGAATACATGTTCACCTATATATATATATATGAAAAGTGAATACGCGTTCACAGATATATAAATGTAACAAACATATGAAAATGCAGGGGAGTGTCTTAACGTATAATACGAGATAAAATGAAGTGTTAGTTAAACTGAGAATTTCCTATGAGGAGTTGCTGCATATTTAAAAGTGTTGTTTTTGCAATATGTTTATTACGTTATAATGTGATTGCACTTGGAATATGGTGGTGTTACTTTGAATTGCAGGGTAAGGTTCTCACTCAGCCCCGGATGGTAGGGCTGACTCTTTATTTAACATGTTTCAGGAAAGCGTGATAGAGGAAAGACTCCCCGCCAAGGCTAGCGATCGTCCTGTAGCCTCTTGTCATACCAAGTACATTGCTTCGGGCTTGGTACTCGTCAGGTTCAGAATGTCAGTTTCAGTGTCTCGGAAAATTCTCGTGTGGGATGGTCTCCCTTCCAACTTAGAATATTTTTTGTCAGTATGTCTATGTAGAAACAATATTTGCACGAGCATGGGCTCGCGTTATGTTTTCAATAAAGTCATAAACAGATTTCTTTATTGTTGCTTTTTATTAATAGCTCTGTATTTGAATATAAGTTTAAATTTCTAAATAAAGAGAATTAAGTGGTGCTCCTGGTGGGAAATAATTGTCCAGATGTCATCACACCCTAAGCAAAGACTTAGGAAAAGTCGGGGCGTGACAAACATAGAACTACAGAGGGACTAAGACAAGTGTTGGACTAGTGCACCAAATCTGCTTTTATGTTTTAGGGTATGTTTGACCAAGTTTTTTTAAAATAGTTTCTGTTTCTTATAAGTAATTTTGCATAAACTATTTCTATAGAATCTGTTAGGGTGTTTGCCTATAATTATAGAAGTATTTATGAGAAACATGAATAATTCCCTGTTTGGCCCATACTTATGCAAAAAAACTAGAATATTTTTTTCAATAGATTTAAAACTATTTAAAATATTATTTTCTATCTATGCTTCTCATCTACCAACATATCTTTGGGGATATGCATTATAAAACTCGATCTATATTCTGACCAGAGTTCCTTCAAAGTCAGTAGAGAAAATCTCATATGAAATATGGAACGACAAGAAGCCAACGCTTAAACCATGCGACCCTGGGTGTGCCTGCATATGTAAAGAAGTTGTTTACTAACACGTTGAAATTCAAAAGAAAGAAGTATTATTTTGTGGGGTATTCAAAGGAAACTAGGGGATACTATTTCTATCTTCTTGTAGAACATAAGGTCATTGTTTTCAGAAATGTAATTTTCCTTGAAGAAGACTATGTCTACATGGAACAGAGTTGTAATAATATAGAACTTGAAGAAATTCAAGAAGCACAAGATAATACGGTTGAACCCTTGTCGCATGACATAGGCAAGGATTCAGTGTGAGTATTTGGTGAAAATTGGGTACTTAGAGTACACCCTTCAGCTAGTGGGAGTGTTGTGAGAGATAGTGCAGAAATGCAAAACTCTCATACACAACCAATGAAAGATGATACAATAGTTGTACATCATCTCATTCAGGAAAGACATGTTGTAGTAGAACGTGTTGTAGTAGGTGCATGTTCGAGTAAGAGAGCTATAGGGAATGACATAGAATGACATGCTCTGATGTATTGTAATGTCATGAAATATTTTCAAATATGAGGAATGAAGCATTATTAATACAAGTTATGAGTTGTCATTATTGTTTAGTTAATCTGCGTTTTCTTGTGGTGTTGCATGCTTATGAACTATAAGAAAAAAATTAAGAGCTAGAGTAGATATTCCGTCTTCTAAAATATGAGTGTGTTTGTCTTCACAGAAAATGGTGAATTCACAAATCCCGGGGGCTCAAAAAGAGGTTCATCACGAAGCTCATGTACCTCCAGTTGACGTAGTGGTGTCTGAAGTAAGCGGAGAAAATGTCGGAGAAAATGTTGGAGAGAACGAGAGTCAAATGGTCCAAGAAACGGTGGGACAAATACTAGATAGACTCATAGAGTTAATGACAGCTGCAGTTCCACACATGGTTACGCCCGCGCTAGTGTCTCATAGCCCGAACAGACGGCCAGGGGCCAGGTGTCACTGCGCGCGGACCAAGAGTGTAGAAGCTCGGCGATGCACGATAGGCTATGAACAAATTTTATGAGGAGAAGAGAACCACTTTACTCGGAAGGACCCCAGCGGCCGATAGTATTTCGATGAAGTTGAAGACTTAATGTTCACGTTGGGATGCGTGGAGGCAGGCGTCAACTTGGTAGGCGCGCGACTAGTGGATGATGCGGGGTTTAGTGAAGGTATTTTAGGAAAAATCGTCTCCGATGTCACCACCAATGACTTGGGGAGGTTGAGCGGCATTCGTTGAAATTCATGCCTAATACGCTCGAGATGCGCTCGGGGCGAGTTTGAACAATTGAAGCAGGTGACGCGATGTACAAGAATATGATACCGATTCGTGAGGTTATCGGCATCTGACAACACACGTATCGTCCTACGAGAAGGAGAGAGTCAGCGATTGTTGAGGTTTAAATGTCACGCCCGAACCGGGGCGTGGATGGTGCCTACACAGGCACCCTTCTACCTTAACAACTAAGTAAACTGCGGAAATTAAATAACACCTATTTTTTCTTTTAAACCAATCGTGCGTGCGAGTAAAGCGACAATTTGTCATCTGATATCATAACAAAAGACCTTTACCGTCGTGAGTCGATCCACGTATGAATACGGACCTCAAGAGTTATCTTGAACTATGACGGACAAGGCCCGTACCCATGCTTGTACAAAGTGCATCTTGAAAGAACTTATACCAAAAGATAAACTCCGACAGAAGGAGCTATCCAAAAACTCTTAGCGGTCCTACACTGCCGATCAAACAACGATACCTAAACTTGTGGCATGAATGCGGCCGAAGGAGAGTCGATCTGAAGAATGTACCAAGTATGTGAAACGATGAAATCTTGTAATGAAATCATAACGATCTAAGCAAAGCAGAGACATGTATGATAGCCAACCTACGATCATAACACATGCGATCATAAGTCGAGGCGCGTACGCAGTCATTTCTAAAATATAACCATGGGTCTCACGCCCACAATATCAATCGTGCGTGGAATCCTTCCTCACCGTGCCATCCATGATATAATATAACGCCCAATAGGCATACACGAACACAAGTCCCACTGTGTCCTAAAAGCATGCGGGCAGTAGGAAGGCGGCGGTGGTAAGCGAGTATAGTGTCTTGGGGTTTACCGCCGTTTATACTCTTACCATCTCTGCGACCGTCAAACAAAACAAGCGGGGTATAATGTCTTGGGGTTTACCTCATTTATACTCTTACCTGGAGAAGGTGGTATAGCGTCTTGGGGTTTACCCACCACATACTCTTACCTATCTCGACCGAGCCATGAACAAAACAAGCGGGGTATAATGTCTTGGGGTTTACCTCATTTATACTCTTACCTAGAGAAGGTGGTATAGCGTCTTGGGGTTACTCACTTATACTCTTTACCTATCTCGTGACCATCAAACAAAACAAGCGGGGTATAATGTCTTGGGGTTTACCCGCCATTTATACTCTTACCTGGAGAAGGTGGTATAAGCGTCTTGGGGTTTACCCGCCTTATACTCTTACCCTATCTCGACCGTGAGTCAAACAACACATAAGCACTACCGGTCTTTTATAAAAATCAGGAATTTAACCCCAGTACTACGAATAGCGGAAGCATACGTGGAATCTCACATCAGCTGTCGGTGCGTCGAGTAACTTACAACAAGACAATGGCCCTCCGGAGAGTCGCGCGTATGATAAAACATAATACTTGCACTCAAAGGCTATCACCGGCACACATAGGCAATTCTCGATTAATCAAGCCAAAGTACTTATCGAAGGCACACATGGAATAATTCTCAATTAACAAGCCAAAGTACTTATCAAGGCACAAATAGAATAATTCTCATTTAACAAGCCAAAGTACTTATCAAGGCACCAATAGAATAATTCTCATTTAACAAGCCAAAGTACTTATCAAGGCACAAATAGAATAATTCTCATTTAACAAGCCAAAGTACTTATCAAGGCACCAATAGAATAATTCTCATTTAACAAGCCAAAGTACTACGTACGTACATTCTTTTCAAAAGACTCCTTTTTTATGTAAAATCCCAAGTTACTAACACCCGTAGTATCAAGGTATGTCTATTTTTCAAAGTAAGTTACTACACCTTTAGAAAATTCATTTCAAAGCTTGGAATCAAGTAACTTCAAATTTTCACAATCTAGGCAACTTATGCCTAATAATCAAAATAGACAACTTTCTTAACCTTCCATAAAGCCGTTATAACCAACTTCCCATAAAGCCGTTATAACCCTTGTAGTTTTAGACATATTCATTCCTTTTTATAACGAGAGACTTATACTTAAAACCAAGTATCACATACTTACAAATCAAGTTCTTAACTTTCAAAATACTTGAGTCTCTTAATATTTAGAAAACAAGTTTCTTACTTTTAAACCTCAAGTAACTCACACTTTAAAACAAGTTACTTCTCTTAAATCATGTCATTTCTCCTCTTTTAAAACAATTAAGTAAATCACTCATTTGACTTCCTAAAGTCATTATAATGACCTTTAGGTTTTGGAACTAAGGCACTTGCCAAAAGATTTGAAACCACTTCCTTTCAAGACTACATGTACTTTAAGTAAAATACTTTTACTTTTAAGAATCCAACTTCACTAAGGCGATGGATTATACAACTTACAATTTAAACATCAAAGTACAATCAAGGAAGAACATAGAACAAATTCTATTTTAGGCAATCCAAATACAACCAAGGAATGGATCATTTAAGGAGTAGGACATACTTTCTTGATCTTAAGGAATCATGCTAGAAGAGGAGATAGTTCACATACATTTTAGGTTAAATCCACAAGCTGCCCGAATCGCGTGCGTAAGTGTCAACCTATAATGGTCACAACAAGACTATCAACTTCTAGTCTCTAACGAGAATAATACTAAGTATACGGCCTCTAATTCTACGGAAAATCGGGCAAAGACTTCCTTTGTTTCTACTCACTTTGCCACCTTTTCAAGGCCGAATACAATAACCAACACGCCACGTTTAAGGCTCAAACAACAACCAAACAGGGGATTACACGCCTACAATACGTGTAAAATTCCGCCCCACAATTCATAATAAGTAGTTTAATGCTCACTAGCCATTCTCGGCCAACTTACATAACCAACAATTCAAAGTCTTTTCCAATCCTTTTCCAATTCCAAGTTCTAAGGTCTAACATGTTATATAGTCATAAACAACTTCAACAACTACAATTTCCTTCTTTATACAACATGCGACGACTTAAACTAATAATCGACTTGAATTGTAATCTTAAAGCTAAACATGCTAGTTTTCGGATTAGGATTCCAATAGTCAATACACTTATCAAACTTCATACTATATAACTCATGCTTTCTAATATCCATAGCTACAACAACAAGTAATCTTAATTACTAAAACGACAAGATTATACCTTTTCAAGCCCTTAAAAATTTCCAAGATTCAAAGTCGCGTCTTAGCAATTCTTAGCTCATTTCCTTAAGTTTCAATCCACTCCAAGCACTCCTTAGAAGTCTATGAAGAACCCATCTTCAAGTTCCAACTTTAAAGTTGAAGAACTCCTTAAGTTTCCGCCTTGCGACTAATACAGCCTGCTTTTTCCGAAATCTTTCTATTGAGATATCCTTACAATACCCTTAGGGACATTGGGTTAAAGTCTTGTGAACAATGGATCAAAACTACAAATTTTTGTGTGGGAGATAAGTGCAAACCCGAGAGGTCTCTTTGAAGAACAAGTTTTGTGATTTTTTTTCTAAGTGTTAGAAGAGCTTGTCTTGCACTAGCTTAGTATATAAAACATATTGGAGGGCTTAGATTAACACACTTGTGTGCTAGGATGAAGAGAAATTAATGCAAAGCCAGTGGATGAGTTGACTTCACAACAATATCAAGCTTTGAAGACTTGATCTTCCTTGATGGTAAATGACCATTTTACCCCTTACAATTTCGACCAAGACCATGTGGGAGGGGTTCCACATGTCGCCCTCTCATTCGTCCATAAAATTCCGTAACCCTCGTGGGCCCCACAAAAATGTAAAATTCCTCGGGTGGGCCCCACATGACCAAATCCGTAAAAATAAATTTACATAATGTTAAAAAGTTTCATACTTCTTCAAGTAATGCATTTTGAGAATTCAATTCTCAACAACGAGCATTTCTCCTTTCCGACGTTCGGAAGATTTTCCGCCGGAAAAATAATTCTTCCTTTCGTACTAATTTCCAAGTCTCGATTCCTTACGTACATTCTCTTATACAAGTCCTGGACTTACGGGGTGTAACATTAAACCCGAACATAGCAGAGAAGGTGGTGGCATTAACCAACGATCGAACTTATCTTCAGATTGTCGATATGGCTTTGAGGGTAGAAGGTTTCGCTAAAGCAAAAAGAGAATATTCGCAGAAGAGATTTCGGACGTCAGGATCATTTAACCAGAGTCAAAATCAGAAGTAGGAGTTTAGTAAGGGATATTCAGGACCGAACAAATCTGTGGGCCAGTCTTATTTCAAGTCTAAGGGCCACAATTGGTCTAATTACCAAGGTAGCAAGGACAAGGCCACCAACCCTAACACAGGATGTGACAAACCGATTTGTAAGATTTGTCAAAGTAAACACATTGGAGAATGTCGGCTCTTAACGAAGGCATGTTATAGCTGTGGAGAGTCAGGCCACTATGCTAGAGATTGCAAGAAGAGGACCCAAACTCAATCTATTCAGGGGAGGTCAGAAGCAACCACAACTGCATACAGGAAATCGTGAAACCAACTCGCGAGCGGGAGGTCAACAACCCAACAATTCTAATCGGCTCTACGCTTTGCCCGGAGGAATGAGGCGAAACATCTAATCACGGTGGTCGGTGTATTTTACTGGTCTCGAGTATTCCTGCATTTGTATTATATGATCCCGGCTCTACATTTTCATATGTGTCAATGGGCTTTGCTAAGAATTTACGTAGAACCTTCTTATTTAAGTGAACCTTTTGAGGTTATGACACCAGTAGGGGCCTCAATTTGGGCCTCTCGGGTGGTAAATAATTTCCCATTATAAGTGAATGGTAGGGGAACAGTGGTGAACCTAGTACTACTTGATATGGTAGACTTCGATGTCATTTTGGGTATGGATTGGTTGTCGGCATGTTATGCCATTTTAGATTGTCGGCGAAAGATAGTGAGATTAACTTTTCCCGGAGAACCAGAAGTTGTTATAAGGGGCAGGATTGGAATATCCTCATATCAGTTTATTTCCTACCTTGGGGCTCAAAAGTTATTGAGAAGTCACAGAGTGGAGTACGCATATCTGGCTAATATAGTGGATACCCAAAAAGAATCCCCAACAGTGAATGATGTTCCTATTGTTCGAAATTTTCCGGAGGTTTTTCCTGAAGATCTTTCAGGCCTTCCTCCGGATAGAGAAGTGGAGTTTGCTATAGAGTTAATTCCGGGTACACGACCCATTTCTATTCCTCCATATCGAATGGCCCCAGCTGAATTGAGGGAGTTAAAAGAACAATTGAAGGATCTTCTGGATAAAGGTTTTATAAGGCCAAGTGTTTCCCCTTGGGTTGCACCAGTCCTGTTTGTGAAAAAGAAAGACGGATCGCTCTGAATGTGCATCGATTATCGACAGCTCAATAAGGTCACGATCAAGAACCGATACCCATTACCAAGAATCGATGATCTTTTTGACCAACTTCAGGGAGCTAGCTATTTTTCCAAGATTGATCTTCGTTCGGAATATCATCAGCTGAAAATAAATCCAGATGATATATCCAAAACAACCTTTAGAACCCGATACAGTCATTATGAGTTCTTGATCATGTCTTTTGGGTTAACCAATGCCCCAACGGCTTTTATGGATTTAATGAACAGAATCTTCAAACCATTTCTAGTTTTGTTTGTGATTGTGTTCATAGATGATATCTTAATTTACAGTAAGAGTGTTGAACATGAAGAACATCGGAGGGTAGTGCTTCAAGTCTTGAAACAGGAGAAACTATATGCTAAATTTTCAAAGTGTGAATTTTGGTTGGAAAATGTAGCCTTTTTGGGTCATGTTGTGTCAAGGGATGTAATTATGGTAGACCCCCAGAAGATAGAAGCAGTGAAGAACTGGCCAAAATCGACCACTCCGACAGAGGTTAGAAGTTTCTTGGGTTTGGCTGGGTATTATAGAAGATTCGTAAAAGGTTTTTCTAGTCTTGCTGCTTCATTGACCCGATTGACTCAAAAAGTGGTTCAGCACGAGTGGTCAGAAGCATGTGAAACAAGTTTTCAGAAACTAAATGAATTGTTGACTACTGCACCAGTCCTAACCTTACCATCGGGACAAGAAGGGTTCACAGTCTATTGTGATGCCTCTAGAATTGGGTTAGGATATGTCTTGATGAAGTTTGGAAAGGTTATTGCGTATGCATCTAGACAGTTGAAGATACATGAGAAGAATTACCCAACTCATGACTTGGAATTAGATGCGGTGGTGTTTTCCTTACGAATATGGAGACATTATTTGTATGGTGTGCATGTGGACATATTTACAGATCATAAGTGTTACACCCCGTATTTACAGGACATGTTTTTAGAACGTACGTGAGAATCCCAAATGTTAAGATTAGAGACTTGTAAAAATTTATCGGAATTATGGAATTGTCGGAAAACATAATATTGTGACGAATGGGAGGGCGACACGTGTCACCCCCCCTTATGTTGCCTTGGACGAATTTAGGCATGGACAAAAGGGTCATTTGACCATTGTTAGGAAGACAAAGTCTTGCAAGTTGAAGAGCTTGACAATGTTGACTTAGTCAATGGGACCACAAGTCTTGATATTTAAAAAAATTTCATCCAAACCACACATTTGTGCACGTCTTGACCCTCCATTGAACTATATAGTAGTACTAGTAGCAAGACAACTTCTATACTTAGCCAAATTTTCAAGAAATTCGAAGCACACTACTAGGAGCTCTCGGGTTCTACAAGAAAGAAAAAGAAAAAAATTTGTTTGTTGTCCAATAAGCTCCACACTTTAAACCAAGGTTCATGAGGGTATTGTAAGGGTATCTCAGTAGAAAGATCCCGGAAAAATAGCGTTTTCGTATTAGTCGCAAGGTGAAAACCTAGTTGCTTTTCTAGGTTTTGATTGAAAGATTTAAGGGAAGTGGTTTGTGATATTCTAAGGGTCTCAAGTGGCGGATTGAAGTGTCTAGAAGAGACTCTAAGTTGCTAGGGAGCGACTTCGGATTTGAAGTTGGACTAAGACTCGTTGAGGTAATAATCTTGTCTATTAAAGTATTACAAGATTATATATTGTTGTTAGCCTTACATGTTTGCTAGCATGAAGTATATGTGTTGAAGTTTTATAAGTGTTATGGATTGTTGTAGCCTAAAATCCGAAATGACATATTAGCCATTTGAAGTTGGATTACAATTTGGTCGTATTTAGAATCGTCGCATGTTACTTACTTGAAGATTATAGTAGTTATAATCGATTGCGACTTGATATTATGTTATGCTAACAACTTGGATTGAAAAGGAAATTGGATAAGAATTGGTATTGTTGTATCCCAAGATTGTCGGATTTACACTTATTGTTGTATTAGTTTGATATCAATTGTGGGGCGGAATTTTACACGTCTAGTAGGCGTGTAATCCCCTATTGTTAATTGCATTGTTGGGCCTTAAATGTGGCGTGTTTGGTTATTGAATTCGGCCTTGAAAAAAATGGCAAAGTATGTAGAAACAAAGGAAGTGCTGTCCGATTTTCCGTAGAATTTAGTGACTTTGCACTTATAATATTCTACGTCTAAAGTAAGAAGTTAATGGACGTATTATGGCCATTATAGTTTGAAGTACTAAGTATAGCGTATTCTACTTGAATGATGGAATAACTATCAAGGTGGAAGTACTTTGGAGCATTTTGCTACTTGTCGATAATCGTCGCGAGGTATGTGAACCTCTTCCTTCTTTTGGCATGATTCTATGTATGGAATATACACGTGGTAATATTTCATGTTCCCTCCTACTCTTAGAAGTTAAGAGGTATGTATGTGATTTACTATATGTAAAGGTTATGTCTAGGTTATCCTAAGTTCTTACCAAGTCTTATGGGGGATGTTGGTAAGAGTCGTTAGGAGGTATTTGGAGCCAAGTTGACTTGGCTAATTTTACGGCACAAATGAGAATAAGTATCGAACAAACCATTGCAGCGTTAATAAAAGAAAATGTAATGACAATTGATTATATTAAAATGAGTAGAATTTTCCATCTGCATAAAAACTAAGATAAGACAAAATTGTATTACATTTTCTAGATCATGACTACTTGAATGAGATCGTTATAAATAAGTGTAACTTATTCACAACGCACCAAAGTATATGTTACTTAATTTAAAAGAGTTTACGTATGAAGTTTTTAAGACTATGAACCTTGAATTCTTAAAAGGTTAAGAAACTTTATTTTTCAAGTTATGGGACTTGATTTCTAAAGGAAGAAATGACTTGATTTAATTGTATAGAATACATGATTTGGAAAGCATGGATTTCTTGATATTCTAAAGATAAGAGATCTTAAATTCTAAGTTAAGAAACCTGATTTCTAAGGTTAAGAAACTTGAGGTATTTTAAAAGTTACGTAACTTGATTTGAAAGTATAAGTCTCCTGGTTATAAAAAGAATGAATTAGTCTAAGGCATAAAGTTAGTATAACGACTTTATGGGAAGTTGGTTATAATAACTTTATGGAAGATTAAGAGAATGATTTTCTCTAGTAATATAAACAAATAATGACTTGAAATAAAGAAGGGCAAATTGTTTTAAAGGTACCAATTGCTTAAGGTTTTAAGGAAGAAGTCACGTGATTTAGAAGCTGGTAAATGTATTTCTAAAAGGTATTGTGACTTGTCTTGAAAAGTAGATATGACTTGATACTACGGTTGATAGTATCTTGGAAGTTTTATTTGAAAAAAAAAAGTCATTTTGTTTAAAGGAGTAGATGTACGTAGTATGTTGGGTTAAATTCACAGATTTTTATATGACATTACCGCGTCCCAGGAATGGGACGGGCAGTATACCTTTATGGGCAGACTATATGACATTACCGCGTCGAGAATGGTAGGCGCGTTATACCTTTATGGCGGACTATATGACATTACGCGTCGAGAATGGTAGGCGTTATACCTTTATGGGCAGACTATATGATATTACCGCGTCCCAGGAATGGGCCGGACAGTATACCTATGTGACTTTATCGCGTCCCAGATTGGGCCGGGCAGTATAGGCGTCCCTCCATAAAAGGCCGGATTTATGTTATGTAAGGTAAGTAAGTTATATGGTAATGAACTTGATGATTTTCCTAAGTATGTACGTAAGAAAGTGACTATAACTTTTATTGAAAAATGGGAAAAGATAATAAGGTACGATTAAGTTCACGAGATGGTAATGACATGGTAGGTTCAGGTATTTACCTTTTTTACACTTACCTCTGTCATGCTTTTATACATATATGTTTTAATTGTTGTACCTTACTTCCGTTCCATATTAAATTTTGTTGTCGACCCCCGAAGCTGCGTTAAATGCCGCAGTATTAGGTGCAGTTGGTGATCCTTGCTCTTAGGATCTCGGTTGATTTTGGGAAAAAACTCCATTTACTCGGAGGCTTATCTCTTGATGCAGTTTCCCTGGGTTGTAGATTCACGTATATTCGTGGTATGGCGGGGCCTGTCCACTTGTTGTTATGTTAAAACTCTTAGAGGTGCAGAGTCACATGTGTGGGTCGATTTGTAAAGGAAATGAGGCAACTGCTTCGGTTGTATATATATATATATATATATATATATATGTCCAGGAAGGTAGCCCTATCGGCTAACATGTTGTTTTACTTCTGTTGTTTTATTTTATAAGTTTCATGTATGTTCCGCTGATTATCTCTGATGTATACCTGTAAGGGTTTCCAGGTAGGGCACTAGTCGCGGGCCCGGGGTCGGGTCGTGACAATAAGAGTTTGCAGTACATAACCACGCAGAAGGATTTGAATCTTCGACAAAGAAGATGGTTAGAGTTGTTTAAGGATTATGACCTTAGTATTCTTTACCATCCTGGAAAGCCAACGTGGTGGTTGACGCGCTCAGTAGGAGATAAATGGGAAACTTGGCCCATTTGGCAATACAAATGAGGGGTATTGTTCATGAGGTACAAAAATTGGGAAACCTCGGGGTTAGTTTAACTGAGATTGGTAAAGGTAGGGTGGTGGTACATGATACCTCGCATTCTGCCTTAGCTTCAGAAATAAAAGAAAGTCAGTTTGAGGATACGGAGTTTGTTGGTTTTCGGGAGAGGATTCAACAGGGAAAACTTTCACAGTTTACATTGGGAGATAATGACGGAACCCTTCGGTATAAGGGTAGATTATGTGTTCCTAAGGTAAAGGATCTAAGGAGGAAGATCTTAGATGAGGGTCACAACATAAGATATTCCGTTCATCCAGGGTCAACAAAAATGTATCAGGACCTCAAGGCAAATTACTTGTGGGACGGGATGAAGAAAGACATTGCGGAGTTTGTCGGGAAGTGTCTTATATGTCAGCAGGTGAAAGCTGAACATCAAAAACATGGCGGATTACTTCAGGACATTGGAGTCCCCATGTGGAAATGGGAGGCGATTCATATGGATTTTCTAACTGGTCTACCGAAAACTCGAAAAGGGTATGATTCTATTTGGGTGATTGTTGATCGACTTACAAAGTCAACTCATTTCTTACCGGTCAAGACTACGTATCGCGCACCACAGTACGCACAAATTTATTTGAAGGAGATTGTGCGGTTACACGGGATTCCCTTACAAATTATTTCAGATAGGGGTTCCCAGTTCACCTCACATTTTTGACAAAGTTTTCAGCAGGGTCTCGGGACAAAAGTTAAGTTAAGCACGTCTTTCCACCCGCAAACAGATGGGCAAGCTGAGCGAACAATTCAAACACTTGAGGACATGTTGCGATCTTGTGTGTTAGATTTTCAGGGAAGCTGGTTGGACCATCTATGTCTAATTGAGTTACTTTCTGACAATAGTTTTCACTCTATCATACAAATGACCCCGTTTGAAGCATTATATGGACGAAAATGTAGGTCTCCACTTGGATGGTTCGAGGTGGGTGAGACGCAATTGTTCGGACCTGAAGTCATTCAGGAAACAAATGATAAAGTACAGATGATTCGGGAGCGGATCAAAACAACTCATAGCCGTCATAAGTCCTATACGGATCATCGAAAAAGAGATCTTGAATTCCAAGAGGGGGAGAAAATATTTTTAAAAGTGTCCTCAATGAAGGGAGTGATACACCTTGGTAAGAAAGGAAAATTGAGCCCAAGGTTTATTGGGTCATATGAGATCTTGCGAAGAGTGGGGAATGTGGCTTACGAATTAGCACTTCCACAAGAGCTGGAAGCAGTGCATCCGGTATTTCATGTGTCAATGTTACGAAAATACTTGCACGATCCAAGTCACGTCATCCTTCCCAGGAGATAATTCTTAATGAGGAGCTTCAATATGAAGAAGTTCCGGTAAAAATACTTGATAGGAAGGTTAAGCGCCTTAGGAATAAAGATATTGCTTCCGTGAATGTCCTATGGAGGAACCACTCCATCGAGGAAGCCACCTGGGAAGCCGAGGACGCGATAAAAGTCAAATATTCATTCCTCTTTGACTAAGGTAATGAAAAAAATGTGTTACATAGTACTCCATATGTGTGCTATTTGCGTGTGTCTATATGCATGTGTTACAACCTTATTCACATTCGAGGACGAATGCTGCTTAAGGAAGGGAGAATGTTAAGTCATAAATTAGTGTTACAATAACAATAAACATTATTGTATCTGTGTGATTATGTTACGACCTTATTCACATTCGAGGACGAATGTTGTTGCTTAAGGAAGGGGGAATGTGAAGTCCCAAATTATTGTTACCTTTTTCACATTCGAGGACGAATGTTGCTTAAGGAAGGGAGAATGTGAAGCCCTAAATTAGTGTTACAATAACAATAAACATTATTGTGTCTATGTGATTATGTTACGGCCTTATTCACATTCGAGGACGAATGTTGCTTAAGGAGGAGAGAATGTAAAATACGAAAAATAATAATAATATATAGTTGTTGGTTGGTTTAATAAAAATACATATATATAAGAAAACAAAGAATAAATTGCATGGGATGGAGTTAGTGTTAAAGTTAGATAAATAGATAGATAAAATGAAAATTAAAAAAAAACAAAAAAAAAAACAAAAAAAAAGTATGCTGCACAAGGCAGTGTGCACGTCCCTCCCCCCTTCATTTCCCTTCAATCTCTTGGCTTTCCCCCTCCCATAAGTTATATAATCATCTCCACTTATACATTGTATTTACACACAAACAAAATACATAACATAAAGATTAGAAAATCAGGAAAAAACAAGTGAACAAGAAGAGGAAAAATTTAGAAAAAAACAAGAGAGCAAGAAGAACAACAATAAAAGAAATACTAGGGAGCAAGGATCCCTTGTAGCAACCGAACAACAATCATTTCACACATACAAGGTGAGTTTTGAAAAGAAATAACGAGCTTTTGATTGTTTAGACAACTAGTTGCGTCACGAACTTTACGAACTGGTTTCACTTAGTTATAATGGTTAGAATTTGATGAAATTATAAAGAATGGTACACCTCTCTATTATGATCATATAGAACCAAAAATGAGGTAAAATGTACATACGGTTTAAAAGTTATCATAGTTCAAAGTTCCTGCCCTAGATTTGGCCGAAATTCATAAAGGTATAATTACAGACTGTTTTTATTGAGTTTTACTTATTAGAATTATACAAAAATTTACATGGTTGTAAATATCTCTGTTACGGACAGATATAGCTAAAGAGGGGTTACAACGGACTTACGAGTTGAGAGTTATTGTAGTTTGAAGTTGTTGCCTCGGATTCATCAGAATCCAGAAGGTCATGACGTTGAAATGTAAAACTGTACTAATTAGTGGGAAATATGAAAATTGGTGTTAAATGAAAGTTCTATATCTCTCTGTTTTGGACATTTTGAGACCTTACGGAGGTCTATACGACTTACAGATTGAGAGTTATCGTTGTTTTAAGTTTATGTCTCGGATCTATCGAGATCCAGGAAGGGAAGCGAATAAAAGTGTAAAACTGTACCAAATGGTACATAATATGAAAGGATGGTTCACATGGAGACGTGTAGCTCTCTGTTCTCGTCGTTTTGAGATTTTATGGGGCTTGAACGGGTTTACAGATTAGGAGTTATGACTATTCTATGATTTGGTTCTGTTTAATAAAAATTCTGTCGAAACAAATTTCATGTGGCTGTTTTGAGGATAAATTTGTGTTAGTTACCCAAAATAGTTTTAAATGAAATTTGGTGCAGTGAAAGATCCCCGTCTTACCTTAGTTTTCGCTTGAGAAACACCTTAGTTGGAGTTATGGATAAAAAGTTATAATCGTTACAATTATGAATGATAGAATGTTGGGAAAGAGAATATTATTTATTCGATCTTCTGAAAAATATGAAAAAGTGAATACGTGTTCAAATAAATATATAAATGTATAATGGATCGGGTTGCACGCCGCAACAAAACGTAATGTGAATACGCGTTCACAAATACGTAAATATAATGGATCGGGTTGCGCGCCGCAACAAAACGTAAAGTGAATATGCGTTCACAAATACGTAAACATAATGGATCAGGTTGCACGCCGCAACAAAACGTAAAGTGAATACGTGTTCACAAATACGTAAATATAATGGATCGGGTTGCACGCCGCCACAAATATGAAAGATGAATACATGTTCACCTATATATAAATATGAAAAGTGAATACGCACTCACATATATATAAATGTAACAAACATATGGAAATGCAGGGGAGTGTCTTAACGTATAATACGAGATAAAATGAAGTGTTAGTTAAACTGAGAATTTCCTATGAGGAGTTGTTGCATATTTAAAAGTGTCGTAACCTGATATGTTTTTGCAATATGCTTATTACGTTATAATGTGATTGCACTTGGAATATGGTGGTGTTACTTTGAATTGCAGGGTAAGGTTCTCACTCAGTCCCGGATGGTAGGGCTGACTCTTTATTTAACATGTTTCAGGAAAGCGTGATAGAGGAAAGACTCCCCGCCAAGGCTAGCGATCGTCCCGCAGCCTCTTGTCATACCAAGTCCATTGCTTCGGGCTTGGTACTCGTCAGGTTTAGAATATCAGTTTTAGTGTCTCGGGAAATGTCTGTGTGGGATGGTCTCCCTTCCAACTTAAAATAATCTTTGTCAGTATGTCTATGTAGAAACAATATTTGTACAAGCATGGGCTCGCGTTATGTTTTCAATAAAGTCATAAACAGATTTCTTTATTGTTGTTTTTATTAATAGCTCTGTATTTGAATTTAAGTTTAAATTTCTAAATAAAGAGAATTAAATGGTGCTCCTGGTGGGAAATAATTGTCCAGGTGTCATCACGTCCTAAGTAAAGGCTTAGGAAAAGTCAGGGCGTGACAAACATATAACTACAGAGGGACTAAGACAAGTGTTGGACTAGTGCACCAAATCTGCTTATATGTTTTAGGGTATGTTTGACCAAGTTTTTTTAAAATAGTTTCTGTTTCTTATAAGTAATTTTGCATAAACTGTTTCTAGAGAATTTGTTAGGGTGTTTGGCCTATAATTATAGAAGTATTTATGAGAAACATGAATAATTCCCTGTTCGGCCCATACTTATGCAAAAAAACTAGAATATTTTTTTCAATAGATTTAAAACTATTTAAAATATTATTTTCTATCTATGCTTCTCATCTACCAACATATCTTTGGGGATATGCATTACAAAGCTCGATCTATATTCTGACCAGAGTTTCTTCAAAGTCAGTAGAGAAAACCCCATATGAAATATGGAACGACAAAAAGTCAGCGCTTAAACCATGCGACCCTGGGTGTGCCTGCATATGTAAAGAAGTTGTTTACTAACAAGTTGGAATTCAAAAGTAAGAAGTATTATTTTGTGGGGGTATCCTAATGAAACTAGGGGATACTATTTCTATCTTCTTGTAGAACATAAGGTCATTATTTCCAGAAATGTAATTTTCCTTGAAGAAGACTATGTCTACATGGAACAGAGTTGTAATAATATAGAACTTGAAGAAATTCAAGAATCACAAGATAATACGGTTGAACCCTTGTCGCATGACATAGGCAATGATTCAGTGTGAGTATTTGGTGAAAATTGGGTACTTAGAGTACACCCATCAGCTAGTGGGAGTGTTGTGAGAGATATTGCAGAAATGCAATACTCTCATACACAACCAATGAAAGATGATACAATAGTTGTACATCATCTCATTCAGGAAAGACATGAAAATGACATTCCTGAAAGTTATCAAAGTGGTGGATTGTCCAACACACAAACACATGCTCACCATCAAAATACAACAAACACTGAAACACATAATATTCAACTATGTAAGACCATTATGACTCATCGTCCGCCTGAAAGACGTAATCTCCTTGTTGAAATAAATATTGAGATAGATATTCCTGATGACGATGAACATACAACATACAGTGAAACTATGTCAGACATTGATTCACAAAATGGCAAGAAGTCATGAAATTCGAAATGGACTCGATGTACATGATTGATTTTCCAATAGGGGTTAGATCCATATGATGCAAATGTGTCTTCAAGAAGAAGATTGATGCATATGACATGGTACAAACTTATAAGACAAAATTGGTGGTTAAATGTTATAATTAACGGCCTGGGGTCGATTATGATGAAACTTTTTCACCTGTTGCGAATATTAAGTCTATTCGAATTTTGCTTGCAATAGTTGCATACTATAATTATGATTTTTGGCAAATGGATGTTAAAACTATCTTCTTCAATGATAATCTAATTGATGATGTGTGTATGATACAACCAGATAGTTTTACATTTGAGACTCAGCCCAAATAAGTATGCAAACTACAGAAGTCCATTTATAGACTTAAGCAAGCCTCAAGGAGTTGAAATATTTGCTTTGACAAAACAGTCAAATCGTTTGACTTTGTCATAAGCAAAAAAGATCTATGCGTTTATAGCAAACACACATATGAGAGTATTGTATTCATTGTTATATATGTATATGGCATATTAATAATGAGAGATGATAAGACTATCATGCAATAAGTCAAGGAATGATTATCAATCACCTTCATGATGAAAGACTTAGGTGAAGCCTATTACATTTTTGGAATTATGATCTACAGAGATGGACCTAATAGATTGTTGTGGCTTTCATAATATGTATACATAGACAAAGTGTTAAGACGATTCTCTATGGAAATTCCAAGAAGGGAGGTCTTTCTATAGGCTAAGGCATCAAGTTATCAAAGAATGATAGTCATTCTACTGTTGCAGAACTTGAACGCATGAAAAGTATCCTATATAATTCAGCTATATGGTCAATCATGTATGTCATGATATGTACGAGGCCAGATGTGGCCTATGCACTTAGCATGACTTACGAATTCCAACAGAATCATGGGGAGGAACACTGGAAAGTTGTCAAAGGTATTCTTAAGTATCTTAGACGAACTAAAGAAAATTTCTTAATCTATGGTGGACAAGAAAAACTTGTAGCCTAGGTACACTGATGCTAGCTTCCAGACAGATGTTGATGACTTCAAATCTCAGTCTGGTTATGCCTTCATTTTAAATGATAGAGTAGTGAGTTGGAAAAGTTTCAAGCAAGCTACAACTGCTGATTCGACAACTGAAACCGAGTACATTGCTAGATCAGAAGTTGGTAAGGAAGTTGTTTCGATATCTGAGTTCTTGAAAGAACTATGGGTTGTTCCAAGTGCCATTTGTCCAATAATAATTTATTGTGACAATATCGGTGCGATTGCTCATGCTAAGGAACCAAGATCAACAAACAGAAATAAACATGTACCAATGAAATACCACATACTCAGGGAGGTGATGAAGACTAAAGAAATAAGATTAGACTACGTTTCAACAGATGAAAATCTAGCTGACCCGTTTACTAAATCATTAAGTTTAGTCAAGCATGATGGTCATTTTAAAAATATGGGCATTAAATACGTTGGAGATAAGCTCTAGGCCAAGTGATAGATTAAAAGTATGTATGTCACAAAGACAATAATTTAGGGACAAATATACTTGAACACATTCATATTATTTATGAGATTAATATATTTTGGCATTTGAAATTACTCAATTATGATTTTGATTGTTCGTGATTACTCATTAATGTGTATCCCTTGAGCTTAGGTTGTCATTAATAAAGTGAGATATTAATGATAAAGCGTAACTCTCAAAATAACCTCGTCTGATGATCATTGAGAATGAGATATCAATGATATGTTATAAGTCGACATGTGATATGCATCACATTCTTATAGAATGTAGTATGTCTCACTTACTACTAGTAATGACTACTAGTGATGGACACATGGATGCTCTCAGAGGGTATTAATATACCATGCTGATAACTGTTTGTTATACATGTCTAGAGTATTATCATCATGTGGGAGATAAAGGTCAATACGCACCTGATCTACAGAGTAATTTGCCCCTGTCATGAGCTTAAATTTCTTACAGTGCGATGTAAACTAAGGTGGTAGTTGAGCCAAGAATATGATTCATTCATAGATTGAATATTCGAGAAAGAACACTCAACTTCTCAGTAATATTAGGTCAACGAAGTCATTGGCCAATGCAAGAGACATACTTAGGATATGGTCTGATTGTCGACTAATATAGATGAGATAAAAGGATCGAGCCATTTGGATAGACACATGACAAATCCTAAGCTTGATCGAGTGTGTCGCGAGTGAAAGGAATTTATCATTTCACATAAAGGTTGTGTTTACAGGAGTCATGTAAACGTACTTCACATACTGAGTTCGTCATACTGCGCAACCTAGGAGTTATGTATAAACCTTAATTTGATTAGTGTCGATGTGTGAAGGCCTAAAGAGTCACACTAAGTCGATTGTCTTTTCGGTCTAAGGGTATATTGAGAGAGTATAAAATATTCGATTTAGAATCGAGATATTTAAACCAATAATAAATTATGAAATAATTTTCATTTGATAGAAATTATTTAATTAACCCAAAATTGAATTTCAGACTTAAATTAAAATGTCTTTGAGTATAACGATTGAGGCAGTAGGCTTATCGACGATGGGTCAATCCAGTGACCCACTACATTTCGGGATTTGGATCAGGCTTGGAGCCCAATCCTAATAAAAAATTAACATAAACCACTAATATATAATCAATACTTAACCCCATAAACTAGGTTACTCAATTCTTACCTCAAACTCTGCCAAAATTTACTGGCTTTCCTAACAGAGGAGTATACCACAACAAGACTTGCAGTTGAAAGGATAATCGTGTGCGCTCCATATAGTAAAGACTCCAGACATCACAAACTGTAAGTTATGTTTATGTCTTTGCAGATTTCAATTGTAACATAATCATACCAGACATAATTGTTGGATTAAGTAAGTTGAATAAAAAATTTAAACTTTCGATGTGTTTTACTTACACGTTTTTAGACCTAACAAAACACTACATGACGTACAACAAATATGGTCAGTTTAGAACATTAATTTATTACTATTAATTAAATTATGTTGTCGATATGACGATGAGCGCTCAATATTGAATACATCAAGAATAAGGATTTGTTTGACTTTAATATTGTGTTAAAATAAATAAACTTTGGGATTAACTCAAGTTCCAAATGTAAATTTTGAACATGTGAGTATCATGAGTGGCAGAGCTACGAATTTTGATATACAAACTCAAGATAATACAAGAATGAGACGTTTGAGATTGAACTTATGTCTTAAAATAATTTTGAACCTTTTTACTATTACACTATATCTTATGTCAAGGAGATTCAACAATTTATATACGTACGTACGAAAAGAAATTATTTTTACCCTAGTTTTGTAGTATAACTTTTTAACGAAAGTTATTAGAACAGAATAAAAGCTAAATTAATACCAAATTCAAGACAAAAGTGAATATTGGAACAGAATAACAGCTAAAGAACAAACCTTTGTTAAATGTTTACAACATTAAAAAAGAACAGCAAGTTCCAAGACAGCTCTGCGCCATGACGATGAACTTTATCCTTGTGTTTTTACACTATACATATTTTTCATAATCCCTTAAAATTTAAGTAGTAGTATTAGTAATGTAAAATTTGTCACTGTCCGTGGAATTAACTCCAATAATAAGTAGGATATTATATCTCCATTTATAGCTCTACTTCTTCTCTGGATAAGTCCACATTCAAATTTAACTCTTCATTTTATTAAGGCTGTTTTTGGGGCCGTGCGAGATGTGCTATCGCATAGGGCCTCCGAAAAAGTGAAAATATTTAGTTTTTTTATTAAATAGTATTAATCAAAATTTATTGTAAAGACTCATAATTTACAGGTCTTAGCCCAATCAAAATAAAGTTATTCAATTTCAGTGACGCGCGCATGTGGATGCCCCAACTTCAGATTATTAAATTCGTATATTTACTTATATTAAGGACCCACTTTTACGAATTAGAACATGATCCCAAAATATTTGAGACGACACTGATTCTAATGTGTCTATTTTCAGTTCTGTTATAGGTTCTTGTTAAGGATGATATAAATAGTTAAGGTGTAAAAATTATTTAATATTCAAAAAATATTTTAATTAATAATATTTATATTCGTGCTTTTAAAATTATATAAATATAAATTAATTATATTTATTGATGTAGAATAAACATCAATGTTACGGCCTACGGATACGTTTTTACCACGCTGTTGAACTAAAGTTCAATGAACTTTATTAGAGATGCCCGCACGTGACCTAATTTCCGTTGAGCATATCAACCTCCGTTTGGCTTTGGCAGTTACTGAAGGACCAAAGCGCACTAAAATAGTAAACTTAAAAGTGCATTTATGCTCAATGTAATATTCAAGGACCAAATGAAACTATCCCCTTAAAGTTTAGGGACTGTTTCAGTTAAAAGCTTATTTCGATTACTTTATCTCTCTCTAGGGGGCTCATCAATTTCTCTCTGACAGCACCGCAATTTCTATCGCCGATTCAAAACCCTAGAATTCCGATAACCGAACGGTCGGTTCCGAGCTCCATTGTTATCAGCATCGACATTTGGGTAAGTTTACTTAACAATTTTCTCCCATACCTTATGATGAGCCCTAATTTTCTTCATCTCTGTGAAATGCACTGTTTTTAATCGGATGAAATCGTTTTTTTACCGCTTTTGGTGTTTCCGGCGTGGTTACAGTGAATTTAACAGCTTGTATTATCAGTTTTGTTCTTGATTGAGTAAATCTCTGTATTATGAATCTATGGTGCTAGCTGACTGTTTTTAAGATAAAAATGATGTCTTTTTATAATTAGACTCTCTAACCCACAATTTAGAATTTATGTATGTTCTTTGTATTGACTGTGACGAGGAAGGTTGTGCCAAAGTGCAATGTGAGTGGACGGTTAGCACTAATCTGCAGGTTTAAGTGGGAATTAAATGAAATCTATCTTTGCAACTTCTGTGATAGTTTAAAGTTAGTTACTTTATGGAAAAAATTATGTTACTTTAGGTGTAATTTTCTTCTGGGATGATAATTTATCGATTTAACTGTTGGAATTTATCAAAAGTAAAAGCAAGAAAAAGAACTATTGGAATAGGATATGTTGGAAGAACAAATTTTAAGATATTGTCTTCATTTATAGTTAGAAAATGAGGGTTGTTCTTAGATGTGGTGGCTCTGGTGGATTTAATTGCTAAAGTCAGTATCTTTTGTTGTGAGGGTAACTAGTCTCACTTGTTATCAATTTCTTCTCAAGTTCTTTTTGTGTGTGTCGTTCTCAAAAATCAGTAACTTTGAAAATGCATTATCATTGATATAAACGTAAGGAATCAATTAGCAGAGACGCAGCGTATGATTCTAGTAAAAAACGTTTATATAAATATGGTGGCTCAAAGTGTCAATAGTGCCAAATTGAAAAGACATTTATATAAAAAATTCTTACATCCGACCGCCTTTTCATCTCAAATATCACGAAGAGCCTGACAATGTGGCACTTACCACATGATTTTACAACTTTTAATTAAAACTTGAATGATCTTCTCGCAGGAGTTCACAGACAGATGATAATAGTTATACAAAGTGACTATGTATATGTTCTGATAGTACATTGATTGTAATGCCAAACATTAGAAGATTCAGTTGCAAAATTTTACAGTCAAAGGTTCTGGAAAATCATCTATGCCTGGCAATGAATTTGGAGATAGTGTTCACAATTTTTTTGCACAAGATAGCTCGTCACAATTACATCATAATTCCCCGGTAGCGGATGTCAATTGGCCAACTTCAAGGGGCAATATGTGGGCTGGAAATCAGAGACAGATAGGTGTACTGAGTTCCAACACGAAAAATTACAACTTGCAGAACTCCGGTAAATTAACATGTAGTGTGCTCTCTAAAACATTAATTGCTTGGTGAATGGCTGTGTTTGATCTGTTACTTTTCCTGCATGCAGACGCTGGGAGAGGAATAAGCAGTTACCCATTCAATGAGCAGCATGGTTTAAATTTTACACAGCCAATTCCGAGGCCTGAGTTTTCTAAAAGTCAGTCACAAAGCCAGCAGCCAAATTTGAATGGCTACATGTATGGTAATCAGTTTTACCAGACAAGGCAGGATGAAACAGACTTTCCTGCTGTGGATACTAGTTCTGATCAACGTAATATAGCCTCAGGAGGCTCATCTTTTCTTGAGTCGCAGCAATGGTTGGGTCCTGAGCAGCACACAAGAGTATCTGTTAGATCAGAACCTTCGGATAGTTCTGTGAGTGGAGATATTTTTGGTGGTCAGCAAATCTCTCATCAGCAATCAAACATGCTGCATTCTTTGCAGCGGCAGCAGTCTGGGATTAATGACATGCAGCAATTTCAACAGCAGGTTATGTTCATGAAGATGCAAGAATTTCAGAGACAACAGCAACTTCATCAACTAGAAGCAAGGCAACAAAATACATTAAATCAAGTTTCTTCCAGTCCTAAGGTAGAATCTGGTGTACATTCCTCTGCATTAGTTAATGGCACTGCGAATTCTGGTGCATTAAATAATTCCTGGGCAAATGAGCTTGGCAACACAAACTGGTCAGAGCGTGGTTCTCCAGTACTTCAAGGGTCCTCCAGTGGACTCATTCCCACCAATAATGGCCAAGCACAAGACTTAATGGGTTTGATTCCTCAACAGATTGATAAATCTCTATATGGTGTGCCTGTTTCTAGTTCAAGACCATCTCTAAACCATTTTTCACAAGGGGTGACAGATAAGCAAGCAGTGCAGCCAATGCCAACTTTTAATAGTTCATTTTCAGTTAATCAATATGCTCCATTAGCAGATCAAGTCAGTGGGCAGGATGGGAGTTTCCTCTCTAGACAGAGACTCCAAGTTGAAAGTGTATTTGGGGATGCTCAAACCCAAGCTCTATCGGATGCAATGGATGTGGGTAACCTTCAGCAAGTTGATACTATGCAAAAAGCGCCAGCTCTACAGGAATTCTGTGGCAGACAGGATATAGCTGTTCCTTCAGAGACATCACAGGAGGAAGTAGCAGGGGGAGCTTCTTCCTCACAGAACGAAGTTGGATTGGATCCTACAGAAGAAAGAATTTTATTTGGTTCAGATGATAATATATGGGCCGCCTTTGGCAAGAGCCCTATAAGCGGTGAAGGTGGTAATCCTTTTGATGGTGCTGAATTGCTAGATGGGACTCCTTCTATCCAAGGTGGTACTTGGAGTGCTCTTATGCAGTCTGCTGTTGCAGAAACTTCTAGCAGTGATGTTGGTCTACAGGAGCAGTGGACTGGTTTAAATTTTCATAGTACTGAAATTCCTTCCGGAAGTCCGAACTTGACATACAACAGTGAGAGACATAAAACAACTTATGCCGAAGACAATTTGCCCCAAGCCTCATCGTTGAATTCTGTTTCTGTTCATCCCTCTGGTAGCCCCGATATGAGAAATAGCTATCACAATGTTCAGGGGCAGAGGTTTCCATTTGAGCCAGGCAAGAGTCTGCAATCAAATTCTTCTCAGAGACTTTTGCAGTCATCAGACGGAAGAAATAAGTTGTCTAATTTAGGTCAATCACAGATGTTAGGTGCTGAAGGTTGCCAGATGGTTGAGAAGACCTCAAATCTTCTTGACAGGGAAATGATTTCAAAAAACATTTCTACTCCTTTGGCACCCGAGCATGGTGGAGCTAGGGAACAATACAACAAATCAGCTGACTGGAGTGTTCTTGAATCAGCAATGCCCTCTGGGGATGCAGTAAGTGTCTCAAGAGAGAATTCATTTAAACGTTCCCAAGATTACAATCAGAAGAAATTCATTCAAGGTGAAGTTGTTCTTAGGGGTGCGGGGTGGAATTCTGATCCTGGCCATAATACTACAGTTACTATGGCGTGCACAGAATCATCTGTGGGTAGTCCCCAGGTTAATTCGGAGGTCTTTAGCTTGCATAATTCTGCCGCAATACCAAACTCAAGTTCCATGAGGAGTGGCGAGAAAACCAGTCATTTTTTCCAAAATAATCATCAATCTAGTTATTGGAAGAATGCTGATCCATTGGTAAAATCTAGTGTCAGCAAAGGGGAGGTCTTACAACATCATGTTCCCGAGGACAGCCAGCTTTTGCACTCATCTCTGGATATCGGCGACAAAGAGGGTAAAATGCATGAGATGGAGAACAGTGATAAACAGGAGAACTCAAATGACAGCCATCGCTCTAACTTATCCCCTCATTCTTCTGCTGGTGGTGTTAGGGATAATGTATTATCAGATGCTCGGGGTTCAAGGTTTCTTCCCACTGGGAAGCATAAGTTGTCTGAGGTTGGTCGGAGAAATTCTTGGGCTAACAAATTTCAGTATCATCCTATGGGAAACGTGGATAAGGATACAGATCCTATTTATGGATTGAAACATCCTACTCATTCTCAGCCTATGTTGCAGCAGAATCCCCACCATGGCCAGTCTCTGTTGGCTCAGGTTCCTAATATTCATGGAGAACTGGAAAAGGTGTTATATCTGATTTATGATAATATAATTATATTAAGTTCTATAAACCTTTGGTTAGTAATAAAAGGAGAATGTTTCCTAAATTACAGGTACGTTTATCTGATGAGCTGACTGATGGAAAAGGCTATGGCCAGGTGCAGTCTGGTGTCAGCTTTCCTGGTGGTGGATCTAATATGTCTACACTGATAAATAGATCTATTGGGCTATCACCAAATTCGGCTCCAAAATCTAGGTTGTCAATTCAGTCTTTTCATAACTTCAAAGGCCCGTCTGGCCAAGAAATATTTTTTTAGTGTTCAATACTGAAATAGTTATTTCCAAGAATACTGAAATAATTATTTTCCAAGTTTAAGTTTGGCTAGATGTTTTGGGTTTCAAGTGGAATATTTTTTGAAATTACATGAAATCTGAAATAATAGTTTGAGGTTGTATTTCAACTGATGTTTTTAAAGTCTCCGCTTCCCCTCAGAAATCTGAGTTTCACAAATTTTCTTTTTTTAGATGAAATTTATGTCAAAACAGAACTTCGACTTCCACAAACCTTTTTCCAACTCGAACTTCAAACACTATTTTTCCATTTTTGACTCAGAGCTGCCCAAACACATACTTAGTTAATCTCATAGGTACACAGCGATTGCTTAAATCACTAAGAAGTTATCTGTCATAACTTTATATGGTTTTGGAACATTCATCTGTAATCTTAATCTCTTCATGCTGTATAGATCTGATGCTTTGCTTGGTTTTCTCATTTCAGTCCAGACATGCTACAGCTTCTTCAGAAGGTGGACCCTTTGAGAGAGCGTGGTTCGATGGCTCACTCCAGTAATTATGAACTTAAAGCATCATCTGATGTGCCTGAAGCCGAAAATTCTGATGGGTCTGCTGGACACCTCCGGCGAAGTCAGTCTTCTGCCTCTCAAGGTTTTGGTCTTCAACTTGGTCCTCCATCACAGCAGATCTCAGTCCAACCCCATCTCTTGTCATCTCAAGGTCCTTCCGGAGCAGTTAGCTCTTCACATTCAAGCCATACTGCTACTGAGATTAGAGAGAGAAGTCGGGGGCAGATGCTCCGTCTTCATCAGGCTCAATCCTTGCCTGCCCCATCTGACCTCATGCATCAAGAGACAAAGCATAACACATCAAGAGTTCCCGGAAATACAATTAATGGAACTGATATGCATGCCATGTCTGGGAACTTTTCTTCAGCATTTGAATCAGCTTTTGGTCATACTTACTCTAGAAATCAGCTTCAAAATCCCCATATGGTTAGGGCTAGTGGGCAAGACTCAACAAATCAGTCTATTGATGTATCTTTTGATGAACATGCTCCCCATTCAACAGAAAAAGTAGATTCTGGCAGAGGACCCTTGCCGGATGGGGCTGGCAATATACCATATAGCCCCGCTCTCTCTATGAGCAAGTCTCAGTTAAGTAATGCCAATGGTCCCCATGGAAGCGTCTCCACTAATCGAGCTTTGTCCAAGGAGCCAGTGTCAGCTTCCCCATCTTTTTTAATGCCTGGGATATCTCTGCAGGGTGCATCTTCCAAGTTCACTAATATGCGGACCAATTTTCCACCACCACCACACCATTTTAGTAGTCAGTATAGCAAGGATCCTTCCCATATTCCCCACCCGAATGAGATGAATATTATGGTGTCATCATTATCTGCTCCAGAGAGGCAAGGTGATCAAGATGCCAATAAAGGAGGGACTTTCATGCCTGAGCTTGGTAGTAGTTCAGTGAATTCTCTGCATTCTGTCGAGGGGGAAGAACTGCGAGATAAGGAGAACACTTCTGAGCCAGTACCTATGGAAAATGTGAACTTAGTGCAGGAGATGAACGATTCACAGGGTAGAGAATCGATTGTCAAGAATCTGCGCGAAGAATCTCCTGCAAATTCCTCTATGCAGAGAGATATTGAAGCCTTTGGCCGATCACTGAAACCAAATAGCTTTCCTAATCAAAGTTATTCCTTACTAAACCAAATGTGGACCATGAAAAACGCGGAAACCGACCCAAGATATATGGCAGCTACTCAGCAAGTTCCTTCTGGTGATTCTAGAATGCTGAACTTCTCTGGGCCAGATGATTTGCAGAGAAGTGTATCATTTCAACATGGAGGAAGGATGACTCCTCAGGATGCTGCATTTCGTCGGGATGAATCTCAGACTGGCCCTCTTAACAGCAATACTAGTTCTGTTAAGCCTGAGCAAACTCAGATTAGTCCACATATGGCACCATCATGGTTCAATCAGTACGGAAGCTTAAAAAATGGTCAGATGTTACAGATGTATGATGCACACAGAGCTGCAGCCATGAAGGCAGCGGAACAACCTTTCACTCCTGCAAACTCTACCAGTGGTTTGTATGCTTTTAACTCTATTCAGAAAGTAGTCCATGCAACTGCTGATAGAAGTCAAATTGGTAATCTTGGGCAAAGTTCAATTGCCAACTCTGTTGCAACTGAACATTTTTCTTCTCTAAAAACATTGCCCATGAACGTTGATCAGCAGCACCTAATCATGAAACCCAAAAAGCGGAAACATGCTACAGCTGAATTCACTCCCTGGTACAAAGAAATTTCTCTGGATTTATGGAGCGATCAGACAATCAGGTTCTTATTGTGCAACAACTTTGACAGATCTCTCTGCTTTGAAACTATTTGGCTGCTTCTGTTATTCTATCTGTTGTTTTCACTTTGGTTGTTATGTTATTTCTAACATCATGTTTGTTGATGCATGTTAATTTTCCTTTGGCAGCCTGTCGGATATAGAGTGGGCCAAAGCAGTTAATAGGCTTCCTGAAAAGGTGTCTGGAGTTGTCTAATGTCTACTATGATCCTCTTATTTGTAATTTGGTACCATTTCATTTCTGACATCCTATATTCTTCTGATATCAGGTTAAAGAAATTGAATCTATTGATGATGGGCCACCAAGGCTTAAAGCTAGAAGAAGACTTCTGTTGACCACTCAGCTTATGCAGCAACTATTTTATCCTCCGCCTGCAGCAGTTCTTTCTGCAGATGCTAAATCGGAGTACGAGAGTGTGGCTTACTCCATTTCCAGATTGTCGTTAGGGGATGCATGCAGCATTGTCTCTTGCTCGGATGCTGATAACAATATGCTTCATGATGGAAAAGGACTGTAAGTTCTAGTTATTACTTTTTTTTTAGATTGTAACATATATGTATATATAAACGAAATCAGTACAAATGTTATAGAAAGCTGTTCTTTCTGTAGTCCTAGCAAGATTGTAATTTCTAGGATTGATTCATTGTCTTCTGTGTAGTTCTGTTTACACCAAAAACAGAAACACAAAAGACCATTTGATTTGATCTTCTGCACTGAGTTGCCACTCTCCCCAAAACATCTGGAATTCCTCTTTCCTGATTATCCACCAAACACATGCTGGGATAATCCTCCATCTACCTCTATCTCTTGCTCCAGCACCGGCCTCATCCAAACATAGAGGAGCTTCAATAATCTTACTGAGCATTGTCAAGGATGTACCTCTGAGATTAATAAAGGTCTTCTAGAACTGATCTGTTATCCTGCAGTGTAAGAATAAAAGGCTAATTGTCTCAGCTTTCTACCCCACATAGATAGCACCTTGAGCAAAGTGAAATTCCTCTCTTAATGAGATCATCTTGGTGAAGACAGCATCACTAGCAGCCAAGTAAAAGAAGCTACTTTATAGGGTATCTTGATTTTCCAAATCTGCTTCCATGTCAATAAATCTGCTGAGAAGATTGATTCAAAATCTTTTTTGCTGCATTCACCTTGTAACTGCCACTGCTATGCCCCTCTCACCCCAATGTATCCACTTCCATCTGTTAACCCTTAAAGTCTTCCAGCTGCTTGTGGAAGTCAGCCAACCTAGCCACCTTCCAATCATTCAATATTCTCCTTAATACAAAGTTTCAGCCTTGAGAAGTCCACATTTCAGCTGCTTTTTTGTTGATGCTCTAGTTATTACTTGAGATTGATTAATTTGCATCTACGATTTGTTACTGAGGTCCTAATAATTTGTTTGATGTATTACTAGTCTTCCTGACAAGTGCAAGGCATCTAAGAGAAATGATAGACATCACTTCTCCAGAGCCGTGGAGGAGTTAATGGGAAGAGCAAGGAAGTTAGAAAGTGACTTTGTGAGGTAAATGGTTCATGTTTCGCTTATGCGTTTGTCTTTATTTTATGCTAATAAAAGCAGCTTCCATCACTTAAAATATTCGAGTTTGTCTGAATTATTATACTGCACGTACACCTAGTCATTTATTTTTTAGTGGCGGTGGGAGGGAAAGAAATATAGTTGAAGGAATCAAGCCATCTAAGAAATCGGGGATGTCTTCCCATGTGGCATTTGAATGGGTTTGAATAGAAGATAGGTTCAGGTCTCGGGAGATATTTCAGAAGTTAATTACATTTGAGCTTGGACATTTTCTTTACGCTGATGTTCTCTCATTTTCACTTCTGTATTTGGCGGTCTCTGTAATATGAATATACATGGTCTGTTAGTTAAAGCAGAACTGCACAAAATGCTAAATTCTGGCATACAGATTTCAGCTTTACTAGTTTTAATGGTCGCGCTTTGCGCGTCTACCTATATCAATAAGTAGAAGACTTTAAAAATCGTAAGTGTCATTTCAAAAGTGTATCCATAATTTGATGTTGTGGACATGAAATAATTTATATATAATTATAGTATTTATTAAAGTGTGTTACGTTTTGGTACATAATTTTATAGAAGAGTGGCTGATTAAAGCATAATGGACATACTATTGTATACATTGAAAATCAAAACATAATTTTTTTTCACAAAAAACGTCTATTTTTCTTTTTACTTTTTACTAAGATAATTAAATTATATAAACTAATTGATTTTAACTCTATGACTGATTATACTTTACAAGTAAGAATAAGGAAACTCAAAGGGGTGCCTCCCGACATGTACCGTCTTTAGTTATGATTTTCTACTTGGTCTTTCTCTATTTTTCTTTTTTCATTTTACTAAGATAGTTAAATTATATAGAATTAATTGGTTATAATTCTATGTCGAATAATAATTTAAGTATACAACAAGAAATGGCTACTTTTTTGCTTATTTTGACAATGAATTTTTCCTTTTTTGACAATGAGCTGCATTTTACTTATTAAACAAGGATTTTTCTGTTTTTGGTATTACTTGTCATTTACAAATTGTTATGCTACATAATTCAAAATGCCAGTCTTGCGGTTATCAGTCTTCTAAATCAAGATGTGAGTGGCTCTCTCTTTTCTAACGATGGAATATTAGAAAAAGAATTCTTACATCTGATTTGGGGACCATAACCCATTTAAAATTACACATAATATATGTACTCTGGGAGTCATAAACTCAACATATATCTGTATTTGTTATTATTCTACTTTGGGATGAACAATTAAACCATTTATGCATTTAAATTTGCGTACTCTAGCATATACATGAAATAATATGAAAACCAAGCTAGTATCATATTATATAATCATCTTATATTATTCAATAAAATAATATACTTAAATTAGATTAATAATGATAATTCAAATGTTTTAAGAATCCTTATTAAACAAATAACTACTATTTCTAAACTTAGTAATAGATACTATTTGTAGAAATACTTATGAATCAAAATTTTAGAATAGCAGTGAAGCTTTCTTGTTAAAATTTTAGAATAGCAGTGAAGCTTTCTTGATAAACTAAATTTTAGAATACTTATGTAGTTCAAATAAGGAAAAAATTAATACCTAAAATTTAGTTGATTTTAAAGTCCTAAACATTAGCGAAATAATTAAATGACTATTTTGTCTAGTGTGAAATTTGTAATGGGTAAAAAAAAGTGAACGACATTTCTCTAAGGGACTTTGTGATTTTATATAGATGGATTATCAACCAGATCTAAATTTCAAGGACACGTGGAGGTTTACATAGACTTGAAAATCACATTTTCTCTAATGATTTAGCACATCTTCAAAAATACAAAGATGATTATAAAAAAATGGAAAGGTGATCGGTAATAGGTCTTTTTGTCACCATTGTCGGCTATTTCCCACTACATTAAATGAAGAAATTAGTGCTAAGTTGGACTAAATCTTCTAGAGAAGTGCATATTTGTTTGCCAGTTCATAAATGAATAGTCACTTTTTAGTAGGAAATCAACATTGTTATTTTTTAGTAGGAAATCAACATTGTTATTATCCTTAATATTTGCTCCCTGGGCTTTGGTCTAGTAAGTGCAAAGGGCATGATGTGTGGGTTAGGCGTCTGTCGCATGTTCCAACCTTGTGGCAAGGCAAACATAAGTCTGGTATTTAAGTGGAGAAAGGTAGAGAGTGGGTCCATTATTCGCCTAGTTTAGAACCATGCGCCATAGCCCTTCAAAGACTTTCTTTGTTATATTTTAAAATAAAGCTCCCACAATTCTTTTGTACTACTCCCTTCATTTCAATTTATGTGTCTTGCTTTCGTTTTTAGTTGTCTAAAGAATAATGTCACTTTCTATATTTAGTACTCCTTCCGTCCCAATTTATATGATGTAGTATGTCTGAGTACGAAGTATAAGAAGTAAATGAAGACTTTTGAATCTTGTGGTCTAAAACAAGTCAAATATATTTGTGGTTATAAATCATCTCGTTAAGCATAAAAGATAAAGTTTAAAATTAAATTATTGCCAAATAAGGAATTGTATCGTTCTTTTTGGGACTAACTAAAAAGGAAAGTGTATCGTATAAATTGGGGTATAAATTGGGATAGGGGGAGTAATTTTATAGTTTCAACATTCGTGTTTTACCATTAGTGAGATTCCCGTATTATAGTGGAATGACATGATTAAAACCATAATATTCAAATGGTATATTTGATATATTATACACGTCTTTACTTTAAGGCCACAAGATTCAAAAGCTTGGTGTCCAGTCTAACTAAGACACAAACTGAAACAACGGGAGTAATATTGAGGATTTCATTTCACTTTGGCTACAATGATAGTTTCGTCCATCAAAATTGCCACTATTGTGGTGGAGCCAGTTAGGTCCAAGGGATCCAGTGGGCAGCTGCATTGGTACTTGGTAGCCTACACTTCCTCAGTCGCAGCATGTGCATGAAGCCAATCTAGTCTATTCTGAGAAAATCAACACTGCTGTTTCTTTTTAATCAGCGACTCTGCTGTTGTCCTTATATTTTTGCTTCCTTGTGTTGAGATTTATATTATATATGCTCCCCCCCACCCCCACCTCCCCACAAAAAAAGTTTGCTAAGGTTACCTGACAAAGACACTTGTCAATTCACATGGTTCTGATTTTAATGCCACTATGGTGCAGTTTGGACAAGAGAGCGTCAGTATTAGACGTGATAGTGGAAGGACAAGATCTGGAGAAGTTCTCAGTCTTCTATCGATTTGCAAAGTTTCATGGTCGCGGGCAATCCAGTGGTGTTGAGTCACCTTCAACAGATGCTGCTGCACATAGCCATAAACCTTTTCCGCAAAGATCCGTCAATGTGCTCCCAATGCCTAAAAATCTCCCAACTAGGGTGCAATGTCTTTCACTATGATCATTAATTTAGTTAATATTTTTCCGCCTCTCGCCATCAATCCACTAGCTCCAAATCCTTTGGAAGTTTTGTTGCTAATTATGTACTGGCACTAGCAGCAGCACAAATAGAACCACACAGACACAATTGCAGAAAGAACAGTCTCTAAATTGCTACCTCAAATGCAATATAGGCAGTCCATTTTGCATGTAGGCCAATTATGTCAATTGTCAAGAAATGTGGTTCGTTCCATGTGTCTCTCTCCATAGTTAGAGATAGAGAGATGTCCATATGTAGTTAGTTCAGTGTTGTGAATGTAATGGTAATTGTTTAAGTCAGGTGTAGTGTACTTCAAGTTCACATCTTCTAGGTAAATATATAATGCCTACGCTTATCTTAGTAGGTAATTATGAATGTCGCTTTGCAAAATTGTTGTGTTGGCTGTTTGTACCTTTTTGACACTCACACCCCGTTCACTTTTCCAGCGGCCACAGAAAGAATTTCATTATACCAATAGAACCTGTAACAGCTGTTAGCAATGTCAATGTCCGGGTTATCTATTGTCAGTGCTGCTTCAGGCAAGGAATTGGTTGCTCATCGAGTCAGGCTATAAAATTTAGCTGGTAAGAGTGGGAAGAAACTTTGACAGGTTTGACCTTATATTTTGTTCAGTGCGGTTGCTTACAGAAAGTGAAAAGTGTATCAAATGAGTAATTGGTTGCTCATCTAGTTCGACCTCTAGCTTCATTTTACTTTAAATGTCAATCTCGGAAAGCATTTTGTTCATTTTTTGCATTCAAGCCATATGAATCCTGTGAAATTTTTATAACGTGACTAACTGTTCGATTTACTAGAACTCCGGTTGCTGCATGATTGCATCTTAGATGCATTTGTTGGTGCCTTGGTAATATATGATTAAGCTCCCAAAACGTAAGTTTTGGAATAACAACTTAGCACTTATATGGCTTGGGATTGTTTCCTTGAGTTTACCATGTTACGGTGTTACAAAAATTACTCTAAATGGTTAATAAAGAACTTAATAAAAAAAATTACAATGTTCGTGTAAGTTTACCAGTGTAAACTTTAAGTACAATGTTTGGCAGGAAGAAATTGAAAAACTAATCACGAATAACAATGGCAATGTTTAGTTTGTCGTATGACAAAAATAATTAATGCTTACGGTCAACGCTACTGAAAAATACCTGTAGTAAATTGAGTGAGAGTTTATGAATTATTTTATGTTGGATAACAATCCTTTTTGTGACCAACCCATGATGTTATTATTGAGGTGCTAAATGACGAGAAGGGTTCCTTAGTAACATGATCATCATCTTGTTGTCTTTGTCATGCCTTTAAACAATACATGGTGAGTAGTTCACTAATTAAGTGTAGTCAATTGATAAAAGTACAGGTAAAAGATATATCTAATGCATTCATGATATGTGAGATGAATGAGACATTTTTATATTTAATCAGATATATTTGGTTCAAACTCTTTGAATGAAAAAACTTTTGATAGAAAGTGTTATCCTAAATTTTAAGCGGCGTATAAATTTTATATCTTATATGGTAAAAAAAGGCATTTAGGAATATTTCCTTTACTAATGGCAAGTTCTTCATTGATATACAATTAGATATGTCTATAACAATTATTCGTTGTAACATCATTTAACTAGAATAATTAAATATTTTTGGATTTGATTTTTCAGGTTATGTTATGGAGTATAATATATTTTCTATAACAATATTTCGCTATAGCAATTACAAACTATACAAATACACAACGTTGATGTAGAGAGATGTGGCCCCTCGACTTACATTAGTTCTTTTTAGAGCCCGTTTGAATTTGCTTATTGTAAGTAACCGACAAGCATTAAACGCTAAAATCTTTTTATAAAAATTCAGTTATGTGTTTGGATATAAATGTTAAAACTAGCACTCCTAATTAGTTGATATGTTTGCTAAAAAATGTTGATAAGTTGTTCTGTTAATAAAATAACTAAAACACTCTTAATGTATTTTCTAAAAAATTACTATAAAGTTACACGTAGTATGGTACAAAAAAGGATGAACGACATATATAAAATGTCAAAGGAAGTTAGGAGTGTGTTTTAAAAAAAATATTTTGAAAATTAAAAAAAAATCAAAATTTTGTTCAAACTAAATGTACTTGGAAAAAATTGAGATTGATCAATTTATAATTTTGACTGAATTTAACTTATAAGTTATAACTACTGTAAATAATTGTTAGAATGCATAATCCACAATCAATTGATGCTGCATGTACAAGAAATGCTCGGTACCAATGCAACAGTACTCGAGAATCAGTGAGAAAGCTTTTCTCTATTGATCGATTTATTCCTCTCACAACACACGTATTTATACTTACTAAGTTTTGCACTACATACCACTATTACAAACATAACCAAAAGTTATGAAATGTAGTCTAACCATAACAGGAAATATAGCTAGTGTATATCTACTCCTATATCTTTAACACGCCCCCTCAAGCTAGGGATTGAAAATAAGTTTTTAAGCCCTAGCTTGGATAATAGATAATCATGTCGACCATAAGTCAAGCCCTTCGTAAGAACATCAGCAGGCTGGTCTTCAGTGGGAAGATAAACTGTGTGAACCAATCATTGTTGCAATTTTTCTCTGATGAAATGACAATCAATATCAATGTGCTTGGTCCTTTCATGAAAGACATGATTGACCGCTATTTGAATTGCTGACTTACTATCACTGTGCAAAGGGACATGGAGCATAACAGAAACACTTAACTCAGAAAGTAGCCCATAAATCCATACCACCTCTGCCACTGTAGTGGCCATGCTTCTGTATTCAGCCTCTGTTGAACTCCTCGATACAGTGGACTGCTTCTTCGACTTCCATGAGATGAGAGATGACCCAAAGAACACCAAGTATCCTGTAATGGACCTCCTGGTATTGAGGCAAGAGGCCAAATCAATATCGCAGTAGGCAGTGAGACTATTGGTGTCACACGCTGGCAAGAATAAGCCCAGGTCTGGAGCATGTTTTATGTATCGTACCACTCTGTGTGCAACTAAAAGGTAAGATGTTTTGGGACTCTACATGAATTGGCTGAGACATTGGACAGCAAAGAATATATCAGGTCTGGTGTTCGTCAAATACAACAACCTGCCAATTAACCTTTGATAGCTTGATGGATCCTCCAGCAATGGATCATCTGTCTTCGAACCATTTTCATTTGTGTGTTGATCATACACCACATATGTCAATTTCGCATTCAGTTCCATGGGTGACCTGACTGTCTTCCCAGTTGACAAGACAAGATCAGAAATTAACTTCACTGCATATTTCTTTTGATGCATAACTATACCACTGCTATTTCGAGCAAATTCAAATTCCAAGAAATATTTCAAAGTACCCTAGTCCTTGATCTTGAAATTCTGTTGAAGAAACAACTTTGTCTCTTGAATGAGTTCCTCATCTTACCAGTGATGAGAAGATCATCTACATATATGAGTACTACCACAATCTTGTCACCAACCTTTTTGGTTATGAGAGAATGATCTAAATGACTTTGATTGAATCCTGAAACCTTCAAGGCAGTAGTTAACTTAATGTTCCACTGTCTGGAGGCTTGTTTCAATCCATATAGTGATTTCAATAACTTGCATACCTTCCCTTGGTTGTGATCAAATCCTTGTGACATAGTCATGTAAACCTCTTCATTGATATCACCTTGCAGGAATGCATTGTACACATTCATTTGATATATGGATCATCCCTTGGAAGCAACAACTGATATCACTGCCCCCACAGTCACCATCTTCGCAACTGGTGAAAAAGTGTCTTGATAATCAACTCTTTCCTTTTGATTGTAACCCTTGACTACTAGTCTTGCTTTGAATTTTTCCACTTCACCATTTGCCTTATACTTGATCTTATAAACCCATTTACATCCAATTACCTTCTTATGTTTGGGTAAATCAGTCACTTCGCATGTATGATTGTCTTCTAAAGCTTGTATTTCGATCTTCATGACATCAACCCATCTAGTGTCCCTAACTGCTGCAGAGTATGAGGTTGGCTCCTGTTCAGCTTCAATTTTGGCAATGTAACTCTTGTACCTTGCAGTCAGTCAAGTGTAGCTGAGGTTACTAGACATAGGATACAAGCACTCTTGTCTGCTCCTTGCACCATCTGTTTGATGTACCTATACAAAATCTTCCATTCATGCATGATGCCTTCTGCTTCTGTCTGATCTTCGTAATGTAGGTTCAACATCAGGAGTAATAATGTTCTTTGTTGGAATTGTGGACTGAACACCATGGGCCCCCTCCTCAACTGTTGTAACATCATCAGGTTGGTCAGTGTGATCTGCTACATCATCATTCCCAGAAACTTTCTGAAAGACATCTCCCTCAGCTTCCTCCTCTATTTGTTGTAGTTGTTCTGAGCTCAGTCTGCAATCAGCCTCAGGAGATTTTTTCTGCTGAAAAGGAAATATATCCTCATAGAATGTAACATCCCTGCTCACAAATAGAACATTATTAGATAGATTCAATAATCTATATCCCTTCCGCCTAGAAGAATAGCCAAGCAATACTGCTTTTATGGCTCTAGTGTCAAACTTACCAGCCTTCACCAGATTGGTTGCATAACATAAACATCCAACAACTCTTAAGTGGGACAGAACTGGAGCCTTCTTATAGAGTTTCTCATATGGTGAGATGTTTTCCAATATCACAGAGGGTAACCTGTTCATGATATACACAACAACCTCCACACAATCTCCCCAATATCTGGCTGGTAAATAACTCTGAAATTTGATAGCTCTTACAAGCTTTAGGATATGTCTATGCCCTCTTTCAACTATGCCATTCTGCTGAGGACTATAGGGACATGAGCTTTATTGTTATACCCCGTAGTTCTGACCCTACGTATGATAGCGTACGAAAGCATGTAAGACTTAAAATTTTCAAAGGATAGGTTGACGGATTATTCCGGACGGGTTTTAGTCAAATTTGAGGCGGGTTATGACCCGGTACATTGAGAGTTCCTAAGTGTTTCAAAGGCCTAGGGCGTAGTTCGTTGAGTATAGATTCCAACGCAACCAACCATTCGTCGATAGGACGTCGGAGTAGAAAGTTATGAGTTACAAGTTCGATGCGCAGACGGATAGAAATATGTTTCGGACAAAGGCGACAGGGCCGCGGCTCCGGATGCAGGGGCGCGGCGCGGCATCGGGGTCGCTGGTCGCAGCGCCAAGGCCGCCAGACAGGGCCGGCGCCGAAGTTCCGGTAGTCCGCAGAGTTTCAGCGCCAGCGCTAAGCGAGATTCTGGCGGAAAAATCAGATTTTTCTTTTAAAAGACCTTGGGAGGGTGACAAGTGTCCCCCCCATCTGATTTTGCATGCATTATATTGACCAAGTCTTGAAGACTTGGTCATATTTCATCTCTCTCTTAGACAAAAGCTCCTCCCTCTCTCTTAAAAGTTCAAGCTCATCCTTCTCTCTAAAATCCCAAGAGATATTCTAGCCTTAGGAAAAATCTGAAAAAAGTAAAGGCAAGAAGGAAGCTTGTGGCTAGCTGTGGAGGTTGTTGTGGTGGTGTTCTTGAAAAGGAAGCTAGCAAGTTGTTAGAAAAATTTGGCTAAAGCTCTAAGGTAATTATTCTTCCTTTAGAATTAGTTTTTAGTGTTGCATGTTAAGAAGAAAGAACCTGTGGTAGTAAATAATGCTCTTAGAGTCATTGCATGCAAGAAATGTGGTTTGGATATGAAAGAATTGGTTAAGAAGATATTATGAGCATGTTGTAGCCTAAAAACTACCTTAGAATTGTTAAGTGAATTGTTGTACCTTATGGGGCAGAATTTTACACACCCAAGTTTAGGTGTGTAATCCCTTTGAAATGTTGGATTGTTGAGCCTTAAATGTGGCGTTTGGATGATAAATTCGGCCTTGAGAAAGGTGGCAAGTATGTAGAAACAAAGGAAATGCTGCCCAATTTTCCATAGAATTTAGTGACTTTGAACTTGGATTATTTTACATTGAAATTAGAGGTTAATAAACGTATCATGATTATTCTAGGTTGAAATATTACTTGCGGTAGTTGAGCTTAGCAAGTGGATTGACCAAAAAGGTATGTGGAGCTTCTCTATCTCTTGAGCATGAATAGATGAAACTATGTAGTACGGTAGACGTACAAGATTTGGTATTCTTACTTGTTTTAAGTATATAATGACTTGTTTCGTTTTAAGAATGTATAAGTCCTCGTTAGGGAAAAGTATGATTTTGCTAAAGTGTAGGGTTAATATAACAACTTTATGGGAAGTTGGTTTATTAGCTTTATAAAAGATTAATGAGAAGAGGGTTACTCTAAGTAAGACAAGTAAGGACAAATGATTTGATTTATGAAAGGCAAATTGATTTTAAGGCATCAATTGCCCAAAGGTTTTATGTATGAAAAAGAGTCACTTTTAAAAGAGTTGAAGTATGTAGTACTTGGGTTAAATTCCCGGTTTTCTTTTATTAAAGATATGATTAAGTGCCTTAAGTAAACTAAAATGAGAGGGTATATGAACAAGACTAATAAGAAGTTATAAGTTTTCTTAACTTAATTATGATTATGATAAGATGACAGTTTGAGCTAGGGTAAGAGTATATCTGAGGGGCAAGCCCCAAGATCGTTATACCACCTTCTCCAGGGTAAGAGTATGTCTGAGGGGCAAGCCCCAAGATCGTCATACCACCTTCTTCAGTATAAGCGTATATCTGAGGGGCAAGCCCCAAGATCGTTATACCTTCTGCTTCAGTGTAAGAGTATATCTGAGGGGTAAGTCCCCAAGATCGTTATACTATCTGCTTCAGGGTAAGAGTATATCTGAGGGGTAAGCCCCAAGATCGTTATACCATCTGTTCCGTGGATTTGCTACCCACGATGCGAGGAATACCTCATGCGAGTCCTTATGGGCTTATGCGAGTGAAATAGTCCCATGCAGGCAGGTGCAACCTATGCGAGGAATACCTCATGCGGGTCCACAGGACCTATGCGGGTGAAATAGTCCCAGGAGTAGGGGTGCTTATTGATACTACGGGCGAGGTACCCTGTTTTGATCATGAGACCCATATTTTATGCAGTATTATATATACTTATCACTCTCATTGTTAGTAAGGCACAGTAAAAGGTATTTTGTTTGACTTCCATGACTCCAGCTTACTTTTAGACTTATGATATCATTATTACAGTATTTTTTCCAGCTTTACATACTTGGTACATATTGGTATCGACCCCTTCTCTGGGCCGTTCACGCCGCAGTGGTAAGCGGTGTGGATCCTCGTTCTAGGATCACTATTCCTGTCGAAGCTCCATTCCTCCGGAAGCTTGTTTATTGGTACGAATATTCCCTGATGCTATAGGTATTTTGTACATTCAGGGGTATGGCGGGGCCCTGTCCCGCCACAGTGGTTATCTTTAGAGGTCTGTGGTCATATATGTGTTTTGGGCTATAAGAACAAGTTGCACTACTATACTTTGATTAAGTATGTTTTATGGAAGGCAGCTTTATCGGCTGGCCAGTGATGTTTACCTTTTTATAAGTTATGTGTTATGCATGATCCGCTGCTATTCTCTGATGTATACCTGACAGGGTACCCCGGTAGGGTACTAGTCGCGGCCCCGGGGTCGGGTCGTGACAAAAGTGGTATCAAAGCATTTAGTTCTCGGAAAGTGTCCACAGACCGTGTCTAGTAGAGTCTTGATTATCGGTGTGTCGTGCACCACATCTATAATCAGGAGGCTGCAGGATATTTAGGATTGGTTTCCATTCTTTCACTCTATGATCGTGCAATAGAGCTGAGTTATAGGTTGAACCTCCTCTGATGTTTTCCTTTATGTATCAGTAATGCCTCCACGCAAGACAACCGCGGCCCAGAAGGGCAAGGCAGCCGAGGGAGCTGCTAGTGGGACGCGGAGAGTCACGAGGCACAGCCCGCCCTTACAGATGATGTTTAGAGCGGCGAGTTCCACATCGCCGCCACCATCGATTTCGAGGCGGAGCGCATCGAGACCGCAGATCGAGCCTCCACCCCATCGTGGTCCGAGTATAGAGATTACGGAACAGATTCGCATCGACCAAAGATAGTGGCGCGGCCGACAGAGCGGCGCCAACCCTGTGGCCGATAGCTTACGATTCGGGATTTCTGGTTGTCACCCACCCGAGTTCTATGGTTCGAGATTTGAGGAGGATCCGCAGGAGTTTGTCCGGCGATTCTGACCATGCAGTGCTTAGGGCATCGAGATCGAGTCATTATACTAGCTTCTTACCGGTTACGCGATATTGCGTTGAACTGGTTTGAGTCATGGGTGTTATCGAGGGGTGATGATGCTCTTCCAGCTGTTTGGGAGAAATTCACAGAGGCGTTCCTAGACCACTTCTTACCTCCCGAGATGAGAGGCCCGCGTAGATAGGTTCTTGACCTTGAGACAGACGGGAGGACTATCGTGAGTACAACCCGAGTTTGACTCGGCCGGATATCGCACACCATTGTAGCGGACATGGCCGAGTGGTTCATCGATATGTGATGAGGTTAGGCCATCATATGATTCATCGTACGCTTGGGGTGGCTCTTCAGCCAGGGATGTATATTGCCCGGATGCAGGCGTACGCGAAGGGGATTGAGGACATAGAGAGGCAGAATCAGCTAGATTTGGGCCAGCCCAAGAGGTCGAGACAACGAGTTCTCGTGGCGCTGAGGCGGACACTCGCAGCAGACTAGGTCCACATTCCAGCCAGCACAGAGTGCTCCTTCTCAGTTTTCCGGCAGGAGGTCCGATCGGGTTATTCGAGCAGTCGTGGCTCCAGGACTTCAGGTTTTCAAGGAGGCAGAGACCATCACCAATCGAGACCACCTACCTCTCGGTGCGTTCGATGCGGTAGGTCTCATCCGGGCGAGTGTCGTATGGGTTCGGGAGCGTGTTACTCTTGTGGCTAGCAGGGCCATCTGAAGAAGGATTGTCCGTCCTTAGGCGGCGGGAGCGTGCAGTTCAGCCAAGTCGGGCTTTGGATCTTCATCTTCGATGGTTAGACGCCCGAGGCGGTACTTATGGGGCCAGCCGCGCAGGTCGTGGTAGGGGTTCCAGTTCTAGCGGTCCTCAGAACCGCATCTATGCTATGTCCAGCCGACAAGACCAGGAGGCGTCACCAGATGTCGTCACAGGTACATTATCGGTTTCTTACTGTGATGCATATGCTTTGATAGATCCAGGTTCTACCTTGTCCTAATATCTCCTCATATTGCTAGTAGAATAGGGATAGAGCCCGAGTCCATAAGACCTTTTGAGGTGGCTACGCCAGTGGGTGTTTCGGTGGTAGCCGAGTGGGTATACAAGGCTTGCCCAGTGACTATAGACAGTCGTCAGACTCTAGCCGACTTGATAAAGTTGGATATGACAGACTTTGATGTGATTATGGGTATGGATTGGCTAGCGTCTTGCTATGCCAATGTAGACTGTAGAGAGAGATTAGTTCGGTTCCGTTTTTCCCGGCGAGCCGTTTTCCATCCATATCTCTAACAATCTCCTTCACCTTCCTAGTGAAGAGATCCTGTAGCACAAAGAAATCGGAAAAAAATCTCGCACTACAATTCAATTTCTTAGTTAATTTTGATACTGAAAGCAAATTAAACTGAAAAACTGGGCACACATAGCACATGTTTAATGAGTTCACATCCTGTCAATCTGCATTTCCAGTCTGTGTAATTGAAGCCATACCTCCATTAGGTAGTTGTACATGTCCTGGTTTTTTTGACAAATCAGGTTTCTCTATCATATTTCCATTCTTAACCATATGGTTAGTAGCTCATGAATCTACTATTCAATGACTACTTTTGTCCTCATTATGAATACACTTACCTGCCATATGCACTTTAGGTGAAATGGCATGGTCTGCACCTATTTCTTTGTTTTGATTCATCATGGACATCATCTTTTCCAGCTTGTCTGGAGTGCAGGTTCTCAGCATGTGTTGAAGCTGCTCCTGTTGGTACCTAGAAAGTTGTTGATTGTCACATTCACAGTACCTTTGACTTATCTCACCATCTGCATATCCACCATGAACCACTCCATATCCCTGCATATGCTGCTGAGTTGTTCCATTTCCTTCAATCTGTGGAATCATAACTGCATTGACCTTATTCTTTCTTTTTGAATCTGAAGGATATCCTATGAGTTTATAGCATTTGTCTCTAATGTGTCCCTGTTTTTTGCAGTAATCACAGTACATAAGTTTATAGCAGCCTTCCATGTTGTGTCCCTTCATGTTTTTTACAATGATCACAAAATGCGTATGCATTATACTTCTTAGATTTGTTGAATGAGGCCTTGCTGGTCAGTGATATATTTTCAACATAATTTCCTCCCAGTGATGAGATGTGTTTATGACTTTAATCTTGTGCTATCATGACATAGGCTTGATTCACACTAGGTGTGGGTGACAAGATATGTCTCCTTGCTTGGTTATATCTATCATTTAATCCCATGAGAAACTCCATCAGTCTCTGATTCCCCAGATGTGTTATATACTCTCTAAGATTCGAGCACTCACATGTAGGATGTGATATGATCGAATCTATTTCGTCTCATAGGTCCTTCATTCTGGAGTAATATTGAGAGACTGGTGATGCTCCCTAGTTTAGCATTGTCAATTTCTTCTTCAGTTGGTACACTCTAGAGAGATTTATCTTATCGAACTTTTCTTTCAGGTCCTTCCAAACAATAGCTGCGTTGGATCAATATAATATTCCACTCAGCAGATTTTTGTCGACATTCCTCATTATCCACGACATCACCAATGCATTACATCTATTCTACTGTCTTGTGTGATTAGGTTCGTATGTGTCGCGTCTTATAGATCCATCGATAAATTCAATTTTATTCTTCGTCAATAGTGTTAGTTGCATCACTCTATTCTATAGTGTATAGTTTTCCATTCCAATCAGCTGAATTTCAACATGTATTGCACCTACTGTATCTGATGCACTCAGGAATAAGAGATGATTGTGATAAATTACATCTGAGTTAGAATTCAAACTCTCATCTAGCATCACAGATGGTACTGATGTGATATTTTTCATGAATTTTCAATTTACACAGCTAAGAGCTTCACACTAGCAGAGAATTTTAAATCGAGATTATGGATGCAGTACATATCTATCAATTTGACAAATCGAACAGAAAATCGAAATTGCGAATGCGATATGGACTAATATAGATCAATCAAGTAATAGATTGATCACAAACAGCAGGATCAGCTGAAAACAAGCTACAGATGCAGAAATACAAAATCGATTTCAATCGAGGAACAAAATGCAATCGCCAAACCTTTACAAGTTGAATCTCTTAGTTTCTGTCCTCAATTCGATAGAATAACTCCTGGATTCATCTTGCATGGCTTTGAACCATGTTAGAATGCATAATCCACAATCAATTGATGTTGCATGTACAAGAAATGCTCGGTACCAATGCAACAGTACTCGAGAATCAGTGAGAATAGAGGAAGAGAAAGAAGAGAAGTTTTGTCCAAGCTTTTCTCTATTGATCAATTTATTCCTCTCACAATACACCTATTTATACTTACTAAATTTTGCACTACATCCACTATTACAAACATAACCAAAAGATATGAAATGTAGCCTAACCATAACAAAAAATATAACTAGTGTATAACAGGAAATATAACTAGTGTATTAACAGAAAATATAACTAGTATCTACTCCTATATCTTCTAACAATAATTATCAAACTCTTACCTAAGTCAAAAGTACTTATTTGGCAGTTTGATCAAGAGGGTGTTTGAATTTGAGTGTTTTTCACCTTTTAAATTTTTTACTTTTGAAGTGTTTGATGAGATAAAAGTATTTTTAAATTAAAAAAATATAAAAATAAGCTAAAATAAAAAATTAAATAAGAATAACTTATAGTTTTTAACTTATAAGTCATTTTTTAAAAGTGAAATACTTATACAAACATCCCCAAGTTAGCCCCACACACCCTTAATTTCCTTACTCACGAAGGCAACTTTACCAATTTTACTTTGCAAATAATTCTCCTCTTCCAAGAAATTAACTTCCATTCAACTAATACGGTAAACTCAAAGATCGTCGACGAGGTTTTTTTCCGGCGAAGCTGCTTCTATCCGGTACCCTTATTTATAACACATATATGTGCATTCCTTGGAACTTGCTAAGAAATCGATATGTGCATTGTACATTCTCCAACTGTATTCGAAAAATTTTGCCTTTAATTTTTACACCAAGCTGTATGTTGTTGTAACTTCTACACCCAGCAACGGAGAACTTATTCTCTTTCTGCTTAAATCTGTTCAGTACCGTTGCTCATTGTAGTGTTAATGTGAGTTTTTACAGTTGAATCACTCAATTTTAGTGTAATGTAGGCTAAGGAAAAGAGAAATATGGGGAAAAAATGACATCTACGTTGGAGGGTTAGGTTGCTATTAGAAGAATCGTGAAGTAGTTTAATGAAAGAGCAATGTATAATTTAATACCCCTTCGGTCAATTTTACTCAATGCTTCAATTCTTTTTTTTGTTGTTGTTGATATTTTGTCTAATAATGAATGAATTATTTGAAATCCTTCTTAACCTTATTTAAGTATGAAACATAGGTTTAGATTATCATTCTGTCTAGGATCTCTGCGGTTTTTGAAACACTAGTCGGGCTATCTTTAACAGGTCGGAAACATAAATTGATTTTTTCTCGTGATGCATTGCTTCGATTTTCGTCGGATATTTTTCTTTTGGGCGATGGTCTACCGGAAACAATCTCGCTATCTTATAAAGGTAGTGGTAAGGTCTGCTTACATCCTACCATCCACAAACACCACTTGTGGAATTATATTGGGTTTTTTGTTTGTTTGTCACATTGCTTCGATTTATTATTTTCTTTTTTATATCTGGTGGTGATTTCTTACAAATTGATAGTTGTAGTGCTATTACTGTAGGCCCGGTTAACTTATCACACTTATAGACACATTATTGCTTTATAATCCACTGTAGTTTGATTTATGTTGATATGTGTTCTTTATCCGAATATGACTGTTTCTCTTGCTTTACTCTTTACTCTTGCTTTACTCATGCTTTGTTTTGATTGCCTTGCTTGTGATTATGCTTTGTCTTGAGCCGAGAGTCTCCCGAAAACAACCGCTCTACCTACTAAGGTGGAGGTAAGGTCTGTGTACACACTACCCTCCCAGACCCCACGGTGTGGGATTTCACTGTATATGTTGTTGTTGTATAACTAGTGGTGATTGGTGGCCTGCACGCACCTCTGATTAATTCCACGAGGTACTTGTTCTCTCTACCAGCATAGACACTAGATAACTCTTGTCACCTAGGTTTGGAGAGATGAGAAGAAATCATCTAGTATTTTTGCCTTCGTTGAAATTTGAGCCTGAGACCTACGCGCTTCTATTTTTTTTCTTTTTGTGAAGTATAATTGCAGAGAACATCAACTTTCCTTTTAATTATTTCACAGTAGTTCAGTCCTAAAAGAAAGAAGATGAGGAAACAGCTGAGTATGTCGTGGCAGCGGCTCTGTAGGCTTGTAATGGTAAGCCAGTTACTCTAATTGAAATTTGATCTGCCACTAAGTCCTGCCTAATTAGCAAGTCTTGCAATTTATATTCTTCTGAAGGCAAAATTCCTTGTGCAGATTTCCAAGCCCTTTGGAAAGCCATTGCGAGACAAGGCGATAGCAGTTGCTGGAAAAGTAGCTGTAAAGGAAGAAGGAATGGTTTTGAAAGCTTCTTGTCCAGTGTGTTTGCAAGTTATCAGCACTCCACTTGATTCTGATGTGAGAATGACAGTGGCAGTACACATGAGTTTATGGCACCCAGATGATGTTCACTTGCATTGGGAAATGATGCAAAACAAAGGAAAATCGGTTGTTCACATGCCCTCTTTCTGCTTTGGAGCTGGGATGGCTGCTGGAATTGGTGCTCTGATGGTTATTCTTGCCAGAAGTCATGCTCAAGCATTTGGCAATAAGAGGTGAAGCTTATCTCTAATTCCGACTTGAAAGGGGTTATGATAACCTTTTTGTGTTTTGCCGCTTGTTTTTGCTTCACTTTTGAAGAATCGCCGAATTAGGAAAGATCAAATAGATAGAGTATTCAAGCGGCTGAATGTTATGAGTTCATATTATTGAACGACTAAGGTTATATGAAGATCCATGGGATGATAATAGTTAGAGATGGCAGAGTAGTTTTCCTATTTCTCTGTGATACCAAGATGATGTGAATTTTTGTTCTCGATATGTGCTCCTAGTTACTATTTGTTTACTCCCTCCGTTTCAATTTATGTGACATAATTTGATCGGGCATAGAGTTTAAGGAACTCTTTGTTATGTTCACCAAATTTCTCTTACTTTAGTGACTACATTTGTTGACTTTTCCTCACAATAAGTCAATCTTTAAAATTAAGTGAGATCTAACGAGAGTAAAATAGAGATGGTGCAATGACATTCATTTTGGAACTGACTAAAAGAAAATTATGTCTAAATTGAGACGGAGGGATTGAAAGATTGGCTCAATGCTACACAAACTAATCGGAGAGATTGAAGTGGACGATTGAATATTGGAAAATGGTGTGGTGTGTTGTCATGTTTATAAGTTGGCTCTTCTTTAATTTTAGATTTTTTGCTATGTTTGTTTGAGAAAATAGTTCATTTAATGTCATTTACTTTTATTTTACATATTTTATGTGATTTAGAAGTGATAAGATGAAAACGAGTCAAAAAGAAGCTAAATGAAAGAAAATGGTTAAAATTGCAAAAACGACCAGATTTGTAAATCTGAAAATTAGGGGCTGTTTTGGGTCTACTTTTGATTTAAAAAATGTGGGACTATAAAGGCAAGAGGTGAGACAAAATAATATCTTCTTTGGCCATTTTTACAAGTCTTGGAGAGCTAGGATTCTTACAAGTTACATCCGCACTTGAGGATTGAAGATTTGAAGACTTTGATGAGAACTTTCTTACTCTTTTATTCATTTCTTCAATTTCATGTTATGTATTGAATATCTAAGTGTGTAATACTCAATTTCATTACTTGATTATTGTTTATGAAAACCCTAATTGTTTAAGTTTTGGATTGAAACTCTTGTTATGAATGATTTTTATTTCTAATGAAGTGGAGGTGAGCTATACTCCGCGAGGAGCCAAACGGGAAGTGAATTTTTATTTCTTTAATTAATATTGTTCTTTGATATTTCTTAAGAAATTAGCTGACCCTAGGATTCACCTATTTACTTTGATTTGAGCTCAGAAGAGAAAAATTGAGGTTGAGTTTATTCTCATATAATAACTTGAGCTAGGAATAGGAAAGTTAATTTGAGATTCAATTGGTTGTACTTAATATCACACTCTTAAGTCTTGGAAAAACTTAGAATAGAATTCATTGATTTGATTTAAATGAATTTTGGAAGAGTGCAGGCATGACATATTTGGAGTGACTGACTGAGTTATTCAATGTTATTTTTAAAACGACGAGAATGTCTGAAGAATGGAGGTGGAGTACAATTGGTCCTTTGTACAAGAACAAAGGTGATATCCAAAGTTGCAACAATTATAGAGGTATCAAGCTGCTGAGCCACACTATAAAAGTTAGGGAAATGATTATGGAGATGAGGGTGCGAAAAGACGTGTCTATTTCCGAGAACCAGTTTAGATTCATGCCGGGGCGTTCGACTATAGAGGTCATCCATCTTATTAGGAGGTTGATAGAACTGTATAGGGAAAGGAAGATAGACTTACATATGATTTTTATCGACCTCGAGAAGACATATGATAAAGTCCCTATGGAGGTTCTATGGAGATGTTTGGAGGCTAAAAGTGTGCCAGTGGCGTACACTAGAGCGATCAAGAATATGTATGGTGGAGCTAAGACCAGAGTACAAACAATAGGAGGGGACTCTGAGCACTTCTCTGTGATGATGGGGCTACATCAGGGATCGACCCTTAGCCCATTCTTATTTGCCATGGTGATGGATGGACTGACACGACAAATCTAATGGGAGGTGTCATGGTATATGTTATTCACAGACGACATAGTCCTGATTGATGAGACTCGCAACGGAGTGAACACTATGCTGAAGTTTTGAAGACACATTTTGGAGTCTCTAAAGAGTTCAGGCTGAGTAGGATCAAGACAAAATATATGGAGTGCAAGTTTATTAACGGGAGTGAAAATGAGACAGACGTGGAGGTGAGACTTGATACTCAGGTCATTCCAAAGAAATAAAGCTCCAAGTACCCCGGGTCTATTATTCAAGAGAATAAAGAGATTGATAACGATGTCACACATCGTATTGAGATAAGATGGATGAAATAGAGGCTCGCATTTGGAGTCTTGTGCGATAAAAATGTGCCACCAAAATTTAAAGACAAGTTTATAGGATGATGGTTAAACCGACTATGTTGTATGGGGTAGAGTGTTGGCTAGTCAAGACTTCGCACATCTAAAAGTTGAAAGTTGCGGAGATGAGGATGCTGAGATGGATGTGTGGGCATACAAGGAGGGATAAAATTCAAAATGATGATATCCGGGACATTGTGAGAATGAGGTGGAGGATAAGATGTTGGAAGTGAGGATGGTTTATAACTATGATAGAATATATCTGAACGTGCTTTAAGCATATCAAACTATGATAGTTTATAATCTCTTTTAAGCTATTACTACTTCAGGAGCAGATCAATGCATACATATGATGTAGAGAATTTTTCTCTAATACATCTTCAGTTGTAAATACAATAAACCTATGATAATATTACTACTTTCGATGGTTATAGACAAATAAATTTACTTACAATGAAATTTATGAAATACAACAAGTGTAAACTTGATACCTGAATTTCTGCAAAAGAAACTGTTACAGGAAAGTTCATATATTTTTTCAATTAAAAAAGGTGGATCTCTCACCCCAGGAGCCCCCACACCCCGGTCCGACAGGATTGTGAAGGAGTTAATCATGGTAACTCAACTGGTTTCAAAGGTTACACCACTACCACGTTGCGCACAAGGGGCCCTCATTTATTTCAAGAAGTAACCCCCACTCTGCCGTTGGCGGGATTCGATCTTGGCCATTTTTCCAATTATCCCCCTTGAGAACCAATTGAGCTGTCCATGCAGACAAGAAAGTTCATATATGATCCTATATTTGTAATACTCCAGCGTACAAATAAGTTAATAACTATGGTATCCGATACCATTGTGATTTATATATTTACTAGTGTGTTCTCTCTCAAAATTACTTTGACAACTATAATCTCAATTTTCTACTTAAATTGACAAAGACTCGTGCTGATAACGTGTTATAAAATAATAAAGCAGAAAAACATATTGTAAGGGAAGATAGAAGAGATGAGAATTATTTATTTCTCTTGAGAGATGTAAATACAATGAAGAGAACATCTCTATTTATAATTGAAAACTAATTTGGTTCCAAAGTCCCTAATCATAACTTTTCTCCAAAGATAGACATCCACAATAATAAATAAAAATAATATTTATAACATGCTAATTTTTTGGTTATATTTTGTGTAACCAAGCTAACATTTTAAATTTATTGTTTATTTATTGGAGGCATATAATTAATGTCTTAATCTACTCAATCCATTTGACATTTGGTTGGAAATTGTTGAGATTATTCATAAGTGTACACAAGTGCCATAGAGTAGCCCACATATGATGATTATTGTAATTAGATTTTCTTAATGAGGTAGTTAGTATTAGTTAAAGGAGGTTAGAAGATATTTTAGTTAGTTGGATATTTTGGTCATTTCCTATGTATAGTATAAATACATGTAAGCACCGGATATTGTATATACAATTCTCATTTCCCCCTGGTTCTAGACTATTCTCGTCCATTCCTTCTCTCTTCCAACTGCATCGCTAACACATTCCTTCTCTCTTCCAACTGCATCGCCAACAATGGTGATGTAGTATTTTCCTGATAATTACATGTGTTTCATCATGGTATCAGAGCCACTGAATCTACATATATCTCTAGTTGTTTTTATTTCTTGAAGTTGTGAAGTTCAACAATCGATCGATTCTGAATCAAGGGAAAAAGGAATCGGAAGTTACATGCAGTAGTTTTCATTGCCGAAATTGAAACTATTGAGGAGATTGAAGGAGGATTCTGCAATTGTGAACAATCGATTGAAGGAGATCTACAATTGCAATCGAAATTAAAGGAGATCTGTTCGAGTTTGCAATTAACTACTGGAGGAAGATTTGGTTAATTGAAGGAGTCTAACACAACAATCATGGGAACAATTGAGGAATCAGTATCTTCGACTGCTGCAGTGATCGATCATAATCATCCACTCTATCTCTTTCCTTCGGATGCTCCAGGGTCTCTGACTATTCGAGTAATTCTCACAGATATGGATAATTATACCTTATGGAGTAGAGCCATGAAATTAGCTCTATTAGGAAAGAACAAGATTGACTTCATATATGGAAGTGTAAGGAGAGAGTTGTACCATGGATCCCAGTCTGGTTTATGGGAAAGGTGCAATGCAATAGTAATGTCATGGTTAATGGGAAATGTGAGTAAGAATCTACTCACAGGGATGTTGTACAATGCGGATTCATATGCTATTTGGAAAGATTTGAATTTTTTTTTGACAAAATTAACAGCTCGAGAGCTTTTCAAATACACAAGGAAATAGTTTCTCAGCGACAAGGAACTCTGTCAGTTTCAATGTACTACTCGAGGTTAAAGGATTTATGGGATGAGTATGATTCAATAATACCATTGCCATCATGTTGTGAGAAATCGAGGGAGTTCGTAGATCACTTACAGTATCAAAGAATGTTGCAGTTTTTTATGGGACTGAGTGACATTTTTAATCAAACAAAGAGTCAGGTACTTATGATGCAACAAGTACCCAACCTAAATCAAGTCTATGCTATGATTAACCAAGAGGAAAGTCAGAAATTAATGTAAGATTCAATGGAACATGCAGTCATGTTTATAGCAAAGAACAAGGGTGGATTTCGGAAACCAAGAAAGCCATATAATCCTAAAGCAGTGTGTGATTTCTGTCATGTCAAAGGACATTTGAAAGTGGATTGCTTTAAACTAATGAAGTGTGACTATTGTCACATGACGGGACATGTTCAAGATGATTGCTATGAGTTGAATGGGTATTGTCACGACCCGACCGGTCGCGATCGTACCTACCGGCACCCTGCCTGTATACATCAGAGAATAGCAGCGGAACATACATAACACATAAACCTGTAGATAGTACACATCACTGGCTAGCCGACAAAGCCGCCTTCCATAGAATATACGTAACCAAAAGTAAAACAGTACAATTTTGTTCTTACAGCCCAAACCACAAACGTGACTACGCACTTCAGAATAATAATCGGCGGGACAGGGCCCCGCCATACCCCTGAATGTACATAATACCTATAGCATCAGGGAAAAACCGTACCAACAAAATAAGCCTCCGAGGAACGGCTTCCGACACTGCACCGGTGATCCTAAGAATGAGGATCCACCACCGCTACTCCCTACCGCGCATTTAACGCACTTCGGCGGCGGTGTCGCGACACAATATGTATTAAGTATGCGAAACTGGAAAATACTGAAAATACCTCATAAGTCTAAATAACTGGAGACATGTATGATAATCAATTACAGAACACTGTGCCGTACTAATAATGAGAATGTCAAGCATATACTATACTGCATGAAAATAGGAAGCTCATGATCAAAGCAAGGTCACCCACCCGCAGTATCATTAAGCAATCCTACTCCTGGGACTATTTCACCCGCATGGGTCGTGTGGATCCGCATGAGGTATTCCTCGCATAGGTTGTACCCGCCCGCATGAGACTATTTCACCCGCATGAGCCCTACGGACTCGCATGAGGTATTCCTCGCATCGTGGGTAGCAAATCCACGAAATATGCAAATGTCACAACCCTGGTCCAAGGATCAACCACAATGGAAGCATACCCGTGGAATCCCACATCACTGTCGGTACGTCCAGGTAAACTCATACTGCATGCCTCAGAATCCCTCATCGTAAGCATGTCCAAGGTGCATACCCGTGGAATCCCACCTCACTGTCGGTACGTCCCAGTAAGCTTATACTACGACCATGGAAGCATACCCGTGGAATCCTCCATCACTGACGGTACGTCCAAGTAAACTCATACTACGACCATGGAAGCATACCCGTGGAATCCTCCATCACTGACGGTACGTCCAAGTAAACTCATACTACGACCATGGAAGCATACCCGTGGAATCCTCCATCACTGACGGTACGTCCAAGTAAACTCATACTACGACCATGGAAGCATACCCGTGGAATCCTCCATCACTGACGGTACGTCCAAGTACTTTCATAACTTCTTTAGACTTTCATTAATCTACAAAATGAATCTCATTTTTGACCTTAAGGCACCTTCTTATTGCTTAATCAAATCCGGAGAATTTAACCCGAAGTACTATGTACTTCTACTCTTTCAAAAGATCCCCTTTTCACATAAAAATCCCCATTTTACACTCTAAGCAATTTATGCCTTTAAATCAAATTGCCCTACTTAATTTCGATTCTTTCATCTTTGTTTACCCTACTCAAGAAGACCATCCATTTAACCTTCCATAAAGTTATTATAACCAACTCCCCATAAAGCCGTTATACTAACTTTATGCTTTTAGAATTTAAGACATTTTTATCCTTTCATAAGGCCGTTATAACTAACTTCCCATAAAGCCGTTATAACTCCTTATATCTCAAACAATTTCGTTCTTTTATTAACCAAGAGACTTATACTTCAAATCAGTTTACACAATTTTCAAAATACTTTTTCCTGTCAAGAAATCCTTGTCTACCTTATTAGAATAGACCATTCCTCAAGAACAAGTGAGTTAACTCTCTAACTCAACCAACTTAGACATTCTTTAAAAATAGTTTAAGTATACCAAAGGATTTACTTTATTTAACTCACGTACGTCTACCGTACTATACAATTATAACTACTCATGCTCAAGAGATAGGAAAGTTCCACATACCTCTTCGGTCAATCCACTTGCTAAGTCCAATATACCGCACGTAGTACGTCAACCTATAATGACCATAATACGTTCATTAACCTCTAGCTTCAACGTAGAATATTCCAAGTGCAAAGTCACTAAATTCTACGGAAAATCGGACAGCATTTCCTTTGTTTCTACATACTTTGCCACCTTTTCAAGGTCCGAGTTCAACATCCAAACGCCACTTTTAAGGCCCAACAATCCAAACAATTCAAAGGGGATTACACACCTAATCTTGGATGTGTAAAATTCTGCCCCACAATGCATAACAACTAATTTAATAAGTTTAAGGTAGTATTGTGGCTACAACATGTTCACATCCTAACCTTATTCAATCCCTTCAAATCCAAATCATATTTCTTACATACAATCTATCTAAGAGCAATATTTACCACTACAAGTTATTTCTTCTTCACATGCAACACCATAAACTAGCAAAAATAAAAGGAATTGTTACCTTAGAGCTTAGCCAAATTAATCCAACAAATTCACTAGCCTCCTTTCCACAATCACCACCACAAAAACTCCTACAAGCTTGCCAACAAGTTTCCTTCTTGCCACATTTTTCAGATTTTTCTCAAGCCTTTATTTCCTCTTGATTTTTTAGAGAGAAGGGAGAGCTTTTAATTTTTAGAGAGAGAGGAAAGCTTGAAGAATGACCAAGTCTTCAAGACTTGGTCAATAAATAGGACATGCAAAATCAGATGTGGGGGACACTTGTCACCCTCCCATGGCCTTTTTAAAACAAAACAGTTCAGATTTTTCCACCCACCGCAACCCGCCTCAGCCATGGCCACTGAAACCTCCGCAACCTCCTAACTTCGCGCCGCGCGCGGCGGCACAGCGCGTGGCTCCCGATCGAGATATTTTTCCGTCCGATCACAAGACCGAACTTGTAACCTCCATAACTTTCTACTCTGATGTCCTATCGACGAACGGTTGATTGCGTTGGAAACTAGACTCAACGAACTACATGCTAGGCCTTAGAAACGCCTACAAACTCTGGATGAACTAGGAGATATGCCACTCCAAAGTTTACTAAAACCTGTCTGAATCATTCTGACAACCTATCTTTCTAAAATTTTAAATCTTAACTCCTGTCGTACGTTCTCATAGCATGACCTGACTTACAGGGTGTAACATTCTTCCTCCCCTTAGAAACATTCGTCCCCGAATGTTCTTTTGGAGCCAATCTAATATTTCTCGGTACATCCTCGTACTCTACACTTAATGGGACCTTATAATGCCACTTGTGACCCTAAGGTATCGCACACGCATATCCACTCATCGTAAGTCAAACAGGAAAACGAATCCAAAGTGTGAACCATCACCACTTACTCCCGCCACTACCAAAGGATTGCCTGCTCGTATCTACCAACTTATTCTATCACACGTACATAGTCTCACTATCCTCCGCTCATGACACTAAATCATACAACAATCCTATCATGCATACTAATCTCTAGCGGTCAAAGATATACCGACATCACATGCGGGTCAAAGGACCGCAACTGGAATCGCTACCACGACTTCTGCCACGGCTCGCCGGCATGAACATCCCGCCTAGCCATCAAGGTGAAGAACCCGCAATCGATCCAATAGACTTCGCCATCCCACCGCCACCTCCGGCCGGACAGCCTCGCCAAATGGCCCCGCTGGCGCAAGCATAACAAGTTGTCGACCTAGTCCGACACTTCAAAATGAGATTTACCACGGTGACTACACCGAGGCAAAGGTGGCCTCGCTACTATCTTTGGACACCGTGAACTCGCTTCAAATATCCCCGTGGTCAAACCACCCACGGAAGACCGGAAGGGCACTGGCCGGCGAAAATGTAGACCCACCGCCACAGGCGGTCCACCTCGAAAGATATCCCAAACCCCGCTGCCCCGCCTCTTGGGCCGACTGGCCGCCTCACTCTCCTCGCCTCAATCCTCGCATACGCTGCATCCTTGCAATATCCATACCGTCAAGAGCTACCCTGCATACGCAAGAACCATATAACGGTCTAGCCCCATCACATACGGTGAACTCGTCTCGCCATGTCCGCCACAATAGTGGGCGATACCGCCAATGAATCAAACTCTGTGTTGTACTTCGATGGTCCTCCCATTCGCCTCAATGCCAAGAACCTATCCAAGCCGGGCTCTCTCGCCTCGTGAGGCAAAGTGACCGAGGAAGGCTTCCGTGAACTCATCCCAAACAGCTGGAGGAGCACCCACACCTCTAGACAACACCCACACCTCAAACCAATTCAACGCAACATCGCATAACCGGTAAGAAGATAACACAACGGACTCCGTCTCCGAGGCCCTAAGCACCTGCATAGTCCGCCGCACCTGCCGAATGAACTCCTGAGGATCCTCCTCAGACCTCGACCCATAGAACTCGGGTGGATTACAACTCAGAAAGTCCCGAATCCTTAAACTGTCGGCTCTAGGGTTAGCTACCGGCTCGGCGGCGCCGCTCACAATGCTAGTCAACAACCCGACCGCTTCTCCGTAATCCCTATACTCGCCGGCCAGGAACCGAGGCTCGTACCGCGGTCTTAATGGCTGCCGCCGCCTCGAACTGTTGGGCCGGCGACGTCGTGGAACTCGCCGCCAAACATCATCTCGGTAAAGATCGGGCATGTGCCTCGTAACCTCTTCGCCCTACTTGCCTCCATCACCGCTTTGCCTTGCCGGGCTCTGGTTGCGCGAGGCATAATCGTACATAAGAAGAGGCCGAGAGGATTCAACCTAGTAGGACTTCATCGCACGATCTCAGAGAGAGTAGAATGGAAACCAATCCTAAATGCCCTGCAGCCTCCTGATTATAGATGTGGTGCACAACACACCGATAATCGAGACTCTACTAGGCACGGTCTGTAGACACTTTCCGAGGACTAACTGCTCTGATACTACTTTTGTCACGACCCGACCGGGCGCGTCGGTGCCTCACCGGCACCTATCTGTATACATCGAGAATAGCGGTGAACATACATAACACATAAACTCGTAGATAGTACACATCATCAAGCAAATGATGCCGCTTCCATGTAATATAGTAACTAAAAGTAAAATAAGACAACTTTGTTCTTACAAACCAAACCACAAACGTGACTAAAGACCTCAGGAATAATCACAAGTGGACAGGGCCCCGCCATACCCCTGAATGTACATAATACCTATAGCATCAGGGAAAAACCGTACCAACAAAATAAGCCTCCAGAGGAATGGAGCTTCTGACACCAGACCAGTGATCCTAAAAATGAAGATCCACCACATGCTTAGTTAGTTGGATATTTTGGTCATTTCCTCTGTATAATATAAATACATGTAAGCACTGGATATTGTATATACAATTCTCATTTTCCCCTGGTTCTAGACTATTCTCGTCCATTCCTTCTCTCTTCCAACTGCATCGCTAACACATTCCTTCTCTCTTCCAACTGCATCGCCAACAATGGTGATGTAGTATTTTCCTGATAATTACATGTGTTTCATCAGAAATGCGATAATATATTATTTTTTTGGACAAATTTTGCACTTTCTTCTTCAAATTGGATCTGCACATAAACAATATTGAGAAAAAACAAAATATCTTTCAACCTTGTCATCCTTTTTACTATTAGTAACTATCTTTCTTGGTACCAAATGTTTATTTCTAATTTTTAAGTGTTAACATTTATTTGAACAAAGTGAATACGGCAAAGGCTGGGCCTTTCCTTAGGTGAGGCCCGTATATTTTCCGCCGGGTTCATATTTTCGGAACAATTGTTTAATAAATATTTTATTTTAAATAATTTATTAATATTTTGCAAGGTGGACCAATATATGAGTAGCATTAGACACGAATCTAATATTATCTAAAGAAATAATTTTTTAAAAGAGTTATATTGAAGAGATTGCACGGTCTTCCACTCGCATAAGTATAGCTCAGTTGGTTTCAGAGTGACAGATTGCTCCCAAGAAAGCAGATTCGAGCCCTGACGACCGCAGTGTGAGAGTTCATTTCTCCTTTGTGAGGGATGACTCCTTGTGGACACCATCTGTGCCTCCCACCTAGTGGGTCGCTGCCATGATTTACCTTCCTCTATCAATCTCTGACGGGTCGGAGGGGTGGAGGCTCTGTGGGCGAGAGATTTCGCCTTTTGCTCCCAAGTTGCACGGTCTTCCCTTCAAGTGGGTTGGTCTTTGATTTTTGCCTTTTAAATTGGCTAGTGTTTAATTTTTGTTCATCAATTCGCATAAATGTCCCTATTTTGGGGTGGTCTTTAATTTTTGTCCCTCAATCACACGTGTTTAATTTTTATTCTTTGACACTTTAAATAACAAAAAGATGATAAAAAATATATCTAACATAAAAAAAAATTCGGATCTATGACCTAGTTTCACAAAACAAAGTTTCATAAAAACTACATATTTAGACAAAGGTACATAAAATTATGCCTTGTCCGACATAGTTATGTAGAAAAGAAATTATGTCGGACAAGACATATTTTTTATGTAACTTTGTCGGACAATGCATAGTTTCTATGAAACATTGCCTTGCGAATTAATACTACATAACTATAGCGGACAAAACATAGTTTCTATGTATCTTTTTTCAAATAAGCATAGTTTCTATGAAACATTGCATTACGAAATTGCTTTTTTCTACTCTGTTGGGGATCAAACCTAGAATCTCTGATTTTATAGACCAGTGAATAAAGGTATTTTGACCCATAAATTTTCATTGAATGAGAAGCATAAACAAAAATTAAAGACCATCGATTTGAGGGGTAAAAATTAAAGGCCAGTCCATATGAAGGGAAATATGCTTAAAATAATAATAATTTTATCCTTCAAAATCAAACTTACGCCTAGCCGGGCATAAGTTCTTTAAAAGCGTGGAACATAACTTGTGGAATATTATGATGTGAAAATATAAACTTATTCCCCGTAAAAAAAATTGTATTGAGGAGATTTTTTTTAAGGCCAGCACACAATAGGAGAAAAGTGCAAATGACCCAATATATTTGCACAACTTTTAAAAATAAATATAATATCTAAATGACGGCTTACAAAAATAATATTTGCGTAAACTAGAGATGTTAGTAATAGAAAGACTTTGGGCTTTCTTCCTTGAAGCCCAATTAATTAGCTAGGCCCTGGGTCGATATCTAAGTATAAATATAAACCCTACTGCCATTGTTGTCATCTTACAAACCCTCGCTGAGCAGAGAGTCGCACAAGGCGCCGCCGCAAATAGAAGCAAAAAATGGAGGCAGCGAGAAATGTGAAGGATGTTTCACCCCACGAGTTCGTCAAAGCTTACGCCGCTCACCTCAAGCGCTCCGGCAAGGTCTATCTCTCTCACAAGATGTACTTGTATATGTATACATTTTTGTATAGTGTTGGTGGAGTTTTCCATCAGCTTTTAAATTGTATGTTAGGTTAATGCTTCTAATTTGATCATTTATATAATTTCGTGTATGTTTTATATGTTATTTGCTTATACTCTTGGCTAGGAAGTAGGATCTCCCTTTACATGTGTAGTAGAGCTTTCTAATAAATAATAACATTAACAGGCTTTCCAAAATCATGCCGAACTGTGTGTGTTAATTCCTGTTTTAGGACTTTCAAGGCTTGTTGCAAGTATACAAGATGTTTCTGATTTGAACTTGAATTTGCTGCCGTGTTTTGTTAATACACATACTCTATGTATCTATCTTGTTTGGTTACGTTAGAATATGTAGTCTGAGGTTGATAGAATGAGATTGCCTTTTATGTAAGGCAGGGGCGGATGTAAAAGCCGAGATACAAGTCCAGTAGAACCCAATAGCTTTTGCTCAATGTGTATTTGTGTCAAGAAATTCATTGACTATGTTCACTTTAAATATAGAATACAGTTATTAGCACTTGAATTTTTTAATGTTGAACCCTTACTGTTGAAATCTTAGCTCCTCTTATTTATCTAAGGGCACAAAGTCTTTATAGTCCAGAAATAAGTGTTTATACATTATGCTCAATTTTTGTGTTAAGAAATTCCTTGATTCTGTACACTTTAAATCTAGAATCCAGCTATTAGCACTTGTATTCGTAATGTTGAACCCATAAAGTTGAAATCATATCTCCTCTTATGTAAGTGCAAATATTCATTTATAGTCCAGTAATAAGTGTTTATATATTATGACCAGTCGGATTAATTTGTGTCTGTTGTTATTTGTGTTGACGTGAGATGAAAATCAAAGTGATCTTATTTGTTTGCTGCTTATCAAATTTCATATCTGTAGATGGAGCTTCCAGAGTGGACTGACATTGTCAAGACTGGAAAACTGAAAGAGCTTGCCCCATACGACCCTGATTGGTACTACATTAGGGCTGGTATGTTTTTTTCTTATATATTCACACTGAAAGAAAGGATCTTTATGTGATTCAAAAGTTTGGCTTCCTGACTTTTTTCCACCCTGTTTTGAATTTTATGGACAGCTTCTATGGCAAGAAAGATCTATTTGAGAGGAGGTATTGGTGTTGGTGGATTCCGAAGAATCTATGGTGGTAACCAGAGGAATGGAAGCCGACCACGTCATTTCTGCAAGAGCAGTGGTTCAGTTGCACGCCACATCCTTCAGCAATTGCAGACCATGAACATCATTGACTTTGAGCCCAAGGGGTATGTATTATTTTCACAATCAAATTGCAACTTACTTGTGCTTTGGTGTTGCTATAGGAATGTAATTCTTTTGGTTAAGAACAACTCCTCGGTTGACGTCTCAATATTGGGAAGTCTTTTGAGTATAATAATGTAGTTATATAATGATGTGGTAACATGTTTTTCTATATAGCCTGCTAAATAGATGTAAAGTAAAAAGGGGTCGTAAAGGAATGTACCTCTAAAATGAATATTTAGTGTCACATTGTTTTTTATTGTGCTATACTAGGTATTCTGTTTCTGATACCTATAGTATTCTGATTTATATCTGTTATTTCCTTTTTACCCAGTGGAAGGAGAATCACATCCAACGGCCAAAGAGATCTTGACCAAGTTGCTGGAAGAATTACTATTGCCAATTAAGAGATGAAAGCAGTCGTTTTTATGAATACATGAGTTGCTTCCAACTTATAATTTCAGCTTGGACCTATATAGATGTAGGGTATTGTTGAATCTTTTTTTGCATGTTTTACCTTTTTATTAATGTGGGATTCTTTTTGCATCAGTATGCTAGTTTTGTCCTCAAATCTTTAAGATGTTACTTGGTCTGCTGTCTATCTGAGCACGTCTCCTTATTTATTTTTGTTGTGTTTGCTTGGTGGGAAATATTTTTCTGGAAAGGAAAACATCTTTCTTTCAGAAATCGTTACTCGTACTCTATATACTGAGACATATGTTACCCTTTACATACTTATCCTGCATGTACGATTTCCATGTGCCATCAATTTTTATATATCCATTTCAACAAGGGAAAATCATTTATAGTGGGTTTTCTTGAGGTAAATTATTTTAGACGAAATTATATCCAATGGAAAACATTTATCCATGCCAAGTCTCCGTTTGTGATAGTTGTGAAAATTAGCTAATTTAAGTTGTAAATTAAACATTCTTGTGGCAATTTCGTTCTTCCCCGATTTGGAGCTGAAATTCCGGTTAGCTCGGACTTTTCTGTTTATTCAGAAGTATTTTATGGATAATAACACTGCTGCGGGGAAGTTCAATTCCGTGTATATCTTATGGCATCGTGTATTCGAGTTACTTGTTGAATAAAGTTGTTCACTACTGAAACTGATTGTGCCACTGCCTTGTTTTTTATGTGAAAGATAGTACATGAAGTTACAGGGACGTTTGAAGAATATAAAGTTAGTGGCTCTCGCTACATACGAAATATTTGAGAAGTTTCCTAGCATGGCGTGATTATAGTTTCATAGGCTCCTTTGAACATCATGGTTGCCAGAGTTTAGGGCTTATTGTGTTTAAAATAGTGTTCAAAATTACATTTCTTAAAACCAAGAACATGGTGTTTGACTTAACAAGAAATTTTTGAGAATCAAAATGAAGTGGGTTTGCAGATACAAGAAGTAATAAAGGTTACTTATCCAAAGCTATAGTGGTATGTGTCCACCAAAGTCCCTGACTAAAAGCTCTGCGAATGCCTATGAACTCAGTTGCTTGACATCATATGGACGTCCAGTATTTTAATTTTAAGCGCTATATTGTGTAATTTTCTAGTAGGAAATAGCTGTAATTTGTCAAGGCCTTCCATCTCACATGAAATGCAAAATTTGAAGTAGTATTTTCAACCTCCTTTTGGGACTGATATTTCCAGTTTTTCTCATCCTTTAACGGACAGCTACTAAAGATATTGCATTCCTCTCAACTTTACCCTACTATCATTCTCACTTTTGCCGCTTCCTTTCAACATCATAACACTATTTACGTGCAAGTTTTGACGTTGATGTGCCCAAGTTATGTCGGCAATGCATACAAGGGATTGTGCACATATATCCAATTTTAGTGCTACTATTAATTAGTTTTGACAAAATATTTAAAGTTTTCATACGGGTTCAAGAAACTTGCCTAAAAATTTGGATTTATTAACTTAAGGCATCACATGTTTAATTTTTTTTGAAGTAACTGAGTAATTTTTTTTAAAAGTTATACGAATTAAATAGTGATATTAAAATAAAGTACCCATAAAAAATTTACGTTATTCAGTCGCTTCTAATCTCACGTTGAATGCTCTACTCTCGTTTTTTTTTTTCATATCCCATTTTCTTATTATAGTTGTAAAACAAACAATCTATAAAGACGTAGTTTCCCAGATATATTTACTATCTATTTCAAATGGTTAATGTTCGAGTTGTAAACTTTAAAACAATGAGCAATGGAAAATACAAACACTAGAAAATAAGTAATAAGCCCAATTTTTCAATCTTTTTTTCAAAGGGTCGAAGTGAATAAACAGGATTTAAAGGATGTGTTGAAGCAAAGTTTTATCATCTCTTGGACCTAGAATACTAACGCCAGCATGTCTTTAGATTGTGGTCGTGTTAAAGAGGTGCATGATGCTGTTATTCATAGCCTAATGCTCGTCTAGGTTCGGATTAATACTAGCATACGTGTAGTTGTGTATTAAGTATGGAAATATAGAATTTTTAAATGGAAGATTATAGAGAATCAGAGTTTCCACTTCTTAGCTGGATCAGCAAAAATCCTTCTGAAATGGCAGAATCCCGTTTGCTTATTCACTCCTGTTTTATTGCTGGTTTAGTAGGAATTTTAACTATATTTTACACAGCTTTACAGTGGAGAAGGAACATAAACGGTAGTTGGATGTGTAAGATGATATTAATCTCCCTTGGGGAGTCTTTCATTAATATCAAAGTATATATAGAGTATAGTGTTCATCCCTAATACAATAGGAATTCTAAGCCTATACAAAAGAGGAATCTTAGTCTTACCATAATTATATTTACACAATATATGAAAATATTCTAATTATGGGTAGACAATAATATTGTCTGTATTTACACGTTTACACACCCCCTCAGTCGGAGCGGGAGGAGGCCGGACGCCGAGACTGGATCTGAAGTCAAGAAATAACTGTTTGGGAAGTCCTTTGGTAAATATGTCTGCATACTGATAGGATGATGGAACATGTAACACTCTGACATGACCTAGCGCAACTTTCTCACGAACGAAGTGTAGGTCTATATCAATATGCTTGGTTCGCTGATGTTGAACCGGATTATGAGAAAGATAGATGACAGAGATGTTATCACAATACACAATAGATACCTGATGCAAAGGACACTGAAGTTTTAAATGTAAATTTCTGAGCCAACAAATCTCAACTACTACATTTGCAACGCCTCAGACTCAAATTTCTGAGACCGAGCGAGATAGGGTAGCCTGTCAGCGTACTCAAGAAATCAGATTATCCCCTAAGAAAACACAAAAGCCGGAGGTGGAGCGTCGCGTGTCCGGACACCCTGCCCAATCTGCATCCATATATGAAAGCAACCTGTTTGGTGCAGAGGGGTATAGGTGCAAACCATAATCAAGAGTGCTCTTAATGTATCGAATGATACACTTAAGAGCAGTGAAATGAGACTCCTGGGGGCATGCATGAATAAACACATGCTGAAAAACATAAGCTATGTCTGGCCGAGTGAAGGTGAGATACTGAAGTGCACCTGCAAGACTCCTATACAGAGTAGGATCAGAGACTGGAGCACCATCCATGACACTGAGCTTAGATTTGGAATCAAATGGAGTAGGCACCTCTTTGCAGTTCGTCATCTTAGCCCTGTACACAATCTCTTCTGTCTGTTTTGTGTCAAATGTGTTAAAGTAGCTTCTCCTTAGGCATTTGTCTGTTTTGTGTTCATATCCTTACTAAAGACATCCAATAATTACATCTGGTGATTCTCTGACAAGAGTTGCAGCAGATGTTTAATTGGTAAAGCACTTTTTGATGGTTATTTATCTTTTACTTCTAATGGGGAATATGTTCCTGGTTAATCGCGTTGACATGATGTGACTATTTGATCTTCAGCTGCTTTTTAATTGCGTTCTCTTGTTATAATAAGGTTACTGCTCTTGCAAACAGGTGGGACTTTCCAAAGCCCGGAGGCTTTCACAGGGGCAATTGATCAAAATTCAACTTTTTGCTGCATTTCCTGTTCAAATAGTTGGAGAACCTTGGTATCAGCAACCTTGTACATTGACAATAACACATCATGGACAGGTCAATTACTCTTGCGTATTCTTCATTTTTTGTGGGTAGGGGGGGAGAGTGGGCTTTCTGATTGCTACAGTATTGTTAGGTGTATTTTGTATACACCTTTTGTGTCATTTTTAGTTAGTATTTTCCAATTTTTCGTTCAAATAAGTGTCGTGTTAGGTTGTTTTTCTTTCTTTTGAGTTATAACGGTCCTAAATGGAGAAAATGGCAAAAAGAGGAGGAAACGAGCTTGATTTAGATGGAATTGCACACTAAAAAGGTCAAGGAATGAAGCCTAAGAAGTCCCGGAAAGTGTAGAAGAAATCAGACGAAGTCCGGACGAGAAAATGACGAAAAATCGCAAAAATCGAAAGTGGACGATTCCGGCACCGCGGTGCCAGTCAGCAGGACCGCGGTGCCCAAACTGCTGCGAGGCTGATTGGCTACAGGACTTCCGGCACCACCGTGCCCAACAGACCGCGTGTCGGGTTGCGTTTTCCGATTCTGGGCCGAATTTGACACGTTTTCAGGGTCCGCAAGAGCAACTTTCCCGAGCTATAAAACCCTAAAACCCTGCTCATTACCTGGCATCTGGGATCTTACATCTCACATCTACTTTAGGGGAGAAGAAAGGAGGCTAGCTTGGAATCCTTGTACATATTCCACAACACAACTCTTGGAGGCATCAAGATTGGAGACCTAGTTCAAGTGTTTTCTTTGTTTTATTTCAGTTCATGTTGGATTCTGTATTAGTTCTTAGCGTGACTATGGCTAGGATCTAAACACTCTATTAGAGCTTTCCTTATGAATCGCTTGAAACTTTTATTCATGAATTAATGATGTAGTTTGATTTCTTCTTCACTTGATTAAGATTTAGTCAATATTTGATATGAATGTTTGATAATTAATTGATCACTAATTATCATAACCTATATGATTTCGAATCAAAAGCCGAAAGGAGAGATTTTGATATGCTGTAATTGACTAGACATAGGTTAAAATCGCGGACGAAAGTACCCCGATACTTGTGTAACATTATAGATTACTGTTCTTAATCCTCCTATGTGGTAAATCCTATTATAGAAATATAGAAGGGTTCTGCACTGGAGTTGAGTGATTATATGTCCTAATCAGAATATAAGACAGTCTAGTTAACCGCTATCTTAACGAAGAAGAAGAATCATTCTAGTCGCATTAAGGATTGAATAAAGTGGATAGTTGATGAGTTTGGAAGCCCTAATTCCTTCATAACTGATTTAAACCAAAGTATTATCATAATTCGTTTATTTTCTGCAATTACTTAGTCTTAATTATTAGATAAAAATACATCAAATTAACGTTCACAAAATAGAAACTAAAGCTTAGATAATCGGTACTTGATAACCAGTCTCTGAGGACGATATTTGGTCTTACCAGACTATATTACTTGTGAACGATACGTACGCTTGCGTGCGCATTCGAAATATCGCTAACTAGTATCTAAAATTTGTCCATGCTGCTGAATTACAGGCCTTCATGCTGAAGAGAGCAGCAGAAGAACCTATGCAGCAGCAATAATTGCCGATGTGCTTGAGAATGCCGAATCCAGTCATGTGATTGACGCTTCACAGAAGCGGGCACTTCTTCAAGAAATGGCCATTAGACTCTCTTAGACACACACACACGGAGATACACGTTAGTTTGCAGCAGTTAACAGAAAGTTTTGTATAAAAGCCGTCTTGCCTTTGTTTTCTCCTTTTTCTTTCAGGCTCTTCCATTTCACGTCTAAAATATATGGGAATTAGAAATGCTTGTTTTTGTATACGAAGCTAGTCAGTGTTCGAATGAAGAGGTGACTTTGTAAAATACTTTTTGTTGGATATTTGTCTATCCATGTACATCCGGGGATAGTTAAACTAACTATAAGTGATCTAAAGGCTATACTAAGGAGATCATTACAACATCATTACAATAAGATCATCTAGTTACAATCATTATATATCTAGGTTCTTGATTCTCTATGTCCATAATCATCAAGTCTCTTGACGTGATGTCTGTAGATCCAACAACTACATGCTTCAATGGACTATCGGGCAACAACTTCAACTACGGCAAGCTTTTGATCCTTTTGTCTGCAATAAAGACTCAAATAACAAATTGGTTAAGTTTCACCACACGCTGAGTCAAGGATGGTCCCTTCCTTAAGACAAGATTGCCCACGTATACATGCTTTTACGTTAGCAGGGCAATAGTCTCCCAAAATAAAATAACGGTTTATCTTCTTCGTAAAGCACAACGAAGAAGATCTATCGAAAAACACAAATATGAAAATTGTTAAGAAAAGGATTGACTCAGAGATGTGTATGAACTTTGTGGTGTAATAAGTTCATAATCTCCTGAGATAGTATGTTTAAGAAGTGTGTAAGACTTTCTTGAAATGAAGTGAATGTTGGGCACATAAAAATCTGAAGTAAAGAGCATATTTTTCACCTGTGAAATCTGAACCAAAAAGGCCTCAATTTATAGGACAAAAATGTCTCTTCACTTGCAATGTAAATACCTTAACGGAGGTTCATTGAGCCAAGTAAGAGTGTGTGAACACACTCAAACAAATGACTCACTTAATGAAGGTTCATCCTTCCAAAACCCAACACAAAGTTTAAGAAAAACCATTATTCTTTCGTTTCCAGATTCACTGCCTGGGAAGCGCCGCGGCCCTGACTGACTGGCACCGCGGCGCCTAGAAACCAGAGACCATTCTGCCGATACGGCGCAGCGGCGCTTCCACTGTCGTGGTTCGGTTCGTCCGGCGCCGTGGCCCTTTATGGCTCCGCGGTCCGACCCGTTCCATCTTACACTTCACACAATCCTTTCTTCGTTAACCAACGTGAAATATAGATTATTGTCGACAATAAACGTGCATCATTCTATGTCTCAAACACGTTACTCTTACATGTGTCAATATCTCTTTTACTAAGAAAATTTACGATATTTAGCCCCACGTGTGCACGTGTGTGGAAACAAGATTTCCGACGTGCTGCACGCTTTATATTTGATTTATAAATGACTGGATAAACTTATTCTCCCGTTAGTAAAATTTCCAACACTTTTAACTTTTCAAGATTCTAATTATAATCGCATGGACTGTCGTTAATAATTAGGTACAATGTCAAACAAAAAGTTGGTTTGTTTATATGGAGAAAGATTATAAACATCATATTCATATGTTCAGATCCCAAGGGGAACTAATATACATTAATGTCATCAGATCCTTGATTTAGCCACCAAAATGAGTGATGCCTAATCCTATTATATGATTTCAATCCAAAAACTGTCGAGAAAAAATATTTTTCAAATTCTTTTGCAAATAACTCGAATTTAACAAAGTAGTTTTTTTTAATCAAATTCTTTTATTTTAGAAAAAAAAAACCCCATTACACCAAAATCAAATTCTTGTGTATGCTGAAGTGCTAAATCAAAATCAAACAATAACACTCCCAAATAAAATAATAGAGACATTTCTTCAACACCCCAAAAGAAAAGAAAAAAGCAAAATTAATTTCTCTTGCAGTGAAGTTTAAGCAACTTTTTTCAGGTACCAGCATCAAAGCAAGATTAATTATGTTAGCTGTAATTAATCTTTCTTTAATCACACTCAACAACCATTTTATTTTCTTTATTCTCTTTCTGTAGACTGTAGTAGTATCACCATTTTTTTTTCTTGAGTTGTGTTTTTAGTAAAAAAATAATTAAATTTGTCAAAAATGTATTTTTTTTTACTAAAAGGGACTATTCTTATGATTGGAAAACCAAGACTTATTTTTTTTTAAACTTTTTGAACACTTTTCCAATTTATTCTACTTGGGTTTTTCGAGCTGCATAAACCTTCTTGGTTGAGCTTGTCACACATGGCTTGTCAAGTGTGGTTAAACGACGGACGTGGTTTGCAAGCTATTGCATCAGTTCGGGGTTTATTCAGAGTGCACTCGAAGAATAGCGACGGTGAGTTCCTTCGTAAAAAAAAGAAGAAGAAGACTTGTTTGCTTTTTTAAGCTCTTTCCATTTTCTTTTACTTTTTCCTATTGTGTAATGTGATAAAAGTGATATGTACGCAGAAAAGTTTGTTAAGAACCTACTAAATATTTATAAATATTTGATTGTGAATCTATTATTATTGTATATTAAATTGAGATGATTTAGTAATGCATAAACTTTAAATTTTGAATCTGCCTCCTACCTAGGGGTGCACATGGTACGGTAGTTGAATGCACATGGTACGGTAGTTGAACTTCGGTATGGTAATTACTGTTTTCGGTTTTTAAAAATATGGTACTATTACCATTCCAAATTAATTCAGTATGGTTCGGTATTTTGCGATACGATAAATCGATAACCATAGTTTATTCGATTTCGATTTACGTATAGTCATATAATAGAAAATTATGACCTTCGGCTGTTCAAAAAATATCTCAATCATATCGTACTAACACCTTACACATGTAAAAATATTCAAAAGAAAGTATAAGCAATTCCCTTCGTAAATCAATTACACAAAAATGACATTTCAATCCAGATAGATTAGTCAAAATTTCAGCATATAAACAATTAATTTTGTACTAATAATAGTTTATATATTTGTTAGTATTAGAATATTAATATATATGAATTGTATATGTAGCTATATACTTCGGTATGATATTCGGTATTTCGGTATGTTTTTTATAAATACCATATATCATACCGAATATCAAACTTTTTAAAATGCGTACCATATACCGTACTAATACCATAATACCGAAATCGCGGTATAAAAAATTCAATTTCAATATGATAATTGGTATCTACCGTACCATGCCCACCCACCCATACTCTCACCTAAAGACTTTTTGTCTTTTTTTAAGCTCCTTTCCAATTTATTTTACTTTTTTCCCATTGTGATGTAATAAAAGTAGTTTACATGAACGTCTGTTAAAAAATCTACTAAATATCTAATATTTGATTATAAATTTATTATTATTGTATATTAATATAAAAGACATAAACTTTAAATTTTGAATCCGTCTCTCACCCAAATACTTATTTTTTTCTTTTTAAAGCTCCTTTCTTACTTATTCTACTTTTTCCCCATTATAATGTGATAAAATAAAAGTACAATGTTTGCGAAAAAGTTGGTAAGAGTTTTATTGCATTCATTCAATATATTGAATTTTTTTTTTTTTTTTTTTTTAACGGCGAATCGCACCGCTACTCTTTCGAAATACAAGACAGCAGAAACCCCTACGACGCAATACCGCAAACCACGCCACCGATTAATCACACTTTGGCAGTCTACGCGCGATGCGCCAACCAAGAGTGGTGAGAAACTAGTCCAAGTGTAACGTATTACTGAGTTACTGCAAGGGAAAATGAATTTCCTTATTAGTTACTGAAAGGTCCCTCTTGAAAACGTGTTGAACATTCCAAATCAGACTTTAAATCTTACATTTGGCACTTAGTTTTTGAGAGTCCATTGGCTTACACCCTTTAGTCTCTTTTTCATTATATAACGTGGTCTTTCCAAGTCTTTGAACCATCACTGAAATTCTTTGAGTCCCTTTTATAACAACATTTTATTTCAGATTCAAGACATATATTTTCTTCTTGTGATATTTTCCTGCTCTAAAAGTTAGTTCGAAATCCTGTTGAGGTTACTTTTATTGAAGTGGTTAATAGTTCTTGTTTCTCTTTGCAGTATTTCTAGTTCAATTTTTGTATTATACTGTGTCAGTTCCTTTCTTTCTGTCCTACTTCACTTATTCTTTATTTCAGTTTCTTTGTGTATTTAGTGTTGCTTCATTCGTTTTGTATCAGTGATATCATGTTCTTGTCTTCCTTGAATTCCTACATTGACTACGTTTCTTTTGATCCGGAGTCTATCGGCAACAACCTCTCTACCCCACAAAGGTAAATGTAAGATCTGCATACATCCTACCTCCCCAGACCCCACTTGCGTATGCTGTTGTAGTTTCTTTGTGTATTTGTGCATTGCTAATAAGATCATGGCATCATTTTTGTTTTTATGTCAACTGCTGTTGGTAATATATGCTTTGATACTATCTGCAGAACCCCTAATTTTATGCAGTAGACTTTGTGCATTTGATGATGCTTGCAAGGCTAAACTATCTGCAAAACTCCTAATTTATATCAACAACTTTGTGCATTGGATGATGCTTTCTTTCATATCTTGTTATGAAAAATGAGTCATTCCGTTTAGTACGAGATTGCTTCACACCTCGTCGGTGTAAACACCTTTCGCTTATCGAAGTTCAATTTCTAAAAGTTATTGACACGTCTTGAGCATGTAGATTCCACCCTTTTACTGGGGGTACCAAAAAAAGAAAAGAAAAGAAAAGAAAAAGATCTATGGTAGTTGGTAGACTTCTCTTTATATCTTTAATTAGAGGATTCACATATGGAAGTCCTATTCTGGGGGCTGATTAGGACACCGGGAGAAGACGGTGGTTGTTAATTGGACAAATAAAGAGATATCCTTTGGAATATGATTCCTCTGATAGATGCAATACTTTGCTTCTCATTTTACTAATGCAAGTTCAAATGTAAAGAAGACATCTAGACAACACTCATACAGCTCTTTGCTGGATATATTTCCTGTTTCTTTACAGTCTATCCTAACTTCGGACCGCATGGAGCATTTTTGTCAGTCCTAAATCTAGTTCTTTTCCTTGTTTTCCAGGTTTCATACTGCAGGAAAAGATGGTGAAGATCTGTTGCATCGGAGCTGGATATGTCGGTGGACCAACTATGGCAGTCATTGCCCTAAAATGCCCCTCGATTGAAGTGGCTGTTGTTGATATCTCTGTTTCCAGAATCACAGCGTGGAATAGCGATCAGCTGCCTATCTATGAGCCAGGCCTTGATGATGTGGTGAAGATCTGTTGCATCGGAGCCAGGCCTTTTTGTCAGTCCTAAATCTAGTTCTTTTCCTTGTTTTCCAGGTTTCTTACTGCAGGAAAAGATGGTGAAGATCTGTTGCATCGGAGCTGGATATGTCGGTGGACCAACTATGGCAGTCATTGCCCTAAAATGCCCCTCGATTGAAGTGGCTGTTGTTGATATCTCTGTTTCCAGAATCACAGCGTGAAATAGCGATCAGCTGCCTATCTATGAGCCAGGCCTTGATGATGTGGTGAAGCAATGCAGTGGAAAGAACCTTTTCTTCAGCACTGAAGTGGAGAAACATGTCTTTAAAGCAGACATTATCTTTGTTTCTGTTAACACCCCAACGAAAACTCGAGGACTTGGAGCTGGGAAAGCTGCAGATCTCACATACTGGGAGAGTGCTGCTCGAATGATAGCAGATGTATCCAAGAATGATAAGATTGTTGTGGAAAAATCAACTGTTCCGGTTAAAACAGCTGAAGCAATCGAGAAAATACTCACCCATAACAGCAAGGGAATTAACTATCAGATCCTTTCGAACCCCGAATTTCTTGCTGAGGGGACTGCAATTCAGGATCTTTTTCATCCAGACCGCATTTTAATTGGAGGAAGAGATACCCCCGAAGGGCAAAAGGCAATCCAAACCCTCAAAGAAGTTTATGCGCATTGGGTGCCTGAAGACAGAATCATCTGCACCAATCTCTGGTCAGCTGAGCTTTCAAAGCTCGCTGCCAATGCCTTCTTGGCTCAGAGGATTTCGTCTGTTAATGCCATGTCCGCACTTTGTGAAGCTACTGGAGCTGATGTTACACAGGTGTCTAGTGCTGTTGGTAAGGACACACGAATTGGACCGAAATTCCTCAATGCCAGTGTAGGTTTTGGTGGTTCTTGTTTTCAGAAGGATATCCTCAACTTGGTTTACATATGTGAATGCAATGGCCTCACAGAAGTTGCCAATTACTGGAAACAAGTGATTAAGGTGAATGACTACCAAAAGAATCGGTTTGTTAACCGAATGGTTGCCTCAATGTTTAACACAGTTTCTGGAAAGAAGATTGCTGTTCTTGGATTTGCCTTCAAAAAAGACACATGTGACACCAGGGAAACTCCGGCTATTGATGTCTGCAAAGGCTTGTTGGGAGACAATGCTCACTTGAGCATATATGATCCACAGGTGAAGGAAAATATTTTATCATAAACTCAAATCCTTGAATGTTATGAAAATAACTAGCAACACAACTATTTATAATAATATGAAACCTACTTTAACTCAAAACATGAAAACATATTCCTATATAATTCTGACTATATATCCTTTTTAGACATGAATTAAAATACCAAATCCTAACCATTCTGATTTCCTACAACTTTGAATTATTTTTCCCAACAACAGGTCACTCAAGAACAAATACAAAGGGATCTCTCAATGAAAAAGTTCGATTGGGACCATCCAACTCACCTCCAGCCAATGAGCCCTGCTGGAGTGAAGCAAGTTAAAGTGGTGTGGGATGCTTATGAGGCAACAAAAGACGCCCACGGTGTCTGCATTCTCACTGGGTGGGATGAGTTCAAATCGCTTGATTTCAAGAGAATTTATGATAACATGCAAAAGCCTGCATTTGTGTTTGATGGAAGGAACATTATTGATGCGGAGAAGCTTAGAGAAATCGGGTTCATTGTCTACTCCATTGGGAAACCTTTGGATGCATGGCTCAAGGATATGCCAGCTGTGGCATAAGAAACTTCAGAAGCACTAGAAATTATAGGAAGATCCAATTCTTTCAATTCTTTTTTTTCCAAGTCAGGCCTTAAACGACTTATTCCAATTAGCATTCTCTTTATTATTTCTCTTTCATTTTAACTTGTTGTTTTCCCAGCTCATGATATAATCATCCTATAGTACAATAATAAAATTCACTTGTTTTGATTCACTTGGGCATAACTCTAGAATCTCACTTTTTTTGCCAACATTGGTTGAATTTTTAAGAATATCTTAAGTCTCTACCAGGTGCTGGGAACTGGCAAGACTAGTTGAACATGATATGATTATCACTTAGGCATACTGAAATTACGATATGATTTTCCCAAGGCAATTTCTGATCCTGCTGCATAAGGAATATTAGCATCATGCCACAACATCAATGGAACAAAGAAACCAGATATATGCATGGACAAGTCCTCAGCATGTAGATGCAACCCTTTTACTGAAGGTCAGAAAGCAAATGAAAAAGAATCTATCGAAGTTTAAAGTTAACTATATATCTATAATCAGAGTGTTCACATATGAATGCCAAATTCCTGGAGGCTGATTAGTTCACTGGGAGAAGAGATATCTTTTACTTGGAAATAAAGAGAGACTCTTTGGAATATGATTCCTCTAGTATGATCCAACACTTTGCTTCTGTTTTTAGTAACACAAGTTTAAATGTAATGAGGAAATTTGTAACAGAATTCAACATTACTTTGCCGGTTAGATTTCCAGCTGTTTCTTTACAGCCGATCCCAACAGAAAACTCACGTGGAGAAATGAAGTTTTATTAAGACTATAAATGGGATATAGCATACATGCTTGATAACCCCATTTCTTATACCAGTCCTAAGTTATAATTCTTCACTTTGTCCCAGGTTTCATATTGCTAGAAAAGATGGTGCCCGAATGATAGCTATTCTTGGATTTGCTTTCAAGAAAGACACAGGTGACACAAGGGAGACTCCCTGCAATTCGTGTGTGCAAAGGCTTACTTAACCATATATGATCAACAAGTCTTTTGAGGATCAAATTCAAAGAGATCTCTCAATGAAAAAAATTGACTGGAATCGTCAATTCACCCACAGCCAATGAGCAACTGTAATGAAGCAAGATTTGGGATGCTTATGAAGCAACAAAATACGTCCATGGTCACTGCATTCTCACTGAGTGGGACGAGTTCGAGACATTTGACGTCAAATTCAAATGTTAAAATTTGCATTTACAAATATTGAAGAGAGTTGTAACATGTATATATACTGAAGAGAGTTGGAACTATAAAAAAATGCGACCTTCTCGTTCTTGAAGGTTTCATGTTCTTTGTTCTGGTTATTACGAATGTTGCTGATGAATGCTGTGTGTTGCTGAAACACGTTAGTTGGGAAAAGCAGAAAAATGTCTGGTTAGAACACATATAATATGACTCATTAAAATCAAATGCTACCCCAAGTAGCAGTGCTTGGTGTAGAAGAGAAATACGACCGCAAGGTCACGAGTTCGATTCCCTGCATAAACCTTCTTGGTTGAGTCTGTCACACATGACTTGCCAAGTGTGGTTAATCGGTTGACGTGGTTTGCAGACTATTGCGTCAGCCCGGGGTTTACCCTGTGCGCACTCGAAAGAGTAGCGGCTGCGGGTTCCTTCGTCAACAAAAAAAATTAAAATCAAATGCTTACACACCTCATTATGAAAATATAAGCATATGTTAACTATTTTTGTAAGCACATTTAAACTTCAATCTGATGCTTGCACGGAAAAAGATACCATCTTGTTTAAACTTAAAGTAGCGCATAACAGGAATAATTTTCTTCATAAATTACCAGTATTTTCTTTTGGTCAACTCAAAATCATACCAAGCTCATGGTATTTTCTTCACCGAGTACCAATCACTACAAAGGGGGTGCAGCAGCTCATTAATTAGATAGTTGTGCTTCCCCCCTGCAACATACTGTAACCAGAAAGAGGCACATACAGAGAATTACAGCTGTAAATCTACAAAAATGAAAAATATATAAGAAGCATCTACAAAATCGTATATACAGCTATCTAATCGTATCAGTTGATGTCTATGGGCTTTCTCAGTTAGCAGAATCCTTCTACCGAGCAATATAATGGGCAAATTTCCAAGTCTTAGCATAAGCCACTCTCTTGATCGTAAGATTGTAATAATTTTCCTTCGGAATTATTCTCATTATTACAAAATATATAGTGTGTGTACAAGAGAGGAATCCTAATTCGGTAAGGATCCTAATATACCAAAAATATACAGTAATTACACAATATATGGCGAATATATGGAGAATATTCGCTAATACATCCCCTCAGTAGGAGCGGGAAGAGGCCGGACATTGAGGCCGAGGGTCTCTCGAAAACAGTCGCTCTACTTGCCAAGGTAGAGTTAAGTTGTGCGTACACTTTACCCTCCCAAGACCCCACATTGTAGGATTTTATTGGGTATGTTGTTGTTGTATACACAAATTATACAATAAATGTATCATTTTTTATATATATACAATACTGATATATATTCAATACAACAATGACGTGGGTTACAATGGATGTACGAGAATAATATACAACTATTACTAGTGCTTCGAAAGGATAAACAATGACGGTTTACAATACAACAGGCTTAAAGCCTAACAAGAGTTGTGACAACAACAAGTTTTGTGATCTTGATCTTCTGTCTTGTATCAATCTTGAATCTTCCGTCCCGGATCTTCGTTTCGTTACTATTGCAACAAGCTCCTTGATAACCTGAAGTCAAGAGACACCAAATCCCTACTTGTTACAACTGTGTTGAGTCGAGTGTTAGCACTTTATCCTTAAGATATTATTGTCTTGTATATATTCTTTTACGTTTATGGGCAACTGTCTCCCAAGATAAAACAACATCAAACAAATAAGCAAAGAAAAATCAAGTGTTTCTCAAGAAGAACCTATAGAAGAGTGAAGTGTGTTCTACAATTGAGTCATGAACCTCAATTTATAGGGTGTGTAAGATGACCTCTCATCTAGCCAACTAATGGCAATCAATGGCCATGTAATGACACTTATTGAGAGGTGTTATTCAGCCAAATAATGGCTGAATTCAAGTTCCAAGTAATGAAGGATCAATGCTCCAAAACCAGCCCAAAAGTCAGAAATTTTTCCTCATCCGTCGACCAATGTGCCTCCGGCACGCCGCGCTCGGGCGCGCAAATACCGATCAGAGCCTAATGACCACCAAGTGTCGCAGCTCCGACGGTGTTGCGCCGCGGCCTTTCACGGCTCTGCGGCTATTTTCGACTCGTTTCATCTTTTACACGTCGTATACTTCTTCCTTCATTTACCAACGTGAAACATTCGTCATTTGACCAATAACTGTCTATCATTTCATGTCTCAAACGTTTCGTTTACGTACTAATATCTCTTTCACTAAGGAAAATTACAATCTTTGATACAACGTGCGCACGTGTGTGGAAATGACGTTTCTGACGTGCGGGCCCCAATAGTTCGAGTAATAAATAATAGAATTAACTTTAATTCACGTTAATAAATTTCCAACAAATGATTCATTTTCTGTAGTGATATATATACAAAAATAATATAGTTTATATACATTACTCGAATTAATTAAAAATAACTAAAAAAATAAAATTATTTTAAAAAAATTAAGAAATAACTTTTAAAAATTTTGGGCGACCGAGGCTCACTAATTTGACACCGTTGGTCAATGCCCCAAATGAAACCAAAATAGAATCCAGTCCAGACCCCACCTCAAAAGCAAACGCGCTTTTCAGTTCAAAAGTCATCGCCATTTCTCCTTCTCTCTGCCTTTGCGTCTTATTAACTTCTCCGTAAAAATCCGGCATCATTTTTAATCTCATTTCCAGAGCGTGGTGTGTTTATAGCCAGGCCAGCATCATCGATAATGGGGTGCCGAAGCAGCAAAGCGGTTGATGCTGGCACAATTTCGCGATGGCGTTCCACTGGCATCATTGCTTTACGCGACTCCAAATTGAAGGCATTTCCCTTTCTTTTTTTTTATTTCTGTAATATTTGAAGAAATTTAATTAGATATCTATAGCTGGCTTCTCACTTTTTTTATTGCGTTTTTTTCTTCTGCTTACACAGTTACACCTTATTTTTATTGCAATTGCATAATGTTTATGTCATGATCAATGCGTCGCGTCGCGTCTCGTTTAACTATTTCTGGAAAATACGGTTTTGGAGTTCCAATCCATTGTATTCTCATGTTTGTTTGATTAGCTTTTGTTTCTTCTGTTTAATACCTTTTATTATCTACACCTTTCTCAATTTACATGGCAATCTTTCCATTTCCGGTCGTGCCAAAAATGTTTAGCACTATTTCATTATTAATATTGTTCTATTCAAATTTACATTTTCAATTCAAAATTCATTATACTATTCAAAATTTTAACTCTGAAGTGATGAGTTTTCTATTAAACTAATTTTTATCTGTTAGTTCTACATTTTTTTTCCGCTGGCCTAATACTTAAGTCATTTTAACATCTTAACTTTCCTATCGAGTCAACAACAACATACCCAGTGTAATCCCACAACGTGGGGTCTGAAGAGGGTAGGGTGTATGCAGACCTTAGCCCTACCTTGGGAGTTAGAGAGACTGTTTCCGATAGACCCTCAACTCAATGAAGGAAAGTTTCTTTACTTTTGTTATTTGGTAGTTCGATTGTTTGTGTTTGCTTTCATACCATACTATACAGTGTTTTTAATGAGTATCCTAGTGTGAGGTATAACTGAGTTTTATGAACATTTTTCGGGAGTATAAAGCTTAATATTGCTAGGTATGTTAAAGCTTAACGCAGAGCTTGGACGATACAGGGAGGAGCTTGTAGCTTTCATACCAAGAATTTGCTTCAACTTCACCATTATAGCAAAATAAAATAAAGGAAAAAGGGTCATATTTGCCATCCAACTTTCGGAAAAGGGTCATATTTGCCCTCCGTTAAAGTATGGGGTCAAATATGCCCTTCCGTTAAAGTATGGGGTCAAATATGCCCTTTCGTTAAAGTATGGGGTCAATATGCCCTTCAGGTTAGCAAAATGGTCACATTTGCCCTCAATTGGACGAAAATCCCACGTGGATGCCACGTGGACACCACGTCGGATCCACGTGGAAGACACATGGCAGGTGGGATCCGACGTGGCATCCACGTGAGATTTTCATCCAATTGAGGTCATATTTGCCCTCCGTTAAAGTATGGGGTCAAATATGCCCTTCCGTTAAAGTATGGAGTCAAATATGCCCTTCCGTTAAAGTATGAGGTCAAATATGCCCTTCAGGTTAGCAAAATGGTCACATTTGCCCTCAATTGGACGAAAATCCCACGTGGATGCCACGTGGACACCACGTCGGATCCACGTGGAAGACACATGGCAGGTGGGATCCGACGTGACATTTTCATCCAATTGAGGGCAAATGTGACCATTTTGCTAACTTGAAGGGCATATTTGACCCCATATTTTTAACGTAGGGCAAATATGACCCTTTTTCGAAAGTTCGATGGCAAAATGACCTTTTTCCCATTAAAAAATTGTATGAAGCAGGGTCAGTGATTAACGCTTCCACTAGCACAATCTTTGTCGTTCTTATGTAAGTGAAGCAGAGAGCAAATTATTCACAATAAATTCTCTCTTCACTTTTGCTAACAATAAATGTTGCCTTGCAGTCTACTAGTTGCATCATTGTAGCATCTATATGAGAGTCGGATCATGGAATTGAAATCGGAAAAAAGCCACGAGCTAATTTGTGAGCAAAATCAAAATTTATGCGATTATTTGACCGACTCTCGTATAGATTTCGAAGGAGAAGGATAAATTTCTCTATATAAATAATCGCATAAATTTTGATTTTGCTCACAAATTTAGCTCGTGGCTTTCTTATGATTTCAATTCCATGATCCGACTCTCGTATAGATGCTACAATGATGCAACTAGTAGACTGAAAGACAACATTTATTGTTAGCAAAAGTGGAGAGAGAATTTATTGTGAATAATTTGCTCTCTGCTTCACTTACAAAAGAACGACAAAGATTTGTGCTAGTGGAAGCGTTAATCACTGACACTTTCTTGGAACCCTAGCCCCTAGTGTGATGGCGATAAATTTTTTTAATGGGAAAAGGGTCATATTTGCCCTCAAACTTTCGAAATGGGTCATATTTGCCCTCCGTAAAAAGTATGGGGTCTTATGCCCTTCAGGTTAGCAAAATGGTCACATTTGCCCTCAATTAGACGAAAATTCCACGTCGGATCCCAGTTTTCCACGTGGATCCGACGTGGTGTCCACGTGGGATTTTCGTCAAATTGAGGGCAAATGTGACCATTTTGCTAACCTGAAGGGCATATTTGACCTCATACTTTAACGGAGGACAAATATGACTCTTTTCCGAAAGTTGGATGGCAAATGACCCTTTCCCTATAATAAAACATCTTTATAGAGGAGAGATTTTCCTGTGCAGATCTTTTTGTAGATTCGCAAGGTTGTTAACGTGAACAGATGCATTTTGTGGGAAGTAGAGGCAGGATGGTAATTAACTACTCTCTCCACCCCATGGAGTTACGTTTGCCTGTTTGTTGGTTTTGATGGATGGTGCTTACCGTGATTAAATGCTAAAACAGTTAAATAAGCAACATTTTCCTGACTAGCCTTTGTGTGAACAGACATTTCCTGATGGAGTTTTTGACCTGGAAAGATCTGTACGTACCCTCGACTTAACACACAATAAACTGGGTATTGCTCTTCATCTTCTTGAGTTCTTGGTTCGCATATTTTTTATCACTTTAGAGTATAATGACAATTTCTACTAGAAGAGTGTTTTTGTATACTTAATCTTATTTTCCTAATCGTTTTCCTGGAAGCTAATTCTCACTCATCTGTTGTGACAGTTGAAATTCCTATGGAGATCAACAAACTAAGTAACTTACAACGTCTTGTAAGTATGACGTCCTACTCCCTCCCTTTTTTCCGTTTGTTTCTTCTGATGTATATTAGTGTGTAAGAGACCTCATTACAAAAAAAAGGTATTCCTTTTGGAAAGAAAATTATACTGTTGGTGTCACATCATATTATAAATGGTAGATGTGAAGAAGGTATCAACTCGTATACTTGAATCCAAAATGCATATAAAACTAATGCAAATGTTTTATAGAGCAGAAATGGGGCAAACAATAAGAGCATTATTTGATTTTGTTCTCCTTTTTCCCTTTTTCTGATCTTTATTGAAGAACATTTACTAGGGTAAAAAAAAAGTTTCGGCTGAAGACAATGTCAATAGAGGTAGAAGAAAAGCAATTGTTCATTCTGTCATAAAGACGTCCATAAGTGGGATCCCATGAATACTCATGTTGAATAAATATGATGGAAAGATAATCCTTCCTGAAATGAAAGCAACTTAACATGAGCTCCTGTAAAGGGAACACGGATGAAGAGAGCAATATACCTGAAAATGTAACTGTAGGAACCAGAATATACCCTATAGTTCTGTGTGTTTATTCTTGATCGGGACCCAAGGAGGGTGGGTTAAACTTGAAAGGGAAAAAGACACGCAAAAATGTTTGTTAAAGGGGAAGAAAACTCTTGTTGATTCCTTGATTGGGCCACTCCTAAATCTTGCAGCATAGATTTTGATAATAAGAAAGTATAACTTGGACATTGTTTTACCAGTGAGTAAATTATGATGAGAAATTATCAAAATCTGTTCTCAAGGCGGATCATATTGAGGTATGCAGTATGTTTGCTGATGAAGTGTCTTTGGTTTCTCAATATAGCTGGACAGTTATTCAATCTCTGTATTTGATTGGTTAAACGATGAGAATTTTTTTATGTCAATAATAGAAGATGCAGCATGCCATTTGTGGTTATATAGCTTCTCTCTTTTTTCCGCTCAACACCCTGGAATTTATTGTATGATAATTAAGCAAAGCCTTGGTTTTCCATCAGAGTTTATTGTTAGGTGGTGGTTGTACCTGGTAGTTTGTTCCATTAGAAGCATGTTAACACATCAATTAAGGTGTAATCTTGAGTAGATAAGCATAGAATAAATCTTCTACCGGCTTGGCCTGTTACTTTTCTTGTTGACTTTTTCTTGTTTATTACTCGTTAATGATATCACTAGGTCTATTCGCGTATTAATGGTAGATATATTTCTAAAGTTTATTATTGATACTAAGAGCAAAATCTCCAATTATCTTTATTCAGATTTTAGCTAATAACGTTATTGAGCGCCTTCCCATGAATCTGGGATTGCTTCAGTCTTTGAAAGTGGCAACACTTGATGGGAATCGGATCACAAACTTGCCTGATGAATGTAAGTCTAGATATGTTAGATCACTCATGTTAAAGACCTTTTTTCTTATATAAGACCGTGCTCTCTGTTCTAACTACAGAAACTTCCTGTGTTCAGTGGGGCAGTTGGTGAAACTTGAGCGTCTGTCTGTCTCAGCAAATATGTTGACGAGCTTGCCTGACACAATTGGGAGCTTGCGGAGTGTGAGTGATTCATTACACTCTATTTGTTACCTGCTTTCTCAGTTCTATTTAATGTTTCAATAATGGTTTTACTCCTACATTGTTTTATTGTTCGTTAAAATATTTTTACTGTAAAGGTGTTAGCTGACTAAAGAATTATTTAAGTTTTGATCTTGCCAATGCCTTTGATTGGAGAATTGGTCTGTAAACTGATATCCAGGATTATTTTGCTTGAGACGCAGGTTTCTGCTGATGCATGTTCTTAGGAAAGAAACCACAATTTATTTCTCAAGTTGTGCTATTAAGCCACCTTATTGTTACATTTATTTAGTTGCTATACCTCTTGCTTACTATCTTAATTTGTTTCCTGTCACTGTTAAACAGAGTAAGTACTGTGTAGACTTGCAGTTGTAATTTCAAATTATTGTGGTTGTGTCTTGGGGGCTCTGAATCAAGTTAAATGGTTTCATTGACTCTGGAACTATTTTTACAATTGCACACATTGTTATTAAAAGATTCTCAGCTACTTATGAGTTCTAGTATTCTAGATGATGTTGTTTCTCTCTGTCTGTGACGGTCGTACTGCTTAGACTGACGTTTTCACAGTTCCTTTTCACTGATAAGTTTTGAGCTGTAGAATTGATAATATTTTTGGGCAATACAGTTGGTTTTGTTGAATGTTTCAAACAACAAGTTAAAGTTTCTCCCTGAATCAATTGGAAGTTGCTTCTCTTTGGAAGAACTGCAAGCAAATGGTATCTTCATATTTAGCTCATCATTCTTCTGATTCTTTCTTTCTGTCTCTCCTTTTCCTTTGGTCTCATGGGTACCGGAGGTTTGTATGCATATCAAATTGAACTTTAGCAACTCTTATCTGTTTACATGTGGGAGGACAAGTCTTTGTAGAATACACTTTGAGTTGATATACAGTGTCATTTTCTCCTTTTTTTTTCTCAGATTCACAGTTAGTACTTTTACTGCTTTCTCCTAAACCTCATGATTGGAAGTTTCTGACACAGATAACTCCATTGAAGAGCTTCCTGGTTCAATTTGCAATCTCATTCAACTAAAATCACTCTGTTTGAATAGTAATAATCTCAATCAGGTAATATCCAAACTTTCCTCTGTCTATGTCTGTCTCTTTCTCTCTCTCACACACACATGAACATATGCAAAAACATGGCAAGCATAAGTAGATCTCAAGTTGTATTTTGTCTGTTTCATGTAATGTACCTAAAAGCTACATTCACTTTGTTAAACTGAAATTTTCTACACACACAACTTAAAAAAAGGTATTCAGCAGACTTTTATATAAATATGTTATATAGATCTTCATCAACCATAAGACGTATGGAAAAGCTTTTCCTTTAATGGAGAAGAAGCTTTACATAGGGATACTAGTATTGAAACATCCTCATGTGTTTAACTAGAGATATGAAATGTCGTTCCAAATACAGATATTTGCAAAGTAATCCATATTTGAGGTCATCTGTTTGCACTTCTAAGTAGTTTCTTGTCTTTAATGCATTATCATCCTGGAGTTCACAGTTCTCCTAGCTTATGTGCTTATTTTACAGGCATAGTTTAGCTATTGATTTGTTGGTTCTCATTTCTCAGATGCCCCTAAATTTATTAAAAGAATGCAAGGGCTTGCAGAACATAACCCTACATGGCAATCCCATCACCATGGACCAATTTCAACAAGTAAGTCACTATTGAGATAACTTCCATGCATTCTGAAAAAGTCACTTATGGAGATCTCCGACTGAACTGTTTTCCTTTCAGATAGAAGGATTTCAAGAATTTGAAACCAGGCGTAAAATGAAGTTCGACAAACAAATTGATTCAAATGTGATAATTAGTTCTAAAGGGCTTGATGAGGGTGTTGATTTGTAATACCAATGCTGCCGTAATTTTTGTAAGGCTTTCCACTCTATCTTATTGATTTTGTTTTTATATCTTTACTTCCTATTCTGGTTTTGAAAAAAGGGAACTTCTTCAATACCATACGGTTATGGAGTAGCCACATTTCACAAAAAAAGTTGGCATCTGCTTATAATATCAGCATTGATCCTACCTCCCTATCTTATTGCCTCTGTTATCATTTACGCCCCAGCCATATAGCTTGTAGGATAGTTGTAGGCTTAGCTCTGCCACTGTGAGTATCCATTGTGGAAAACATGTTCAATCTAAAAGAAAGAGTAAGTTGCAGACAGTGTCCTTTGCAACATGATTCTGTTGTCTGGCAAGTTTCTGAGCTTGATACCCAGGTCTACCAGTTAATTTTGATTGCCAAATTAGTTTCAACAGAGTATGATGAAATGCTAGATTTGATGATGCATATGATTAACTGTTGGCCAACTTTGTTTGTTGCAGTTGAGTGGAAATTGGAGGCGTTGAAATTGTTCAACTTCTATGAACGGCTATTACAGCTGACTGCCAAGAATATGCTCAGGCCTTTCTACAGTTCTTCATGGAATTGTTAAACTGTCAAACTGGGCAATGTATTTATGTGAGTTGGAGTAATTGTAAATGGTCTGTATCTCAAGTGTTCCAATCACTTGTTTCTTTTTACTTTTTGTAAAGCTATGTATATATTTACTTAAACCTGATTATAGGTGCAACCTTTTGGAACACAATTAATACACCAGCTTTTACGACATGTGCATGAGTATCTACGAAACTCCACAATTATTTTTCAAAAATATAATACTAGGAACATTGGTGTGATGTGATCTCATGCAAATGCCTAGAGTGTCGCTGTAATGTGTAAAGGCATGAATCCAATTTTATGAAAGAAAAAAAGGAACTATCCCAGAATTCTTTGCATTATGCACATTTTGCATATTCCACCTCATCATTACATTCTATGACTTGCATCTCAATCTTTTAATTTTATTACAAACAAAACTATCAGGGTTTTTTCAGATAAAAATACGACCAAACTCAAATACCAAAATCAAAAGTAATGTTGCATCTTAGATCATATAATCCCTAATTTAATCGAACTTTGCCTTCTATTCATTAAAAAACTAGACAAAAAGGGAGGGAGACAACAAGCATAGAAGTGTAATTTAGGGCCAGCAAAAATCCTTTTGATCTTATTATGTTTCTCAAATATTCACGATCATGTCAAAGTCTCGATTTTAGTAATTTTATAGAAAGAATTTCTTTTAAAAATAAAATAGAAAAGATGATGTACATCTTTAAATAGTGAACATGAGAAAATTTCACACGAGAAAAGGACAAGCAGGGCCGTCTTTGGACCCGTACGAGGTGTACTACCGCACAGGGCCCTCGGAAAATGAAAAAATTTAGGGTCCCTTTTTCATTTTTTATTAAGTAGTATTAGCCAAAATTTACTGTAAATGCTCATAATTCGCAGGTTTTAGCCCAATTAAGGACCCACTTTTACGAATTAAAACAGGGCCCCCAAAATGTTTGAAACGACCCAAGAACAAGGATATAGTAATTTTAATCATATTTCACCATATCTCTTTCCACACATATAATAAATACTAATAAAAAACCATAAAAATGATAATTCGAGCACGTGATAGTTTTTCCAATATATAGCACCACGTGACTGACCAATTGATTTCTAAACCAATTAGGCTAATAATTAAATCTTGGTATAAAATTATGCTAGTAATCACATCGGGATGCATCCATTATTCGGCTAGCCGAAGTAAATTTGGCGCAAATTGTTGGACCTCCCGCGTTACTAATTTTCGACCCGCCCAATAACAGATTCCGCTACCCACTAGGGCTCTACCTTCACCTTTTTATCGTCAACTATTTTCCCCCAATTCTAATCCCTCTTCCCCCTTCCTTCAAATCGACCTCAATTTTTCTCCTGAACATTCGAATCAATCTCCGATTTGTCTAATTCGTTCTCTCCTCTATCTATTGATACCTATTTTGGCTATAGTCGTTTCGTAAATCGAATTTCGATTTTAGGGTTTTAGATCTTTTCTATATCTTCTAGATCTGTTCGATTCATAGCTCATTTTGTGAAATTGATTCGTTATTATACCTTAATTTTGTTTTCGCTCCCTTGATTTCTCTGTTTTTTTGTGAAATAAAATTAGGGTTGATTTTATTCCGATACAAATAGTTTGTGGATTTGGGATTTATTGTTTAATACGTTTCCTTTCGCCTTCAATTTGATGTTTTCGAATAAATTTTCGGTTGATTGAAGAATTGGATCTGAATTTGGGGATCTAGGGTTAGGGTTTTCATATTTTTACCTATTTTTTTTAAATAAAATTAATAATTTTACCCGAATTTCTATTCCGGTCCCGAGTGGTTCAAATTGAAAGATTCGCTACCCTAATTTTGACCAAGACCAGCGTCCTGTTCAAGGTACCCGAACCGTATCCTCCTACTTGTTGTTTAATTCAATTTTGTTTAATGTGCTACATGTAATAAACAAACTTGTGGTACTTTTTTTCAATTTTCTGTTCTTTAGGGCTACACTATAATGAAACTAATTTCAGTGGTCACTGTTTTATCCCACGTGCCACATGTCTCTAATTAGAAATTAGAAACTTAATTAACTTCATGATTACTGTATGCAGTTATCTAAATTATCCTCCTTTGCTCTAAACTTGTGGCAGTTATGTTATCGCGCTTGTCAATATATAGTCTTGTATGTATTTATTATAATGAGATGGGTGTTTTATTTGCTACTTGCCCGGACGTTTGTGTTAATATTTCTTGTAAGTTGTCTTGTCTGGTAATTTCTTATCCTAAGAGGATAATTGATGTTTGTATTATGTTACTGGTCAATATCTTTTAGCGCGTATAACCTGTCATACTCAGATATGTGCTCCTATGAGGCTCCAGGCTTACTATGCTTGACATGCTATCATTAGGCTCAGTTGTTCATTTTCTTGACATAGCTGACTGTATATCTAAATGAATGTACTAACAACATCGTGTCAGTTTTCTTGTTTATTGAGAGTTGATGTGCTGTTTTCGTTAGTATCTTTCTTTTTCAGCTAGACAATACTGTTATATTTGATTTAATGTTTTCTTCTGAGATTGTATGGCTATGGTTGAAATGCTCATCTTTTCAGGTTTCTCGTGTTTAATTTAGTGGGATTTTAATGTAATTTAGTGATTATGAAATTACGTGCATTGCTACATATTTTTAGAACACGCGGAAGTTGAAGGCATTTTACTTCGCTGCTTCTTAGCTTTGAACTTTGTCCCCTTGAGTTTAAATATCTCATATTTAGAAGTTCCTTGCAGCTAATTATGGTGCACAAAAGGCCTTTTGGTGAAGAGGAGTTGTACGAGGTTTCATCTAAGCAACCAAGACATGAACCCAGCTATCAGCTAGTTTCCGTTTTGGAACTTTCTCGTGAATCAGTGGGTGTGGAGGCTTATGCTTCAGGTAAAAAAATATTTTGTTAGCTTTGAGATATTCTTTGCACTGTTTTTGCTGCTTTGTGTACCACTTTATAAAATGCTTTCAGTCACTGGCAGAAATGCCAAGTATTTTTAAGTTTGGAGTGGTTTTCTCCACGTCTTAATTTACGGGTTTGCTCTTTTAAGAGTAGATTTTTGAATGTTAAATGAATCTTTTTGCTCCATACTCTGATTGGCTGATCTGTCATCTGTGGTTTTTGGTAGGTGGTTATGAGGACAACCCTTCAAGAATCATCCCTGATTCTAACAAGAAACATGATAGTCACAATGTGGCTGAAGTTCTTTTTTCTTCAGAAAAGGAAACTGAGATGAGCATTCATGGATCTGCTTCGAACTCTTCCTGGCCCACTAGTAGCACCAGTGAGGAAGACATCAGGCCTGAGGCGCCTTCTCACATTTTGACGTCTCCTGAATATTACTATTTTGATCATCCGTTCAGGGCTGCTGCTACTCACAGGGAGATAAATTCTTCTCCGTTAAGTAATCCTCAAAAGATAGTCCCCATTGGACCTGATTTTCAGGCAGAATTACCAGAATGGGGTGCATATCGTAATAAGGATAAACCGTGCATAGAGGGTATACATGAATCTCCGAGTCCTTCATCTCAAGCCTATGAAAATAAATTTGCTGGAAGGAGTATCACTTCGATGCCTAAAATGGAGCTACTTGCAGATCATGGTGAGAATAGTGGAGAGAGAAGAGTTGAATGTTCCTGTGAAGATATAGGTTCCATAAGATGTGTTCGGCTACACATCATCGAAGCAAGGGAAAAACTAAAGCTAGCCCTTGGTGAGGAGGCATTTGTTAGGTTGGGTTTTTGTAACATGGGAGAGGTAGTGGCAGGAAAATGGAGTGAAGAGGAAGAGGAATTATTTCATGAGGTTGTATTGTCCAATCCTCCATCACTAGGCAAGAGTTTCTGGAACCGTCTTGCTATTGAGTTTCCTTCACGGAGTAGGGAAGAATTTGTCAGATATTATTTTAATGTCTTTATTTTGCGAAAACGTGCTGAGCAGAACAGATATGATCCACTGAACACAGACAGTGATAACGATGAGTGGCATGATACTGTTGATGATGCTGATGAGGGAGATAATATGACGGATGAAGATGAGGATTCTGTGGTTGAATCCCCAGCATATCATAATGATCTCAGCTACAAGATGATCCATGAGGAGCACGATAGACGAACATATGAGGAGGATGTGGGTGATGCAACATCGGAGGATTATAAGCCTGTAAATTTTGGTAGCAGGAAGGTCTTCACTGATGTGCTGGAATCATGTCCTGGTAATTCGTTTGATAGTAACAACAGTTATAAACTTAGTATGCAGCCTCAAGAGCAAGGACTATCAAATAAAGTGGTTGAGCAAGAAGTCCAAGGTAGCTCCTGTACCACTGATGCAGCTGGGGGTACTTCAGAACCATCACTAGGCAAGACCAACAATGATAAACATTGGGCAAGTGATATTGCTGGTATGGGCAGTGGCACCAAGCATGATAGTCTGTTGGAGCCATGTAGTGGCAAAGAATGGGATGTTGGGTACTTGAGCTGTGCCAGAAATGAAGTTGATTTGTTACCAACCCACACTATGATTGAAGAAGTCTTTGGTGATGGAGCCTGGCTATACAAGAGCCGAGATAGTTAGGGGGTTAAACTAAAGTCTGACTCTAGTTTCTCGTTCAACAAAAAGAAAATAAAAGGAGCGTGGTTTTTTTATTCAAGGGTTAAGCTAAGTTGACACATTTACATTCATGCTGTAGACTGATGCTGGGTTTTGTGTGGTTGAATCAATCTGGTGATGACGCTTCATCCGGCAGGTTCTAGTTTTCCTTGTATATTCATAATGGTGGGAGTAATTTTTTTTTTACCAGATGTAAAAATTGGCATTGCAAGGGCGTTACATGAGCTGATGGATGCTAAACTTTTGGAACTGTACAGTGGCCATTATTTTCTTTAGTTAACACCAGATTATTAGGAAGCTGTTTTGACTGACAGCAGGTTCTTAGAATTTATTTGTAAAGTTAAACTATGGTCAATTGAGCCATAATTCCAAAAGGGGAATGAATATCCTTTTAAATTCCTATATTCCCAAGTCTAGTTGTTCTGTACAGTCATGGATTTCCTCTCTTTTTGTTTGCTCTTCCCCTGCACTCTTCCCATTTCTATTTCTCAGCCTGCGACTCTCAATTGCATATGAAGACCTTTGACTACAGATTGTGAAGGTATTCATACTAGAAGTTTTAAGGGTATAAGCTCGAAGCCTTTTTAAGTTCTGACTGATTAGGCAATGTGCTATGTTTGCTTTTGGCCTGAGTACTAAGAACATCAAGATACTTCTTTCATGGAAGGATGGTTTTTAATTCCCCTATACTTTTGTGACGTTTAGAAGGGTTGGTTGTATTGAGAGTGAAGTGTTAACTGCTTGATTGACTTGACAGTATCAAGTATTGATAGTCTCTATTGAAAAGAGGAAAAAAGAGCATGCCATGTAATAAGAGATTGGGGTTAATGTGTAGATACATAGTAGCTGGAGGTAGATTTCCTAGTTGGGCAAGGGGTGAGGGGTTTTGGGAGGGAAGAATAACAATAATTACGTCATGCTTGCTATCTTCTACTAGCATATATATTGAGCAACTTTGTCTACTTAAACTAAGGCATATGAGGAAAATTCCCCTTAATGTCTTTATTCTAATCTGAACCCTTCTCTCCCAAACTTGCACTCACTTCATTAATCATTGGTCATACCCTAGAGTGCAGGCAACCAGATATGCAATAGAAACTTTTGTTATGGAGAATGTAGATTTACTCAACTATACATTTAAAAAAATATTCAACGATATATAGTAGTATATTATATGAGTAGAAGACGCATCTGTCATGACGATGCATATCCACCCTTAGATGCAACTGTGGGCCATCACACTCACTTGTCAACATGTACAATATCAGCCCTTAGATGCAGCCGGGAGTAGTGGTGATTGCAGCAGGATCTGCGTGTGCTCTTTAGTGTTTATGCATTATAATATACGGGCTATTTGACTCTGCCACATCTCCAGCTTTCATCCAAGTGAAAATATCCTTTAAATTCTACATTTGCATGCCCATCCTTTTACTAATTCTAAATCAAATAGCTCAAAGTCCCATATAATTGAGCTAGCTTGACACACCACGTGAAAGCGTGACCCGTGACAAGGTCGATACATCGTTACTCCTTAGATTGTAATGTAAAGACATTAAAAACGATGACACGAACACAGGGCAATGTAGGATTTAAAATTTTATGAATTTGAGTTCGAAATTCTAACGTAAGTCATTTCATTTATTGGGTTCCAAATCAATATTTGTACTTATTTAATGATTTTTTTGAACTAAAATTAATGAGTTTCTGCATTCGCACTTGCACATGAAACGTGGGTCAATTTCATGAGTAGTGAAGTTAGGATTATAAAGAGTACTGAGACTTTATTGTACCGATAGTTTGAAAATGTGCAAATATGTCACTTTTGAACAAGGCTTTATTTCCAAAAATGACGGCCTAGTGGCTGAACAAGTGGAGATTTGATGAAATATGATGATAGGTTATAACCTATAAGTCAAATTAACATCTTAAATTCCATGTAAAATGTGGGCAAAGGGCAATCCGATTCATAAAGCATTTCGTATTAGCCGGGTCCGGGGAAGGCCACACCCCAAGAGGTGTGATGTAAACAACTTATCCTAATATAAACATTAGTGGTTGCTTCTACGGCTCGAACTCATGATCTATAGATCACCGATCACCTATAAAATGTGATGATCAATATAGATTATTTAAAATAAAGATAGGAAAAGTTGTGCTTTTCAATACATTCCATTGTTATGCAGTAATTTAGATTACAATGTTCAGACGTGGAAAAACTAGTACAAAGAACCATCTTTTATTCTGGCACCCACATGGGCTTTTACATAGAAAGGCCGAAAGGGGAAGTAGCAAGTAGAAAGTAGCTAGCAAGTACTTGAAGGTTGGGGTGGGAGGGAGGTGGGGGTGCTCTTTGCTTGGTTATATAAAAGAGATTTTTTTTTAACAAATTATCAAGTCAAAGAAGTAGTGGCAGAGTGCTCTACCCTAACCAATTCTTGCATGATCCATCCAAAAGAACAGGCAAAGCATAGGTCCCACCAGGGCTGTCCAACGGGGCGGGACGGGTCGGGGTCTGGCAGGGTTGGAATAGGGTGGGGTCATTTTTTTATTTGCCTTTAAATTAAATAAATAAATAACACACACACAACAAGATAGTTTAATAAAAATATCTCAAGACTGTTTTTGTGCCTCTTATATTATTCGACTAGAAGCATGATTTTTTTTTTGGTAATACAATTTTAAAATTGCAACTTCGTGTTAAAAGAATTACATTTTAAGAAACACATTTTCTAGTTTCTTTATAATTTGTTGTGGTTCTTCGGTTGGAATTGGTATATCTTGGTCAAATTGGTCGACGTCGCTTGTACATCCGTCGGATAAAATTTTGTTGTAGTTATAGTCTTCTTCTTCGTTGATCTCCGGTTGGCCGCATCTCCTACGCTCCGCATGAATCCAGCCTCTGAATAGAACTGCAATCTTTAACGAGTCTCCTGCCAATGAATGTATGTGATCCCCTATTTGAAATCTTTCCGCAGAAAATGCGCTTTCAGACGCTGTTGATGACGCTTGAATGTTCAACACATCTCGGGCCATCTTTGCTAGTGTTGAAAAATTCTTCTCATTCTCTCTCCAGTATTTTAGCAAGTCTTCACGTCCCTCTTCATTTTCAATTGTTTCGTACGGTACAACACTCTGCAAAACAAAAATATCAAACTCGCTAACTTGGTTAGAAATGGTACCACTAAACATTCTCTGTCTGAGGCTTTGAATACTAGCCGCAAAACAGCGTGTCGTTTTTGAGGTTGTGTTGAAGAAGAAGAAGATGACATGGAAGCCGGTTGGTTGCTAGCACTTTCTTGTTGGTAATGCGTATATACTTTTTTACATTCATCTTGAATGCTAGACAACACTTCTTCTTTAATTTTTTCAACAGGTGGAGGGTCATTTGGATTTTTAGGAGTTGGAGGTGGTAGTATATCTATGCAATCGTAAATAGTTTCAATAATATTTTTACAATCGTCTATTTTAATAGACGAATTTAATACAACACTAATAAAAAATATTGGGGGAATAGGAATAAAATCTTTTTTCATTTTTATATTTTTTTTAATAGGTGTTTTATAAGCTGATTTTATCATATATTCACTAAGTAATATAAATATTAGAGCTATATAAAATAACATTGATGAAATAGTAGGATAATAAATCCGGAAAATTCTTTAGTAGCTAGATAAAATTTCTCTAAAAATGTATTAAGTTCTAAAATTGTATCTCAATCGGAATCTATAAGCATATCATTAGGATTTCGATTACGGGCGTTTTAAAATTGGGTTATAGGTTTTCTATACTCATAAGCAACACGTAGTTGGTTGTATAAAGAATTTCATCTAGTGCATACTTCTTCGGGAACTTTTATGTAAGGTAGACCACAATCGTGACAAGTTTTTTTTATATTCTTTTAGTCGTTGTATTCTATTATTTTTAAAAATATAGTTTATAGCAAATTGAATTTTTCCAAGAATGTCTTCAAAAAGTGATATATCGTCCTTTACAACTAAGTTATAAATATGACATGCACATTTTATATGAAAATGATCTGGAAAAGATGGAGTTAAGACCGTTTTTAATAATCTAACAGCAGAAACATTAGAAGAAGCGTTATCTAATGTAATAGTCATGACTTTATCAGTTATGCCATAATAATCGCAAACAGAAGAAATATTTTCTTGAATAAAAATATCAGTGTGCCTACTATCTATATATCTATATGCTAAAATATGTTTTTGCATACACCATTTATAATCTACCCAATGACATGTTACCGTTAAATAATCATGATCGTTAGTACTACGACCTATATCAGATGTGATAGATACTTTTTCAGGTTAATGATATAAATAATAACGTAAATATTGTTGATATTCGTCTGCAAATTTAAAAACATCTCTCCTAACAGTTGATCTAGGAAAATATTATAAGCAGGATTGTACATTGATCTTATGTAATGAATAAAACCAGGAGAATCGGGAAATGTAAAAGGAAAACCCTCCACTGCAACTAATTTTGATAATTCTTCTCTATCTTTTATTTTATCGTATTTAGGGCCTACAACTGCCTCCGTCATAGGTTCAATTTGACCCTGTCCCTGGTGCGAGACAGTACGTGAAGCTTGTCCCGACTGAGAGAGCATTGTTGACTCACCCTTTATTTGAGTCTTATATTCATCCCACCTAGCTTTGTGTTTGGTATTCAAATGTGTAGTTAAACCTCCCGTCCCGCTTTGACCTTTTCCCATTTTAAATTTATAAATAATTTTACAAATTTTGCATGTAACAACTTGATTTTGTACGTCTCTATCAAAAAAGCCTATACATGTGATTTTATTTACCGTTCTGGTGGGCCTCGTCTCATACTAGGGGGAATATGAGGCGTTCCAGTTTGAGGTGCATTAGTTGGCGTGTCATCTAGATTAGTTGGTGTATCATCTAGATTATCTTCTAAATTAAACTCTTGTTGATTTCCAGAAAATAGCTCATCGTCTAAATCTAATGGTACTTCAGGAGTTCAGGTGAATGTTCAGTATCAATAAAATCATTTTGTCTAGGAGGAATAGAATGACTAGAAGAAGGACCCTTGCCCTTGTCACCCCTACTAGAACCAGACATACCCAACATACCTCTTATTCCTTTCATTTTAATTTATGCTAATAAATACTTAATACTGGGTTGGGCTAACCTATGATGTACCGGTTGTTATGCCAATAGCAGCGCCGGGCAGCTAAATTGGTATGGAAGAACTGCTGCTAAATAGTTAAAGATAATGAAATTAAGTACGCTAATTAAAATAAAGAAATAATAATAATTTAATAAAGGAACGAATGTACCAAACGCCGACGTAACGTCGACGTGTAATCGAGAGATGTTGAAAATTGAAACTTTGCTCAACGGATGATCCTCAAGCTAGTTGTCAACTTCACTCTCAATTCCCAAATGAATAAATTAAATTAAATATTTAGAAGACAATGTAAAGAGAATGAGAGATAGATTGAGAGATTATTAGAGAGATTGTAATTGTAGGATGATTTGTGAGAAAGAATGAAGAGAAAATGAAGTATTTATAGTTAAAAAAATTGGATTAAAGTGTAAATATTAGGGGGTAAGGGGGGTTGGGAGGGGAGGAGATTTGACCGCAGACAACGATCAATTAGGCAAAGCCGTCAGTGCAGCTAGAAGCCTGGGGTGGGGAAGGGGTCGGGGTGGGGTCGAGGCTGGGACGGGGTGAGTCGGTGTCGGGATCGATTTTTTTTCTCAGCCCCGTACCGGTACCAATACCGAATATCGGTATAACGATACATGGCAGGGGGGTCGGGTCGAGTCGGGGTCGGTATACCCTACCCCGTTGGACTGCCTTAGGTCCCACATAATAACTTCAGTTGGGATTTTTGTTTTAAAATTTTTATTGACCCTTTTATATATGAGTATTCCTTAAGCATTGCTGGTGAGAAGAGAAGTTGCCATGAATGAACACATGAACCATTATGTCTATCTGTATAAAGTAACACATGCACCTTTATCATTATTAGCCTTTTATAACCACATAAATAGAAAAAAAGAATTAGCGGTGGATTCCTAGTAGCTCCATTTATATATCTACTTGTGTATATATGCATACGTGACACAGATAGATAGTTTGTGCCATTACTTGACAGATTTGCTTCAACTAGAGAACTGACATTTAGCAGTTTCTACCATCAATATATGAGTATTACTTTTTATAATAATGATGTTCGAGTTCGATCAATTTGTATGTCGTGACTATTATATTGAGTATTTGCTATCTCTCATTAATGTATATATTGAATTATTTTACTCAAATAGGAAGAAATTATCGTATTTAAAAAAAAACAATTTCAATTATAATCTAGCATGATTTTCATCCACTTCGTTAACCGTCCTACCACCTCAATCCCCATTATGAGTTTCTACGCCAATATTTCAAAATAAGAAATATCCCTTTTTAATTTATATGATCACACCCTTGTAGTTAGGGTATTATTTTTTTGGGTAGTTTTTTCTTGGGTTCGGATGCAAAGAAAGTGAATTTACAATGTAATTTATAGGTTCACGTGAACTTAATAATTTTTGTACATATCGTGTATACATATTAAGAGATCTACTTTATATAGATATTTGATTATAACAATTCAATTATTATCGTATATTAACTTGACGTCACCGTAAGAACTCATAAATTCAACTCCTAAATTTGCGGAGAAAAGATGTACCTACTGAAAGAACAAGTTATCTAACTACAACTCTCAACTTAGAGATACAGTTCAACATGAACTCTCAAGAGCCTAACCACCTTGGAAAATACTACTAGCTAGTAGTTGTTAATTAAATCCTTTATATTAATTAAAAATCTTTTTTTTTGTTGACGAAGGAACCCGTCAGTAGAAGTAAACATGACTTGCAGTGTGTATGTGAGCCAACCAAGAAGGTTTATGCAGGATCGAACTCGTGGCCTTGCGGTCATATTTCTCTTCTACACAACATTTCTTACTTGCGGGTTATTAATTAAAAATCTTGACGTGCTTATCATTAATGAACTTTACTTATATTGTAATATATCTTTAATCATGGAGACTGTATGTGTCGCCTCGCCAGATCTCATATTCACACAAAGTGGACCAATTTAGCTTTACTTTACTAGTACTAGTGAGTCTGTCTCTTTAGTTGTACTATATCACAACACATTTTGCTTTGTGTTGCTTGTGAAGAAGTGAAGCTTCTCAACAAGCCTCCCCCATTTCTGACCGACAAATTAACAAGGTTAGCTTGGGAGATCTTGCTTTGACTTGAGGTAAAAGGGATCTATCACGAGAGTCACACTTTTATAACATTGGTGTTAAAAACCTAATTTGTGGTTAAACAACTTAAAATGTAGAATTTATAATCTTAAAAATTAGAGGCGCAAATCAAGATTTGAAGCTTATGGATTTGGAATTCTAGTCCTCTAAAGTTATTAGGTTCTAAATAAATAATTTGTACATATTCAATGAATATTTTAATACAAATTTAAAGTTTTAACCGAAATTAATGAATTTGATTAAACCTACGATTGAAGGGCTAGCTCCGCACCTGTTAAAAATAAAATAAGTTATTATATGTTCTAACAGGTAAAAGAGACCTGGTAATATATATATATATATATAAGTGCCTCCTTACCCCTTAAAAAAAATTAGCTTTGTATCTTCATGAAAAGAAAGAGTTAATTAATTACAGTACCCAATAAGGAAATTCTAAAAAAGTAATTTGCCTAACATTTTTGTCCTTTAATTTATTCATTTCTTAACTATAAATATGTGAACATAAATAGCTGATGGTGTTGCCGAAGAGTCCTTGTGAGTTAATTAGTACTCCATCCATTTCAAAACAAGTATTGTTTTTAATTTAGGCACACTCCTTAAAATATTGTTCATTTTTAAAAGATTACGAGTGTTTTAACCCTAATTAAACGCCTTGAAAAAATAATAACGTACTTAATGATTCTTGATTATATAAATAAAGGTAATTTTGGAAGAATTCTTCTTGAAATCCTACAACACCATTTATTTTGAAATAAAATGAAAATCTAAATCATCACTTATTTTAAAACGGATGGAGTATAAATGAAATTTTCTACCAAATTGCAACATATCAAGAAGTAACTCTCACTCTGTCGCTGGCGGGATTCGATCTTGGCCATTTTTTCATTTATCTCCTTGAGAATCAGTTGAGCTGCCCATGCGGACCTAATGACTGCAGTTTTGGATCTATACTCTGACAAAAAAAGGAATCACTCGCTGAAATGTAGAGCCTTATACAATACATTTTTGTAACAATGAAAAAGTAGAAAACTATAAATGCTGAATTGAGAAAAATGTCAGCATTATGAAATATGAAAAACTTACCCATTCCCGATGTTTACATAAATATAACAATGAAAACATAAACCATTGGTAATTAATTAATACACCATATTCTAATCTTGCCAACATCTTAATTATAGTATAATCATAATATTTAGCAAGGAAATAACTAAGTTTTGTCAAAGGTTTATATATGGGGAATTTTAGTTGCTAGTACCTAGCCTTTCTTAGCCAGTGGAAAATAAGCTTATCCAGTAATAAATTAATAGTAATTCAAGGATTCACAATTTCCCCTTTCCTCAAATTTAGTGAAGGACATGAGGAAGCATATAGGCGAGATCTAAATGTATATATATAATGGGCATATATGGGAGAAGACAGACAAGGAGTGGCCAAACTTTACTTGGAAGAGTGTCAGTTGTCAATATGTAGCATCCACTTTTGGTAAAACAAAACACCCCAAAGACTTCTTCACTCTCAAGTGAAGTCACTTTGGGCAATTAATATAACATATGATATACAAATATCCTCATGTGTTTCATCATTTTCACCAGTTGTCTTCTTTTCCTTCTTGTGCATTATGTGTAGTACTAGTAGGAATTTCATTTCTTACAAACACAAAATCATAATGTGGATTTGGATGACCTGATCTATGGTCCATTAGTGCTGGTTAGTCAAGTAGTGTATGATCCACATGCTAGAAGCTCATCAAAGTGCATAGGGGATTAATGTAGGCCAAAATTTTGAATCTCTTTGTCAAAATTATTTTTATGTAATGATTAATAAAGTGGGTTGAAAATCATAAGGTCATCTGTCCAAGCCTTGATGAACAGAATTACCTGGAACCTATACTAACGAGAGATAGCAAATACCATAGAATTAGCCGAGATGTGCACAAACTGAATTAGATCATCACGATAGTAAGGATATCAAATATGTGGAATCATATATAGGAAATATGCACTTGACACCAAATGGTTTGGTGTAACACCTTCATTAAGAAGTGGTTGAGCAGCTTTCTCACCAAACACCTAGTAAGCCAGCTAGAGGAAATTGGGAAAACAGTGAGAAAATATTTTTCTATTTAGCATGCTTCATACACAATTACCACACTCAATATAAAACTTTAATCTATATCTTTGGGAGTAAAATATGTGGTAACTGTAACATTGTTCTCTTTCTCACTAAACAACAATCTTTTTTTGGTATACAACAAGAAGCAAAAACTGTCAGCTCTATTGCCATTTACTACGACATTTCAGCCATATCTTTTGTTGTTTTGTTTACCCCTTTTCTTTAATTTGGACACAATTTAACAAAAAAAAGTAGAAATTATATACATATTCTGCACTATAAATGTAATTTAACATGTTACAATAACAACTAAGGTTATGATAGAGTAACAAACACTCGTTCATTTTTAATTAGAATTGTCGAGTTTGAGCTCTAAGATTAATGGAATCGCTTTTGACAGGGAGTACTAGACCCCGGAAATGGAACTGTCCGACGCGATTCCGGACTAATCGGTCACAGGATGGGAACAAAAAAAAACCTGTAATTATAACAAATTACTTGCTAGTCGATTTTGGTTTCGAGTCAATGTTTATTATATAACATTATTTGTCATAATCTTTTTAAACGGCTTCATCATTTAAATATTCTTTTAATTGTTAGTGCATGAAATTAAACTTTTACCATATCTTTATTAACAAATGAAATATGTGAATTTCCACCTAATCATTTTCTCCCTTGAGAACATTTCTTCCGAGGGTTTAATCAATGTGACCTATCAATCTAGCTAGAAAAACATAAACATCTTGAAAATCCAAGATTCTTCGGCCAATCACGAGACATTTTTGCCTCACACAATCATCATAAGTGCATGTATTGTATATAGAGCTTCACAAGCCAAAGTTAGGCACAAAATAATGTGCAAGCACATGTTTGATCTTTAAATAAATGTTTGTTTATTACAGTTAGAGAAGGAAATAAAGAGGGGTCTTTCTGTTCCTCGTAAATACACAAACATATTTATATGTAGACAACTTACAACAAATGATAAAAATATAAATAGACAAGTTAAGTCACAGTCTCACAGATATATTGCCGGCTAAGACAGGCACAAAGGGTGAGGACCTTTCATACTAATAGGCCAAAAATGTGATTACTTTGTCCTTAATAATAAGACATATTCACGTTGCGGTTAGTGCTATGTAAGCTAACACAACTTAATTTAGGCCGGCAACCTTTGCTCACGTCAACTTTTAAGCTCGTTTGCTGTCAACTTTGTGCTACATCTTGAGTTTATATATTATATATAGTACTAATCAATATACTATTTGAAGCTAAATTCAAGAAATTTTCTGGGTTGGCCTAGAATTTCCCAGTTTTCTATGTGCCTAAGGATATACTTAATTTGATTAAATACTTCTCGAAAGATAAAGATTTATGAAAGAACAATTTAGCATCCTCCTGCATGTAACATGCTAGTTCTACCATAAACGGACATGACTCGGGACGAAGGTAGGCTTTAAGTATGAGATTCGATAGAGTTCAATAATTTTGGATCAAATTATGTATATTTGCTAAAAATTCACTAAAGATTTGTAACTTAAATTCTATATAAATCAATTGCTAGCACTTGAGATTTATGTATTACAATTTGAAATTCATAACTTTCAGATTCTGAATCCGCTTCAGAACGAACCAATAATATAGCATTTATTGGAATTTACTCTCATATCTTATAAAAACATTATCAGATTTAAATTGACAGTAGATGGAGAAGCCTTACACCATTACAAATCTCTTTCCAAACTACTCTATACAATCAATACGAGATTTTCTATCGTGTTATGAACATAATCCTTTACAATTTATATAGAAGAAAATAATTATGCAAAAACCTCTCTTGTCTTAAATAAAGATTCCCTAATGTGTAAAACAAGTATCTTGGGTAAAAAAAAGTATAAAATTAAAATTAAAAATGTAAAGGATTACATGTAATTCTTATTTTAGGTTAATAATCATATTTTAATGGACAATTACATATAATTATCATCAAATGAGAATCCCACCTGTGAAGTTTATAAGTTTTTACAACGATCTCAAACTAATATGTAATAATAATTGTGTCTATAGTCAAATTACAGGATCTAGCCAAAGGATAATGGGTCTTCCTTAAACTCACGGATTGTGCTCTAGATCCGTCACTAGTTATCTTTTAGATGATCTGATAATATAATTTTATTATTATTTTACTCATAAAATAATAGAAAACAAAAGAAGTAATTAGTACATAGTACAAGAATAACAGCCAAAGAGTGGAACCTTTTATTTTATTTTTGGGATAGTGGGCCTCTTTAATAGCAAGACAAAGGAAAGAATAGTTAATTAGTTATTGAGAGCAGTTGTAAGTTTTTCTAGCAAGAGCTAAGGTCAGCTCATCAGCTCAACAAATAGAGATGCTAAAAATGATTTTTTGGATCAATCTCAACCGTTGGATTTGAGTTGGCGTAGAATTGTCAGTTGAGTACACGTGCTACTACTACTAGTACTATCTTTTCCCCTTTACCACTTCTTTTTATCTTTGCTTCCATGCATGGATTTCTCCTCCCATTTGCCAAACATAGTGTTGTTTCTTTGTTGTAAGAGAGAGAAAAAAGAGTAAACTCCTCTGCTCTTTCTTCTCTTTTTTCTGCTCAAAATTTGGATATTTTCTTGATATTTGTTCACTGTTTCTTGATTTACTATCTGTCCTATTAGTAGTATGACTTACAAAGTTGTACTAGCATTTTGAGCAAGACTAGGTAAAAGTTGGACTTTTTTTTTCATTCTTGATCATCTGATCTGATATTCTTGATTCTTGAATTTTGATTTGATTCAATTCAATGGGACTTGAAGATCAAGAAATCTTACTACTGAAACATGTTTGCAAATTCTGCAACAAAAGTTTCCATTGTGGTAGATCTTTAGGGGGTCACATGAGGTCTCATATGATTAATACAACTGATGGAGAGACTTCACGAAAGAAGCTTCCACCTATCATCATCAGCAACAACAATGGAAGTAATTTGGATATGGGAACTCAAAGTGCTAATTATGGGCTTAGGGAAAATCCCAAGAAGACTTCAAAATTTTCTGAAGATACTTTGCTCAACAAAGTTTGCAAAGAATGTGGCAAAAGCTTCCAATCTTGGAAAGCTTTATTTGGCCACATGAAGTGTCACTCATCAATAAATAACAGTGTGGAAGAAGATTCTTGGAACAGTGCTAGTGGTGCTAATAATCACAAGCAATTAGTACTAATGGATAGTGATCAATCTGATACTGAAGCAGCAGCACCAAACAAGAAGAAAAGATCATCAAGAAGGATGAATAAAAGGTACATGGCCCCTACAACTTCCTCTTCTTTAACTTCTGATATTGAGCATGAACAAGAGGAGATTGCTATGAGTTTGATCTTACTTTCAAGGGATGTAAGGAATTGGGTTGGTCAAAATCATGTCACTGAGTGTTCTGATAACAATTCTCAGTTCTTGCAATCAAGATTGAGTACCAAATTTAAAGTAAAAAAAGGGAAAACAGAACAAGGTGAGAGCTCTAAGTCACCAACAAATGGTCATAAAAGGGACAAATCAGAGGTTCCAAATGGAGATGAGAAAAAGAAGAAGGTTAAAGTGGACTATGAAAACAAAGTTGAAGTGTCTGAAGTTGAATTTGTTGCTAACAAGTTAGTCAAAGGGAGTTGTTTAGTTGAACTGTCACAAATGGATGCTGATCCAAAAGAAAAATTTGAGTGTACTACTTGCAACAAGAGTTTCCATTCCTATCAAGCACTAGGTGGTCATAGGGCCAGCCGCAAAAATACAAAAGGTGAAAATTGTACTAGCATTGATATTGATCATGTCAAGCAAACCAAGAATTGCAGCAATGAGAGTGAAACTAATTGTGGATCCAAGAAGCAGCTAAAGATGCATGAGTGTCCAATTTGTTTCAAGATTTTCTCATCAGGCCAAGCATTAGGTGGTCACAAGAGATCCCACTTGATTGCTGAGGCAAAAAGAACCAACAACAACAACAACCAAACTGTTGAAATAGAGAAACCAATACCAGAAACCAGCAATTTCTTGGATCTAAACTTGCCTGCTCCTGTTGAAGAAGAAGATAACATGTTGGATTATAGCAGTACTCATGAGCATATTGAATTCCAGAAATGGTGGATTGACAACAGCCACAAACATGAGCAACTATTGGGCCTTCTTTCTAATTGATAAAGGTTCACAAGTGTACAGATTCATTGATTCTTTACATGATTTGAAGTGTTTGAATTCACAGAGTAGTAAGTCTAGTGGTGGCAATTTCAACCCATATTTGTTTTATCCGCTCAACTTGCTAATGATAAAATCATATTCAACCCATCAACAACAACAGCAACATCAACTACGTCTCAGTTCCAAATAAGTTATGATCGATTGTCTGAATCCTCATTATTCCATTTAAGCTCAACTCAGAACTGACAAATTTTAAGTTGGCTTCCAACCTACAACCGCCCCTTCTTTATCTGGGCTTGGAACCAGCGATATGAGCAAGCTGACAAAGGCATAGTTGTATTCCACCCATCCATCTAACGAATTCTATTTTGCTCATTCAATCAGTAAGCACCCCCCCTTATTTTGGTTGATTTTTATTTTTAAAATTTTCTTTTACAGATTTTAGTTAGGGAATGAAAATTCATGTGTACAAGATTTAAGCTTCTTTTTTCTATTTTGGATTCTTTTGTTGAATATATTTTAGCTTCATCTTTAGCTATGAAGAGTAAAATTTGTTATGGGGTAATAATATTTTCTTGGGATCGAAGGAAAAATGAGTGAGGTGTTGAAGATGGGACTATATACTATGAAGTCGTGAAGGAGAAAAAAAGATTCTCCATTATAATTTGTAAAAACAAAGATAAATAGTGAGCTGAAATTAAAGGTGGTTGTTTAGTGACCTACAAAATAACATGACAACTCATTTCAGCTGAAATTATGAATGTTATCTCTTTACGCGATACAAAAGACTACTTTCGAGAGTCACTTAGCCCCTTGACCTCTTCTCTCAAAAAAGACGTTGGGGTCACGTCACCTAGAAGTCTGTCTACTTGATTATCTATGTCGGTTGCGTTAAGCTTTCAGTTCTTCTTAAAAGAAGCGGATCGTTATCTCTGTGAGTTCTCTCTTTTTTTTGCATTGCCCCTCTGTTATTTTGAGGTCATATCTAGTATTCAGAGTTTGCCTCGATTTGGACTGATACGCGTTCGCTACGAAAAAATAAAGAAATTGAACAGCTTCCCGCATCAGGCACTAATTTAGACGCTCACCTTTCAGGGAGAGTTTCCATCATCGTCTTTAGTTAGCCGACGCCTCTCTCTTCTCCTTTCTTTACAGAAGCGGATTCTTCTTTGATTGAAGGAACGGGACAGAAGAGAACCAGAACCATATCCTTCACACATTCATATCAATGTAACAAACAAGCAGATTAATTGTATTAAAATAATATATAAATAAAGTTATGCAAATAATAAATATTCTTATATTTACAAAGAAATCGTTTATAGTCTATTTGTTGAAAATGTTCCATAATAACATCATCGCTAATAGTTTTTAGTAAAAAACAACATCGTTTTGTATAAAAAAAAATATAAATTCTGATGGTGTAGTTGCACCACCATGCTTTTAGTGATTCGTCACTGCTCACAATATGATAGTGCTTTTTCAATTATCTTTTATGCTTGCTATACGCAGCCTCAGCATTGAACAGTTATCACGCAACTGAAAAAGGAAGACCAAGTAGATTGGACCACCTTTACACAATTGAAAGAATATTTTTTTTTAAGTCAGTACTAAACTTATCTAGCTAAGAATATTCTATGTCGTTCATATACTTAGTCCACTTCAACTAGAACAACTAATTAGACGTGCAGTTTGTTCAAGACCGGCATTTGCCTTAAAAATAGTTGTCGATTATCTGAACCCGCTTGTATAAAATTTTGAATCGGTCAGTGTCATTTCATATATAAAATAGTGATAGTTATAGTGTTATTATTAAAATTATATGTATGTTCTAAAGATAATCTGTATTAGAACATAATATACTTTATACACATTCATATTTATATTAATGATAATTAATATTATGACATTTGCATTTGTTGAATTATTAGTTGATTGTTTATAATATTTTATAAATGCATCCATAGAGTTTACGTGTTTATTAATGATGTGAGAATTAATATTATAACGTAACTCTTAAATTACCTCAACTAACGATCATCGAAATTGGGATATCGATGATATGTGATACGTCGACATGTGGTCTGCATCATATCCTTAGAGAATGTAGTATGTCTCACTTGTTACGAGTTATGGCAACTCGTGATGGACTCATGAATATTTGTTGAAGTATTGGTATACCCTGCTGATGCACTATTTGTTATATGTTTATAATGTCATCGGCATGTGTGAGATAAAAGTCCTTAGACTTGAGGTCAATATCACCTTGTTTACGGAGTAATGTACTTTGACCCTGTCCTAAGCTCAAATGCCTTATAGGTTGAGACGCGGCTTGTTTTGGGTGCATTACGAAGTAGATTAAAGGTGGTATGTGAGCCAAGATTAGAATTCATTCCTTGAATATATATTCGAGTGAACACTCAGGTACTCATATGATATTAGGTTGACTAAGTCATTGGCCAATGCAATGGACATGTCTGTGATATTTTGTTGTCAACTAATATAGATGAGTTATAATAATCAAGTCATTTGGATAGACACTTGACAGATCCTAAGCTTGATTGAGTGTGTCATGAATGAAATGATTTTATCTTCCCACATAGAGGTTCAGTTCACATATTTTGTGTAGCTAAACTTTACATATTGGGTTCGTCTTCCGGCGCAGTCTAGGAGTTCCGTGAAGATCCTAATGTAATTAGTGACGATATGTAAAGGCCTGAAGGGTAACACTAAGTCAAATGTTCCGTCGATTGAAGGATGTAATTAGAAAGAGATTATACATACATGTTCGGTTGATGACCGAGACATTAGAAATGGAAAAATGCTGAAATTAGGGACAGGACTGCGGTGCCTTTGATTTAGGACCGCGATTCCGAAAACACGCACAGTGCATCATGCGGTAACTTACTTGATCATGCGGTTTAGCCGATTTCGCGGTCCAAATTTTAGTCGATCCGGTTTTTGTTATACCCGTAGTTCCGTGGTATGTATGCGACGCACGCATTTGAATACGGCAGAAAGATCGGAAAGGAAGAAAGAGGCGATTTTTCCACGGAAAAGTTTCCTGTGAAGGAAAAAGGTTCGTTTATGGAATGGATTCCCGGATTTGGTATTCGGACTTCTGGAATATTAGAGAATTATGGAATTTTATTTTCGAAAATGGTCACGTGGGCCCACGGAGAAATTTACGGTTTGTAGGGCCCGCTTTGATTTTGAGATTTTGGCCGTTTGGATATTTTCAAGACGAAATATTTTGGACGAATCGAGCGACACGTGTCACCCCACGTGGCACCTTTGGCGAAATATGTTTGTCACAACACCCTGCTAGAGTCGTTTTCGACTAAACGCTTTCACGACTTTCGTAGGGAATTTCCGCTATGTCATTTAGTATTTTTGCGGATTTTTCCGAGAGACTAACATTTTAGACCAACGAGAGGCGACTGCACCCTCTCATCAGTGGGCAAAGTGGGCGACTGATGGACGATTGGGAATGGCGCAAGTGGGAGATATTTTTGGTAGATATTTTTGTGCAAGTTGGCTAGGTACACACGGGTGAATCTTGCCCTACACTTGCCTAACACTTGGCTAGATCTTGGCCATCGTGGCCTTGTCACGCTTATAAATACCCTCTCCTTTGATGAACTTCTTCATCCAAAATGCCTAAGTCTTGAGCCTTCCCTCCCTTTCGAGGCCCTCGTCGAGAGTTCCCCTACTGGGTAGGGCGGTAGCCACCCCTCCTTTGGTGTGGCGCCGGGTACCCACTGCTAGTTGCTTTCGTATAATACCCCTTTGTGGTATAGAAATACTCCAAGTATTGTTATAATGCCCAAATTACCTTAGCCTTATACCTTGTTGTATTCTAAGGTTATACCTTACGAAAAGCCCGTAAATACTATTATACTTCCCACAATACAAAACCAAAACCCTAGGAAAATCTCCATACCATTGGAGTATTGTGTAGAAGTTGGTTAGAACTTCTGGTGGTTTAGAAGCGGGTTGAGCGCTCGGAGTCGAGCTAAACGATTGCCCAGATCGACTTTATACTTGGATAATTATGGGCTTATCGAGGTAATTATCTTGTCCCTATGTAATTGGATATTACATGTTGTAGGAGTATATAGTCAAGTATACTATATATAGTCGAATCAGTAATTACATAGACATGATGAGACTGTGTAGTAAGTGCAGTGGAGTAGAATTGTACCCGTTAGGGTTAGATGTAATACCACCGTTGGCTTGGTAGCCTACTGATAGAGAGGAGATTTACGCTGTCATGCGGGAGGTGTGCGAAATTTCGTAGAAAGTTCTACGATGAGACCTAAATGTTAATAAGTCACTTGTGGCCTTATAGGTGGAAGATTACGTGTGGCGCGTTCTACTTGGCTTAGGAGTAGCCGACGGCGAGGTACTTCGAGCATTTTGCTATTAGTCGATAATCGTCGCGAGGTATGTGAACCTCTTCCTATCTCTCTAGCATGATATGTGTAAACTATGTAGTACTAGAGACGCATACGTGCTAAATGTGTTTGAGTGGTTTAAAACATAAAGTGTTATAACGGCTTTACGGGAAGTTGGTTATAACAGCTTTATGTTAGTAAGAAAATACATGTGGTTTTTAAAAGGTAACTGATTTGAACTATAACTGGCTTGTTATATGGTAAGAAAGAACTTGAAGTATTTTCAAAAGATTTTTGAATCATTTTGAAAGGAGAAGTAATACTTGGTGTTTGAAAACTTAAGAGTTATACTAGCTTTATGGGAAGTTAGGTATAACGGCTTAAGAATGCTTTCTTGATTTGAAATCGAATGTGTATCGACAAACCATCTGCAGGCGTTAATAAAAGGAAATGTTTTGAATAATTAAGTATTATGAAAACCAAGAGAAACTTCCATCCGCATGAAGCTAAGATGAGACAAAATGATATTTCCTAGATCATGGTCATTGTAATAAGATTGTTATAAACAAGAATATCCTACTCACACATAAGGCTTATGTTTCTCAGATTGTTTAAAAGAGAATTATATTCTTAAATGAATAAGACTATGAACTACGGAACCTTTCTAAAATAAGAAACGTGAACATTTGAAATTAGGCAAACTTGGACGTTTGAAAAATAATGTTGTTACTTGATTTTACAAAGGTAAGAGTTTTGGTTTTCTTAAAAGGACAAATACTCTATTTTATACTACGTATTGTGTGACTTATGTGAAAGAAATGATCTTTTAAGATTTTAATGTGTGAAGTACTTTGGGGATAGATACCAACTTGTTAGTAGAAAGTACCTTGTGTGAATAACTTGATTGTATTGGTTTGTGATAGCCTTGTAATACTTTCTTGTTCTTTGTGATAAGTAAACGTGTTAGGATGCTACGTGTGTTAGTATCTTGTGATGTTTGTGTAAAGGGTTTCCTTGATTGTGATTATTAACTATCGATCGTTATGATAGTATGGTGGCATTCATCTCTTGAGATGATTCCGGGTTAAGTCGCCTCCACGCGGTAGACTCGGTGATGCAGGACCATGATTCGAGAATACCTCACGCGGTCCCGGGCCTATGCGAGCTACGAGAGTTCCGTGTTAGTGACGTCCTTTATGGGCACGCGTCTCGCGCTACGCGATCGCGAAGTCGGGGCGATGCCGGAGTAGCTACCCTCGATGCGGAATACCTCATGCGCCGATGAGATTGGCCTACGCGAGTCGCGGAAGTTCCAGGACTAGACGCGCATTAGATATCATGCGCAAGTGGCCGCCTTTGATCACGCGGGCGATGCATGCATCTTATGATACGATTTATGACCTTGTTGGTACGGTGAGTGTTAGTAGTCGGCTATGCCTTCGCATTTAACTCGCATTTTATTAGGACACAAAGCGGACACGTGTTCATGTGTATTCCTTGGTGCTTGATATCATAAATCGCCGGCAGCCGGTGGAAGGTATTCCACGCACGATTGATGTTGTGGGCGTGAGACCCATTGTTAAATTGAGTGATAACTGAGGTGTGAGTCCACGACTGACATGATCGCTATTTACGCGAATCGTAGTTTGGTTATCATACATGTCTCTGCTTTGTATGGACTACTATGATTTCATTTACGATTTATTTTAGTTTCACATACTTGCACTGTTAGATCGACCTCGCCAGGCTGCGTTCACGCCGCAGTTGAGGTACATCGGCCGTTGATCCTAGCTCTCGTGGTCACAACGTTTGGGAAGCTCCGTTTCCGAGGCTTATCACGTATAGTCCGCTGTCGTAGTAAGTGTTTACATTCGTGGTTTGGCGGCCCCGCCCCGCCATCGCGGTCGTATCATTCTTAGAGGTCCAGAGTATCACAAGGCGGGGTTGGTAAAAAGGATTGCCGCTCATTTGTAAAAGAGTTGATGGTTATATATATGCCGAAAGGCAAGTTTTCACTGATTATTGTTTTATATTTCGTTATCTCATGTTGTTGTTTTATGTTCACGATTACTGATGTTGTGTCACTAGGGTGCCCGGTAAGGCACCATCACGCCCGCCGGTCGTGACAAAAGTGGTATCGAGCCGTTATCTCGGAAAGTGTCTACGCAGACCGTATCCAAGAAGTCTTGATTATCGGTGTGTTGTGCACCACACCAATAATCGTGAGGCTATAGGATATTTAGATTGGTTTCTATTCTTCTCACTCCGAGATCGTGCCTTAGCCGTGTTGTAAGTTGGACCTCCGACGAAATTCATTCCTTATCGTTATGCCTCCGCGTGAGGCAACCCGCCCAGAGGCGGGCACCGAGGAGCCGAGAGTTGAGTTCGAGGCGTCATGAGGCACAGCCCAATCATTACCTAGGTAGTGCCGTTCGGGATTTCGCGACGCCACTAGCCCCAAAGAGTTTAGCACGGATGGCAGCTCCATCTGCGTCCACGATATTTGAACCTTCGCCCAGAGCGAATGAATATAGATTGCCAAGAGACAACCTTGTTACTAGCTATGGATTTGGCTACCGGAGAGTATACCGATGTATCGCGAGTCTTGATGACTACCTAAGAAGGTTGTGCAAGAGTAATTCTTGATTGGGCTTGGCATGGCACGTATGCGGGCTTATGTACAGCAGCCGAAAACGTAGAGATTGTGGGTTAACCAAGGACAGCGAAGAGGCCGGGCGGCAGCGTCCTTCGGTAACTTTCAAGGTGAGTATACCTTAAGTGCTATGTTACGATAGCGATGTGTTAGTTGTGATTAGAAATCATGGGTTAACCGAGTAAGATTTTGGAGGATAGAGAAAGTGTGAGCCTTAGAGCTTAATACGCAAAGACCTTAGAGGTAAGGCCATCTCGGGTAGACGTATGTTTATGTTTGACTTTATCGGAGCATAGTGCACGTGAAATGTGTTTGGGATAAGTCCATGTAGTATGAAATGAAAGAGGTAGTTGAGCTAAGAAGACCGCTAGGTTTTCGTAACGTGTTTAGTAAGATTGTTCTTCCGAGCTAGTGTTTCGCGCAATACCGGTCGGGTTGAGGCCACGCCGCGTCAACCCGCCGCAGTATGGTGGGTCAGTTTGTGGTGGTCCTCTTTGTGTTAGGGTCACGAGGGTGTTAGGCCCATGTTTAGTTAGCCAGTGCAAGTTCGTGGATGCGTTCGACCGGTGGTCGCCGATGGGGCACTATCGTGTTCTTCTGGTCGTGTCGCTCTCGGCGGTGTTGATGTTATCCGAAAAGGTTGTGAGGTTGCACGGTGCCTACCTTCACCTTATGACGACGATGGAGCCAGTGGTACGCTGTTTCTCTTCTGGGAGTTTGTACGAGCAGGCTAGGAACTCAGTGAGTCTCAGATCGCATTCGCCTCGCCGGCGATGTTTTGATTTCGGGGTAGGCTGGAGATCGTTGTCTCCGGTTGAAGTGTTTAAGCTACCATGTATCGGTGTTCGGATGTCGTCTTGTGACGCCAGTAGGGCGAAATGCAAGTTCCGGTCGATTGGTTCGATGTTGGCGGTGGTTCGGATAGTTGGTTCGAGCTTGTTCCAGCAGATCGTGGATAGTGAAGCTTGTCTAGAAGTTACGGCACTGGAGGAATCGTGCGGATAATCGGCGACGGCGCCAGAGTTCAAAGTTGACGGTCGGTCTTCTTGAAAGTACCACCGGACGGTGTGACGAGTTTTGGAAATGAAGGAACTTAGCCCGAGTTACTTGGGCCTTTGTGAGTTCATGTGAAGAATAGGCCGTTGCCTATATGTTAGCATTTGCCGTCCGACTTAGGTTAAGGACGTCCGGCCTTTTCGTATTGTTATGTTCGGAAAGTATCGAAGATCCATCCAGAATGTTCCCCGTTAATGATGACCACGTTAGAGATAGTAACCCCGAGTTTTGGAAACCGCCGTGACGTAATGTGGTAAGAGTTCGAGTGTACGAGATCCTCCGGATCGCAGTGCCCGCACCATTTGTTGGGTCGTCGGAGCAAGGCTCGCGACAGAGTGACAAAAGTGGTATCCGAGACTAAGGCAGTATATTTTGACCCCGGGAAGAGGTAGTTGTGGGGATGTAGAGGTGTTTCCTCGTGGACTTAGATGTAAGTTTTGCGAGTGTTTCCAGGGCCAGCTGTGGCAGGATTGTTTCGTAAGTATAGTAGTGAAGACTATACTGTCACGTGTTCGTTTTGAGACTTAGAAGGAACATTCGGGACGAATGTTTCTAAGGGGGGAAGAATGTTATACCCGTAGTTCGTGGTATGTATGCGAGGGCGTGCGTGCGAGAATACTGAAAAGATGGAAAGGAAGAAAGAGGCGATTTTTCCACGGAAAAGTTTCCGTTTTGTGAAGGAAAAAGGTTCGTTTATGGAATTGGATTCCCGTTTGGTGTCGGACTTCTGGAATATTAGAGAATTATGGAATTTTATTTTGAAAATGGTCACGTGGGGCCCACGGAGAAATTCTGATTTTGTAGGGCCGCTTTGATTTTGAGATTTTGGCGTTTTGGATATTTTGGAAGACGAAATATTTTGGGCGAATCGAAGCGACACGTGTCACCCCATGTGGCACTGGTAGAAATATGTTTGTCTGTGGCACTTTGGTTAGAGTCGTTTTTAAAAGCGTTTTCCACGACTTTCGTAGGGAATTTCGGCTATGTCATTTAGTATTTTTGCGGATTTTTCCGAGAGACGGAACATTTTAGACCCAACGAGAGGCGTGGCGGCACCTCTCATTGGTGGGCAAAGTGGGCGGCATGATGGACGATTAGGAATGGCAGTGGGAGATATTTTTGGTAGATATTTTTGTGCAAGTTGGCTAGGTACACGTGGGTGAATCTTGGCCCTACACTTGCCTAACACTTGGCTAGATCTTGGCCATTGGTTGGCCTTGGCTTGTCTTATAAATACCACTCTCCTTTGATGAACTTCTTCAAAATGCCTAAGTCTTGAGAGCCTTCCCTCACTTCGTGAGGCCCCTTGGCGAGAGTTCCCCACAGTGGGGTAGGCGAGGTAGCCACTCGCTTTGTGGTGTGGGTAGTGGGGTACCACTGCTAGTTGCTTTCGTATAATACCCACTTTGTGGTATAGAAATACTCTCCAAGTATTGTTATAATGCCCAAATTACCTTAGCCTTATACCTTGTTGTATTCTAAGGTTATACCTTTCTGAAAAGCCAGAAATACTATTATATTTCCGTCGATCCAAAACCGAAACCACAGGAAAATCTCCATAGTCAGTTGGAGTATTGTGTAGAAGTTGGTTAGAACTTCTAAGGGTGGTTTAGAGCGGGTTGGGCGCTCGGAGTTGGAGCTAAACGATTGCCCGGGATCGACTTTATACTTGGATAATTATGGGCTTATCGAGGTAATTATCTTGTCCCTATTGTAATTGGATATTACATGTTGTAGGAGTATATAGTTGAAGTATACTATATATAATCTTGACTGTAATTACATAGGCGTATTCTGATGAGCTTGTGTAGTAATCCGTGGAGTAGAATTGTACCGTTAGGGTTAGATGTAATACCACTGGTTGGCTTAGTGGCCAGGCCTCGATAGAGAGGAGATTTCTGTTGTTGCGGGAGAGTCTTTGCGAAATTTCGTAGAAAGTTCTACGATGAGACCTAAATGTTAATAAAGCGCCTTGTGGCCTTATAGGTGGAAGTACTACGTGTGGCGCGTTACTGCGGCAGGAGTAGCCGAGCGGCGAGGTACTCGAGCATTTTGCTATTAGTCGATAATCGTCGCGAGGTATGTGAACCTCTTCCTATCTCTCTAGCATGATATGTGTAAACTATGTAGTACGGTGAGCGTACGTGTGCTAAATGTGTTTGAGTGGTTTAAAACATAAAGTGTTATAACGGCTTTACGGAAGTTGGTTATAACGACTTTATGTTAGTAAGAAAAATACATGTGGTTTTAAAAGGTAATCGATTTGAACTATAATCGGCTTGTTATATGGTAAGAAAGAACTTGAAGTATTTTCAAAAGATTTTTGAATCATTTTGAAAGGAGAAGTAATACTTGGTGTTTGAAAACTTAAGAGTTATACTAGCTTTATGGGAAGTTAGGTATAACGGCTTAAGAATGCTTTCTTGATTTGAATCGAATGTGTATCGACAAACCATCTGCGGCGTTAATAAAAGGAAATGTTTTGAATAATTAAGTATTATGAAAACCGGTAGAAACTTCCATCCGCATGAAGCTAAGATGAGACAAAATGATATTTCCTAGATCATGGTCTTTGTAATAAGATTGTTATAAACAAGAATATCCTACTCACATAAGGCTTATGTTTCTCGATTGTTTAAAGAGAATTATATTCTTAAATGAATAAGACTATGAACTACGGAACCTTTCTAAAATAAGAAACGTGAACATTTGAAATTAGGCAAACTTGGGCGTTTGAAAAATAATGTTGTTACTTGATTTTACAAAGGTAAGAGTTTTGGTTTTCTTAAAAGAACGATCACCTATTTTATACTACGGTATTGTGTGACTTATGTGAAAGAAAGCAGATCTTTTAAGATTTTAATGTGTGAAGTACTTTGGGGATAGATACGAACTTGTTAGTAGAAAGTACCTTGTGTGAATAACTTGATTGTATTGGTTTGTGATAGCCTTGTAATACTTTCTTGTTCTTGTGATAAGTAAACGTGTTAGGATGCTACGTGTGTTAGTATCTTGTGATGTTTGTGTAAAGGGGTTTCCTTGATTGTGATTATTAACTATCGATCGTTATGATAGTATGGTGGCATTCATCTCTTGAGATGATTCCGGTTAAGCGCCCTCCGTCTGGGGTAGACTCGGTGATGCAGGACCGTGATTCGAGAATACCTCATGCGGGTCTGAGGGCCTATGCGGAGCTACGAGAGTTCGTGTTAGTGTCGTCCTTTATGGGCACGCGGTCGCGTGGCCGTGCGGTGCGAAGTCGGGGCGATGCGGGAGTAGCTACCCTCGATGCGGGAATACCTCATGCGGGCGATGAGATTGGCCTATCGGGTGCGGGAAGTTCGAGGACTAGGCGCGCATTAGATCTGCGGGCAAGTGGCGGCTTTGATCATGTGGCGGTGCAGACAGATCTTATGATCTGATTTATGACCTTGTTGGTACGGTGAGTGTTAGTAGTCGGCTATGCCTTCGTACTTAACACATGCAGTTTTATTAGGACACGGTGGGACACGGTGTTCATGTATTCCTTGGTGCTTGTATATCATAAAGCTGGCGGTGAGGAAGGTATTCCACGCACGATTGATGTTGTGGGCGTGAGACCCATTGTTAAATTGGTGATAACTTGAGGTGTGAGTCACGACTTGACATGGCTCGCTTATTTATGGTGATCGTAGTTTGGTTATCATACATGTCTCGCTTTGTATGGACTACTATGATTTCATTTCTGATTTATTTTAGTTTCACATACTCGGTTTTGTTGTGCGACCTCGCCCGGTGCGTTCATGCCGCAGTTGAGGTACATCGATCGTTGATCCTAGCTCTCGAGTCACGATTCGGCGTTTGGGAAGCTCCGTTTCTCCGAGGCTTATCGATGGTATAGTCCGCATGCGTAGTAAGTGTTTACATTCGTGGGTTTGGCGGGCCCGTCCATACGTTGTGGTCGTATCATTCTTAAGTGCAGAAATCTTGTTGTAGGCGGGGTTGGTAAAAAGGATTAAGTCGTTCATTTGTAAAAGAGTTGATGGTTATATATATGCCGAAAGGCAAGTTTTCACTGATTATTGTTTTATATTTCGTTATCTCATGTTGTTGTTTATGTTCGATTACTCGATGTTGTTGTGTCACTAGGGTGCGGGTAAGGCACGATCACGCCCGATTTGGTCGTGATTTCTTTGGGCCCGCCCACATAAACCCTAAAGCATCTGTTTAAAATTATAAATAAAGTGCTTACCTCCCATTCCAGATGACACAAAAACCTAAGAGAGGTAGATCTCTTCTGAAGCTCTGTCAGAATCTCTAGCATTCCTGACTTAGCAAATTACATCACAGTTTTCAGAACCTACAAATCGAGGGACGTTTGCGTGTGCACCCTCGGACTACACAAAGATCCAGAAGATTCGACTGCTTGGCTGATTGCTTCGAGAATGTAAGTCTTCCACCGAAGGTTTTACATTATACTTTGTGTTTGTATATTCATTACATATCATACTGCAGTTCGACCGCCTATGTAGGGTTTGAAACATAAATTTTCAAATTTCGATACGTGTACGAACCCGATGTAAACACCTACAATTATTGTAGCTCTGCTTTGACTATCATACTAGTAGACACGATATTGTTTTATAGTCCCCTATTCTTTGATTCTGATGTTATATGTTCTTGTGAGTATAACAATGGATGTACGGGAATAGTAAACTATTATTACAAGTGCTTCGAAAGGATAAACAACTATGGATTACAATAGTAACAAGCTTGATGCCAACAAGAATTGTGGCAACAATAATCTTTTGTGATATTGTTCTTCGTTCTTGAATGTGGTTTGAGTCTTGGTCTTTGTTCCAACTGCAACAAACTCCTTGTGAATCTTGATAACCTGAAACAAAGAGACACTAAATATCTACTTGTTAATTATGCTGAGTTGAGTGTTAGCACTCTATCCTTAAGACAAAATTGCCCCGTATATATATGTATTTACGTTAGCGGGTAATTGTCTCCTAAGATAAAACAAAAACTATAACTTGTGCAAAGCAAACACAAGTGATCCTAGCGAAGAAAACAAACACGAAACGATTGCTGAAGAATGAAAAAGAAGAACTTTCATGAACTATGAAGAACTTGCAGAATTATGTGTTTGTTGTGTGTTCTTCTCTCTTTTTCTATTCCGTCAAATCTGAATAATAAGGTATTTATTTATATTGTTTAGGATGAGGAGAGGTGTTAAAGGGCTATTAAGAGGGTTGTTAAGAGGCACAATGAAGGCCAGAAACGTTCTGGAGTAAGTGCAGAACCTTTCAGCAGGTTCATGCCACCAACCTGTTGGATTTTCCGTCTCCTGGCAGCTCACTTGTCACGAGGCGTCGCGGCATTGGACATGAAGCGTCGCGACGCTTGCCAACTCGGCTTCTTGAAAACTTTAGGGATCAAACTATAAATATTACAAAGTTTGGGGTCCAAAAAGATAATATAATACCATAAGAAACCCAACATCCCGCGACCCACGATCGGGCGGGTGATGGCGGCGCTCGTGGGCCTAGCCTTGAACCCAAGCACACCTAGGTCCTCCCTCCTTTAAACATATGAGTTACGTGATCGGTATATTTTATATACACTTTTAGAGTCATTTTTAGTTAGTATTTTGCCCATTTTTGTGTAAATATGTGTCACCAAATAGAAACTAAAGCTTAGATAATCGGTAATTGAAAACCAGTCTTTGAGGACGATATTCGGTCTTACCTAGACTATATTACTTGTAAGGATACGTACACTTGCGTTAAGTGTGTGTAAAATCGCTAACAAGTTTTTAGCGTCGTTGTCGGGTACTGACGTACTTTCAATATCAAATTATATATTCTTATTTCTAATTTGGTTTGTATATATTTGGTTATGTTATTTTATTTCTAATTTGGTTGCTCCAGGAACAAGTTTCTAACTTGTTCTGCGAGCATCTTTCTATCATTTTTTGTGTTTTTCTTATTTTGTAGGTAAAAAAACAAAAAAAAAGGGCACATGGACTACTACTACTACTATCGTGGGCGTGATTACTCGACTACTATCCACAGCGTGATATCATCAGCAATGAAGTTAACCCACGTGCTCGCGGGAAGATCGAAATGAAATGCGGGAAGCCTTACTCATTTCACACGGTGCGAGAATCCTCGAGGGCAATTTCATACCACGCATTCGGGCCCATCAGAGCGAGGCGAATTAAGAGCGGCGTTGTTAGCACTCACAACCGCCCAAACTCAATTCATGGTGGAAGTAAGACCTCTTCGTAACTTGGAAACTCGATGGAGCAGTTACGAATTGGGAACCACAAATAGGCAACTGATGGACATGGTAACCATTACACCTCAAGAAAGTCCACCAGTGACCCGATTCACGAGGAATGGTGAAGCGATTGTGGAACTGAACCACAAATAGTTGAAGAATTTGGAGAGATAGTTGGTGTAGATAAAGAAGAGATCACTGAGGACCACCCTATTGCGGAAAAGACTACACCAAAGGTCATTGCTGACCCTCAACCAGAAAGTCCATACCTTCAAGGGCACCCCCAAAAGTTGAGAGATGTAGGGAATTTCACTGATCTCTACATTATAGAGAGCCTTGAAGACAAGCATGCCTTGTGTGAATGAGGGATAATCTTACATCTGAAGCCCTTGTTTGGAAAGATGGTTGTAGTTGAAGTGACACCTCTGACAATGATCGTATGCGGATTATGGCGATTCGCGAAGGATCCACCGCACTAGTAAAGGTTAATCTGCGTCCGCCTCTGAGCGTTAAAGACAACGTTACTTGGGAGGCAACCCAAGGTTTTTAATTATGTTAGTTTGATTTTCTGTTTTTTAGTTTATTTTATTTTGTCTTGAACAGTCTCACGGTCTTGGGTTCGTGTCTTGTGTTGTTGGATGACAGGTGGACTGGAAGCTAACTCTAAGGAAAAAGGGACAAAAACGCTGAAGATGGAAAAATTGGCAGCAGCGCCGCGGCGCCAGAAATTCAGAAAGTTCCAAAACTGTGCAATTCCCAGAAATTCTTCCCATACCTCCTTTATGACCGCTGTGTTGTGTCAGTAAGTTGTCCCTTATTTTTAGTCTTCACACATTGGGGGAAATTTGTCGATTAAGTTTGGAGGGGTGTCTTATATTTTGTTTTTTTTTTGTATTTGGTTTTGAGTCTTTTGTTTGTGTTGTTTGTTGTGTTTTTTAGTCATAATTTTTTTTATTAATGATCAGGTATGTTGTAGTTACTTGAAATGCCTAAGTGAAGTAAGTGGGATAATGTAATGGAATTAGAAGCAAAAATCTGAATGCTTAAGTGAGATATGCCAAGAATTCATGAAATCAAATTATTTGGGGTACCTGTGCTTAACTTCTGCATTGTTAATGATAAAGTATATGGGTCTGCTTGTTTGTTATTTGAGGCGAAATAGTTAGGATGTACATGTTAGGGAGATGGCTCATGCAATTCTTTGTTAGCCCTTCTTACCATTCACTGCATATCCCTGACAACTAGTCAGCCCCTTTGAGAATGAAAAGTGTTGAAGAAGAAAAACAAAAAGAGAGTGAAAAATTGATGCACCCCAATGAAAAATAGGCAAAATCTTAAGTTTGGGGTGCCTGTTATTCATAATGCACCTCACTCTCTCAAAACAAAAGAGGGAAAAGATAGGGATGAGATTAAAAAGGAAATCAAAAAGAAGGAAAATGAGTTGAATGAAAATAGCTTACGGTACGTGATTTGAGCCTAAAATGCCTATTGTTACCTACCCCTGCCTAAGTCTACATTACAACCCTGAAAAGTCTTGAAGATCTTTAGTATGTATGTCCATGATTAGTGGAGAATAGCAAGTGAACAGGTCATAGAATTTTGAAATTAACATGCATAGGTTGGGTGCTCTTACTTCCATTGAACATGATTGAAATGAATTTGCGATATATCTGACTTGAAAGTTTAGAATGCTAAAAATTCATGTTATACATGTTCCTGTATATTATCCCAACTAACCTTCATGCTTTTCTAAGTGACTATTGTGCAGCAGATTGATTAGAGTCTTTGAGTCTTTATTTTCTTTTCTTTTCTTTTCTTTTCTTTTCTTTTCTTTTGTGTCTTTGATTTTATTTTGACCTTTAATCGAGGGCGAGCAAATGTTAAGTTTGGGGGTATTTGATCAGTATATTTTATATACACTTTTAGAGTCATTTTTAGTTAGTATTTTTCCCATTTTTGTGTAAATATGTGTCGTGTCAGGGTAGTTTTTCTTCCTTTTCAGTCAAAGCGGTCAAAAATGGGAAAATGGCGAAAAGAAGAGAAAATGAGCTTATTTGAGGTGGAATTGCACACTTAAAGGGCCGATAAATGAAGTCTAAGAAGTCCCGGGTAGTATACAAGAAATCAGACGAAGAAACAAAAAATCGCCTGAAATATACTACAGGCGTCGCGGCGCCAGCCCAGCAGGGCCGCGGCGCCCCAACCTCCGCGAGCCAAATCTTCAGTAATTTTGGAGCCGTGGCGCCAGACTGCGGGGCCGTGGCGTCGACGTGGGTTTTTGAGTTTCTGGACCGAATTTGACACGTTTTTAGGGTCCGAAATGGACAACTTTTCCTACCTATATAATCCCTAAACCCTGCTGATTCTATTAATTCTCCATACCACCATTCTATCATCTTCCATCTTGTAAATACTCCACAACACAACTCTTGGAGGCTAGTTCTAAGTATTTTCTTTCTCTTTTCTTTGTTTTTATTTCAGTTCATGTTGGAGATTGTATTAGTTCTTAGCGTGACTATGGCTAGGAGCTAATTACTTTGTTAGAGTTTTTCCTATTGAATCGCTTGAAACTCTTATTCATGACTTAATGCATTAATTTGGTTTTTTCTTCATATAGTTAAGATTTATTCAATAGTTGTTTTGATTGCTTGATAATTAACTGATCACTAGTTATCATCACTTATATGATTTCGAATCGAAATCCGAAAGGGGATATTTGAATATGATATAGTTGAATAAACATAGGTTAAAATCGTTGACGAAAGTACCCCGATACTTGTGTAGTTTTATAGGTTGTTGTTCTTAATCCTCCTATGTGGTAAAATCAGTCATAGAAATATAGAAGATTTCTGCATCGGGGTTGAGTGTTTATATATCCTAACCAGAATATAAAACGGTCTAGTTAACCTGCTATCTTAACATAGAAGAAGAACTTTTATTGTTGCATTAAGGATTATGGCGAGTGGATAGTTGAGGATCTTGGAAACCCTAATTCTCCATCTTAACTGATTTAAACCAAAGTATTTTCATGCTTAGATAATCGGTAATTGAAAACCAGTCTATAAGGACGATATTCGGTCTTACCTAGACTATATTACTTGTAACGATACGTACACTTGCGTTAAGCGTGTGGAAAATCGCTAACATTGGGTCCCAAACCTCATTCAGTTTTGAGGCTTATAATATGAACAATTCTTCCTCTTCCCATCGATGTGGTAGATGTTGACAGTCAATTTTGACCCGTTTTTTGTATATTTTCGTGCAATTTTAAGTATTTTAGCACATTGCAGTTTAATCGTTATTTTGCATTTTTTACATAATATTCTGTGTTTATTTCTTCACAAAAATGGCATTGCATCTCTTTATTTTAAATTAAGCATTATGTCTTTGTTAATATTATGTTTTTTATTTTAATAATATTTGCATCTCTTTAAATAATTAATTGACATCCCGTTTTTACTTTTAATCAGGCATTAAACATGTTTTAAATATTGCATTTTAGTATTATTGCATCGACATTTGAATTTTAATAATTTTGCATCTTTTTAAATAATTTTTCTTTAAATAATTAACCAGCCTTGCATTTTGTCAAACCAGACCAGTCCAAGACACAATTTGAATCAGTACAACCCAACACCATTTTAATTTCATCCAAACACTCTTTTATTTTCCCCCCTAAATTTTAAACCCCACTTTTCATTTCCCCCCAAATACCAAACTCTAATCCTACCCTATAAAACAAAACATTTCCCCCCCAAAACATTTGACCCCAATTTCACACTTCATCTCTCAAGATCATCCCTCCATCTCACTTTCTCCTTAACCCATTCGTCGCCGACGAACACCCTCATGACAGCAGCGCGTCTCGCCTCACGCTCCGTCGCACCTCTTTCCCAGTCCGTCGCCGCCCGGTCTCACGGCGAACCACCGCACCACCGCCGCCGATCTCGGCGAACACCCTCCATGAAGCCGCCAACACTCTCCCCTTACCCTCACAGCCCAACAACCCTAAAAAAGAACTCCCTCATCCCTCACTCTCTCGTCGCCCCAGCTCCCTCTCCCGTCGACTTCCACACCTCACCGGCGAATCACCGCCATCTTGCACCTCCCGTCGCCGCCACTATTTCCCTCGACCTCTGTCACCCCCACATCACCGTCGAACTCACCATCGCTTCATTAACCACCGGCGTCGCTCGGTGTTGCACAGATTGAAGTACGCGCCGCCGCCTTTTGTGTTCTTTGAAATCCTTTGTTTGTGTCCGCCGTGGCTATTATATTATTGATTGTTGGGTATTTTTACTTCTCGATTTTTGGTATCTTGCGAGTTTTAAGACTCCGTGACCTTTGGAATCGAAGGATTTTACGATTTTCTATATTTGTTGGTTGTTCTTGTTGGTGGGATGACTTACTCATTTGTGTTGTTATTCTTTGGGTGATTTTCGCCATTTTAATGGATGATCTTCCGTCGTTGTTGCTACTAATTTTGGTTATTTGTTCTTTGGTTTTAGCCATGGTCTTTGGGTGATTTTTAGGCTATTTGCTACTAATTTTCGGCATTGTTACTACTGTTTTTGGCCATATTATTGGACTGGTTTTGGCGTATTGCTATTGATTTTGGGCATTTTTTGCTGGTTTACTGATTTAGAACAAATACTACACTGTTGGTATTTTACTGATTTGAACAAGATGCTACACTTATTTGGCCAATGAAAAAGTTATCCGTGATTTTTGAGGCCTCCACAGTTGCAAAGACGGAAAAATAAAATAAATGAAGCTTTACAGGCAGGATGATTTCTTCCACTTACACCGATAACCAACATGCATTGCAGCGAACGCCGCAAATGCACTTGTTTAGGTTGTCCCACTTTATATATTTTTATATCTGAGCCCTCCGTGTTTAAAACTATTACTGTTTTGACGCGGATCCGAAGGTTTTATTTATTTTATTATATTGGCCGATGAAAGAATCTCCGTCTGATTTCCAAGGCCTCCCATGTACAAAAGACGGATTTATTTTTTTGACTTTATTTATTAATTATTGCTATTACTTTAAAATTGTTTATTTTATTACTAACACTTTTACTAAGTGTTTATGCAGGTACTCGGAGATCATCTTGCGTAAAACCTAAAAAGGCTAAAGATGTCTGAGTTTTATCTTATGTCTCATTAAATTTTAGTTTTACTATTTTGTATTGCATTTTATTTTAATTGTAAATTATGTAAAAATGCTTAGAATAGGTAGAATAGAAGTCAATATATAATTAAACCTAAGTTTGAACGGACAACCGCAAGTTAGCGGATCCTTTAGGATGCCTAACCCCTTCCCTTTAGGATAATAAAGAACCCTTACCTAGAATCTCACATAGTTTCGCAGACCTTTAAATGGAGATCATTAATTATAGCATTTTTATGCTATTTAATAAGTGTCCTAATTCACTATAATAATTAGGTGGCGACTCCTTAAAATACATTTAGGAATCAACCGTACGTAGCACTCCCGTTTCGACTCCGGTTAAAATGGGGTGTTACAGTAGATTTGTCCCACATCATATTTTCATACCTCAAACATCTTACTGTGAAGGTCGGTGATCTGTTCGGCCTAAGATCCTCTCTCTTACTTGATGAAACGCGCAAGCAATTTCTCTTTTCTCTTAGGGGTAGGACTTACTGAACAACCACCCTAGTTGGTATTGGTGTGTGGGAATGGGAATGGCTTTCAAAATTTCATTTAGCTCTACGGATGACTAACAAGGCAGAATCCAAGCGGTAGATGTCCCAGTGACGTCAACTCAAGGAAGATTCGAGGGGCGAAAAACAACTCGACTATAAGGAGAGGAGTGAAAGTCGCTTGACTTTATTCTAAAAGGAAAGGAGCGATGCGGACCAATATCTCTTTCATTTCTCAACGAAATTTGATGATCATTGGCCTTACGGTCATCTACTCACTTAGTAGACCATGCACATGTGAAGAACCAAAGTTTCCAACATGCGGAACCATGGTGTTTAAGTCATTAAAGATGGGCGGACGCAACCCCACCAAATGCAAATTTCCAACAGTTCTTTCGTGTACTTTGTTTATCTTATTTACCTACGTTAGTTACAACTTCTTTTTTCAGAATGTTTTATCCTGACTTATTCGCTTTTGTTAATGTCATTTTCATACTGCTTTAAATTCTTGTTCGGGTTTGACCGTCTCTTGTTTTGCTTGTGTTTATGTTTTTTCTTGAGTCGAGGGTCTTTCGGAAACAACCTCTCTACTTACAAAGATAGAGATAAAGTCTGCGTACACTCTACCTTCCCCAGACTCCACGTTGTGGGACTTCACTGGTATGTTATTGTTGGTCGTGTACATTGTTTAACAATAGAATTTTACTAGTACTAACTTATTATAAAGTCTTAGAACTTCGTTCGCCCAAAAGATATATAGAGGTGTCTAACTGCACATGCCAAAAAATTAATGTTCGAAAAAGTTATTATAAGTAACTGATTGTAACAGGTGTTTGTGAGCAAAAAAAATATATTAAAGTGTAAAAAGAGAATCGGAGACAATTATGAAACAAATCAACATAAATGTTGGCTGTTGCTTGTATTGATTTTCCTATTATTGGGATCAACGGTTATTTCTGCAGCTTCAAACATTATCATTTTCTGTTTTCGGCAAATTACCTTCTTCACTAATTTGGGCTTTAGTCCTCTACTCATTCTCGGCCACCCACAACTAGTAGCGTAACGAAAGTCTTAGGTCTAAAGTTGAACTCGAGTATGAAATTTCAGATTTCAGATATACGTGTCTGAAGTTAGGCTTGCAAAATCTAATTTCAGACTTATATATCTGAAGTTGATATAGGTCTAAAGTTGAACTCAGTTTGAATAAAGTCCAACTTCAAACATTTAGGTATGGAGTTAGGTTATTCAAGTCTAGCTACATACGTTCAAAAGTCTAACTTCAGACATAAATATCCGAGATTGACTTCATCCAAATCTGCAATTTTATATGAATTATAACAACATCTGCGTATAACAGACCCACATTTAGGTATGGAGTTAGGTTATTTAAGTCTAGCTACATACGTTCAAAGTCTAACTTCAGACATAAATATCAGAGATTGGCTTCACCCAAATCTGCAATTTTATATGAATTATAACAACATCTGCGTATAACAGATCCTTATGGTTCGGACCTTCCCGAATCACGCAAATAACGGGAGCTTAGTGTACCGGACTACCCTTTTTACATCTCTATAAATCAACTAAATTATATGATGATTAGTTTTGAACATATTCTTCAACTTTATCTATTACCCGTTGAGTTCTTTTAGGGTGAACTGGGGCCAAACAAAAGAAACAACTAGGGAGAAACATCTCGACATTTTACCAAAATAAAACTCATAGCATCTGTGACATAGAGCCTAGATCGATATTTGATTATAATGGACTCTACATTTTTGGCAAAGCTTGTAATGCTTGATGATAATACAGGAGAGAGAAGAAAAATTGATATGCAAGTGCTTGAAAGCAGTGCAAGTTGAAGTAAGCCAATACTGATTCAGCCCATTCTCACAAAATGGAAACCCAAGTTCGGCCCATTCTCACAAAATGCTAAATACAAAGCAAGCAACCCTTGAATGGCTTAATCATTCTTTGCAGCTATGGCGTCTACAGTAACTCGCAGATTTTCAAGCAAACTTGTTAGAAATCCACTTTCATTCCTCAGAGATCCACAAATAAACCCTAAACTCTCAAACCCCATCAATTCGTATATCAAATCAACTCCATTTCTCCAAGGTCAAATTAATTGTTATCAATACATGGAGAATATCAAAATTGAAGATCGGGGATTAGCGGAAATGAATCACCAAAACCCTTCAAAGCTGAACCCTAGATGGCAGTCATCAGGAAATTTGAGATATTTTTCATCTGGTAATGGAAATCCTAGCGAACATCCGGGTAAAAATCCTGAATTTAAGCACCAGGAGATAACAGGCCCAACTGTTGAACGTGACGTGTCACCACTTGCAAATGAGACACGCGAGGTGCTCGAGAAAATGCTCAAGTCAATGTATAGTTTGAGCAAAGCATTTTCTGTACTTGGACTTGTTCAGCTTGGTTTAGGAGGTTGGATTACTTACATTACTCAGTCTTCACCGATACCCGAAATCTCAATACAGAGTTTCTTGGCTTTTGGGTTGCCATTTTCGTTGGCATTCATGTTGAGGCGAGCATTGAAACCGATTTACTTCTTTAAGAAAATGGAAGAACAAAGTAGGTTGCAGATTTTGACTCTTACTCTTCAGGCTGCTAAGCAATTAAACTTGTTGTTTGTTCGTAGTCAGGGTGTTACTTACTCGTGTATTGCTGTTACATCACTTGGATTGATACTTGTTGTATTCTCTAGATTGAGTAATTAGTTCTCTGTTAGTAGTAATATATATCAATCCATAGAGAAGATGAATAAGAGTTGGCAATTTTGAATGATCTGCTATTTTAATTTGGAACATTAGCTTTGTTGATTGCCTCACAATTTAAGTAGTTGCTAGAAGTGTTTGATGTTGGATTTGTAAGCTGAAATACCGATCAAGATTAAATTTTGAAAGCTATAGCAATGACATTTGTAATTCAATGTAGAGTACAAAAGAAAGTCTATCGTACCTCCTTCGTTTTTGCTATGTCGCACTTCCATTGATGGAGATATTTGGTCCACTTCTGATTTTTCTAATTGAAACAGAAGCTTTGTTTGTTGATTGAGAAGTTTTTTGCTACCCAGGAAGAAAAGTAAAGCAAGAAATGTTTGATGTTGAATTTGTAAGCTGAATGCTGATAAACATTAGATTCCCAGGGGAAGTTTAGCAAAGACTTCTGCAATTAAATGTTGAATACAAAAGAATATCTATCATACCTTCGTTTTTGCTATGTCACAGTTCCATTGATGGGGATATTTCGTCCACTTTTGATCGTTCGATTTTAGACAGAAGCTTTGTTGATTGAGAAGCTCTTTGTTGCCCCACGATTTAAGTAGTTGCAAGAAGTGTTTGATGTTGTCATGTTGAATTTAATGTAGTGTTGTTTACAAAGAAACTCTTATCATACCTTTGTTTTTGCTGTGCCATACTTCCATTGATGGAGATATTTCGTCCACTCCTTACAAAACTGGCTGTTCTAAAACCACCAGAAGTCAATGTCATGGACCAGATAGAGAAAAATTGCAGGTCAAGTAAAAGAATTAAAGAACTATGAATCGCTTGTAAAGCAGCTTAAGTTATATTTGTATGTTAACATCTACGGCACAAATTTTGCATCTTGCATGCATTGAACAATAATCTTTACATTTGTGACTTACTATGTTCTTTGAGAAATATAATATTTTTGAAGTCCCAATGGAGATTGCATTATCAAGATTAGAGAGAACCGAGAAATCCTTCACTGAAGGCCAAATAGTAAATCCAGCACTAGTTTCAGACATGTTTGTGTAGCATAGATGGTAAAAAAGTGTGTCCATTTCAACCATGTCTTCTGGTGGAAATTGTGTTTGCAGTTTGTTTGTCCAAGTCTAGTTCTGTTTCGGTTAGAATGATAAATGAAATTTAATTTCGATGTAGAGTACAGCCGCCCCAACTTGTTTGGGACTAAGGCTCAATTCTTGTTTATTTAGAATAAATTCAATTTGACTGTGTTCCCAAGAATCCACATGTGGGATTTACACTTGGCATGTTGTTGTTCAATTTGACTCTGTTGTATTATGCTGCAAGTGTTGATAGCTAGCCTATTGACGCGGGTAATATGCACACACTTTAAACGCAAGTGCACGTTATCGTATCAAGTAGTATAGTCTTAGATAAGACCGAATATCGTCCTCTGGGATTAGGGTTCAAGTACCAATTGTCTATTTTCTAGTATCTATTTGGTGAATTAATGAGTGATTGGTTGTTTATGACTAAGAATTATAAAAGCTAATGAATTATAAAGATTTAATTCAGATGTGATGAGAATAGAACACATGTATCCTTACTATCCGCTTATGCTACTTACTAATGCATTACTTATGGTGTTCTTCTTTTGGAGAAAGCAGGTTTACGAAATCGTTTTATACTCCCGTTAGGGTTATATAAACACTCAACCCCAATATTGTTCCTTACCTAACTTTCGCTGATAAGGGTAACTCTATAGGAGGATTAAGCACAAAAACCTAGTTGATCGTCACGCACAATGCGCAAAATTAGGGTTGTTAAGCCTCTCATCAACGCTACAAATCTAATTGAGGTATTTTCATCCCCAATTCAAGACCGTCTACCCAACTTACAAAGATATTCACAATCCTCCTTTTCGTAACTGATTAGAAATCATATAGTGATAACTAGTTGTCAATTAGCTACCAAGAATTCAACTCAATTATTGGATAGATCACTCAATAAGAATAATAACCATAAGCATGCATTACTTTATAACATAAGGTTCAAGAATTCAACATAGAAAGCCTATAAGAGAATTAGTTCCTAGCCATGAATATGACAAGAACTAATTCAACGTTCATCATGCAAACACTGAATTAAAGACGAGAACAAGAAAAGAAATTACTAATGTTTAGGTCTCCAATATCCTAGGCAAGAAAACCTTGTGTTTGGCAAGAAAGGGACCCCTTGAAACCGCCTGGGTTCTCCTTTATAGGTTTAAAGCGTCTCCTCTTTTCCTTGCAGGCTGGCCCAAAAATCCGTCCAAGACCTAATTTTTTCGCGTCGGCGCGCCTGCGAGATGGCGCGCGCCTAAAGTTCTGCAATACCGGGTGTTTTGCGCGCGGCCCGATATCTGGCATGCGAGGCGCGCGGCGCTGCAACTCCCGTGGCTTCTCGGATGTTTAGGCGCCGCGCTTTCGGTCTCGGCGCGCGGCTGGATCTTCTGCAGCTCTTCGAATAATAGCGCGCGCCGCTTCGATGCAGGAGGCGCGCAGTCTGATTTCACCTCGTTTGCCACTTTCTCGTTTATTTCTAGTACTCCTCTTTTTCCTCTTTTCGCTCCTTTTCCGCCATTTGACCACTTTAGCCACTTTGACTCAAAAGAAAGAAAATCTATCCTAATACGCCACTTTGTATGTACAAACGGGACAAAAGACTAACTAGATCGACTCAAAAGGTGTATATAAAATACAAGATCAAATACCCTAACTTAACCTTTGCTCCTCGAGCAAAGATAGAAAGAAATACAATAAAATAGCAGACTCAATAAATAAGAAAATCAACAAAGAAAATAAACAGACTCCTGCCATTGATCACTTTTCTTTGCATTAATGTTAACTAGAAAAACATGAAGGTTAGCGAGAATAATACGCAGAACATATAGCATGGAATTTCAACACATCGAGCTAGATATTTCGCAAACTCATACTTATCATGCTTAAATGGAAGTCGGTGTACTCAGTATGCATATTAAATTCAAAAATTCCTATGGCATGCTTACTTGCTATTCTCCACTAATTACGATATACATGAAGAGATCTTGTGACTTGGGGGTTGTAATGTAGGCTTAGGTAGGGGTTGGTAAAGATAGGCATTTAGGCTCATTTTTCTGTACCAGAAGCTCTTTGGCTTTTCAATTTTTTTCCCTTTTTTTTTTTTTTTTTTTTTTCTTTTGATTCTTTCCTTCACTTCAATTCTATCATTCCCCTCTTTTGTTTTGGGAGAGTGAAGTGTATTATACAAATAGGCACCCCCAAACTTAGGCTTTTGCCTCTTTCTTATTACTTTTCCATTAGGGTGCCTCAAACTTGTTCACTCTTTTTGTTTCTTCTTTTTAACACAATGTACTCCACTATTTCATATTTTCACTTATGGCACAATTTTGTGGGAATATGGGGTGTCAAAGAAGAAGTTTCAAATTTAGGCTCAATGGGGCTGACTAGGGATATTTTTAAAGTACGGGATAGAAAAGAATGGTAAGAATTGACTATCAAAGAAATGCCCAGTCATCTCCTAACACGCATATCCTAACTATTTCGCCTCAAATAGCAAGCGGTCATAACACACAAGCATTTATCATTTAGCATACATAACTCAAGCAAGAGACTCGAATAGACAGTTACGTGAGTTTTTGGCATCTCTAACCTAAGTGTTTAGATAGCTGCTTCCATTCCTTTACATTATTCCACCTTACTTCACTAGGTGTTTCTAGCAACTACAACATACATGATCTTTGACAGGCAATTATGACTCAAAAAAAAAAAAAAAAATTGTGACTCAAAATAAACATGAAACAAATAAAAGGACTTAAATAAAACATCACATGACACACAAATAAAACTAAAACACAAAAACACACCCCCAAACTTAAATCACACATTGCCCCCAATGTGTGTAGACTCAAAGACGAAAAGAAAGCGACACTTACAAACTTTGGCTAAAATGGTGGTGGTGGCGGTGGATAATCATCGACCGTTGGTTGAACAAGGCACTCACTCGCCGATTTGTTGCCTTGTTTCTGCTGCCCTTGTACTCGTTTGCGCGTCTGCGTCATCTCCTTCGTGTTGGTACAATTGCCTATTGTGGGCTCTGAAGGTTCTGCTCTTGTGGTTGGCCGGTGGCTAGGTCATGCCTCATATTGAGCCCCTATTTCAGGCTCATCTTCATCCATGGTTGCCTCTGCTGCTTTGTTATTCTTCTTCGGGTTGTACTCTTCGTCTCGTCACGGGGCTAGGGTGCGGAAAAGAGTGCACTATCCCATAGGACACCGTGTTGGTTTCTTTCATGAGTATTCGTGGGTAGTTGCGGGATCGCACTCGTGTGGCATAGGCGGTAATAAGTGAACCGTGTCCCAATCCACCGCTGTCACCAACTCGCTGATTTCTTCGATGCTCTGCACTATCTCTTTTCCCACATCAATTATCACTTCATAATTCCATAAATCAACTTAATCCGTCTTCTCGGCACTCACGGTGAAGTCGTAGATGGAATCACGCGCATCGACGAAATACAACCAAGCCTTGCGCTTTGTCAATCGGCACCGCCGGTGCTCAGATCCATTCCTTCCGATCTCAAAAGCGGCCCGGGGTAGCTCATCGTGTCTGATATTATTCCGATCAATGTTGTTGCTGCTCTAGACCATGTTCTAAAATGGTTCCAATCACTTTCTTCAACATCAACTGTTTTAGCGTTGTATTTATTGCTTCGCGATCGCGCATATAATTTCCCCTTACAAAGCACCCCCTTTCTGTCTTCTCCGGAAAGTTTGCATAAAATTCTCGCACCATTGTTGTATTCACTGGTGTTATCTTCTCCGGATTGACAAATCTCTTCCACCCCCTTAGCTCAATCATCGCCTGGATGGGCTCATAAACGTCTTCCTCCCCATAGATCCCTTTGGTAATCCATTCCGCTTCGGAATTACGTCTAGTATCAAGTCTTCAGATCTTTGGTAGGCACAGTAACTCACGAACCTATTTTCATCGTATTGTGGGGTTGGGGTGGATGTGGATCCTCTTCTCTTTCGTGGCCATTTATAAACAAAATCTGCGACTTCTAATTTTTGTGGCACAATGTCTCCTATACACTCAACAACTAGCGGCAATAACACCCCCACTTCAACAATGCCCACCACTTCTTTTTCTACTCTTTTCTCAACTTCACAACCAACTTTTCAAGACCCAAACTACTCAACTACAATACTCTTCCCAACTACTACCTCCTATGACTTGATGAAAGGATTCAAGAAAAAGATAGGGATTACCTTTTGATGAGAAGACTGAGCTTGTTCTTGTTTCATTGGTGGGTTGAGGCTATGGAATGGAGCTTTGTTGTTTGAGATAGTTGAGGGTTTTGGGAATTTAAGAGTTTAGGTTGTGGTTGGGTTGGATTTGTGGAGGTTTTGTGGGCAAATTCTGGAATTTCGTGGGTTTTGGAGAGGAAGGTTAGGTTTTGGAAGTTGGAATTGGGAAAATCTGATTTTTTGGCGTTTTAAATTTCGATTCGCCTTGCCGCAGCTTTTAGCCATGCGCCAAACATCTCGCTCGCCCGGGACTTTCTGCGCTGGCGCTAAGCTCGCCTAAACTTTCGAATTCCACCGCGCGGCCTCGCTTCGCCGCGCTTAAACTTCCGATTCCTTCTTTTGCGCGCCGCGCGCTTCTCTGCCAGCGCGCGCCTGAAAATCTTGCTTTTCTTGATTTATTTCGTCCCCGGTTTAATTTCTTGTACACTGTAATCACAAAACAACAAGATCCAATACCGTGAGATCGTTCTTAGACAAACTAAAATAAAATAACGGCGAAATTAAAATAACATAATAAAAAAACGTTGGGTTGCCTCAACAAGCGTCTTTAACGTCTTTTAGCGGACGCAAGTTCTTAGACTTACTAGCCTCGGGTGGATTAAGTCCCAACTAATCCATTTCCGCCACATTTGGCGCTTCCTTTTCTCCTTTTCTTTTTAGCATTATCGGTAGTAGGAGTTCCTAACAATTACCTCATTTAGTGTCATCTCAAAGAAACCATGCTTGCTTTCTTGGGCTCATCATTCTTTGGTTGCATTGCAATGGCTCGCATGGGGTTTGGTGGTGTTGATTGCAAAACACCCACTTACGCTTCTTGGCTCAATGACGTGTTTAAAGACTTTAAACACCATCTCTTCGCGTTCTCCACTCTTAGCGTTAGCTCTCCTCTTTCAACGTCAATCAAGGCTCTACCGTTGCTAGGAATGGCCTCCCAATATGATCGGGATTTGCATCTTCTTCCATATCGAATGAGGAAGTCTGCGGGGAAAGAAAAATTTTCCTACGCCACAATCACATCCTCGATCTTCCTCGTGGATGAACCACCGTCTGTCGGCTAGTTGCGGACTCACAGCGGTGGTGGGTTTGCTCTCCTAACTCCAATCTTTTGAAAACCGATAGGCATCAAATTTATACTCGCCCCAGATCACACAGTGCTCTGTTGCAAGTCACCGCCCACTGCATGGTAGTGTAAAGCTTCAGGTCCTTTAGCTTTGGTGGCAATTTCTTTTGTAAGATAGCACTACACTCTTACGTTAGTCTTTGCTATCTCATATTCGGCCGTTCCTCTTTTTCCCAAGATTTCTTTCATGAACTTCAAGTAAGATGGCATCTGCTCCAAAGCCTCTATAAACGGTATGTTGATGTGCAACTTCCGAATACCTCCAAGAATTTGGAAAATTGTTTATCGACCGCCTTCCTTTGTAATCTCCTGGGAACGGAATCTTTTACGTATACTCCTTCTCCGGAGTTTTCTCTATCACCGGCTAGGTTCACCACCTTATCTTTTCTAACTCGCTTCTCTCAACTATTGGTGAATTTGTTGCTCAATTGTTTTCCACTTCTCAATCGCACCGCCTTACATTGCTCCTCTGATTTACCTCGATTGCTTGGCAATGTCCCCGTGGCTCGATGTTTACTGCTTTGCTAGCGCCCTACTGTGTTTCCAAGTTTACGAGCGAGGATCTCGATTCTGTTATAAAGCTGCGTCTGGCGTTGGCGCGTCTTTATCATGGCCTTTAAGCTCATCTGGTTTTTCTTGCGACTGGTGCATTGGTATTGAGGTGGGGGCTTGAGTGAAGCGGGCTGATTACATCGCTGGTTACGCATCGCCCCTATCTGGATTCTGCGCCACGATATTGGTTTTGTTGCCCGATCTCCTCTCCACGAAGTTTGGGTGATTCTCCACCGGATTATAAGTGTTTGAGTAGGGGTTGTTCTGTTGCCTCTGGTAGTTACCTCGCTGACACTCTGCCGCTCCATTGGGATGTTGTTGGGATCCGAAGGACACCTATCAAATGTGTGTGGGCGCACATATCTCACGCTTTTTCAGCGGTTGCGGCATTCGACCACGGTATGTTCTTTGCAATTGTTTCGCTAGAAGAGCAACTTGTGCGTTCAAAGCGGCAATAGCATCTACTTCATGGACCACGCTTCTTCTCCCATGGTTGCCTCTCTTGATGACATGGTTGTTAGTGGCCATATCTTCTAATAACTCGTGGCGTCGTGGTCATTTTCCTCATGAATGCCCCACACTGCATCTATGATGGTTACGGTTGTCTTGCTCGGCCGTTGTAGAAAATATGAACCAAGTTCCACAACTCAATGCAATGGTGTGGACACTTCCTCTGTAGATCCTCGAATCTCTCCCATGCTTCATATAAGGACTTCCATCACGATAGAAGTTGTTCAACTCCTCTTAATTTTCTTTGCTTTACGGTGGAAAGAACTTGGCTAGGAATTTCGTGCCGGCTCGTGCCATGTAAATATCGAATCACCGGTGGAATTCAACCATACTTTTGCTCTATCCTCGAGTGAGAAGGAAAGAGCCTCAATCTGACGCATCATCGAACGCCGTTATATCTGAAAGTGGCACATAGCTCCAAGAAATTTGCTATGTGCATATGTGATCCTCGATGGCGATCCTCCGAATCGCTGCGTGTCGCACTCATGCTCGTAATCGCTGGTTTTATCTCGAAATTGTTGGCTCTATTGTAGGAGCCTAATGCAAGTCTGTGCTCCATTCACTCTTGGTAGCACATAATCTCCCACTTCTTTTCGGGATTCGAACCCCGCCCTCCATATCTATTGGCACTTGCCGAGGATCTCCGGGTTAAGTTGATTTTCACCTAACCCTTCTCATCCTCGTTATTGTTGGGAGCACCGCCCATTTCTATCAACGTTGCATTGGCGATTCTTCTTACGCTTGCAGGCTTTCTCAATTTCCGGATTGAAGGGAACGAGAGTGTCAGCTCCTCTTCTCCTTCGCATAAACTGATATCCTGAGAAAGATCAAAAACAAACAAAGAATCACGGCACCCTGATTTTCGTAGAAACTAAAAATAAATAAAAAAAAATGAAAAATTAAATCCAAATTAGAAATTAAAAATAGATAATTTGATATTGAACTATTGCCTAACCCCCGGCAACGGCGCCTGTTGACACCCAATTTTGACCCTCCCGTCCAGCCATTAACTATAAAATTACACTAATTTTGTAAAAATAATTTTTTAGGATTTCTATAATAAAATACAACAATAAAACATTAAATACAGGCATAAATAATTAATTTAATAATGGCATCGCGTCTTACGTAAAGTCTTAAGCATTTAGAGTTCCGCACCCGCATTAATTAACTTTAAGCTTTGTCGTAATTCTTAAATAATTAATAAGTGCATAATTTAGCGATAACGTCGTATCAGGTAGCATAGCCGCATTTATTGGTAATCATTTGTAACTTTAAAATCAATTTTAATCTAATACATGCATGTAATAGCGTCGCATTTATAAAAGCTTTAAACAATTCTTAAAAATCATATTTTGCATTTAGCATTTAAATAATTCAATCTAAGCATTGTGATTTTAATTTAACTCCGCAATAATGCATAACAATAAGATTTTAAATAATAGCGTCGCATTCTAAAGCATTAAGCATTAATTAAACAACACGCCGCATTTATTATCGTAATAGTTTTATAACTCGAAATTAGACTAATTTAGCACCTAAATAATTAGACTAATTTAGCATCTAAATAATTAGACTAATTTAGCACCTAGATAATTTTGAAGCACCTAAATATTTTAATCACAATTAATTAATTACTTTGTCACTAATTAAAAGCCTAAAACTATTAATTAATTACTAATTAATAACTAACTAATACCTAATTCTACCCATTCCCAATACCCTGCAGATAGCCCAAAGACTCACCCAACACCCTTTAATTGTCGACCGCGACGCGAGGCCCAACCCTGACCAACTCACCCCTTTATCTTTTGTATGCAGCCGAGAGGCCTCGCTTTAACGACTTCGTCTCCCACACGAAAAACAAAACGCAGCTTCTCTTCCAAACCCTAGAAACCTAAAGCAACCACGCCAAACTCCACGCCTCAAATTTCGCGATTCTCGCCAAATACCGCCCCACCTTCCTTTCCCTTCACCGCACACACGTCTTGGTGATTTCTTACCATAACCGAACCAAATCCCTTCAAATCGAATCACTTCAAAACCAAGAGTATCCTTCAAATCCCGGCAATTTCTACCTTACCGTTACATCGCGCAAAATCATAGCAAATCAATCCAAATAAGCGGCCTAATATCGCCACGAATCTCGTCGATTCAAGCACGAATTAGCCTTTATTACTTACCTAACTTGGAACCCCAAATTAGGCTATTTAAACGACATGCAATAAGCATCGAAAGGAATTGAGGGCAGAGTCGGCCATCAAACCATCACAGTATCCAGTCTAGAAATCCTTTTCGCTTCTATCAAAGTCACTATGATCTGTTCTTGCAAACAGTCTTTTGTAACTTTCCTTCGACGATTCGGGAAAACTATTGTCGTCGCCTCAGTTCGCTACCCATAAAAGGTCCGGAAACCCCTTCTCTTTCATTTACTTAATTATCTGATTGATACTATGTGATGGTGTCTGTATCATTTTGCTCAAACTTGTTCGATTTGGTTTGGCCACTGTGTCCAGACAAGTCTATCGGCAGTAGCCTTCGATATTTGTAGCATGATTATGTCTCGAGCATGTGCGTCGATAGTATTTTCTGAGGGTATGATTAAGTGTACAACGATTGTATAAAGGTCGTAGATCTATTTTGTTGGTTGTATGCTGATGGTTGTGGAAACACTGACTTGGATTTCTGTTTGAACATGTTAGTACGCAACTAGATATTTAGTAGGAACGCATTGATATGTTAAATCCAAGGAAAATCAGTATTAATCATGATAAATTGTTAAACCGAAATTCACTACATATGTCGTTTCTTGTGACTTTCTCTAAATAAATATTTCTCCTAACAAATAGTTAGCGGGAAGTAAAAGGGATTACGAGGCCTAATCCCGAATTTTGAAATCAAACCAACATATAACAACAACCAATATTTAAAAGGTTTATGTGTTTATGTATGTATAATTATTACTGCATTCAAGGTCCAAACCTCTTGCTCATTTCCCAGAATATGGTAAGAAGGATTATATGTCTACCTATATGTCATAACAACCCGAATTTCATAAGGTGATTATGTGTTTGTATGTCTATGTTCAAAAGATTCGGATCTGTACTTACCTGCTAAACACTACTATCATGCTATAATAACCTAAAACTGGCCTCCAAATAAAAATGTTACTAGAATCAAGGATATACGATTTACAATGTCGTATTATCCTCCCGAGAAAAGTAACAAACATTTTAATTGTAAAATAAACCCCTACGTTCTCATCTCTTAACAATGGTAATGCATTTTACCTTAAGCTAACTATGCAAGTACAACACCTATCATAACATATTTGCTTTTACTTTGTTTCCATTATTTTGGGTATAGTTAAAGTTTACGTTATGTGGGAATTGTAAATAAAATCATTGTGAAGCGGGGTTGTATACTTAACGATGAATAGGAATGTCTTATACCCGTATTCTTTGGCTGACTGCACATACACGTGACTAAAATTGTCTATGTGAAGTATGTATGCATCATCCTCAGATCTCAGTCCCATAATAAATAGCTATGTAGCCATTTGTGTGTTATATTCAACCATGTTTGTACTTTGAGTGAGATAGCCCAATATCACATGCAATCATGTCGTATCCGTATGGATTTAGGCCTAATCAAGTAGTCTCGTTGGCATTTTAAGTCGAAGTTAAACACATGTGAAGTCTTCCTGAATCTTATAGGAGCTCTCACGACATGAGATGTTCTCAAAAGTCATCCAACATGCGTGTGATTAATATGAAATGTTGCTGTAATCCCGTAGGATTGTTGGAATTGATTTTGATCATTTTAGGCCACTGTTTGGGCTAATTTTAGACCAATTTTAGCATGTGTCAGTCTGATTTTCAGCCTTGCTTAGACTGATTTTCTATCCCTTTTGTTAGGACTGCTTTCTAGTTATTCTGCTGCTAATTCTGGATTACCCCTCCCTGCCTAGGATGATTTTACCCTCTGTTTGGACTGTCTTCCAGCCACTTTGCTGTTGATCTTGGATCACTTTTGTGGCTGCATTTCATCTGTAAATGTGCTCTAATGCTCCTGTTGTCATTTGTCCATCTATAAACTCAATTCCTTTCAAGTTTGTCCATTTAATCTGCAGTTGTGTGGTCTATATGATCAAAATCATGTGCTAGTTAACTAGTTCATCTCAACCCAGTTATTACTTAGACCTGTTGATTGGTTTAGGATATTTTTTAACAAATGTTAACTGTCATCAAAGCATACTAGAGGATTATCGTGTATTAAGCTATGTCATGATGTTTCTGAATCCTTAAAAGTACCTATAGAATTGTTGTTTAGAGTGACGTATGTCTCAAAGCTTGTTTAGACTTCCCATAGGCCTGATTTGTATTCTTGGCTATTCAAGATTTAGTTCCAATACAACGATAAGCGTAATGGTGAATTATACAAGTCTGAAATTTGATTGGTTTGGCCTTGATAATCTGGAATATATGTCCTCAGTTATAGAATATACGTTACACTTAATACGTCTGCATGTTAATGTTACGGTAATATACTGACATGTGCCCTATGTTCAGCTCTAAATTGGTATAACTCTTTCCCTAATACTGTTTTAGCCTTTACGTCATAACTCCATGCTTATCTAAGTTTATTATCTATTTGTGTCATTACAATTTCGAGACACTCTAACCATTTTCCTTCTTATTTTTACACGATGCGCATCGGGGAATAATCAAGAGTCTCGATATGAGACTCAACATGACTTTCACATCGCCAACTATACTTCCGCCGCAGGGTTTCCAAACAGCTATAGGATGGATGGTGTCACCATCCATTCCAGATGTCATGTCAACTATGAACTCATCCTTACCTTGGCTTATTTGTGTATTTATTCGTTTTGCTTATTTATTATTGTTACATTTGTTAATCCTGTAATTAATAGGATAATTAACTCTAGTATTCCTTGAATATATTGGAAGGGTAGCTTAAGGATAAGTTTATTCTAGGTTAAATCATGAGTCTAAATTTAAAAACAATCAATACTAGTTATGTCTTAGCCACTAACTAATATATTTCTCCTTATTTAGTCCTTGAGAAATAAACTTTATCATAAATTTTTCATAAATTTTATAGGAAATAACTTTTGCATGAAATAATAATCTCATAATTTTACAAGAATTTTAATCCTACGCACACTGTTAGGAGTAATCACTTTCTTACTTTGTCAAGAATAAAATAATCTCCTGTCCCATAACTTCATAATCAACCCTGTGTATATTTTATGAATCTCATAAAGCCCCTTTTATTATTATCAATATATATATTCTTTAAATATGTGTCACAACCCCTTTTACTTAAATAATCTTTGTCTAAAACGCATATCCCTTTAGCAGAATAAATTAACCTATGTTTGAACGGACAACCGCAAGTTAGCGGATCCTTTAGGGTGCCTTACCCCTTCCCTTTAGGATAATAAAGAATCCTTACCCAGAATCTAATCTATGTTTCACAGACCATTAAATGGAGTTAATGCTGACTTTAATCAGTTAGTATTTAGGTGTCCTAATTCACCCAATTAATTAGGTGGCGACTCCCTTAACTTTTTACATTATTTATCTTACATTTTTTGGGGAGGATAACCATTCCGTCGCGCATTTAAGCCCGAGAGTTCAAAATCGGGTGCGACAGCATGGCGACTCTGCTGGGGATTTTAGGTTCTTAACCACAACAGACCTAGGATAATTTTTTTTTTTTTTTTTTTTTTTTTGGCAATTACTTTTGCATTTAATTTTTGTGTGCTGTATTTTGTTTTGTTTATTTTAAATTGCTACCTGCTTTATTGCTTTCCTTAAACTGGCATTCCGCTCATATTTCTTCCATTCTGAAAAATTCACACAAATCACACACTCACGCGCTGGTGTGCTCCGCGCACCCGCAAATTTCTTTCAAAAAATATCCAAATTTTAGGAGAGTTGGCGCCTGCGCGGAGTTAGATCGGTTCGTCTGATCAGCCGCGTAGCCTTCTCACTCGAGTTGTCGCTCGAACCTTGCGTCTAGAAAAAGCCAAATCTTAGAAACTTAAGATAGAGCTATACCACCCCTTTTTTAGGGCATGCATGCATTTACCTTAGGTGGGTCGGTCCTTGGCATCGACACCACAATTAAGAAGACACCAAATTGGCCGACGGGTTATTATAACCCCGCGCCCCAAAAGCATATTATGTGTTGCATAGTCATGATAAACAAAACCAAGCCCGAAGTTGAAATGCCTAAATTGGAAAATGTATACTCATCTTTATTTGTTTTATTTTTAGATGGAACCTATCCCTCAGATCAGAATGGTGAATGGGGTTCCGAGCAAATTGAGGACATGGTGGTCAAAATTCGACTTGGGTAGTCAAATGGCAATCAGAAGAAGGTTGGGATGCCTTACCTCGTTAATCGACATCTCCCCCGATCAACATTTGGTCAGAGCATTGATCCAATTTTGGGATCCGGATCGAGTCACCTTCAAATTCAGGGATTTCGAAATAACCCCCACTTTAGAAGAGGTCAGCTACTTTACCGCTTTGGCATATCACGACAGGAAACCAGTTATTCCACATGGCCAGTCAGGGAAAAAGCTCCTCCGGTATCTGGGCTTGAAGAATACCAGAGAATTGCGTTGCTTTGAAAATAATTGGGTTTCTCTAGACTACTTGTACGAGAGATATGGTTGCCGAGACGGATATAAATTGTTTAAGAATGAGTTTTGCTGCACTGCAGACCATTGGAGAGTTAGACGTCCTATTGCATTTGCTATGGCTTTCCTAGGGATTCTTTTATTTCCGCTCGAGCACGGAAGGATCAGCACATGCATATGTTCGGTGGTTAGAGCAGTGTTTGATGACGTTGGTGGCAAACAACTCACTCTGACGCCCATGATCTTCGCGTAACTATTTAGGCGTTGAGCAGTGCGAGAAGGGTGAATCGAGCTTAACAAGCGATAATCTCATTTTGCGGATGTGGGCAATAGAACATTTTTATCGGCGTTCAAACATGACCGATGTATGCCACATGACAACAAGATCTCACTTTTATGAAAGAACGGCGTTATGTGTCACCGGTCGGCCAGAGGATTGGTACAAGTACTTAGCATCCCGCAGATGTGATCAAGTTCGATGGAAGTATCCATTGCTTCACATGGTCAAAAGTCTACTTGAGACCTGGGGATTGTATTATATTAGACTTATAGGTCTAAAGGGACTACAACCATATGCTCCATTCGCATACTCGCGATTTGGCCATACACAAGTAATCCCTCTCGTAGCTGACATGAAAGCCTCCGAAATTCAGTTCGGACCAGAATTCATCGTTCCCGAAGCCAAGCAGATCCTTTATGAATGGCATCATATTGACCAAATGGAAATCGGGAAGGACCAGGCAGGGGTCTCCCCAGAGTATCAAGCATGGTTTCTAGATCGCATGGAATATAGTCCAGAAGGGGAGCAAGGCGTTGAGGACATTCTTTGCAAGGGCGTAATAAAGACAATCAACTCAAGGAGAGGGTCATCACCCCAGACATGTGGGCCCTAATGCACGATGCAGTACAATACTTGGAACAGGCGGGAGCTATACCAAAGAAAACCTAAGCTTCACCATCACATCGACGACATAGTTATTTAATTTGAGATTTTTATTGTTTTTATTATAAAGTCTCATTTCAATTAACTTTATTTCCAATAAAGGCATTTCGATACAATGGCTTGGGTACATCTAACATGACTTTGCATGTATGACGCTTAGGCCTACCTCTGGCATAATAGAGGTCCCCCTTGCATATTAGGAAACGTTTGAATGTGCTATGTGCAATATATCTGCTACATACTTGCAAATTATGTTCTTATGCTAACACCGTTTGTTGCATCTTTTTAGAAAATTTATCATCTTCCCAAAGGGTCGGTTCGTATTCGACTCAACAATGTCGGAGCATCCACACTTCACCAGATCCAAGGCAAGAAATGACGATATGGTAGCTCGGCGTCTGGCCCGACGGTTTGGGAATTATTCTGTCGGTAACGAAACTTGAAGGAGGAATATCACGATCGGGAAGAATGTATTGCTCATTTCTGCGACAGATTCGCGATATGCGAGTTGAGATGGAGGCTACGGAATCGACCAACCTATCCATCGGTTTGAATACCCTATGCGAGCAAAGGGCCCTTATCCATGAACCACCCCGATCGACCTCCACGCACATATTCCCAAAACTCCCCACAAGGCGCGATTCACCCCCGCCGCCCGACCAACCATCAACCTCACCTCAAAATGATCCTCCCATCGCCCGTATACCTCGCCTCCGCTACTCACTTCACCATAATCACCCTAATCGCCAAGCCAACCAATGCCCACGCATCATACCCACTACCGGCCCAAAGAAACCACCTGCATACCTAACTTACCCAGCGAAACCAACCTTTTACCATCCCCGCTTCAGAAGTGGATCATTCTGAAGAAATGGAAAGGAAGTCCGAGCCAAAATGGGCGATGGCGTGGCAGAGATTCGCGGCTGAAAGAAGCGATTCGTGGCGTCGCGATCGGATAAAGGTCACGAAGGACTAGATTATGAAGATCTTTGCATGCGTCGGATGTGGAGCGCCATTGGGATATAAGGTGCGAAGTTCGATTTATTTGATGGGAAGGAAATCCTCGTGCACACTGAGATCATATTGCGACAAGTTAATCGGGGTAGGAAGAACCAGATCATCATGAAGTTGTTCATTGAAGCTTAACCTACGAGGCAATAGATTGGTACACTAGCGTGATCGCGTAAATGGCATAGTTGGAATGCATTGGCCCAAGACTTTGTGGAGCGGTTGGATTCAACACGAAACCGGTGTGGGCGAGTTCTATCTAATGAAGTTGGAAAAGAAATCTACGGAGACTTTCGAGAGTACGCCGTGAGGTGGCGTTGAGGCGACAAAGGTACAACCACCCATGGTGGAGAGTGAGATGACCACACTATTTGTACAATCTTTGAAGGATGCAACCTATTATGAGCGGATGATAAGCGTCGTGGCGAAATTTTGCGAGTCGTCGAATGGGTGACCGTAGAAGAAGGTATTAAAGCGGCGAGGATTACGAATCGCGGCATTGCGAGCAACGATAAAGCGATTCATCGAGGGCGATCGGTACTTGAGGAAGAAGGAGAGCGCTTTCCTTCCATGTTTGTACAAGAACGCAAACCCAAGCATTCATAACATACCGTAACCCCTATCAAACCCCATACTACCACGGCGTGAAACTTTACACCTCACTATACACGCGCACACCCGGCCTACCACACACGGCCCGTATATAACGCTTCCCAGCACCCATTTATCGGCCCGCGTCAACCCGCCCATCAAGCCCAACAACATAGAGCACCCAATGCGCCCGGACGAATCGCGAATTTTGAAGGAAAACCATCGAACCGCACCGGTGGTGAACCCATACCCGGATATACGAAAATGCGGTGCGAGTTTGATCGACAATTCGGGAGGATTCGGCTCTATCCCAGATGGTATGATGAGAATAAGCGTTGTGCGTATCACTCGATAGCCGAGCATGACAGGAAGTTCTTTACACCTCGGGGACAAAATCGAAGAGTTGATCAAAGAAGGAGTAATTCGGTGAAGGATCACGCTGACGTGCATGATAATCCCTTGCCAAACCACGGCAACGCCAATGTGCACTTGATAGCCCGATGAGAATACAACTTGGAGGAACCATCCGTCGATTGAAGTGAGGAAGAGTCGAACATACGCTTTTCGCCCGCACCATCACCGAAAAGCGATATTTGAATTGGAAAGAACCGGCCCGAGACATAAAGGTCAATCACGATTATTCAGCGCGGGAAGGGCACCGATCAAGATGGATCGCGGAGAAAGTGGGAAGCGGGTCATAAGTCACCATTGCAGTATAACCAGTCGCGAGGTATTACACACACCCATAGAGGCAGCCGAGGCACCGCAAAGAAGCCGTGACGGTGAAGTCGAGAATTTTGGAGAAGATGCCCACTAAAGTATTCCGTGAAGCGATTAAAGAAAACCTCGTAGCGTATTTCTCTACTTTCATTGTTAATGCATTACGCCTCGCAGACTGCATTGATGGAGGTATTGAAGGATGCATACGTTCGGAGGTACAATGACGGAACTTGGCGGCTTTGGTCGGACAGTACTAGAGGCGCAGAATCACCTTTCACGATGAGAGTTACCGTGAGGCGTCGGAACAACCTTGCATTGAATATCACCATCCAAGTCGCGACAAGATTGTTTCAACAATCTTGATTGATGGGCTCGGTAGTCAACATTTGTCCCATGACGACACTGTTGAAATTGGGGGCAGAATGTAAGAAAATCCGTGAAAGTCATATCCGAGTCAAAGGTTTCGACGGAGTCCATAGAGGGGTCGAAGGCGTAATGGACCTCACACTGCGGATCGGACCTGCAGTCGTTGTGGAATTTCAAATATTGGATATTGCTACATGTTATAACCTGTTGATAGGAAGGCCGTGGATCCACGAGGTAGATGCGATCCGCCCACTTGCATCGGATCTTAAAGTTTATATGGAATCACGGTGAAGTGGTAGTATTTGGAGATAAAGGAGCATCAACACGATTATGCAATCCTGTCATAGAAAGGCGTGAAACGATCGGATGGTTCGGTTTTTCACATTAATGAGATCAAAGAGCAAGCGGTCGGCCATTCGCATTTGCCACGTTCTCTCAAAATGGTGGCCAAGAAATGATAAGAAATGGATCACGAGCGGCAGAGGTCTTGGAGTCGATATGAAGGGGATCACGAGCCTATCCGATTATTTGGGAAGAGAGACACTTTTGGTTTGGGGTACGGCCACTCGAAGGATTTGGTGACCACGAACCTCGGAAGAAGGATACATTCCTTACTGCGCCCATTCCGCCTCAGTCGATCGTTCGTCAAAGCCCGCACCATCCGGATGCCGAGAGAGATGACCGGATGATCTTGCGGTAGGGTTCCGAATCTGTCATAGGTGATGATGAGGCGATTGTTGCATGATCGCAGAGATCGCGAGGAGCTCACCATTTGGGATGCAGAGCATGGATACAGCCTGAATAATTGGACTTGCACCCCTGTCCTGACCGTCCGAGAAGCTTGGTAGAATTTATGTTTAGTTCTAGCAGCGCGACCTTTTTATCTAGAAAGAAAACAGACATGCATTTATGATTCTTAATATGTTTTTAATCTCGCAATTTTACTTTCATCATAAATTCCAGGACATTTTTGCAGCTTTTTAAAAGATTTTGTTTGTGTTAAAATTAAATTCTTTAAGCATTTTTCTTTCAGCGATCATATTAATAAACATGTTGATAACGCGAATATGACATGTAATGAGACCAACGAACAAAGTTCAAATGACGAGCATAACCCCAGGAAGCAAGAGGAATGTCATGATCGAACTTAGCCAAGAGTGGAAAACTTTGAGAATAGGCCTAAACCAAATTTGGAAGAAACAGAGCTAATAAACTTAGGCGATGAGGAACCGTGAAAGAGACTAGAGTCGCCGCCACCTAAACGTCACACGTAAAGAAGAATTAATTGAGCTCCTAAACAAGCGATCATGTGTTTGCTTGGTCATATGAGGACACGCCAGTTTGAGTACGCACATCGTCGCACACAAAGCTACCTATTGAACCATCTTGTTTCAGTAAAACAAAGGCCGAGAAAGATCAAACCGTACATGAGTTTGAAGGTTAAAGAAGGTGTCTAAACAGTTTGAGGCAAAGGTGATTCGAGTTGCAAAGTATCTACTTGGTTAGCAAATGTCGTCGCAGAAAGAAAGATGGAAAGGTCCGAGTGCGTGGATTACGAGACCTCAGCGAGCCACCAAGGATGACTTCCTCTTCCAAACATCCATATACTCATCGATAATTGTGCGGCATGAACTACTGATCGTTAAATCGCTTTCTGGCTATCATCGATCCTTATGGCGAAGAGACGCGAAAAGACAAGCATTCACTACCCCGCGGGTGTACTATTATCGAGTTATGCCGTTCGGTCTCGAACGCAGCGCCACCTACATGAGAGCCATGACCACCATCTTCCACGACATGATTCATAAAGAAATTGAGGTCTATGTGGGCGACGCCATCATCAAATCGCAGCGGAGGACCGTTGGCAAACTTGAAGAAATTTTTCCGACTAAGGCGGTATAACTTGAAGTTGAATCGCAAATGCGCGTTTGGCGTTCCGCGGAAGCTTGGTTTTATAGTGGCGGGAGAGGATTGAGCTAGACCCTCAAAATAAAAGCCATCCAAGAGTTACCTCCTCCAAAAGCAAAAAGGGCGTGATGAGTTTCTTGGTCGCCTCAACTACATCAGCGAGTTCATAGCCCGATCTACCGTGATATGCGAGCCGATATTCAAATTATTGAAAAAGGATCAGCTACCAAGTGGACAACAGATTGCCACAAGCTTTGATGTAATCAAAGAATACCTTTCTAATCCGCCGCCTAGTACCACCGAACCGGGAGACCTTTGCTACTCTATTTGTCCGTGTTAGAAAATGCTTTGGATGCGTGTTGGCAACACGATGAAACGGGGAAAAGGAATGTGCCATATACTATTTGAGTAAGAAGTTCACGGCATATGAAGCTCGTTATACTCTGTGAACGCATTTGTCGCGACAACTTGGGTCGCCGTAAGTTCGCACACTATCTATCGGCGTACACTACTTATCTCATTTCGAGGATGGATCCGCTTAAGTATATCCTTGAAGCCCATACCACCGGAAAACTAGCGAAATGGCAAATTATGTTGGCGAGTTTGACATCGTCTACGTCACGCAGAGCCGTAAAGGGACGAGCATTAGGCGATCATCTTCTTTGAGAACCGATCGATGAAGTACGAGCCCGCCGAACCTATTTTCTGATGAAGAGGTATTGTTTGTCGGAGAGGATATCTCGAGGATTACGGGTTGGAGGATGTTTTTGATGGAGCGGCAAATTTCAAAGTCGGCATTGGAGCGGTATTGGTTTGAAGCAGTCGGCGTTATCCGATTTCCATGAAGCTCAGTTTCCATGCACCAACAATATGGCGGAATATGAAGCTTGCATATTGGGGCTCGAGAATGGCGTAGATATGGACATACAAGTGCTGGTCATAGGTGATTCGCACTTACTAATCCATCAGTGCAGGTGAATGGGCAACCAAGAATATGAAGATACTTCCTACCTATTTTACGTGAAGGAATTACGAAGAGGTTCATCCACATAGAATTTAGGCATGTTCCCGGGATCGAGCAATTCGATCATTGGCAACCTTATCCTCATGATCCGGATCCGGACAAGAATTACATCGATCCAATCACGGTGAGTGTCTTTGGAGCGGTAGCTTATTGCTCCCGTGTAGGCGAGGAAGCGACGGCAACCCGTGGTACCATGACATCAAAGGTACCTCAGCGAGGAGAATATCCGGAGCATAACCAACATCGAGAAGAAGACACTTGAAGGCTAGCAAATCATTTCTTTTGAATGGGAAATTGTGTACGAAGGACTCGGATCTGGGCTTATTGAGATGTGTCGATGCTCGAAGCGAGCAAGCTAGTAGAAGAGATACGGAGGGGCGTGTGGACCTCGTATGAGCGGCTTCACTTTGGCGAAAAAGATTAGCGGCGAGTTATTTTGGATAGCGATGGAAGCAGTTGTATCCGCTTTGTGCGAAATGTCGGCAATGCGGTCATGGAGATTTGATTCGAGTGCCTCAGTGAGCTTAATGTGACAAGTTCGCCTTGGCGTTCGCGTCTTGGGGCATGGATGTCATCGGCCCATCGAACCCGTTGCTTGAATGGGCGCAGATTCATCCTCGTAGCAATTGACTATTTCACTAAATGGGTAGAAGCGTCATCACGCGGTCGATGGCGAAAAGGTGGTGGTTGACCGTTCGCAACAACATCATTTGCCGATTTGGGGTTCGAATCAATTGTAACGATAACGGAACCAATCTCAGCGATAATTTGATCGTGAGATATGTGGAAATTTCAAGATCACTCACCGTAATTCCACTCGTCTGACCTCGGATGAATGGAGCGATGAAGCGACCAACAAGAACATCAAGAGGATATTGCGCAAGATGATCGGCAGCTACAAACATTGGCGCGAAAATTTGCCTTTTGCGCTTTTGGGTTATCGCACCACAATCCGAACTTCTAGGAACGCAGCGCGTATCTTTTAGTCGTGGAGCGAAGTCGTGCTACCAGCGAGGTGGAAATACCATCGTTGAGAATCATCGAAGCCGAGTTGGCGGCCGGTGGATACAAGATCGTTATGAGCGATTGATGTTGATTGGCGAAAAAGGTTGAATCTGATCTGTCATGGCGGTATATCAAAGCAGAATGGCTAGAGCTTTTAACAAGAGTAAGGCTGGAGTTATTCAAGCGGGACAATTGGTTTTAAACGCATATTTCCGAATCAAAGTGAAGCTAAAGGAAAGTTCGCCACAATTGGCAAGGACCTACATGGTTCATCGAGTTTTAAATGGAGGGCTCTAATCTTAGTGAGATGGATGGCGAGGTATGGCCCAGCTATCAACGCAATCTGATGAAGAGATATTACGTCTGGGGTATTTGTTTCGTGTAATCCCCTTTATATTGTAAAAGGCGCATTCCCTCGGTGGGGTATGCATAGAGCCAATATAAGTCTCGCCACGCAAATTAGAAAGCCGCTACTTATGTCGAACTACGTTATGACCTGATTCCCTTGGCGGATACGTAGGCGGCCATATCGGCTTCGGTCCCACTTTTAGAATGTTACCCAATTTCGCTTGTAATGAACTACGTCATGACCTGATTCTCGTGGGGATACGTGGCGGCCTAAATCGGCCGGTCACTGTTAGGAATCTTCCCGTTGTCTACGAGCAAAAGGGGTTTGGGTTATTCAAAACGATATGAGCAATTCATCACGAAGTTTAAGTTCCGCCAGCGCGACACATTGAAATTGAGGCAGTTTTTGCGCCTTTGTGAGGAAGGCAATAACAAGGATTCCAAAGGATGTTCGTTTGGTCGAAATACATGTCATATTCGCAAATTAGACGAGGCTTTTACATTTTTACGCATGTCATATAAATGTTTATGTCTAAAGATGTTTTGTGCATACTTCATGAAAACATTTCATTTTTGGAAAATGCTTTTGGGGCACTACTAAACATCTCAAAGAGGTCAGACAGGGGTTGCAAGTCCCAAACAAGCCGAACGCAGATATCGAGGAACAAGGCGAGGTCAAATATGAATCGACCCCCAAAACTCACAAAATTTTCTTTGGCGCAGTCTTTTAATATTATGAAGCGGAAAGTGCAACGAAGCGAGAAAATACGACGAAAGATCTCTTGCGAAGCGGGAAAAGCGACAAAGCGAGAGGATGACAACAATCCAAAGTCGCGGCAAGAAGCGTGGCAGCGAAAGGGGCATCAACAATCGAAATCAAAGTTCGAGTTCGCAAGTAAAGGGATCATAACAATGCGTCATTTGCGGTGCGGCAACATCCCGGATTAAATCGAACTGTCGGCTTGCGGGAGCATTTATTACGCCCGGCGGCAACACGTCCGAACAACGACGTCATCGGCGTGTGTCAAGGCAACGACATCATCGCGTGCGTCTGCAGCGACGCCCAGCGGCAATACGTCCGAGCAACGGCGTTACGGCGTGTGTCCAGCAACGACACCAACATCGGCGTCTGCAGCGGCGCGGCGGCACGTCGAGCGGCGGCGTTATCGGCGTTATGTCAAGCGGCGACGCCATCATCGGCGTGCGTCTGCAGCGGCGCCCGGCGGCAACACGTCCGAACAACGGCGTCGTCGGCGTGCGTCTGCAACGACGCCAACAACATTATGTCCGAGCGGCGACATCGCCGGCGTGCGTCTGCAGCGACGCCCGGCGACGTCGAACGACGGCGTCGCCGGCGTGCGTCTACACAACGACGCCCGGCAACATTATGTCGAGCAACGACATCATCGCGTGTGTCGGCGGCGACACCATCGGCGTGCGTCTGCAGCGACGCCCGGCCGGCAACACGTCCGAGCAACGGCGTTATCAACATTGTGTCGGCAGCGACACCATCAGCGTGCGTCTGCAACGGCGCCAAAGAAGCCGACGTCCGAACAACGACGTTATCGGCGCAGCAAGTCAAACAGCGCCATCATCAGCATATCACGCAGGGACGATTTCTATACTCCGAAATTGCATTTCTTACGCATGCTTTATTATTATGTCTTAGCAGTTATGCACTAACTCTTTCTTGAGCTTTAGTACAGGGACAATTGCGGCGACAACGTATCCGCATTCACGATCGCAACACGCGTCGTGCGGCGAAATCACGGCATTCGCGGCGTCGCGTCAACACAGACATCTATTTTGCGGGATAACCTTTTCTACTCACGGTTGCATTACTTTTAAAATTATACATCATCATTTTTGCCTTATGATTTATGCACTAACCGTTTGTTTAAGTCTTAGCATGCGGGAAGCGAGAGCCTGGCGTGGATTTTCTCTTCTGACGGGGCAATCTGTTGGGGGGCCAACCTTCCCAACGATTGGCAGAAGCGGCCTCAAGCGTCGGTCCACTCGCTCCACCGTAGAACCCAGCACCACAAGCCATAGCGATACACCCGATTCAAGCGCTTATATTCTTTTACTTTTGCACCATAACCCGGTGTCATCATAACTCGACAGGACATTTTAAGCCGCGTTAGCGCGCCGGTGTTTTGACCATGGTAGCCCAAAGGTCGTCATAACTCGACCTTTGGGGCTGATTTTGTGTCGGCGTCTACCGGCAAAGATTTACGCAGTGAAGATCGAGACAAAATTGGCTATGAGTCAACGTCTTTGTCCGAAGATTCTTCCATCATCTCCATACAAAGAGGGACATCTGTTGACACCCAATTTTGACCCTCCCGTCCAGCCATTAACTATAAAATTACACTAATTTTGTAAAAATAATTTTTTAGGATTTCTATAATAAAATACAACAATAAAACATTAAATACAGGCATAAATAATTAATTTAATAATGGCATCGCGTCTTACGTAAAGTCTTAAGCATTTAGAGTTCCGCACCCGCATTAATTAACTTTAAGCTTTGTCGTAATTCTTAAATAATTAATAAGTGCATAATTTAGCGATAACGTCGTATCAGGTAGCATAAGCGCATTTATTGGTAATCATTTGTAACTTTAAAATCAATTTTAATCTAATACATGCATGTAATAGCGTCGCATTTATAAAAGCTTTAAACAATTCTTAAAAATCATATTTTGCATTTAGCATTTAAATAATTCAATCTAAGCATTGTGATTTTAATTTAACTCCGCAATAATGCATAACAATAAGATTTTAAATAATAGCGTCGCATTCTAAAGCATTAAGCATTAATTAAACAACACGCCGCATTTATTATCGTAATAGTTTTATAACTCGAAATTAGACTAATTTAGCACCTAAATAATTAGACTAATTTAGCATCTAAATAATTAGACTAATTTAGCACCTAGATAATTTTGAAGCACCTAAATATTTTAATCACAATTAATTAATTACTTTGTCACTAATTAAAAGCCTAAAACTATTAATTAATTACTAATTAATAACTAACTAATACCTAATTCTACCCATTCCCAATACGGTTCGCATAGCCCAAAGACCCTCTAACACCCTTTAATTGGTCGACCGCGACGCGAGGCCCAACCCGCAGCCTCAACTCACCGCTTTATCTTTTATGCAGCCCAGAGGCCTCGGCGCTTTAACGACTTCGTCTCCCACACGAAAACAAAACGCAGCGCCTTCTCTTCCAAACCCTAGAAACCTAAAGCAACGCGCCACAGACGCCGGCCACCGCGATTCGCCGAAATACCGCGCCACCTTCCTTTCCGCCGCTGCACGCGTCTTGGTGATTTCTTACCATAACCGAACCAAATCCCTTCAAATCGAATCACTTCAAAACCAGCAAGTATCCTTCAAATCCCGGGGCAATTTCCTTACCTTACCTGTTACATCGCGCAAAATCATAGCAAATCAATCCAAATAAGCCAATATCAGCACAGAATCTCGTCGATTCAAGCACGAATTAGCCTTTATTACTTACCTAACTTGGAACCCCAAATTAGGCTATTTAAACGACATGCAATAAGCATCGAAAGGAATGGAGGGCAGAGTCGGCCATCAAACCATCACAGTATCCAGTCTAGAAATCCTTTTCGCTTCTATCAAAGTCACTATGATGCATTCTTGCAAGCGATCTTTTGTAACTTTCCTTCGACGATTCGGGAAAACTATTGTCGTCGCCTCAGTTCGCTACCCATAAAAGGTCCGGAAACCCCTTCTCTTTCATTTACTTAATTATCTGATTGATACTATGTGATGGTGTCTGTATCATTTTGCTCAAACTTGTTCGATTTGGTTTGTACATCGTGTCGGACAAGTCTATCGGCGATGCCTTCGATATTTGTAGCATGATTATGTCTCGAGCATGTGCGTCGATAGTATTTTCTGAGGGTATGATTAAGTGTACAACGATTGTATAAAGGTCGTAGATCTATTTTGTTGGTTGTATGCTGATGGTTGTGGAAACACTGACTTGGATTTCTGTTTGAACATGTTAGTACGCAACTAGATATTTAGTAGGAACGCATTGATATGTTAAATCCAAGGAAAATCAGTATTAATCATGATAAATTGTTAAACCGAAATTCACTACATATGTCGTTTCTTGTGACTTTCTCTAAATAAATATTTCTCCTAACAAATAGTTAGCGGGAAGTAAAAGGGATTACGAGGCCTAATCCCGAATTTTGAAATCAAACCAACATATAACAACAACCAATATTTAAAAGGTTTATGTGTTTATGTGCATGTATAATTGTGTGCCTGCATTCAAGGTCCAAACCTCTTGCTCATTTCCCAGAATATGGTAAGAAGGATTATATGTCTACCTATATGTCATAACAACCCGAATTTCATAAGGTGATTATGTGTTTGTATGTCTATGTTCAAAAGATTCGGATCTGTACTTACCTGCTAAACACTACTATCATGCTATAATAACCTAAAACTGGCCTCCAAATAAAAATGTTACTAGAATCAAGGATATACGATTTACAATGTCGTATTATCCTCCCGAGAAAAGTAACAAACATTTTAATTGTAAAATAAACCCCTACGTTCTCATCTCTTAACAATGGTAATGCATTTTACCTTAAGCTAACTATGCAAGTACAACACCTATCATAACATATTTGCTTTTACTTTGTTTCCATTATTTTGGGTATAGTTAAAGTTTACGTTATGTAGAATTGTAAATAAAATCATTGTGAAGCGGGGTTGTATACTTAACGATGAATAGGAATGTCTTATACCCGTATTCTTTGGTATTGCACATACACGTGACTAAAATTGTCTATGTGAAGTATGCATCATCCTAGATCTCAGTCCCATAATAAATAGCTATGTAGCCATTTGTGTGTTATATTCAACCATGTTTGTACTTTGAGTGAGATAGCCCAATATCACATGCAATCATGTCGTATCCGTATGGATTTAGCCTAATCAAGTAGTCTCGTTGGCATTTTAAGTCGAAGTTAAACACATGTGAAGTCTTCTTGAATCTTATAGAGCTCTGACATGAGATGTTCTCAAAAGTCATCCAACACGTGTGATTAATATGAAATGTCTTTGTAATCCCGTAGGATTGTTGGAATTGATTTTGATCATTTTAGGCCACCGTTTGGGCTAATTTTAGACCAATTTTAGCATGTGTCGTCTGATTTTCAGCCTTGCTTAGACCGATTTTCTATCCCTTTGTTAGATCGCTTTCTAGTTATTCTCGCTAACTCGGATTACCCTCCCCGCCAGGATGATTTTACCCTCTGTTGATCGCCTTCCAGCCACTTTGCTGATCTTGGATCACTTTTGTCGCATTTCATCTCAGAATGTGCTCTAATGCTCCTGTTGTCATTTGTCCATCTATAAACTCAATTCCTTTCAAGTTTGTCCATTTAATCTGCAGTTGTGTGGTCTATATGATCAAAATCATGTGCTAGTTGTCACGCCCTTTTTTCGGCCGCGGCATTTTCTAAATAAACTCCTGCTGCTCAAATAAAGAGTTAGAAAAAATAAAATAGAAAATGCTTTTAAAAGAATGTTAAAATCGCAAAAGAGGCTAAAAGTGCAAAAGATGCTAAATGTTGCAAAAGGGTGCTAAAATATAAGAGGATGCTAAAAAGGTGCTAACGTTTAAAAAGATTAATTTTAAAGCTAAAGGGTTGCTAGAATGCTAAGGGTTCGCGGAGTCGCCACCTAATTAATTTGGGTGAATTAGGACACCTAAATGTTTAACTAGTTTAAAGTAAAACATTAACTCCATTTTAATGGTCTGCTAAACTTAATGAGATTCCGGGTAAGGGTTCTTTATTAATCTAGAGGGAAGGGGTTAGGCACCCTCTAAGATCCGCTAACTTGCGGTTGTCCGTTCAAACCTAGGGTTAATTATTATATTTAAAGAATGCATGTTTTAAAAATATAAAGGATGCTTTCAAAGATATTTTATAGGAAGGGGCATGTTGATAAAAAGTTTGCAAGATTAATACTAAAAATAAAGTTTTAAAGTGTGCTTTTATACTGTTTATAAATATATGCCGTGTTGACTTATGCTCAAAGACAAGCTTTTAGAATCAAATATATATGACATAGTGCAAAAGATGATTATTTTATAGTTTTCCGATAATAGGTTGTTCAACACAAATTATTTATATTATGCTAATGAAAGAGTTTATGAGAAAATTAATTTATTTTATCATGAATTATATAAAAAATAATGCTCTAGTCGCGAGTTGAATTGTTTAGTGAAGTTTAGATATATATGGCAAGCACAAAAGACAAGCAGATCGGGAATGAGTTTCTAATTATGAATTACTTTCCCACCTTATATGTTTGAAACTTAGTTGTTCTAAATATCCTAAATATTACAAGAATAGAATAATTAAATTAACATAAACAAATAAATGAATGACTAGCAAGTAAAAGAAAGGATGGGGTTTGAGAGTGTTCTTACTGACGGATGACAACGCCCTATTTGTTTTCTAGGAATTTCGAGTGGATGCACATGTACGGGTTGCCATTTGAAGTAGCTCGTGATGAGTCTCGCCGTGAGACTCTTTATTTTGCTCCGGTGCGTACCATGTAAAAATAAGAAAAAGATGAGGATTAGTATGCACTCCAAACTTTGTCAACAATTAAATAGACAAATAATCACATATTCAAGCATGCATATGATTTAATTGCATTATATTAAATCAAAGACATAACGAATGAAAGCAGTGAAGGCCGAAACACTGTCCAAATAATTATCAAGCCGAAGTGAGCCTAATGGACATATTCAAATACCCAAACAGACAATATCTATGTTAAACCAAACAGACTTCATTCAGGTCATTCAATAGATGGATAGAGCATCACATATACTTAAGAGATAATTACATACTGACTGCCGCCATTTAGACAAAACATGAGAAAAAAGATAATCAGCTATATGAACCTAGAATATAAATACGTGACACTTAGGGAAGTGTTTTAAGGGTGCAGGATTATTCAAACTAGGCTATCATTAAGGGGTGGCGAAGGCACAAAGACAGAACTGGACAGGCTGGTCTGCGAGATATTCTTTGCATTCCAGTATTCAGTATCGTTCTCAAGCAGCCTTATGACCTTATGAGGTTCATGCATATTCATGGGCAATCTGCTGGATTCTTTAACCAAATCAAGATAAATGTGGGCTTAAATGCATACTTGACATGAGACCCAGATCTAAACTGATAATCAATGAGCATTTTCCATAGACAAAGCAGGCACATACTACAGCAGGTGGTCAATCTTAGTTCAATATTAGATCCAGAACTATCATTTACCTATACCAGTCTCTTATCCTGTTTTTACTAAATTTACAGACACAACTTTACCAATAAGTAATAGGCATCTTGAGTTCTGGCTAAATCCAAACTGATCTTAAACTAGGTGTGATATGATCTAAACAACTCTTATTTCTCAGAAACAAACCAGTGACAATTTCAAATCACACTTTGGCATTACGGACATGTTTGAATATTAATAATCGAGGCATATAGTAAAGTGGATGGTGAATCACGTTCCTTTTAAGCGTGTTATAGTGGCAACAAAGAATGACGCAATCAAAAGCGGTGATGATTTATGCAAGCGAGCCAATATTCATTCAAAGTGGAAATTACAGACATGTAAATATTCATTCAAACAGGAGAATTATAGGCATGCCGAGATTATAGGATGAATCATGTCTAAAAGCATACCCTACCACAGGAAGTGAATATATAATGATCATGCATAGCTTAAAATATAAACAGAGATGGATAAGAAATCAGATATCCCACATATGCATCTCCAGCTTATTTGAAAGCAGTAGGTAAGCATTTTCTTAAGCTGAAGTAGAGACGTATAGGCATATTTTATGGTTTAGATTTTTTAGCGCAGAGAAGTATTCACTTAGAAAATAATAGACTGATTTAACAAGCATGCTAGACCTTTGACAACCAAATATGCCATTCCAAATAATGCTTAGGCTAGCGAGGCCCAATTATGTGTTACAGGGAGGGGCTATGTTCACAGAGGGGCTCATATAAGCTGAAACAGATTTGCTACGGCAGTGACCACAAAGTTCGAGTCAAGCACATATGTTGGTAATATACACTCAGGTAATCTCATAGTAACACCTAAATCATGCTGAAAGACAAACAGGGACAAGCGTCATACTGATTTTATATTACTTAATGCTAGATGGAACTTCGATAGACATACTTAGGACATTCGCCCTGGTTTGAACAATCTACAATCCGGTCTACAATTGAAATAACATTAACTAATCCGAGCTCATATCACACAACACAGATTTCAGATATTGGTTTGAGGACAGGCATTTAATAGTTTCTGGCTGAACTAACTAATTACGCCTCAATATGATTCATTTGCCGACTAACACCCTTAACTCCTGGCCTATAATGCAAACTTCATGGTTAGACATATTAAGCGAAAAGATTCAGATAATAACCATCAACAAACTTTGAATGGCTTAACACGCACAAGCTGAATTAAACCAGCATATTTCGACAACATATAACTATTACACATGTCACGAAACACAGATTGAATGAGAAAATATGAAAGGAGGCGAGATTACCTTCTCCGGACAGCGACCCGGGGCAGCGTATCAAGTCGTCGGAACCACTCGACGGGTTTTGGGTTTGCGATGCGAATAGAAGGGTAAAGTATGCTGGTAGGTTTCTTTGCTGGAATTAAAAGAGAAGGGATTCGAACTACCTTTTATGGCGATGCTAGTGTCAGGTCTTTGAGCCCCTAATTCCCGATACCTCTGAATTCGACGCTCTGTTTCGATGCTATGGGTGTGCTCACTGTGGCTCCCCTACTCTGTCTGTCCCTCTGATTCTCCTTGCATGTCGTTTAAATAGCCTAACTTTAGGTTCTAAAATTGGTAAGTAAATAAAGGCTGAGATTGGACGAGATTTCGTAAGATTCGTACTCGATTTTGTGCTGATTTTGTGTGATATTTGGGTGCTGGTTTATGGTAAGAGATCGTTAGAGACGTGTGTGTGGGTAAGGAGAGTGTCGCCGGATTTTCAGCCGAAAATCCGGCGAGAATATCGGGGTTTTTCGAAGGCGGCGATGGAAGGCTTTAGGTTTTTAGGTTTGTTTTCGTTTGAGGGAGACGATGTGAAAGGGTAAAGGGAATGAGGAATAAGTAAAGGGCTGAGGGGTGTTTTGTGGGCTGCGGGTCAATTAATTAAGGGAAGTTAGTATTAGGTAATTAATTAGTTAGGGGTATTAGTGTTAGGTTAGTTAATTAATTAATTAAGGCCTTTAGGAATTTAATTAGTATTAGTTAGTGATAGATTAATTAGTTTTAGGCTTAGTTAATTAGCTAATTAATTCTAGGCAAGTGTATTAATGATTAATTAGTGATAACTTAAATTAACCCATGTGATTAAACTAATTAGGTGCTTCATTAATCTAATTGTTATAATAAATAAATGCGGGCGTGCTATTTAATTAATGCTTAATACTTTAGAATGCGACGCTATTATTTAAAATCTTATTGTTATGCATTATTGCGAAGTTAAATTAAAATTGAATTGAGTTTAGATTAAATTATTTAAATGCTAGATATTTAGGAATTGTTTAAAGTTTTATAAATGCGGCGCTATTAAATGCATATAACAGATTAAAAATTGACTTTAAATTACAAATGATTACTAACAAATGCGGCTATGCTACCTGACACGACGTTATCGCTAAATTATTTATTTTATGCATTTATTAATTATTTAAGAATTACGACAAAGCTTAAAGTTAATTAATGCGGGCGCGAGACTCTAAGTGCTTAAAACTCTACGTAAGACGGGATGTCATTATTAAATTAATTATTTATGCCTGTATTTAATGTTTTATTGTTGTATTTTATTATAAAAAATCCTAAAAGATATTTTACAAAATTAGTGTAATTTTATGGTTAATGGCCGACGAGGTCAAAATTGGGTGTCAACAGATGTCCTCTTTGTATGGAGATGATGGAAGAATCTTCTGACAAAGACGTTGACTCATGCCAATTTTGTCTCGATCTTCGTGCGTAAATCTTTGCCGGTAGATAAGTGCCGACGAAAATCAAAAGCGCCCCAATGTCGAGTTATGACGACACTGGGTTACCATGGTCTAAACACCACTACGGCCGACGGACTCAAGCCGCCCCAAAGGTCGAGTTATGGCGACACCGGGCTACCATGGTCAAAACACCAAGGCGCTAATGCGGCTTAGAGATGCCCGATGTCGAGTTATGATGACATCGGTTACCGTGGTCTAAACACCACGGCGCTAACGCGGGCTTAGACGCCCCTGTCGAGTTATGATGACACCGGGTTATGGTGTAAAAAGTAAAAGAACATAACGGCTTGAACACAGTGCACCGCTATGGCTTGTGTGCCGGGTTCTACGCGAGCGAGCGACTGACGCTGAGGTCGCTTCGCCAATCGTTGGGGTTGGCCCCCAACATTGCCCGGTCAGAAGAGAAAATCCACGTTGTGCTCTCGCCGCATGCCGAGACTTGAACAAGCGGTTAGTGCATAATCGCTAAGGCAAAATAATTTTAAAACAATGTAATCGTGAATAGAAAAGGTTATCCCGCAAAACGCGATGCTGTTGTGTTGATGCGATGTTGCGAACGCCGTGATTTTCGCCCCGCACGCACGTTGCGATTGTGAATGCGGATACGTTGTCCTGCCGCAATTGTCCCCGTACTAAAGCTCGAAAGAGTTAGTGCATAACCGCTAAGACGTAATAATATATGAGAAACAAAATGCAATTATGAGAATAGAGAAATCGCCCTGCGTAGATGTGATATCTTGACTTGTCGCCGTTTCGGACTTGTCGCCGCTTTCGACTCGTTATCGCTTTCGACTTGGCGCCGCTTTCGGACTTGTCGTCGCTTTCGACCTGGCGTCGCTTTGGACTTGTCGCCGCTTTCTGACCGTTATCGCTTTCGGACTGGCGTCGTTTCGGACTTGTCGTCGCTTTCGACTTGTCGTCGCTTTCTGACTTGTCGTCGCTTTCTGACTTGTCGTCGCTTTCTGACTTGTCGCCGCTTTTGGACTTGGCGTCGTTTTGGACTTGTTGCTGCTCCCGCAGACTAAAGCTCGCCGAAGAGTTAGTGCATAACCGCTAAGACGTAATAATAAAGCATGAATGATAAAAATGCAATTTTGAGAACAGAGAAAATCTTCCTTGTATAGATGTAATATCGCCATGATGGCGCTGCCGACTTTGCGGCCGATAACGCCGTTGCTGGACGCGTCTTGCCGGGCGTCGTTGCGTAGACGCACGCCGATGGTGTCGCCTGGACATACGCCGATAACGCCGTTACTGGACGTGTTGCCGCCGGGCGTTGCCGTAGACGCACGCCGATGATGTCGTTGCCTGGACATAATGCTGCTGGCGTCGTTGTGTAGACGCAATGCTGATGGTGTCGCCGTTCGACACAATGCTCATAACGCCGCCGTTCGGACGTGTTCTGCCGGGCGACGCTGCGTAGACGCACGCCGATGACGCCGTTGCTCGGACGTATTCTTTGAGGCGGCGTTGCGTAGACGCACGCCGATGGTGTCGTTGCTTGACACACGCCGATAACGCCGCCGTTACGGACGTATTGCTGCTGGCGTCGTTGCGTAGACGCAATGTTGATAGTGTCGTTGCTTGGACACAATGCTGATAACGTCGTTGCCTGGACGTATTGCTGCTGGCGTCGTTGCGTAGACGCAATGCTGAGGATGTCGTTGCCTTGACATAATGCTGATGTTCCTGTAGAATAAATGCTCCTGCAAGCTAAGCTTGAGAAAAGACGTTAGTGTATACCTGTTTAAATGAAATGATAACTACATATGAGAAGTGCAATTTTATGGGTAGAGATGTCGTCCCTGAGATGTTGTCTTTGCACGACACGCCGAACGTTGCGGTGACGATTGCCATGATGCCTTTGCCGTGGCGATCGTGGGTTGCCAATTTGACTTTATGCTCGAGTTGATCGCTAGGTTTTGTCGGAACTCAACTTTGATTCTTGATTGTTGACGCCTTTTCGCTGCTGCTTTGCACGCGGACTTTGGATTGTTGTCATCCTCTGCGCTTTTGCCGCTTCGCTTCGCTAATATGAAGAGACTTTTTGCCGTATTTTCTGCTTCGGCTGTTGCACTTTCTGCTTCTGTTAATATGAAAAGACCTGCGCTCAAAGAAAAATTTGTGAGTTTTGGGGGGGGTCGATTCATATTTGACTTCGCCGTCTTGTTCCTTGATGTCTGCGTGCCTGGCTTGTTTGGACTTGCAACCCCTGTCTGTCCCAGTTTTGAAAAGGGGGTTTGGCCTAAAATGGGTCTCAATGTAGTTGCTTATAGGCTATGTGTATTCTTGTCATTTTTAAAGCAAAGGGAAAGTTTTCTAATGGTGTGACCGAAGCCGATTTAGGCCGCCTACGTATCCCCATGAGGGAATCAGGTCGAACGTAGTTCATTACAAGCGAGTTTTGGGTAAAAATTAAAATTCTAGGTGCGGGACCAGGCGAGACGGCGCCACGTATCATTTAAGGAATCGAGTCAAACGTAGTTCATTACAAGCAAACGAAGAAAACATTATTAAAGCTAAAAAAATGAGTTCATAAATTATTCGCTAAAATAAATTGTTTTTCCTATCCCGCTCTGGCGGACCAAGACAAGTGCAAATCCAACAATACACCTTCTTGCTCTGCATCGTGGTGGTGGGTCTTCGTGCTCTGTGTCGGTATCTCCTTCTTTTCGCTTCGCGTGGTGCTGCTTGGATAAATAATCGATTCAGTGAGCGGGTTACGCAAGGAACACCTCTCTTCCTTTGGGGTTCATTGTACTCGTTAGGGTAAGCCTCTTCACCGAATGACTCCTCTCGATCGCCTCCCTTACTTTGTCTCTGAGTGTATAACACCTTCCACGTCGTGTCCGAGGGCTCCGTAATGGTATCTGTGACTTTTGTTTCCATCGTGAGCTTTGGACTTGGGATTGGGCACATTCTGGAATTGGGTGGAGCATCCTGCAAACCTCAACCTCTCGTACAACCGCGATAAAGGCTCGGCTAAACGGGCGTATATTTTGGTGGCCTTTACGTGGTATTCAGCGAGTGCGAAGATGTTTGGTAAATAGGTTTGTGGAGGCCTTTGGTTTGTGTTTAGCCGAGATCGTTAGGCATTCGGTTTTGTGTGGAATATACGTGCATTGTATATTGGTGAGCAGGATATGTAATGTAGTCTTGGTAATAATTTGGAGGTTTTTGGTATTTTGGTTATTTGCGATGTGAGTGCTCTGGTGAGGTTCTTGAGCCTTTTGATTTCGGCTGCAGGTTGCCATTTGTTGTAGTAATCGTGCGAGTTGCTCGGCCCGGATCTATCTTTGTCTTTCTCTCCGAGACCTCTGCTTTGCTTATAGGAACCAAGACAGTTAGGCTCGTTCACTTCGAATGTCCTTGAATCGATCATGTTCTTTGGACCGCACCTTTGATCTTGTGAAATATTGATGCTCTGCCATTGCTTAGTCAAATATGAACCGACCGCTGGGAGGATGATAAATCTTTCTAAAATGCAACAAACGGTGTTAGCATAAAGCACATAATTTGCAAGTATGTAGCGGATATATCGCACGTTCGAACGTTTCCTAACATGCGGGGACCTCTTTATGCCGAGGTAAGCCTAAACGCCACTTATGCGAGATTATGACGATTTGTCCAAGTCGCCAATCGTAATGCTTTTGTTGGAAATGGCGACCAAATGACGGTGCACTTTTTCCAATTTCACCGACATGATTGGGTTTGGATTTATGCATCATTGTCACGCTACACATAATATCTTTGGTTGGTCGTTGGGTTGCGAAACGTCGACAAGCAGTGTCTTCTAATTGTGGTGTCGATGCGAGGACACCCACCTAAGGTAAATCATGCATGCCCTAAAATAAATTGGTATAGCTCTATCTTAAGTTTCTAAGATTTGGCTTTACGGGCCTTGAGTTCCCGGCGACAACTCGAGTGAAGGCTACGCCACCTGTTAGGCAAGGCACTCCACGTATATTACCGACTCTCTAAATTTGGATTCTCAAGAAAGAATTTTCTTTGATGCACCAGCACCTCGCATGTAGTGTGTGTTTGTGTGATTTTTCCAGAGTGGAAGAAATATGAGCGGAATGCCAGTTTAAGGAAAGCAGTAAAGCAGGTAGCAAAATAAACAAAACAAAATACAGCACACAAAAATTAAATGCAAAAGTAATTGCCAAATAATTATCCTAGGTTTGTTGTGGTTAAGAACCTAAAATCCCCAGCAGAGTCGCCATTTCTGTCACGCCCTTTTTTCGGCCGCGGCATTTTCTAAATAAACTCCTGCTGCTCAAATAAAGAGTTAGAAAAAATAAAATAGAAAATGCTTTTAAAAGAATGTTAAAATCGCAAAAGAGGCTAAAAGTGCAAAAGATGCTAAATGTTGCAAAAGGGTGCTAAAATATAAGAGGATGCTAAAAAGGTGCTAACGTTTAAAAAGATTAATTTTAAAGCTAAAGGGTTGCTAGAATGCTAAGGGTTCGCGGAGTCGCCACCTAATTAATTTGGGTGAATTAGGACACCTAAATGTTTAACTAGTTTAAAGTAAAACATTAACTCCATTTTAATGGTCTGCTAAACTTAATGAGATTCCGGGTAAGGGTTCTTTATTAATCTAGAGGGAAGGGGTTAGGCACCCTCTAAGATCCGCTAACTTGCGGTTGTCCGTTCAAACCTAGGGTTAATTATTATATTTAAAGAATGCATGTTTTAAAAATATAAAGGATGCTTTCAAAGATATTTTATAGGAAGGGGCATGTTGATAAAAGTTTGCAAGATTAATACTAAAAATAAAGTTTTAAAGTGTGCTTTTATCTGTTTATAAATATATGCCGTGTTGACTTATGCTCAAAGACAAGCTTTTAGAATCAAATATATATGACATAGTGCAAAAGATGATTATTTTATAGTTTTCCGATAATAGGGTTGTTCAACACAAATTATTTATATTATGCTAATGAAAGAGTTTATGAGAAAATTAATTTATTTTATCATGAATTATATAAAAATAATGCTCTAGTCGCGAGTTGAATTGTTTAGTAAAGTTTAGATATATATGGCAAGCCTGAAAGACAAGCGGATCGGAATGAGTTTCTAATTATGAATTACTTTCCCACCTTATATGTTTGAAACTTAGTTGTTCTAAATATCCTAAATATTACAAGAATAGAATAATTAAATTAACATAAACAAATAAATGAATGACTAGCAAGTAAAAGAAAGGATGGGGTTTGAGAGTGTTCTTTCTGACGGATGACAACGTCTATTTGTTTTCTAGGAATTTACGAGTGAGGATGCACGTAGGCGGGTTGCCATTTGAAGTAGCTCGTGATGAGTCTCGTAGTGAGACTCTTTATTTTGCTCGGTGCGTACCATGTAAAAATAAGAAAAGATGAGGATTAGTATGCACTCCAAACTTTGTCAACAATTAAGTAGACAAATAATCACATATTCAAGCATGCATATGATTTAATTGCATTATATTAAATCAAAGACATAACGAATGAAAGCAGTGAAGGCCGAAACACTGTCAAAATAATTATCAAGCGAAGTGAGCCTAATGGACATATTCAAATACCCAAGCAGACAATATCTATGTTAAACCAAATGCACTTCATTCGGTCATTCATAGATGGATAGAGCATCACATATACTTAAGAGATAATTACATACCGATCGCCCATTTTGACAAAACATGAGAAAAAAGATAATCAGCTATATGAACCTAGAATATAAATACGTGACACTTAGGAAGTGTTTTAAGTGCGAGATTATTCAAACTAGGCTATCATTAAGGGGTGGCGAAGGCGAAACGACTGGGCGGTCAGTGCGAGATATTCTTTGCATTCCGATTATTGATGTCGTTCTCAGCGACCTTATGACCTTATGAGGTTCATGCATATTCATGGGCAATCTGCTGGATTCTTTAACCAAATCAAGATAAATGTGGGCTTAAATGCATACTTGACATGAGACCCAGATCTAAACTGATAATCAATGAGCATTTTTCATAGACAAAGCAGGCACATACTACAGCAGGTGGTCAATCTTAGTTCAATATTAGATCCAGAACTATCATTTACCTATACCAGTCTCTTATCCTGTTTTTACTAAATTTACAGACACAACTTTACCAATAAGTAATAGGCATCTTGAGTTCTGGCTAAATCCAAACTGATCTTAAACTAGGTGTGATATGATCTAAACAACTCTTATTTCTCAGAAACAAACCACTGACAATTTCAAATCACACTTTGGCAGATTACAGATGTGCTGAATATTAATAATTGGAGGCATATAGTAAAGTGGATGGCTGAATCCTGGTTCCTTTTAAGCATGTGTTATAGTGGCAACAAAGAATGACGGCAATCAAAAGCGGCGATGGCTTTATGCAAGCGAGCGATATTCATTCGGCCGGAAATTACAGACGTGTAAATATTCATTCAAACAGAGAATTATAGGCATGCGAGATTATAGGATGAATCATGTCTAAAAGCATACCTACCACAAGTGAATATATAATGATCATGCATAGCTTAAAATATAAACAGAGATGGATAAGAAATCAGATATCCCACATATGCATCTCCAGCTTATTTGAAAGCAGTAGGTAAGCATTTTCTTAAGCTGAAGTAGAGACGTATAGGCATATTTTATGGTTTAGATTTTTTAGCGCAGTATTCACTTAGAAAATAATAGTGATTTAACAAGCATGCTAGACCTTTGACAACCAAATATGACATTCCAAATAATGCTTAGGATAGCGAGGCCCAATTATGTTTTACAGGGAGGTGCTATGTTCACAGAGTGGCTCATATAAGCTGAAACAGAATTGCTACGGCAGTGACCACAAAGTTCGAGTCAAGCACATATGTTGGTAATATACACTGTGTAATCTCATAGTAACACCTAAATCATTTGAAAGACAAAGCAGGACAAGCGTCATACCGATTTTATATTACTTAATGCTAGATGGAACTTCGATAGACATACTTAGGACATTCGCCCTGGTTTGAACAATCTACAATCCGGTCTACAATTGAAATAACATTAACTAATCCGAGCTCATATCACACAACACAGATTTCAGATATTGGTTTGAGGACAGGCATTTAATAGTTTCTGGCTGAACTAACTAATTACGCCTCGATATGATTCATTTCTTGACTAACACCCTTAACTCCTGGCCTATAATGCAAACTTCATGGTTAGACATATTAAGCGAAAAGATTCAGATAATAACCATCAACAAACTTTGAATGGCTTAACACGCACAAGCTGAATTAAACCAGCATATTTCGACAACATATAACTATTACACATGTCACGAAACACAGATTGAATGAGAAAATATGAAAGGAGGCGAGATTACCTTCTCCGGACAGCGACCCGGGGCAGCGTATCAAGTCGTCGGAACCACTCGACGGGTTTTGGGTTTGCGATGCGAATAGAAGGGTAAAGTATGCTGGTAGGTTTCTTTGCTGGAATTAAAAGAGAAGGGATTCGAACTACCTTTTATGGCGATGCTAGTGGTGCAGGTCCGAGCCCCAATTCCGATACCTCTGAATTCGGCCTCTGTTTGATGCTATGGGTGTGCTCGTGGCTCCTACTCTGTCTGTCCCTCTGATTCTCCTTGCATGTCGTTTAAATAGCCTAACTTTAGGTTCTAAAATTGGTAAGTAAATAAAGGCTGAGATTGGACGAGATTTCGTAAGATTCGTACTCGATTTTGTGCTGATTTTGTGTGATATTTGGGTGCTGGTTTATGGTAAGAGATCGTTAGAGACGTGTGTGTGGGTAAGGAGAGTGTCGCCGGATTTTCAGCCGAAAATCCGGCGAGAATATCGGGGTTTTTCGAAGGCGGCGATGGAAGGCTTTAGGTTTTTAGGTTTGTTTAATTTTGAGTTATACTATGAGAAAGGGTAAAGAGAATGAGGAATAAGTAAAGGGTGAGGGTGTTTTGTGATTGGTCAATTAATTAAGGGAAGTTAGTATTAGGTAATTAATTAGTTAGGGGTATTAGTGTTAGGTTAGTTAATTAATTAATTAAGGCCTTTAGGAATTTAATTAGTATTAGTTAGTGATAGATTAATTAGTTTTAGGCTTAGTTAATTAGCTAATTAATTCTAGGCAAGTGTATTAATGATTAATTAGTGATAACTTAAATTAACCCATGTGATTAAACTAATTAGGTGCTTCATTAATCTAATTGTTATAATAAATAAATGCGGGCGTGCTATTTAATTAATGCTTAATACTTTAGAATGCGACGCTATTATTTAAAATCTTATTGTTATGCATTATTGCGAAGTTAAATTAAAATTGAATTGAGTTTAGATTAAATTATTTAAATGCTAGATATTTAGGAATTGTTTAAAGTTTTATAAATGCGGCGCTATTAAATGCATATAACAGATTAAAAAATTGACTTTAAATTACAAATGATTACTAACAAATGCGGCTATGCTACCTGACACGACGTTATCGCTAAATTATTTATTTTATGCATTTATTAATTATTTAAGAATTACGACAAAGCTTAAAGTTAATTAATGCGGGCGCGAGACTCTAAGTGCTTAAAACTCTACGTAAGACGGGATGTCATTATTAAATTAATTATTTATGCCTGTATTTAATGTTTTATTGTTGTATTTTATTATAAAAAATCCTAAAAGATATTTTACAAAATTAGTGTAATTTTATGGTTAATGGCTGGACGGGAGGGTCAAAATTGGGTGTCAACACTAGTTAACTAGTTCATCTCAACCCAGTTATTACTTAGACCTGTTGATTGGTTTAGGATATTTTTTAACAAATGTTAACTGTCATCAAAGCATACTAGAGGATTATCGTGTATTAAGCTATGTCATGATGTTTCTGAATCCTTAAAAGTACCTATAGAATTGTTGTTTAGAGTGACGTATGTCTCAAAGCTTGTTTAGACTTCCCATAGGCCTGATTTGTATTCTTGGCTATTCAAGATTTAGTTCCAATACAACGATAAGCGTAAGGGTGAATTATACAAGTCTGAAATTTGATTGGTTTGGCCTTGATAATCTGGAATATATGTCCTCAGTTATAGAATATACGTTACACTTAATACGTCTGCATGTTAATGTTACGGTAATATCTTGACATGTGCACATGTTCATTTCTAAATTGGTATAACTCTTTCCCTAATACTGTTTTAGCCTTTACGCCATAACTCCACTTATCTAAGTTTATTATCTATTTGTGTCATTACAATTTGAGACACTCTAACCATTTTCCTTCTTATTTTTACACGATGCGCATGAGGAATAATCAAGAGTCTCGATATGAGACTCAACATGACTTTCACATCGCCAACTATACTTCCGCGGGGTTTCCAACGGTATAGGATGGATGGTGTCACCATCCATTCGGATGTCATGTCAACTATGAACTCATCCTTACCTTGGCTTATTTGTGTATTTATTCGTTTTGCTTATTTATTATTGTTACATTTGTTAATCCTGTAATTAATAGGATAATTAACTCTAGTATTCCTTGAATATATTGGAAGGGTAGCTTAAGGATAAGTTTATTCTAGGTTCATCACGCAAGTCTAAATTTAAAAACAATCAATACTAGTTATGTCTTAGCCACGCAGCTAATATATTTCTCCTTATTTAGTCCTTGAGAAATAAACTTTATCATAAATTTTTCATAAATTTTATAGGAAATAACTTTTGCATGAAATAATAATCTCATAATTTTACAAGAATTTTAATCCTACGCACACTGTTAGGAGTAATCACTTTCTTACTTTGTCAGGAATAAAATAATCTCCTGTCCCATAACTTCATAATCAACCCTGTGTATATTTTATGAATCTCATAAAGCCCCTTTTATTATTATCAATATATATATTCTTTAAATATGTGTCACAACCCCTTTTACTTAAATAATCTTTGTCTAAAACGCATATCCCTTTAGCAGAATAAATTAACCTATGTTTGAACGGACAACATGAGTTAGCGGATCCTTTAGGGTGCCTTACCCCTTCCCTTTAGGATAATAAAGAATCCTTACCCAGAATCTAATCTATGTTTCACAGACCATTAAATGGAGTTAATGCTGACTTTAATCAGTTAGTATTTAGGTGTCCTAATTCACCCAATTAATTAGGTGGCGACTCCCTTAACTTTTTACATTATTTATCTTACATTTTTTGGGGAGGATAACCATTCCGTCGCGCATTTAAGCCCGAGAGTTCAAAATCGGGTGCGACAGCGCCAAAAACTTGACGCGGGTAATATGCACACACTTTAAACGCAAGTGCACGTTATCGTATCAAGTAGTATAGTCTTAGATAAGACCGAATATCGTCCTCTGGGATTAGGGTTCAAGTACCAATTGTCTATTTTCTAGTATCTATTTGGTGAATTAATGAGTGATTGGTTGTTTATGACTAAGAATTATAAAAGCTAATGAATTATAAAGATTTAATTCAGATGTGATGAGAATAGGGCTTCTATGTATCCTTACTATCCGCTTATGCTACTTACTAATGCATTACTTATGGTGTTCTTTTGGAGAAAGCGGGTTCTGAAATCGTTTTATACTCCGTTAGGGTTATATAAACACTCAACCCCATGTTGTTCCTTACCTAACTTTCACGATAAGGGTAACTCTATAGGAGGATTAAGCACAAAAACCTAGTTGGCCAGTCGCGCAATGCGCAAAATTAGGGTTGTTAAGCCTCTCATCAACGCTTACAAATCTAATTGAGGTATTTTCATCCCCAATTCAAGACCGTCTACCCAACTTACAAAGATATTCACAATCCTCCTTTTGAGAATCGATTAGAAATCATATAGTGATAACTAGTTGTCAATTAGCTACCAAGAATTCAACTCAATTATTGGATAGATCTCTCAATAAGAATAATAACCATAAGCATGCATTACTTTATAACATAAGGTTCAAGAATTCAACATGAAAGCCTATAAGAGAATTAGTTCTAGCCATGAATATGACAAGAACTAATTCAAAGTTCATCATGCAAAAACCAATTAAAGAAGAGAAAAAGAAAAGAAATTACTAATGTTTAGGTCTCCATCTCTGGCAAGAAAACCTTGTGTTTGGCAAGAAAGGAACCTTGAAAACCGCTGGGTTCTCCTTTATAGGTTTAAAACGTCTCCTCTTTTCTTGCAGGCTGGCCCAAAAATCCGTCACAAGACCTAATTTTTTCGTCGGCGCGCGCCCTGCGAATGGCGCGCGCCTAAAGTTCTCGATACGGTGTTTTGGCGCGCGGCCCGATATCTGCTGCGAGCGCGCGGCGCTGCAACTCCCGTGGCTTCTGATGTTTAGCGCGCGGCCACATTTCTGGTCTCGAGGCCCATGCACTGAATCTTCTGCGACTTCTACGAATAATAGCGCGCGCCCGCTTCGCAGGAGGCGCGCAGTCCTGATTTCAGCCTCGTTTGCCACTTTCTCCGTTTTCAGCTCTAGTACCTCCTCTTTTTCCCTCTTTTCGCTCCTTTTCCGCCATTTGGCCACTTTAGCCACTTTGACTCAAAAAAAAGAAAATATATCCTAATACGACACTTTGTATGTACAAAACGGGACAAAAGACTAACTAGACTGACTCAAAAGGTGTATATAAAATACACCGATCACCTATATCATCATGCTAAATATTTTATCAGTAAATATAAATTATTCTGCACTCTGTAGCGTAGGGAATATTATGAAATATCATTCAATATTCTCATTCCTTAATGTCTAAATTCAACGAATCTGAACATGTTGTAATTGTAAGTTACACGTATTAAAGATTATATCCTAGAAGTGAATGGTATCAAGATTGGACAGGGTAGTTGCATGATGCAGCTCTGATGTGATCCTCAAGCTTTACATATTGTTTATAAGGTCATCAATGAGAGTTGTCTGAATCTTATTTTCTTGCACTATTCTTTCTAGCGTGTGGAGTGCTCTGTTCGTGCCTTGTCTCAGAATGAAAAACTTAGTAGCTAAGAATTAGAGGTTCGTGATTTGTTGCTTGTTTCCTGGAAGGTGATTGGAAACTGGAAAAGTCCTTTTCTTGAAGCGTTTCTTCTGGGTCATCACTCATTGGTGAAGTTTTAGTATGTTGACAAAAAGAAAAGGTTTTAGTAATTCCCAGGCTTCCTTGCTGGTTCTCCCATCCTAATCGAATGTAGTAATATTTTTAAGTCATGAAAACAAAATAGCGAACTTATTCGGTACATATGCTTGTGAAGGTGCATGCAATGTAATCCGAACAACACCAGTCATGAAAAAAAAGACGTGTTTAGTTTAAGGTTTTTCAAAAACTTTTTGCCAAATGTGCTTTTAAAGAAACTGTTTGAGAGTGTATTTTTCAAACTAAAGTTCTTCCATTCACAAAAGTGTTTTGTTTAAATCTCCTTAGCAGCATACTAATTACTAACAACACATTAATATAAGGGGCTTTATTGATTTCTTACCTAAAATCTAAGACCCAATTTCTCTCCGTCGTGTGACCCACAACAACAAACATAGCCTAGATAGAAGCACTGATAAGTAGATTTGAGACAAACAGTATTTTAAAAGGTGTTTTCTGGGTGAGCTCCGGACTAGTTCCGGGGCGAGGCGTACAAAAAAAATGCCCCTAGGCGAATGGCGTAACTTAAGTATCGTTGGGCGGAAGCCCCAACCTTCAGGACGTTCTTCTAGGCGTAAGCCTCAATATTCTGGGAGTTCATTTGGGGTGTAAGCCCCGACAATTTTCTCAAGTTTGAGCTAAAATTACTTAATAAATCTTTTTTTAAAATTAAATATCCAAAAGTTAACTCATATAGTAAATTCTCAAATTAAGAAATCTCAAAAAATCAAAAGTTTTTTTTAATTGTTTATCCTAATTTCATATATTTTCTCTTTGTTGTTTACGGAGTAATAAATACACTTTAGACATTTGTATGCAAAGTGCTAACTACAAAGCAAGGAGTTTTGTCCTCCAATTCTTATTATGCTTCCATGCTTGCATTGTCCTTCTTTATGCTTTATTTTTTCAAGATCTTTTTAACATTCTTCAATTTATCTTTTTCAAGATAGTTTTTAGTTTTATAATTTCTTTTGGTATCACTAATTTAGATAATATTTTGAAGATCATATTCTGGCTATTTGTATTATAATGAGTATTAATTTATTATCTAATTTTATTTTTTAAAATAATAATTTTATGTATTGTCATTTTTATCGCTGAATTATTAGGATAGAATGTCATTTTTACAACTCAAATTATATTTCATCATAGTCATGTAATGTAATGCATTTTTACTACATTCACTTTTTTAAGATTTTATTTAATGGTTCATGCACATGTTATAGCATGTTAATAATAGATATATATATTTTCCTACTGATTTTATTATTATTTTTAAATTTAATATATTTTTATTTATACATTTATTTATTAATTTATAAAATATTAAAAATTAAATATTTATGAGATTTATACTCATACCTCAGGACTTACGCTTCACCTAGACAAATATAAAATGCTTCCTCTTTAGTGCCCGTTTGGTTGAGCTTTTGGATTTGCCAAAAGTGCTCTTAAAAGGCCAAAAGCATTTTTGGCCAAAAATTGGAATGTTTGGTTGAAAATCGAAAAAGTGTTTTTGGCTTCCAAAAGCACTTCTGGCTTCTATTTTCAAAAGTTTAAATTTTGGACTTTTGAAAGTAGAAGTTGTTTTTGCCTATTTTTAAATCAAATTTTTTTTTTATTAACAATCAAACACCTAACAATGTTTTAATAAAAGCTCTACTTCAAAAGCTTTGCTCCTAAAAGCTCTACATCTAAAAATTCTTTTTAATAAGCGGTACCAAACGCAACCCACAGGGGCTCTGATTACTGTGGAGATGTGGACATAAAAGATGAGAGAATGAGCAAAGTTGTGGCCTTGTGGGACAATGGAACCCACAGGGGTTCTAAAGAGCTTCGTGTCGAGTGGAAATTGCAGGAAAAAATGAGGAAATTTTGGTAAAAGATGGATGCAACAATTCAACTACAATCAATGTTCAATTAAGTTAGTAAAATTCTTCATATATATATATACACACACAAAAGAACTACTCAGTTTTTACCTTATTTACACAGTGAAAGGGGATTCAATTCGAACCACATAGCTCTAGTTAGACATCAAACGATCGAGTCATGATGCGATACTTCCTCGATATCGTGTTACACGTGACAAGTGACTAACGGTTGTCCGACACAATGGGCATGTCTCTTTGTCTTGGAACCAAGGACGAGCACAAGCCTCATGAAATCCATGGCAGCAGGGAAGAAGTATCACACACATCTCCCCTTTCTTAATTTCTCCAATACAAATCGAACAGTCACTGTTTATTGCTTTAATCTCTCCCTCGCAAACATCTATCGCTACTTCACCAGCTGAATTTTCCGGCGGACATGAGGTTCCCCGAGCTATTTCCTCGGTGGCTAATTCTTCAACACAACATACAAACTTTCTCTTCAATATGATCAAAAATGGGACAAGCAAAATGGCAAAGGTAATTAGGAAGACATAACTCCCGTTAATTTTTGGCATCTGTTTGAAGATCGAAGAAGACAAATTAAAGCAAACTTGTTTTTAGTCAAAATTGTCCCTCATTTATGGTAGATCTACTTTGGTCTTTTAAATATATTCATTATCTTTAGTCCCTTAGTTTGCTAAAGTAAAATATTTTTTGTCCAACTAACAAAATTACCTTAAAAACTAGTGGTGACTATAAAAAAACATGACAAAAATTGGGCGAAAGAAACCGATTGACTTAACCGATCAAGCTTAGTAGGTTTTATTAAAAAGAAGAAAATTTGGGGTTAGATCAGTCGTCGGTCAATTCAAAAGTCGATCGTTTTTTTTCAATTGATTTTCGTCGTGTTTTTACTTTTTGTAGTAACCATTACTTTAAATTCATTCTGTTAGCCTGACCAAATGTATTCCACTTTAACAAATTTAAAGGACGAAAGATGTTCAAAGTTATATTTGAAGAATCAAAACATACCTACTTTCATAGATAAGGACAATTTTGACTAAAAATTCGTTATAAATGACTCATTTTGTGAAATTAGACTTGCATCCTTTTTTTATTTTCTTAATTATTATGAAAAAAGTGATAATTAGTTAGTAATTTATGTTGAGCTGGAGCTGGTCAGGTCTACGCAATATGGAGAGGAAACGGTCCAATTTGCCGAATTCAAAAGTAGCACTACACGGGCTTCTTTTATTTTATTCTCTACAAAAAAAGGTTTATTTATATACCTCCTTTTATCCTTTCATATTATTAAGGTGCGAAGTTTGATATTATTGTACGTCTCGCTTAAAAACTTGAATGTTCATATTAAATTTTATCTCACACAAAATTCTTACTTCTTTGCTGTCCAAAAAGATTGATTTCGTTTAATTTGGCATGGAGTTTAAAAATAAAAAAAGACTTTTGAAATATGTGGTACAAAACAAGTGTTAGATATATGTGTGACTATAATTATTTCTAAATATAGAGTGTCAATCTATTGAGACAAACTAACAAGGAAAGTAGTACAATCATTTTGGTACAGCGGATTACAATTTACAACTAATTCCTTAAGAAAAAAGGTATGCTAAATTGCTAATGTCTTCAACATTTCCAATTGCATGCTTCTTAACATATATATATTTAGTTATTGTTAAATTTGTCAAAATTTTATGTGAACAAATGTGAATATTAAAAGTCATTTTTGTAGCATGAAATTGGTAAATGTATTTTTTATGCATTTACATTGCATGATCACATTTTAAGTGATGTCGTGCATGACATTAGTGAGACAATTTCTCTTCTATAAATAGCAAGGTTTTGTTCATTTGAAATCATCTCACTTACTTTCTCATCTTCTAAGACATTTGAATCTCATTTCTCTCTTGTAGTATTTCACTTATAATTTTAGAGTGAAATAAAATTTGAGTTGGTTGTGTACGACAACTAGGCAAAAATATAATTTGCCGAACCTCATAAATTATTGGTGTTCTTTTTATTGTTGTCTCTACTATTTATTACTTATTTTTAGATATAGTATTTGTGATTTAATCACTATATATAAATTCGGCTTCCGCAACAATTGATATTAGAATCAAGGTTCTGTCTGAGTATGCTCTGTGTTTGCAGCACAGTCTGAACTTCCACATCAGAAAAGAATTACTTTAGTCTTCTGTATTGTCAGCTAATAAATAATATTTGTAGTAGAAATGGAAGACATGAAAAATGAAGAATCCACATCGAGTGTCACTAATACGTAATTGGCATCTTCGCTTCAAGAATTGTGTCAAATGCAAAATTTGCAGTTGAAATTTTGACGGGTCAGGACATTTCGGGATGTGGCAAGGCGAGGTTCTTGATGTCCTTTTTCAACAAAGGCTAGATATTGCCATAGAAGAAAAGAAACCAAGCAGTATATGAGAAGAAAAATGGAAGATTATCAACTATGTTGCTTGTGGTACCATTCGATCTTACCTTGCCAGAGAACAAAAATATCCATACACGAAGAAATTTTATGTAAGTAAATTATGAAATGCATTGGATGATAAATTTTGTATGAAAACAGTCAAAATAAACTCTACATGAAAATAAATGTTACACTTCACATATGTTCATGGTACCACAATGAATGATCATATCACCAGCTTTAATAAGTTGGCGACAGATTTGTAAAATATGGACATGACATTTAGTGATGGAATATGACCTTAATATTAAGTTCATTTTCCAATGAGTATGAACACCTCGAAACTACTCTACTTCATGATAATGATGAAGTATATCTCAAAAAAAATTGTATTACCGTGTAAGTTATGAACAACGAAAGAGAGAAAACAAAAAGGTGGAGAAGGAGAGGCACTAGTCGTGAGAAATCGTTCTAAAAACCAAATGAGAACAAAGAAAGAAAGATCCAAGTCAATATCTGGACTCAATAACTATGAATGTGCTTTTTGCCGAGAAAAAGGGCACTGAAATAAATACTGTTCAAAGTTGAAAAACAAAGTCAAGATTGTCATGAATTCAAATGTAGCTAATTATTACGATTCTAACTTCTCACTAGTTACAATGGAGCCATCCAGACCATCTGACGTATGGTTGATGGACCCAGCTTGTAGCTATCATATGTGTCCCAACTGGGACTGGTTGGTTAATTTTCAAGAAGGAGAATGTGAAGTTATTTACACCGCAAATAACAATTCTCTTGCTGCATATATTATTGGTTCACTCCGATTAAGAAATCATGATGGATCAATCAGAAAATTAACAGATTTTCGATATGTATTGAATTTGAAGAAAAAAATTATTTATGTAGGAGCCCTAGAGTCAAAGGGTTCAAAGTCATTGCAGAAAATGAGATAATGAGAATATGCTCTGGTGCATTGGTGGTAATAAATGGAATTAAAAATAACATGTACCACTATCACGGTAGTAGAGTTATTGGGACAAAAATAATGACATCCAGTGATGACAATGAGGAGGCAACAATGACTAGGCTATGGCACATGCGCTTAGGACATGCTGGAGGAAAATTCTTGAAATCTTTATCAGATCAAGAATTGTTAAAAGGAGTAAAGGCTTGCAATTTGAAGTTTTGTGACCATTGTGTCAAGGGTAAACAAACAAGGATTAAATTTAGAACAACTATTTATAATACTAAAGATATTTTGGATTATGTTCACTCTGATGTTTGTGGTGCTTCCAAAACACCTTCGTTAGGTGGGAAACACTATTTTGTAACCTTTCTTGATGACTTTTTCAAGAGAGTGTGGGTGTATATGATGAAAACTAAAGATGAAGTGTTGAGAATTTTTCTCAAATGGAAGGCGGTGATGGAGACTCAAACATGCAGAAATATCAAGTGTCTTTGCACAAACAATGGTGGAGAATACAAAAATTACCTTTTCAATAAGATTTGTGAAGATAATGGTATCGTCGGACATTTCACCGTCAGAAATACACCACAACATAATAAAGTGGCAGAAAGCATTAATCGGACTTTGCTTGAGAAGGTTCGGTGTATGTTGTCCAATGCTGGCTTGGACAAAGTACTTTGGGCTGAGGCAGTAACATATGTATGTCATCTCATTAATCGGTTATCATCTGCCGCTACTGATGGCAAGACACCGTTTGAAAAATGGTATGAAAAAACTGCTGAAGATTATGATTCTTTGCATGTATTTGGCTCAATTTATCATGTAAAAAACTCAAAAATGGATCCGAAAATAAAGAAAACTATATTTATGAGGATTACTTCTGGAGTCAAGGAATGCCGCTTATGTTGTTCATAGACAAGAAAAATTATTTTCAGCGGGGATGTTGCCTTTGATGAATCACATATAAGGTAACAATTGAAGATGTCAAATAACTAATGGTGCTTCAAAGCGGGTGGAGTTTGAGGAAAATTTAATTTTTCCAACACAAAAAGAAAACGAGGAAACAATAGAAGATTTTTCTCTGGAAGAAGAGCCAATTGAGAAGGAGATTCCAACTCAGGAACCTCAACAACAACTTGAATCAATAGCAACCAGCAAGCCAAGGAAAATAATAATATTGTTTTTTCTTGTTGATATGGTAGCTTGTGCATCCTCAATTGTAGCTGATAATATCTCGATCACTTACAAAGATGCAGTCCAAAGTTCAAAAGAAGATAATGGGGGAATTGCCATGAATGAAAAAATGAAGTCCCTTAATCATAATCGCACATGAAAATTGTCCAATCTCCCGAAGGGTAAGAAAACAATTGGATGCAAATGAGTATATGCAAAGAAAGAAGAATTTCCTAACCAAGAAAATGTTCGCTACAAAGCAAGATTAGTGGCCAAAGGATACATTCAAAAGGGGAATTGATTATAATGAGTTATTTTCTCTAATCGTGAAACACCCCTCCATTAAAGTTTTATTGGCTTTGGTAGCACAGTTGAATTTAAAACTAGTTCAATTGGATGTAGAGATTTGAAAGAAGAAATTTATATGACTCAGCCAGAAGGATTTAAAATTGCTGAAAAGAAAAATATGGTGTGCAAACTTGAAATATCATTGTACGGATTGAACAATCTTCTAGACAATGGCACGAATAATTTGACAAGTTTATGTTCAGTAGAAGTATAGAAAAAACAAATACGATCATTGTGTGTATTTGCACAAACTTGAAGATGGATCCTTCATACATCTCTTCATATATTTGAGAAGTTAATGATATGTTAATAGCTTCCAAAAATTAAGAGAAAATTGAGAAGTTGAAGATTCAACTAAGAAAGAGTTTGAGATGAAGGAATTGGGTGAGTCAAAGAAAATTCTTGGCATGGAGATAAAAAAAATAGACATTCAAAGAAACTTTGTTTATCTCATAAAGAATACTTGAAAAGGGTGATAGATCGATTTGGCATGAATGTGAAAACGAAGTCAGTTAGCACTCTGCTTGCTCCTCATTTTAAGCTTAGTGTCGTTATGTCTGAGAATATATGTCAAAAGTACCACATGAAAATGATGCTGGTAGTTTGATGTATTCAATGATTTACACAAGACCAGATATTTCACATGTTGTTTGAGTTGTAAGTAGGTATATGCATGATCCCAGGAAATGAGCATTGGTAATTTGTGAAATGAATTCTACGGTATATTTGTATTAATTTAGAGGTTGGTTTGGTTTTTAGGAGAAAGAAAGTTAGTATTTAGTCGGATATTATTACTTAGATTATGCGGATGATTTGAACAAACGAAGATCAACTACTGGTTATGTTTTCTCTCTTGCAAATACATCCGTTAGTTGAAAGTCTACGTTACAATCAACAGTTGCTTTGTCTACCATTGAGGCAGAGTACATGACAAATACGGAGACTGTGAAGGAGGCAATTTAACTTCAAAATTTGTTTAGAGAGCTTGATATTGAACAAAAAAGCGTCACGGTATTCTATGATAGTCAAAGTGTTATCCAATTAGCAAATAACCAATTTTATCATGCAAGGCGAAGCATATTAATGTTCGGTATCACTTTATACGAGACATTATAGAAGAAAGTGAAGTCATGAGGTAAAAAGTTCGGACTACAGATAATCCTATCGATATGATGACGAAGTAGTGACTCCAGTCAAGTTTCAACATTGTTAGAACTTGATCAACATTGTTGAACATTGAAAATTGAAGTTGAAGACAACCAAAATTCATTGGAAGAAAATTGAAAATGCAAAATCTTGTTGTCAAAGTGGAGATTTGTTAAATTTGTCAAGATTCTATGTGAACATTAAAAGCCACTTTTTATATCATGAAATTGGTAAATCCATTTTTCATGTATTTGAGACAATTTCCCTTCTATAAATACCAGAATTTTATTCATTTAAAATCATCCTTCAGAACTTCACTTGTCTTTTCAGATTTTAAGGCATTTGAAGATTTGTAGTATTCAGTAAGTTTGGAGTGCAATTTTATTTGGGTCAGTTGTAGACTAGACAAAAATACAATTTTGTACCGTTATTACCATATTCTATTTATACATATTTATATAATGCGGTTTCCCCACTTTGAAATTTAATAATCTCTTCTCTTTCTCTCTCTAGACTAGATGTGGATTGGTTCTCTGAGAGAGGGGCGTTAATCTCGGAGCCACTAAATCCTAATCCATAGTGTTCTTTGGATTTGCAGGTACTTTCATCTGGGTCTCTTCAAATCGCTAAGTTTATTGTACTGATCTGTTTCTGTTACTTTTTTCTTTTTGCTGTGATTTTTATCTATATTTTCTTTCCGAAATTATCACTAATTTTTCTACTCTTGTATAGTGTAATAATCTACATTTTTCGCTATCGTTTAAATCTTGTTTGATTTCTGGATTAGGCAGATGAATTGGGAAACTTTCTTGATTGTTCATTTGATTGGAGAAAAAAAGATGAATTTGTAAAATTTAAATCTTGTTTAACGTTTTTGAGTTTTGATGAAGTTGCATATAGTGTATTCCTTGAATTTTCATATTATTGTTATAGGGCGGTTTTTGGATCCCCTTTTTGCGAAAAAAGGACACCTTACTGTTTGTGTGCTTGAATCTTGGATTTTGCTAACATTATTTCTCTGTTCCCTGAGATAATAGATTATCGTAATTTTCCTCTTCCTGCACAAAACTTAGCTTAGCTTTGAGTCTTCTTGTCATGGTTTCTGCACTTTTTTATCTTAACTTTCAGTGGTTTGTCAATCTTTTCCATGTAGAATCCACTAACTTTTGCTTTAAGGGTGTGTTTGGTATGACGAAAATTATTTTCTGATTTTCCTAATCATTTTCTTGTGTTTGGTACGCAAGTTGAAATTTTTTCATTTTAAGAGCATGTGCATATATTCAAAGCAAAACATTATGTGCTGAATTCGGAGTGCAACTTCTGGTGACGATAGGCGGGGTGGGAGGGTGGTGTGGGGTTGTGGGGGTTGAGTGGTGGGTAGGTGGCTGGCGTGGGTAGATAGTGCGAGGATGGGTTGGGATGCATTGGCGTGTTTCTATTGATCCGAAAAATGTTTTCCGTCAAATATTTCAAGGAAAATATTTTCCAATATATTTAGTGCAACCAAACAAGAGAAAATAGGAAAACATTTTCCGTCATACCAAACACACCCTAAATGTTGGTCAGCAGTATTATCAAGTGAATTTTCTCGTTATGGCTGATTCTTGATAACTAATTTGGCTGTTAAAAGTTAAAACGTACTGTTAATAGCTTTATCTTGTTTCTTTCTCCAGGTACATTCCTTAATTAGTTGAACACTTCCTACCAAAGTAAGGTTACCTCTTATCCATTGAAAATGTTCGGGCTTAAGAAGTCGCTCTTGCATCAGATTGCTAAAAACCACTCTGCAGATCCTGGATTCCATAATTTTCCTAGTTCAAATCCTTTTGATTCTGACAATGAATCTGACAGCAAGCAAACTATAAAACCTTCAAGGAGAACTTCGTCGGAGCCTTCTTTAATTACCCCACAAAAGAGTACAAACCCTTTTGATGATGATGATGATATTAAAGGGAGTCATTCATCTGCTTACTCCGTGGCTTCAACAGAAAGAAACAGATACAAGAATGACTTCCGGGACTCTGGAGGATTTGAGAACCAAACTGTACAGGAGTTGGGGAACTATGCTGTACACAAGGCTGAAGAGACAACAAAGACTGTTAACAGCTGCCTGAGGATTGCAGAAGACATGAGACAGGATGCAACAAAAACTTTGATCACCTTACATCAACAGGGTGAACAAATTACAAGAACCCACCAAACTGCCTCTGACATTGACCATGACCTTAGCAGGGTATGTATTTTTAAGCCTACATATTTTGTAGGTTGAAAAAGAGTAAGTTGTTGTGGATTAACATTACCCGTTATATCATCATGAAATACCAATACCCATCTGTCTCTGTTGTTTCTGCAAATTTCATCCTCCAGTCATTTCATTGAATAACCTATACGCCCTCTGTTTCAATTTATTTGTCGTATTTTACTTTTTTGTTAGTTTCAAAAAGAATGTCAGTTTCTATATTTAGTAATTTTTCAACTCCAATATCCCGCATTACATGTTTAAGACACAAGGTTCAAAAGTCTCACTTGCTTTCTTAAACTCTGTGCATAGTCAAAGCAAGATACATTAAGTGAATCGGAGGGAGTTATATTGTTGAAATTTATGCTGATTGGTAGGTTGCTTCCTTCTTCATTTTGAGATGAAACTTTATATTTAAGAGGGCATAAATAATTTGTTACCTTTATATAATGTCTACATAACTAGTCCGCTTCAACCCGTTCCACCTCCAATATCCTTATCCTACAGTTGCCCAATAACTACCAAATTCTTTCCTACCATTTTCTTGATTCGAAAGATTTGGCATCTGTTATTTCCTTTTGCTGCTGTGGTTATCATATGGAAATTGAAATTTATGCTGATTGGTAGGTTGCTTCCTTCTTCATTTTGAGATGAAACTTTATAGTCTTTAAGAGGGCATAAATAATTTGTTACCTTTATATAATGTCTACATAACTAGTCCGCTTCAACCCGTTTCCACCTCCAATATCCTTATCCTACAGTTGCCCAATAACTACCAAATTCTTTCCTACCATTTTCTTGATTCGAAAGATTTGGCATCTGTTATTTCCTTTTGCTGCTGTGGTTATCATATGGAAATTAAAGGTTGTAATTTGATTACAGGGTGAAAAACTTTTGGGCAGTCTAGGAGGCTTGTTTTCTAAGACTTGGAAGCCTAAGAAAACGCGCTCAATTACAGGGCCAGTAATTACTAGAGGTAACTCATCTGATGTTGTTTTTGTTCATTCAATATGCTTTGGTGTTCGTGAGAAGGGAAAGAAAAAACTAACTGGACATTAAGATATAGAAGGCATTTATAAAATATGGGGAGGTTTTGGCTATTGAGAAAAATTGCTGATTATCTGTTACTGTGGCAGATGATCCAGTTCAAAGAAGGGGCAACCACCTGGAGCAGAAAGCGAAGTTGGGGTTGAGCTCTGCACCTAAGGAACTATCAAATTCACGAACACCACCGCCAGAACCTACTAATGCACTGCAGAAAGTTGAGGTACATGCATGTCACATGGAATAAAATAAAGAGATATTAAGAACTCCTTTATATAAATGGTTCAGAAAATTGATAATGGCTCTAGGCTGTTGCATGATAGGAAAGATAATCTTGCTCTCGAGTTAGTTTTGTCACAGAGTGAAGAGTTGCAACTTGCGACCAATATGTCAATCACTTGTGGAAACTGCTTTCCTTTTTATTCTCTTAACTGTGCTCTATCTATAATTGAAGTTGCACATATTTCATCCAGACTTTTTATGCATTTATTTTGCATTCTCTATCTTAGAACGGTGTTTGCCCTTCATGGTTGGTGATTTTCTGGCTAAAATGAGGATGAGGAAAGAGCGTAGTAAAATTGAAACAGCAAAAGGCAGAAGAGAACAGAAGCGACTATATTAATAGCCATGAGAAGTTGTTGTCATTTTCATATCTCCACTCGACTGCCACCTACCTTTTCCTTTTATGAAATAAACCGGAAACAACCGCTCTACCTACCAAGGTAGAGGTAAGGTCTGTGTACACTCTACCCTCCCCAGACCCCACGTGGTGGAATTTTACTGGTTATGTTGTTGTACATATGGGAAACTAAAAATTTGCACACGTGCCTCCTATGTTCAATGATTGCTGCAATAGTTAGACCAAAATAATACCTGCTTCATACCATTATGAGTGTAGTTCTCTTTTTAGGTGTGCATATTTGTGACAATTTAAGTAGCAGGGATTGTATACATGAGGGTCCTTTCAGGCAGTCTGAAACGGACACAAAGGTCGAAAAATATTCATAATAAATTAAGGGGGACACCACGAATTTGACACCAACTTATTTTATAAAGGACATATTACATGAAACCTAAATTAACACAAAAAGCCAAAAAGTGTTAATAACTATAGAAACTGCAAAAAGACACTATAGGAGATTTGCATAATATGCAGGAGAAAGTAGGAGATTTGGTTAATTTGATTGGAAAAGTGCAAGTTTATAGGTTTTTGAACAGGAGATCGATTATACCTTTTTGGTGTTTGCAAAGTTTTCAACTCAGCATCTCTTTTGGTGCTAAGGTTTACTATTAATACAATTGGTTACTTTTAACTCGAAAAAATAGCCTCTTGATTTGGTGGAGGATAGATTTGGTTTAAAGAGGGGCGGAGAGATGTTAAGCGGTGGCACTGTGCAGCCAGCCAGCCACAGCTGTGATAGCACAATCTGCTTAGGTTGAAAATTAGCCGTGTAAGAGAAGCATGTATAAGCATCAATAACGTGTTGTGTCTGCATTTCCTTAATTTTTTAATTCTGCTCATATAATTTATTTTTAGATTTTGGTATTATCAGGCTAATAAATTTTAACTTCTCATTTATTTGAATAAGGAAAGCAAATTTGTTTGGTCGTACTATTAATTCAGCTATAATTTGACTAATAATTATGCGCCTTGCAATGTCTAGATGCAAAAGATTAGAACTTGCGAAACACCAGCAAAACACTTTGTCTTTTGCTGCATGGCTGCTGACTTAGCAGCAATTGGGTTGTTATAGGTTTAGGATTTGTTTGGATTTGGAGATCATTTTCTATTTTAATATCTAGAGGACTGTCCTCATTCTAATTTGTTTGGATGAGTTTAGTTCCAGAGAACTTGTTTCTTGAGTTGAAAATCCTGTTAATATTTCTTTTGGATACAAATTCCAGATTCTGAAGCAGAATAAGATTTGAAGTAGAAGCTAGATAATAAGGAATAAGAGTTGTATTTGGGTTTACTTGTGGGCTATATCTTCACCCCTTTTTTTCCTCAAGGTCTCAGGAAAGAGTTTTCTATTCGTGTTTACTTGTGGAATGAAAGAACAGGTCTGCTAGGAGGGGTAGAGAAAGAAGTGAATGTGAGTTGGAGAGGATCGCGCTTACAACTCATTAAGCTACAGGAGAACCCCTTTTGTTTCCGCATTTAGAGAAATCAATGGAACCAGCTCTAATCATTTTGATATTTTGACAGGTTGAGCACGCAAATCAAGATGACGCATTATCAGATCTCAGTAACCTGTTGGGAGAGCTGAAACATATGGCTATTGACATGGGGTGTGAAATCGAAAGGTTAGTATTCAAGATGGTGAAATTTTCTTTAAAAAGGGATCATGAGCATCCTTGTTCTTTTCCCCTTCCTCCTATTATTGTACTTTCATGTACTATATTATTCTCTAATCACTTCTAAGAATTTCTGCATGTGATGTTGGAAATTGCAGGCAGAACAAATCCCTGGATCATCTTCAAGATGATGTAGATGAGCTCAATTTCCGAGTTAAAGGTGCCAACCAGCGTGGTCGCCGCTTACTTGGAAAATAACCTAGCATTTATCTCATGTACTAGCACTAGATATTAACGTGCTCATGTTTTTTTTAGTTTGTTATTTCAATTCATCTGAATCTTTCAAATCCCTCTTTTTTCTCTTCTTTTTCATAATGCCAATTTATTTATCTGTTACTTCTGAATTTTTTTGTACAGGGTTGACATCAGATCGAGTTGATCAATTTAATTGCCTGGTAATTGGGTTGCTACACTAAACATTTTAGTGAGATAATCTTGAGAACATTTAACCATTGTTTAGCCGGTGTTACCTTTCAACTTTAAAGTTGCTAGCGCTTTAAAGTTGTTGCCATTTTACTTCATTTTCTAGCCAACTTACTTAAATTACGTGAATATTGTTCAGAAAGCCAACCATGTATTGGTGCTAGAAAACAGAACTTATTGAGAATCATTCTAGTCATCATACCTTGTTAACCTAGCGTGCACCATTTCTACCATTTTCCCGGGCTGTTCTGGGCAAGAGGAAGTGTATTTGTCTAGAGAACCCATCAAGATCTTTGACGTTGCAAGACACTTCGCTGTATGGTACAACAAAAAACGTTGCTGAACACTTTTGGAAGATATTTTGCCTTAGTACTGAAATGCAGTCACTTAACCAAACTTGAGACGTGAGAAGAAACAACGAACGTCCTCAGGATGATGAATGTTTGAACACACTCGACTTTAAAGAGCACAACTAGCTAACTGGGTATTCCTCTTGTTGGTTTCTGAGATCAAACACACTTAAATACAAAAGTCTCACTCAAATCAGCTTTCGCAGCATCCATTTCATGCACACAAGTTAAAACAATGTAAATCCCAGTAACAGCAGAAGCTGGAAAAAAATTACTTCCATCTAAAGTGTTTCTGGTTCTAACACAGTAAGTGCTACAGCTGTTATGTCTTTAAGAATGCCTTGATAGCTGTTGGTTATTGCAGCAATACCTCTATAAAGCCATACTATAAAGGTCTTCGAGCCTTTCGAGTATAAATGTTGTATTCTCTGCTAAGCAACATACACTTGAGTAGGTGTTAGGTTCATAGCCTACACAAACTGTAACTGTGTGACCATATTGAGCATAAATTGGTAAGATAGCTGGTTAGAGCCCCGCTCATGGGTTTTGAAAACATTAATTAGAAGAAATTTGGATAGTGAAGAGAGAAATTACGGAAAGCAGTAGGCAGTAGCTATGCATCATCTGGTCTATTAGAAAACAAGAAAGAGATGAGCTGAGACAAGGCAAATGTTTTCAGAGTTGGACTTCCCTTCTGTGGTTCCCTTCATCAAACTGAACCAGGAGGCTGAAAGCTTGAGAAGAAACATGGAAAAGGGAAGGACACTCATCCCAAAAAAATGAGGAAAAAGGAAGCATAGCTAATCCTAATTTCTGGTCAGCACAATATTAACAGAGGATGATAAATGGAATTGAGAAAGATAGAGATATGAGTAACCTTTTGTCAGCCTTGGTTACCAAAAGTTGTAGAATTAGCCTTCCCCTTTCAATTGCTACTCTTCCAACTTCTTTAATCCAAGTGGCGACTTACATATAGTCCACTGCCGCTCATCTAACAGGATCCAAAAAAACAGGCACATAAAGCATAGCAAATGAAACAGATTCCCCTACTAGGCACTCAACCAATGCAGGAATGCCCCAGTAACTTGAATAGATTAGGACAGAAAGACAACTCCACATGACAAAACTAGGTTCATTTTTGGTTCAATTCTTCAAGGGTCCAGATAATTAAAAACCTCAACAACATGAGTACAGACTAGAATTTCTAGGTTCAAGTACTTCTTAGTGATAAAGTTAGAATTACCCTCAATGGTTTTATTAAAGCTGCTATGGTTATAGAAATTTGCCTTCGGTCATCAAGGCAAATTCAAAAGTAACAAACTTCTGCAAAAGACGCTGCTAAATTCTACTTACTTATACAACAAACAGAACATCATCAGCTGAATCTGAATCAAGGTACTCACAGAGTCGCTCAGCCAATACTCTGAATAACTTATCCAAATCCATACACACACACACACACACACACAGAGAGAGAGTCTGGAATAGAAAGAATTCCGAGAGATAGCGGGGGTCAACAATGTCATAAGGGCATACAGTCCAGCAACCAACCATTCACCACGCAAATGAAAATCGCAAACTTTAATCTATTTAAACAAATATTGTTATCAAATTGTCCTAAGCAAACAAAATCATTCAAGTCAGGAAAAGGTTAGACCTTTATGGAAAATCAATTCCTTCAAAATACATAACCGAGGACTATCAGTTAAACACCAATAATACACGGCAGTAAATTTGATATTTGATGATACAAAAAACCAAAACCCTAGGGCTTTCCACAAAACACCATTCACAATCAAATAGTATTACTGATTCATTGAATTATTCTGTTGTTTTAATGGAATTAAAATGACGAAAAATCAATAGTATTACTGGTTCAATTCCATAACGCTCTTGACTTTGGAAGCGTAGAGAGAGTACACTACAGCCTGTCTCTTGGCGACCTCGAGCTGGGACCTACCGTCGGAAAAAGCAGCGGCAACCTTAGAGGGATCGGAGAGGTCTTTGTTGTGGCGAAACCCGTCGATTGTTCGGCGCTTAGTGTATTCCCTAATGTTGTAATCGGGAAATTGACGAGCCGTCCGTAGGAGTGACCGGAAAAGAGTAAGCACTTCCACACGCGCCGGCGATACCATTATTTCTATAAACACCGAGATAATTGACCTAGGGCTTTTAGATTTAGGCGTACGATTGTGTTCGTCGATGCGGCGCAGAGGTTTATCTAGAAAGTTCTCGGGTTTTTAAGTAATTTTAGCTGTCACCCCACGTTTACAATTGTTTTTAGGGCCACCTGGAATGTGTACGTACGATCTGCATGTGTTGGCAGGCCACGAGAATGCCAAGTCTCACGGTAATAATTATGCCAATTCTACTTAAAAATCTCTTCGGGTCATCAAGGGCTCTAACAAGAAGACCGATTACGAGAATAGATAGAGCGGCAAAGGAAGCCGGGAATATTTATTCCATGTTTAGGGGTATAGTAGGGGTGCCCCTTTCTCAAACTTTTTGTTAATATAAGGTAAAACTTTTTGGAATCAACGTTTTGGAGTTTTCCCCAACCAACTATTTCAGATGTTGGATGAAGATCAGTAGGTTTTTTTCGATTTAAATAGAGATAGTCCTAGATCAAAATATTATGAATCAAAGCAAGAAAAGTAGCATTGATGGAACAGGTGGGGATTGTCGGTTAAGACGGAAAGAAGCTGAAAGCAACTCTTAAGACTATAAGGAAAGAGAGGCGTGGAAGCCGCTCTTAAAGGCGTTCCAGCCACTTGTACTCGACTTTACTATAAAAGGAGAGGGGGCAACTGAAACAATAAGCACTGTTAATTCACCTAAAGTCATAGGATGAAATTCTTATATGAGACGACCATCGGAGACCAACTATGAAGAGCCAATTTGGTAATTGAAAGACTACAGAACAAAGTATGAACGTCCAGGAAGTTGCAAAGGGATTTCCGAACAACCCTGCATACAGGACGTCAGGATAACAGATAAGGAATCGGTAGCAGCCTTAAGATAGATAAGGAATGAATAGGTCCAGGGTTCTTCCTACATCAATTAGTTGGAAAGGCGAAATCACGTACTTCTGGTTTGGGCTAAGGTCGTTGCGCTCCTGCCACCTCTTGGCAAAGTAGGCTTTCCAAACGATGGAAAAATAGTCTTGACTTTCTCGGGCTAAGACATTGAAGGATAATGTCCACTCCAGACCTCTCCTGGTGTTTTGTTTATGCACCTTATAATTAGTCCTTGCCATTTCTTACTTTTTCAGGGTAAGAAGGGGTAGAGAAAATGCCTCGAGCCAATGTTCGAATACCCGGTATTCTGGCTGAAGTAACCATGCCATACTCGGAAAAGCTCGAGCGACTTTGAGCAAGAGGGTACTGTGCAGAAACCGACAGTGGGTAGGTAGAGAATACCTGAGGCGCGAGACAACTCTCTCTAAGGAACTCGGCAAAATAGCCCGATAACCGGGAGAAGGGTGCCTCACCATAAAGTCGCGATGACCGGGCGAGGCATTGTTTACAAAAACACAGTCTCGCAAAGTCGTAAGACCGTGTATGAGTGGCGCTGCCGATCTTAGGAAAAAAAGAGGTCGATCTACGGCCCCTGTTGTTTGATCGATATTGGCCAGGGGCGAGCCACTTCCATAGATCCTTGGTTTGACCTCCCGTAGTGGTCCTTGCTTTTAAGAAAGCGTTGCTTGCTGGGAGAGAGGAAGCTTCCGGACCATCTTTTCAAGCCCTTCCTTTATGGGATTGTCGCCTCAGTGAGTGCCTCATTTCCCAGTCATCATAGTCTGAACTTGAAATCTTTCGTAGGCTCATCTCGTCAAGTCGTGACAGAGCGAAATCCATTACTGCATAATGATGGCAAGACGAAATCGAGAAGCTTGCGCGTAGGCTGCAAGGTAATCGGCTAACCGGGAATTCATCTTCAGAGCTAAGTCCCAGTCAAGCGAAGCCATACCGCCAAGCCATTCAGGTGAAGGTAAGTCTCGCACCACTAGGCCTGGGGAACTACGGCAGCAAGTGGAGTTGACGACCTAAGTTAAGGTGGGTGAAAACCCCCCAGATGTACTCAAAAGAGGAACTGGGTCACCAAAAGTCACGATCAGAATCAAATTTGGGAGTTCGCCGCGGGGGCAGCATAGACCCAACGGAGGTGCCGGTTCAAGTCCGGCTCGTGACTAAGTCTAAGTCAAGTTGACGATCATTGTCAAAGGGGAGCTACGGATAATAGAAATCACCGGAAAGAGCTGCTAGACTTCTGCCGTACCCAGGTCTTCCTTGGCCAAGTATGAAAGCTGGCGGGAATCCACTTTATTCAAAAATGATAGAGAGCCTCTGAGAGCGGATCAGAGGGAGGGTAAAGAGATCAATCAAGAGGTGAAAACGGGAATTCGACTTGATAGTTGAGTTGCTACGCCCTCGGAGCGAAGGGTTAGGCAGGTAGTATGGGCCCTATGAATTCCAGCTATGTGTTGTGCGGTTTCCGCGAAGCGAACGGTGGAAGAAAGAGAATTTTCTACTTAAATTGAATTGAATTGAAATTTTTTACAGCTCTTATTTTTATTTTGCTGAAAAATTGAGTTACAAAAGACCTCACTGCACACCTTCCATATCTCTGTCTCTCGTCAATGTGTATTTTTGGGTTATAGCCCCAACCATAAAAAGAAAGGGTCTCGCTGTTTCGATCCCTCTTCAGCCCGTGTTTTCATCTCCAAGCATGTGATCTTTGATGAATTCTCATTTCCATTTGCTACCTTTTCAGTCGCCCTCTACAACTAAGTTAGTTGAGCTCTTTAGGCTCCTAGACACTTGATCTTGTTGCTCCTGGCAACAAACATGCATGAACCATTTCACGAAAGATGGAGTTCTCCTTCGTGGGAATGGAGTAGTATCCTATCTGCTAGAACTTTTGGCGCACTTGTTTGATGAGCTAATCCTAAGCGCCATATAAGTCAAAAGCTAGCCTGAGACCTAAAAAAGCTAAGACAAGAATCAAATAATTTTCTGTGGTGGAACAAAATATCTCTCATCTCTCCCTTGAATAAATTCCTTTTTTTTGTTTCCAAAGGTCTTCGTACGGTTCTATTTCATTTTTATTTGGATGATTTAGCGTAGCGAACTTCGGACATCCATTGGTGAATTTTCCAATCAAGGCGGATTTTCCTCTATACCAGCAGATGAAATAGGAGCTTCTACATTCAAATTCATGCTGCTAGAAAGAAAGAAAATAGATGAAGTGAATCGATCTCCTATTTTAAAGGTATAAGGTGAAACTTTGATAAAAGGATCACATATACCCTTTGTTAAAGTATGGGGTCATATTTATCCTCCGTTAGCCAAAACGTATTAAATTTACCCTTTTATTAACAGACTGGACACGTGGCACCACGTGGCTGCCACATGGCAACCACATCATCCAATTAAAGCCACATCTAATTAAACCCGCCCATTCCCCAATTTTATAACTTGTTCGTCCCTATCTCCATAATCCCCAAAATAATAGAAATCCCTAATGCCCCCTTCTCCCAGCCCCAGTCGATCAATCCCTAAATCTAAATCTTAGTAGTGAAGCATTTTCGACTGCAAATCCCTAAATGAGGTAACTATTTGTTTGTTTCAGTCGATTTTTCGTCGATTTCAGAAACAAATTCTTCGTCGAGTTTTGTTCGTCGATTTGTTTTTTAGCTATGATTGTGGTAACTATTTGTTTGTTTCAGACGATTTGTTTCTGATTTATTCGTCGATTTCATTCATCTCTTTACATTTTTGCTTCTTCTTCGTCGATTTCACTTAGTATTCTCTTTGTTTTTCTGAAGTTGGTTTGTGTTCAACTAGGGGTGTATAAAACAGGACCGGACCGGAACCGGACCGGAAAATCGGACCGGAATGGACTGGACCGGTCCGGTGGATTCCGGTCCGTTCCTCGGTCCGTCAAAATGGTGGATTCCGGTTTTCCGGTCCGGGTAAAAACCGGAATGGACCGGATTTTTTTTTTTATAAATTGGATTTCCAATATTGAAATTGACATTCCCGGACACATTACCAAGAAATTGGAACGTTGAAATCTATTGTATATCGCGAGATATTTAGCTTTGAAAATAGAAAAAACGTAACAATTTGGGGGTTCCGGGGCCCAGTTTTTTTTTTAAATTGAATTTCTAATACTGAAATTGACATTCTCGGATGCGGTGCCACGTAATTTTTACGTTGAAATCAATTGTACATCGCGAGATATTTAGGTTTGAAAAGGGGGGAAACGTAACGATTTGGGGGGAAAGTGAAATTGAGGGGCAAGATGGACGTTTTTGGAGAAATCGGCGGAATCAAACTGCTTTCGCAGTTTGGCCACCCTCGTATCGAAAAAAAACGCAAAATCAAAATTTTTTTTAGGTAAAACGGACGTCCGAGCGCAAAGTTATGACCGTATAAAGTTTGATCAATTTACAACCTATATTTGATATGTCAATACGTCCGGCGGGGAGAAGTGGTGGGTGGATGGGAAATTTGTGAGGGCGGTGGCAAATCATTCGGTCCATTCGGTCTTAGTAATCTGTAATTTCGGTTTTCGGTCCGGTCCGGTTTTAACCTTTTGTGCACCCCTAGTTTCAGGAATGTCCAAATCCAAATAGAAAATAGAAAATAGAAAATAGAAATGTGGTGTGTAACTTTAATTAATGGGTAGTTCAGTAGTTCGTATACGAACCAAGTACATTTGGTGATTTTCTTTAAGTTAGTCATATTAATGAAATAAAGTGTATTGAAGGATAAGGAAAAAAACAAACATATTTAATGAGATTGATAAACGAACACATTCTTAAAAATTTATAATTTATAAATTGCATTTAACAAAAAAAGCAGTCCAATAGGTCAGCAAACCGGCCGGACGAATTTTCCTCTCGGTCAGAAAATTTCTGGATTTCGGTTCCGATCCGGTCCGGTTCTGGACCGGTGAACACCCCTATGTTCAAGTTCAACTATATGCTATTGCGATTCTGTGTGTTTCGATTGTTGATGTTTGTCGATTCGACGATTGTTGTATGTGTTTTGACTTATGTTGTCGATTACGATTCTGACGTATGCTATCGATTGTTGATGTTTGTCGATTGCAGATCATATTAATGGTATCACTTGTTGTCAATTTTCACTATGGTGGAGAATGGACTAAAGATCCCACTTTGGACTATTCAAGAAAATTTGTACACACATGGGAAGGGTATGACCCTGACTTTCTATGCTTTTTAGCATTGATAGATCAATTTAAGAATTTAGGATTCGTTGGGTTCAACAACTTATTGTGACTGTTCCATTGGGGAAATATTATCAGATTGAAGGTGATACATGTATTAGGACATTGTTATGCCTTTTGAGTGAAGATTTTTTTGTAATCAATCTATTTGTTGTAGATGAATGTGAAATCGACGAAAAATCGTCTGAAACAAACAAATAGTTACCTCATTTAGGAATTTGTAGTCGAAAATGCTTCACTACCAAGATTTAGATTTAGGGATTGATCGACGGGGTTCGGGAGAAGGGAGATTATGGACGGGGGCTGGGAGAAGGGAGCATTAGGGATTTTTATTATTTTGGGGATTATGGGGATAGGGACGGACGAGTTATAAAATTGGGGAATGGGCGGGTTTAATTGGATGATGTGGTTGCCACGTGGTGTCACGTGTCCAGTCCGTTAATAAAAGGGTAAATTTGATAAGTTTTTGGCTAACAAAGGGTAAATATGACCTCATACTTTAACAAATGGTATATGTGATCATTTTACCAAAATTTTAAGGTATATTTGAGCCTTTTCCCTTGTTTTTATGCTACAATATGGCATTTCCACTCGTTATTTTAAGTTAAAGTTAGTTAAATGTGTGAAATTTATTAGTAGTAGAGCAGCTAAAAGCCTTTTAACTTTTGTTGAGTATTATGAAATTCAACTTTTAAAATTTATCAATAACTGGCACAACAACTGATAAGTTTTCTCTAATTTTTCAAATTGGGATTGATATTCTTAATGTACGCTTGGGTAGAAAAGTCTACTATAAAGAAAAAGAAATGTAACATAGGTAGATGGAGATGAGACGAGAGCCTTTCGAAAACAGTCTCTCTACCTGTTAACGTAGGAATAAGGTCTGCGTGCACTCTATCCTCCGAGACATCACTCGTGGGATTATAGAATGCACGCTTGGCTTGCCCGTCGGCCTATTTTCAGCGCGTCGGCTCATTTTGTCCTAGGACGTCGGCTGTATGTCATTGCCGCAGCTTGCCGTCGGCTTTATTTGATCCGTCGGCTCATTTTGGCCTAGGGCGTCGGCTATGTCATTTGGCGCTTAGCTGGGGCGTCGACCTATTTTCAGTAGCGTCGGCTCATTTTGGCCTAGGGCGTCGGCTATGTCATTGCAACAGCTTGCCGTCGGCCTATTTTGTGCGTCGGCTCATTTTGGCCTAGGGCGTCGGCTATGTCATTCTGCAACAGCTTGCCGTCGGCCTAATTCGTGCGTCGGCTCGGTTTGGCCTAGGGCGTCGGCTGTCATTGCGCAACAGCTTGCCGTCGGCTATTTTTGCGTCGGCTCATTTTGGCCTGGGGCGTCGACTATGTCATTGCGGCAGCTTGCCGTCGGCTATTTTAGTAGCGTCGGCTCATTTGGCCTAAGGCGTCGGCTATGTCATTGCCGTCGGCTATGTCATTTGCCTGCGGCAGCTGGGGCGTCGGCCCGTTTGCCTATGTCGGCGTCGGCTATGTCATTTGCCGTCGGCTGTCATTCTGCCGGCTTGCCGTCGGCTATTTTCGATCCGTCGGCTCATTTTGGCCTAGGGCGTCGGCTATGTCATTGCTGGCTTAGCTGGGGCGTCGACTATTTTGTGCGTCGGCTCGTTTTGGCCTGGGGCGTCGGCTATGTCATTGCCCGCTTGGCTTGCCGTCGGCCTATTTTGTAGCGTCGGCTCATTTTGGCCTAGGGCGTCGGCCTATGTCATTTGCAAGCTTGCCGTCGGCTATTTTAGCGTCGGCTCATTTTGGCCTAGGGCGTCGGCTTTATGTCGGCTGCGTCCTTGTAAGTTTCTTTTCCTCCGCTTATTGATATGCTTAAACTCGGTGGGTAGTCACTTTGACACAGGGTGCGGTCGGGGCCTTGTGCGCAAAGATGGTCGAAGTCCGAGCGCGACGGCGCGGCCTTCGAGGCGGGTTACAACCGCGCGTCTGCGCGGCGTCGTCGGCGTGGACTCGCATTTAGGCGACCGCGCGAGCCGGCGCACGGGAGGCCAGCTTCCGCCCCGCCGCGCCGCCGCGTCCCGGGGCGAGGCGCGGCGCGCGGCGGCGAGATGCGTGGCGCCGAGCGAGCGTGCCACTGGCACGGCGGCCGAGCGCGGCTTGCGTTGAAAGACTTCGATGGTTCACGGGATTACGCAATTCCACGCTGATATCGCGTTTCGCTCGTTCCCATCGATCACGGCCGAGATATCCGTTGCGAAAGTCGTTTGATTTCAAAAGAAGCGCGTCCTCGCCATGAGGCGGTAGGCATATCTCGATTAAGTATTCCTTGGCGCTTTTCGCGCCGGGGTTCGTTAGCGCCGCGCCATCGCGCGCCGGAAGCGGGAGAAACAGCGCGGGAGAGGCGGAATCGCCCGCCAGCGCCCCTGCGTTGAAAGCGTGTTCGCGGGTCGTTACTGCTGCGCGAGTTTCAATGATCCTTCCGCGAGTTCACCTACGGAAACCTTATTCTGACTTCTCCTTCCTCTAAATGATAAGGTTGATGGACTTCTCGCGACGTCGCGGGCAGCGAACCGCCCGCGTCGCCGCGATCCGAACATTTCACCGGATCATTCAATCGGTAGGAGCGACGGGCGGTGTGTACAAAGCGGCGGGCGTAGTCAGCGGTGATGACTCGCGCTTAGGAATTCCTCGTTGAAGACCAACAATTGCAATGATCTATCCCATCACGATGAAATTTCAAAGATTACGGGCACATCGGCGAGGCTATAAACTCGTTGAATACATCGATGTAGCGTACCTCTGGCCAAAATGAGGCAGCGGTGAAAATAGGCCGGCCGGCAAGCCAAGCGTCTGCGACATAGGTCGACGAGCGGACATGCGGCGTCCTAGCAGCGTCGCGGCGACATGGCGACGTCTAGGCCAAAATGAGCCGACGAAAATAGGCCGACGGGCAAGCAGCGGCGGCGACATGGCCGGCGTCTAGGCCAAAATGGCCTTGAAAATAGCCGGCCGGCAAGCAATGACGGCGACATGGCGGCGTCTGAGGCCAAAATGAGCCGACGGCGAAAATAGGCGACGGGCAAGCTGGCGTAGCGACATGGCCGGCGTCTAGGCCAAAATGGCCGACGCGAAAATAGGTCGGCGTCTGGCAGCGTGCGGCGACATGGCCGGCGTCTGAGCCAAAATGGCCGACGGATGAAAATAGCCGACGGCAAGCAGCGTCGCGGCGACATGGTAAGCGACGGCAAATGGCCGACGTCTGCAGCGTCGCGGCGACATAGCCGGCGTCTGGCCAAAATGTAAGCCGAAAATAGGCAGCCGAGGCGAGCAAGCGGCGACATAAAGCCGGCGTCTAGGCCAAAATGGTAAGCGACGAAAATAGGCCGACGGCAAGCCGGCGTCTCGGACTTCCTAACGTTGCCGTCAACCGCCACATCCCGGTTCAGGAATTTTAACCCGATTCCGAGATGCAGCAGCGCGCTATCTGTCGGGTTCCCAGGCCCTTAGATCGACTAACCCGTGCAAGTCACGTTCACATGGAACCTTTCCCCTCGTCGGCCTTCAAAGTTCTCATTTGAATATTTGCTACTACCACGAATCTGCCGACGGCCGCTCGCGGGCTCGCGCCGAGTTTTGGCGACCGCCGCGCCTCTCACTCGTGGGGCACACTTGCCCCGACGGCCGGGTGTAGGTCGCGCGCTTAAGCGCCATCCATTTTCGGGGCTAGTTGATTCGGCAGGTGAGTTGTTACACACTCCTTAGCGGATTTCGACTTCCATGACCACCGTCCTGCTGTCTTAATCGACCAACACCCTTTGTGGGATCTAGGTTAGCTTGGCTTGCCCGTCGGCCTATTTTCAGCGCGTCGGCTCCGAGCGAGCCCAAGCGGCCTATGTTACATTGGGTATGTTGTTGATTTGTAGACGGAGATGAAGAAAAAAATTGAACTGATGTATTGATTCTATAATGAGTATTGAAAATATAATGGACTACAAGGGGCTGGTATTATTGTATTCATATTATAGTGCATGATATGCTGATTATAATGCAAGCTCTCACTTGATACTCCACTTATCTACAACTGGGAGAATTAAAATTGAGGAATACAATGAACTTGATGGACAATGGTGCAATAGATATTGGAGATCTAATATTTTTAAGCACTGGAGACAAACTTGGAATGTCTCCGGTTTCTGTGAGTTGCAATAATCTCCCATTGAGGAGCATTTTTCTACTTTTAATGTTGCCACCTTCTGGAGTTAGATGGTACTCGTCTCGCAACAATGTAACATCTGATGATTTGCTTCCTACCCATGAAACGCTTTCTTTAAGACCGTGAACAAATGACTTCTTGTTGTGATTCTTTTTCTCACCAACTTGCAAGCTGGTAGCTGCACTAGATTGGATGTTGACCCCATAGTGGGTCTGGTTGCTTAAATTGATCAGAAGTAAAGTTACACCAGCCTGCAGAAAGTAAACACCAGTAGGTTAATACGCTGTTTTGGTTTTAGCAGTAGTATGAAGATGCAAATAATGAAGTAAAGATTTGAAGACAATAGCACATACTATGAGACCCAAAAAATGAGAAGAAATTAAGGGGACAAAGAGACACCAAACTAGGTCATTTGATATATGCACAGGAGGGAATCAAGTATAATCCTTTATTTAGGATGATCCATTTTTCAGAACAAAGCAAAATATAAGTAGCATTGTGCATATGTTGAGACGACAACAACAACATACCCAGTGAAATCACACAAGTGGGGTCTGGGGAGGGTAGAGTGTACCCATACCTTAGCCCAGGCTGTTTCCGATAGACCCTCGGCTCAAAATAAACCAATAACAAAGCAGTTTAAATTGGAAAGAGGAGCGAAGAACAAGAGACAGTAAACAATAACAAAAATCGAAGAACAAGAAACTACACGAGAAATACTACGACTAATAGTAAGGAAGGAGCAATAACTACAACAAAACTGCTAAGCGGAGAACAAGAGAAAATAAATAACATAACAAAGAACAAGAAACTAATTGTTCATATGTGAGACATTGGCTGCAATTCTGATGTCCAATAATACAAAGGTTGGTTTTTGAACGGCATGCCAGAGTCAGCAGGTAAATACTTATCCGCACACCAGTGTTTACACCAAACTGAGCAATTTAACCTTGACAGTGAAAAATTAAAGGTGAAAAACACTTTAGTTGACTATGGTTAAGGGATGGCTGTATGTATTGTGAAACACATGCCATGCATTAGTTGGTTTGGTGTAAACTCTGGGTGCGGATAAGTTAATACCGAGTCAGTGTTCCCTCTGGAGAAGAAAAATCAACTAAGGCTTATTCCATAGCCTACGAATGGAAGGAGTGAAACACGTTTACATCTAGCTAACTCTAGTTATAACTTCCCCTGCAAGTTTATAAACCTAAATGGCATATGGTCCTTAGGTGTCAGAAGTTTGAAATAATCCAAAACAACATCAGAGAAGCACTTGAGTATTTGCATCTTTGTTATTGCTAAGAGCATATTTGATGTCTGAGCCTACTCAAAATAATTTTCCAAAATAGTAAGGCATCTCAGATTACATAAATGAATCAGGAAATACACAGCTCTCTTACTCTATCTTTTGTACAATGGGCATAGGAGCGCAAATGTGGTGATCCCTTGCTGATAACATCAAGAACTTCTTTTCCCATCAGTCTATTCCAAAGAAGTGCACTGCGTTGAATTGAAAATGTAAGAACCAAAAGCTTTTGATTAGAAATATAAAAAATTCACAGCCTGTTCCTTTTAATAATCGAAGTCAAACTTGAATAAAGTAGTCAAGCTCCTCACCTATAATAATCAGGATTTGGAACAAACGTTTTGGTATCAAGGAGCCCATAATTTCCACCTATAAGAGTCTGCCTGCAGTATACTTTAGTATGGTGCTTCGCTGCCATCCCAAGCTGATCTAAATACCTATAATCCATGTTGAAGGCCACGCATAAATGAAAAATCATACCACCTGCCTGAGTTATGGTCTCTGGAATTTCTTCACTTGACTGCTAGCTAACACTATAAATCAAATTAGGCAAGAAAATTTACCAAAAGCTATCTACAAAGGTGTTAGACACATTAGGACCTCCACTGTTGTAGGCTCCACCAGATTCTCCAACCCAAGCTGAAGCCCAAGGACCATTCCTTTCAATGGTTTGAATAAGACTGTGGTATGTGTCTGATATTTTATTCAGGTATTCAGGATTTAAAATTTTATCTGCAAGCTTGTGATCGGACCCTGAAACAGAACACTTCTTGTTTAATTAACATTAACAAATTCATCAGCTTCGAAATCTAGATAATACAAGCAGTGATATCACGCTATGTACACAATAAAACATCTAGTTGTTCAGAGTTCTCACATAAAAACCGTTTGGTAATAAAACATAATGGATGATTTAAATTTGTACTGTTTTCAATTTAATTTCTCTAAACTTGAGAACTGTTTGAGGATGATTGCTAAAATTGTCCACAAGCACGTGAAACTGTCCGGTGAGACTAAGATAAAAGAATTTTAAGAACCAAGAGAATAATAGGGTCTTTATCCTTTTATTCTTCATTTCAGATAGTATACATTTATGCTTTCTTCTTTTGTTTCAAGAAAAGATGAATCCATAAGAAGTTAAATTCGACCAGATATAGTGATTTACATATAGTTGACAAATGTGGAAGGAACTGAAAAAGAGGCCTTAACTGAAAGAAACTACATAAGAATAAACCAGAATGATAACTCTCTTTCTAGAGTCTTTTGAGCCACAAAACAATTACACATGAAGATATAGATTGGAGCAGTCAATTTTTTAAGGATGTATATAAAGTATAAGATTGGACCAGTTGTACTTCAAAACTAACATATTACAAAAAAGAAAGCACAACAATGGATCATCTTTTATTTCTACCATGTGAAACACACGTATAAAAACTTCTTTTCCAATGGGAATCTATTCAGTTTATTTTATTAGACGGCGTGATTAATTCAACTGACCAGCCAAAAGTATTTGTATGCAGTTTTTTTATTATCTCAAATGCTCTTATTAACAAAATAATTCAAACAACAGAAAATGGAGGCCAAGCGTCATAAACAAAAACATTTTATATAGCTCCAATCTTAAAGGGAAAAAGATCCGTACTAACTCACCCGGGCCAAGATTATAAATATGATGTGTCAAGGCATTGACAGTGCCAGGCCCTGAAACCTCAAGGAACTTGCTGAACCACCCAGGATCATAGAATCCTCCTGGTGCTAATAATTGAGGACGTACGCGGAAATTCTTATATACTTGGTTTATGAGATTGTGCAGATGGATAACATCTTTTCCATACTGCACAGCATTAACACTTGCAGCAATCCCATTACCACTCAATTCATTTCCTGCACAACCAGAAAAGGCATAATTGAGGAAAGGAACCTCTCTGGTAAAAGGAGAGAGATTTACATAAAGTTGCAAGAAGAAAGAAATATGCCAGAAATTGTACCAAATTCCCATGAGTGTATCTGGTAACCCTTGGCAACAGTGTATTTTATGAAATCAAGGGCATTACTAGAATCCCAGTTTCCTACCCACACATGCCTATTGGTCCGCCGTCTCCCATACAGTGCATTCAAGCCAAAAGTCACAAGTGCTCTGCAGCAAAAACAGTGGAACTCAAATGAACTTCAAGGGAGGATTTTTAGAAGCATGGTAAGTTTTTGACAGTCCTAGAGTTATTTTCACTTTATCCTTTTGGGATAAGCCATAGTCCACGGTATAAAAAGAAATATAAATTTCAAAGCAGAGTATTCTACGTTTTTTTGGGTTTCTCGAAGTTATGGATGCAAATTCAGGATTCAGAAGTAGTGACATAAAAGAGCCATGGATACTAATTCAGGATGTATTTTAGCAAAAGGGCATATCAAAAACTACCTATCTTAATTCACCTTGTATTCATTCATCAATCTTACAGACGCAAATTCCAAAGAAGCGCAGATTATGGCAGATTTTATTAGTGTCAGATTTATGGTTGGTTAGATGTGGAATACTCCAAATTGTCATCAATTTAGACCTTCAAAAAGTCATTCAAAAAGATGAAAGTGGTAACCAAACTTGGAGGAGGGTGTTTCCTCAATAGCTTCCAATTTCCATAGATGGAAAAGGGTAAAAGAAGAAGAAGAAAAAAGTCAAGATTATTAGCCAGGATGTGGTTACATACTTATGGTTGAATGCAGTAGAGAAGTACAGAATCTGCAAGTCTTACCCTGTGTTCTTGAAAAGGCTGTTTAGCTCATCCCATCTATGCATATGTAAGCATCCTTTAGAGAATCCAAACAACCCATCCTTCTGCTTGGTGAATGGACGGCAAGGATATTTCAAGTTGCCTACACCATATATTACTTGGTCTTGTAAAGAACCTCCGAGCCGTAATCTCAGCCCCTTGAAAGCTGTATCACCAATAAATGTAAATCACAAAAGAGTTGAAATTTAAGAGATATAGAGAAAGAAGTCTAGTTTGCTTATCATTATAAGTAGAGCACTTCATATGTTACGGTGAAATGACAGTATAACTAAAAACAGAAACAACTTGGAGTGAAGTTAAAATTATGGCATAATGGTACGTGCAAACCTCGTATAGCATTTTCCAGAAATGGGTGAGATAAATCCTGACAAATCAAAACACATTTATGAACACTGACCACTCATTCCTTAATCAGAAACTTTGATAAGATGTTTATACTTTTGAATATTAAAGAACAACAAGCTAGTAGGAGTTACCAGATTTATAATAGATGCCGAGCCCCAAGGACATTGCTTATAATTACACTTCTCTTTAGGCCACCAATCAATGGTAGCACAAATGTAATTAGCATCTGTCCAGGCAATTTTCGCAGATGTATCAATCATAAGTTCTGTATCTTTAACTATTTGCGCTGAAAATGCAGGGCATAGTGCCAGGAAGATTAACGACAAGGTTTGGAAGTCCATTAGAAGATTAACCTTCACAACTTCACCGCTGTTTGAACCGAGTCATATACTGCCAAGAGGAAGGAAACAAATGGATTAAATGTTCAGAGATTTTTAAAGAGTAAGTTATTCTTTCCAGAAGAATTCATATATAGTAACATTTGATTGGAGAACATCATACAAAAAGTTAGCAACTGCACTTCAGCAGCTTAACAAAGTGATTTATTTTTGCCAATCCAAAACTTCATGGTATTCTCAGGAAAATTTAATGAAGAAGTATAAGATCACTTAGATATTCCAGTACCCTTTTGGAAATTATAAAATGAATTTCTTATTTCTTGGATATAAAATAAATCAAGAACTGTATTTTGACAACTACATGTAGATTAAGGAAATATGAATAACAAATGAGGCAGCAAACCAAATTGCTTTTTCTTGCTCAGATGAAAAAGAACCTTGAACTCTCAGGTCAGTCCAAGTTTAGCCAGATGATGAAACTAATCTACAAGCACAACAGTCATAAAGATAAAGAAGAAAATTTCAAATTTAGAGACTGCATAAATTCAAAACCTATTAAAGACTTTTACTTTTGTCTTTCATAAATGTCTTTGCAATCTTTTTCTTCACGTCTACTTCAAATACCAGCAGTATAAGTAAAGTCACTATGTCATCCACATTAACACAATACACAAATTAACCAAATACACTCAGCAAACAAGAACCAAAGACTACAACAAAAACTCCCTTAAAACTATATACTGCAATATAAAAAGCAAAAGTATAAAGCCATATTGTTGTTACTCTCCAAAAATGTTATGGCATCCGTATCGGATCCTAAAAAACACACTACTTTTTGAAAGGATCCGACGCACACCATCGGCATTTTTGTAGTCTGATCAATATAAATATAAATAACCGAAGATATGCACCTTAAAACCCAGAAGAGTAATATCGTCGAACACTAGTAATACAGCATAATGACACTAATCTGAGCACAAATTCCAACAAAAAGCACAGCGAAAATCTGCGTGTATGACAAGAATAGTGAGTGAAGTGAAATGGGCTGGCCTCAGATTTCTCAGAGATAGCTAAAAATTGAAGCTTTGTTGGGGTGAAGTGTCAGTATCAACTAACAGCAATCATTCATTCATTCGTTTTTGGTAGATATGTAAAGTTAGATTGATTTTACATTTAATATATATTAAATTTTACTGGAATATTTACTTTGATACAAATTAGTTAACTAGCTAATTACAAAATGATTATAATTCTACATAAAATAAGATATATATAATTAATGAAATAATATTGGAAATATTCTATTACACCCCGCATTCGAAGCGGGAGGTTCTCGAACACTGTTACTGGCTCGAAAATCATCAAATAGTATACGCGGAAGTTCTTTGGTGAAGATGTCGGCAATCTGATGTATGGAAGGAACATGATGGACACGAACTTGATCAGGAGTCATTTTTTCGCGAACGAAATGAATGTTCATCTCAATGTGTTTAGTGCACTCATGTTGGACGGTATTGCCGAAAAAATATACCACACTAATATTATCGCACTAGACTAGTATTGTCTTTTGAATCGGACAGTGAAACTCAAGTAGAAGGTTACGGATCCAACAAGACTCAAATACAATGTTGGCAACATCTCTGTATTCTGCTTCTACACTGGATCGGGATAGTGTAAGTTGGCTTTTGGAAGACCAAGATAATAGGTTATCTCCGAGGAAAACGCAATAACCAAACGTGGAGCGTCGGGTGTCAGTGCATCTACCCCAGTCAGCATCAGAATAAGCAGTGAGACTATAGATGTAATTCGAAGTGAAGTGTATCTTGGACGTATCGTAAAATACGTTGGCGGCACGACGTGTTTTCGCTTGACTACGTATGCGAAGCAAATTTATTGCACGACATAGGATATGTCTGGTCTCGTGAATGTGAGGTACTCTAGAGCCCCAGCCAGGCTACGATAGTGAGTCGGGTCTCAATATGAAGGGTCGGAATCAGCATTGAGCTTGGAATTGGTGTCTATAGGCGTTGGCATGGTTTGCAAGATGTCATGTCTGCACGGTCAAAGATCTCTTTGACGTACTTCCTCTGACATAAAAATAGGTCGCCAGAATGTCGATTGACAAAAATGCCTAAGAAATAACTCAGAGGGCTCAGATCTTTCATAGCAAACTCAGAGGAAATGAGAGACACAATGGACCGGCGGAGAGCATCAGATGATGTGGTGAGGATGATGTCATCAACATATAATAATAGGTAAGTCATGTTTGTATCCTTGTTGTGCATGAATAGTGTATGATTAGATCTGTTGTGTGAAAAACTGATAGAGGAAACATATCGGCGAATCGCTAGTATCATGCTCAAATAGTCTGTTTCAGTCCATATAGCGATTTCCGCAACAGACACACATAATCTGGATGAATATAATCCATGAAACCTGTCACGACCCGACCAAGCTCGCGATCGTGCCACTACTGAGCACTTTACAGTATACATCGAGAAAATCAGCGGAACATACATGAAACTTATAAAATAAAACAACGATAATAAAACAACAAAGTTAGCCGAAGTGGCTACCTTCCCGAACGTCATACATAAACGCAAGCTTGCCTCATTTCCTTTACAACCGACCCACAAAATGTGACTACTGCACCTCTAAGAATTACAATCAAGCGACAGGGCTTCGCCATACCCTGAATGTACATAAGTCTACCATATCGTGGAAACCGTACTAAAAGATAAGCCTCGGAGTGAAAAGGAGCTTCTTTCCAAAATCAACAGAGATCCTAAGAGCAAGGATCACCAACCAGGTACCTATAACTGCGGGCATGAACGCACTTCGGCAGGTCGATAACAACAATTTAGTATGGAATGTAAATAAAATGCAATAACCAAATCGATTCAGATAAAAGAATGTCCTTTTAACTCACGAAATCAATCATATATTAACCGCTCATTTTCTTTCTTTCAATAAAATTAACAACATATTCATACATACATACTTAAGGGTTTAATTCATCTTTTTCACATAACTTACATATCTTACATAACATAATCCACCCGTTATGGAGGACTTCTTATTTGGGAGCTTACTTTGATTATCCATACGCGTGATAACGCATCCGCCCATTTGCGGGACACGGTGTACTCATAAATCATGTGGCATAATCCGCCCGCTGTGGGGCTCGGTGTCTTGTGGAATCATGTAGCATAATCCGCCCGCTGTGGGGCTCGGTGTCTTGTGGAATCATGTAGCATAATCCGCCACCGCTGGGGCTCGGTGTAAGATGACGTAACCCTACGGCGAAGGCTCGGGGTAATATGGCGTAATCCGCCATGTGTAGGCTCGGTGTATTTCATAACGTAATCCGCCTATTCATAGGCTCGGTGTATTTCATAACGTAATCCGCCTATTCGTAGGCTCGGTGTGATTTTCCTTACATAACATTTTTAAACCATCTTTTCACTTCTTCTTAAGTCGTCATAACAACTTCCCATAAAGCTATTATAACAACCATTCATTTTAGAGAACTTATGTCACTTTTATTCTTACAACATTTAGGAAAAACGGGATCCAAAGATACTACGTACATACATACTTAAAAGAATCGACGCTTAAAACTTCATAATCCTTAAAAGACAATCAAAGTTCTTAGTCTTCATACTTCATAACATACTTCCTTTAAAGCCCGATTACTTATACAAAAACATATAAAGTTCCATACCTTCCCAAAACCAAGTAATTCATTCCTTAAAATCATATAACTTCCACTTTTAAAATCAATCCCTTTTCACATATAAATTCAAGTCATTTTCGAACATAAAATCCACTTACTTACTTTAAACAAATCAAGACACATACTTTAAATCAAATCTCATAACTTCCTAACCGTTCTACCAACGCCTCTCATAAGACCTAGTAAGGACTTAGACAATTTAAACATACTCTTAACTTAGATTCAACAATGTAAATACTTAACTTCTAAGAGTAGAAGAAATCTTGAAATACTATCACATGGAGATTTCATACGTAGGATCATGTCAAAGAAAGAAGAGGTTCACATACCGCGACGACTAGCGACAAGTTGCAAAAAGGCTCCAAAGTACTTCAACCTATAATGGCCACAATACGTCCATTAACCTCTTAATTCAAACGTAGAATATTCTAAGTGCTAAGTCGCTAAATTCTACGGAAAATCTGACAAAGACCTCCTTTGCTTCTACTCACTTTGCCACCTTTTCAAGGCCGAATACAATAACCAAACAGCCCCAATTGGCTCACAACAATATAGAAGGTAGTCTAGTACAAATGAATAACCAAATGTTCCAATTGGCTCACAATTTGAAGGTAGTCCAATACAATGAATAACAAACTAATACAAACTACAAGTCCAAATTCGCCACCTGAGTTCAACAATACTAATTCTTATCCAATTTCCATTTCAATCCAACTTGGTAGCATAACATAATATCTAGTCGCAACCAATTATAACTACTATAATCTTCTAGTCAATTACATGCGACGATTCTAATAACGATCAAATTGTATTCCAACTTAACATGACTTACTTTTCATTTCAAACTTAAGCTACAAGTAATCCATAATACTTACAAACTTCAACTTAACAACTTTATGCTAGCAACATGTAAAGCTAACAACAACAATATAAATAATCTTGTAACACTTTCAAAGAACAAGATTATACCTCAACGAATTGTAATCCAATCTTCAAAAACCGAAGTTGCTCCTTAGCAACCTAGAGCCTCATCAAGACACCTCAATCCGCTCCTTGAGACCCTTAGAACCACACCAACAACTTTCCTTCAAACCTCCAATCCAAAACCTAGAAAGCCACTAGGTTTTCACTTCGACTAACCCAAAACTAACTTTTTCCGAGATTTTTCTATTGAGATAAGCTTACACTACCCTCAAGAACCTTGGTTTAAAGTGTGGAGTTTAATGGACAAGAAACAAATTTTTTTCCTTTTGAAAGGCATGGAACCCGAGAGCAACCTAGAAGGGTTCTTGAAATTCTTGCAAATTTTTCTAAGTGTTGTGCTCTCTCATGCTACTACTAGTATTATAAAGGGACATGGAGGGTCAAGATGCAAACAATTGGGTGGTTTGGATGATCTCTTATTAAATATCAAGGCTAAGTGGGTCCATTGACCAAGTCAATTATGTCAAGCTCTTCGTGCAAGACTTGTCTTTCCTAACAAGGTCAAATGACTTATGTCCAAGATCAATTCGTCCCAAGCTCACTTAGGGGGTGACACGTGTCGCTCTCCCATTCACAAAATAATACGTTTCCGACAATTCCATAATTAGTTAAATTTTTTTACAAGTCTCAAATTTAACACTCATGAGTTCTTACGTCGTTCTAAAACATGCCCTGCAATTACGGTGTAACATTCTTCCCCTTAGAAACATTCGCCCTCGAATGTTCTTTCGAGTCAAACTTATAATTAGCGACATAGTTTCCTTTCACAACCCGACATACCAACAATGCCACACATGACCCTAATACTCGCACACGCATATCCGCTCATCATAAGCCCAAACGAGGTTACCTTTTCGCATTTCCAACTCCTTCTAACATACATACATAACTTCAATATTATCCGTTCTTAATACTTAAACATAAAATAACCTTATCATGCATACAGATGTAGCGGTCAAGATATACTGATTCATATAGGCGGTTCAAAGGATCGCTAAAAATGGAAACTTCCACCACGCGCGCCACTGCCGTGGATGAACATCCCGCCAGCTATCAAGGCGAAGAACCCGCAATCGATCCTAGACTTTTCTATCCCTCCTGCAACTCTCCTACTAGGACAATCCTCAACATATGGGCCCTCGACGGCCACAGCAAACAGCACCGATGGCGACGACATTCCCACGTGATGCCGCCACACCGCTGTGAACATCGACGGAAGAGGGCCCCATCGCCAGTAACCCATGCGTATACGGAATCCAAGCTCGAGCTCACCAGCTCCCGACTACCCGATCGATCTAACCTCCGCGAAAATCGGGAAGGAGCACTCTGTCTTGGCCGAATCAGACCTAGCTGCTTTGAGGCTCTCCGCCTTGAAAATCACCTCAACCCTCGCTGCCCAGCCTCTTGGCCTTAGCCTGGCTCGGTCCTTCTCTCTCGCCGATCCTCGCATAAGTCGTATCCCGCAATATCCATTCTGGTGAAGGGCTACTCCTGTGCAAGCGGTGATCATATAACGGTCTAGCCCCATAACATAGCGATGAACTCTATCGCCATGTTAGCTACAATAGTATGCGCATAACCGCGGCGAGTCAAACTCCAAGCTATACTCGATAGTCCTCCCGTTCGCCTCAAGGTCAAGAATCTGTCTGCCCGGCTCTCTCATCTCGGGAGGCAAAAAGTGATCCATGAAGGCCTCGTAAACTCCTCCCAAAACACCGGAAGAGCATCATCACCTCTTGAAAGCAACCACGACTCAAACCGGTTCAACGCGATATCGCAGAAGGTAGGAGGCTAGCGTAATGCACTCGTCTCTGAAGCCCTAAGAACTGCGTGGTCCGTCATTGTAGGCTGCCGAATGAACTCCTGCGGATCCTCATCGCACCTCGAACCATAAAACTCGGTGGATGACATCCTGAAAATCCCTAATCCGCAAACCGCCGGCTCAGGGTGGCTGCTCGCCATTGTGCCGCCGACTACTATATCGTCAATAATCGGACCGCTCTCGTAGTCTCTATACTCGCACCGGCCGCGGAATCGAGGCTCGTACACGAACCTCTCGAGCTACCGCCTCTCGCCTTTCTAATCTACGCTGGCGTGAACTCGCCGACCCGCTTACTACCTCGTGCATATTCTCGTGCTCCGACTCGTAACTCTCACGACCATCGCGCCTCCTGCCGCTTTGCCCTTCTCGGGCCCCGTCGCCTTCCGCGAGGCATAGCCGATTCACATACATAAGAATACGCCGAGACGGATCAACCTATTAATACAAACTTTCACCGCACGATCTCGAGTGAGAAGAATGGAAACCAATCCTAAATGTCCTGTAACCTCCTCGATTATAGATGTAGTGCACAACACACCGATAATCAAGACTCTACTAGACACTGCCTCAGACACTTTCCGAGGACTAATCGCTTCGATACCACTTTTGTCACGACCGACCAAGCTCGCGATCGTGCCCTACCTGGCACCTACAGTATACATCGAGAAAATCAGCGAACATACATGAAACTTATAAAATAAAACAACGAGAATAAAACAACAAAGTTAGCCGATGTGGCTACCTTCCCGAACGTCATACATAAACAAGCGGTTGCCTCCTTTCCTTTACAAACTAACCCACAAAATGTGACTACAGCACTCTAAGAATTACAAGCTGGCGGGACAGGTCCGCCATACCTGAATGTACATAAGTCTATCATATCGTGGAAACCGTGCCAAAGATAAGCCTCCGGAGTGAAAGGAGCTTCTTTCCAAAATCGAGCAGAGATCCTAAGAGCGAGGATCACCAACCAGGTACCTATAACTGCGGGCATTTAACGCAGAAATGGTCGATAACAGTGCAAGTATGGAAATGTAAATAAAATGCAATAACCAAATCGTATTCGTATAAAAGAATGTCCTTTTTAACTCACGAAATCAATCATATATTAACTGCTCTTTCCTTCTTTCAATAAAATTAACAACATATTCATACATACATACTTAAGGGTTTAATTCACTTTTTCACATAACTTACATATCTTACATAACATAATCCACCCATTATGGAGGACTTCTTATTTGGGAGCTTACTTTGATTATCCATACGTGATAACGCATCCGCCCATTTGCGGACACGGTGTACTCATAAATCATGTGGCATAATCCGCCCGCCTGGGGCCTTGCATCTTGTGGAATCATGTAGCATAATCCGCCCGCTGTGGGGCTCGGTGCATCGTGGAATCATGTAAGATAATCCGGCCGCTGTGGGGCTCGGTGTAAGATGACGTAACCCGCCTATGTGAAGGCTCGGTAATATGGCGTAATTCGGCCTATGTGTAGGCTCGGTGTATTTCATAACGTAATCCGCCTATTCGTAGGCTCGGTGTATTTCATAACGTAATCCGCCTATTCGTAGGCTCGGTGATTTTCCTTACATAACATTTTTAAACCATCTTTTCACTTCTTCTTAAGTCGTCATAACAACTTCCCATAAAGCTATTATAACAACCATTCATTTTAGAGAACTTATGTCACTTTTATTCTTACAACATTTAGGAAAAGCGGGATCCAAAGATACTACGTACATACATACTTAAAAAGAATCGACGCTTAAAACTTCATAATCCTTAAAAGACAATCAAAGTTCTTAGTCTTCATACTTCATAACATACTTCCTTTAAAGCCCAATTACTTATACAAAAACATATAAAGTTCCATACCTTCCCAAAACCAAGTAATTCATTCCTTAAAATCATATAACTTCCACTTTTAAAATCAATCCCTTTTCACATATAAATTCAAGTCATTTTGAACATAAAATCCACTTACTTACTTTAAACAAATCAAGACACATAGCCTTTAAATCAAATCTCATAACTTCCTAACCGTTCTTACCAACGCCTCCCATAAGACCTAGTAAGGACTTGGACAATTTAAACATACTCTTAACTTAGATTCAACAATGTAAATACTTCTTAACTTCTAAGAGTAAGGAATCTTGAAATACTATCACGTGGAGATTTCATACGTAGGATCATGCCAAAGAAAGAAGAGGTTCACATACCTCGCGACGACTAGCGACAAGTTGCAAAAAGGCTCCAAAGTACTTCAACCTATAATGGCCACAATACGTCCATTAACCTCTTAATTCAAACGTAGAATATTCTAAGTGCTAAGTCGCTAAATTCTACGGAAAATCTGACAAAGACCTCCTTTGCTTCTACTCACTTTGCCACCTTTTTCAAGGCCGAATACAATAACCAAACAGCCCCAATTGGCTCACAACAATATAGAAGGTAGTCTAGTACAAATGAATAACCAAACAGCCCCAATTGGCTCACAATTTAGAAGGTAGTTCAATACAATTGAATAACAAACTAATACAAACTACAAGTCCAAATTCGGCCACCTTGAGTTCAACAATACTAATTCTTATCCAATTTCCATTTCAATCCAACTTGGTAGCATAACATAATATCTAGTCGCAACCAATTATAACTACTATAATCTTCTAGTCAATTACATGCGACGATTCTAATAACGATCAAATTGTATTCCAACTTAACATGACTTACTTTTCATTTCGAACTTAAGCTACAAGTAATCCATAATACTTACAAACTTCAACTTAACAACTTTATGCTAGCAACATGTAAAGCTAACAACAACAATATAAATAATTTTGTAACACTTTCAAAGAACAAGATTATACCTCAACGAATTGTAATCCAATCTTTAAAACCCGAAGTTGCTCCTTAGCAACCTAGAGCCTCATCAAGACACCTCAATCCGCTCCTTGAGACCCTTAGAACCACACCAACAACTTTCCTTCAAACCTCCAATCCAAAACCTAGAAAGCCACTAGATTTTCACTTTGCGACTAACACGAAAACTAACTTTTTCCGAGATTTTTCTATTGAGATAAGCTTACACTACCCTCAAGAACCTTGGGTTAAAGTGTGGAGTTTAATGGACAAGAAACAAATTTTTTTCCTTTTGAAAGGCATGGAACCCGAGAGCAACCTAGAGGGGTTCTTGAAATTCTTGCAAATTTTTCTAAGTGTTGTGCTCTCTCATGCTACTACTAGTATTATAAAGGGACATGGAGGGTCAAGATGCAAACAATTGGGTGGTTTGGATGATCTCTTATTAAATATCAAGGCTAAGTGGGTCCATTGACCAAGTCAATTATGTCAAGCTCTTCAAGTGCAAGACTTGTCTTCCTAACAAGGGTCAAATAACCCTTATGTCCAAGATCAATTCGTCCAAGCTCACTTAAGGGGCGGGGGTGACACGTGTCGCCCTCCCATTCGTCAAAATAATACGTTTTCCGACAATTCCATAATTCCGTTAATTTTTTTTACAAGTCTCAAATTTAACACTTGCGAGTTCTTACGTACGTTCTTAAAACATGTCCTGCAATTACGGGGTGTAACAAAACCCATATGATGCATATATATATTGTTTCATGAAGATGTTTGTGTAAGAAGGTATTTTTGACATCACGCTGATAGATGGGCCAAGACTTGGATATGGCAATGTTGAGGACGATCCGATGGTTGCGGGCTTTACGGCCTGGATAAACATTTCATCATAGTCCACTCCCACCTGTTGAGACGTGTCATCACCTACAAGACGAGCCTTGTACCTCTCAAAAGAATCATCAGATTTATTTTTATGTCTAAGAATCCACATAGAACGAATAATGTTAGCATCATGTGGACGGGGTACTAGGTTCCACGTCTTATTATCAATAAGAGCATTATATTCATCAATCATTGCGGCTTTCCAATTAGGGTCGGACAAGGCATCATTCGGGTTATGATGGACAGGGGAAGGGACAATTGAAACGAAAAGGTTAAACAACCATTTAGATTTATAAATTACGTGCATGGCATGGGTTTTCATGGTCCGAGAGTGTGTCTCGGGGCGCGGTACGGGAGGGGAGTTTGTCGCGGGAATGTCGGGAAGATGATGAATGGCATGGGGTGACGGTACTGGCTGGCCGAACCCCTGTTTGTCGATAGGTGGCTGTGGAATTACCCTGAGGCAGGCTATTCCGGTCCTTTTAGGCTTACTCAAATCACGATATCGACATAGACTCTCTTAACTATTCTTTTTGCAATTAAAGACGCTCCACGAGCCACAACATTACTCAAGCATAATTGCCAAATTAAAACTAACAAGCAGGAAAGTGGGTTACCTGGAGGTGTAGGGAATAAGTGAGGATACTTCTTCATCATGTCATCCTCTGTTTCCCACGTCATCTCCTCCCTGTTCTCGTTTCGCCATAATACCTTGACGGAAGCCACATCCTTTGTCCGAAGTCGCCTAACCTGACGATCGAGTATCGCTATGAGACTCTCCCCATACGATAACCCATCTGTCACCTGGACATCACAAATCGGGTGCACTCTAGATGGATCTCCAATACATTTTCGCAACATAGACACATGGAAAACCGGATGTACTGCTTCCAGATCGGACGGCAGATCTAACTCATAGGCAACCTTGCCTACCCTACGAACAATCTGATAAGGCCCAATGTACCTTGGGCTGAGTTTCCCCTTCTTCCCAAATCTCATCACGCCCTTCATGGGTGACACCTTCAGGAAGACCCAATCATCTACCTCAAACTCTAAGTGTCGTCGCCGATGATCTGCATACGACTTGCCGACTCGGTGACAATAACCGCTCTGGATAAGCTTCACAGTATCCATCTGCTGAACCAAGTCGGCCCGACTAATCGCACCTCTCCCACTCGAACCGACTATCGGTGACTGCACTTCCCCTCGTAAAAGGCCTCATAAGGCGCCCGTCGAATACTAGAATGGTAGCCGTTGTTATAAGCAAACTCCACCGAGGCAAATGATCCTCCCTACCACGAAATCAATAACACAAGCCCGCAAAGATATCCTCGTTGTCGGATAGTGCGCTCGGCCTGTCCGTCGGTCTGAGGATGAAATGTCGTACTGAGACTCACCTGTGTCCCTAATCCCTTCTGAAAAGACCTCCAAAAGTTAGCCGTGAACTGGGCTCCTCTGTCTGAAATAATCGATATAGGAACTCCGTGCAATCTCACAATCTCCCTGATATACAGTCTAGCATAATCCTCGGCCGAAAAAGTCGTCCTGACTGGAAGAAAATGGGCTGATTTCGTCAGCCTGTCGACAATGACCCAAATGGAATCATGCTTCCTCTGGGTGGTAGGTAACCCTGTAATAAAGTCCATATTGATCACCTCTCACTTCCACATCGGAATATTAATAGCCTGCAATAGCCCACCGGGATTCTGGTGCTCAACCCTAACCTGCTGACAATTAGGACACTGTGCTACAAAACCTGCCACGTCCCTCTTCAGGCCATCCCACCAATACACACATCTGAGGTCACGGTACATCTTAGTCGACCCCGGATGAATAGATTAACGAGCACTGTGTGCCTCCCCCAGAATCTGCTGACGAAGTCCTGTCACATCGGGAACACACAACCGACCCTCAAATCTTAGCACCCCGTCAGGTGCTACCTCAAATAGACTCTTCTCCTCCTGAAGCGATGCATCTCGATACCGCACCAGAATCAGATCCTCATACTGTCGCCTCTTCACCTCCTCGACGATGGAAGACTCGGCAACCTCTCGAACCCGAACTCCATTACTATCAGTATCAACCAAACGAACCCCAAGGCTCGCTAGTTGATGTAACTCGCGGACCATGTCCCTCTTCTCTGGTTGTACACCTGACAGACTACCCATCGATCGACGACTAAGGGCGTCTGCAACTACATTAGTCTTCCCTGGGTGGTATAGGATGTCGACATCATAATCCTTATGCAACTCCAACCACTGTCTCTGCCGCAAGTTCAGCTCCCTCTGGCTGAAGATATACTGGAGACTCTTGTGGTCTGTGTAAATATCCACATGAACTCCATATAAATAATGTCTCCAGATCTTTAAGGCATGAATTACTGCTGCTAGCTCCAAGTCATGTGTGGGATAGTTCTTCTCATGCTTCCTAAGTTGTCGAGATGCGTAAGCTATAACTCTGTCGTTTTGCATCAGCACGCACCCAACCCCGACACCTGACGCATCACAATAAACCACATATCCGTCTAAACCCTCTGGAAGAGTAAGAACTGGGCGGTCGTCAATTTCTCCTTGATGGCGAAACTCTCTCACAAGCATCCGCCCACGGAACATAATCGCTTTCGAGTCGGCTAGTCAAAGGTCTTTGAGGCGGAAGCAAACTTCTCCACAAACCTCCGATAATAACTGCAGGCCCAAAAGCTGCGCACTTCGGTGTAGTGGAGTCCGCCAAGTCTTGATCGCCTCAATTTTAGTCAGACAACCCGAATACCATCGGCCCCGATAACATTTCCTAAGAAAGCCACTCGGCCAACCAAAACTCGCGTTTGAGAACTTGGCATACAATCGCCGGTCCCGAGGACTCGTACCGCCCTCAAATGATCCGCGTGTTCTGCTCGCTTGCGAATAAACCAGGATATCATCAATGAATACTATAACGAACATATCCAAGAATGGCTTGAACACCCTGTTCATCAAATCCATGAATACTGCTGGGGCGTTGGTCAACCCGAAAGACATCACCCTGAACTCATAGTGCCCATACCGGGTCCTGAATGCAGTCTTCGGGATGTCTGCCTCTCTAACTCGCACCTGATGATAACCAGATCGCAGGTCTATCTTAGAGAAACAACTCGCACCCTGCAACTGGTCAAACAAATCATCAATCCTGGGGAGGGGATATCTGTTCTTGATAGTTACCTTATTCAACTGCCTGTAATCAACACACATACGCAGCGTCCCATCCTTCTTCTTTACAAATAACACTGGCGCTTCCCAGGGAGAAACATTTGGCCTGATAAAGTCTTTCTCCAGCAAATCCTTCAGCTGGTCTTTCAATTCTTTCAACTCAGCAGGTGCCATACTGTATGGCTGGCGCCAAATCGATGCAAAACTCAATCTCCCTCTCAGGAGGGATACCCGGAAGCTCATCTGAGAACACGTCTGGAAACTCTCTAACGACCGGAACTGACTGAAGGTCCGGTATCTCAGCTTCAGTATCGAATACCCGAACCATATGGTAGATATACCCCTTCTGCACCATCTTTCTAGCCTTGAGGTAAGAAATAAACTTACCCATCGGCGACGCAGTATTCCCTTTCCACTCGATAATCGGCTCACCAGGAAACTGGAACCGTACCAGTCTCTCTCTACAGTCCACATTGGCATAGCAAGACGCTAACCAATCCATACCCATAATCACATCAAAGTCCGTCATATCCAACTCTATCAAGTCGGCTAGAGTCTGACGACTGCCTATAGTCACTGGGCAAGACTTATATACCCACTCAGCTACCACCGAATCACCTACTGGCGTAGCCACCTCAAAAGGTCTTATGGACTCGGGCTCTATCCCTATTCTACCAGCAATATGAGGAGATATATAGGACAAGGTATAACCTGGATCTATCAAAGCATATACATCATAACATGCAATCAATAATGTACCTGTGACGACATCTGGTGACGCCTCCTGGTCCTGACGGTTGGACATAGCATAGATGCGGTTCTGAGGACCGCTGAATCGGGACCCTACCACGACTTCCTGCGCCGCTGGTCCGTGAACACCCTCTCGGCGCATCGCCATCAAGACGAAGATCCAACCATCGACTTCGCTTACCGAGCCATAACATTCCCGCCGCCTCTAGTCGGACAATCTCTCCTCAAATGGCCCTGCTGGCCACAAGAGTAACAAGCTCCCGGAGTAACACGACATCCCCCATAATGGCACTCGCCACATTGACCACACCGAGGTATAGGTGGCCTCATCTCGATCGAACCACGTCCTCAGGGAACCCAAGCCCTAGGACCTCGCTTGCTCCTCAATGCCTGTGACGTCCAGGAAGATGGTGGAGCGCTCGAACCGGTGAGGTGCAAATCCGGTCTCTTGAGGTTGTTTACCTCGAAAACTACCAGGACCCTGTCTGGCCTCTTCTCTTCGCTGATACCGCACTGCCGGCCCTGCGTTCGCTCACACCTGTGTGTATGCTGCACGCGGGCAATGTCCATGCCGATCAAGAGCTACTCCGTGCAACTCGGCCAAGTAATCATCGAGCCTCGTGAGCGGTGCACCACGCCCTCCATGTCTGCTAAAGCGGGTACAAACCGAGCCAATGAGTCAAACTACATTGTACTCCGAACCATCCGCCACTCGCCTCGGTGTCAAAAATTTGTCGGCCGAGCCCTCATCTCGCGGAGGCAAGAAATGGCCACGCCTCGAGAACTCGTCCCAAACACTGAAGCGCATGCTCCCGGATAGTTCCATGAATCATACCGATCCAACCGCAGATCCCGCAGCGATGTGAGCCAATAATACCGACCGTCTCCAAGCCCCGATCACTCTCGCGATCCGTCAGAATCGCTTGATAAACTCGAGGTCATCCTCAGGTCTCGACCCGTAGAACTCTGGTGGGCTGCAACTCAAAAAGTCCTGCAGCCTCAAGTTATCAGCTCTGTGGTGGGCTACGGGTACAACCGAAACCGCTGCCTCCCGTCTATCCTCCTGCCTAGCCACGATCCTGGCCAATAACTGGGCCATCTCCTTGTAGCCCATATCCTCTGATACCACTTTTGTCACGACCCGACCACGGACCCGTGACTGGTGCCTTACCCCGGGCACCCTTGTGATACATCATCAGAGAAAACCAGCGGAAAATAAACTCACAACAAGAACCCATATAGAAAATAAACAGGCTAACCAAAATGGCTACCTTTAATATAACAAAGCTGAATAGTTACATCCTTAACAACCCAAACTATAACAGGACTACAGGCCTCTAAGAAAGAGTAAACACTATGACGGGACAAGACCCCGTCATGCCCCTGAATGTACAAATATCTACAACACCGGGGAGAACCGTACCAAAAGTCGAGCCTCCGGAGAAATGGAGCTCCTGACACCTGAGCAAGATCCTAAGAATGAGGATCCACCACCTGCTCTTTACCATGCGGCATGAACGCAGCCCCAGGAAGGGGTCGATTACACATATGTACCAAGTATGTAAAATCAAAAATACAGTAATAATATCATAAGTTTAAAATAAACCTGAGTCATGGAAGAGAGTCAAAAATACCGCATAATCGTGCCTTACTAACAATGAGAGTAACAAGTATAAACTTTATCGCATAAAATAGAGGCTCATGATCAAACAGATCTCCCGCCCGTAGTATCATTAAGAAATCCTACTCCTGGGACTGTTTCACCCGCATGGGTCCTGTGGACCCGCATAAGGTCATCACCTCGCATGGGACTATTTCACCCGCATGGGACTATTTCACCCGCATGAGGTCATCCGCCTCGCATGGGACTATTTCACCCGCATGAGACTATTTCACCCGCATGAGACTATTTCACCCGCATGGACCCTGTGGGCCCGCATGAGTACAAGCGCCGCACTCGCATCATGGGTAGAAAATCTATGGCATAAATAGTAATAATAATAATAATACATAAATCAGCACATCCGGCTATCATACATAACATAAGCGCTACCGGCTTATCATAACGTAAACGTAAGCAAGTTAAGAATATCTCCTAACTTCCTAATAACATTTCTAATACATCCTCTCATTTTAGTTACTTAAGGCACTACATGTCATTTTAAAAGAAAATCCGGGAGTTTAACCCAAGTACCACGTTCCTTAAACCTTTTAAGAAAATGACTCCTTTTTATGTAAACTCCCAAGATACTAATAACCGTAGTATCAAGTCACGACAACTTTTCAAAACAAGTTACATTTACCTTTAAAAATACAATAGGCTTCTAAAATCAAGTGACTTCATCGCTTTTAAAACCTTAGGCAATTAATGCCTTAAAAACAATTTGCCTTCCACAAATTCAAATCCTTTTACCCGTACTTATTTTACTTGGAGTAAACCTTTCCTTGTTAACCTTTCATAAAGTCAATACAACCAACTTTCCATAAAGTTGTTATATTATCATTATACACTAGTCAAACACATCTCCCTATATCCAAGGGACTTATACTTTTAAACGAAACAAGTTTCATATACTTAAAACAAGTGAAGAATGTCAAATCTTGTACGTCACCGTCTACATGTACAACTACTCATGCTCAAGAGATAAGAAAGCTCCACATACCTCTTCGGTCAATCCACTTGCTAAGTCCAAAATATCGCACGTAATATGTCAACCTATAATGACCATAATACGTTTATTAACTTCTAGTTTCAATGTAGACCTTTCCAATTTCAAAGTTACTAATTTCTATGGAAAATTGGGCAGCATTTCCTTTGTTTCTACATACTTTGCCACATTTTTCAAGGCCGAATTCAATATCCAAACGCCACATTTAAGGCCCAACAATTCAAATATTTCAAAGGAGATTACACACCTAAACTTGGGTGTGTAAAATTCTGCCCCATAAGGTACAACAATTAACTTAACAAGTTTAAAGTAGTTTTTAGGCTACAACATGCTCACATAACCTTCTTAACCAATCCTTTCATATCCAAACAATATTTCTTACATGCAATGAATCTAAGAGCATTATTTACTACTACAAGTTCCTTCTTCTTCACATGCAATACCAATAACTAGCTACAAGAGAAGAATTGTTACCTTAGAGCTTTAGCCAAAATTATTCCAACAACTTTGCTAGCCTCATTTCCAAGAACACCACCACAATAACTCTTACAAGCTAGCCACAAGCTTCCTTCTTACCACACCTTTTTCAGATTTTCCTCAAGCTTTGAATTTCTCTTGGAATTCTAGAGAGAAGTGAGAGCTTTAGCTTTAGAAAGAGAGAAGGACTTGAAAGATGACCAAGTCTTGAAGACTTGGTCAATACATAAGACATGCAAAAATCAGATGGGGGGGGGGGGGGGACCCTGGTCCCCAACCCATGGCCTCTTTTAAAACAAAAGCGGTCTGAAATTCCCACTCAACTCGCAGAACGCTCGGCGCCGCGACCTGCGGCCGGCCACGGCGCTGAAACTCTGCGACTCCCGAGAACATTCGGCGCCGCGCCACGCTTCCGGGCGCGGCGCTGCAACCTCAGCGAACCCTCAGATCTTTCCGGCGCGCAGCCTGCGGCCGGCGCGACCTGTGGCCATCAAACACCTTCGTCTGTCACAAGACCGAACTTGTAACTCCCAACTTTCCTATCGGCGTCCTAGCGGTTGGTTGCGTTGGAAACTAGACCCCACGAACTACGCACTAGGCCTTTGAAACATCTATGAACTGTCAATGTAACGGGTCATAACCCGCCTCAAAGTTAACTACAAACCCGTCCGAAACAATCCGTCAACCTATCTTTCGAAAATTTTAAGTCTTACTCCTTTCGTACGCTCTCACACGTATGGCCAGAACTACGAAGCATAATAGTGTGAGGGCAGAAAAAATGAATGGTAAGATCATTTTTGGAGCAAAACTGTTTGAATTGATTATTATCGAATTTCCTGTCACATTGAAAACATTCAATGCTCTTTTCAAATTGTGTTTTTATGAAAGCACTAAATGAAGAAAAAATTGGGTAGACTTGAGATTTATTTTCAGTTGGAAAAGTCCATATAAAGTTTGAATAATCGTCCAAAAACAACACATAATATCGATGACCAACCGTACTCAAAATAGGAGATGTCCACAAATCACTATGTATGATATCGAAAGACATTAAAGTAGATTTTGTGGATGCAGAAAATGGTAATTTGACATGTTTTCCAAAAACGCAAAATTCACATATAGGAGTCCTAGAAATACAACTGCAATTAATAAAATTATTTTTTCTAAGAGAGCGTAAAATAGGCTCTCCTGGATGTCCTAATCTAGAATGTCATAAAGAAGACGTAATAGCATCAAATATTGAGGGAACTGAGACTGGATTGTTGACGACATTTGAAAAATGATAGAGATCTCTGGTGCTGTCACAACTCATTATTCGTCTCACTGTTGTAAAATCCTTTACAGTAAAACCAAAAGGATCAAAGTCAAGAGAAACCCAATTGTCAGTTGTGAAACGTCGCACGAAGATTAGATTCTTAATGAGTTTAGGGGTATGAAGGCCATTTTTTAAGATTAGTGGTGAATGTGGTGGGGATATGAAGGAACGCCCATAACTACGGATGGGAATGTCTTGTCCGCTACTAATAATAATATTCCGATTTAAATTACTCAAATTGAAATAAGACGAGAGTGTACCTTGTGATGTCATCATGTGAGATGTGGCACCAATGTCCATATACCAATTTTCATCTGGAGTGTTGAGTGACATTGTGCTCATAACTGCCTCAATGTCAGTCAGTACATGAGTCGATGGGGGGGGGGGGGTTATGTTGTGTAAGCCTATTATAGACATGGGCCAAGTATACCAGGTTGGACATGTCAGTTCTGAGGCGGAGTCCACGAATATGTCGTATACGGGCATGGAAAAATGGATTCCACGCGGCCCACAGAGGGTAGACAACCCACGACGGAGGCTTGTGCAACTGACACAGTCGATGCTAGTTGTTTTCGGTCAGCGGGGACTACCCCTTCACGCCGCCGTTGTTGCAGAAATTTCTTTCGACGTGACCCTTGCCGGATTGCCTGCTCCGGCGGTTGTTACGGGAGGAAGCGTACTGTTGCATGTCCTTTGGCTGACAGTTCTGGTTTCCAGATCGGGAGGCTCTATCATCGGCGGAGGACCCGACGGTGGTGTTGCGCTTGATTTTCTGGGTTTCCTCAAGGATGATTTTCGAACGGGGCCTCATAAAAAGAAGGTAACGGTGTGCATTGCTGAAGGATGGTAGCAACACCGTCATAGGATTCGTTCAAACCTGCAATAAGTTGCATGATCAATAGTTGATTAGTGACTGGTGCGCCGACGTTGGAGAGTTGGTCGGCAAGCATATTGAGTTCTTGACAATATGCAGACACATTTGGAAAATCGTCATGATGAACGTCCTTGAACTGATTTTCAAGGTATAACGCTTGTTGAGTTTTGTTGTCGTGGAAAATAATGTCCAAACGTTTCCACGTTTGGAGGGCAGTGACATCGGTCTCAATATGGTGCGCAACACATAATTCAATATTTTGTCGTATATCCATCGAAGGACGACTGCGTCCAAACGAGGCCAGAGTGCATCATCAGAAGTCGAAGCCGATGGTACGTCTGTGGACTTCGGCATGGGAGGGATGATGTGGTCGATAACTCCGTAAACACGATAATGGATTTTAAAAAGCTAAGCCCACGAAGAGTATTGACCATTTTCCATCTCAAGAGTCACATGAATGAAGTTTTAATGTTGTTTAGAACAAGTGTCAGATGGAATTTGGTTTTGTCAGTCATGAAAGAGGAAATTTAAGAGGAAGAGAGATGGAGAATGAGCGAAAAAACTAGGGTTCCGTCGTTGGGAAAAGAGGGGTCTGCCGAGAGAGGTCGGCGGCTAGGGTTCCGACGTGAAAAAAAATGTGGCGACCGAGAAGGTGTATCGGCGGCTAGGGGCAGAGTTTGTAGTTTTAGGTTACTGATACCATAAAGAAATATGTTCCTTGATTTTATCGATGAATGATTTACAATATATATAAGTTTACAAGAATTTTGATGCAAACTAGGTAACTAATTAACCTAATTACAAAAGAATTATAATTTTATCTAAAATATATGAGATATATAATTAATACAATTAGTGAAAGAATATTGGAAAATATTCTATTAATATGTACCGTACATTGGCTCGTGTAAAGTGCCGACAAATAATGATGTCCGCATGGGCGTAGCTCAGTTGGTTTCAGGGTGGTAGATTGCCCCCAAGTAGGCAGGTTCGAGCTCTGACAGCCGAGAGTTTCATTCCTCCTTTGTTGGGGATGACTCTTTGTAGGCACTAAACATTGTGCCTCCCACCTAGTGGGCCGCTGAGTCATGATTTACCTCCATTAATCTCTCGGATCGGGGATGGGGGCTCTGTAAGCGAGGTATTTCGCTTTTTTACTCCCAAATAATGGAAGGTAATAGAGTAGGAAAGATAAATATATATGATGAGGTGGATACGACCATAGTCCAATTATTTTGGTTTGATTCCAATTTGTCTCTTCACCTTAAAGTCATGCCTTTACAGTTTATCTGTGCCAAAAAAGAGAAAAAAATAAATGATTCTGTTCCTATTACTATTATATTATTTGTTGGTTCTATTTTTATGATTTTTTACATCCTGAGTAAGATTTGGTTCGATCGTAAATTGGCCGATCTACTTTTATCTAGAAGTAGTTTAATCAATCGTGATTTGTATAAAAATTCCTTTTAAGCACCATCCGGAGAATGAATGTGATCAACGGAATGAGATTCCTCCCTTTTTAATTAGAGATTCGTATTTAAGCTTTGAGAATGATTTTTTTTAATAAAGAGCAGTTTCGTTAAAAAAATTCATTCTCAAAGTTCAAATACGAATCTCTATTTTTTTTTAATAAAGAGTGGCGCATTACTGTTTTATAGTATCGTTTGATTTATGATGTTATGTGTTATTTAATGTACTTTATTTATCTTATTTATATGTGTTAGTTACTGCTTCTTTTCTCAGAATGCGTTAACATTGCTTATTTGCTTTTGATACCAGCATCTTTATACTATTTTAAATTTTTTGTCCGGACCTGACTGTTTCTCTTGCTTTGCTTGTGCTTATGATTTGTCTTGAGCCGAGGGTCTCTCGAAAACAACTGATTTACCTACCAAGGTAGAGATAAGGTATGTGTACATTCTACCATTCTCAGACCACACGTTATAAATTACATTGGATTTGTTGTTATTGTTGTAAAGAGCATTTTCCTCTTTGATGGCTTTACACGATCAACGGTGGAGCCACCCTTGTGTGATAGGTGTTATTTGACAATCCTTTGTTATAAAATTATAGTGTAAATATGTTTTAAAAAAGTTATATGTATATATAATATATTCAATTTTGTGTGTGTTTACTTATTTATTTTTTAATTTATCTTAATGCAACACAAAATCTAAATTAGTCTGATGGAAAATTTCAGGCACCAGATGGTTACTTAAAAAAGAACACAACAACAACAAAAACAACAACAATTTAGTATAATCTCATAAGTGGAGTCAGGTGATGTTAGAGTATACGCAGACCTTAACTCTACCTCATGGAGATAGAGAAGTTGTTCCCGAAAGACCCCGACTCAAGATCACCAAATTCAAAATAGTTATAAAAAACAGTGAAGAAAATAGGGCAACTATAAGAAAAACATTACCAATCATACAAAAAAGAACACTAATAACAACAAAATAATGCGATAGCCAAAATAAAATAACAACATGCAGTAATAGATACCAAACGGCAACAAGCTACATGGATAAATCTAAGTATTATATTAGACGTTGTGCGCTAGACTACCACGATGCTCGTCCCTTTTAAACGTCGGACAACGCTCAACTACCTACTAATCATCTACCTTGATCCGTGATCTCCATACCCTCCTATCTAAGGTCATGTTCTCATTAAGCTACACATGCGCCATATCCTATTTAATTACCTCTCCCATAACTTCTTCGGTCTACCTCTATCTCTCATTATACCCTCATATTCGTCCTCTCACACCTCCTCACCGGGGTATATAGACTTCTCCTCTTCACATGTTCGAACCACCGTAGCCTCGCTTCTCTCATTTTATACACCACATAGTCCACTTTCACTTTGTCCCGAATATTCTCATTTCTAATCTTATCCAACCTAGTATGTTCACACATCTATCTCAACATCCTCATTTCCACAACTTGCATCTTATCCAACCTAGTATGTTTACACATCTATCTCAACATCCTCATTTCCACAACTTACATCTTATGAACATGAAAAATTCTTGATATATCAACACTCGCTCATACAACAAGGTCGGTCTAACTACCACTTGCGATAACATTTATTTTGTAGTTTATTAAGTATGGTCAAAATACTGATCAACAGAGAACAACTAATTAATTTAGTAAAACCAGGTGCAAACAAAACCACTTTAGTCTATTATTGATTGGTATTGAATAGGATGAAATAGAGAACTCGTGAGATAAAATAGGAAGCTTGATTAAAAAAAAAGAATAGTACAGAGAAGAAAATAGCAAAAGATACCTTGCTGTTGACCACTGATGAGGTAGGTATAGCACACAGTGAAAAAACACAAGGAAGTAAACAAATCGGCTTTTAAAGGTGTGTGAAATGTGTATAAAATTCAATGATTGTAATTAATAGGAATAAGATTTCAAGCATTGAATACTTTGACTACATATCTATTGTATAATTAATTTCATCATACTCTGCAATAGCCACCGACATGGCTAATTTTGTTATACAACTAAAATTAAGATTTCACCTCAAATCTGAATTTTATTACTTCCTCATTTCCAATTTACTTGATTTAATTTCATTTGACACGCACTTTAATAAATAAATGAAAACTTTCAAATTTTATGATTTAAAATAAATTAAAGATATTTGGATGGTTATAAATAATTTCATTTTGCGTAAAAAGTAAAATTTAAAAATAAATTATTATTAAATAAAAAAATATGTCAATCTTCTTGAACGTAATAATTTATTTAATTAAATTATTATTAAATAAATGATTTCAAGTATTAATTTTTTTTTTGGACTCATTTACCATAAATTCCTTTTAATCTCATATAATATCCCCATATAAAATAAAAATTTGGGAATAGGGGTAGGGTGGGGGTAGGGGGTAGGCGGGCGGGTAAGATGTTTTTTTTTATTTTATAAAAGTAACAAAAAATATGAAATAGAAATTTGAGGATGGGTAGGGCAATGGAGTGGGATAGGGCGGGGATGTAAGAAAAAAAAATCATTTTTTTTTATAAAAGTAGTAAAATATATGAAATAGAAATTTGTGGTGGGGTAGTGCAACGGGGTGGGTGGGGTAGGGGTAGGGCCTCCAGTAAGATTTTTTTTTATATTTTTTAATATTTTTTTTATAAAAATAACAAAAAATATGAAATAGAAATTTGAGGATGGGTAGGGCAATAAGGTGTGGTGAGGGGTAGGGGGTAAGAAAAAGTTCATATATATATATATATATATATTTTATAAAAATAGCAAAAATATGAAATAGAAATTGAGGATGGGGTGGGGCAAATGGGAAGTGAGGGTAGGGGTAGGGCGGGGGTAAGAAAAAAATTCATATTTTTTAATATTTTTTTAATAAAAGTAACAAAAAATTTGAAATACAAATTTGAGGATGGGGTAGGACAATGGGGTGGGGTAAGAAAAAAATTCATATTTTCAATCATTTTTATAAAAGTAACAAAAGATATGAAATAGAAATTTGAAGATAGGGTAGAGCAATGGGGTGGGGTTGGGGGATAGGGCGGGGTAAGGGGGAAGAAAAAAAATTCATATTTTTTATATAAGTAAAAAAAATATGACATAAAAATTTAAGGATGGGGTGGGAGTATGTGTGGGTAAGGCAGGGGTAGGTTTGGACATTTGAGTCATTGACTATCATATTGTCGTTACATTTTTTATGTACAATATAATATTATTTTTTGATTAAATATTGCAATTAAATATTTTTTTTAATTAAATTGTAAAGATATACTAATTTTTAGAAACATATGATAGACAAAATATTTTAAATAATTTTAAATCTATTAAAAAGAATATTCTAATAAATTTGCATAAATATTGGTCAAACAGGAAACTGCTTTACTTTTTCGTAAGACTTATAATTATAGCCAAACACCCTAATGCATTTTTCAGAACAGCTTTCTGCTTTCGCACTACTTCTGAGAAACACAAATATTTTTCAAGAAGCTTGGCCAAACATACTTAATTTTAATGTGACTGGGGTCCCACTTCGGGGCACAGTCCTCGAACCCTAGACCAGGCCCGAAAGTTTGTAATTCCACAGGGTCCCACTTCGGAACTAGGGGGAACAAGTGTGATTGGTTTCTCCTCGACAAGTGTGACTGGTTTAAAGTTCAATAATTAATGTACTCTCAATTCAAGTACCTTAATTTTAATTTGAGACTTTTACATTTTAGTAAATTTAAAAAGATTTGTTATATTTATTATAATAACAAAAAGTATTAGTGTGAAAGTTAGATTAAAAAAAAGAAGAGATTAGAATGAATAGGAAACATATATTGAGATGAATGGAGTATTGTGATATAGAAGACTATTAAAGCGAAATACATAGGTACTTCTCATTCAAATTTTGAATTCTTTTACGCGTATTAAGCTAATCATTTAAAATATATTACATCTTTAATTATATACAACTGGAACATATTTTAGATTTTACGGCTTATTGATACTAATTCGTATAACTAAAATATGTGACACATTTTTAATAATTAATTTATATATATAATAAACACTTAAGAACACATAAAAATGTTTTTCAAAATATGAATGGAACGTGTCTCTAATTCGAATATATAAATAAAATATGAACCTAAAGTGTCTCTAATTGGAAACAATGGTCCCTAATAAAAAATTGGTTTCACACATTCTCTTATGCATTTTGGTTCTTTAATGGAGGTCCTCACTATACCCGCTCCCCAAACCCTAGAAATTGGGAAAACAAAATGGAACAAAAATAACCATCATCTTATAATAAGATTAATAAAGGCGTCAGCTTTTGTTTAGAAGGATCACACTATTTAGTTGTTATGGAAATAATATTTCTTTTTTATTTTTCTTGCTAGTGTTGCAAATTAGTGATTACTGTGAAGGTAATTTTGGGGGTTGATGGATACCAATGAAGGAGGGGATGATCAAGAAGGTTCTGGATGGATGCAAGTGAAAAAGGTGTGAACTTTTTGTACATTTAATCGCCCTGTGAATTAATTCAGTTTCTCTAAATTGATTTTTTTTTAATTTTATCTTTAAGCTGAAAAATTATGAAGAAAAATGGAGTTACTATTAGAATATGAATCATCAATAATCACGTTTAAGTTGTGTCAAGGGCCTAAATCAAGAAAGTACCTGATAATCTGGTGTTTTAGGTATTCTTTTGGATATATAATGTATCAGAGGGTTGAACTTTTCTACATTTGAGTTATTTGAGAAAGAGCTAATCATTTTCAATATGTTTTTGAAATTGGATTAGTGGGTTGCCTTAGAATTGCGCATTTTTCTTGGATCATTTAGTGAAGAAAAGTGTGTGAGGCATATCATCAGACACCTTAGAATTGGGCATATTTTTGGATCATTTATTGATTAATTATATTTTTATCTTTAAACTGAAAGATGATGAAGAAAAATGGGGTTACTATTAGAATATGAATCATCAACAACCATGTTTAAGTTGTGTCATGGGCCTAAATCAAGAAAGTGCCTGATAATCTGGTGTTTTAGGCTTCTTTTGGATTGTAATGAATCAAAGGGTTGAACTTTTCTTGAATTCATGTAGATAGATTAGTTATATTTTAGTTATGTGAGAAAGAGCTAATTATTTTCGATATGTTCCTGAAGTTGGATTAGTGGGTTACCGTAGAATTGAACATATTATTGGACCATTTAGTGAAGAAAATGGTGATTTCGCCAGGTTAGTTTCATATTCTTGGACCATTTAATCTATTTATTAATCAACTTGTGAACTTCTTGTGCAGAAGCACAGAAACATTTCGAAGTTTTCGCTGCATGGTTGGGTTGGAGGAGCATCTCAAGGAACTGCTCCTGGCCATACAGACAGGCAGCCTTCATTGGCTGTAAAAAGTGAGGATCTTAAATCTGCTGTTCGGCATTCAAAAGGAATCCGCCCTTGTATTATAAACGATGCCGTAACTTCAGTTCCATATGAAGATGCTGCGATTGTACACGATAAATGTGTAGTCGGTCATGGTAGTACTTCTGTTAGTTCAGTTTTTTCAACAGATTCCAACCAAGGAATCAGTCGGGAACATCCTCAAAGCATTAACCATGAAATCCTACCAAAAATCAAATGGGGTGACTTGGATGATAGAGCTCTAACATCTCATTTTGGAAGTCCTGTCCAAGCAGAAATTAAGTTCGGCGACATACAAAATCATGATCTGCTTAGTAGAAAAACTGATCAAACAAATGATTCTTTTGCACGCACTTCTCCAACTAATCTAGAGCAAAATAGATTGGTTGCAACCACTGAGGATGAAAACCATCAAATTCTCGACTCTCATCCTTTGTCTCCAAATCTGAAGGAGTTATCTTCAGAAGATGTTACTGCTGCTTCTCCTCTTAGTAGAGGACAATGTGAACATACCCAGCTTGAAAAAGGTGACACTTGCAAGTGTCCTGCCGAAAAGGTTAAATGTGCTGCCAGAGAAGGGCCTAGTGGGGTAAGTATGCGCAATGCCGAATCTGAAGAAGCTTGCATGGAAATCCCTGAAGTGCCTACTCTTGATCAGAATATAAAATCAGTGGTAGTTTCCCAGGATCCCGAGTCACTATCACCTACTAAAGGAGGATTAGGAAACATTGGACAGTCCTGTCTGGCATCTTCTAATGAAGAGATTAGGAACAAACGAGTTGATTCAGTCATTGAGGACTTATCAAAAACTAATTCGAGCAGTATTGATGCTGAAGACACTGGTGAAAGTAAAGAAAGGTTCAGGCAACGCCTCTGGTGCTTTCTCTTTGAGAATCTTAATCGGGCAGTAGATGAACTCTACCTACTCTGTGAACTGGAATGTGACCTGGAGCAAACAAAAGAGTCTATTCTAGTTCTTGAAGAAGCGACATCTGATTTTAAGGAATTGAGCTCAAGAGTGGAGGAATTTGAGAGACTGAAAAAAACCAGTTCTCATGCGACTGATGGAACACCTCTTACCATGAAGTCTAACCATCGCAGACCACATGCTCTGTCGTGGGAGGTCAGTACTCTAGCTAGTCTCATCTTTTAATGTTTCAAATTGATAACCTAAAACAGTATCACATAAACAAATCAATCTCTGCCATTTGCAAGTCGAAAAACTACAGTATGAATACATGCAAGCATATCTAAAATATCTGCAGTATCACACAATTTGGGTCTGGGAAGTCCTTAACTATTTATGGAGGAATTTATCTTTTCTTTCAAATACTTCTGAAATTTCCTTTTAATTACGTTTACATATTCTATAATAATTGGATGAACAATCATGAAAGCGCCACCCTCTTTGGGACCATATTGGAGGAAAACCGTTTTTATTTTCATATTTCCTTTGTTGTGGAAGTGGGACTATTCTTGCATGATTGTTGTTCTTAGCGGAAGCAGTATCAAATGTGCTAACCTCTATCCTGAAGTTCTGCTATGCTGATCATTAATCAGTGAAGCAGCACACAGACTAAACTTGACCTGTTTGGAACTGTGTGTGGTGTTTTCATGTAAGGAAACTACAGAAACTCCTGCTGATGGAATGCAGGTGGTTCTGGATTTTACAGTTTGCTGCTTTCCTTCTGTAGTTTGTGTAGGTAATGCCTTTTACATCATTAATAGTCAGTACAATCCTCTGTGGGAAAAGGATGCATAGGGAAATATGAGCTATTTTTGGGAAATGAAAGCTATAGAAGAAAAAACTAAAACAGGAAACTTTCACCAAACCAAAGAGCTTCTCATTCTAAATGAAGTGAGGAACCTCTTCTGACCATTTCTCGAATTTCCTGTATTTTAAATAAGCAACCTTTTCCAATCCTTTTCTTTTGTTTGTGGCAAGGCTTACAAAGAAATATGGTAAACTTCATTTGTGGGCCTGGATAATTGCAGCATCTTTTAGGAGTATCAATGCATATCATGCACACAAAGTCGCATGGATAAATTGATTATCTACTCTGTCTTCAATTTCATAAAATCTGTCTTTCGTCTAATGCAGGTCCGCCGGATGACTACTTCACCGCACAGGGCAGAAATACTGGCTTCATCTCTGGAGGCTTTTCGAAAAATTCAACATGAAAGAGCTAGTTTGTCAGCTACAGGTGTGGAGGAAATGGGACCTAGTTGTTATGATCAACATTGTGGAAGTACTAGTGCTTTGAAGGCGTTTAATGAGAAAGGTGCCAAAAAAAGCTGTTCCAATGAAACATTAGAGAAGAGTAGGAAGCAGAGTAATGCGTTGAATCCTTCCCAGGGAAATTTGAGTAGAGAAAAAAGGCATGTTGATTCAGGCAAGTCTGCTTCTCATGCGTCTAGATTACCTCCTAAGGAGGGCGTTTCCACATTTATCAGTGGAAAGAACAAGAGAGACAATGACAAAAATCTAAAGCTGATGGATCACTTGAAAAGACATTATGAAAGAGACGAAAAGCGAAATGGAAGCTCCTGGAGATCAATGGATGCTTGGAAGGAGAAGAGGAACTGGGAAGATGTACTCTCCACTCCCCACCGAGTTTCATCTCGCTTCTCACATTCACCTGGCTTGAGTAGAAAAAGTGCAGAGCGTGCACGCACTTTGCACGACAAACTCATGTCTCCTGAGAAAAAGAAGAAGTCAGCTATTGACTTAAAAAAAGAAGCCGAAGAAAAGCATGCACGTGCAATGAGAATTAGAACTGAACTTGAGAATGAGAGAGTTCAAAAACTTCAGCGAACATCAGAGAAGATGAACCGTGTAAGTGAATGGCAAACTGTGCGTAGTATGAAATTGCGAGAGGTGATGTATGCTCGGCACCAGCGTAGTGAATCTCGGCATGAAGCTTACCTAGCTGAAGTTGTACGAAGAGCGGGTGATGAAAGCATAAAAGTAAATGAAGTTCGATTCATTACTTCGCTCAATGAAGAGAACAAAAAGCTCATCTTGCGCCAGAAACTCCATGATTCTCAGTTGAGGAGGGCTGAGAAGCTTCAAGTGCTGAAAACTAAACAGAAAGAAGATATGGCTAGGGAAGAAGCTGTCTTGGAACGCAAGAAACTAATTGAAGCAGAAAAGTTGCAGCGCCTTGCAGAGACACAGAGGAAAAAGGAAGAGGCACAAGTAAGAAGGGAAGAGGAGCGTAAAGCATCAAGTGCTGCACGCGAAGCGAAGGCGATGGAACAGATGCGGAGAAAGGAGGTTCGAGCCAAAGCTCAACAGGAGGAAGCTGAACTCCTGGCCCAAAAATTAGCTGAAAGACTCCGAGAAAGTGAACAGCGTCGCAAAATTTATCTGGAGCAAATTCGGGAAAGAGCTTCAATGGATTTTAGAGACCAGTCTTCACCATTTCGTCGTTTTGTGACTAAGGAGGGTCAAGGTAGATCTACACCAATCAGTAACTGTGAAGATAATAACGAAAACAATGTCTTTGCTCCTGAAGGCTCTATGCTTGCTACAACCCAGCATTCTTTAAAACGAAAGATCAAAAAAATTCGCCAACGACTTATGGCGTTGAAGTATGATTGTCCTGAGCCTTCAATCAGTACGGAAAATGCAGGTTTTGTGTACAGAACTGCAGTGGCAAATGCAAGAGTGAAAATTGCGAAGTGGCTTCAAGAACTTCAAAGGCTTCGCCAAGCAAGAAAAGAAGGGGCTGCGAGCTTTGGATTAATAACAGCTGAAATAATTAAGGTGATGTATTACACTTGTGAAGTTTGTTTCACTTGCATTCCAGTTCACAATGACAAATATACTGGTATTAAGATAAATAGTTAGTTTATCCCGTAGGGAGGAACTGCAACATAAAAGCATTTTGACTAAAGAAAGTTCTTGAAAATATTGTGGCTTTAATAGTTCAATTTTCTTTCATGAATTATTTGTTACTAACTGTTTTTTGCATTGCGTTGTAACTAGTTTTTGGAGGGAAGGGATGCTGAGCTGCAGGCTTCTCGTCAAGCTGGTCTGGTTGATTTTATTGCTTCTGCACTTCCCGCATCTCACACATCAAAACCAGAAAGCTGCCAGGTTACAGTCTACCTTTTAAGGCTTCTGAAAGCTGTACTTTCAGCGGCGGTAAACAAGTCTTATTTTCTTGCTCAAAATTTACTGCCCCCCGTCATCCCCATGTTGGCGGCAGCTCTTGAAACCTACATCAAAATTGCAGCCTCATCAAATGGCTCTGCTTCTGCCAACCTGGTCACATGTAAAGTATCAACTGAAAGGTTGGAGTTAATGTCTGAAGTTCTGGATGGTTTCCTTTGGACAGCAGCAGCAATTATTGGTCATGCAAATACGGATGAACGTGCCCTTCAACTACAAGATGGTTTAATCGAGCTTGTAATTGCATACCAAGTTATTCATCGGTTACGGGATCTTTTTGCACTTTATGATAGACCATCGGTAGAAGGTTCTCCTTTCCCTTCATCAATTCTTCTTGGTGTAAATCTGTTGGCAGTCCTTACATCCAGATTCAGAAATGGGTCTTTAGTAACATGTAAAAACTCTCCTACTGTACAAACCAGTAGAATTAAAAAGAATGACATCGAACTTGCTGAAGCTGCGGACTTGAAATCTTCTCCTTTGAGCAATTCCCGAAATGATGGTATATCGGTATTTCCTCGAGTAAATGGAGGTGTAGTCTTGTGTTTGCCGGATGTACCGGAGGATAGCCCCATGGATGGATTTCCTAAAATTAAAGAACATCAGGGTGCAGTTGTAAATGATCTGAGCTCTGACAAAGTTGACTCAGTTGCTGCTAGCATGGAAACTGCAGATGTACTGCAGGAATCTACAAGCAACATGTACAATAACATTCAGACAGACGAGAAGAAATCTCAAGATAATAGTAAAGGTCGTATTGGTGGAAATGGATCAGTGATGAAGCCGGCTGTGAAGTTTCTTCTTTCTGCTATATCTGAGACTGGCTTAGTTTGTCTTCCATCCATGTTGACAGCTGTATTATTACAGGCTAATAATAGATGTTCCGAACAGCAGGTAAATTTTGTGAATTCCTTTAAATTTGTTTGTAAAATCCAGCTTTTAGGTTTTCTGCAGGACGCGGATTTTGTGCAATTTTGTAGTTCATGAATCTTTCTGGGCTTTGTCTATAATTAGGATGTCGTTGACATCATATTTGCTTTCCACTTTATGGTCTTCTTTATTAATTCTCTATCATAAACATACAACATTGAATCATTCTAGTACCAGGAAGTAATTGCTTGAAACTCTTCCTGTGTTAACATAAAGTTGATCGGTTCTAGCTTTATAAAAAGTAAGCTGAAACCTAACCTTGAGTTTACTTGTGATCATAGTCTGCTTAGCTATGTGTCCACTGCAGATCTGATTGCCTTTCTTTGCAGGCCTCCTATGTCCTCCCATCCAATTTTGAAGATGTGGCAACTGGTGTATTGAAGGTGTTGAACAATTTAGCATTAATTGACATATCTTTTATCCAGAAGATGCTAGTAAGTTAATTTGCAACTATTATATCAACTTTCTTTTCTAAAATTTTTAGATGCTAAAAGGAATTCTTTATTCTCTTTGCTGGATCACAGGCCCGACCAGATCTGAAAATGGAATTTTTTCACTTGATGAGTTTTCTTCTCTCTTATTGCACAAGCAAGTGGGGCACATCAACTGACCAGGTGACTTTCTGGTGCTTTTGCTTTCATGTTTGGCCTTCATATTGAACATCTCACGTGCTTCAATGAACATAGAGAAGTGCTGCTTAAGTGTTTATGCTAGTCTCCAAAAGCTAGGGCCTTACTTAAACAGGGGGCTAGTCTTGGAAAGCCACTGTGTCTTTTGGTTGGAGAGAAGTATAGTACAAGAAAAAGATCCTCACGAATTCCCATATTTTAAGCTGAAAACTGGTCCATTTGCATTTGGAAAGAGATCCTAACTCACATTTTCCTATCTTTTAAGCTGCTGCGGTATAGGACAAAATGTCAGTATATCACTCCATGGTTGTCTGCGTTTCTCAGGAACACCAACTTTACTTATAGATTACATTTCTCTAGTAATGGAGTATAGTTTACAACAACATGCCCAGTGAAATCCCACATCGTGGGGTTTGGGGAGGGTAGAGTGTACTCAGACCTTACCTCTACCTAGGTAGGTATAACGGTTGTTTCCAAGAGAACCTCGGCTTAAGACAAGACATACGCACAAGCAAAAACAAGAGAAAACTGTCAGACCCGGTCAAGAAATTTAAAGCAGTATAAAAATGCCGGTATCAAAAGCGAATACACAATGCCTTTAAAACATTGTGCCTCCCACCTAGTGGGCCGCTGAGTCATGATTTACCTCCTTCATCAATCTCTCGGATCGGGGATGGGGGCTCTGTAAGCGAGGTATTTCGCTTTTTTACTCCCAAATAATGGAAGGTAATAGAGTAGGAAAGATAAATATATATGATGAGGTGGATACGACCATAGTCCAATTATTTTGGTTTGATTCCAATTTGTCTCTTCACCTTAAAGTCATGCCTTTACAGTTTATCTGTGCCAAAAAAGAGAGAAAAATAAATGATTCTGTTCCTATTACTATTATATTATTTGTTGGTTCTATTTTTATGATTTTTTACATCCTGAGTAAGATTTGGTTCGGTCGACAGCCGCCGTCAGATCTACTTTTATCTAGAAGTAGTTTAATCAATCGTGATTTGTATAAAAATTCCTTTTAAGCACCATCCGGAGAATGAATGTGATCAACGGAATGAGATTCCTCCCTTTTTAATTAGAGATTCGTATTTAAGCTTTGAGAATGATTTTTTTAATAAAGAGCAGTTTCGTTAAAAAAATTCATTCTCAAAGTTCAAATATGAATCTCTATTTTTTTTTAATAAAGAGTGGCGCATTACTGTTTTATAGTATCGTTTGATTTATGATGTTATGTGTTATTTAATGTACTTTATTTATCTTATTTATATGTGTTAGTTACTGCTTCTTTTCTCAGAATGCGTTAACATTGCTTATTTGCTTTTGATACCAGCATCTTTATACTATTTTAAATTTACTTGAGTTTAAAAAGTAAGCTGAAACCTAACCTTGAGTTTACTTGTGATCATAGTCTGCTTAGCTATGTGTCTACTGCAGATCTGATTGCCGGTATAAAAATGCCGGTATCAAAAGCGAATACACAATGATAGCACATTCTGAAAAAAACCCACTAACTAACACAACAGCAGAAATCAAACTACAGAGGACTATAAAATAATACTACGCCTCGTATGATATGCTACGCGGACTTACAGTAATAACACTATAACTATCTGTCTGTAAGCGTAAGTAGGACTACACTCGACTACCTACTACCCTTCTACCCTAATCCGTGTTCTCCACAACCCCTATCTAAGGTCATGCCATCAGTAAGTTGCACTGTGCCATATCCCATCTAATCACCTCTCCCCAATATTTCTTCGGCCTACCTCTACCCCTCTTGAACCCGTCCATAGCCAACCTCTCACACCTCCGTACTGGGACATCTGTGTCTCTCCTCTGCACATGCCCAAACCATCTCAATCTCGCTTCCCGCATCTTATGCCACTCCCACTCTGTTTCAGATATATCATTTTTAATCCTATCCCTCCTTGTATGCCCACACATCCATCTCAGCATCCTCATCTCCGTCATTCTCATCTTTCGGATGTGCGACGTCTTGACTGACCAACACTCCACCCCATACAACATAGTCGGTCTAATCACCACCCTATAAAATTTGCATTAAAGTTCTGGTGGCACCTTTTTATCGCACAAGATTTCATATGCGAGCCTCCATTTTATCCGCCCTGCCCCAATACGTTGTGTGACATCGTCATCAATCTCTTCATTCCCTTGGATAATAGACCTGAGGTACTTGAAACTTCCTTTCTTGAGTACCAAGCCTCACCTCCTCGTCCGTCTCAAGCTCGCTCCCGTTGCTGAACTCCCGTTGCTGAACTTGCACGTAATGGAGTATAGTTTAATATAAGAAAATTCAATGTTCGTAGAAACATATTGCGACCGTTGAGTAAAGACAAGACAAGGTTTGAAGCTTTTACTCTACGAAGGCCTGAACTGATACTCAACACTATTAACAAATTTCTCGGTTATGTAATTTACCAAAAAAACAAACTTCTCGCTTATATCATCAAATGTGTCAGCGGGTTGAAATTGGATAGACCTTATTTTGTTTGGAACCTTCGGTAACTTGTGACGTGACTGAAGCTGAGTGATCCAAATAGCAAGTCTGCAATCAAACAGCCATCTGAACTTCTCTGATTAAGATAGATGTTGAAATCTTATGGCAAAAGCTTGAAAAGACATTACACTCACGTAAAATATGAAAGCTCTTAGACATACAGGGTGTACAGCAAAAATGGATCCTGGTGATTGGCTGACTCACTATTGTAGCGCTGTCCATAGGTCAGTTAAAAAACTATTGTAGCAGTGTCCCTAATTACCATTAGGAATAGAATGAGAATGTTCCTCGAATGGTTTTTGATTTTTTTTGTTGGGCTTTACTGTCTTCACATGCTTTCTGGTTTATTTGCTTGTTGACAGAGTACAGAACTGATTATATAGTCTACTGTTTTGTGTCTCAGATCGGTTTGCTGCTGCTAGAATCATTGTCGCTTCTTGGTTATTTTTCATTGTTCCATCCTGAAAACCAAGCTGTTCTTCGATGGGGAAAGAGCCCTACTATTCTTCACAAGGTGCGTATATCTTTCGTTCAACTTAGACTTCGCCTAAAAAATAGAAATTTAATTGTGGATTGTGTGAAACAGGTTTGCGATCTTCCTTTTGTGTTCTTTAGTGATCCTGAGTTAATGCCAGTGTTGGCGGGTACCATGGTTGCTGCCTGCTTTGGATGTGAGCAGAACAAGGATGTCATTCAGCAAGAACTAAGCACTGATATGCTCCTTGCTTTGTTGAAAGCCTGTAGAAGTAGTCTTCCCTCTGTTGATTCTTTTACAGTACCTAGTAATCAATTACTAGAGGAGGCTGGTGCATCTGCTCAGCTGGGTCCTGAATCTAAAAACCTTCAAGTTGATGTCCCACTGAAGTCGAACCGCAACAGTCAACGCAATGCTCGGGTCCTCGCCCAGAGAGGCGGTCCATTGCCGACTGCTAAAACTGCCAAGATCCGAAGCTTAAGAGAGAACAAAGTGGTGAAGCCTTGTGAAGGCAAGAGTCTGAAGAGCCATTCATCTGTGCCAGAGAGCACTGCTGCATGGATGTTGCATTCTAGACTATCTAGTGACGTACTTGATAAAGCAGAGCAGTTTTTTGCTGCAGTCACCTGCAATGAGAATGGAGAATTATGAATTTACTTACTGTATAGCTTTAAGATGTATCCATTTTTTGAGTGCTTAATGCCAAATAAGCACGGTATATGACACTGTAATCTTCTTTACAGTGAGATACTGCTGGTTATTCGTCCGGAATTGCTCAAAAAGAACTTGCCCATCAAAGCTTATAATACTTCTGTGGCAGTTCAAAAGCTTAGAACTTCCTTTAGGTTCTAATAAGATAGTTGCATCAACTGTTACTTGATTTTAGTGATCTAAGGCCTGGTCTGAATCTTAATCATTCAGATTCAACCCATTAAGTGTTGCATTTGTTTTGAAGATATGAATCTTAATAATTCAGATTCAGCCCATTAAGTTAATTTGTTTTCTTTTCTTATGAAACCTCTTAATGGGTCTGAATGAACCAGTAACAGAGTCTTAACATCATTCAAATTTATTTTAAGATAAAAAAAATTACAAAACCTTTCACGACTTTTCTTCTCAACAAAATTTTTACGCATCTAGCTATCATTTCTCAACTAAATATTATCTAGAACTCTTGTTGCCGCAAATATTAATTGATTAACTGTAACAATAAAAAAAATTGAATCTATCAAAAAATTTGCTTGAAATCTTTTGCATCTTTATCCATTTCATGATCTACTTTGCATCAGAAAAGTTAAATATGAGTGGATCCATCTTATCAATAAAATCTTTGTGTTCATTTCTCAATCTTTGAAAGATCACACTATATAATTTATGAATCTTGAGACAATAACAAGGAATTGAGAAAAAAAATTGAATACTGCGTAACCCTCTAATCTAATTTGGAACTAAATACAAAATACCAAGCTTCAAGAAACAATAGAAACACTAAGAAATTGTGTCAAGCATTAAAAAGTTCTCCTTTTAAAAAAAATATCTTATTTTAACAAAATTTCTTACTAGAAAACATCTCACCAATAACAACTCTCTATGAATCACTTTCAGTTGATAAGAGAAAAGTACCATTTTAATAAAGCACAAATTCTTAAAAATTTCATGTTACTTTGTTACAATAATTTTTTATATTAGCATAAATTTTATTTGCATTCCAGATAGTTCAAATTTTATCCATATAAAAAAACAACAAAGGAGATAGTACAAAATTTTAATCACAGAGAGATATTCAAAATATTATTTTCTATCAAAAAATAAATTTATTTTGCAAAAATGAAAATTTTACAATATTTTTTAAATATTGTGGTTAATTTCATATGCACATTCAGATATTGAAAACAAACAAACTTAATCATTAAATTTAGAAGCATAATCTTAATATTCAAATATGTATTTAAATTCACATGTAGATCTTAATGCATCTTAATATTCAGAGATCTTAATCTTAATGAAAACTAGTGAGGCCTAAGAGTGATATTATTGCGCTACTAAATTCCTAAAGCCACTTTCCTCTTTGTCCTAAGAGAGCTTTTTACAACCAGAACTTCCTATCTCTGAAATAAACAGAGCACTTATGTAAATAATGGCAAGTGGAGTGTCTGATAATCATCATCTGCCAACTGAAGAAATTTTTGAGGCATGATGATGGTGCAATTCATTAGCTTGTAATTTCCGTTGCCTATCCAGTGTACATATTACATTGATTCTTTATTAGACTAAATAAAATGCCCGCTTAAGTGATGGAATAAGCTACACAAGACAAAACTTTGCAAAGGTGGTGCCTCAACCACCATATCAATGGTTTATGTAGTGGACATACAAGGTCTTCTGTACCTCAAGCCTTTCCTAGAATAAATCGGATATATACAAAATTGAAACAGAGTAGCCTGATATACAGCAAAATCACTTGGAGAATTTCCCAAAATGCGCCCCAAAGCATTATTGGTTAACCAATTCGGATCGGATAATAAAATAGATCACGTAAGTATCCAGAAACCTCACATTTCCGTAGTTCTTCAAGAAAACAATGTACTTACATCCCATATATTTTACAGTTAGTTCTCGTCATGACTGAGGTAAGCTCTGTGCAGTGGGCAGCACGTCATTATGACACTTCTCACCCAAGACATCACTGGTGCTAGATTTCAATTTTGAATTTCCTCGTTCTTGACTTGCAGTGCTAATAGAATATGCACTTCCAGGAACATTCACTAGAAGTTCATCCTCAACCTTGTTCTCTTCAATATCAGAATACCGTGAACCCTGAGATAAATAGCAATATAGAAAAAAGAACTTATACAATAGTAACAGCATATAATGCCAACCCAGAACCACGTGCCACAAATAAGATGGTCACATCAATAAGGCAAAGATGATTTAGAGGTTAATTAATATGTGGATATATACCACTCACTGGGATAAATATATGTACTATTCCGCCATTATAATTTCCACAGATCTTTCTGAAAACGAAAATCTAGCTGACGACAAGAGAATTTTAGTGATGGAGCATATAAGTCAATACAGCTACGCGTTAATTAACCAGCAAAATCTAGAAAAGCACACCTCTGGTTCGTTCACTTTCTGCTTGGATTTCTTAGTACTTTTGAGGTTACTGATGATAGCGTTGAGTTTCTTCTTTGCCACAAGTCTAGCCAAACGCCTTTCTGAATGTTGTGCAACAGTGACATCAGCATGACAAGCAACACATAGAGTCCTCATGTTCTCTAGCCTACATTCACCTGCAAGAATTGCAAAAGATAAGAAAATAGGGGTGTGGATTTTCAAGAGAAAAAGCAGACGAAAATGAAGGGCTACAGTGGAAAGAGGTTGACCCTTGAACAAAAAATTTGCAAGAAGGAAGAGTGTCTCTCATCATTTACCTCCCCCACTATATACAGGTATAATGTGATCTGCATGCCATGCATTGCCATCAATAGGATCCTGAACAAGCTTTTGAAATCTGCCAGATACAAACAATTAGTTATTCCAGCAAATACATAAAACACTGACGAACAGCAAAATAAAGTTGATAGTTCTTTTGTGTTATTTGCCCTACCTCTTCCACCCTTAGCAAATTTTCTAGTTTGTCCAACACTAATGTGATGTAGGTAGGGCTGTTCAAAAATCGGACTGGACCGGAAAAGATCGGACCCAAGACAACCGGTCCGGTCTTCGGGTTGGATTTTTTTCCGGGTTCCGGTCCGGCCTGGTCTAAACCCGAAATAACTCGGGACCGGACCCGGTTATAAATTATATCTCAGATTTCATTTTTATATATAATGACGGCTATGCTAATGACGCCTACAATTAATATATCTCTGATTTCATTTTTATACAACTCAAAGCTCTTGTCTATAAATTATAAATAGCCTACTCATTTTTATAAATTATATCTCCAATTCTTCTGTCTACTCATTTCCCAAACAACTCTACACGTCTTCTAAAATGATATCTCCATTTTTTATAATATCTACACGTCTTCTGCAACATAGTGAAAGAGTTGTATACAACATAGTGAAAGAGTTGTATTAATTAATATATTATACCTTCACTTTTATTATTTTGTTTGTTTATTATTATTATTATACAGAATTGGAAAACTCTACTTTGAATGATGGTGATTGGTGAATTAGAAGTTGTATTTGCTTCATGCAAAGTAATGAAAAAGGTAAACGGTCAATCATCTAATACTATATAACGTAAATATTAACTCCTCGTGATTTTTATTTGATATTAAATTTAAACTAATTAGTTTCTTATTGAAACGTTTTATTGCAGATTGATGTTGATGGTGTAAGGATTTCATTAGTATCATTATTGTTCAAGATTTGAGGATTTTTTTAAATTATTAATAGCCTTGGATTCAATATTTCTAGTAATTTAGTTTCGGGATTATTTTTGGACATGAAGTTGTAATTTACAACTTGTAAAAGTGACTTAGTTCTTATTTTCTTATACTTTAATTATATTTTTTGGATATCTACTGCCCATGAACCGTATCCGTATGGTCCGTAGTGATAAATATCCAAGTACTTTAAGCTTCAATACATAAATTTTGATCAAATTTAAAAGAGATTAAATTAGTCAAATTACTTCAACGTACCAGATTTATAACAAAGCTAATGCAAAGCAAATTGAACTTTCTTTCGAATCGGTCCGATCCGGTCCAGGACAGATAATTGCCGGCCCGTTCTTCGGTCTTCCATTTTATAATTTCCGATCTTCGGTCCGGTCCGGGTTTGGACCGGTGAACAGCCCTAGATGTAGGGGGGATTTTTTATCAGGTAAAGGTATTTTCATTTATAAACATGGACATAAAGCAGACCGTATACAAGGGGTATACCAAAAGGTAAAGAATTTGCACAATATGATTCTCTACAAAATCCACCCATTATTCTATACAACTAGAAATTTTATGGGTACACCAAAAGAAAATAAGAGATCGGAGGCTACTCCTCAATTGACTAAAACTCGACTCTACCCCGTCGAAACCTCTCCTATTTCTCTTTCTCCAAACCCCCCACATCAACGCAAGAGGCACCACATTCCATGCCTTACGTCTTCTCCTCCCCCTCCAACAAAACATCAAATCTTTCACAGTTCTTGGCAAAGCCCAAGAAGTTTCAAACCACCGAAGCATATCCCACCATAGCCTCACGGTTAACCACAATGTAGAAGAAGACGATTCACGTCCTCACCCATTTCCTTGCACATGTAACACCAACTGACACAAAGAACCTTCTGCTTCCTAAGACTTTTCGCCGTCAAGATCACCCCTGTAGGGGCTAGCCAAGAGAAAAAACACACCTTCCTAGGTACCTGTGGTATCCATATTGCATCACATGGAAACACATCATCCTCTCTAACCAAAAGTTTCTCATATAAAGATTTAACAGAGAAAACTAGGGATGGCAACGGGTAGGATCTGGACCGGATCCTACTAGATCCAGATCCAGATCCGTTTTACATACATGTATCCATATCCATATCCAGATCCATAGGGTCCATAAAATCATATCCAAATCCAGATCCATCAGATCCACGGATTGGATCTGGATCCAAATCAAAGTGACTAATTATTAAGTTATACCTTCTAATCAGTCCAAATTTTCTAGAAAAAGAGTCAATTTAATTTAACGAAATCATGGGGAATGCATCCGTAAATTAGGACTAAATGACATTGTTGACAATTGTTTTGGCTATTGCGGTAGTGAGAAACAATCCTCTCAATACCTAAGCTACTACATAAGTATCACATAAATGATTAACATAATGATTAAAGAATAACACGCAAAACATGTCTCAATTAAAATAATAATGGCCTTCGGCCCTTTGAATACAAAATAAAACTAAGATTACAAAGGATTCGGTGCCATGATGTATAAATAATAAATGTATAATTAATTTAATAAAAAACAGATTCACGGGTCGGATCTGGACCGGATACGGATCTCAAAGACAAGATCCAGATCCAGATCCGATCCATCATAAACGGATCCGGGTCCGATCCGGATCCGTCGGGTCCAAACTTTAAATATCCATATCCTATAAAACGGATCTGGATCCACCGGATCCGGATCGGGTCCAGGATCCATTGCCATCTCTAGAGAAAACTCCATTATTCTCCAAACCCCACCATAAAGCATCAAGGTTATAAACTGGATTGACTTGCCTATGTAAAAGATCCAACAATCTTTGAAACTCAATCACCTCCCAATCGTGAAAGTCCCTTCTAAATCTCAAATCCCAAAAATTCTCTCCACCTTGTATCCCCCTAATTTGCTGGACCGATAAGTTTTCTTGACATGATATTCTAAACAAGCTCTGAAAATCAATTTTCAATAAGTTATCCCCACACTCCTTATGCCCCCAAAAATTCATTCATTCCATGTCCTACCTTGATTGAGATATTTGCACTAAAATCATCCTATCCCTTCAAAATATTCCTCCACAATCCGCACCCAAAAGGCATATTGACATCTCTAGTTCTCCCTCCCCTTTCATTTCCCCATATTTATCAACTATCACACCTCCTTAAAAAGCTTGTACCTCTCTCACGAATCTCTAAAGTCATTTGCCTAGTAAAACTTTGTTAAAAACCGCCAGATCCTTAATTCCCAGCCCTCCCATTTTTTGGGAGATGTTACAGTCTTCCACCGCAAACTTCTTTGCCCCATCCGCCGCATCCCAAAGAAAATTTCTCTAAAATGTTTTTCCAATTTATCAGTGATCGAAACTGGAGCATGAAACAAAGACATGAAATAAGTGAGAATACTCGATAAAGTGCTCTTGATAAGCACTTATTTCCCGCCTTTAGACAAATATCTTTTTTGCCACCTTGCTAACCTCGTCTCAACCCTCTGAAGAACCGAGTTCCACACTGTAATATCCTTGTTTGAAGCACGTAGCAACAATCCAAGATAGGTTGTCGGGAGAGACCCCAATTCAGAACCTGAGCAAGCATCTCAATGTCATCCACCTCCCTAACTGGTATGATCTCATACTTTGATTTTAAGACCTGACACCACCTGGAACTAAGTAAGCACTTGGCCTAAATAATCCAGTTGATTCACATCTGCATCACAAAAAACCAAGGTATCATCCGCAAACAACAAGTGAGAAACTGATACTAACCTAACACCCTAACTGATGCATTAAAGCCCCTCAAAAAACCTCCGATGACATCTCTGTCCATCATCCTGCTCAAAGCTTCCATAACTAGGATGAACAACATCGGAGATAGAGGATCCCTTGTCTTAACCCCCTCGAACTCCCAAAAAAACCCACATGGATTGCCATTCACAAACACTGAGAATCTCACTGAGGAAATACAAAACTTGATCCACTTTCTCCACTTATTCTCAAATCTCATTTGAAGCATGATGGAATCTAGAAAACTCCAATTCACATGATCATAGGCTTTTTCAAGATCAAGCCATACCACACATGGCACACCTTGCTTCCTTCTCGAATCCACCACTTCATTCGCTACCAAAACTGCATTCAAAATCTATCTAAGCTCCACAAAAGCATTTTGTGAAATGGAAATAGTCTCATCCAACACCTTCTTAAGTCTAATGAAAAACAACCTAAAAGGTGATCTTATAGATGCTTCCAACTAAACTAATAGGTCAGTAGTCTTTCATGCACGAGGCTCCCTCCCACTTAGAGATAATGACAACAAATGAAGCATTCAAACTTTTTTCGAATTCATCTATTTCCTAAAACTCATCAATAGTATCCATCACATCAGATTTGACCGTATTCCAGCAATGTTGGAAAAAAGCCCAAAGAAAAACCATCAGGTCCCGCGCAACTCTCCACCACCTTTTTCACCTCCCCCTCCTGGATTGCCCTTTATAGCCACTCACACTCCTCCCCTCCAATATGATTGAACCCTAATCCCTCCAACTTAGGCCTCTAATCTATTTCCTCCTCAAACAAATCCTTGTAAAAATCTACAATTACTCCCTCTACTTCCTTCTCCCCCACATGCACCACCCCATTAACCTCCACCGATTCTATGAAATTCCTTTTCGCTATCCTATGGAAGAATTTAGTATTAGAATCCCCCTCCTCTAACCACAACGCCCTCAATTTTTATCTCCAGCTAGTCTTTTGGGCCAATGCCAAATTAGCTAACCCCTTTTCAATCCCTCTTTCCTTTCCTTCTCCCTCTCTTCTAATTCCCTCCACACTTCTACTCTCTCTAACTCCCCCACTTCATTTATAATCTCCCTCATCTTTAACTCTCCCCTACCATCTCAACTTATTGGCAAGCCTAAAAGAAGGCCTCCCCTCCACCATCCAGCCACTCTATCCCTAAAATCTGGTACTCGTAGCCACATGTTCTCGAATCTAAAAGGAAACCTCATCCGTCCTCGTCTACTACCATCCAACATGATAGGAGAATGATTTGACACCAATCGCGGGAGATGAAACTGGATCACATTGGGTGTCAACTCCTCCCAAGAAGTAGACAATAAAAACCTGTCTAGTCTCGATCCAGAAGTTGAATCCTCCGACCTGGACCAAGTAAACGAGGCCCCTGTCAAAGGCAAATCAATAAGGTGGTTATCAATAAACTCTGAGAATTCCTCCATGGCCCTGGACACCACTCTACACCCCATCCTCTCCTCCAGAAATCTAATAGTATTAACGTCCCCACCTAACAACCAAGGAATTTCCCACCTCCCCAACCCATCTCCTAATTCTTCCCAAAATAACTCCTTTGACCCATCCCCTACTGGTCCATGAATACCCCCGTTACCCCACTCCAACCCACTGCCAATATTTTTTAACCGCATCACTAGCTTGTACTCCCCCTTATTAACCTCCACACACTCCACCTTTCTATCATCCCAAAGCATAAGTATTCCCCGCACTTCCTCGAGCCGGTATATAATCATACTTCACCCATCCCCCCCCCCCCTTCTAATAATGCTATCCATCAAGATCTCCAGTTTCGTTTCTTGAATACATATCACATCCGCCCCCATTCCCTAAACCCTACTTTAATGGTATCTCTCTTATTAGGGTCATTCAAACCCCTCACATTGCAAGAAATGATTTTAACTTCCATGGACAACAATATTAATCTTCTCCCCCGGACCTCCACTCCTAACCGAACTTCTACCTCTTCTTGTAGACACCACCATTTTCCTTTCTCCCTCATTAATCTTCCCTGAACTCCCTTCCTTCTCCTCCCTGGGATCATCTACCTCCTTTTCTCTAACCCCTCTTGCTTCAAATTCAATATCTCGAAGCAATTCTAGAACCCCATCCTCCTTCCCATCAAAAGACACCCAAAAATTCCCCAAATTTAAGCTCCCCCCCCCCCCCCCAAACTAGATATGCCTATTGTTTAAGAAAATGAGAACTTTTCAAGTAGTTAAAACGATTGAAGTTAATTATACGTGTGGGGGGTGGGGGTTATGTAAGCATACGAGAACTGTTAGGTAATTAAACATCTGAAAAGCTCCCTCTGTAGTATTAACGTGAAGTATACACCACTGAGATACGTAGTTCCTAAATCAGTAGACTGGAATTCTTCTATGTTCTTGAAGACTAGTTGTCATGCCAGTTAAACACCTCACCACTGTCACCTCCATGCATCTTTAGATGATACCATTGCAACACAAGATAGCTAAAAAGGACAAGAGGGTAGACAGTAAGGATACAGAGTGCTCTTTCAAAATACCACAGTTGGGGTGTTCTAGGATAGATCCTTCCCTCTGACAAAAACTAATATATACGGTCTTAATAGATGAACATATCCATCATAATTTTAAACCAAATACTCTTTTACACAAAATAACATCAAAAAGGGAAAAAATGAAACAAAATGATTGAATAAGGACATAAACCGACAAGGAAGAAAATGAAACTAGTACTAGGAGGAAACAAAGAATGAACTAAAAAAGTAAGTGTACCAAGAAACAGAAATGTTCCTTGTCGCACACATTGTGATGAAACATAAAACTGATACAGGCTCGTCAATTTCTCTTTCTTGAGATGGTCAGTACATATTTAATTCAGGCTAAAAACAACTATCTCAACACATGCATTGATTTTACATGTATACACTGAGAAGAAAAACTATTTGAGGAAAAACTAAGACCTTAGCATGAATGACATGTAATTATAATCTGTAGACTTACAGTTTCTTACGCTTTGCCAAATTTGGGGCAACTTTGACGATATACTCTTCACGACTCTCAAATGACAACGGTCTGATGCGCTCCACAAGTTTGTGGCAGTCTAGTTGGCAGTTCGTGCAAATGCCACGCTCAATTTTGAAAAGCGCCTAAAAGCATAAGGGTTCAACAATTAAAGGATTTTTCTTGCATGAGTAGACTCATTTTAGTAAGAAGACAAGTGAAAACATACATTACGGATTGATCTGTTATTAGTTCTAAGGTGATACTCCTCGCGGCAGTTCAAGCTACAGAAGAGATCCTCAAAGTAGTCAGGAGTTTTAGCATTGCTATTCCTGGACACAAAAAGTCAACAAAGCATTAATTAGCGACCCAACCATTGTCCTCATTTTTTCACAAAATAATCATTTGAACTCACCTGCAAGGAGTTTGACAGAGCTTGCAGAGTGGTTCATCCTTGTCAGACCACCCCTGCATGTATATTTTCTCTTGTTTCCCTTTCCCATTACAAAGATGGATCTTCCTCCAGACAGCATTTGGTGGTAACGGGGAGCTAATTTCGTCCAACGGTGTAGTCCTCCTCTTACTTCTACCTTTCAGAAGTCCCTGAAAGAAAAGCCCCAACGCATATCAAAAAGTTAAAAACACATTCCAATCCCGAGAGTCAAAAACAGATATAATCAGAAGTAGGTCACTAATGAAAGGCTAATGATTCAGGAACAAACCCAATGACAAAACAAAAGCAGATACATACCCCATTATCATGGTTAAGGTTTTCATTCAAATAGGACAACTCAACACATAATGGAAGTTGCAAGGCCTTTCCAATTAGTTTCCTTCGTTCAATGGCACTCAACTTGCTCCATTCTTTGAGGAATTCCACTAGAGCGTACCGACAACTCATATCATCGTTGATATTAATATAAGCTGTTTTCTCAACTTCCTTGAGAGGGGTCAGTTTTAGATCAACTTCCTCTGGCCGGAAATTCTTAAAAAGTGGTTTTGGCCTGTTATCAATTCCAGGTATACAAGAGTACAGGTGAATCCTTCCTGTATATTGGCTGACCTGAAACATAGAAGACCAAGCACACAACCAAATCAAAACTAACTCAACTTCAACAAAGCAAACTGCAGACGTATACCCCCCCTGGGAGGGGGAGGGGGCTACTGGCCAAGAAACCCCTAGTCTGACCGTAGTGTCATGAGTTTGAATCCTGGCCAAGTTGGCGTTCATTACTTCTTTCTTTACTACGTGGAGAAAGAAAATCTAAATAATGATTACCATTCAATGGAAGTCTTAAGACCCAACAAAACATAGGTGCCCAAAATATAACCCTTCATCTATGCCTACACCAATTTGTCAAGCTTTTATTGCCATTTTTAAGAACAGAAACGATATTAAAAAATGCAAAGCAACAAATAAAGTTTTAGGATTCCAAGATTATAACCACGTGCTAAACAAGGATAAGTGCATAAGTTCCATTCATATCAAGCAGCAAGCACTTTATGACAACGAGCATGAGCTTTTAGCTGATATGTATATTCATCAACTTGGAACATTGTGACTTTCGTAACAGCCAAACCCTCATCCCTGCACTCCTTCCCAACACTTCAGCTGGTTTGGATGGAAAAGCAAGCCATAAGGAGACAGCCAATTAAGACAAAATCTATATAGTTTTACCTCAAATCGGAGAGACTCTACTTGGATATAACTACTTGTTACAAGTATGTCACCATTTACTTCTAATTCAGGGGATGAACCTTTACCCTACATTCACAAAATTCATGAGTAACAGAGTAAGTGTGGGTCCACATAAACCTCCAAAAAATAAGAAGGAAGAGGGTAGAGTTGTGGGCATGGAAGTAAAAGATTAGAAGTATGATTAATTTTTCAATGATATAAGCACAGAAATCCAGGTAATACCTTGTCGCGTAAGTCATGATCTTTGGCTTCATTAACATCTATACAATGTGAAGAACTAAAGTCATCATCCAAAACTTCAGCTCTGCAAGAAGATTCTTCATGCCCTATGGTGGAAGTAGTGGGCTTCCCATTATCAAGACAAGCAAAATCAGAAACAAGAGGCATGTCGAATAAACCAAAAACGCTAGATTGGTCACATAAAAATGTAACTGAAGCTCTGCACAGCATGCAATTTTTTGGATTAATTCTTTATTATCACTTTAATCATAAGCTAAATCAAAGTGGAGTAACTTTTAAAAATATTTTCAAACCAAAAAGAGCAAAAAATTAAAAAAGAGAAGCTAGTGAAATCACGGGCTAAAAAATGAGGTGAGTGCAAATGTACATGCTCTAGGGTATTGGATTGGCACTCGTCCGATGCAATACCTACCATGTAATGGAGGTCTGATTTCGATAAGAATGAGCTAGTTCCATCCTGTTTATCATCAATCCGGTAGGTAGCACAATGAGCTTCTAAAGGATCTGAATCTAGATGAATGCCTTGGACTTCAGTAACAGTTGGTTTTTCAGCAACTTCACCATTTCCTGTATTATCAGTTGTTAAATGCTCACTCTTCTTTTCTCCGACATCCAATTCCTCAAGGTAAGAAACATCAGTAACCTATTTTCCAGACCATGCTTACGTCAATAGAAAATCAAAACATTCCCACCAAAGGTCAAGGACAAAATTAATCAAAACATTCCCACCAAAGGTCAAGGACAAAGTTATGTAATAAAGTCAAACTGAAGGTAACAGACCGTACTGTCAGTTTTTAAGAGAAACACAGCTAACAATAATGTCAAGGGTTACACAAGATAGGTGTCAGTTGCATATACCTTTTAAGGCTTGCTATCAACATATACCTTTACTCAGGAACCAGAAAAATTATCTCAACAGATCAATAAATGTATGATGCAAGTTAAACCAGACATGCATAACTATCAACATACACCTTTACTCAGGAACCAGAAATACAGTAAGGAAGATCCACACCGCTAACATTCAGGAATGGGTTGACATTTTAATTTAATTGGTTTATAAAAGGCCAACAAAGAAAAACAGCATCAGTTGAAAAAACTACACTTCTGTAGATGCTGAGACTAGTAAAAGCCAGTCTAAAGAGCCTAACTGCACAACAAAATGGAGAGCACATGCACAGTAGATTCAGAAATTCACCACTCACTACCAAAATTGGAAGATTTAATTAGCTTTTATTTCTCAAAGCATTTTAATTTATTGTTTGATCGAAGTTTGTATAATTGTTCCGCAACAACTTTAACTTTTATCTGGTTTATAAATAAGTTATAAAAATGTGATTTGTTCGTTAATTTATTTAAAGAAGTACAAAACCATAGGATTCATCTGTTATTCTTAAGGGGACCTGAGTCTTCATCGTAGTGTTTCTTTAGAGAGATGTTATATCAAAGTAAATTCTCATCTTAGGACTTCAATCTTTCTTCAGACTTTTTTAGTGTTATATACAGCAAAAACATCAGTTGACTTATGTGATATTCAGATTCAAGATTCAATAGGCTTTTAAATTGAAGTAAAGAAAAAGCATGGACTTCTAGCATTTGCAAGGCTCGACTTAAATAGATACTCCCTCTGGTTCAAAATAAGTGTCCACTTAGCTTTTTTCACACCCCTTAAGAAAACACTAACTCCTAAAAAAATAGTTATTTTGACTAAACTACCCTTATTTAATAAGACTCTTGCTTATTTATTGCCTTAAATAAATAGGGGCAAATCCGAAAAAATGAAGTTAATTCCTTCTTGATTTGTAAGTGGACACTTATATTGAACCAAAATAAAAAGGCTAAGTGGACACTTATTTTGAACCGGAGGGAGTAACTTTTAAGAACAACCACGTGATGGGCAAAAATGAATGAGTACTCCAATAATACCTCTATTGCCTGTAAAGCATCATACTTCCCATCCATTGTAGATGAAACTTGACGCAAACTTTTATTAAGTCTTTGCCATCGAGACTCATCTGAAGTATCCTGGAAAGAAGGTATTAGGTAAAATTAGTAAAAAAGAATTTCCCAAGTGAAACTCTAACTTAAATATGTATTATATATCAAATAGAAGGTCACCTTTGCAATAAAAATATATACATTTACTCCCTTTGTTTGCCCTTGTCTGTGAACTCTACATTCGGCCTACAAATGTTTAGAGTGCATATAAGCATCAAACAATCAGACAAGAACTAAACGCTTCTATATTTAGAAGATCTTGCAAAAAATGGACAGGCCAGTGACGGGACACTGAATGTTGACATTGATAATGGAGAATAATTTGGCACCCAAAACATGCGACCAACAACAAGGAAAATTGAAATCAAGCAAGATGTTTATGTTAGGAACATTCACTATTGACAAAAGTGTCCAATATTACGACAATTCAGCTTCTAATCTACGCCGAAAATTTTAAGGGCTACCTTTCCTAGGATTATCATGTTTACCTCTGTAACATAAAAGCTTATGCTCTGGCTTCATTAATGTGCAGAAGCCTTGTTTGGCATGCCATTCATGCTACAGAACAACCTATGTTAGTTAGAATTGCTTAATGAAATTCAAGTTCTATCTGTAGTATTCTATTGGTGCTGGTGCCTCACACAATCTCAGCTCACCAGTTAGACGAGTGTGAAGCACAAACTGAAGTAAGAGGTTCCAAGGGATGTTATAAAATCATAGATCAGTTCATTCATTGCCAATAGTTCTAAAGCGATGCTCATCTCTGTTACTTTTCTGGTTCTGGGTTGAGCATTCCTGAGCAAGATGTAATGATGAGTTCAACAAGGGAAAAGAATGTAACACATCTGGCCCGAAAGGCTTACCAGAGAGCTCCATTGCACCATACAAAACAAATGTTAGGAGCATTGGTCAGATATACAACTTCTGTTATGCTTCACTAAACAGGCACATCCCAAGTGTGTGCGCCCATCTTTGAATTCTTAGAGCAGTTTTAGATCTGCTGGAGAAGAAAGGGAAGTTGGGGAAAAAGCACATAATGCAGAGCGGGGCAGAAAGGGGACAAGTAAGCAGAAAGAGATCTCGATTTTCAATAGAATGACCTCGTTAACCTTCTTCCCTTAGGGAGGTGAGATAAGGATATTATTGGAAACAAAAGAAAAACAGGGTTTGAATGAAAGACTTTACCAACTTACACCTCTGCCTAATAGTCTAGAGATGCCTCTGAGCACAATTTGACCAAAAAATCAACACGTAAATCATACATGGCGAGCCAAATCAAGTGTTTAACAGCTTAGCCTCTTTACATAAACGCTACATGTCTATCCAAATGCAATCATTGAGTAGAACGAGAGCAAAAGAAAAAGAGTAATAAGTAGATTAGACTTCTAAGTAACTCAATTTCTCCACTGATACATCACGTTGATATTGCGGTATAACAGATTCACCTGTTGCATATGAGCTGGTTTCGTTGGCAACTCCAAGAACACGACATGTTGCGCCGATGTTAAATTAAGTCCAGAGCCCCCTGAGAGTATTCCAACAAGCGCAATCTTAACCTGGTTATCAAAATCAAAACAAGTCAGCAAAACTGTTTTCCTTTCAACTGCACAACTACATCCCAATTAATGGCAGAAACAGAGAGCCATCACATGGGCAGGCAAAGAAATTTGTTTGGACTGCCTGTGTGACGAGTAATGATGAATGCTAAATTATCTAGAGAGCAGAATTTACAAACCTCATTTGCTGATTGGAATGATTGAATAGCTAACTGCCTATCACCGGGCGATGCATTTGCATCAACGCGAATATAATCAATAGCTTTCTGACAAAGGAACTCCTACACAAGAAACGACAATGATGGGAACGAGTCAAACCAAGAGAAATTTAATGACTTCGTTAATACAGCGAAAAGAAGTGAGCAATTTTTCCATGCATATAGACGTGGTGTCTTCTTTAATATGAATTCCAAGGTATTCCACCTGCACACCATCAAGAACTATATGGTGATGAGCAAATATTATCATTTTATGACAACTGCCGCTTGCTTCCATCGTTTCTTCACCATCCAATTCTGTAATGATTGGATGTATAGAGAGCCACTCATAGAATCCTGGCAACTTTGCAATGCCAAGTGCTTCGTCATAGAGCTCTCTTAAAGGTCTGCAACAGCCAGTATCATCTGACAAAAAGAACGAAAAAAGTGCTAGTATGTAAAAAACCTTTTAATGAATAAAAACCTCACAGGTAATCACTTGTAAGGTAAATAATTTTATTGATATTGGGGAAACCACAGCAATATCCAAAAAAGTAGAGAGCCTAGACTAAACATGGTTCTTTACAAAAGTCATCCAATCATCTATACAAACCGGGAACTCAAGGTTGCACCAATAGGAAACTCGAACAAGACCAATCACTTTTACTTTATCAAAAAAAACAAGACCAAGCACAAAATTATTCCTCCTTAGATGCCCTTCTATCTCTGTCCTTCTAAACTACCCACATAAAAGCTAGGGGTAAAACATTACATGTTGAGGGTCTTATCCATGTGCTCTAATCCATGAATCACACTCAAAAGCTTGTCAAAATAACCCTCTAGGCATTTGCATTCCTCTGCCTGTATAGCAAAAAGTGCTGCAATCCCTTGAGAAATTAAGGTCTTGATAGTTACTTTATGGTCAAAAGGTCCATAAAGTACAGTGCATGATGTCTCATCTTCTACCCATTATAACATTCTTCCACTTTGAAAATCCACATCAATTTTAATTAGTTTAACACTGGCATTATTTGTCCTTAAATTCACCAAGGGACCTAATTACATTTCTTTTCCTTTTCTTTATTTGTTTATTATTCTTTTTGGATATGATTCAAAAGTGGCCTATGTATCCATATTTTAGCTTTGGTAGAAATTGTGTTCTCTTCAGTCTTCGCCATTTATAGAAGCAAACAGATCTATGCATAAGGTAACAATCAGCTAAATAAGAAGTAGGGCTACTAGCAGATTTAGTCCTTGAATTATTGGTAAATTCTAATTTTAGTCATTGTGATATTTGACTAAACACATTAAACCTTCAATTACTTGAAATGTGCCTTTTTGATCCATTTGCTTGTAAATATTCACAAATTTCCAGAATTATTTACCATCCAACTATTTAATTGCCCATGTGTCATGTTAAGTTTGTATTATTACTCCATATTTGTGGGTAATATACTTCTAAAAACAGTCCAACTATAATATATTTCTTACGTAAAGGGACAAAATCACACATTTAACTAATTGAAGGTTAAATATGCTAATTTATATATCACAAGAACCAAAATCAGAATTTACCAATAATTGAAGGACCAAATATATTATTATGCGTAAAAAGTAATATTGACTATTGCTAGTTGCTTTTCATACAAAACATAACAACTGGGAAAAATGGATGAAAGCGAACAAGGAATAGCACCAACTACAGAGTCTAGTTCAAAAAATCTAAGACATTTAAAACATACCATCAACTCTTTCAAGACTTTCCACTTGCACATCTTCAGCAACAAACTTTAGATTCTCAAAAGCTTTCTTTACATCTTTAGCACATAAGCCATCATTGGTTACACCTTCAGCCTCTTTAGCACCAATGTTCCCAGATTTTTTGCCTTTCAACAAGTCAATGGTAGCCACAGCCAGAGAAATATCTGATTTATTTAAAGTCAAACTTATAATTTGGCGGCGCAAGGGTGGTAACTGCAAAAGCACATGCTCCTTCAAACGACGTATCTGGATGAAATAAAAAAAAAATAAGAGCCAAGTCTTCGACATTTGGAGGGAAAAAGAGCAGCAGGAAACAAAAGAAACAATAGTGCAGCTTATCTAACTAGATGCTCATTATCTCAGTGGAAAGCATTCTGTAATAAGATAGCAAGCTTGTGTACATGAATCCGTATTACTCCCCTCCATGGAAAATATGATGACCTGACTATTTCGAGACTCAAAATGCTATTCCTCAACTGCAACTTTCTCAATTACTCTTTTTTAAGGTCTGATGTATATGTCAGAAAGTACATCACATACAGAAATGTTACAGAAAATAAATGTATCTATGTAAGTTGAGACAGAAGATTAATCAATAGGTTACTTGTTGGGAGGGAGGGGATATATATTATGAGAATTTTAAGGTAGAATTAAATCTGGTAATTAATATTAGTTGTCATTAGCAAAAACTGATCCTGATATATTGGCAAATATAATCACAAAATATGGGCTTTACCAATTAAAAGTGCAATCGAGCGAATTTGGTTTCAAAATAAAGATATATAAGCTTATCTGGCTCATCATTAATTATCAAACTTACCTGTACAGCAATCTTCGGTCTGTCGAAATGAGATAGTGGATGGTAAACCAAACATGACATCAGCTGTTTGACACCATGTACTTACAAGATGCAGAGAGTTGGACGATGACGATAAAAACAAAGTACATCATGAAATATACTATGAGTTGAAGTAACAGAGGAGCTACAAGGTCATACCATTACAGTTTGCTTCAGTAATACATTTAACTCTTCCAAGCGAACCCCCTTTGAGAAATCCTGTGAAGACCAAACCATGAACATTTTCCAGTGGATGGCCTCTCATTCAATATTTGAAGGAACAAGAATCACCTGAAAAACCTTCCCTTGGCAGCCATGAACAAGTCCAACGTTGCAGTAAGTCTTTGCAAAGTCATACTTAGTTTTTCCAAGTAAACCGGGCCTAGGTGAATTTAGTATGAGAAAGAAATAATGACCACCTAAAATCAACAGAGTTAAAGGTACTCAAAGAAAATGGAAAAACAAGGAACTTACCATATGATATTTATCTGATGAAAAATGTCATAAGGTCTGCGAGCATTTACGGAAAAGGAAAACAAGCATCAGAATGCAATTGGCATTATGCAGAAAATTGACATAACAGAAAAATAAATGAAGTGCATTAGCATGTTAAGACTGCCTTTAGAGGAAAACTAAACTTCAAAAATCATGCATCAGTAAAAGTGCCAATACATGCTACAACCTTGACAAAGATGGAGTCCCGGATAATAAAATCAAATGCTTGGCCTTTGTCGCAACATCAAGAACAGTTGTTATCTGTCAAACAACAAAGGAGAGCTTATGCAGTGAAATAATAATTATTGTGTATGTTGTATGTACAGTAACTTTCTTTATGACTGAGAAATATTGAGGGCCAGTGGAGCACAATTCGAGACTCGGTGGATAATAGGCCCATCCCTGGTCCCTCTACCCTTCTCTACTTAAATACCTAGCTTTTGACTGCGAGGTTCAAACCGTAACGTCCACCTAACCCACACATCACGTGTTGTGGTCTTACCACTAGACCAAAGCCCTGGAGGCTATTGCGTATGTACAGTAACTAATCATGAAAAATGAGGCTCCCGTTTGGATATGCACAGTGTTTAAATATTCGAATTAATGTTTGGTTCACAACTCACAAGTGATCCATTATTTCAACTTGAAATAGAAAATTTGAAGTTTGAGGTGTATTTCAAGTGAAATAATAGCTTCACTCACTAAACTTTAACTTTTTTCCTAGTGAAATTCATGTCAAGCACTACTAAGAGATGGTGGTCGAGTTGAAGATGAGAAGGGAGTGTCAATATCCGAGAGCCAGTTAGGATTCATGCCAGGTCGGTCGACTACAGAAGCTATCCATATTGTTAGAAAATTGGTGGAGCAGTATAGGGACAAAAAGAGAGACTTACACGTGGTGTTCATTGACCTGAAGAAGACATATGATGAAGTCCCTCGAGAGGTCCTTTGGAAATGTTTGGAGTCTAAAGATGTGTCTGAGGCCTACATCAGGGCAATTAAGGACATGTACGAGCGTACCAAGACTCGGGTTAGGGCCGTGAGAGGTGATTCCGAACACTTTTCGGTCGTGATGGAGTTACACCAGGGATCAGACCTAAGTCCGTTTCTATTTGCTTTAGTGATGGACGAATTGACGCGGCATACTCAGGAGGAGGTGTCGTGGTATATGTTAATTGCAGACGATATAGTTTTGATTGACGAGAAGCGTAGTGGCGTTAACGATAGGCTGGAAGTCTGGAGAACGACCTAGGAATCTAAAGATTTCAGGTTAAGCAGAACTAAGACAGAGTACATGAAATGCAACTTCAGTGATGAAATGCAAGTTCAGTGACGTGACGCAAGAGACGGATGTAGAAGTGAAGATCGAGGCACAAGTTATACCCAAAAGAGATAGTTTCAAGTATTTTGAGCCTATTATACAAGGGAACGAGGAGATTGACGATAATGTCATCCATCATATTATGAAATGGAGGTTTGCCTCCGGGGTGCTTTGCGACAAGAAGGTGCCGCCTAGGCTGAAAGGTAAGTTTTACAGAGTGGTGGTTATGGACAGAGTGTTGGGCAGTCAAGAACGTCCACGTTCAGAAGATGAAAGTAGCAGAGATGTGGATGTTAAGATGGATGTGTGATCATACAAGAAAGATGATTAGGAAGGAAGATATACAGACAAGGTCAGAGTGGCCTCCGTGGAGGACAAGATGAGGGAAAAGAGACTGAGATGGTCCGGGCATGTGAAGAGAAGGTGTGAGGATGCGTCAGTTAGGAGGTGTGAGAGATTGACGGTCGTAGGAGTCATTAGAGGTAGAGGTAGGTCGAATAAGAGCTGGGGAAGAGATTAGACAGGATATGGCCCAACTCCAGTTGACTGAGGATATGACCTTAGATAGGATAATTTGACAATCGAGGATTAGGGTAGAAGGGTAGTAGATATTTGAGTTTTGTCGCGCTATGTGTGAGAGAGGTAGAGGCCTAGCCTTTCCATCTCTTTTTTCTCTTTATATTAGTTGTATTATTTTGATATTGCATCGATCATTATGTGTATCACTATGATTATACCATTTGTTTTGTACCTTGAATTTTTCCTGCTGTTCATGCAACTCTGCTCTGATTACGTGTCTTTTGAGCCGAGGGTCTATCGGAAGCAGGCTCTCTACCACGTAAAGGTCTGCGTACATTCTACCCTACCCAGACCCCACTTTGTGGGATTACACTGGGCATGTTATTGTTCTTCTTCTTAATGCCACTAATCAAATTTTTAGGGGATCAATACTCCACATTTTCACCTAAACCATCAATTGTTATTATCCCAATCAGTAAATAGTTAAGCAAAAAGTTAAAAATTAAATATTGAAGTAAACACTGCTTTGACTACTTACTTGAAAATAACTTAATCTTAGTCATCTAAAGATTCTCTCTTTTTCTTATAAAGGACTTTGTACCTCTTCATTTTCACTTGCTTTCTTTGTGCAACGCAAATTATGTGATTCATCCACAACCAAGGTGGCCCATTCTTGTTCCAACATGCTCCTCTTCAAACGACGAAGCATCGTATATGATGTCACCACAACTCTTGGACATTTAGGTAAACGTGCAGGATTATCTTGGTGACCAAAAACTAGATGAAAATATGAAGACATACAAAATGAATGTCAGACCTATAACCAGAAATGAAAAAAATTCTATAATGACAGCCAAGTTAGTTATGATACCTCTAGATGAATGAAAATCATACATTTAGATAAATTCCAATACAAGGAAACCAGTAGTATATTTGCTGTTTATATTGAAATCAAATATAGTTAATAGCAGGCAGCTGTTTTCCAGCAGAACTTAATATAATAGCTCCATAGAAACAAGGGGGAGAAATAGATTATACAAGAATAACAAAGAAACAGTTTCTTTAATGCAATTATACTAATGATAAAAGAATCATGTTCTATGCTTTCTTTAGGTTGAGATCAACAAGTGATTTATTTGTTTTACACATTAAAATGGGAAGATATCTGTGACTTTATAGCTAGCAATGAATCTCCCACAAGTGGTTATTCATGCAACACGGAGTCTGATCTAGGGTTCAGTGTTTCAGTTATAGTCCCAAGAAGCTTGCCCTTCATTAACACCATTCAAAGAGAAAAATTATCCAAATAAGGATGAGAACAGAACTCCTATTTGCCTTATGAAAGTAAAGCAGGTAAACTAATTGGATAACATAACCAGTCTAATCTTTCCCTAACTAAACCTAACCTCCAGGCCATAGAAAAGATGTTATCTGAAACTGTTCATTGTCCCTCAGAATCAGCATCTTTTAAAGAACCAATCCATCCTATTCCTCTAAAAATTACTCAAGAAAAAAGTCATTCAGTCTCCCAATACCACCCTTCACCTTGAATGAGATATAAATCGAAACAGGATGAAGAAAGCAAGGGGGGAAATACAAGAACATAACAGGTCCACTCTTCAGATTCTTCAGGAGACAAAACGCGAAAAAAACAAGATGAGTCAACTACATGAATGACACCAAATGCAGTCATGCAATAGTTAATGAACCCCGACAACGATATGCTGAATGACAGTACCTGTTTCAGGATCTTTAAATCAACATATACATGACAACAGCTTTAATAACAAAAAGACCATATGACTATGACTCTATTCATCATCCATAGTCATCAGTTTTCAGAATGAAAAAAGGGAGATAAAGGAAGAGCAATGGTTATTAGTTGTAGACAATCTTGAAAACAGTACCCAGATGAATATCAGAAGGTAAACAAGGAAGCCAGCGCTCCAGTTCTTCAACCCATGAATATCTCAAAATAGCTGGGCAAACAATGAGCATAGGACCTTCATCCATGAAAGAACTTGCAATGGTGATAGCCTGAATATAAAATTTAGAGTGAATATTAGAGGAGAAATTTTTGATAAAGAATATTAAAGGAGAAATTATTTGCATAAAATGTAAGCTCCGGAAGAAGGATAAAATTTAGAAAAATCCTAGATTCAAAACAAAAAGTTTTAGGCAAACACCATCAGGGAGACGCATACAAGAAAGAAAAAAAATTATAGAATTAACACCAACATAGACAATTGAGTTCATTGGCATCCACAAAAAACTGACTACTATTGCAATCCAACCCTAATCTACGGTACCAAGAGCTCCAAGGAAGAATATACCGCAGCCCAGAAGTTGGCATCTTTAACTATGCCTAGAGCCACGCTTAAGTGTTCCTGTAAATTTCCAATTTAAGAGCATTTGATTTTTTTAACTTAATCTTTGCGATATTCAGTTCTAGCGTAACTTCTACCAAATTTATTCCAGTCGAATCAAGCCAACTCAAGTGTCAGAACTTGAACAAATTATTTCAACGGAAAAGGGCCAGATCTTCCCTTAGCCTATATGATAGTCTGCGCGTTTGCCCTCATTTTAAACGTTGTCCCAGTGATGCCCTTACGTTATGTTTTGCTTATACTCGTGCCCTCCCACTAACTGCACCCACACATGCCCCGCATCCCACTTATTTTACCCGAACCCACATACTCGATTTTAAAAAAAACGAACCCACACCCTTATTTTCCCTTTTTTTCACCTCATATCTTCATCTTCAATGAAGACTTCCGATTTGCGAATTAGGGTTTGTAAATTCCCCTTAGATTGAGTTGTTTAGCTCTCTTGTGTGATTCCACCGACTTTGCTCTATTATTTCTTCCACTTGCTAATGAAACGTCGCAAAATTCGAGCTCTTCAAATACCCATGGCAGGGTTTGTGGATGTGGAGTTGTTGCACTCCATCTATTATTTGAATGGTAGCCTACAATTAATTAAGTACATAAAAAAGTTCACTCGCGACAAAGATCAACCATCTTTCTAAACAGCTATTTACCTCAAACACAACATGAAGAAGATCCATATAAACTACTCGCCTCCTTCAAACAAGGGCAGGATAGACTATATGGATGCAAGATGAAGAGTCCAGCAAAGATGAAATAGCAGGATTCTCAGTCTGCTACTACTACAATATTCAGCTATCTATATCAACAGCATTACCTGGATTGTTTTCCCTAGTCCCATTTCATCTGCAATGAGACATCGACCACCCCTTCTCAATCCAAATCGAACACCTTCAAGCTGAAAAGGATGAAGTGTATCCAACAATCTTTTAGGAAGTTTGCTGATCAACTCATCAACCTTCTCATCGGGAAGATGCTCCGGCCTACAAGGTATCCATCGACCTGCGGCAGAGGAATTAGAAAGTTTCTCGACTACATTGAATGTTCCCCAAGGGATCTCTTCACGTTCAATGCTTTTAGAGTTCTTAAGAGACCTCAGAACTGCTTCATAGTCTCTAAGTTGATAGACACAAGCCTTTCCCCCGGAGGTTGTTTGAGTGCAATGCAAGAGTGCCACCTGATCAGAAAAACTAACATAGTTCAGTCCTTGGATTAATATCTTGGCAACCAAGTAACTGAAACAAAAACTGTAAAAGATAAAAGCTTACACCGCGGCATAATAAATCTGGTGGGCCGACACGAGGGCGCTATTCTTAGACAACCTCACAGTTTTGTAAGATAGAAACAGATTACCAGTAAACTTACTTGATCTACGACATAGAAGCTTTGGATTCAATTAAGAGTTAAAGAGAAAAACACAGAGGTTTAAAGACTCCCTCCAATCAACCGGAATTTGACAATGCTTTCAAAGGCCAAAAAAACTAATCTTCTTGGCCAGTTAACTGGAGTAAACGAACATCTAAGCCCGCAAAAAAACTAAATAGACTTGCACTAGATGTCAATTAAACATAACAAAATTAACCAAAAATGTAACCCAGACCCATTCAATCAGTTAAAATTCTTGCAACCCAACATATGATTTCAAATAGCACACTAACTTGAGAAAAGTTCTTACACATGAAAGGCATATAAACCAGCTTGGCAGAATACAATCTAACCCAAACCCATTTTATCAGTTGAGAGATTCTTGCAACTCAACATATGATTTCACATTACTATAACCCCAATGAAGGTATACATGTATAGGCTTGAGAAAAGTTCTTACACATGAGAGGCAATCTCTGAGTATCTCCAAACAATTAATTTCACCTGGATAAGTAAACCCTTCCAGCGGCGCCGGAGTGACACAAAATGAGTCCGGCGAGCAAATTTCAAGCCTGGCCCTAAACCTTTGGGGTGGATTTTGAGGCTTGTGGAAACCAACATTATTGGAGAGCTTTCTGCATTTGAAAAGCTTCCAAGAGTTGTGATTGGGTTCAGTGATTCGGGTTTTGCGCTTCGCCAAGGCAGCAAGGCGATTGGCTTCGGCTCGATTTCTTTGCTCTTCGGTCATTTCTTCTTCTTCCCCCTTGTCCATTTTACTTGCACCACTGAAGAATTTTGAATTTGAACCGCATTGCGTGCCTTTAATTTGGACCTCCCACATTTTTATTTTATTTCGGGTCTGTGTCAATGGTACGGGTTGACCATTTTTTTATCCACCTTTTAATTCTTAGCCACTATTTAAATTGCACTAAAAATATAACACAAAATAAAATAAAAATACTTCTAAAGAAAACATATAAAATAGTTAGCACATTATATTGGAGTTGGATGCATTTTCATGTAAACTTTCGGATTCACATTAAAAGTTGTGCAAATATAATTTTTGATAAAATTATATCAAACAATGTCTGATTCAAATCTAATGTTTACGCATAAATTTCTCAATCTTATTGACAAAATATTATACGATTGTCTAACGTTTAATATAACATACAAAATTTCAGACAATCATCTAGTGTTTTCTCATAAAAATAGTTTGCTCAATTCGAACATGGTTTAAATCCGTAAATTGCCAAAAAAAAAATCATTCACTAAACAGTTATCCCAAAAAGAGAAACCAATGAAAAGCCCAATTTTAAATGGGCTGAAAAAGTTATAGTGCAAGGCCACCCAAACAATGGGATGGGTTGGGTCGGTTTCAACTTTAATTTCAGAAAGCCTTGATAAATATTATCATACAGTGCTGTTATTGGGCTTCATCTGATACTGAAGAAATCTATCGATCCACATCTCCAGTTGACATTAGTTAACTTCAACTGATAAATAGATAGTCGTTCTTCTTTTTTTTTTTAGTGAAGGAATCATGGCGTAGTCTTTCTTTTCTTACAAAGTTGATAAACCCCGGATCGACGCATAATACGTCGGTAGGTTAAACCACACTGCCCGGCAGTGTGAGCCAGCAAGCGAAAGCGGTCGCAGGCGTTCTGCGGGATTTCGAACTTGTGGCCACACCATGTGGCGATGAGATCTGCCGCCCAAGCACAGTGCCTAAGGCTTCGGATAATAGATAGTCGTTCTCATTTGACAATCTGTGTATTATAATGAGGATGCAGAGTCCACATCTGTCCCATTTTTGTCAATTGACATATGACAGACCAGCTAAGTCAAACAAACTGTCACTACTATAATTATAATAGTAGTATGAATTTTGCTTCCAGAGAAGTCGGCATGGTAGGGACAGGAAGTCCAATAATCTCGTTGGTGAACGATACTATCATTATTTTTTTTAGTATTGCTATATCTTTAACAGTTACTTCTAAGATTTTTTATAAGAATGATTCTAATTCGACGTAATACAAGAACAAGCCGAGGTATTTGATTCTTGTCTTACCACCAAGCTTAACTAATTAACTCAAATCTTGAATCTATCTCTAATAAGTGACGGATAACATTTCATTAAACAGTAACCACTACTAGACTTGCAACTAGTTCAAGAGGCAGAGTCAGAATTTGAATCGTATGATTCGAGATTTCAATCTTTTACTAAGTTGTTGGATTCTAAATTAATGATTTGTAATATTCAATTAATTTCTTAAAATAAATAAAGGGTTTGAACCAAAGTAAAGTAGGGCGTATTGTAGATCCTCCCCTCTCACTTCGACCTCTAAATATCAAGAAGAAAAACAAGGACTACTAAATAACTTTGGATCATGTGGGAACAGAGATAAGAATCTATCATACCAGTCCAATAAACATGATTGGAAAGACGAAAAAATGTTAAAACAAAGAAAATATCCACTTCTGGAATTAATTATGAGGTGCCCACCATGACATACCCTTTACAAGATGAAATCTAAGCACACGCACAAAATTGTGGAAATGTTTGGTCTTGTAGCCAAAAACATTACAAAATTTATATCCATTAGAAAGCGAATGTTGAGTTTTGATATTGGTGAATGAAAAATGATGGGATAAAAAGTGAAGGGAATGTAAAATATTTCTTTTGCTTTGGTTAAAACATTTTGTCCACATCGAAAAAAAAGAGGAAAATAGAGGTGTATATACTACATTACACCTGTAACACCCCATTTTCAACCGGAGTCGGAAACGGGATTACTGCTACATCATTCGATTCCTAAAATGTTATTTAAGGAGTCGCCACCTAATTATTATAGTGAATTAGGACACTGAAAATGTAGCATAAAATACTACGAATGATCTCCATTTTTAAGGTCTGTGAAACTATATGAGATTCTAGGTAAGGGTTCTTTATTATCCTAAAGGGAAGGGGTTAGGCACCCTAAAGGATCCGCTAACTTGCGGTTGTCCGTTCAAACTTAGGTTAGTATTATTTTAAAATGCATATTTAAGAGAACATGGGTTGAAAAGATGTTTGCGAATAATTATTTAAAAGATATGTATGTATATATAGTTTCCATAGAATTGCATGAAGTTTATTTAAAAGATGCAAGAAAACATTCTATTTGAAAAAAGCAATGTAATGAGGTTTATCATAACAAAATGCAAAATAAAGATGGTTTACTAAAAATACGTATTATATGTAAAACTTAATTTTTATAAAAGGTATGCAAATGGGTAGAAAGATTTTCCTCTTTTGCACTTGGTAATAAGAAAATAAACCTTTGTTATAAAAAAGATTTGTTGTTTTTATGAAGTTTAATAAGAATTTGGAACTCATTTATTTCTATAATATTAATGAAGAGGCTAAGTTATTTTTTTTTTAAAAAAGTTTTGAAAATGCATAACGGCCTAAAGATAGATTAAACTAGCGACGTATTTTATTATTTAACTACCCGCCCTTAATAGTTCTAAGTCTAACTATTCTAGGCATTTTCAATAATTGTATAAGATTAGGTAACAAGAAATACCAATAAAAGTAAAGTGACGGAGTTAAAGAAATGAGATAAAATGACTAGGGCAGGTGAAGATATTATTCTGCCCTATTTATTTTAAGATTAGAGACAGAAGAATGCGAGTGTGGATGTAAATCCTTTGCTTGACAAAGTCATGATGAGTCTCGTATGAGACTCTTCGTTGCTCCCGATGCAAGTCATGTAAAAGAAAGAAAAAGAAAAAGGATTAGTATATGTTATAAACTTTGCCAAATAATAGATAAATAGTCAAAAACTTAGTGACAAAGTAACGAAAACCATCGAAAAATAGCGAAAACCGATGAATTAACGGAATAGCCGACAAACAGGTAGAAAATCAATCCAGAATCACAAACCAGATCAAAGACAAAAATCGTAGCAAAGGCCAAAACCAGAAAATGGTTGTAATCGTGAGCTGCGAAAGGGCGAACGGTAGCCAAAGTGAGGCCAAAATCACCTGTGTATGGCAGCCCAATGAAACATAATATCTGAGAGAAGTGTACCCAGCGATTCTAAAGTGAAGAGGAAAATCAAGACATCCATATTTACGCATATGTAATGATCCATCTTTGCCCATATTCAAACATATATATAAACTAGTGTACATGAAATACTGAGCCTATATATGATATTTTCGGGGATAGCAATAATGAGATTTAACATAAAATGTCCAAATTATTAATAGACATTGTACAATAGAATCATTTAAAGACATCGCTAATAACAAATCCATGTGATCCAACCAACATTTAAAGAGAAGATTATTTGTGGCATGAACAAAGAGATTTCATTTCCATAGGTCAAATTTAAATCTCGCTCATTCCTCGTTGTCACAAATAAAATCAAAGCGCTTCTAAAATGATATTGCAGTGACAAACTCAAATATGGTGTGTCATACTTAGTGTGGTCACTGAACCAATTACAAATCATGCCAACCAGTAACTCATAACCAAGAAAAGTTCAGGTATGAGGTAGAAGCTAATCAGAGGCCCAACAAAGTAAGTTTTTACTCAAATTTGGAGTCAAATGTGATTGTATAATGCGAGAAATTAAGACAAGCGTATACAAGGCTCATTCTTAATCGCGGCCGATCACAACATACTAGCAACTTGCGGGTTCTTGGTTTTAAAAGAAGAAAGTAGTTTGAGATATAGTATGACAAATAGACATACGGCATAAGCACGCTTGTTTCTAGACTATCCATAAAATGGCGGCACGATACAATATAACATCCATTGATTCATCAAATATACATGGTAGTATTCTCAGACCGATCTCAGAAAAATAAACATCTTAACTTAGGACTGGCATGAGATTAGTCTAGCAAATATCAGGTTGAACGGATACCAAACATCCAAACTCAAGTTCCAGATCCTATTTTAAACTAAGTTATTCAACTAAGTGGTCTTGATCCTAGCAATTCCAGCATGATCATGCAATAGGGATGGCCACTTCTCATTTAACATACAAACACAAATAGTACCTTAATTGCTAGACTCATTTTACTCAGGTCAAGATGCATAGAATATCCCCACCAGTCTCAGATTTACATAACAGACAGAGCAAGAGCATCACCATCGCAGTGTTTCTTTTATGGTTCAAAATATGGGATAAGGTTCATGTAGGCTGGCAAAGTTTCATTAAGCAAGGGAACTGGTCATGATTGACTTAGAAGTTGTTACATACTATCATATATATATATATACTTAGCAGTTAGACATATAAAAACAAATGGACAGGTAGTTCAAGAAAACATATTTTTAGGATATATAGATGAACAAAACCACTTAAGCAATTGTCCTTAATCCTAAGCTCAAAAACAGATTTCCGATGCATATTAATAAGGATTCAGAACTAAACATTCTCATTCTACAACTGATTGATAATATTTGAAATTCAACATACGCACACAACTTCTTATCAACATTTACTGCCCTAACTCATGCACACATGTTTATAAACAGGAAAATTAAGACTTAAGCCAAAACTGTTTAGACACTACTCATTCAAATGGACAAATTAAAAAGCAACTATGGCCATTAATCGTCAACATCAAGCTCCTTAGGCAAGCATTAGTCCCTTATGAATCCATACTACATTCGATAGATAAAAGAGCCTGAGCTAGTCGATAGCTAACTGATTCAAACTGAACATCTAAACAGTAGCCACTTGCCATACGATGTTTCTTAATCATATAGCATTAACACGCATAAATAGGCCACAAATCGTATTTTAGAAACTCCATCGACTAATCAGAACTGAACCATAATCTCTAAGTATTAACAGACCTAATAATGTCACATTAACTAACACATAGTTAACAAACATTCAAAAATAGGCAGAAAACATATAGAACACAAAATGGACTAGAATCGAGAGTAAATTAAATTTACCTTCTCCGGACAACGAACCGAGGCGCGTTTCGACTCGTCGATTCTACTCGAATAATATGTATGTGGGTGCGAATGAAGAAAACAAAGCTTGAATGTTTTTCCCCCCCCCAGATTTTCTGAATCAATACAGATAAATTCTCAAATTCGGGTCCCCCTCCAATGAAGAACGAATGGGTCTTTTATAGGTGAAATATGGGGGTTTGAATTCGAAAAATAGTTGTTAGAGGTCTGATTTCTTGGACGATTTTTGGTTCAAATCGCGGATTTTGGGGAGTGCAGGGCATGGGCGTGTCGGGTGACAGAGAGGAGTAGTTGGGACAGTATGGGGCGTGAGACGTTGGAGAAGATGATGGGATTGAGGCGACGGGGTGCGCGAGGTGAAGGTGAAAGGAGGGGCTCTAGGTTTTTTCTTTTATTTTCTTAAGAAATTGTTGATCGATGGGAAGGAAGTAAGAAGTGAGGATGGGTTTTGGGTCATGTTAGGGGCTTGGGCGACGGGTAATGGTATAGGGGTTATGGGCTGAGTAGTTATTTAGGTTGTGGGTTGTGGGCTGGTAAACTATGTAATTAGGTATTAGTTTTAGGAGTTTGTTTTAGGCAAAGATTAATTAGTGGTAAATTAGGAATTAAAATTGTGATTAAATTATTTAGGTGATTTATTAATCTAAATTATTACAAAAATAAAGACGGGCGTGCTATTTAATTAGGGCTAATATTTAGAATGTGATGCCGTTATTAAAACTTATTTATTATGCGTATTCCGCGAAGTTAAATTAAAACTGAACGGGGTTTAGACTATTATTAAATTATTTAAATGCTAAATGCAAATATGATATTTAAGGACTGCTTAATGCTTTTATAAATGCGACGCTATTAAAAATGCATGTATTAGATTGAAATTAATTTAAATTACAAATTATGAAATTGTCTTGCTTTAAGTAAAAAAATGCGAATATTCTATTTAACACGACGTCATTGCTAAATTATTTATTTTATATAATTATTTATTTATTATCATTTAAGAATTATGCCAGGGCTAAAAATTAATAAATGCGGGCGCGAGACCTAAAGTGTTTAGTCTTCTACGTAAGATGCGGTGCTTGTTATTAATCGCTTATTTATGCATGTATTAATGTTTTATCGCTGCATTTTATTATAAGAATCATAAAAAATTATTTTTACCAAATTAGTGTAATTTTATAGTTAAGAACTGAACGGGAGGGTCAAAATTGGGTGTCAACAACACCTTCTCTAGTCACTAAAAGGGTTGAGGGGGCAAGGACCCCTCGCGCCGTCGTCGCTCGCTCGGCTCGGCTTCGGGCTTCGAATTCGTCAAAAGATTGATTGATTATCTTTTTGGACAAACTTTTCTTTAATTATTTATTTATTTAATTAATTAATTATTTAATCGGATTGACCCTAACCCGCGACTTGTGGCCGACCTGGTCCGTTTTTCTCTTCCCGGATATTTTTGAATTTCCCTTCATCTGGTGACTGATCTGAATGGTTGCAAACATTCAGAATCAGTACCTCTAACTGCTATAAATTATTGATTTGTTTCAGAATTCATTACGAAATTTTTCTTTCCTTCTCTTCAAAAGCTCTCTTGTTTATTCCGTGTGATGCACTGTCGTTGAGTGGTTCGCCGCTATCTGAATTTTGAGTACTACTATTCTGGTAAGATAATCGTTCTATCCTGGGAGAGGATATTCCATCAAACTCGAGTACTGTGAGGGGAATAATTTCCTTAAGGACACACTTTGAACTAAGTGAGCTCGATTATATTCTGGAAAAGTATTTTTATTCTTCTAACACTGATTCTGTTCATTTTCCAGTTTCTGTGATTTACTGATTTTAAGTATTTTATTTTATACTGTGCAATCTGTTTTTACTAAGTGTTTTACATATTGTGTTGAAACTGTTTTTAAACTTATACATATTATTTTGGCAACAATCTTAAGGAAATTACTTATAATATTATAATTTGTATTCTGTTTAAGGAGATTAAAACTTGTGTAGTTTTCTACTCCATATGAATATTAGTATTCTGACTCGAAGATATAAAAAATTAGTTGAAATACCAAAGTTCATAATTATACTGCGATTTGAAGAAATAAAATCTTCATCGTTTAAGTTTCATAATTATACTGCGATTTGAAGAAATAAAATCTTCATCGTGTAAGTTTGTGATTTAATTGCTATTCTGATTTTATTAACTAAAATAGTTTGTCAATTTGACAGTGACAAATAAATAATGGCAACTGAGACTGGAACTACCTCTGCGAATATTGCACCAGCAGTTACTCGTATTTCGGATTTGGATTTGGATTCGGAGAATTAAAATTCATAAGACTCTTCAAGGTCTAGAATTGTCTCAATCTCATTATATTGAAAAGGTACTTGAAAAGTTCAAGTATTTGGACTTTAAAGTTGCAAAGACGCCAATTGATACGAACCTTGTTCTTGCAAAGAATAAAGGTGAAAGTCATTCTCAATTGGATTATGCCAGAGTGTTGGGAAGTTTGATGTATATCATGAACTGTACGCGACCTGATATTGTGTGTGCTATAAGTAAACTAAGTCGCTACACTAGTAATCCCGACCAAAATTATTGGCTGGCAATGAAACGAGTTTTGGGGTATTTGAAACATACTCAAAACTTTGTTTTGCATTATAACAGGTATCCTGCAGTTATTGAAGGATACAGTGATGCAAATTGGATCACCGGTTCAACTGAAACTAAATCCACAAGTGGATATGTTTTTACCATAGGTGGATGAGCAGTGTCTTGGAAGTCATCCATACAGACATGTATCGCCCGCTCTACAATGGAATTTGAGTCCATAGCTTTAGACAAAGCCGGTGAAGAAGTTGAATGACTCCGGAATTTCTTAGAAGATATTCCATTTTGGCCCAAACCGTTGGCTCTTGTATGCATACATTGCGATAGCCAAGCGGCAATAGGAAGAGCCGGGAGTGTTATGTACAACGGAAAGTCTCGTCACATACGACGAAGACATAATACCGTTAGACAACTACTCTCTAGTGGAATTATCACAATTGACTATGTTAATTCAAGAGATAATGTGTCGAATCCACTAACTAAAGGCCTAACTAGAGAGGTAGTTGAAAGATCATCGAGGGGAATGGGACTATGGCCGAGGACAAGTCATCGTGACGGTAACTCCACCTAGAAGACTGGAGATCCCAAGATCTAGGTTCAAAGAGATCAAACAAAGTTATTGATGACGGTTCAACATTGTCACAATAATATTTTGGTCCATTCTCGTGATGAGATAATGTTCAGTACCAGGATAAAACATTAAGGCTTTTAAATGGTTCCTAAGTTTGGTACGGGGTATATCAAATAGTGTATCTACTGGATGACATATTTAGGAATCACCTATGTAAGTGTGAAGTGTAAGCCACTTCAAGGAGAATTCTGTAAGGTCAATTCTCTACGCACTTATGAACCAGGCAGTGTCCATGGCTGAAACAAACAAAACAATGAGAACCAAAGACGGTCAAAGGGTTAATTGTGTGACATGTGGTTGTCTAGGTATACACATAAGCTCGACGGTTCAAAGATATCAAATCTACCGATTGACCGAGTATATCCGACATATGTTCACTACGAAAAGTTCAAAGAGAAATCTACTTATCCAGCTGCGATTAATCCTTGCTTACGAATCACACAGTTTTTTGTCATGCATGTTTTTCATCATATAGCCATTCCCCATTCATGTGGGGGATTGTTATAGCTAGTTAATGGTTAAAGCTAGCTGCTAAGTTGGTGTAAATGAGAAATGGAGGGAAAAATGAAATGAAAGGAAAATGAAGTTCAAAGCAAAGTTCTTTTTCAAAGGAGCTTTGTACCACATCGGTGGTAGAACAAAAAAGTTATGTGCTTATATTAGAAAGCACTTCCTCTAGCTCTTAAAGGGTTGAGAAGGGGGACTCCCCTCGCGCCGTCGTCGTCGCTCGGCTTCGGCTTTGGATTTGAATTTGGTCAATGATCTTTCCGAAAAGGTAAAGTGGCCTTTTCCGAAAAGGAAAAGTGGCATTTTTCGAAAAGGCAAAGTGACCTTTCCGAACAGTCACCAACCTTTCGCAACAGTCACCAACCTTTCCGAACAGACACCTTCGAGGCTATATAAACTGAGGCAATGTCTCATTTTTAATACACTGAAAATAATTTCCTTCATTGAAATTCTGCATTCTCTTTCACAAATAAAACTATCGAGTCTTACTGTGGTTCGCTAACTTTGAGTTCGTCAAGTCGCTGTTTGAAGTACCGCTACTCTCGCGAATTATATCCGTTTTATCCTGGGAGGAAGTAATCTATAACCTCGGGTACAGTGAGGGGATTAAATTCCTTAAGGACACACAGTGAATTCTGTGGTCTCAGATATTTTTCTTACTTTCTGCATTATTTCTTTTTTCCAGTTTCTGGTTTTTCTGTTTTCTGATTTTGAACAAATGCGTACTAACAAGGAATTTAATTATTTTTGTGTTCACTTGTTCTTGTTTAACGATTACAGAACATTGTCAAGAAAGAAAAGGAAAAAAAATGTTTCCCAGAAAGTAAAAATAAAAGTGTTTTTCCAGAAAGTAAAAATAAAAAGAAAAAGAAACATGTATGTTTGTTGTTTCGGTGTAACGAACTTGTATGTTGTTTGGAGATTAAAATCTTCGGATTTTCTACTCCGGTTGAGATTAATGTTTTCATAACTTTCTACTCATTTGGGTACTTGATTTAAGATATAAAAACTTCATCAAGTATACAACATACAATTTACTGCATTTCGTTTCAAGTATTTTGATTCGATTTGAAGAAATAAAATCTTCACCGTTGTGTATTATATTTGTTGCTATCAAAATTGATTCGATTTGAAGAAATAAAATCTTCACCGTTTATTAAATTTTTCTGTTGTTTCGTTTATGACATAAATGAGAGACATGACTCCATATATGAATGTTACCGCCACACCAACCCCCGTGATTGATTCTACGAGCAATGTTGCGTCCTCCAGTCGTACTGCACCAACACTGGCTCCAGCAGAGAAGCCTGAAAAATTCACCGAAATTGATTTCAAAAGATAGCAACAAAAGATGTTCTTCTATTTAACTATTTTAAGCCTCCAAAAGTTTATCAAGGGCAGTAAAATATGGCTCTCCGGGGCCATGCATGAATAAACAATATCAGGCCTGGTGAAAGTAAGGTATTGTATTGCACCTGCAAGACTCCGGTAGAGAGTGTGATCTGACACTTGATCACCATCCAAAGCATTAAGCTTTGATTTAGAGTCGACTAGAGTAGACATAATCTTGCAATTTGCCATTTTAGCCATGTACAAAATCTGTTCTGTATACTTACGCTGACAAAGAAACATAGTATCTGCAGATCGAGTTAATGAGATCCCCAAAAAAATAGCTCAACTTCCCCAAATTAGTCATAACAAGTTCAGTTTTGAGCAAGACAATAATCTCATTTTTCAGCAAATCAGATGAGGTAGTAAGCACAATATCATCCGCATACAATAATAAATATGCAATGCTACTACCTCTATGAAAAATAAATAGAGAATTATCACACTTGCTGCATACAAATCCAATTTACAAAATTAATTATGCAAAGCGATCATACCATGCTCGAGGGGTCTGTTTCAACTCATACAGTGACTTACGAAGACGTCATACATACTAAGGGACTGCTAGATGAATAAAATTAGTCAGCTAGTGCATATAAACAATCTCTTTCAAATCTTCATGTAAAAATGCATTTTTCACATCAAGATGATGAATAGGTCAATGATTACCCATAACAATACTCAAAACCGTATGAATGGTAGTCGATTTAATAACCTAACTGAATGTCTCACCACAATCAATATCTCCTGCTGATTTGTGTCATTGGCCACAAGTCTTGCCTTGTACCTCTTAAGGTCACCATTATCTCTGTATTTATGATGAAAAGATCATATGTATCGGATTATATTTACTCCATCCAGTCTTGGAACCAAATCTCAAGTGTGATGTTTTGTTAAAGAATTAAATTCCTCACACATGATCGCGTTCCAATTGGGGCCTAGTTTGGATAATTTTGGATTTTAAGAAATTAGTGATATGGTTTGGGTTGACAAGTTAAACTGGACTTTGAGTTTGAAAATTCTGTGTTGGGTACGGATTTCCATACGGTGGGTAGGGGCACGAGTATTTTCTATGTTATGTGGCAGACGTTGGATCTGAGGGGTGACTTACTGAGTGTGATGTTTAGGGGAACTGCATACAATGATGGGGTAGAATGTTGGGTTTGTGGTTGCTGGATCTGTCGGTAGTGGGTTGGGGATGGCTGTCAGTGGTGTTGTTCAGTTGTTGTAAGGGTATCGATCTGAGTTCCGGGGTTGGTTGACGATGGGGGAAATCTGTTGTGGTGTTTATTATGTAATGTTGGATAAGGCGTCGGATGTGGGTTGGGGCCTAATCGGTGGTTTGGTGGAATGAGGGTGATAGTCCGGATGCCGGAGGTGGTTGGGTTCGGGTTGCCAGTGATTAGGGAGGAGTCAGGAGGAGAATAGTCTATTGGATAGTCAGCGATGGTATTTTTTTGTGGTGGAGACACAGTAGTGTGATGGGGAATCCGATTATCGGTGGTGTGAACAGAGAACGCGCCGGTTGCCAGGAGTGATGACGGTCAGTGACTGTTGTGACCGAGACAGTGACTGCGGGGAGACTGGGGATGATCCGGTTGACAGTGGTTGTGGCAATCATAAATGGTTGTGATGCAAAGTGGTATCTGGGAAGATCGGTTATGGCGATGTCGATGCGAGTAGCGAGATAGGTGGAGTGCGGATCGACCGGAGGGTTGGGAGCTGAGGACTTGACTACGGGTGGTGGCAGTTAGGGCTGCACAAAAGGTTAAAACCGGAACGGACCGAGGACTGAAAAATCAGAACATTAGGACCGAAGACCGGACCAAATTTATCGGTCCGGTCCAGGTCATTTTCGGTCTGATCCGGTTAGTTGATCCGAATTATTATAATTCTATTTTTATTGTAACACCCTCCGAGCCAATCCCCACAACTACATCACATCACATCCGGTCGGACGTATTGACATATCAAATATAAGTTGTAAATTAGTGAAACTTTAAATGGTCATAATTTTGCGCTCGAACGTCCGTTTGATCTAAAAAAAATGATTTCGCGTATTTTTTCGTAACGGGGTCGGACAAATAGCTAAAGCGATTTGGAGCAGTCGTTCTAAAAAAACGTCCGTCTTGCCAATTAATTTCACTTTTTCCCCAAGTTCTTACATTTTTCCCTTTTCAAAACTTGTACTCATGGGTTAAATACACCAACATAAGATTACTAAACCAAGTTATGATATTCTGTAAATTTAACATGTCCAGACTGGATTGACCATACATCTTACTTAGTTAGACAAAATATAAGATGACATGTCCGGGGGATTTCAGACCCGCATGGTGACAATTCTTGTGTATTAGCATATGAAAATTAAACATATACTGATTATCATGGAATTGTACAGACTCTGCATCCCCCTCTCTGGACAAAACAGGTTCACAAATATGATGAACCAAACACATGATCATAGCAGGAACTAACATGTCCATGAAACAACTTCGCACATTCTTGCACTGTATCATGTTGACTTAACCATAACAAACCACTTAATCCCTACACATATTATTCCTACATATTACTTAAGTATACAACATAGCTTAATCTAACAACATGGTATGCCATTAAGTCAATTAAACATGATCTTTAAGAGTTCATCACTATCTCAGACAGTTCATCACCTCTTAAATATTCCAAATTAGCACATAATTATGCCTTGATGTAGATTCATTAAATTGTTACATACCTTTCAAATAATTATTAAAACTTAAACAACTCATGATAACCCATAATCACTTCAGACAACACATACATGACCCTAATAAATATGTTCGTATAGATGCACATCATCATACCAACTATACAACAATCTTACCAACCTATATACAAAGTCCATATTTTTTCTTCTGGGCCGCTGTCGCTTTCTTTGGAGGCATAGAAAATTCGTTAGAGAGGGATTATCCTAATAACATAGCTCTATCGCACGATCTTAGAGTAAGAAGAAAATATGACATCCTAAATGTCCGGCAGCCTCCTGCGTATAAGTATGGTGCACAACATACTCATACACAAGACTCTACTAGACACAGTCTGTAGACATTCCGAGGACGAACTGCTCTGATACCACTCTTTGTCACGATCCGAGCCGACGGGCCGCGACTGGTGCCCTAACTGGACACTCTTATACGAACATGTCACATATAATCAGACTGATACTAAGGGTAATATAGAAAACATGTAAAAGAATGCTGACAACACTACATATCGGGGTGATCCTGTCACCTGAGGCGTCACAGCTAATTGATCAGTGTATTTTATATACACCTTTTGAGTCATTTTTAGTTAGTCTTTTGCCCATTTTTGTACAAATATATGTCGTGGTAGGATAGATTTTCTTTCTTTTGAGTCACAATGGTTTAAAGTGGTACATTGGTGAGAAGGAGCAAAAAGAGGGCAGAAACAGAGGTTCCAGAGCTCAAAAAGCTGAAAAGTTGGCAAATCGGGCGAGAAACAGGGCGGCACCGCGGCGCCAGACCATCAGCAGAAGCAGAGCCACGGCGCCCAAGAAGCAGAGTTGCCGCAGAAATTTCGGCGCCGCGGCACCGGTTGCAGGGCCGCGGCGTCGAGGCGGGAAATCAGCCAAATCCGAATAGGAATGGGCCAAGGCCAAGAAGGAAAAGGTTTTGGACGTTTTTGAAGTTATAAAAGGACCTTTTAGGTCAGATTTTGAGAGGAGAAAACCTTACTATTCATCACAATTGAAGATCAAGATTGGAGATTTAGTTTTGAGTAAGTTTTTTGTCTTTATTTTATTTTCTTTCTAGTATATGTTGGATAATAGTTTAGTTCTTGGCATGTCTATGACTAGGAACTAACTTAATTTAGGGCTTTTCATGTCGAATTACTTGAACCTCGTTCTTATGAATTAATGCATGTTTTGGTTTCTTCTTATAATTATTGAGATTTATTCAATAATTATTTTGATTGCTTGGTAATTAATTGATCACTAATTATCATAACTTTTATGATTTCTAATCGAAATCCGAAAGGGGAGATTGTGAATATGCTATAATTGAATAAACATAGGTTTAAATCGTGGACAAAAGTACTCCGATACTTGTGTAGCTTAATAGGTTATTGCTCTTAATCCTCCTTTGTAGTCAATCTTGTCATCGAAAGATAGAAGAGTTCTACATTGGAGTTGAGTGTTTATATTACCTTAACATGAGTATAAAACGGCTTAGTTAACCTACTATCTCAAAATAGAAGAAGAACCATAATTATTTGCATTAACGAGTAAAGCGAGCGGATAGTTGAGGAGATTTGAAAGCCCTATTTCCACCATATCTGAAGAAAAAGTAAAGTAATTTAGTTAGCATCTATAATCATAGCTATAAAACAATTCATCAAATTATCGGTTACTAAATAGATACTATAGAATAGAGGTTGATAATTGGACACTAATCCATGAGGACGATAACTCGGTCTTCTAGACTATATTACTTGTCACGACACGTGCACTTACGTTTAGTGTGTGCATAAATCGCGCATCACTAATCCACATAACGAAATAGGCAAGCCGACAAGGCTGCCTCTATACACGGAAATATCCAAAATGAGCAACAACCGTACAGCTGACAAAAACACAATTACAATCCACACATGTCCAATCCACACATGTCCACAGACCTCTAAAAGTCTGATAATGAACTATGACGGGACAGGTCCCCGTCGTACCCCTGACTAGCACGAATATGCATAAGTCTATATCAAAGGATCTGTACCAAAATGACTAGGCTCCGGAACAATGGAGCTCTCCAAATAGCTGAGCAAGAATCCTAGACTGGAGGATCACCAAACTGAGTATCTGTATCTGCGAACATGAAACGCAGCACCCCGAGGAAAGGAGGTCAGTACGAAAAAAATGTACCGAGTATGTAAAACATGAAGTACTGTAAAAAAAATCATAACTGGCCAAAAGATAACATGAGACAAGTATAATAATCAAGATAGCAATGCATCTGTGCCTTATGAAATGAAAGTCGTGTATGTCCATATCATATACCGTGGATGTCTGTCCACATATATCGTACCCGGCCCAATCTGGGACTCGTTGAATGAAGTCATATTCTTGGATGCCTGTCCACACGGACTCGGTAAAATTATCAATATATATATATATATATCGTGCGACCTACAGTGAGGATTCAATGAACAATGCTGAGGCTGCATCGAACATATCCTACGGGACTCAGTAAAATGATATATCACAATAAGCACGAGTAGAATATCATGAGCAACCATATGCAAATTAAATCATCATTTGACTCTCAATAGAATAAATAAAATGATCTATCACTGTAAAATCAAAGGCAACTATCATATCAAGTATCACTAGAAATTAGGATTCAGTGTAGTTGTGTACGCCCGACGTACACTCATTTTATGTAAATCATGCCAAAAGAAAGAAGGGATAGTTTCACATACCGCTTGCCGTCCGTACCAACTTAATAATTAGAATACGTCTAACACTTCAACCTATAAAAATAATAACATGTCCATCAACTCTATGATTACTAACATACGATATAGCATACGATATATATCGAATGATGACTCTCTTTTTATATAGAAAATTGGACAACACTTCCCCTTCTTATACACACATCCACAATTCACACACAAGGTTGACAACATCGATAACAAGTCACAACTTAAGGATATAACCAAAACAGTCCCATATACTCCATATACGTCATCGTTATACCTTCTTTCTTTTTACGTCCATGGAGTACAACAACCACAACAACCAAGGTGATTACTACACTTATTTCTCATGTTAATCCAGCCCCTTAATCCATATTAAAACAATCCATACTCCCGCAACAACACGAATGCAAAGTAACACTTTTCTACACTTTTATTCCTTTAGAACATATATTAGCAACTACCACAATGTGCATGCATCTTTATAACTAAATTTCCAGCCTTCTAACTCAATAAAACAACCTCTAAATACAACACTACATGTCTCGGCCCACCCAACATAATAACACAACTCTTCTTATAATTCCTTAAAATTCAATTTCATATTTCAACACTTTCATATAACCAATTACAACTTTAAATATTAAGACTTCCTTCAATTTTTAACATGCAATCAATGTCAATGATAACAACAACAACAATCAAACTCAATATAATTAAAACAACCCCAAATCGGCTCACTAATACCAATACAATCACATGCATTTTATTACTTCCAATTTTCTCTTAATACAAGTTAATCTCTCAATTCCAACATCATTTAACTCCAATTATCTATAAGAAGAAGATGAAATCTTCCCTCAACTTAGCCAAAACAGTCCCTAGTTGTATTCGACACCCACTGCTCCAACTTGCACCAATTTCGTCACTTCTTCTAATTACAATGACATGCATGCCTTCTTTACAAGCTTAAACCCATGTTACTTCACATTTTCTTCAACATAGCTCCTCTCCAAAGCTAACGAAATGAAATGATTGTTTCAGTTTTTTTTTTACCAAATGGACTTTGGAGGATTTTTGCAAAAGTTTTCGTTTCCAGAGCATTAATGGACGATATGCTCTTTACCAAGAATGTAAAAAAAAAACTTCCCACTGAACTAGCTAGTCACTTCTCTTTTGGTTCTATTTCTCTAAGGCAGTGAAGGTCTACTAAAGTGGGAAATTAAAGTGCAGCAAAAACTTCATCCTACTTAAATACTAAGGTGTAAGGAGTAGATATACTAAAAAAAAAATGAAATGCAACTGAAACGTATCCCAACGTTTTGTCCTACTAATGGCACGCCTGAAATGACATTAAATGAATCTCATCATTATGCCCTCCACTTAACTTTATTCCTCCATTGATTAATTTATACACAATTAATCAATCATACACACAACTTATTTTAGATTCCACTTTATTTAAATCTTAAAAACTCATAATACATTCGTATACTCAAAGTCATAATTTATAATATGACACTAGCCCATAACCTCCTTATTCACACACCAACTTTATTCCTCCAACCCCGTCGTCACACTTATTATGTCCAAAATTATTTTGGGATCACAGCCTTTTGTATACTAATTTTCGTATTAGCATATGTAAATATAATTTTCGTCCAACACTCGAATCTTATTTTCTTAATTTACGTTCTCAATTCATTGTCCTAAAATTACGAGGTGTAACATCAAGTTTGGCAATTTGGGGTTCTTTGAAAGTGGAGAAATGATTTGGGCAGACATGTTAAACTGGGCTTTAGGTTTGAAAATCCTGTGTTTGATACGAGTTTCCATTTGGTGACTGAGAACAGTGGGTGATGGCATTGATGGAGTGGTTGGATCTGGTATGACTGGCTCACTGGAAGGATGGCACTGCGGTTCATCCCCGAGGGACTGCGGCGCTAAAGGCATGACAGAGACAGTTTGCTCACTGGAAGTATGGCACCGTGGTTCATCCCCAAGGGACCGCAGCGCTAAAGTTGAGGCAGAAACAGGAGACTCACTGGAGGGCTGGCACCGCGATGCATCCCCTAGGGACCGCATCGCTAAAGGTGAGGCGATAACCGTGGGCTCACTAGAGGCCGCACCGCGCGCATCCCCAGGATCGCGTAGAAGCGCCGGATTCGAGTGGTGACTCAGAATACTAGGAGATATGACTGGTTCATCAAGAAATGAGTAGTTTGGTTTTCAGTATTTATGAGGGTTCGAAAACGGAAATATTGTCTCGTCGAACGTGACGTGATGAGAAATGTGAATTTGACGAGTGTACAAGTCATAGCACAGATAACCCCTAGATTGGGTGGGAAGCCGAGGAATACACAAGGTGTAGTTCGAGGAGCCAACTTATGAGGGATGGTGGAGGTAAGATTGGGATAACACATAAAGCCAAAGATTTGTAGGTGTTCATAAGATGGAGTCCTACGATATAGAATGTCTGTGGGGTCTTATTTTGTAGGGTGCTAGTAGGTAAAATATTTAGGAGGTATTCTACCGTTCCAGAAAGATGATGGCAGACATGCATGAAAGAGGAGGGTACAGACCATGTTATTAATAGTATGAATAATTTGTTCAGCTTTACCATTTTGAGGTAAGGTGTGAGGGCAAGAGAAGCAAAACACTATGTCTTGTTGGAAGCAAAAATTATGGAAAGTCAAATTATTAAATTCACGTCTGTTATCACATTGAAACTATTTTATGGATTTTTCAAACTGAGTTTTGATAAATTTGTGAAACTCAAGAAATTTAGCAAAAACTTCAAATTTGAATTTGAGAGGATAAATCCATACAAAATGTGAAAATTCATCTAATAAAACAAGATAGAATTTGTGTTCTAGAGAGCTAACAACATGAGAGGTCCACAAGTCAGCATGAACAATGTCAAATGGGAAAACTGTAATACTCATTGAAGACATGAAAGGAAGACGAGTATGCTTGCCAAGCGGGCAAGAAAAACAGTTTTGGGCAAGTTTCCCATTATTATATTTAATACGCTGACTATTTCTAAGAAAAGGAAAAACATGATCTCCTGGATGCCCGGGCCTATCAGGCTACGTGGACGGAGACAAAGGCGAAGTGAGATCGATTGTTGAGTTCGACAGTTGTAAGAGTTTGTGAAAGGTTATAGGTCTCTCACACTATTGCAGCGCGTAAGAATTATCCATGTATTGAGATCTTTCACAGAGAAACCAAAAGGGTCAAAATCTACAAACACCCAATTATTACGAGTGAATTTTCTAACACATATCAGCTTTTTAATAATTTGAAGAGGACATGGTTAAGTAAGAAGGGTGGATGGAGATTTTTAATGTGTGTATTGCCATAACCTGCAATTGGAATGCGGTGACCGTTGCCAACAGTAATGTATTGGAAATACTTTAATCAAGAATTGAGAAAATTACTCAAGAGTCGGGTCGTGATGTGGCTCCGGAGTCCATATACCAATTATTATCGGGCGGTTGCAGAGTGAAAGTGTTTAAAGCTTGACCCAAATCAGTGGGTTGCATCTGCTGAACTAAAGGAAACTGTTGGGTTGATATCAGATGGGCCTGTTGAGGAGATGAACTTGTTGGTGCTGGACCGAGGACACTGAGCCGCCATCGCCGCCAAATCGAGCCCGCTTTACGGACTGGTCGCCACTATTGACGCCTTGTGTGTTCGACTACGCCGCCGCCGGGCATTCGCCATCGCTGCCAGGCTTTTCTTTGCCGCGACTTTCCTCGCTTTCCTCGTCCATTACCTCGATGCCCGCTTCCACCGCAGCTTCTTACGGTGGTCCAATGGCGCTGTTTCACATCGCAAGTTTTCAACGGCTAATGCTTTTTTATTGTGATCATCCTGTTTAGCATGCCGTGTTCTTCCAACAACAATTGTGAACGCGCCTTGTTGAAAGATAGAAGTGGATCAGCATGTTGAATCATTGTTGCAAGAGTATCATATTTCCCCTTCGGTAATCCTACAACGAGTTGAAGTACCATCTTAGTTTCAGACACAGATGTCCCAACATGAGAAAGTTGGTCAGCAACAAATTTCAGTTGTTTGCAGCATTCGATCATGCTGTTGAAATTATCAATGCGTGTGTTGAACTGCTCCTCTAAATACACTGTCCTAATATTTTTATTATCCTGAAATATTTCATCCAGACGTACCCAAAGTTCGCGTGCCGAAGCACCTGTTTTCAGGATAGTACACAACAAGTCCTTTGAGATGGTACCATAGATCCATTGTTTGACAATGACGTCAAGACGGCCACGTGAATCATCAACGCCGACGGGCGGATTGACTCATCAATATGGTCGAGCACGTTGTACGCACAAGCATGAATATAGAATAGTTCTACCCACATAGAATATTGACAGTCTTCTTGATCAAGAATAATAGGGACAAAATTCTTGATATTTGTGACAACAAACGCTGGATGAAAATAAGATTTTGATGAAGGAGGATGAGTGTCAACTAAACCAATAGATTTAGGAGAGGTAGGAGGAGACATGATAGCCACATGATTAGAAATTCAGGAAGAAGGGCACCGCGGCCGAGAGGAGTAGGGGGGAGGGGGCGGATTTGAGAGGAGAATTTATAGGGTTAGGCTACTGATACCATGTAAAATATTAGAATAATTTTCCTTAGGAGTTTCTTTCCTTAATCACAATATATATAGTTGTACAAATGTGATTCCTAATACATTAAATACATAATACTAATAAATATAATATATACTGTGAATATTTAAACAATATCATTATATTTAGATGGATCCCTCCAAAATAGCTTGTGGTGTAGGAATAGTAGTACTACTATTTATGTAGGTCCAAAAACAACGAGACACTAGAAATTTAAATGCATTAATTAAGTGCTTGTAAGTTGTAACCCCACCTAACTTGGGAATCTTGATTTGAATGAAGGCGATAAGAGCAAAATTATCAAAGGTACTATATATATATGAAGTAATACAGTAGGTAGATAATGTCATTTTGCCGGGTCCCAACAAGGAGAAAGAGTTAAAAGAACACAAGCAGAACATCATATATATATATATATATATGTTACCTAGATCATATATGGAGAGAGAAGCCAAAACATTACCATTTGAAACCCAATTTTTTTTTTGTTAATTCAGGTATCCAGGTTTGCGCTTGACTATTTACTAGTATTATCTAGACGTCTTGAAGATGATAGACTCGGTCCCTCATCGCTATCACTAAGGTAAACCGCGGGATGTGCTTCATTAGCCAGGGTCTGAGAGCGGACAACTGATCAATGACACAAGACTCAACCCTCTGTCGGGGATCGATCCCACACTGCGCATGCCAGCGCGTCTTAGCGCCCATCCTTTGCCACTGAAATATGCCCCGGGAACAATTCGCTGAGAGGAGACTCGAACACGAAACCCAGTCTTTCTTGCTATGTCACATGTTCTGTGTTCAGTATATATTTAGTCTGCCCGCATGACATAACTCAGTTGGTTCCAGGGTGGTAGATTGCTCCCAAGTAGGCAGGTTCGAGCCTCGAAATGCAGTGGGAGTTTCATTCTCTTTTGTGATGACTCGCAAGACTAAACACCGCTCTCACCTAGCTGATCAATCACCATGTTACCTCTCTTTCACCAATCTCACAAAATAAATGTAGCACTCATGGCGAGAATTCTCTTTGGCCCCAAGTATATATTTAGTCAGTTGAATGTGACAATCCAAAAGGGGGACCAGAAAGCAATAAGAATAATAGTAATAGTAATTATTTTTAGTATGTAAAAGAGAGAAGCCAAACTAAACTGAAACAGAATTCACTATTCTGGCACAGAGAAAAGGAATATTAGACGACTCAATAATCAAAGGCATAATCATGAGTCGTTGTACGGTACCAACTTGGAATCCAAGGCACCAAAGAAAAGAACTCGTAGAAGCAGAAGAGGCTAACAAATGCCCTCACATGCATAACCAGCAGAACCAAATTAATCATTTTGTGCCCATGTATAACTTTTATCAACAGTTCTTTCTATTGAATTCTCTAGATTACCAAGTTCAGTGAATTCGAAAAATCATAGCACCACAACTTCAATAAAATTTGTTCTGTTTTCATGCATCCCTTCGCCTTCAATCTTATCGATCATTCTCCATATAAGATACCCTTATAGTCCATTTCAACTTTAGTTTTCAATGTCTTATTCTTTTCTTGATTTTGATATAGTAGGCTTGTGGAAATCATTAATGAAATATTCCTAGCAATATTGGTAGATCTTCGATGGTGATTAAATATGTGCTTAATATATCAAAAAAATCAGGTCGAGTAAGTGTGAAGAAGTTGCAGAACTGACATGGGAAAAGGGGCAGCTAGAAATGCATGGACTTGGGGGCATCCGGACAGTGGGAAGAGCAGGTGATACATTAGAGTCCATCGTGCATCAAGCCACACGCCACGGGAAATATCAGACTTCAATACAAAATTATGACCAAAATGATCAGGATCTGAAAATTGGTGGGATGTCTACTGGAGGAAAATGGGGCGAGAGTTCACAACAAATGACACCTCCTCGAGCAACAGTGTTGGCAAAAAAGAGGACGAGATCAGAATCTGAGCCCCAATATGGTGGAGCTGAAGATCACGAGTATGCAGAACGTAGCGTGTGTGCAAGTGCCAGCGCTACCTTCCTATCAGAAGTTTTGGATTTTTATAAATAGGAAATCATTTCTTTTCATAAATAATATAATAACATCCACAATGTAGTCGTTTAAAGAGTCTTGTTTAGGAAGAGATTTTTATGCTTTTTATGTTAGTTTTCAATATGTAGGTCACTTGACCAAATCATACAAAATATTATGCTTCGTTCAGTATAGTTTATGTGTTCTGATTTATCGTCGTTTAATGTTTGCAATTATTAGTTTCCGCACGACTCCCTGATTATTTTGATCCCAACATTGTTACAATATAGATTTATGTATGACTTCTATATACACTATCAAGTCAGGCTAATGGAATCAATTAGTCTAGCTCTATTATATATTCGGAAAGAAAGCAGCTAAAAGATACTAGTAATATCTAAGCTACTTACCAAATATAAAAAGGCAAACAATATGTTACAACAGAGTGAGTGCATATAAAATTCTTTACCGGCCTGTTAGTGTACTATATATATATATATATAAAAGTAAGATTCTTGAAATTATTATGCAGTAGATTTAGCTAAGTTGGACGATCAATTATGTCTATACTCTTATATTTTTTTTGTTGCCAAGTTTGATGGTTTACTAGTCAAGTGTTATTTTTGTTTTATGTTTTACGACAGCCAATGGAAATGGAGTTCTTCAACATCATGACAGCTATGTATCGGCAGCAAGAAGATCAATCTACACAGAGTCACAGACAACAGCCAGCAAGTTGAACCAGGAAGACCTCGTCCAAGGCCAAAGAGAATAGAAACTGAAAGTTTTTGTTACTGTATAATAATTTGTACTTATTGTTTGTATTAAAGAATTGCAAGGCTCTAGTTATATCTATCTATCTATATAAAACCGGTGCTTTGGTAAAAAAAGGCCGAAACGTCGCCTCTTTTAAGAAAACGAACAGTCTCATAATAAGGTAGACCACGAACCAGTCTCTAGATCCACTGCAGTTCCAAAAATAATTTCTAAGAGTAGATGTGTCTTATTATTTTGGCAAAAGTATTCACAGTCCCATTTTACACCGAATAAGAAGGGGGGCTTTGACCCCAACTTATCGGTTCATGCTCGCATAAGCCAAAAGATAAGTATTTATCTTTGCATTAATTTATTGTACTATATTTACCATATCCCTATCTCTGCTGCCTGCCCAATTCATTTTCCTAATGTTACACTTTATTTTGATGCCTTCTTGATTTCATGTTTGGGGAGGCTTTCCAGTTTCCAGGAAGTAAGATTCTCCAGCCACATATGCCATTCGCCATCAACTGCAGTAAATTTTTACCATTTCTTTCATCCTTCTTACTCTCTTATGTTGCTTTAGTTTAGTAAAAGTTAAGTTTTAAGTTTTATGGATAACAGTTGTCGGATGGCAGCATGTAGCAGAGAGGTTGACGAATTAGGATTCTGCTAACTATCATACTTCAAGGAGGTTACAAAACGGTGCTTCCAAAGATCCAATCTTAATTCTTTTGTAATTTTAATAAATTTTATATATATGTGACATTTGAATTCATTTTGACAGTAGAGGGGACACGAAATAACCTGTAGAGATTTTATTTTGGTAATAGTAAGCGATGCTGATTGCCGAGGCAGCAATTGGATATTTTTCACCTTTGTTGCAAGAGTTTTTAATAAATTTAAAATAATATTTGCTATTTTTGTGTTTCAGTTTTTCTATTTTTTTTATAAGAAGACGGTTGGAAATTTACTAAATGTGAAATAAATTAATCATATTAATTATGATTCGAACAATTGAGGTCCCGCACGTTGGAAACATGATTTTCACACACGTGCACATAAAGTGTCAAAGATCGTAACTTTCTTAAATGGAAGAAATATTAGTACGTATACGAATTGTTTGAGACATAAGAGAATGGACGATTATTGACAAAATAATAATGGTTTCACATTGGTAAACAAAGGAAAGACGTGCAATGTGTTAAAAGATGAAACGAATCATGTCGGGTCGCGGCGGCAAGGATCGTGGTGTTGGAGCGCCGCGGCAGCGATCGTGGTGCCGAGCGCCGCCGCTTTCTACGCAGGCCGCGCCAAGTCCTCGGTTTCGCGCCACTGGGCAGATCGCGCATCGCGCTGTTCTCAGCCGCGCGCCCCTACTGGCCGCGACTCGCGATCGCTAATCCGTTGGAGAAGAATAAAAACTGACGTTTGAGCTGACTTTGGAGGATTAACTCTTCATTATTCTGCTCTTAAATTCAGTCATTACCTGGCTGAATTGTAATTCCATACTAATGGTCATTACTTGGTCATTCAAAGCCATAAATTGGCCAGTTGGATGGTCTTCTTCTCAACACTATAAAATGAGGCCTTTGGCTCATTTGCAAAACACATTTGACACATTCATTAAACAATTCTCTGAAATTGTCTTCCTCTCTTCCAATCAAAAATCTTTATTCCAAAGCAAAAACTTGAGTTTCCTTTGCTCATTTGTTTGATTGTTGTTTTATCTTGGAAGAGAAGTTGTCATTACAACTGTTGAAAGGATATACGGGGCAATATTATCTTAAAGATAAATCAAGAATTTGATCAGTACACCCTCATATTTGATCATTTTTCAGATTTCTAACAAATAATTATTGTTGTTATTTTTCCGTTTTACCCCTTACAACTCACAAAGACTAACCTTATTTCTTATTCTCTTATTCATTGTAAGTTTGTACTATTGTCAAAGAAAACACTACTCTCATGAGAAATTGTACAAACATGTTATCTTCTGAAGTTATTTTCATGTTGTATAGTATGTACTCCCCCTATTATATTATGTATGAACCTATTCTGTCAAGAGTTTAAGAACTTTTAAAGTTGTTATGTATATATATGTATGCGCGTGGTTTTATTTTTTATATTAACCTGTTTAGTTGCACACCAAGTTTAAGACAATGAATTGTCTAAGTAATGACACCCATTTATCAGTCAAGTAATGGCTGAATAATGCTGGAATGAATGTCATTGAGGACAACCCAAAAGTCTCCAAACATCAGATTTTCCGTTTCAGACTTTCTCACGCGAATCGATTAGGCCGCGCACGAGCCTCTGAGGCTCCACTGCGTCGCGTCCAGCTGCTCGAGCCGAATTAGCGCCACGGCCCCGACGCCGCGCTTTGATCAGCCGCGCCCGCGGCCCTTTCAGGACCCGGTCCATCTTTTACACTATACAAACTTCTTCCTTCATTTACCAACGTGGAACACTTGTCATGGCCAGCGACCTCCCTTCATTCTATGTCTCAAACATTTTTACTTACGTATCGATATTTCTTTCATAAATGAAATTTACGATCCCTTAGTACTATGTTTGCACGTGTGTGAAAACGACGTTTTCGACGTGCAGGACCCCAAGCACCCCAATTATTCGAGTCATAAATAATGGGATAAACTTTATTCCATATTAATTTCCAACATGTTTCACTCTGTTATGTTATATATATATGTTCTGTCAAACTAGGGCTGACCAGTGGGTCGGGCCGACCCAAACCCGACACGACCCAGTATAAAATTAAAAAAAACGGGACCGGGGCTCGAACCGGGGCGGGACAGGGTGTGGTCCCGCCCGACCCGACCCCACCAGGTCCCGATCCCGCTAGAAGAAGTGTTGAATAGCGTAGAAGATGAATGCAAAAAAGTATATCGGCATTACCAGCAAGAAAGTGCTAGTAACCAACCGGCCAGACCATCTTCTCTTCTTCAACACAAAAAAAGACATGCTTCATGGCTAGTATTTGTCACGACCAACCCGACCGTGACCTGCCTTAACCCGCACCCTAGTGACACAACATCGAGAAAACCAAATGAATATAAACTCAAGATAAACAACCATTACGATATAGAATAGTTCAGCCCAAAATGGCTAACCCAAAAGTACATAAACCAAACAAGCATCCTTAACGAACCAAGTTCGACAAGACTACAGCCTCTAAGAATGAATAACACTATGACGACAGGCCCCGCCATACCCCGAATGTATAAAAGTCTACAACCTCGTGGAATCGTACTAAAAGACGAGGCCTCCGAGAAACTGAGCCTTCCGAGAACCGAACCGTGATCCTAAGAGCGGATCGCCAGTTATGAACCTCAACTCGCGGATGAACGCAGCCCCAAGGAGGTCGCATAACATGTACCAAATATGCGAACCGGAAAATACTGTAATAATATCATAAGTCAAAATATAAGTTTGAGTTATAGATTTAAAAATCGCTTTACCTCAGACCGTGCCTTACTAACAATGAGAGTAACAAGTATAAGTTTTATAGCATAAAAATAGGAGGCTCACGATCAAAACAGGGTACCTCGCCTGTAGTATCATTAAGCAATCCTACTCCTGGGACTATTTCACCCGCATAGGTCCTGTGGACCCGCATGAGGTCATCCGCCTCGTCATAAGACTATTTCACCCGCATGGATCCTGTGGATCCGCATGAGTACCATCGCGTACTCGCATGGGACTATTTCACCCGCATGGATCCTATGGTCCAGATCCGCATGAGTACAAGCGCCGCACTCGCATCATGGGTAACAAATCCATGGCATAAATAATAAACCATCCTATTGGAGCATACCCGCCACCCATCGCACAAGATGTCCAAAAGATATAACAAGAATAACCCGGGGTTTACCCGTAATAACATATATATAACATAGCTCATCCGGCTATCATACATACATAAGCACTACCGGCCTATCATATCATAACATAAGCACTACCTACTATCATATCATAACATAAGCACTACCGGCTTATCATATCATAACATAAGCAAGTTAAGAAAATACCCTAACTTCTTATTAACATTATTAATATATCCTCTCTCATTTTAGTATACCTAAGGCACCAACATGTCTTTTAATAGAAAATCCGGGAATTTAACCCAAGTACCATGTACTTCTAACCTTTTAAGAAATAACTCCTTTATACAAAAATTCCAAGATACTAATCACCATAGTATCAAGTTACGATTTCTTTTCAAAGCAAGTCACATTTCCTTTTAAAACTATCTCAAGCTTCTAAATTAAGTGACTTCATTTCTTGTAAAACCTTAGGCAATTCATGCCTTAAAACCATTTTCCTTCCACAAGTTCAAATCATCAAAACCTTTCTCCATTAAACTTTCACAAACTAATATAACCAACTCCCATAAAGCCGTTATATTAGAGTTAAACAATAGTAAAACACATTCCCTTAAGTCCAAGTGGATTTTTATACTTTTCTTTTAAAACGGCAAGTATCAAATACTTATAACAAACGAAGATTTCCAAATCTCAGACGCTCACCGCACTACATGTACAACTAATCATGCTCAAGAGATAGGAAAGCTCCACATACCTCTTCTGGTCAATCCACAAGCTAAGTCCAATTTACCGCACGTAGTATGTCAACCTAAAATGACCACAATACGCTTATCAAGCTCTAATTACAATGCAGAATTTTTCCAAGTTAAAGTCACCAATTTCCTACGGAAAATCGGGCGCGTTTCCTTTGTTTCTACATACTTTGCCACCTTTTCCAAGGTCGATTTTTAACGCTCAAATGCCATGTTTAAGGCTCAACAACCAACCAACACTAGGGGATTACACACCTAAACTTTGGTGTGTAAAATTCAGCCCCACAAGTTACAACAACTAACCCAACAAGTCTAATGTAGTATTTAGGCAACAACATGCTCATAATATCCCCTAACCAATTCTTTCATAATCAACCCCATTTCTTACACGCAACTACTCTAAGTGCATTTTCCAACTACAAGTTCTTCCTATTAAACACGCAACACCCAAAACCAACTACAAGAGAAGAAATGTTACCTCAAGTTTTAGCCAAACTTATTCCAACACCTTGCTAGCCTTTTCTCCAAGAACACCACCACAATAGTCTTCACAAGCTTGTAATAACCTTTCCTTCCTATTACACTTTTCGATTTTTCCTTAGGCTAGAATTCCTCTTGGGAATTTATATGACGAGCTTTTAACTTAGAGAGAGATGGAGTGTAAAGATGAAAAGTTGAATGAAATGACCAAGCCTTGGTCAATATAACGCATGTAGAAAATCGATGGGGACACTTGTCACCCTCCCACGGCCTCTTCTAAAACAAAATCGACTTTCTAAGTTTTTCCGCCCAAAATTCCGCCTCGGCCGTTCGCTTCGGCTGCGCGCAACTCCCGCGACACTGAACTTTAGGCGCCATGTTCGATTTCCGCGCATGCGCCATGAATTCTCGCTGCGCGCTGCGCTTCTCCCACACGCTGAGGCCCTCGATCAAGTTTTCGATTTCGAGTCCTAACTCCTTCCGCACGCCCCATACGCACGGCACGAACCACGAGGTATAACATTCTCCTCTTAGAAACATTCGCCCCAATGTTCCTTCTAGCCTTACACAAAACACAATGTAAACATATCTTCTTAACTATTCCTTAGCAATTAAGAATGCCTCCCGAGCCACAACATTACTCAAGCATAATCAACCAAATTAACACCAATCAAGGGAAAGGGGTTACCGGAGGTATAGGGAATAAGTGTGGGTATTTCTTCATCATATCATCCTCCGCTTCCCACGCCATCTCCTCACCGCTCGCTCCGCCATAAAACCTCGACGAAGCCACCTCCTTCGCCCGCAGAGTCGCCTAACTTGACGATCGAGTATCGCTATGGGACTCTCTCATACGACAACCTCTCACACCGGATATCCCGAATCGTGCACTCTAGATGGATTTCCAACGATTTTCGTAACATAGACACGCGAAAAATCGATGTACCGCCAAGATCGGACGCAGATCCAACTCATGTGCAACCTTGCCCACTCTTCTGACAACTGACACGCCCAACGTACTTGGGCCGAAGTTTCCTTCTCCCAAATCTCATCACACCCTTCATGGGTGACACTTTCGTAAAGACCCAATCTCGACCTCAAACTCTGTTGTCGACGCCATGATCTCGCATATGATTTCGCCGACTGGCTGCCAATAACCGCCTCGGATAAGCTTCACCTTATCCATCGTCACAACCAAATCCGCCCGATTAATCGCACTTCTCCCACTTCAAACCAACCTATCGCGACCGCACTTCCTCCCGTATAAGGCCTCATAAGGCGCCATCCGAACACTAGAATGGTAGCCGCTGTTATAAGCAAACTCCATAAAAGGTAAATGATCCTCCCACTACCTCAAATCAATAACACAAGCCCGCAAAGATATCCTCGTTGTTCGATAGCGCGCTACCGCCCGTCCGTCCGAGGATGAAACGCCGCCGAGACTCACTGTGTCCCTAATCCTTCCGAAAGACTCTGAAGTTAGCCGTGAATCTGGCTCTCTATCTCGATATAATCGACACCGACTCGTGCAATCTCACAATCTCTAATATATAATCGACATAGTCCTTGGCCAAAATGTCGCCCCGCCGAAGAAAGTGGGCCGATTTCACACCACAACAATAACCCAAATGGAATCATGTCTCTCCGGGTGCGAGGTAACCCTGAATAAAGTCCATGTTGACCACCTCCCACTTCCACATCGAATATCAATACCGTAATAGCCCACCGCTTCGTGCTCAACCTTAACTCACGACACCAGGACATCGCAACAAAACCGCCACGCCCTCTTCAAACCATCCCACCAATACACGCACTGAGGTCATGGTACATCTTAGTCGACCGGATGAATCGAATAACGAGCACCGCGCCTCTGCACCGCCGACGGTCTCGCCACATCGGAACACCTAATCGCCCTTAAACCTTAGCACCCCATCCGGCTACTCAAATAGATTCTTCTCTTCCGGAGAGTCGCATCTCGCATCGCATCAAAATCGGATCCTCATATCGCCGCTCTTCACCTCCTCGACGATGGAAGACTCGGCGCCTTCGAACCCGAATTCGCTACCAACTAATCAACCAAACGAACCCCAAGGCTTGCTAATCGGTGTAACTTCTGACCATGTCCTTCTTCCCCGCCGCACTTCGGCTGCACTACCCATCAATCGCGACTGGCGACATCCGCAACTACATCGCCTTCCCCGTGGTATAGATATCAATATCACAATCCTTAAGTAGCTCCAACCACCGCTCTCGCCGCAAATTCACCGCCATCAAGATATACCGAGTTTCCTGTGGTCTACGCAAATATCCACATGAAATCTATATAAGGAAATTGCCTCCAAATCTTCAAGGTACGATTAATCGCCGCGACTCTAAATCGCGAGTAACGTAATTCCTTTCGCTTCCCTAACCGCCGGAAACATAAGCTCTAACCTTATCGTGTCACAAGACACAACCTAGCCCAACACCCAACGTGTTACAATAATACCCTAACCTCTAGTCTCTCAAGAGGGGTTAGAATCGTAGTCGTGGTCAACTTCTCTTCCAATAATCGGAAGCCTCTCTGCACTTGCAAAATATTCGAGCATCCTTAATCTCGCCATGGTTCCTGCTTCCTTTCTCTGCAGTAACCAAACTTGGTTACTACACTGATTCGATTCTTTGCTTCGCCGCATGGCTAAGACTTCCGCCAATCACAATTTGGGGAAGACTTCCTTGATCTTGTCAAGTAGTAATCCTATTATCCTCTCTCACCAGAGCTTATAGTCCTGTTCAACCTCAATTCACTAGATTACATAATCCAATGACTTGTCAAGATTTCTTATCGCTCGAGTGTCTACTCGCCTTTCCTTTATAAGTTAATTCAAGTTGTCCCGGGTCCTTTACCTCTCCGTATTCTCTTACTATCTTTCTCGCCAAGACAGATGCTACTACCTTTCCTCGAGGTGTTCCTACCGCCCATTACCTACTAATGGTCTTACACTAGTTCGGTAATCGTGTCTCGTGCAACTTACATAACCATAGTTGTATTCTCTTTTATCCTTTGGTCATAACCTACCTTATGCTTATTAATAGTAAAGTGTTTCTAATTTGATCCATAATCGCATAGCTTCAAACACGTGTACTACCTTCATTTTTCTTACGACACTTCGACCGCTTCGTGACGCCGCTCTTAATTACCCCAACATAATACTTTTTCCACTGCTATCTAAAATCAGAACTTATGGCATTTACGACGACATCAAGACCTACCGCCTTCCCATCCTTCGCCTAACTACACGGGTACACATAACCCCATAATACGTGTAAGACTATCCTTTTATGTATGGGAGAGAACTTATCTCCCTTCAATAAACTTTCCTCGTGTCACAACCCTAATCACCGCCCTCTCGTGGTCCTCAGTAAATATCTAATCATTACGCACCGCCTTAAAATCGTGTAGATTTTCAAAACCTACCAAAGATGCTCTTCTTTCCGCAATCACTTCGTGCATTTATTTTATTCTTGCCTTGCACATTTCCTTGAAATTATCCGGCGTCGTGGCCCCGACCGCCACACCAAACCAACTCCAAGTACCTCCAAGGAACTTAACATAAATTCCTTCAAATTCAAGTATTACTTACTTTCAAGGCTAATTTTTTCCCAACGAACAAGTCACACAAACTTATTAAAAACAATGATGCCAAAGAAGGAAGGATAATTCACTGGTTACTACCACTTCCCTTCCTCTCCACTCGATAATCGGCTTACCGGGGAAATTGGTACCGAATCAATCTCTTCTCAGAGTCCACGCTTGGCATAACACGAGGCCAACTAGCCCGCACTCATAATGACCTCAACGTCCGTCATAACAAATAGTGGTCCGACGACTATATCGTTATCGATAATTATTATCCGCCCACTCGCCTACCACCCAACACTCACGGCGTGGTTACCCCATAAAGGTTCTCATGGATTCTCGCTTCATTTCTTTCACACTTGGTTGCTCACTTCACGGCCGTATTTTTCCGCATTTCCAAACTTATTCTAGCTTACGTACATAACTTCCATAATAAAGTCGGCCTTCGATCTTGGAGTTACTAAGTTAAAACAATATAAGGTCATTTCCGCGCCACAACCTGGTTCCGGGATACGTTCATAACTCAGAAATGATTAATTAGACTCGCCTTGTACTGCGTGACTCGCCACGAATGACTACTATCAATCGATCCCACCCCATGTCGTATACTAACTTCTCATAATACCATAGTCGTGTCGCTTGGTCACAACAACCATTACTTACTCCACACGGATCTCATCCGCATTATCCTCTTAAGCATACCACGTAGCTTAATTTACAAACATAGTATCCCATCGGGCCCCTTAATTAAGCTTCTTAAGGTTCCATTACTTTTTCCGACAACTCATCGTCTCCTAATTTTCTCAAACTAGCACGAAACCTCGATGAGAGTTCCTTAACTGCTCATACCTCCCTGCATCTATTTAGTCCTTACCAAATCGGTAATCTAAAATCATTCTAGGCAACACATATGTGACTCACACGTAAACCGTGATAGCAGTATGTCACAATACCAACTATACTACAAGTATTACCAACCTGGATACGCAATCCACATAATCTTCTGGTCATCACGCTCTCAGAATGCAGAACACCATAACCTCGTTAGTGAGAGACGACCCTAACCACAGCCTCTATCGCACGATCTAGAGTGAGAAGAAATGGAAACTAATCCTAAATATCCTGCAGCCTCCTCGACATAGATGTGGTGCACAACACACCGATAATCAAGACTCTACTAGATACGGCTGTAGACTCTTTCCGAGGATTAATCGCTCGATACCACTTTTGTCACGACCAACCCGACTCGTGACCTGCCTTAACCCGCACCCTAGTGACACAACATCGAGAAAACCAAATGAATATAAACTCAAGATAAACAACCATTACGATATAGAATAGTCTAGCCCAAATGGCTAACCTAAAAGTACATAAACCAAACAAGCATCCTTAACGAACCAAGTTCGACAAGACTACAGCCTCTAAGAATGAATAACACTATGACGGACAGGCCCCGCCATACCCCGAATGTACAAAAGTCTACAACCTCGTGGAATCGTACTAAAAGACGAGGCCTCCGAGAAATGAGCCTTCCGAGAACCGAACCGTGATCCTAAGAGTGCGGATCGCCAGTTATGAACCTCAACTGCGGATGAACGCAGCCCCGGCGAGGTCGCATAACATGTACCAAATATGCGAAATCGAAAATACCGTAATAATATCATAAGTCAAAATATAAGTTTGGAGTTATAGATTTAAAATCGCTTTACCTCAGACCGTGCCTTACTAACAATGAGAGTAACAAGTATAAGTTTTATAGCATAAAAAGGAGGCTCACGATCAAAACAGGTACCTCGCCTGTAGATCATTAAGCAATCCTACTCGGGACTATTTCACCCGCATAGGTCCCGTGGACCCGCATGAGGTCATCCGCCTCGCCATAGGACTATTTCACCCGCACGGATCCCGTGGATCCGCATGAGTACCATCGCGCACTCGCACGGGACTATTTCACCCGCACGGATCCTATGGTCCGATCCGCATTTAGTACAAACGCCGCACTCGCATCACGGGTAGCAAATCCATGGCATAAATAATAAACCATCCTATCGAGCATACCCGGGCCACCCATCGCACAAGATGTCCAAAGGATATAACAAGAATAACCCGGGTTTACCTGTAATAACATATATATAACATAGCTCATCCGCTATCATACATACATAAGCACTACCGCCTATCATATCATAACATAAGCACTACCTACTATCATATCATAACATAAGCACTACCGCTTATCATATCATAACATAAGCAAGTTAAGAAAATACTAACTTCTTATTAACATTATTAATATATCCTCTCTCATTTTAGTATACCTAAGGCACCAACATGTCTTTTAATAGAAAATCCGGGAATTTAACCCAAGTACCATGTACTTCTAACCTTTTAAGAAATAACTCCTTTTATACAAAAATTCCAAGATACTAATCACCATAGTATCAAGTTACGATTTCTTTTCAAAGCAAGTCACATTTCCTTTTAAAACTATCTCAAGCTTCTAAATTAAGTGACTTCATTTCTTGTAAAACCTTAGGCAATTCATGCCTTAAAACCATTTTCCTTCCACAAGTTCAAATCATCAAAACCTTTCTCCATTAAACTTTCACAAACTAATATAACCAACTCCCATAAAGCCGTTATATTAGAGTTAAACAATAGTAAAACACATTCCTTAAGTCCAAGGGATTTTTATACTTTTCTTTTAAAACGGCAAGTATCAAATACTTATAACAAACGAAGATTTCCAAATCTCAGACGCTCACCGTACTACATGTGTACAACTAATCATGCTCAAGAGATAGGAAAGCTCCACATACCTCTTCTGGCCAATCCACAAGCTAAGTCCAATTTACCGCACGTAGTATGTCAACCTAAAATGACCACAATACGCTTATCAAGCTCTAATTACAATGCAGAATTTTTCCAAGTTAAAGTCACCAATTTCCTACGAAAATCGGGCAACGCTTCCTTTGTTTCTACATACTTTGCCACCTTTCCAAGGTCGATTTTTAACGCTCAAATGCCATGTTTAAGGCTCAACAACCAACCAACACTAGCGGGGATTACACACCTAAACTTTGGTGTAAAATTCAGCCCCACAAGTTACAACAACTAACCCAACAAGTCTAATGTAGTATTTAGGCAACAACATGCTCATAATATCCCCCTAACCAATTCTTTCATAATCAACCCCATTTCTTACATGCAACTACTCTAAGTGCATTTTTCAACTACAAGTTCTTCCTATTAAACACGCAACACCCAAAACCAACTACAAGAGAAGAAATGTTACCTTAAGTTTTAGCCAAACTTATTCCAACACCTTGCTAGCCTTTTCTCCAAGAACACCACCACAATAGTCTTCACAAGCTTGTAATAACCTTTCCTTCCTATTACACTTTTCAGATTTTTCCCTTAGGCTAGAATTCCTCTGGGAATTTGTAGAAGGATGAGCTTTTAACTTAGAGAGAGATGGAGTGTAAAGATGAAAAGTTGAATGAAATGACTAAGCCTTGGTCAATATAACGCATGTAGCAGAAAATCGATGGGGACACTTGTCACCCTCCCATGGCCTCTTCTAAAACAAAATCGACTTTCTAAGTTTTTCCGCCTAAAATTCCCGGCGCGTGCGCCTTCCAGGCCATGCGCGCAACTCCCGCGGACACTGAACTTTAGGCGCGCGGCCGATTTCGCGCGCGGCTTATTCGCCAGCGCCGCGGCTCGCCTCCGGCGGCTACGAGGCCCCGACCAAGTTTTTCTGATTTCGAGTCCTAACTCCTTCCGCATGGCCCCATACGCACGGCCTGAACCACGAGGTATAACAGTATTGATTCTATTGGAAGCCTCAGAAATAGAATGTGTGGTGGTAACAGTGCTAACCAAATTAGCGAGTTCGATGTTTTTGTTTTGCAGGGTAATTTATCTTACCAAGCAATTATCAATGAAGAAGGAAATGAAGACTTGCTGAAATATTGGATGCAGAATGAGAAGACATTTCCGACACTTTCAATGATGGCCCGAGATATTTTGAACATTCAAGCGTCATCAATCGCTTCTGAAAGCGCTTATTCTGCAGGCAGATTTCAAATAGGAGAGCACGGACACTCATTAGCCGGAGACAACTTGAAGATGGCGATACTATTCAGAGATTGGATACGAGCGGAGCGAATGAGGTGCGTTCAATCAGAGATTAACGAAGAAGAAGAAGACAACTACAACGACATTTTATCTGAAGGCATGAGTAGCGACGTGAAACAATTTGACCAAGATATACCAATTCCAACCGAAGAACCACACGAAATTATAAAGAAACTAGAAAAAATATTTTCAAATTGGTAATTTATTTCATTGCAATTTTTTAATTTTTCTATGTCTTTTGCAATTTTTTTCAACAACAGTACACTAAATGTTGTAATTCTGAATCTTGTATATTTCAATGAAATAATTAATAATATAAGAGGCACAAAAATAGCCTTGAGATGTTTTTTTTATACTCTTCTTGTCTTTGTTTAATTATTTAATTTATACTTTATACTTTATAAATATATTATATATATGAGTATAATTATAATACTATAATATTATAATAGTATAATATGAGTCTATGACTATCACTATATGACTATATGTATACGTTAATGTTACTTTGTTAGTAATTTAGTATTTTTAATTTAGTGAAAAAATTTATAAAAAAAAAAACCGTCGATTCGCCCTACCGAATTGGCCCCGACTGTCCATCGATGGGACGGACACGGATCGCCCCGCTAGTCCTGGCCCCGCTCGCCCGCCTCACCACCTCGCCTCCTCTCTCGACTCGCCCCGATCCCGCTAGTCCCGACTCGGTGAACCCGCCACGATCGGCGCCCTATGTCAAACTAACTTTTTTAGCCAAACATTACTTCACTATTTTCTTATACTATATGTTACTTTTTGTGCCCCTATTTATCTGTCACTTTTTATTTCTTATTCGTCCTAAAGAGAATGATATTCTTCTTTACATATGAAACTTTGTTCCTCCCTCCCTTGAAAGGAAATGAAAACAAAACCAAGAAAAATAAAGGAGGATCAGAGATTGATTTTAAATTCTCACTACAATAAATCAGTTCAAAGAGGGCGACTGTAATCATTCTCTTAGGATGAAATATCGCCCCTTAGATCAAAGGAGACAATTTTTAATCGTCCTTCAAGTCGCCTTATTACGTCCGTTGTCTTAGATCAAGAAGAACGATTTTTCAAGTCGCCCCCTTTGACAAGGACCAAATAGGATGACTATAGTCGCCCTTTTTGAGATAAATAAAAAAGGGTGATTATAGTCGCCCTATTTGAACCACACCAAATAGGGTAATTTTCCTTGTCGCCCTATTTGGTCCTCACCAAAGGAGGTGACTTGAAAATCGCCCTTTTGATATGGTTCAGAAAAGAGAAAAAATTAAATGCACCAACTGAGATTCGAACCCTGGTCTGAACTATGACATTGTACTATACTATCACTACACCACTAGTTATGCAATATTAATTGCCACAAATACACCCCTTGCCAAAAATCGAATCCGGACCTCCTCTGTGGAACTGTGTCATTCTACCACCAAACCAGTCATCAATACTTGTTATATTTATGCTCCTCATAATCATAAATCCCTTGGATTTGGATCCGAATATTTATTTTCGAATAATTTCGTATCCAATATTTCGGATATACAAAAATCGGATATTCGCAATTTTTGGATAATTTCGGATCCGAATATTTCGGATATTTAAAAAATCGGATATACCCTATGTCAAAGTATGAGGTCATATTTACCCTTTGTTAAACAAAACTTATCAAATTTACCCTTTTTAATTTATTGGACACGTGGCACCCACATCATCCAATTAATTTCAGCCTAGACTAGAGGTGGTGACGTTTTTGCAGGGGGAGGTGGAGGTGGAAGAGGTGGTGGAGCTCGTTTTTTTTGTAAATTCCAGCGAACTGAGGGACATTCGACGGCAGTGGGTTACACCACTGTGACCGCCGTCTCAAGGCGGTCATTTCCATACCTACGCCGTCCATCGTCTCTTCCATCTCGACCCGTCGACCATTTAAAACCTTAACTGTCGCCAACGCTTTTCCGGCGAACTGAGGTCTAATCGACGGTTGTGAAGGGTACCAACAGACTCGTCGTCCTCACGCCGACATTTTGCACCCAACCACGACTTTCAATTCCAAGCCAATCGTCCGGTCGATCAAATCAAAAATTCCGACGGATTTTTGGCTTTTTCCGGTCAGCTCCGACAGAATCAAGGACTGTGGGTGGTATCACTGATCCCGTCTCTTCATTCTCTACAACATACACTAATTCCCGAAGTTCAATTCTCAATTTTGAGAATTTTTTCAATTTTTCGGCGATGGCAGACGGCATTGCCGCGGCGGCGATCGGCCGGTACCGGCCATCGTTCAAAGAACTCCAAAGAATGGCGCTGGTAGAGGTTCTGGCCACGACTCTGGATTTGGAGGAGGAGGTGGACAAAGAGGAGGAGGATGTGGCAGCCACGTGGGTTTCACGTGTCCAATCCGTTAAAAAGGGTAAATTTGATAAGTTTTGACTAACGAAGGGTAAATATGACATCATACTTTGACATAGGATATATGTGATCCTTTTACTAAAATTTTAAGGCATATTTGACTCTTTTCCCTTCAAACATTAATACATGAAGAAGCAAAAGCGAAGCCAAAACCAAAACCAAAATTCAGACAAAAGGATGAATTCAGGATTTCATTAACATGAATTCTTTCATCTTCAATTGAAAGGTCAATCTTTGAATAACACAATCAAGAACCATTAAGAAAAAAGAAAATTATGGTAGAATGTCGAAGTTGAAATTATACCTTTTTCTTGATAAGTTGGGAATGGAAAGCCAAAGAAACAGGGACTCTTAACAATTTTTTGAGGGAGCAGAATTTCTAAAATTGAAAATAAAGAAAGCAAAATGAAAAAAAATGAGAGGAAAGAATTGGAGAGGAGGGACATTTTAAAATTCACAAATATTTGTAAGAACCGCGATTAGTGCAGAGGATATAGATCAGCTTTGACACTAATAAAAATAGAGAGAAAATCTTGGTTATCAGAATTATAGGTTGCTATTGGTCCTAAGTATTTACTGTGAATTTGGATATACAATCTTTAATTTTTTTTAAAAATAATATATATTTAGAAACTACATAAAACGTACTATAGATCATAATAATTTACAATTTAAAATAATTAAAATCAATTTTCGTGTTTAACTCTTGAAATCTGAAATGTATCACCGAAATTGGGACAAAGAAATAGTATTTTACATATATAATTAGTAAAGAAAGAAGAAATGGAACAAGGAATGACGCTTGGAAACACATACATACACATTAAATATTTGTTTTTGTGATGTTTCAAATATGCGGAGTAGTTTTGTTTCACATTGTTTGTAAATTATGGTTCTTTGTGCATTTATTTAATGTTTTTGGTAAATCGATAAGTTAAAGTTTTACAATTTTTCTCTTTTTAAATCGAGATTGATCAATTTATCAATGGTACTCTTTTTTTTGTATAATTGAAACCTCCAAAATTCAAAACCCTAATCTCTCTTCTTGCAACTCTTAATCACCTTCCACACATTATCTCTATCTTTTTTTTTTTCCGCACATGTATGGAAATTGCATCATTGTAGTATAAAATATGTATCACTATTGTATATGTATGAAAATGTATCATTGATGTATAGAATATGTATCCCTATAGTATGTGTATAGAAATTGTATCATTGTTGTGTAAAATATATATCAATACTGTATATGTATAGATATCCCTACAATATATGTATAGAAATTGAATCATTGTTGAATAGAATATGCATCAATATTGTATATGTATAGATATCCCTACAATATGTGTATAGAAATTTGTATCACTGTTGTTATATGTATCAATTTGATGTATAAAATATATATCCCTACAGTATGTGTATAGAGTGTATCATTATTGTATGAAATATATAATATTGTTGTATAGAATATGTAGAAAATATATCATTGTTGTATAATTTATATATAATAAATGTATAGTCAACATATAATCAATGTATAATATGTACACACTAATGATACACGTTATACATTTATTATACGCTATTATACACAATATTGTTTTTTTGTTTTGTATAAATGACCAACATATCTGAAAGAATCGCCGGAAAATAGAGCAACGAGCAAGGCAAATCTGAGCAGCCGGGCCAGACTTTGACATCTCCGTCAATCGTTAATAGAATCAACGAAGGTAAAATCTCAATCAATGTCCAATCTAAACTTACATATAATATCCACGCAATTATTACATCTAACGATAACCAGCTCTATCTCCATCTTTATTAAACCAAAATATTGTGCAAACAATTATAAGCTGCTGCCAATCATATACTTGTTTCATGGTGGAGTTTTTTACGTGGGTTTCTCGGAATCTGTGTTCTATTAGGTGACCTAGAAAAATTAGTTCCTTGAATTCTTAATTGATTTGGTCAAATACCCAGAAAAATCAATTCTTGATAAAGTTCTGGAAAATGTTGAAGGCACACATAGAGGAAACATTGCCTGAACGGAAAGACAAGTTCTTGCTTTACAAGGATCTGAAAAGGCAGAGGTTGGATGACTGTCATAACTGTTACCTCCGTCACAGTTCAATATACTGCGTGTTTCTTATGTAAAAAAGGAAGAAGACGAGAAGGCCGAGCCCTTAAAAAATCGGCTAAAAATTGTCTTTATTTTGGGCCTAGGCGTTATTTCGGGTAATTTATTGAAAATTGAGCCCTTTAGGGCCTTTTCTTTTTGCAGTCCTTTTCCTCCCAAAAAAAAAGAAATGGACTTTTTGTCGCGATTAAAAATCGCCACAAAAGATTCGCTACAAAAGATCGAAACAAGATTATTTGTGGCGATTTTAGTCGCCACTAAAGATCAACGAAAAAAATCATATTAAACCTTCAAAAAATATTCAAAATATGTAAAATACGTGTATACTTAGTAAGTATACGTTAATTGAGCTTTCAAAAAATATCCAAAACATGTATAATTAGTAAGTATACATTAAACATACATTTATCAAAACAGAAATTATATGTTGATATACATTTATTGTATACAACTTATACAATAATAATATATTTTTTATATATATATACTTTAGGAATACATAATTTATATGATATTTATACAAATTTTATACGTTGATATTTACTTATACGCGAATATTTTACTTATATAGTATATAATACGTCAATTTTTACTTATATATTGTATAATTAGTAAGTATACATTTCAAAACAGAAATTATATGTTGATATAAATTTATTATACACAAATTATACTACAATGTATCATTTTTCTATACATATACAGTAATGATGCATTTTCTGTAGTGATATACAAAAATGATGCAGTTTATATACATTTATGAAATTAGTTGAAAAAGGCTAAAAATTAAATTATTTTAAAAATACTAATAATACTTTTAAAATTCATGGGCCACCGGATGTCAATAATTTCACCCAGTTGGCCATTTATGTCCTTGCCCCAAAAATAATTAAAGACTAGAAGTAACCATATCTCTGCCACATAAACCGCCGATGAGTCACCATGATTTATCTCCTCCATCAATTTTTATCGGGCCGAAAGAATGAGGCCCTTTGACCGAGGAATTTCGCCCTTTTTCCCATAGATCGACTTTTAACAAAAAAAAAGTAGTCTAAAAAGGTTAATAATAAAAAGGAAATCGGTTTTAACATCCCAAACCACAAAAAAAAAAGTATTTAGAAAACTGTGCAGACAACTTCTAATTATTTCCATAAAGCAAATGTCTAACTTGTAGACCAAGCATTATATATTGCACAGTATAAAAAGAAACTAAATTCCAACGCTCGATGAATTTAATAATTGCATATTTGCATGTGAAACTTGACAGAACCTTTTTTTGACGTTTCATCTTTTTTTCTTCTTTGAAACCTTACTTTTTAAGTTTCAACTTTCAACAATAAAATATCCGAAGCCTAGACCAGTTGGTGTAGAAGGCAGAGGGTATCCTTATTGGGTGGTGTGGGAGAGCTTGGTCACAAGTTCGAAACGAGTAACGCTCGCGCCGCCTCTTTGAAGTCTGTCACTGACTGTCAAGTGTGGTTTAACCGGGTGGCGTGGTTTGCGCTTATCGTCGATCCGAGTTTACCTGCACTCGAAGAAGAATGATCGCGGCCGCTTCGTCCAAAAAAAAAAAAAAAAACTTTCAACAATGAAATGGTCAATATGAAATAAAGTTGGTCTTGAGAGTATTAAAAAAGGTACTATAAATGCATTTCCACATCATCTCGACCCATGTAGTTTGTCTCCAAAGTTTCCAAGCAAGTGACTCATCATTTCCTAGTACTAATTCAAGTGTAAAATATGAATCATGTTTGTCCTAGTATACTTGAATTGCACCCCAAGAAGAAATATCACTAGTTATAGATTAAAATCATATTCTAGTTGAAATATGGTCAGAGAGGATAGTAATGGGATGAATATGATCGATTGATCTCTCCACCTTTAACCAAGAACACTGGCAATGAAAATAACTCTTAATATGAAATCATTTTTTTCTATAATGATCGTTATGCAATGCAAATTCAAATTAATTATGACGGCTTCCGCTCTGACTGAGCTAATCGTCACACCTGACTTCTATATCTCACTATCCATAGATGAGAGATCGAATAAGAAAAAAATGTTGAAGATTGATGAGTGGAAAGTGGAAACGAACCTTTTTAAAAATAATAATATTGTAATTAGCTTTAGTTTAAAGAGGACAAAAACGAAAGGCTGATATTTAAATGATGAACATGCATGGTGAATTGGTAACACAATCTCATGATTATAGTAGGCTTCAAGAAGAGGAAATCAAGTGCTTTACTCCAAAAGACTGGACTATACAGTAACAATGATAGCCTAATCTCGTTTAGCATCTAACTCTGTTGTTTATTTGCTCAAGTATTGTATTATCTCGTGTAAAAATGTGATGTGTGAGGCTTATAAAGTAAAAATTAACCACCCCGTAACATGCATATACTTGCATGTCAACATGCAAATTAATTTTAAAATTGATGTTGGGAATTTTGGGGGGGGGGGGGGAGGGGGATAAGAATTGTTAGGCATGGAAGTCAAAAAATTAGTGAGCAAGCTGATCATGAGTGCCTTAAAAATCTAGCCTGGGCTACATACACGTAGGTGATTATACTTTAACCAAAGTTTTTTTTTGGGTAAATAAATAATATATTACTAGAAATCGGAAAATACAATCGATCATTGAGGGTTCTCAAGCCTCAATGTAAAACACGAAAATACAATACAAGAAAATAAAATAAACGCAATACACATAAACTCAATCTTGGAGGGTTGAAATACTCTTCAACTTCTCAAACTTGCTGCTTGGCTTTGTTCTTAATAAAATTCTTCCTTGAAGTAACCTCTTGCCATCTATCATTGTCCGCACAAAGTGGTGCCTGCATGTACATACTCGGCCAATTCTCAACCAAGTTAAAGCATAAATAATTCAATCTGCTAACCTGGTAACAGTAGTATATAATTTCAACTTGTCTTTATTAAATGTATACTTCAATCGAAGTATCCAAATCAATCATCTCTCTTTGGTCTTATTACATATTTTATAAATTAATTAATTTTTTGTGATAATTGACATGAATTAATATGAAAGTAATAATTGATATGATTACAAAAGAAACACTCAGTTTCTTTTCTTTTGTTATTAAACTGGCTCTCATGTTACTTGCAAATTTGTCACACACTTCACTGATCATTGCTGCAGTGACATAGTAGAGATATATAATATATCCCATGGCTCGAGGGGTTTTAGGAAATGTTAACATATTATTATGATCTACTTTATTCTTTTCAATCAAACTCACTACACATCTATGTCATCGCAAACGTCTCAAATACAAATTCTATTAACTTAATAATATTATATGAATGTGTTAGTTAACAATTACTTAGTGCATGTTTGGATTAGCTTTTGGGTATCTAAAATCTACTTTCGTGAAAATCAGAAAATTGACATGTTTGACTGGCCAAAATCAATTCTGCCAGAATCAATTTAGGTCTCCATAATTGATTCTGGCAGAAGCTAAAATTTGTAACTTCTGCCAGAATCAATTTTGTCATTTATATCAATTTGAATTTTACCCTTTCCTTTATTATCCTCTTTAATTTTCATAAACAACTTTATCCACTTTCATTACTCTCTTTAAATATCTAGAAATAATTACTAAAAAAAATCAAATATACAACTTTCATTACCCTCTTTAAATATCTATAAATAATTACTAAAAAAATGAAATATAACCCATTCGGAATTGCAATTACCTCGACGAGGTTTGGGACAAGCAACATGAATCATAGAATTAGCGCCACAATTCATCATTAGAAATTAATCGTCATCAAAGGAAAAACATCGGGACATGACTCTTGAAGGTGGTCCGTGGTGGTGGAAAACTAAATAATTCTCCTTAATCTACTTCCCTCGTTTGGTAATACACCTTCTTTGAAAAAAATATAACTTATCTTCATTTTAATAAAATATAATTGCAGGAATCCACATTAAATTATTAAATATCAACTTTTATAATAATGAAAAAATATTACCGTGATTAATGAATCAACATTAATTCATATATATTTTTATGATAATATTAATTCATTTATTTTATAAGTGAGGATTAATATAGTTGATCCCTATTTATTTAAAATTGATGGGTAGTTTTTATTGTTATGTTAAATTTAGAGTGTTAATAATGAATTCTTATTATGAGTTTCAAAATAATTATGGTATTCTAATATTTAATATTTAAATTTAAGTACTATATTGCACTTTAAATTCTATTATCTATTTATAATTTTTATTTACATACTTCCATTTTTTAGTAATTTTTATTTTTATATATTGACTAAATGTCCATTTTGATAATTCTACATTCAAAAATAATTTTGATCAAAACTATCCAAACATAAATCAATTATAACAATCACTTTTACATTGTTGCATCCAAACATAAATCAATTCTAACCACCGCTAATCCAAACACACCCTTAATAGTGTAATTTAGAAAGACTCTTAGGGAATGTTTAAACTGTCCACCAAATCAAATCTTTAAGGGATCATTATTATAAATAAAAGAAGTGGGTCGCACCCCATGCACGTCATATCACTATAGCAGTAGTAGTAGAAATCATAAAGACAGCTAAGAGCTATACAAGTGGCTTCCTTTTAAACTTGCCCAATCTTTTGGTATCTCTGTGCCCCTTTAAAGGGAAGCCTTTTTCTTAAAGCCAAGTTCCCCTACCGTGCATTAATTGATAAAAAAATTAAAGGTGGAAGGAAAAAAGTTTGTTCTTTTTTACTCTATAATTAACGAATAAGAATTGTAGAACTAATGACTCAAAATTAAAGGCAACTTAAAAAAAGTAAACATTTACCAGCAGGTTGTGTTTATAACTTTACATCAAAGCAATGTATGCGAGACATGCACAATCATCACTCAACCATCGTTAAGTGCTAGCTATTATGAGTCTAATAGTAAGTGACTAGGTTTATTTATTCGGTTTGGTGCATAGGTTAAGTATTTACCACTTAAAAATCAATCGAACAGGGCTAACTTTCGGAGCGACAAAAGCTCACTTTCCAAAATGGGAATCTATGGAGACACACACCAACCAAGTCAATATTATTTGGTCACATGTGTCTCCTTCCAAGCAAACTCTCTCTTATAAGATAGGAGTATAGTATATAAAATAGTCAATCAGTCTCATTTTTTTCATTCCTTGTCATTTCGCCAATATAATATTATAAACCCCCACATCCTTTTTTAACTTCCAAAAACATAAAACACAAGAAATAAACTGCATTGATTCCAGAGTTTTCCCCAATATCAACCATGGTTTCTGAGAGAAATTTGTCCAAGAATGTGTGCATAATCGGCGCCGGACCGTCAGGGTTGGTGGCTGCTAGGGAGCTGAGGAAGGAAGGGCACAATGTGGTTGTTCTTGAACAAAACAATGATGTGGGAGGACAATGGCTATATCAACCTAAAGTTGAACATGAAGATCCTTTAGGAAAGGCTAGTGTACAAAATGTACATAGCAGTATTTATGCATCATTAAGGCTCACTTCACCAAGAGAGATCATGGGGTATACTGATTTTCCTTTTGTGATGAAGAAAGGGAGGGATTCAAGGAGATTTCCTGGCCATAGGGAACTTCTCTTGTATTTACAAGATTTTTGTGAATACTTTGGACTAAGGGAGATGATACGGTTTAATACCAGAGTTGAATATGTAGGAATGTTGAATTATCCTGAGTTTGGTAAGGATTTGAGATGGATAGTGAAGAGCATAGAGAAGGACGCTGAGAAGGGGATGGAGGAAATTTTTGATGCTATAGTTGTGGCAACCGGTCATTACTCTCAACCAAGGTTGCCTAACATTAAAGGTTTGTCAAAATCTTCATATCTTTCTAACAAAAGAAACTTTGCATCAAAAGAAGATATAAAGAAACCAAAAGTACCAAAAAAATAGTGGTCATTTCAAGGCACAGTTGAATAAGAAAATCATAAGACCTTTTTATCAAAGTTATAGCATGTAATATATACTTGCATTGATAGTGGAATTTCTTTACAGAGAGACACTAAAAGTAGCAAGAAGATCCCAGAATTATAACTAACTTTATCAATCACAGCAATTCCTTCATATTCAGGTCTTGTCAAGGTCAGTTGAATAAGAAAACCATTCGACCTTTTTTTATCAAAGTTACAGCATGTACTAAATACTTGCATAAACACACAATTTGTGTTTGTAATTTACTTATTTTCTTTTAATTCAATACTATACGAGTGACATTAAAAACATTTTATCTGTTTCGTTTGATAAGGAATGGATGCATGGAGAAGAAAGCAGATGCATAGCCACATTTACAGGGTTCCAGAACCCTTTAGGAATGAGGTAATGCAAAAATCTTTACAATCACAGATGAATGATAATCAACATGATTTCTTTTTTAGTTTTTCCCATTTTAAATACTACCTCCGTCTCAATTTATGTCGCACCATTTGACTTGACATAAAGTTTAAGAAAAAAAGGTTTGACTTTTGAAATGTGTGGTCTAAAACAAACACAATTGTGTGGCTATAAATCATTACATTAAGGGGATAAGAGATCATTAATAATACAATTGACATCTCGGATAAAGAATTACTTGAGTTACAGAGGAAGCGAATAAGTACATTCGATCTAATAAGTACCTTGTGTAAGAGAAATTTTAAAGTTAAATTTTTTCTAATTATAAAAAGGTGACATCTTTTTAGGGCAAACTAAAAAGAAAATGATGCCATGTAAATTGAGTCGGAGGGAGTAATAATTGTGTTGCACTACTAGATCTAGAAAAATAATTGAATTCGAAGCACATGTCATGTATTCGAATAAAAGAAAACAAACACTCCAGAATTGCCAACAGTGGACCACCTGACCACATCATCTAAGTTTTCTCTTAAAGAAGTGTTAACTTTGTTTTGAAACAAACTTCAACTCTTATCCGTACAACTTGCTAACTATTTTTAACTTAGCAGGTAGTTGTGGCGGTTGGAAACTCACTTAGTGGTCAGGATATAGGAATGGAGCTTGTAGATGTGGCAAAGGAGATCCATCTCAGTGCCAAATCTCTTGATGTTTCTGAAGGATTATCAAAAGTTATATCCAAGCACCATAATTTACATCTTCATCCTCAGGTTTGTTCAATTAAAAATTTGACAATGCAGTTAACTGACCCCTAGACATTTTTCATATTCGATAATATACTAATCTAGAATGAAAATGCAGATAGATTCATTAAATGAAGATGGGAGGGTATTGTTCGTAGATGGCACTTCAATAGTTGCAGACACTATCATATACTGTACAGGGTAAAATTCTCTACTCCATGCACTTGCCTTTACTAGTAAGAAGCTGAATATAAAACCAAGTAATGCTATAACTAGCTTGGGGACTTCATCCGTATACTAGACGTTCTAATACTCATTCTGTCTTATATATAAAATCTTATTTCAAAATAAAGAATTATTGAGTGTAGTAAAAAAATTACAAATAATTACTTTTATACTTTGAATTCACCAGAAATTGTGAGATTGAACCGGGAAGTGCTTAGACGTGGTCTTGTCTTAAAGTGAAAACAATCTTGTTAGTGACAAATCCAACTGTTTTTTTTTTTTTGCATTGTACAGGTACTCCCACTCCTTTCCATTTCTTGACACCAAAGGAATGGTAGCAGTTGATGATAGCAGAGTGGGCCCTCTTTATGAGCATACCTTCCCCCTTCTCTTGCTCCCTTTCTCTCCTTCATTGGCATACCCAAAAAGGTAACCACTTCCCTACTATTATTTTTTTCGTTTTCCGGTATTTGGACCCGCTTTTGGGCCTGACTAATCCGGATTCGTGCCACAAAGTCCCACTTTGGGGTAAAACGCTCTCTATCAAAGGCGATTCTATTCTCTGTGCTCGAACTCGAGACCTCTAATTTAAGATAAAGGGATATTTCCCGGTTACCACCCCACTACAACCACTTCCCAATTGTTAACCCCTACACAATTGTACGACAATTAATCAACCAATTAATTATTGTGCCTTAATTTCAAATTTAAGAACTAGCTCTAATCCTAATTATATTCTAGAAAAAACAGCTTCTAGCATTATTTTGGATTACTGTTCAGAAATAGATCATTATCCTTTTTTAAGAGTCAGAGTATCAGTTAATAGATCTTCTCTTGTTTATGATGTAGCTCATTGGGTTTCCTTTCTTCGAGTCACAAGCAAAATGGATTGCCCAGCTGCTGTCTGGGAAAAGAACACTCCCCTCATGGGATGAGATGATGCAATCCATCAAAGAATTTTATCGTTCAAGAGAAGTTGATGGCATTCCAAAGCATAATACCCATGATATAGCTAATTTTGAGGTAAAATTACGGAAGATGATCTAAAACCAATAGTCACAAATTGACTTGAGCATTTTAAGCTACGTTACCAGGACACCTACTAAATCCTGTGTTTGAATAATTTTTCTTTGGCAGTACTGTGATAAGTATGCAGACTACATAGGATTCCCACACTTAGAAGAATGGAGGAAAGAACTCTGCCTATCTGCAATAAGAAATGCGGATATAAACTTGGATACATATCGGGATTCATATGATGATAGTGAGATGCTACAAGCAGCTTATCAAAGCCCACACTTCACTCACCTTGGTCCTGAGGCTTTTTGAATATGAAAGCATAAATACAGATGTATACAGATGGAGTGCGAAGAATTTTAGTTCATTTATTTTCTGAAGTAAGTTTGTTCCACTACTTAGTATTTACTAGCTTCTACCGGAGTGGAAAGATGATGATAATTCATGAAAGAAATTTTCTTTTCTTTTTATTAAAGTATTTTAGCTGAAGGCTATTGTCTAGAAACTATTGTATGATGTGTAGTGAAATCCATTTATAAGACTCGCATTCATGTTCTGATTAGCATCATTTGTAATTGCATTCCTCAACATGTTGCCACCCATCATTTGGAGGTTCCTGCATTTAAGCAGCTCCTCAAGTGAAGGATTTTTACCATGAATGCAATTATTTCAGGGATAAAAGGCACAGCCAGTGGGCTAACAAAACTTGGCTGCCAAAGCTAGCCCAAGAGGGTCAAGAAGCATTACATTTATTATGGCAATAACATATTCTACCTCAATAGTTGTACAATAGTTGTAGCTGATAACTGTGAAAATAGAAATTTGGGTAGAACGTGATGTACTTTTGGTGTGCGCATTTTCCAGCAGAGATTTAGATACTCCACGTCAACATCATTGTTGTCTAGGAGATGAACTTCTCATAGCATTGTTCTGAGACTGTACAATCAACATATGAGACATGCCAAAATGTATCTCTCCTGTCAAAACAGCTAATGTGTTCAACAATAACAAACCCAGTGAAATCCCACAAAGTGGCGTCTGGGGAGGGTAGAAAACAACTATGTGTTCAAGAGACTGTAATACAAACTTCAAGATGAGTCATCTAACTGAGATATGCCATTACTACCTAAGATCATAGATAAGGCAAAAAGTCAGCACATCAGGTTTGCGCAGCTAAAAAAACACAAGTGAGCTCTGACACTTCACAGCCTTCAAAGCACACATTCTTTAGGCGTTCGGCAGAGCCATACAACTAAAATGAAAAAAGATCGGTTGAGCCTAGTCCAATATTTCTCAGATATCAAGGACTAAAACTTTCACAAAGATAGGTTTCTAGTAGCAAACTCAACTCCAGAAACTGTAAAGATATTGGCACCTCACCCAAATAGAATAGAAGTTCATAATCGCCTCAAAAGGTTATGAACATGTCAGCAAGCCAATGCTCTACCTGAGCAGCGGAATCAAACACCATATATCATATCTGGATTTTTATTCATGTCGTGCTAGGCTATGACTGGTATACCAGGAAAAAACTAAAATATCTCCAGTTATCCATCAATCAAAAGAAGAAATAACTACCCAATTCTGATGGCTGACAGTTTTAATTATATAAATGAGACATGACATCCCCAGTGAAAATTTACCGGACTCTGTGCTGTAAGTACCCCTAATGCGTCAGAAGACATAACATCACTGATATACTAGGTAATCACCAATAATCTTTGCATGAGCAAATACCTCCAGTGAAATGATGGAAGCGCTTTATATCTCTAACAACAATATTCCTTTGATAAATTGCTGAAGCAAGCTTAAAGAATTGGTGGCAGTCCTGACAAATCCTTAAATTCTTCATTATCCTTAACGTAGGTTCAGATGAATGTAGCAGCCCAAATGCAAGAGCAAGCTTTTCACTGTGGTATATTAGATTATGCTCCTTCTCCTCTTCATTAATATCATACAGAGCCATCTCTGTTTCAGGCACATAGCCAGCTAATTTCAACGGATTTTTCATGTCTTCCAACATTTTATGGATTTCCTCGTGCCCTGCTTTAAGTGGATCAGATGCCTTAAACTCATAAACTGCATTTTCAATTTCAATTGAACTGCAACCAGGGATCTTTTTTATTCCGCTGCTGTCCATCAGTTCCCTAACTTCTCCAACTTCAGTCCATTTCTTTTTTTGAGTGTGAACATTTGATATTAATACGTAGTTTTCCCCGTTCGTTGGTTCCAGTTCCAAAAGCTTACTGAAAGCAAATTCACCAAGTTCTTCTCTTCCATGAAATCTACTGGCACCAAGTAGTGTCCTCCATATTATTGCGTCTGGCTTTAGTTTCATAGAATGAATCATTTCCATAGCTTCATCCAAGAATCCACCACGTCCAAGTAAATCAATCATACACCCATAATGCACAATCTTCGGCTGCAATCCATACTGATTTATCATTCTTGAGAACCGCCTTCTACCTTCCTCAACAAAACCTTGGTGACAGCAAGCGCACAAAACACCCAAGAAAGTAACATCATCAGGCTTAAATCCTTCTACAACCATCCTATCAAAAGTCTCCAATGCAGCCTCGCCTTGTCCATTCATGGCATATGCCGAAATCAATACATTCCATGTATAAATATTTTTAACTCTCATAGTTTCAAAGACTTCTTTTGCCTCATCAATGTCTCCACATTTAGCATACATATCAATTAACGCAGTACCAACGTATACATTCACTCTCAACCGATTCCTCACAATATAATCATGGATCCACTGCCCTTGATTCAGAGCCCCCAAATGAGAACAAGCTGATAAAACTCCAACCATAGTGACCTCACCTGGTTTAGCTCCAGAAGCTAGCATTTCCCTAAACACATCAATTGCTTCTCTAAACCTCCTATTATGCGTATAACTCGTGATCAATGCATTCCACGTAACTACATTTCGGTCAGGAATTTCATCAAACAGTTGGCGGGCATCATCCGGTTGTTGACATATACCATACAAATAGGCGAGAGCAGTGTTTGTATAAATATCATTAGTGAAACCCAATTGAATTGCATTACAATGCATGGATTTTCCAACTTCTCCGTAACATAATTGAGCAACCGATTTGAGAAGGCTCGGGAATGTTGAGGAATCAGGAAGGATATTCAGTTTACGCATTTGGGTATAAACGAAAAGTGAACGCGAGTGACGTTTTGAATCTGTATAGCGTCTGATAAGTGTATTACATAAATTACAATCAATGAAATGAGAGAACTCGTGGAATAGAAGAGTGGTAGGAGCAAATCCATTTGAAGAGATAGAAGAATCAATAAGTTTCATTAGCGAGAATTGGTCGATGGGTTTATCGCCGGCTACCTTTTGATTCATGTTGATCTGGACCGAGGCTGAGATTGTATAAGCGCGGAAACCATAAGTGGATGAAAGTTGTGTAAAGGTCTTCAGAGATGCTTTCATGGTTTAGCAGATTGCAAGCTTTCTGCTACTACTAATTTGCTGCTATGTTGCAGACAATGAATCAATGTTTTTTATTTTTATTTTTTCAAATTTTCACTAGGAGAACTTCAGTTCTATTTTCATGGTCAAAAACACATGAAATCTCAACCAAAACATGTCCAATCCAAACATCTTTTGGATCTTGTAATCATATTGATCGTTTGACAGATACATTGGTACAAGATAAAGTAGTCATCGATTAAGTTATGGTCGTTGCTATCATTTACCTTCCTTGTTCCTGAAGTCTTTAATTTTAGAATTTATTATGAAATGTTATGACGCCAAACAAATGGACATGAAGAGAGTGAATTGAAGGATCATTAAGATTCAGGATATAGAATAAACGGAAAAGGGTTATATTTGCCCCCTTTTCTGAATAAGTTCTGGCGCAGGTGCCTTTGAATTAAGACTTCCCCTCAACTTTTAGGAAAAGGTTTATATTTGTCATTCGTTAACGTTTGGGGTCAAATATACCTTCCGTTAATTCAAATCTTTTAAATTTATCAATTTTTAACGGATCTGCCACGTGGCAGCCACGTGTAAAGTCAGCTGAGTGTTGCTGGACAGCGTTGGTGGGCGGTTGTCCAGTATCCGTCGCGTCAATGCCGCCTGCCATCGCCGGAAAAAATGGTGAAAATCCAAAAATTGAGAGTTGAACTTCGGGAATTAGTGTATGTTGTAGAGAATGACGAGACGAACTCAGTGATACCACCCACAGTCCTCCACCCTACCAGAGTTGATCGGAAAAAGCCAAAAAATCGTCGAATTTTTTGATTTGGTCGACCGACGAATTGGGTAAGAATTGAAGATCGTGGTTATGTGTAGGACGTCGGCCTTGAGACGGCGAGTCTACTGGTACCAACCACGAATCTCGAATGTATCTCAGGTTGCCGGAAAACGAGCGGCGGCGTTTAGGATTTCATGGATTTCAATTTGAGTGTTATTGCGATTTAGTGAGAATCGAGCAACGTGGGGGTGTCAAAATGACGGGGAGGAGATGGGGAGTCTGTTGGTGCCACCGCCGGACCTCGCAGTTGCTGGAGATCGCCGAAAAATGCGAAAACCTAAATCGGAAAACAGGATATTTTTCGATTTGAAATTGCCGGCGATTTAGGAAGAATCGACGGTGGTGGTTGGTATGGAATTAACGGGCTTGACAAAACGAAGCTATTGAACTATGCCTCGTCCCCGATGGATGCCAGAGTTGGCGGAGCTACCGTGGTTTGGTCGAAAATTTCAATGTGTCGTCTACGTGGCTGTCACGTGGCAGATCCGTTAAAAATTTGTAAATTTAAAAGATTTGGACTAACGTAGGGCATATTTGACCTCAAACGTTAACGGATGGCAAATACAAACATTTTTCTAAACGTTGAGGGCAAATATGACCCTTTTTTGGTTGAGCTTATGGGAAGCTCATAAGTGCTTATTTTTTTAAAATAAGCATTTATGAATTTTTTTAGATGTGTTTGGTTGAAAAATGAGTAGAGTTTATGTGTGTTATAAGCACTTATTTCATAAGCCAAAAATTTGGGCTTATGGGAGTAGAGTTTCTTTTGGCCTAATAACTTTTTTGTTTTTTTATACCAAAGCATTTTTTTTATTGACAACCAAGCACCTAACAATTTTTTAATAAAAACTCTACTTGACTCTAATCCTATAAATTTATTTTAATAAGTTGTACCAAACGGGCACGAAGAAAGGCTGATCCAGATCTAGTAGCTCTGAAACTGCAAGTACAATGTGTGGACCACGTTGTTTCAATTTCTTTAATTAATAGCATTCTTATTTGTAAGAGAGATTAGTATTGAACAATGACTCGAGCTGTCCTAGGCAAGTGACTTATGCTATAGCTTCTTGATATTTTTGCTTTTCCATCTTCTCATCGGTCGTTACTTAATCTATTCAAATTTTACTTGGATCAATTTATTAGACTGGACATAACCCAACCCATCAAACTCCAATAGATTTTCTCGTTTGCTTGACCCGACTGGAGCCCCGACGGGCAACGACAAACACTGTTTCGCCACAGAAATTCAATTTATACCTAAGTCACTATCATTCAAAAATAATATAAAACAAATACTCATATCAACTTATGACAGGAAGTAAAGCCTTTAAATCATCATGGTTTCAGACCTAAGCCAACTTACAAGCTGATTATTGCGACAATAGGCCAACATCAATAAATAAAGTCCTGCATAGAGCCATAGACCATTGGTGGAGTGTTGTAGTCGACCACCCTATTCCCAATGAGATGGTTCATTTCTTTCTCCATGAGCAATGACAAAGAGGTCTTTGTACACTAATTATCTTCTATCAGTTTTCCCATTATATTACATGGAATCACTACCATTGCATTTCCTGTTAAAAAGAAATCAAATAAATGGGAAAATATAAAGTTAGTAACATTAGCGTAAAGAGAAGTGACTAAGAAACCTATTCTTCTTTGGGGTGATACACAAGATTTGGTCCAAGAGACCAAGATTCAGGCCTAGTTGCTGCCATTCGCATCTCCAGTTTTAGCTTCTTCATTAGCACTTCATTTCCCTTCTTCCTCTTCTTGTAAGTTGTTCTTCTTTCTGGCAATTTTGTGCGAGTACTTAGCAAAAGCAGCAGAAAGTGCTGACTTGACAGTTACTTCGGGTTCTTTCTTCTCACAATTGCTTGTATCCGCAACTTCCTTCTCATCTTCCTTTGTACTGCTGGAGCCAGGATGAGATTCATTAGCGACTGAAGTTTCTGGAATGCATTGGCGTTTTGGCACTTCTCGCTTAAAAGGTTCATGAAAAGCGTCATACAAACGTTTTACCTGATTCATTACGAACCCAATGAGTAATAAAGTAATCTGACCAAGCAATTGGCAATAACAATTAAGCAAAGGATCTTAATAACAAGCTCATTGACCTTTTGTTTCTCTTGTTAGATATTGGTATGCCAATGGAAAATAATAGTAACTTCTAGTGGTAAAAGGGCAGCCCGGTGCACTAAGCCCCTGCTATGCGCGGGGTCCGGGGAAGGGCCGGACCACAAGGGTCTATTGTACTCCTAAATTATTAATTAAGAATGAATAGGTTCAAATATAGCAAAATGGATAGTGAGGATTTATATAGTCGACCCTACTAGCTTGGAATTGAGGTATAGTTGTTGTTATTGACTTTTTGCTTCTCCAAATCCTCTCTAAGACTGCTTTGATTCATAAAGCACTTCTATCAATTAAACCCAACCAGAGATGCAGTGACGCAAGACAAAATTGCCTTAATCACCATCACGAATAGTAGTAGCTTTTACAATATAGTGATGCATCTATGGCTAGAAAAGCATGAGCTTCCTCGATATAATTTGAGACGACAACCAGCAATAAAACAACAGCCTTCTCATTGCCCCAAATTAAAAACTAATCCAATAAAACCAAAAAAAATCTACAACCAACACGCACAAAAGAACAAAAAGAAAGACAGAAGAAAACGAAGTGGAGAGCATGGATCACATGGAAATATACCTTGCGCTCGCCTATGCCAGGACAACGAGCAAGATCTTCCATAGATGCATCCATTACATGAGAAAGAGACTGCAAACAATGCCACTGTCTTAGGAACTGAATTAAAAAAAAAAATAGTTTCTAAGCATTCCACAGCAATTTCACTCATACCCCAAATGTTGAGCCAAGAGTCACAACATCTGTTTTGTTAACATGTCGTATTGCCGTCAGAGCATGATTCAGCTACAATGATAAAATAAGCCACATTTCAGTGCGCTCATAACAGAGAGCTTAGAGCAAAATAATTCCATTCTCCGATTATTTTCATTTCAGATAAGTTCCTTGATGAAGAAAAAAATAATCCGAGTCGCTGAAATCAGAAAGTAATATACTGTAATCAACTGACACACATACTCGTGATAGGTAGTCTCCATCCATTTGGCCCTGAATGAGGTCGGCGGGCTTATTTTCATAAACCTTCACCGTCTCCAAGTACCGTCCGCATTCTTCCAAACTAAAAAAATTTAACCAATTTAGGGTGATCGCCAAAACAGTGTTTATACGAATGTTCAACAGAAACAATAACAAAGAGTCGCCTTTCCTCAACTATCTTTATATGGCACAGACGCACAGGGAAGGGAATGATGATGTGCAGTCATGAGTCATGACATTGAAGAAAGCAGAAACCCCTCAGAGAAATTCCAAGATGTCTCTAAGCAAGCATACGACTTTGTGAAATAAATCTACTCAACATAAGAAGTACCTCCATCCACATAACAGCGTGCAATCATGAAGAAGAGAAGTTCTGGTAACTTCAAGTAAAGGCTTGACAACATCCTCCTGAACCCAAAGGCAACCATGAGCATGACTCAAGCTATTGTACAAGCATCACATGTAAATATGAAGAAGTCAAAAGTATTGAAGGGCTTACAACATCAACATGGCACAAAACTATGCGGAGTCTGTAGTTCTTCTGCAATTCCCTTATCCGAAAATACAAGTAATCTGGATGAAGCAGATGATACCGGAGGCTACCGAAGAAAAGGAAAGGAAAAATAGAGAAGGAAAATAGAGAATGTCAAGCATAAGGACAAATTCACTATTGAAAAGCATAACAAAATGTATATTTTTACAACACCATATACCAAGTCAAGCTTAGCAACCAATGTCTGTAAGAAAAGAAAGCAATCAGCATAAGAATTCAAATACAGCCGCCTACCTATTGTAAGATGATATTAATCTCCCTTAGGGAATCTTCTCATTAATATCAAGGTATATATAGAGTACAATATTCATCCCTTATACAATAGGAATCCTAAGCCTATACAAAAGAGGAATCATAGTCTTACCATAATTATATTTACACAATATATGAAAATATTCTAATTATGGGTAGGGATACAATTATTTCTATAATATACATGTTTACACACCCCCTGAGTCGGAGCGGGAGGAGGCCGGACGCTGAGACTGAATTTGAAGTCAAGAAATAATTGTCGGGGAAGTCCTTTTGTAAATATATCTGCATATCCTATATGATAGGATGATGGAACATGTAACACTCTGACATGGCCTAGTGCAACTTTCTCACGAACAAAGTGTAGGTCTATCTCAATGTGCTTGGTTCGCTGATGTTGAACCGGATTATGAGACAGATAGATGGCAGAGATGTTATCACAGTACACAATTAATGCCGGACGCAAAGGACACTGAAGTTCTAACAGTAAATTTCTGAGCCAACAAATCTCAGCTACTACATTTGCAACGCCTCAGACTCAAATTTCTAGACCTTTGAGCGAGATAGGGTAACTCGCCGACGTACTCAAGAAATCGATTATCCCTAAAAACACAAAAACCGGAGGTGGAGTGTCGCGTGTCCGGACACCCGCCTAACTGTGATCTCAGATATGAAAGCAACTTGTTTGGTGCAGAGGATATAGCGCAAACCATAATCGCGGTGCCCTTAATGTATCGAATGATACGCTAAGAGCGATGAAATGAGACTCTCGGGTCATGCGTGAAGAGGCATACCGCCGAACAAAGATAAGCAATGTCGCTTGTGAATGTGAGATATCGTTGCACTGTAAGACTCCTATACAGAGTAGTGGAAATCAAGCACCATCCATAACACCGAGCTTAGATTTCAATCAACTGGCAGTGAAACTTTGCAATTCGCCATCTTAGCCTCATACACGATCTCATCTGCATACTTACGCCGACACAAGAACACGTGATCGCGGACACAGTCACCGATATCCCCAAAAGTAACTCAGCTTCCCCAAATCAGTCATTGCAAATTCGGACTTAAGCAAGACAATAATCTCATTTTTCAATCCGTCGGAGCAGGCAGTAAGAACAATAACATCCACGTAAAGTAATAAGTAAGCAGTACTACTACCTTGATGAAAAATGAAGAGTGATGTATCACTTTGGCCGTGATACAAACCCAACTGCAAGATATACCGAAAGCGATCATACCATGCGGGGCCTGCTTGTGCCATATAGTGACTTACGGAGACGGCTCACATAGTGAGGAATCATTGATGGGTGAACCACGGCGGCGACGATGTAGATCGCTCTCTCTCAGATCCCCATGTAAGAATGCATTCTTCACATCAAGCTAATGGATCAGCCAGTGTTTGCCCATGACAATGCTCAAAACTGTGCGGATGGTAGCCGATTTGACAATCGGGCTGAAGGTCTCACCACAATCAATACCCACCTGCTGATTTGTGTCATTAGCCACAAGTCGTGCCTTATACCTCTCAAGATCTCCACTGTCTCTGAATTTGTGACGAAATAGCCACAGACAACGAATCACATTCACCCCCTCAGGTCTAGGTACTAGATCACATGTGTGTTGTTTAGTTAAAGCATTGAATTCCTCAGACATAGTCGTATTACAATTAGGGTCTTGTTTAGCCAATATAGAGTTCTTGGGAATTGGTGAAATGATTTGGGCAGACAAGTTAAATTGGACTTTGGGTTTGAAGATTCCATGTTTTGCACGTGTTTCCATTTGGTGAGTGGGGATAGTGTTGGCTCCAAGGCGGAGTGATTTGTTGGATATGAAAAAGGAGGGGCTGACGCCGTAGGAGGCACCGCGGTGCCTAGATCAAGAACCGCGGTGCTGGAAGGAGCCGTCGAAGGCGTCGTGGCTCCGTGATCAAGGGCCGCGGGGCTGGAGGACTGACAGACCTCTCTGATGTTTTGGCACCACGGTGCCTCAAAGACTACGCAGCCGCCGATCGCGGCGGCGAACCTGTTCGCAGGAGTTGGAGCGTCGCGTCGCTGACGCTGAAGAAGTGCTATGCTCTAGTTGCCTTAGGATGATGGGAGAGATGACAGACTCGTCAAGAAAAGAGTAATCCGGTTTTTGGAACTGTTTAAGATTCGAAAACGGGAATGTGGTCTCGTCGAATGTGACGTGACGAGAGATGTGGATCTGACGAGTGGACAAGTCATAGCATAGATAGCCCCTATGGTTCGGCGGGAAGCCTAGGTAGACACAAGGAGTGGACCGGGGGGCTAGTTTGTGAGGGGCAGTAGAGGCAAGGTTAGGATAGCATAGACAACCGAATATTCGGAGATGATCATAAGAGGGGACTCTATGATAGAGAATTTCGGTAGGGGTCATATTGTGAAGGATGCTAGTTGGGAAGATATTGAGAACATATTATGATATTTTAGCAGCATAGACCCAGAAGGATGGAGGTAGGGAGACACGAATCAATAGAGTGCGAATCATATTGTTAATGGTGCAGATGATTCTTTCAGCTTTACCGTTTTGAGGGGAGGTGTGAGGGCAGGAGAAGCGAAAAACCATGTCATTATTAGTACAAAAACGGTGAAACATAGAGTTGTTGAATTCACGACCATTATCGCACTAATTTTTTTTTATACCTTTTTCAAATTGTGTTTGAATGAATGTTCGAAACTCAAGAAATTTGACAAACACTTCCGATTTAAATTTGAGAGGATACAACCAAACAAAGTGAGAAAAGTCATCTAGTAGGATAAGATAGTATTTATGACCGAGAGAACTAGCAACAGGTGATGTCCATAAATCGGCATGTATAATATCAAAGGGTGCAAAAGTAACACTAGTGGATGACTTAAACGGAAGACGAGTATGTTTGCCTAAAAAACAAGAAACACAATTTTGGGCAAGCTTTCCATTACAAGTAATGAAATTATTGCCTCTAAGAAAATTAAAACTGGGGCCTGGATGACCAAGCCTATTATGCCATGTGGAAGAAGAAATGACCGCTAGAGAGATGAGAGAGCTAGATCTGGCAGCGGAGGTAGGAGTGAATGGATAGAGATCCCCGTGCTATTGCATCTCGTAAGAGGTCCCCGTATGAAGATCCTTCACAATGAAACCATAAGGATCAAAATCAACGGAGACAGAGTTATTACGAGTGAATTTGCGGATAGAGATTAGATTCTTAATCATATGTGGGGCATATAGGGTATTTTGAAGGGAGAATGGATGAGGAGGTGGTGTGTAGGATGTACCATAACCCTGGAATGCGGTGGCCACTACCAACTGTCACAAATTGAGGATGCTTTAAACCAAAAAGTTTGGGAATATTACCTGCAGACCGGGTGAGGTGAAAAGTGGCTCCGGAGTCCATGTATCGATTCTTTGTCAGCCGTTGCATATTGAGAGGCAGTAAGACCGACCCAACTCAGCCGGGTGTCATCGCCGACGAGGCTGGCCGGAATCTGGCGCGGCCAGACGGTATCACGCTGCAGCCGAATCGAATCTGTGGACCGCTATCGATTCACGCCGTCTCGCGACCCTACCACGCACACGCTTTCTCGCGCGACCCTTTCCACCGCGTCCCTGCTGCGGTTGAGAGTTTTCTGGCGGCGTTGGATCTTGAGGGCGTGCTTCGACAGCTAACGCCTTCTGAGTGTGCTCATCCTGCTTAGCACGGCGAGTCTCTTCGAGCAACAACTGCGAACGAGCTTTGTTAAAACTGGAAAGCGGATCTGCCTGTTGAATTATGGCGGCTAATGTATCATAGTCGCCTTTGGTAAGGCCTGCAATCAATTGCAACACCATCTTAGTGTCCGAGACAGGCGTGTCGACGTTGGAGAGTTGATCCGCCAGTAGTTTCAACTGTCTGCAGTATTCAGTCAGGTTGGAGAAATTTTCAAGGCGTGTATTGTTAAATTGTTCCTCCAAATACATCGCACGAGTGTGCTTGTTATCTTGAAAGATTTTCTCCAAGCGGTTCCATAAATCACGGGTTGTGGCACAAGATTTCATGATAGTAAGAAGAAGATCCTGAGAAATACTACCATAAATCCACTGTTTGACGCCGGCGTCTAGACGACACCAAGTAGACTCATCAACCTCCGGAGGGCGCGAAATAGTGTCGTCGATGTGGTCAAACACGTTATAGAGACATACATGATTACGGAACAGTTTAACCCAAGGAGAATACTGACTGTTTTCTTGATCAAGAAGAATGAGAATATAATTCTTGATATTGGTAAAATGAGGGCGGGATGAAAAGAGAATGACGACGTGGTGGTGGAATTTGTGGAGGTAGATGTGTCAGAATCAGAAGCGTAATCCTGAGTATCCATTTAGAGAAGAGAGAAAAGAAGAAGAAAAATCAAGAATTTTGGGAGGAGAGGGGGGAGGAACCGCGGCAGAATCGCCTATGGGGCTGGTGGCGCGACTCACACAAAGAAAAATTCTAAGGTTTTGTGTTAGGTTCTTGATACCATGTATGATGATATTAATCTCTCTTAGGGAGTCTTCTCATTAATATCAAGGTATATATAGAGTACAATATTCATTTCTTATACAATAGAAATCCTAAGCCTATACAAAAGAGGAATCCTAGTCTTACCATAATTATATTTACACAATATATGAAAATATTCTAATTATGGGTAGGGATACAATTGTTTCTATAATATACATGTTTACACTTCTATGATTCTTCCAATAGATTTCCTGCAAGATGAATCGAAATTGGTAGCACTTCAAACCTTAAATAAAGAGCACAAGTGTTCTGGCCCAATAAGTAGTCACATACAATATCTGCAAAAGCCCACCTCACATTCCTGATGTGTTTTAGCAACGGATTTCCCTTCTGCATCCGAATAGAAAGAACATAATAAATACACAAACCTTACAAATAGTGTGCTGCGACAGAATGCACATCTGCAAAAATCTTCACTTCAGAGCCGCACCACTATTCCTGGCAGCTTGGGTTCACTCATTATAGGAAAAGCTAAAGTTCAAAGAATCTCTTGTTTGTTCACTTTCTAGCTTGTACAAGTCAATTGGGTATATTTGATAGCCATAGTCACACTGTTCATACCTTTGCCAGATAACTAAGCAAGCCATTATGATCTCTCCATTTTCCATCGCATGCAATTAGTCTATTGATTCAGGGTGCACTAAAAGGTCATACAAAAAGGCTTATCACCAGTTTATAGAGGCATAATGACTAAGGCATGTATATTGAGCTAGTACATTCAACCTCCGTAATCCGGTATATGGAAATACAGAACGACTGCTTGGGTTTTAGGTATTGGAATACAAGTGTTTGAATCCATAATGAAGCATCATTGTTCAATCAAAGAAGCTTCAAATGTCTTACAACTCAAAAGTAGCTATATATGATAAAATGCTTTTCTCCTGTGTTGGTGGAGGTACTAGCCAATAGGTAACCAGTAGAATAGTAGTAGCGGTACTCGCAAGCTAGCCCGAACACCACCATCATCAAAGAAAAAAATATTCATGCTTTTCTAGTATTGTGGATAGCTTAAAGATGGAATAAAACTAAGGAAATGAAACCCAGCTTAGTGAAACAAAATAAATCAAATTACATGCTCCGTGAAAGTGAAGGTTAATTGCAGCATAAAACATGCATCTAAATCTTATTGTAAAAGATGCACAACGGTTAATCTAAAACTTTTAGCTAGTCCGTAAATTTTCCAGATGCAATGTTGATTATATGAAAGCAAAGTAAAAGTCTCACCTGTCTATGGCTTACAAGTATAGCATTTCGATTAGCTGACGATGATGCAGATGGAACATCTGAACTATTAATCGGTCTATAATCCACGAAAAAAGATTAATTAATAAGAAATTCAAATGCTACAAAGTCAAAGGCACAAACATTGTGAAAATTCAAATTGACCTGGTAGTGGCCGCAGTTTGGGAGGAGGAAGGAGGCGGAGGAGGAGAGTAGAATTCGGAGTTTTTGACGAATTTGAAGGCTTGAGTGAAAGAAGGGGTAGGGTTGAAGAGAGAAGACGACGACGTCGTTTTGGACTGAGAACTCTCCATTACTTCTTCGTACGAAGGAATCTGTATCACAAAGCTCTTCTTCTTCTCTCTTCCTTCCCCCTCTGAGTGTTCCATTTCGTTCCTTCTGATTTCTTTTTCTGTTTCGCCGCCATTTTTTGTCCATAACAAATATATCCCCCCAACCGGCTCTACCCGATTCGAACCACCTATCTTTTTATTATTTTTATGTTTCCTTAGATATTCTTTTTTTATATATTTGATCATTTTTTAAATATATTTATCCTTTTTATTCAATTTTAAGATCATATATATCACTGAACATTTAGTTCTCTTATCCCACCTTCATCATCATATGTGACGCCAACATAAATATTTATTTCTACAAATTAAATTAAAACTCGACCCATATAGCAAAACTGGTCAACTTGCATATTTCAAATCTAACACTTAAACGGCTCGTTTGGTACGTCGCACTAGATTGTATATTTTTATATAGACAATATTATATTGTAATGAACTTTATATTAATATATAAAGACGATATTAGAGTATTAATATATAATGAACTGTATTTTTTAAGACAAATTGCAGGAGACTCATCTACTAGATAAAGATAATGGAGTGTCTTATTTTTTTAAATAAGATAATTCACCCCGCTTAAACGCTCATCAAACGTCAGATATTATTTTTGTCATTCACGATCTTCAATTGTCTTCTCCCTAACCGGCACTATATGTTATCTTCTTCACTTCAACAACACTAAATAAATAAGAGATTTCAATCCAATTCACTATCGCTAACAACCAGTAATTGGTGTATGAAATCTGAAAAGTACATTGCATTCCGTTTCTCTTCTTGACTTTTGAGTTTTACTGGATGAGGAATTACTGTATGAAATCTCCCTACCAATCATAATGAGGAATTAATTAACAAGAGGAAAAAAATACCTTTGAGTAATTGATGCTTAGTTCATCATTGAGCACTCATCACTATTATCCTTCGCCATCTCTATAGCTAGTCCAAACATAATGAAAAGGCATTTCGTGTAAATTCATGTGTTTAGCTAAAAAAATTGTTGGAATTTTTGGGTACCCATTTGAATTTTATTTGTATATCTCATATTGCTATTTGTACATTCTTCAACGTGCATAAACAGAGACATTTCATGTACATTCATGTATTTTAGCTGAATATTTTATTGGTATTTCTGGATAGTGGATACCCATTTGAATTTTATTAAACAATCTGTAGATTTGAATGGCAAAACCTCCATATTTTGTCGCAAGTAGCGCTTGCCAAAATGTTAACCCCCTAATTCGTTAACCTTAGTATTGCTGGAACTAGTAGTGGGGTTGAAGGTGAAGTTGTGCAAAATCCACCACAAATTCATGTATTTGTGTTGGGGTCGATTTTGTTGGATGGGTGGTTTAATATGGATTGGGTGGGATTTGATTTGACCAGGTTTAATTTGTGAGAAATAAATATTCATGTAGGCGTCACTAAGGCTGTTAGCGGTCCGGATATTTTTGGTAATTACCCGAGAACTGGACTGATAAATTCGGACCAATATTCGGACCGGAAAATTAACGATCCGGATACGAGAATCAAAAAATTACCCGGATCTGTAACCCGGTAACACCCCAGTCAGTCCCCAGTCAGCCCTAATTAGTTGTAAGTTGGTGAAACTTTAAATGGTCATAACTCTGCGCTCGGACGTCCGTTTCACCTAAAAAAAAAATGAGTTCGCGTATTTTTTCGAGACAAGGCCGGACAAACTGCTTAAGCGGTTTGGAGTAGTCGATTTCTCAAAAAGTGTCTGTCTTGCCAATCAATTTCACTTTTTCCCCAAATCGCTACGTTTTTCCTTTTCAAAGCTAAATATCTCTCGATATACAATAAACGTCCAAATTTCGTGGTAATGTGTCAGAAAATGTCAATTACAATATTGGAAATTCATTTTTTTTTTAAAATCCAGGCCCCAAAACCTAACCCAGAAAATTCTTACCGATTCGGTTCTCGGACCGGACCATAACACCCCTAGGCCTCATATAGGATAATAAAGGCAGAGACATGGAAACTAATGGTTCAGGGGTAAATATGACCCTAAAGTTGATCGTAAAGGATAAATATATCAAAAAGGTATAACGAGTCAAATAAGTTTTTTTTCTGAAAGGATAAGAGCAAATATGCCTCTTTTCCGTTTAAATAATCAAGAAATACGTGTATTTATTTTACAGACTCCACTTATAAATTATACGGTATATTATTATTGTTTTTATTTTTATAAGAGATTTTTATTTTCCAAGGACGAATCCCTCTTGTGTGAAAACAAGTCAATTGGACCCTTCACAATTTGAATTTCTAATAGAAGAAAGAGATGTTTACATAAGTGTCCTACATTAACTTTCATCTTTCATATTCTTAGCATAAAAAATAGAATATCAATTTTAGCATATTAAGCCCGTTAACTCCCTCATTAAATTTCAATAATTCATAATACCTTTTACCCTCTATTCTCTCTTCCTAAAATAAATTAAGAATTAAATACTATACTATATCCGAAGCCCTAGACCAGTTGGTCTTGCGCAGAGGCCTCTCATGGGTGGTGTGGGAGAAATTTCACAAGTTCAAACCCTGCGTAACGCTCGCCGCTTCGCCTGGGAGTCACACACTGGCCACAAGTGTGGTTTAACCTACGACGTGGTTTGCGCTATTACGTCGATCGGGGTTCACAAGACTTCGAAAGAAAGAATGGCCATGGCAACAAAAAAAAAAAAAATACTATGATATATTTTTTTTTCTTTTTTCGTTTCTCTTCTCTCTACTCCATAAACATAACTACACCACCAAAATTAAGAAATCACAAAGAATATATTATGATTTATTTTTTATGGTATAAATATAGTATAAGTAAAAATTACTGATTATGGTCAAAAGCCATTATTACCCTCTCTGCCGCTTTGACATGGCAACAACACAAGTATAATCCTTCGACTCAAGAATATCGTTTTGGAGAAATGCCATAGCAGAATGCTACGATGAAAGCCGCTATTCACATGTCAACTGCTGAATTAGACTCCTAGTTTTTTTTTTTTGATAATCCAGGTATCCAGCATCATACGACTATTTCACTAAGATTATCTAGACGCCCCGAGATAATGACTTGGTCCTCATCGCTATAACCAAGGTAAACTGCGGAATGTGCTTCATTAGTCGTGGTCCAGCGGACAATCGATCAACGACACAGCGCCAACTCCTCGTCGGATCGATCCCACACTGCGCATGCCAGTGCGTCTTAGCGCCCATCCTTTGTCGCTGAAATATGCCCCGGAGAACAATTCGCTGAGAGGGGACTCGAACACGGAACCCCTCCCAGCATACCCTCAGTGAAATGGCCACTTGGTCAAACACTTTTGAGTTCCTAGCTTCTTTGTTTATTTATACGTGATGTAATTGAGGAAAGTGAGTTGAATACAACACTTTTGGGCAAGTTCAGAATTCCAAAAACAAAAACAAAAAATTAAATAAAAGCATATTTAAATCTGGATTTATTCTCTAAAACTTTCATCAGTTATTTTGTATATTATCCATAATAAAAAAATTGGCATTTTTAATCTGATATGGATTAAGTGGTTAGTTTTCTTTCCTTTTATGGGAAATCTTGTCATGAATATTTATGCAAAGACAAACAAATGATTATGTACATGATATATATGCATCTAAAATGTTATCACTAAGATGTCATTAAAACTATACATTGCCTCATTGCATCTACTCGTATAATCCCACAAGTGAAGTTTGAGGAGAGTACAATTCGATAGACCCGAGCTTATGGAAAGAAAACCAAAACAATCCGCAAAAGGTAGAAATAGATGTAAAGAAACCTAAAGCAAAATACTTAAATAAGGCATGGTAAAGCGGTCTGGAAAAAAAATAACAATAAAGTAAGTGCAAAACACCACTGATAATACATAAATCAAACGGCAAGAAACTACCTATATTGCATCTCTTTTAAAAATTATGGGTCTCTATTACTATTTTATGCAATTTTAGTAAATTTTTTGACATAAATTTATGTTTTGAACATATGAATCCGGTACCACCAATGCTACATCGGCCTCTGGGGGTTTGGGGGGAAGACAAACGATTATGGATAAAAAGGGAAGTCAGGGGGAATAAAAGTATATACCTAACAAGCTTTTCAAGTGAAACCCACTTCTTTCCTTCATAGTATAGGATACTTTAATTCATATAGATGGAAATGATCTTTCAAACTAACAACAAAATGTTGTTATCTTTGTCACTGTCATTGTAACTACAACATGAGCAGTTCCACATTGCACCAAAAGTACTAATTTGGGCTACTACCTGTACATACAATTCCAGCAGAAATGCCTCAAATAAACTACTCCTATGAATAAACTTTGTGCACCATATAATATTTCCATGAGTCCAAAATACTCTCTCAAAATAACTTATCAGCTAAAAGAGGAGATACAACGAGCTCTCCGACTGTTTTGCCGCTCCTTTGTTTCCCCCCAGCCTTTGCAAAATCTATCTGTAATGCCCTGCTTGTCATTGCTAGAATGTGGTTGTGACAGTGAGCAAGTTGTTCTCCCCCCAATATGGGACCATCTCCTACTTCTAGAACTAGCCCTACGTGCAGTTTTCCTCCATGGACCTGATTCTGATGCAGCATTTGCAGGTGACTCTAGACCTCCAATAGCCAGAAGATCTCCATTCAACTGATGCAGAGAAACAGAGGCAGTAGCAGGAAGTACTTCTGTTTGAAGAATCCTCTTATATTTGGCACTCCTTGGTCGGCTCCACCTTGACCGACTATGTAAAGTATTAAATACTGCTTCCTTCTCTTCTCCAACCTCGCTCTCTGGATTACTTGCCAAAGAAGTTGCAATATCAGCAAGCCAGCTGAGAGAATTATGAGAGGCTTCAGATGGTCCCACCTTGGCACTCTTTGAGTGTCCTTGGACAACAGATGATGAAATAAAAAGCAGTGTCTCTGCTGCAGCCCTGTCAGTTTTCCCAGTACGATCACTCGTATGGTCTTTTTTAGACCGCTTGACAGACGTACTAATTGGATTGTCCAAAGAATCTCCTCTACGTGGAGAACACTCCTTGTTTTCTGGGCTTACAGGAGCTTCCAAATCTTTGTCCACAGGAGTTATTGTTGCTTCACTGTGACGAGGTGATAAATTTTCATTCTCGATGCACTTAATGCAAGAATTAGTTGTAGATTTTCTAGATTCGGGTGCAGAATCAGGACTCGGGATACAATCAAGAAGAACAGATTCTTCACAAATATCTCTTTCTCCGCCTTCAGGGAGATTCAGATGCGAGATATTTGAGGTAGGGGCGGAAAACTGATTGTCAGACAAATCGGCAGAAGGTGTGCAATTCAAGTCCATACCCTTCAGCGAACTCATGCTATCTGGAATCTTATATAACGTAACAGCATCAGTCTGTCCAGATGTAGATTCATTATCACCATATTTCATCAAGCAGGAGCCTGATGTGCCAGAAGTTGGACTAGAAGCACTACTGTTGTACAGATCACTCTTCTTTCCAGTGAGACAAGAGTTCCCAGCAGAAGATTTAGGACTCTTACTGAGTGATGCATTAGTAATAAAGCATGGAAGCGCTTGAACTGCAAAAGGTATCTCCTTAATTTTTTCCCGAGCAGTTTTGGTTCCATTGTGACTTTTGTCTACAAATCTTGAAGATGAACTTGCTGTTTGATTACACTGAAGAAGTGAAATCTCAACAGAAGAAAATTCATCAGAAGAATTCAGGTTGCTTGTATCTCCCCCTGTAACTGCAGGTAATAAAAATGAAATGAGGGAGAAGTTCACTCTACCAACATTTTTGTGATAGATTTAATTGGATCAGCATGTGACTCAAAGCAAAGAACATATAAAGGATCTGATGAAGAAAAACAAAAGTAGCCAGTATTACGCAAAACAAATGTTAAGAGCATCCTATCAGCTTAATGAAAACAAATGTTAGAGAATATTCAGAATACCTCCTTTCTTCAGAGTTGAGCATTCTGCATGTGCTGTTCCAGATAGATCCTGATCCATGTGGCTGATTTTCTCATGTACATTAACAGATTCAACTGCAGAATTTGGATACCCTGTTTCATCAGGCTGTGTTGGTTCATTCAGGTCAAACAAATGAAAGGTACCCCTAGAACTTGAGTTAGAAATTGAATCTCCAGGATTAACAAAGTTAACTTTTGAACTATGCCGAGGTTGAAGCTCTGAAATCAGAATATCGGGTCCTTGAACAGGACATTCCTCTACTAATTGTTCTTCGTCTTCAATATCTATGTTTTCTTCTGCTGGAAGTTCAAGATCCAACATTCTCTTCCTGGACACACTGCTCTTCGAACAAGATAGTTTCCATTCTTTTGTAACATTTTGTTCAGTCAATAAGTCAGTACCTTGACCAGCAATAGAATTCGAAGAACCTTGAAAAGTTTCTCTATGTAGTGTAGATGGCTCAATGCTTGTGCTGTCTAAAACCAGAGAATTATGAGTTTTCTGGGAAACTTCAGAACTTAATTGTGACACAAAAGACTTCGACTCTAATTCTTGCAAATGTAAATGATCCTCCATTAGTTTTCTCCTCTTAACCTCGTCCATTAACTCACTTTGTCTTCTATATACGCGATGTAGTTCATTGACCTGAGAAAGAAAACATGTTTTAGACTTATATCAGATTCTGATCCATTCAGAGAATCACCAACTGAATGAAGCATTCCAAAGACTAGTATCGCCCAAGACCAAAGAAAACATTAGACTTATATCCGATTCTGATCCATTCAGAGAATCACCAACTGAATAAAGCATTCCAAAGACTGCTATTGCCCAAGACCAACAATAATTTTAAAAAGATCCACATCATCATTGCAATCATTTGCAATATCTGTCCCGCCCCAACTTAAACAATAAAGAACAACAACATCAGATAGAGAAAAGGAGAATATCTAGAAGAATTGCCCACAGTTTAATTCCAGATCACCTGGAGCAATAAGGAATGAAAATGAGAATGTACACTTCAACCAACATGAGAGGACACATAAAATAATTAATTTACATGCAAAACAAATTGAAGCGTTCAGTCAAAGACATCTTAAATTGTTCGGATGACGACATGATCTCTTTCAAAGCATAAGATCAAAGGTTCATGTCTATACCTGATATCTAAATATTGCTTCATGCTTTAGTATCGTCTGTTTAAATAGTTCCTTTTGATGAACTAATTCCCGGTTCTGGTCCGCCGTAAATGGAGGCAAGTTAACATAGAAGCCTCTGGCACCGTTCCAGGCGATATCATTGTGTGGTATAGACCATGAATTACCAGTAAGGCTCCCGTTAAGATCTTTTGGATGATATCCAGGGAGATAGCTTGTACACTGCATTTTTCTCCCCACCCTTGGACACAAACAAAATGCAGAGTTTAGAAATGTTATGCATATGAAACGAGATAATTAATACCTCAACTCTAATAAAGAGCTGTATACCTCATTATGTTGCAACAGAAAAATGTAGAGAAAGACACCGAAAAGTAGGTCAAAAGGAGAGAGACGTATTACATTCTCAATTTTCTGTTATTTTGTTGAGAGTAGTTAGACTCAACAGTAGTATTTTTCACTTCACTAGCTGCATTCCATTTTATTGTTGGTACTAGCTGCATTCTATTTTCTGTTAGCAATAGTCTTTTACCATTCTACCCTTTCCCTAAGTAGTTTACCATTTTACCCCTTAGTAAGAGAAAAGCCTATACAATGTAAACTTTTGAGTTGTCTTCTTCATTACGAAATAAAAGTGATTCTGAAAACTTTCTTCTCCTCCATTTTCCTTTCCTCCATTACTGTACATAGAAGCTCGATCCTTCTTCCTAACTGCACTTTAACATGGTATCAAAGCCAGCGCAGTGAAGAGATCGAGATTACACACATGCAGCAGTCGATTATGACTCGCTGAACTTTACGAAATTCAGATCTGTTTTTCTTTTTCTTGCAATTTTTTGAGGTTACATCGCATCATCTCTTACAATTTCAATTGATTGAGCACTTATATGGACAACGTCAACACATTTACAGCAGATTCAGCTATGACAGTGGAAAACATAGCAGACCACAATCATCCTCTGTTCTTAGGAGCATCGGACACAGCGGGAGCAATACAAATGGAGATTCAGTTGGCAGGTATGGAAAACTATACCCTTCCGTGTCGATCTACGGTCGGGTCCTATTGACGAAGAACAAAATCGGATTCATAGATGGTTCAATTGTGCGAGATACATTCGGTCCAAATCAAGTGAGACAGTGGGATCGATGTAATGTTGTAGTTATCTCTTGGATTATGAAGAATGTTAATAAGAGTCTACTGAGTAAGATATCAGATAGATCGATCGCTCATGCAGCTGTGGAAGGATCTAAAGGAAAGGTTCGATAAAATAAATCTATCTAGGGTTTATCAACCGAAAAGAGAGCTCACAATGTCGACTCGCCGAGTTTCACCGCGGTCGAATTATTACTCCCGATTGAAGGACTTATGGGACGAGATCGACTCGATAACTCCCCCACCGATATGCGATTGTACAAGTCCAAGAGAATACAGATAGCACTTGTCTCACCAAAGGTTATTGGAATTTCTAATGAGACCGAATGACGGTTATAATCGAGAGCGAGCCATATACTCGATGTCTCCTACTCCAAGTGTAAACCAAGCTTACGCAATGATTGCACAAGACGAGCCAAAAGCATATAGCGTATGTCATTTCTATGGAGGAGACACATCGAAAATATTGTACGCTACGATTCTCGAATAAACAAAGAATAAGAAAAAGGTCATATGCTTTCGTGACTATTGTCAAACGGGCGGACATACTACACTGAGGATGCTTCAAACTGATGTATTGTGATTACTGTAAAAAACAAGGACATGTCAAAGAAAAATGCTATGAGTTGATAGGGTATCCATCGGATTATAAAGGAAGAAAGAAGATAGTAAATGTAGCCATGGCTGGTATGCCACAGTTAGAAGGATTTGGAGGAGGCAGACTTCTATCTCAGGACCAGCAGGAGCACCTTAACTACTTACTCAGGATGTGTACTTCAGAGAAGCTTGAAGAGATAAAAGCCATGGTTCATCCAGTGGAAACAGGACTACAGTATGGTCCCCCACCAGTTCATAAAGCACATATGGCAGGTAAACTTGCTCTTGACAAAGAAAGTTCATGGATAGTTGATTCAGGAGCAACTAACCATATGGTAGATGATAGAAAAATGATTGAACAACCTGATACATTAGAGAATGCAGGGAGAGTGCACGCCATCTGAGACACAGCTTCAATTACACAAACTGGGAATTGTAGGTTAAATGGAGGTGACATCATAAAACATGTGCTATGTGTACCAAGCTTCAAATTTAACTTGCTTTCTGTTTCGAAGTTAACAAAAGAACTGAATTGTAGTGCAAGGTTTTTTCCTGACTTTTTTGTGTTACAGGATCTCTTCACTGGGAAGGTGAAAGAGATCGCAGGAAGTAGATGGTCTATACATGTTGGAGTCAAGGAAGGAGTCTAGAAAGTATGGGCGCAAAGGCACACACCGCAAGAAGTGATGTAAGATGAGCTGAATGCAGAGCTTTGGCACAGAAGGCTGGGACATGTGCCCATGAGTGTCATTAGAAAGATAGGTAGTTTCAAAAATAAGTCCAATTTTACTATACAACATTGTGGAGTTTGCCCCATGGCAAGACAAACTAGGATGAAATTTCCTGTGAGTAGTAGTAGAACTGATAGTGCATTTCAATTGCTGCACCTTGATGTATGGGGACCATATAGGTTCCCCACTTACACTGGTATGAAATACTTCCTAACTGTTGTTGATGACTATACCAGATGGACTTGGATCTTCCTACTTCATGTCAAGTCTGATGTTGTTACCATTCTTAAGAACCTTAGCATAATGATCAAAAATCGCTGGAGTACGTATTAAAGGTGTTAGGTCGATAATGGTTCGTAATTCTTTAATAGATCCCAGAATGAGTTATTTACACACCGGGAATTACGATCAAAGTTCCTGTCCACATACCCCTCAACAAAATGGAGTAGTGGAAAGAAGACATAGACATATACTAGAGATTGCCAGGGCCATCAAATTTCAAAGTCACCTGCCATCTCAATTCTGGGGAGAATGTGTGGAATCAGCTGTCTATGTGATCAATAGGATCCCATCTATAGTATTGGGTAATGCTTCACCATATGAAAAATCAGATGGAAGCGGTTCCTAATCTTTCACATACGGTAGTCTTGGGATGTCTTTGTTATGCCACCAATTTACGTAAGGACAAGTTTGACACAAGGGCCATCAAATCAGTGTTACTGGGATACTCATCTAGGCAGAAAGGCTACAAATTATTTAACCTCACTAACAACACTGTGTTTGTGAGCAGAGATGTAGCATTTCATGAAAATATCTTTCCCTTCAGAACTCAGCAGCAGGATTCCACATCAGAAGTTGGCAGCTTTATTCCTGGAGTTTTTGAAGAGCATATGGACAAGGAGTCCACTGATGGCAGTAGAAACCAACACATTGTTGGGTCAGATGGAACAGACAGGTTATCAGCTCAGACTGAAAATACAAATGCAGAAGGAACTAATTTTGGAGACTCAGCAGATAACTCAGATTTCCTTCATACTGCAGCAGATAACTCGCATGATTCGGACTTTCCTTCCTCTCAAAGTATTTCCTTTTCACCAACTGCTCGCACTTCAAAGAATCGTGAGATCTCGACAGCTAGAAAACCACCATCATGGATGAAGGACTTCATTCACTGCAAAGAAACTCAAAGCGGTATGCAGCGTATGTCTATATCCACCGCTCGCTTTCTCACGGAGGCCTATCCTCTACATATCACAGTTATTTGGTTAAGGAATCAGAAGAATGTGAACCACACTCATACAGTGAAGCAGTGAAAGATAGCAGATGGGTAGAGTCCATGAAGTCTGAAATTCAGGCTTTGGAGGACAATCATACCTGGGAGATAGTGGATCTCCCTGCTCAAAAGGCTATAGTTGCAAATGGGTGTTTAAGATCAAGTACAAGGCATCCGCGAGATTGAGAGATTCAAGGCAAGACTTGTGGCAAAGGGCTACAATAAAAAAGAAGGCATAGATTATCAAGATACTTTTTCCCCGGTGGCAAAAATGGTAACTGTTAGATCTGTCATTTCGCCGCCGCTTCAAAGTATCGGAATACGTATCAAATGGATGTGTTTAATGCCTTCGCGCGTGATCTCACGATAAGTTTATACGACACTTCCCATGCGGGTTTACCAACAGAAGAAAGGTATGTAGTCGCCAAGTCCCTCTATGGACTGAAACAGGCCTCTCGACAATGGAACATAAAGCTCACCACATCATTACTTTCTTTTGGATTTGTTCAAAGTCATTTGGATTATTCTCTTTTCACCAAGAGGGATGCTCACAGACTGGTGGTGGTGCTTGTTTATGTGGATGATTTGCTTATCACAGGAATGACGACTCTCATCCAGGAGACTAAATCTCTGCTTCGACGGAACTTCAAAATTAAGGATTTAGGTGATTTGCGATATTTTTTGGGGCTGGAATTTGCCAAAAATGCAACTGGGATTGTGATGCATCAGCGTAAATATGCCCTGGAATTGATTGGTGATTTGGGCTTCACAGGAGGAAAACCTGCTGGTTCTCCTATGGAGATGAACATTAAGCTTACTTCTTTTCTTTATGATAAACATGTTGTTGCTGATTCTTCTGCTGACTTAGATCCCCTATTAGATGATCCTGTCAGCTATCAACGACTGATTGGTCGCCTTTTGTATTTAACCCATACTCGACCAGACATTGCTTTTGCTGTCCAGAATCTGAGCCAATTTATGCAAGCTCCAAAGGCATCTCATCTTCCGCAAGACAGAGTGGCGAGGTACATCAAAAGCGGCTCTGCTCGGGGATCTTCTTGTCTTCTGGAAATTCTACCCAGCTAACTGCCTTTTGTGATGTTGATTGGGCTTCATGCCTCAACACTCGAAGATCTGTTACGGGGTATCTGGTCTTCTTTGGAGCCTCCCTCATCTCCTGGAAATCAAAAAAACAGCAGACCATCTCCAGGAGCTCGGCAGAAGCAGTAGCACAGTGAGCATGGCTTCGCCGGCGTAAATAGTTTGGTTATCCGTTTGTTTGCAGATTGGTGTTTCCTTGTCTTTGCTCGCTCTCAGACCGTGACAGCAAGTTCGCTATCCAAATTGCCGCGAATCTGCTTTCTATGAGCGCACGAAACACATAGACATCGATCGCCATTTTATCCGGAGAAAATACATCGTGATCGATTTCCACCGTTTATGTTCCAACTGTGCAGACCAACCTGCTGATGTACTAACGAAGGGACTCACCCAGGATCATCACTCGTATTTGTTATCCAAGCTCGGCCTGAAGAACTTGTTTTCAGTACCGAGCTTGCCGGGGGGTGTTGAGAGTAGTTAGACTCAACAGTAGTATTTTTCACTTTACTAGGCATTGTCCATTTTATTGTTGGTACTAGCTGCATTCTATTTTCTGTTAGCAATAGTCTTTTACCATTCTACCCTTTCCCTAAGTAGTTTACCATTTTACCCCTTAGTAAGAGAAAAGCCTATACAATGTAAACTTTTGAGTTGTCTTCTTCATTACGAAATAAAAGTGATTCTGAAAACTTTCTTCTCCTCCATTTTCCTTTCCTCCATTACTGTACATAGAAGCTCGATCCTTCTTCCTAACTGCACTTTAACATATTTTCCTTAAATTCAAATAGAAGAACTTATTGTACTTCCAAGTATGGTGAAAGGGAGATTTATACTGAAATGAAGCACAATGCTGCATTCTGTATGAATATGACAAGTCCAAGGTCAGAATGGTAAATGAGTTGTGAATCATTTGCCAGAATGGTAAACTTAGTTTAAGGTGTTTTAGACTCGATTAGGAATCATTTGCCAAAAATTGAACCAACACTTAGAAAATCATCCACAAAACACTCGATTTCTAAAACAAGAAGCAATTGTAGTGGGAACATACCAAAAAAAGGGGGGGAAAGAAAGAAAAAAACAAACCCATCTGAATTTTGACCTCGAAAACATTGAAACAGAGATCTCATTACAAAGAAAGAAAACAGAAAATGTTAATACTGCAAAACCCAAAATTTGGACAAAATATTTTATTACAGATCCAACCGATACAATCATCTGTCACAGGATTTGCAAGTTGCAACCGTTCACGGCACAGATGCATAAACTCAGAAGGGCGAAGAAGAAAAACCCAACATTCAAATCCGCAAAGATGCATCTATGAACATCCAAAGTACCCAGATGAAGAACACCAAACAACAACAAAAGAGAAGCCAACTAGAACAGCCGCCAACTCCACTTACAACAACATATCCAGTACAATCACACAACGCGGGGTCTGGAGAGGATAGAATATATACACAGACCTTAACTTTAATTGTTAGTCAGAGCTGCTGTGAAACTTCGGGTAAGGACAAGCGAAACAGAAGAAAAACATAAGAAAAAAAACAGTAAGACCCGGTAAAAAGGAAATTTAAAGCAGTATGTAACGAATAAATGAATTTGTAGAAATTACCAGATACAAATTCCTCAAAATGGGCTCACAGAAAAACAGAAAAACCAGTAACAGAAGACTATCTCAAGCTCAGAGCTAAAACAAATTACGAAAAACCATTACAACCCAGAAGATAGAGAGTGAAGATGAGGTATAATATCTATAGCTTGTGGGAAAAGCCAAGAAAGAAATGCTACCGAAAGTTCATTCTCATCAAAACACGGAGAAATGTGGGACGGGAGAAATGGCGTTTTGTGGATCCGATGGGACCGACCAGTATATAGTTACTTTTAGCTCATTTACAAAGAAGATGCTCTACCTCTGTGTTGTCTGGGTGGTAAAAGAGAGAAGACATATATGGCTAATTTGTGAACACTGTTATCTTTACATCTCTTTTTCTTGGATTTTTCAGATACCTTGTCTAAGGAGTCGGGTTGACCCGGAATCGGATTCGTAGATCCGATACAAAATTCGGTCCGGTCCGGACCGGTAATGTTTATCGGGTTGGGGGTAGTTTGGCCCCGATCCCAACCTCCATGGGTTATACAAAAATCCGATAAGGATCTGGACCGGTTGAACCGGTAAGGGGAAACCGGTAACCTTACCGGTTAATCGATTCGGTCCGAACCGGTAAGGAACAAATTTTAAAAAAAGGTTGTTGCTGGCCCAACAACGGTCAGTGGACCGTTTGGCTTTTTTTTTTTTTTATAAATTTTTTGTTAATTACATTTTTATCCTTTAAAAAATCTATAATACTCTACATTCTTTTCATTTTTATCACACAATTATTTCTACAATTCTCTCAATTCCCGTACTCTCTTAATTCTCTATATTATCAATTCTCAAGTTATTATTATTATTATTATTAATTTTTAAAGTAGCAAGACTTCGAGATTCGGCTTTCGAGTTTCAATTGAATTCTGAATCTCGAAGTTTGGTACACTCGTTTTATTCTCTAATTATTTTATTAAATTATCATATTTATTTGTTGATTATTTAAATATTTTATAATGTCTTTGCTAAGGGGAATTGGGTCGGGACTGCGCCGTAAATCTAGTTCAAGGGGTAAAAATTTTATAGGTTCTTCATCATCTAATCAAAATATAAACTATGATCATGCAAGAATATTTTGGAATAGAAGATAATGAATATGATAACGTTCAATTAGATAATATTGTTGAACTTGAAGAAACTGAACCTCCTACCTCTTAGTGTTCCTTCACAATGTTGGTATTCTTTGTAGTCGTAGTAGACCTCCTTTACCGTGGTTCTGTAATCAGTAGGGAGAAAAGGGAGTAAAGTGTGGCTCTTTTATGATAAAGTTGGGGACACTGATAGAGTTAGATGTAATATTTGTGAAAAACTTACAAACATAAGAGAGGGGGTGGTGACGGGGGGACGGGCACTATAGGTAGGAATTTATTGAAAGATCATCCGATACAATGGGGTGTTGCCACTGATTTAGAACCCGGTCAACAACAACTTAATCCATTAACGAGGGGTTGGCTAAGTACGATCCAAAGAAGGATCGCATTGAATTAGCAAAAATGATTGTCGGCAGTTGTTTACCTTTTTATTTTGTTTCTTCTTCATATTTAATTACATATATTCAAAGAGTATATAATCCTTGTTTTACAGGTGTTCCTCGTAGTACTTGTAGAGCCGATGTTTTTAGACTTTATAATGATTATGTTATTTTTTTGCAATATTTGTTCACTAATCTTCCATGCCTAGTTAATTTTACTGCAGACATTGGGCATGCTTTAAACGGTTATGATTATTTAATAATTACTTGTCATTGGATTGATGAAAATTTTAAAATGAAAAAACGTATTATTGCTTTTGCGTATGACGAGGATCAAAGTCATACTGGAAAATATATAAGTGAAACTATTTGTGCTTATGCCAAAAATTATAATCTTTATAAAAAAATACTTTGTATATAATTCGATAATGCATCTAATAATACTGTTGCTGTAGATCTTTTAAAAGTGGAATTAGAACCGTCACTTTCTGATATATTTCATGTTCGTTGTGCTTGTCATATTTATAATTTAATTGTTAGAAGTGGTCTTGAGTTATTTGCAACTGAAATACAAATTATCAAAAAAGTTGTTAGAGTTATTCAAGGTAATAATAGAAAAAATAGACTTATAGAATATAAAGAAAAATGTAAACAATTTGATTTGAGACCTAAATTCATGTCACAAGAGATTATTACACGGTGGAATTATACTTATTTATTTTTAAAAGAATGTTATAAGTATAAAGACCCCATAACACATGTTTCAAATGCTCATTGTAAGAACGCGATTTATATGTTAACCGACAATATTTGGAAATCAATTGATGAACTTTTAAAAAAATTACGTAAATTTTCACTGCTACTGTTGACTTTTCGGGATATTATTACCCAACAGTTTGTAATGATTTAGCTCATATAGCTGAAATTTCAGATTTACTTTATGGTTTAAATCAAATATAAAATATAAAGTTGCAGTTACAGTTATGTTTGAAAAGTTTAATTTTTTTTTCCTATTCCTGATATTTATTGTATTGGTGCAGTCTTAAATCCTTCTGTTAAAAAAGTAGATTGTCATAATTTAATATTTAATTTATATACTTATGTTGACACCCAATTTTGACCCTCTTGTCCAGACAGTAGCTATAAAATTACACTAATTTTTGCAAAATAATTTTTTTTATGATTTCTTATAATAAAATGCAACAATAAAATATTAATACATGCATAAATAGATTATTTAATAATAACTTCGCATTTTCTACGTAGAGTATTAAGCATTTAGAGTCTCGCGCCCGCATTAATTAATTTCAAGCTCTGTCGTAATTCTTAATAAGTACATAAATAAATAATTTAGCAATGACGTCGTGTCAAGTAGCATAGCCGCATTTATTAATACGCAAGATAATTTCATAATCATTTGTAATTTAAAATCAATTTTAATCTAATACATGCATTTAATAGCGTTACATTTATAAAGCTTTAAATAATTCTTAAATATCATACTTGCATTTAGCATTTAAATAATCTAATCTAAACTCTATTCAATTTTAATCTAACTTCGCAATAATGCATAATAATAAGATTTTAAAAAATAGCGCTGCAGTCTAAAGTATTAAGCATTAATTAAATGACACGCCCGCATTTATTATAACAATTAGATTGATAAAGCACCTAAGTAATTTAATCACATTTGTTAATTTAAGTTATCACTAATTAATTAATACACTTGCCTAGAATTAATTAGCTAATTAATTAACTAGCCTAAAACTAACTAATACTAACTACCCAGCCCTTAAATCCGCGACCCGCAAGGCCCAGTCGGCCCAAACCCCTTATTACTCCCTCAGCCTTTCTTCAGAAGCCCACAAATCCAGAACCCCAGCCTTCATTTCCCTTTACCCCCCTTTCACCTCCGCAGCCCATTCTCCTTATCGGTCCAGCCCACAAAACATCAGCCCTTATTTCCTTCAGCCTTTCCCTTCGTCCTTCCCCTATCACACAAATACACAAAAGAAACCTCAGAACCCTAAACGCAGCCGACACACCCATCTCTCCCTTGCCATCGCACCGCCAAAGACCAACCCCGAGATTCTCGCCAGAGAATCCGGGGTTTCCCCTTACCTTCTCCAACGATACCTTACCATATAAACACCTAATCGCACCAAATCTCCTCAAATCCTTCCAAAAATCGCCTTACCATAACCAAATCATCCATAAAATCAGTCCAAAATCGTCATAAATACTTTCCCTAAATCGAAACCTAAATGAGGGCTATAAAAGGAGGAGAACGCAGTAATCCAGGGCAACTCGGGGACGATCCAAAAAAAGACCGATATGCACATGCAGGGCAATCGGGAGAGAAAAACCTAGTAGACTCGACAGGCATCGGCGAAGGGATACCTTTCTTCACAATCCGAGACTTAGCAGCCTAGGAACAACAATCGACATCAACATCCAAGAACAGTCCAGAGCTTTTTTTTTTTTACTGTCAAGATACCTTCGAACAACAGTCAAGTAAGCCTAGGAATCAATTCTCAAAAAAAGAAAAATCACAAACATCAGTCCCCTTTTATTCGCATCGCAAAAACCAAACCCCGAGCGAATCGACGACTTGATACGCTGCCTCGGTTCGCTGTCCGGAGAAGGTAAATCCAAATTTCTCTCGGTTCCATTTTTGTATTGTCGTGTGTTTGTGTGATTAAATATGCGTTAGTTTGGATTATTATGTTCATCAATATGACGATGTTTAATTGGAAATACTGACTGGTTATATAAATCTGAGAATGTCACGGGTGCCTAAAATTTGTTTAAGACGTGTCTAATGTCACGATCCGACCTCGGATCCGTGACTGGTGCCTTACCCCGGGCACCCTTGTGATACAACATCAGAGAAAACCAGCGGAAATAAACTCACAAACAAGAACCATATAAGATAAAATAGGCTAACCCAAAAATGGCTACCTTCCCGTAACATAAATAAAACAGAACTGAACAGTTACATCCTTAATAACCCCATTTATAACCGGACTTCAGGCCTCTAAGAGTTTGTAACAACCATGACGGGACAGGGCCCCGTCATACCCCTGAATGTACACAAAACCTACCACGTCAGGGAGAACCGTACCAAAAATTAAGTCAAGCCTCCGGAGTAATGGAGCTTCTGACACCTGAGAAAATCCTACGAATGAGGATCCACCACCTGCTACCCTTACCTGCGGCATGAACGCAGCCCCCGAGGAAGGGGGTCAGTACACAACGTACCAAGTATGTAAAACTGGAAAATACTGTAATAATATCATAAGTCCAAAATACACTGACGATATAGATAAAAATCAAATTATGTTGCACTGTGCCTTACTAACAATGGGAGTAACAAGCATAAGCATAATACTGCATGAAAATAGGAGACTCGTGATCAAGACAGGATCTCTCGCCCGTAGTATCATTAAGCAATCCTACTCCTGGGACTGTTTCACCCGCATGGATCCTGTGGATCCGCATAAGGCCATCCGCCTCGCGTGGATCGCTTTCACCCGCGTGGGACTATTTCACCCGCGTGGATCCCGTGGACCCGCATGAGTACCATCGCCGCGCTCGCGGGACTATTTCACCCGCGTGGATCCCGTGGACCGGATCCGCACGAGTACAAGCGCCGCGCTCGCATCACGGGTAGCAAATCCATGACATAAGTAGTAAACCATCCTAATTGGACGATACCGTGGACCATCCATCGTGTCAGTATGTCCAAAGGAAATAACAAGAATCCGCATACCCGTGGGCCACCCAACGTGTCAGTATGCCAACAGGAATTAACAAGAATAACCCGGGGTCTACCCGTAAGAACATATCACCTAGCACAACCGACTATCATACATAACATAAGCGCTACCGGCCTATCATATCATAACATAAGCGCTACCGGCTTATCATAACATAATCAAGTTAAGAAATCCCCTAACTTCTTATTAACATTATTAACATATCCTCTCATTTTAGTATACCTAAGGCACCAACATGTCTTTTAATAGAAAAATCCGGGAATTCAACCCAAGTACCATGCACTTCTAACTTTTTAAGAAAAACTCTTTTTATACAAAGATTCCAAGATACTAATCACCATAGTATCAAGTTACGATTTCTTTTCAAAACAAGTCACATTTCCTTTTAGAAATATAATAGGCTTCTAAATCAAGTGACTTCATTTCCTTTAAAACCTTAGGCAACCAATGCCTAAAAATCAATCCACCTTCCATAGTTTCAAATCCTTTACCCGTACTTGTTTTAGTTAGAGTAAACCATTCTTTGTGAACCTTTCCAAAAACTAATATAACCAACTTCCCATAAAGTCATTATATTAGCGTTATACCTTGTCAAATACATTTTCCTTAAATCCAAAGGACTTATACTTTTGAAATGAAACAAGCATCATATACTTTAAAACAAGTGTAGATTATCAAATCTTGTCGATACCGTACTACATAGATACAACTACTCATGCTCAAGAGATAGGAAAGCTCTACATACCTCCTTGGTCAATCCACTTGATAAGTCCAACTACCGCAAGTAATATGTCAACCTATAATAACCATAGTGTTTATTAACCTCTAATTTCAATGTAGAAATTCCAAATTCAAGTTATCAATTCCTAAGGAAAATTGGGCAGCATTTCCTTTGTTTCTACTCACTTTGCCACCTTTTCAAAGGCCGATTTTTCAACATTCAAACGCCTTATTAAGGCCCAACAACCAAACCAACACAAAGGGGATTACACACCTAATCTTGGGTGTGTAAAATTGCCCATAAGTAATAATAGTACACTTAACAATTCTAAGGTGGTTTTAGGCTACAACATGCTCATAATATTTCTTTAGCCAAATCCTTCATATTCAACCCACATTTCTAGCATCGATGACTAAGAGCATTATTTACCACCATAAGTATCTTCTTCATAACATGCAACTCTACAAACTAATAATAGAGGAAGAATCATTACCTTAGAGCTTTAGCCAAATTTTATCCAACAATTTGGTAGCCTTTCTACCAAGAATACCACCACCACCTTCATAAGCTAGCCACAAGCTTCCTTCTTGTCTTTTAATTTTTGATTTTTCTAAGGCTAGAATCCTCTTGGATTTTTAGAGAGAAGGAGGAGCTTGAAATATTTAGAGAGAAGAAAGAGGTTTTTCAAGAGAGAGATGACAAATGACCAAGTCTTTAAGACTTGGTCAATATATCGCATGTAAAAATCGGGATGGGGCACACTTGTCACCCACCCATGCCCTTTTAAAAGAAAAGATCAGATTTTCCTAAGTTTTTCCGCCAGATTTCCCGCCTCGGCGCCGCGGCCCTGATTTCTGGCGCCGCGGCCATGCATTCCCCGCCTTGGCGCCGCGGCCCTGCCTCCGGCGCCGCGGCGCTGAGGCCCCTGACCGAAGTTTTCTGATTTCGAGTCCGTCTGCGCACTGAACTTGTAACTCTCGTAACTTCCTACTCCGATGTCCTATCGATGAACGGTTGGTTGCGTTGGAAACTAGACTCAACGAACTACGCCCTAGGCCTTTGAAACACTTAGGAACTCTCAATTTACCGGGTCATAACCCGCCCCAAAGTGGACTAAAACCCGTCCGGAACAATCCGTCAACCTATCCTTTGGAAATTTTAAGTTTTACATGCTTTCGTACACTCTCATATGTAGGGTCAGAACTACGGGGTATAACATCTAAAAGCTGGCCTGAGGTTAAAAAATGATTCAAAGCAATAGTTGATTGATGATCATTGGGGATAGATAACTTATCTAGGCTTAAATGTACCCTCACTATTTCGATGCCTTAATATTAATCCAGACACTCGTCGCATACTAGTAAAATAAGTTAATTCATGCACTGCTTTAAGAGATTGCAACATATTACCATATGTTAGGCCTAATATGAAGTTGTGCGTGTCTGTATTATTGTGTTTTGCCGCCATGTGCCTTTGTATCCATTCTGTTAGTTTAAGTTAACGTAATTACTGATTCATGTTTCTTAAGGCTGCTTTGGCATTGTGCCACAGATCATGTAGCTTATACGCATTTGCTTGGGTACATTTTGTTGAGTTTAGATTCTATGTGATGTCTGTATTCAATCTTGATATGTAATCTAATCATGTAGGACCCTTGTCTTGTACTAGGACTGTCCAGCTTAGTATGTTTAAACATAAATCTGAAATTGAACCTTGCATACATCTTGAGATCCAATTTTAATTAGTATTCGTTCGATGTTGGCATGGTTGTCTGCCGTCCTGAGTAAAATACAGTAAAATGTGTTAAGATGTTCTCTCTTTTCTTTTAGAATAACGGAACATAAGGAATGTTAGTATTCTGGTTTCTTATCCATTTCATACGGCTACTGCTCAGCCTCACTTCGATATCTTATTAAAATGTTGTAGTCGATTGAAATCCGGTCTTCTTTGATACAATATTTCTGAAGATGTGCAGGGGTTGGGTTACCCATTTATGTGTTTGGATAAAAGTTGTTATTTTTTTGAAGTAATAAAAATGATATTCTGGGCATGGAAAAAAAATCGATCACCTTCGTCTTGTGACCTTTGTGAAATATCCATAGTAAATAGTTATAGGCATATCCTGTTAGTTCCCCTAACATGTTTACATGACCTTTTAATCATTTAGCATTTTAGCATTTATTTTCCAACATTTGTTTGCTTAGCCACTCAACTGCATCATATAAATTAGATGTGTATGTCATGTTGCAAAAGTCCTAGGGCTGTCCTGATTTTACTTCCCCGTCATCTCGTTTTAACGAAGAAAAATCTGAAAACTGCATATTTGAAGTAGTATATTTTCATATCGGAAATGTTTGTTTTGAGTCTCGTCCTGCATCTAGCAGCCCGTACCAAGGCCCAATATCTGGTTTGGACAGTAGCTTTGAGCTTTCCATTGTTTTGGATCTGTTTAGCTTTAATAAGTAGATCATAATGCATTATTTGAATATGTGACTATCTTATTTTTGAAAGAATAAAATAGGTACTAATCCTTTTCTTTTCTTTTATTTACATGACTTGCATCGGAGCAACAAAGAGTCTCAATATGAGACTCATCCTCATGAGTTACAACAAACGAGGACCTACATCTATGTGCATTTATCTCTGCCTCAGAAATTCCAAGCCGCAGGCGAAAGACATCGCCATTCCTCGAGTCCTTTTAATTATTTTTCTACCCCGCCCCCATTCATTATTTAATTGTATAATTAACTGTCTAACACTCGTACATTAGCAGTAAGTTGCCTAGAATAACTAAGCTTTGGGTCACCATTAGAATGTTAAAAAGGGTCTTTTCACCATTGGAGTGCCTTTCGGAATTAGTTTGACGTTAGAAATCTACTTCCTTTTAAGTTAATCATTCTAGCTTGACACACATTTCCTAAACTATAATTAAACCGCTTAGTCGCATAATTATTTAGGTAGCCAAGACATTAGTTACTAAATCCTAACTTAAGGAAAATCATTTTCTTTTATAAACTCCCATTAGACTGTTGACACCCAATTTTGACCCTCCCGTCCAGTCATTAGCTATAAAATTAGACTAATTTTGTAAAAATAATTTTTATGATTTTTTATAATAAAATGCAGCGATAAAACATTAATACATGCATAAATAAACAATTTAATAATGACACCGCTTCTCACGTAGAAAACTACGCACTTAGAGCCCTGTCATAATTCTTAATAATAAATAATAAATACATAAAATAATAATCTAACACACGCGTTTTAATAGCATTCATAAAAGAATTAAGAAGTCCTATCTGCATGTAGCATTTAAATAACTCAATTTTAATAAGTCTTAATAACGACATCACATTATAAACATTAAACACTAATTAAATAGCACACCCGCATTTATTATTATAATAATTTAAATTCAAACTTAGACTAATAAAACACCTAAATAATTTAATCACAATTTAATTAAAACACCTAAAACTAATAACACTAACTACCCTTATCAGAAGCCCACGCCAAACCGTGACCCTACCACACCATCTATATCCAAAGACCCACCATCCAAAGAATACAAAAAGGAGTATTCACCCCTGTCGACTAAACCCAAAACCTAAACGTAAAAAAAAAAAAAGCTAAGAAACCTCTGCAATCGCCGCCTTCATCCATCACCCGTTATTCTCGCCGGATTTTCGGCTGAAAATCCGGCTCCCTTACCTTCTCCCGCCCCTTTTCCATTACCTTAAAAAAATCATACAAGGCGTTAATACTGCGCAGAATCTCTCCAAATCGAGTGATCACCCCTAAAAAAAAAATCAGTCCAAATCTCCTTCAAATCAGCTCAAAATTACCATCGAAGGTTTACCAAGTTTAGAACAAGAGATTGAGACTATAAAATGAGCTTTTTCACCATTCAAAAGGGAGAGTCGGGCAGAACATTGAGGGGGGATATGGAAAAGAAACCCGAAATCTGGGCATCGATTACGGCGTGCAAAATCCAAGAATAGAAAACCCCAAACCCTTTCTTCGTAGACTCTCGATCTCCAGGATCTAAAAGGAAATTCGGATTAAGAGCAAAGTCAAATTAAACTTCAGTCTTTTTTTTTAAAAAAAAAAAATCGCATAGCACAAAACCTCCGAGCGGATCGACGACTTGATACGCTGCCTCGGTTCGCTGCCCGGAGAAGGTAAACCCGTCACTTTTCCCAGTTTTCCGTTAATTTATATTTTTACAATCTGTATGATGTCTAATTACTTGAGAAATATGTTGATATAACGTCGTTCGTTACTTAGGTGCGTTAAGCATGTTTGGTGAGTGTATGAATACTGTAATGCTCTTTGACTATATTTGCCAAATGTTATAATACTTATATCAATCTAGAAAATAGTGTATTTATATTCACAGTACATATGAAAGAGCCTGTGTAATTAGAAGCATGAATATCTAAGGTTTAAAGTTGTCCTTCTGAGTCTGGTTTGACATGAACCCACGTAGGATATACTTGCTATCACTGAAAGTCGCATTAGATATTATGATAGCTTGCTATTATAGGACTCGGTGTTCTAACCAGTCCCTCTAAGACTTTTTGGCAATATGTCAAAAGGTTTGTAATATACGTGCATTCGTGTGGTGCAATTGGCTGATTTTAGATCTTATGTGGTGTATTGTTGACTTGAATAAATAGCTTGGTAGACTGTATGCATCTGTGAAATGTTCGAACTAGTTTTGGTGAGTCCTTGTTCATTAGATATAAATTATACCAAATAAGTAACTAGTTTTGCGTTAAAAAAGTTTAAGTGAGTATGTAGTTGGTCCATGACCCCTTTTCCCCTTTGATATGTGAGACCTTTTTTAAAAAAAAGAACTTGTCGAGGCTGATCGACTGCGATCTAGTCGTAATTGGTCCAAACTAGTTTGCCCTGATTGCGTGATTCCTTCCTCTTCCGTTTTGTTTGTCTCGCCTACTACTAGTCTTAATAAGGAAAAATAAAGCCCAACTGAGTTACGAATAGGTCAAGCATGAAAGGCTAAAGGTAGAATAACTAGCACAATGCCCCCTAGATCTCACACACCACTTGATCTGAAATCTACTGAAAACTATATGTGTCGGTTGTCCTATTTGCCTCCAGAATCCCATCTATGTTGCCTATCGAATCCGAGCTTTAAAGGGTCGATTATATGTCGCTTTGTTGGGATAGGTTTAGTTTCAGATTCATGAGTGTCTAAAAGCGGAAATTAAGGACTTGAGGCCTGTACTTGCCCCATTTTGTCATGATGCCTCGAGTTAAAATAGCATGTGAAGATATATAAGCCACATATCCAGTATATCAGACATATATGTTCAATATATTGCATGTGTATCATATTGTATGTGTCTTTGGGCTTGTCTTTTCTTTAGTCTTCCTCAAATCACCTCTGTGTATTAATTGTTCCTTAAGGCCCAATCATGAAAGTTGTTCTGACTGAGTTCAGGGCCCATCATTGTTTTTTTTTTTTTAAAAATAGTAACAATAAGGAATCTGTAGTTTGAAATCCCTTCTGGGCCTGTTTGCTGTGTTACTTATCCGTGAACCTCTATTTGTTCCCCTTGTCTCTATACTATCGAGTTCTGGGCCAAACCCATTGGACTTACTCTTCATTTATAATGGTTACCTACTGATTACATCAATATGTTTAAATATAAATTTATATGTGATGTGTATTCATTTTGGACAGAATTTGGACATATACTAATCCTTATCTTTCTTTATTTTTACATGAAACGCACCGGAGCAACAAAGAGTCTCATGGTGAAACTCATCGTGGCAAACGTAAAAGCCTGCATCTACATCCATCGAGTTCCCTCTTCGGCAATCCCTAAAAAAAAACAAATAGGATGGAGTCATCCGCTCCAATCTCTTACTCTCTTAACCCCCTTATCTCATTTTATTTGTTATTGTAATTTTATTTGTTAACCTTGTAATTAATAGGATAATTAACTCTATTAGTCCTTGAATACATTGGAAGGGTAGTTTAAAGACGAATTCATTCCTTATTTATTCTAGGATCATTATATAAATCTAAAGTTAAAATAATTCAATTAACCCTAGCTATGCTTTAGTTATGTAGTTAATATATCCCTTCACATCTTATTCTAAAAAACAAATTTTCTCATAAACTCTTCATAAACATCATAGGAGTAACTTATTATTTCCCTCTTATCACTAAACTTTTACCAAGGAAATTTCATAACTAATTTTATAAGAGTCTTAACCGTAGTAATTAAGCATGTCTTTTACTTTATCAAATAAAATAATTTCATGTCTTATAAATGCATAATTAGCTTTACATATTTTGCGAGTATTAGAAAAAAATCCTTTTAGTTATCAAAATATATTCTTTAGATACTTGCCACATCCTTTTACTTGAATGATTTTCCTAAAACATACATCTCTTAACCAGATAATAAACCCTAGGTTTGAACGGACAACCGCAAGTTAGCGGATCCTTTAGGATGCCTAACCCCTTCCCTTTAGGATAATAAAGAACCCTTAACCAGAATCTCATTAAAGTTTAGCAGATCATTAAATGGAGTTAATGTTTACTTTAAACTAGTTAAACATTTAGGTGTCCTAATTCACCCAAAATAATTAGGTGGCGACTCCGCGAACCCTTTAGCATTTTAGCACTCCTAGCAACCCTTTTAAATTTTAGTATTCTTTTAACATTTAACACTTTTATTTATTTTCTAACACTTTTTATTCAAGCAGGGTTCGCTAGAATCCCGTTTTCGACTCCGGTTTAAAATGGGGTGTTACAACTTATATGGAAGTAGGTGAAACAGAAACTCCATCTTCATTTGATTGCATATGTAAACTTGATACTAATTTAGCTAAATTATATGATTATTATGCAACATTACATGACAATAATAACTCTGCTATTAATATTCCTTCTAGTTCTGCTTCTGCTTCTGCTTCTGTGTCTACATCTCCAAGATTCGATGAAGACGGTGAAAATGTCACGACCCGAACCCGAACCCCGGGCCCGCGACTGGTGCCCTACTTGGGCACCCTTCTACCAATTCAACCCAAGTAACCCGCGGAAGATAAAGATACTCATCATTATTATTTTTTAAACAAGCAAAGGCAAAGCCGGCAAGGTCGCCGCTATATATATATAAACCAAAATGAAACTACATTGTACACGAGTCCAATCCCATATATGAATACAGACCTCTAAGAGTTTGGACAATATACTATGACGGGACAAGACCCGCCGTACCCATAAATGACAACAATAACTCTGCTACTAACATTACATGACAACAATAACTCTGCTACTAATATTCCTTCTAGTTCTGCTTCTGCTTCTGCTTCTGTGTCTACATCTCCAAGATTCGATGAAGACGATGAAAATGAATCTTTATCTATATGGAGCACTTTTGCAACATGTCACGACCCGAACCCCGGGCCCGCGACTGGTGCCCTACCTGGGCACCCTTCTACCAATTCAACCCAAGTAACCCGCGGAAGATAAAGATACTCATCATTATTATTTTTTAAACAAGCAAAGGCAAAGCCGGCAAGGCCGCCGCTATATATATATAAACCAAAATGAAACTACACTGTACACGAGTCCAATCCCATATATGAATACAGACCTCTAAGAGTTTGGACAATATACTATGACGGGACAAGACCCGCCGTACCCATAAATGTACAAAAGCCTATATCGAAAGATTAGTACCAAAATGATAAGCCCCAGAACAATGGAGTTATCCCAAAAACTCTTGTCACGCCCTTTTTCGACCGCGACAAATACAACTCCTGCTTAGAAATGTTAGAAAATAAAATAAAATGCTAAAAGATGCTAAAAAGGTGCTAAAATGCTAAAAGTGCTAAAGGGATGCTAAATGCAAAAAGGGTTCGTGGAGTCGACACCTAATTAGTTTGGGTGAATTAGAACACCTAATTAGTTTGAGTGAATTATGACACCTAAATGTTAACTAGGTTAAAGTCAACATTAACTCCATTTTTATGGTCTGCGAAACTAGTGTGAAATTATGGGTAAGGGTTCTTTATTAATCTAGAGGGAAGGAATTAGACACCCTCTAAGATCCGCTAACTTGCGGTTGTCCGTTCAAACCTAGGTTAATTATTATGCTATAGAATATGCATGTTGAAAACTATTTTAGTAAGAATGCATTTTGGTAAAAGATTTATAAGACTAGTGCTATAGAAATACATGTAAAGTTTAAAAACATGTATTTATAGTATTTAAATAAAAGGTGAAAATATAATAAGCTTTGTTTAAAATATAAAAGTTTTAAGAAAATGTGTTCATATAGTAGTTTAAGAATATATGAAAGACTCTATTACCTAAGGTATATAAGTTGTATAGCGTAATGTAGAGGTAATAATGCAAAAAAAATCATTATGATAAAGTATGTGCTTATAAAATAAGATGTGGAAAATGTCTATTATGCAAAGGCTAACAAACCTATGATTAAGTAATTTTCTATGTGAGTGCTAATAACGATATATAGGAAAGGGGTTTCTCATGCTAGGATTTAGTAACAAATAATATCTTAGCTATCTAAACAATTATGCGAATGAGATTATTAAATGATTTTGTATGATTTAAACAATGTATGACAAACTAAAATAATTAACTTAAGGGAGAACTTCTAGTGTCAAACTACTTTCTAGTTTATTTATTCAAGGTCTAACTATTCTAAATGCTAATTAATGTAGCGTTAGACAATTAATTTACAACAAATAAGTGGGGGCATGATATGAATTAATAAGGATGACTCGAAGAATGGCGATGTCATTTCGCCCGTGGTTTGGAATTTCCCATGAGGATAAGATGATGCACATAGATATGTATCTTCATTCTTGATAAGAGGCGTAACTCATGATGAGTCTCGCGACGAGACTCTTCGTTTGCTCTGATGCATTCCATGCAAAAGAAAAGAAGAAGATAAGTATTAGTATCGACCCAAATAATACTCGATGCAGAAGAAGATAAGGATTCCATGCAACTGTTGAGATGTTGTTGTAATGCGTTTTGTGACTCTATGCCCGAGCTGATGCACTAGACTTTGTTGCGGAATTTTGAACTTTGATGGTTGATGTCCTTTTCTGTCTCCGCTGCTTCTTTCTGCTTCTGCTAATATGGAGAATCTGTGCTCAAAGAAAACTTGTGAGTTTGGGGGGGTGATCGATTCGTATTTGACTTTGCAGCTTTGCTTCTTGACATCGATGTTCGACTGTTTGGACTCGCAACCGCTCGATTCCTGTCTTAGTCAGTTGCTAATGGTCCTAGTTTTGTATATGCAAAGGCGTTTGGCCTAAATCAAGTCTCAATGGGATTGCTTGTCTATCATGCTGAAAATGTGTATTTATTATTTTCAGAACAAAGAGAAAGTTTCCTAATGGTGTGACCGAAGCCGATTTAGGCCGCCAATGTATCCCCACGAGGGAATCAGGTCATGACGTAGTTCGTTACAAGAGAAATTGGGTAAAGCTAAAATTTCTAAAGGTAGGACCGAAGCCGATATGACCGCCTACGTATCCCACTGAGGGAATCAGGTCAAACGTAGTTCAATTACAAAAGCAAAACATTATTAAAGTTTAAATACGAGTTTGAACTCCGGTTATTCTGCTAGACTAATATGCTCTTCTCATCTAGATTCTAGGTGGACCAGAACAGGGATGAAAATCCAATTTTCCGAGACGCCTCCTTGCTCTGCATCATGGCTGGTCGGGTCTTCATGCTTTGCTGTCAGTATCTCCTTCTGTTGGCACATGAACTGAATCAGGGGCGGAGTGGGCTCTGACAAAAGGAATGTCTCTTTTCTTTGCGAGATCGGTGGGCATCAATTCCTCGGCAAGGGTGATGAAAGCTGAATGCTCGACTCTTTCTTCACTTAGGACCGGCCTAATGGTCCATTCCAAGTCATGCCCTTCATTGACGGCTATCATGTGCACCTCAGCGTTGCCATGGTTCGGTAGAGGATTATCATGAACATTGGGGCGACATCTTTCAATTGAATCACACCATCTTTGATCAATGATTTAATCTTGTTCTTGAGTGCATAACAGTTCCCGGTGTCTTGCCCAGGGATACCAGAATGGTACGCGCCGCGCTTGGTTTCATCATGCCATTTCAGGATGGGGTCAGCAACTTTCCCTGGAATTGGTTGGAGTATCCCTGCAGCTCTCAACCTTTAAAGGCTCGGCTAAAGGGGTGTATGTTTTTGTTGTCTTTTTCTCATAGTTCGTGTTTAGTTTGGGTGTTGTTGTTGTCTGGTTTTGTGGCTGGGCCGGGTATGTAGGTTGGTATGCATAAGTGTATACGGGTGCTTGGGATGCATTGTATATGGGCTGGATGGGATATGGAGCAGGTGGGTAGTAAGGTATAGCATTTTTGGTGCTTGGATTGTAATACGAGGGCTGCTGGGGTGAGTTTTGGTACATTGAGAAATGATCTGGCTTATGCTCCTGGGTGAACATAGCAGGCGAGACTGAGTCTTTCCTTCTCTGAGTGATGCCCCCAATCGAACCCGATTAGATTGCTTGGTTTGTAGCCCGCAAAGCTGCTAAGTTTGTAATTCGTCCTGTTTTGATGCCTTCCTCCACGAAGTCACCCATTTTCACAACTTCTGCAAAGATACGTCCAATAACGTTTATCATCCTCTCGTAGTAGGTCGCATCCTTCAAAGATTGTACAAATAGAGTTGTCATTTCACTCTCTACCATATGTGGTTGTACATTCGCCGCCTCTGAACGCTATCTCATGGCGTACCCTATGAATGTTTCAGTAGACTTCTTCTTTAACTTCATCAGGTAGAATCTATCTAGGATGGTTTCTGTATTGAACCTGAATAGCTCCACAAAGTCTTTGGCCAACGCATTCCAACAATGCCACTTTCGCGGGTCCTGGTTGGTATACCAATCTAATGTCTCGCCGGTCAAACTCCGAATGAATAACTTCATAATGACTGCTGGGTTCTTTCCTACTCCGATCAACTTGTCACAGTATGACCTCAAATGTGCACGGGGGTTCCCCTTCCCGTCGAATAAATCAAACTTGGGAACCTTGTACCCTATAGGTAATTTCACATCTGGGTGTATGCAAAAATCCTCATAATCTAATCCTTCATGACCCTTGTCAGACCGCATACTCTGGACAACTTCTTTCAGACTATGAATCTCTTTGGCTACATCCTCGTCCATTCTGGCTCGGGCTTTCTTATCCATTTCTTCATAATGATCTGTTTTCCGGGGAAGCACATGGATGGTAAAAGGTTGAGTTTATGTCGTATATGTTGGTAGTCTTGGTTGTTTGTTGGGGCTGGTAATAGGTATGGTGCGTGGATATTGGGTGGCTTGGCGATTCGGACTGATTGGAGTGAAGTAAGTAGGTGGGGGCTGAGATATATAGGTGGTAAAAGGATTATTTTGGGGATGGGGTTGAGGATTGGCTGGGCGAGGGATAGTTGGACATGAATCGGTGACTGGCATTTTCTGTGAGGAGCTTTGGGACATATGTGGTGGCGGAGGTTGATCCGGGGTAGTTTGTGAGGTAGTGGCCCTTTGCTCTGGTATGGGGGTATTCAGACTAATGGATAAATTTGTCAGATTCCGCAGTCTTTCCATCTCAACCTGCATATCGGCAATTTGTTGTAGTAGTTGTGCGATGCATTCTTCCTGACTAGTGACATTCCTCCCCTCTGAAGGTTCTGTTTCGCCGACAGAAATAATTCCCAAATAATTTGGGTCAGATGCCCCTGAGCCAGTCATGTCATCGTTTCGTGCCCTAGACCTGGTAAAGTGTTGATGCTCTGACATTGCTGAATCAAATACGAATCAACCTTTTTTTTGGGAAATAATAAACCCTTCTAAAAAATGCAACAAACTTCGTTAGTGTAAAGCACACGATTTTGCAAAGGTGTAAATAACAATTAGCAAGTATATGTTGCACATAAATTGTCACGTTGCAGGTAAGTCCTAATCATACATGGGGACCCCTTTATGCCAGAGGTAGGCCTAAACGTCACATATGCGAGGTTATGATAGATTTGTCTAAGCCGTCAAACTATAATGCTTTTGTTGAAAATGACGATCAAATGACGATGCATTTTCTCCAATTTCAGCATGTCATGATTAGACTTGGATTTGTCTATCATTATCACGCTACACATAGTATGATGGTTGGTCATTGGGTTGAGAAACCCGTCGACAAATTTGGTGTTTTCCTAATTGTGGTGTCAATACCAAGGATTGACCCCCTAAGACTAGTGCTATAGAAATACATGTAAAGTTTAAAAACATGTATTTATAGTATTTAAATAAAAGGTGAAAATATAATAAGCTTTGTTTAAAATATAAAAGTTTTAAGAAAAATGCGTTCATAGAGTAGTTTAAGAATATATGAAAGACTCTATTACCTAAGGTATATAAGTTGTATAGCGTAATGTAGAGGTAATAATGCAAAAAAATCATTATGATAAAGTATGTGCTTATAAAATAAGATGTGAAAAATGTCTATTATGCAAAGGCTAACAAACCTATGATTAAGTAATTTTCTATGTGAGTGCTAATAACGATATATAGGAAAGGGGTTTCTCATGCTAGGATTTAGTAACAAATAATATCTTAGCTACCTAAACAATTATTCGAATGAGATTATTAAATGATTTGGTATGATTTAAACAATGTATGACAAGCTAAAATAATTAACTTAAGGGAGAATTTCTAGTGTCAAACTACTTTCGAGTTTATTGATTCAAGGTCTAACTATTCTAAATGCTAATTAATGTAGCGTTAGACAATTAATTTACAACAAATAAGTTGGGGCAGGATATGGATTAATAAGGATGACTCGAAGAATGGCGATGTCATTTCGCCCGTGGTTTGGATTTTCCCATGCGGATAAAATGATGCACATAGATATGGATCTTCATTCTTAATAAGAGGTGTAGCTCATGATGAGTCTCGCGACGATACTCTTCGTTTGCTCCGATGCATTCCATGCAAAAGAAAAGAAGAAGATAAGGATTAGTATCAACCAAAATAATAATCGATGCAGATAATGCACACGTATATCCATGATTTAATTGTTATTTAGTTATATTATTCTAAAAGGGTGACAATTTCAGACATAAAACACTGTCGGCCCAGGCAGTGGGCTGTGAATGCAAACAGTAGGCAAGCAAACAAAAGATTCAACAGGCCCAAATGACAAAGCTCAGATTCTAAAGAAGATAGCTGGTCCAAAAGCAATTTCAGATTTACAAGAAGACAGATCAGCCTACTACAGTATACAATACATCTAGATTCAAGATTTAAGTTTCGACAAATGATCACTCTTGGCAAACGGAGGTGGAAACAAGGCTTCATTTTGGCAAGCAGTTTTTAGCATAAATCAATCCAACATAGATAGACATTTCCCTGGTTTAATTGGCATGACAGAGGCATCTATTGCAACTCGTTAAAACATTCACAAAATATGGGACAAACGAGTTTAAAATAAATTGGACCAAAATCACCAAAAACATGCCTAAAGTGGAATTTCCATAATCAGTCCAAACATGTGTGTGATAGGCCTCATTTACATATTTAGACGTATACGAACCTACAGTTAACACTTCGGAATACGAGACAAACATATATGAGATATTCAAAATATATATACATGTTATATGCGAAGGTGTATAACTCGAATATATGCCAATTTTAGTACACCCTGATGCGCGATTTATGCACACACTTAAACGCAAGTGCACGTGTCGAGTCAAGTAATGTAGTCTTGGAAGACCGAGTTATCGTCCTCAAGGATTAGTGTTCAAGTACCAAATTCTATTCCTTGTTATCTATTTGGTGACCGATAATTGATTTGTTGTTTATGACTAATAATTATAAAAACTTATCAACTATGTTGTTTTACTCAGTAATGATGGAAATATGGCTTCCAAATCTCCTCAACTATCCGCTTAACTTACTTATTAATGCAATTGACTATGGTTCTTCTTCTATTTGAGATAGCAGGTTTACTAATCCGTTTTATACTCCTGTTAAGGTTATATAAACACTCAACCCCAGTACAACATCTTTCTACCTTTCGGTGATAAGGTTGACTCTAGAGGAGGATTAAGAACAAAAACCTTATTAATGCTACACAAATAATTGGGGTATTTTCATCCATGATTCAACCTATGTCTATCCAACTACAACATATTCACAACCTCCCCTTTCGGATTTCGGTTAGAAATCATATAAGTTATCATAATTAATGATCAAGTAATTACCAAGCAATCAAAACATATATTGGATAAATCTCAACAATAAGAAGAAAAACCAAGAACATGCATTAATTCATAAGAAAAGGTTCAAGTGAATTGACATGGAAAGCCCTATATTAGAATTAGTTCCTAGCCATAGACATGACAAGAACTAATTCAATATCCAACATAAACTGAAAATAAAGTAAAAGAAGAACAAGAAATTACTAAAGAAAGGTCTCCAATCTTGAACTCCAAGAAGTGATGTGAATTGGCAAGAAAGGGAACCCTTAAAACTGCTCTAGGGTTCTCTTTTTACAGTTTCAAAACGAGGTGCAGGTTTTCCCTCAGGCCTGGCCCATGATTCGTTCAAATATCTGATTTTTCCCGCGTCGGCGCCGCGGCGCTGCAACTGGCGCCGCGGCGCCGGAACTTCTGCAAGCCTCTGGAATTTAGGCGCTCGCCTGTTTGGGCGCCGCGCCGACTTCTCATGCGTGCTGGTTCGCCACTTTATCGCTTTTCGAGCTCTGGAACCTCCGTTTTCCCCCTCTTTTTGCTCCTTTTCCGCCAATGAGCCACTTTAACCAATATGACTCAAAAGAAAGAAAATATATCCTAAGACGACATGTATTTGTACAAAAATGGACAAAAGACTCACTAAAACTGACTCAAAAAGTGTATATAAAATACACCGATCACACCCCCAGCGAGTGCAACAACAAAATGAGCCAGCATACCGGGGAACATATACATACACCAATACGTACAAATTAACAACAACAAAACTGAAATAAATGAATTCACAACGACCAGACTAGCAACAACAAACTGAATAAGATGAATTCACAGCAACCAAGTAACGTAATTCGAACAAGCATGCCATGAGCGAAATTAAAAGAAGAGGAATTGATTTTACCTTCTCCAGGCAGCGATCCGAGACAACGTATCAAGTCGCCGATCCACTCGGCGGATTATTGCGATGCGATTTGGAAAGGATGAGGCTTGCTAAAAGAACTGGTTTTCTACTATCGTTGTTTTTTTAGTGTTCTTCGCTCGATTTTCTGCTCTGTTTTTGGGTCGCTTCTCCCTTAATTGGGCTGATTTTTCATCAAATGAAGGATGCCCATGATGTGTAATATTGTGTCGTTTATATAGTTGCCATTTTGGTTCTCAATTTGGTGTGATTTCTTACAGCTGGTTTGGTATTGATTTCGTGATATTTTGTGTGATTTTAGGTCCATTAATGGGACGATTTTGTTACTACTTTATAAGGCTGATTTTCGTGCAATTTTGGAAAGATTTTGTACCATTGATTAAGGTAAGTATTCGGTATGGTTATGATACCATTTTGGGAGATTTTTCTCTGTGATTCATAATAAGAAAAGGTTGGGTGATGAGGAGAGAAGGGCGACGAGTTAGGGTTCTTTTAGGTTAGGGATTTGTTTTTTGTTTTGGTTTTCACGCTTAAGGAAGGGAAGGAGGGCTGAAATAAGATTGTGGGTTGCTGGGTATTGGGTCTTCTGGGTGCTAGGCTCGGACTGGGTAGACGAAAATAAGGGCTTGTGGGCTAAAAAATAAAGCAAAGGGTATTGGGTTGGTTAATTAGTAGGGCTTTAAGTGTTAATTAGTTTTTTAAGTGTTAGTTTTAGGTGTTTTATTAATTAGTGGTAAATAAGTGGAGTTTAAATTATTACGATAATAAATGCGGGCGTGCTATTTAATTAGTGCTTAATATTTTATAAATGTGTTGCCGTTATTAAACTTATTTATTATGCCTACTTCGTTAAATTAAAATTGAATTAATGGGGGTTTCAATTACTTATGAAAATTATAAAATTGCTCTGGGTATTAATAAATGTGGATATAATTTTAAGGAATGCTTGATGAGACGTCATTATTAAATTGTCTACTTATTTAAGCATGTATTAATGTTTTATTATTGCATTTTATTATTATAAAATTATTAAAATTATTTTTAAAAAAATTAGTGTAATTTTATAGTTAATGACCGGACGGAAGGGTCAAAATTGGGTGTCAACAACTCTGAGCAAGGATCCTACACTTGCAAATCACCAAACTGCGTACCTAAACCTGCGACATGAACGCAACCCCCCGGAGAAAGGGGGTCAGTACGGAAAATGTATCAAGTATGTGAAACAATAAGTACTGCAAATGAGATTATAACAGGCAAAAAAAAAATAACATGAGACAAGTATAATAATCAAATACCAGTACACTGCCTTTTCAAAGTAAGAGTCAATTGTATCCTTTTTAAACTGAGAGTAATAAAAATCAACTATATTTTTTCAAATTATGAAAGTCTGTCCAAATAAATAAATACTGTCATGGGAGTTGAATCCGAACATTATACACAAATATTGTCATGGGAGTTGAACCCGAACGTTATACACAAATACTTCCCTGCAAGGTATTCTGCCCGGCCCTATCTGGAATGCGATAAAGTCAATAAGGTATTCTGCCCGGCCCCTTCTGCGACGCGATAAAGTCAATAAGGTATTATGTCCGGCCCCTTCTGGGACGCGGTAAAGTCAATAAGATATTCTGCCCGGCCCCTTCTGCGACGCGGTAAAGTCAATAAGGTATTCTGCCCGCCCCTTCTGGAACACGGTAAAGTCATGTAAGTCAAATAAGGTATTCTGCCCGGCCCCTTCTAGGACGCGGTAAAGTCAATAAGGTATTCTGCCCGACCCCTTCTGGGACACGGTAAAGTCATGTAAGTCAAATAAAGTATTATGCCCGGCCCATTCTGAGACACGGTAAATTCAATAATATATAATGCCCTTCCCATTAAGGTATACTGCCCGGCCCCTTGTAGGACACGGTAAAGTCAATAATATATACTGCCCTTCCCATTAAGGTATATTGCCCGACCCCTTGTAGGACACGGTAAAGTCAATAATATATACTGCCCTTTCCATTAAGGTATACTGCCCGGCCCATTCTGGGACACGGTAAAGTCATGTAATATATATTGCACTGCCCATTAAGGTATACTGTCCGGCCCATTCTGGGACACTGTCCAAATATAAAGGAATGTACACATATAGCTATCACAAGCAACTATGTGAAATTTAAATCAACTTTGACTCTCATTAGTACAAATAGAATGAACTATCATTTTCGAAAAACTCAAGGCATTATCAAATGAATAGGTAAACAACTTTCATTTTAGAAACTCAAAGTACTATTAATAGGATAGGTAAACAACTTCCATTTTTTAAAACTCAAAGTACTATCAATAGGATAGGTAAACTTCCATTTTAGAAACTCAAAGTACTATCAATAGGATAGATAAACAACTTCCATTTTAGAAACTCAAAGTACTATCAATAGGATAGGTAAACAACTTCCATTTTAGAAACCCCAAGTACTATCAAGAGAATAGATATAACAATCTTTCATTTTAGAAACCCCAAGTACTATCAAGAGAATAAATATAACAATCTTTCATTTTAGAAACCCCAAGTACTATCAAGGAAGTATATAGAACAACTTCTATTTTAGAAAATTGATGCGCGATTTATATACACGTGTCACGACCCGACCCGACGGGCCGCGACTAAACGTCCTAATTGGACGTCATTACTGACATGTCACTCTTAATCCATTTAATATCGAGATCTATAGAAATTTCGGCAGCACAACGCTGCTTTTACAACATCTCTCCAAAATGGGCGAGCCGACAAAGCTGTCAAATCAATAACAGAACAACAAACAAAACAAGCTAGCCGACTAGGCTGCCACCAACCAACATTATATACACAAATGAATAGTAAAGGTTTTTCTTCTATGTTGAGATAGCAGGTTAACTAAGCCGTTTTATACTTCTGTTAAGGTAATATAAGCACTCAACCCCAATGGACAACCCTTCTATCTTTCGATGACAAGATTGACTACAAAGGAGGATTAAGAGCAATAACCTATTAAGCTACACAAGTATCGGGGTACTTTCGTCCACGATTTAAACCTATGTTTATTCAACTATAGCATATTCACAATCTCCCCTTTCGGATTTCGATTAGAACTCATATAAGTGATGATAACTAGTGATCAATTAATTATCAAGCAATCAAAGCAATTATTGAATAAACTTCAACAATAATAAGAAGAAATCAAAACATGCATTAATTCATAAGTACGAGGTTCAAGCAATTCGACATGGAAAGCCCTAAATTAAGTAGTTAGCTCCTAGCCATAGTCACGCTAGGAACTAATACAATCTCCATACATGAACTGAAATAAACAAAGAAAGGAGAAAGAAAAGAAAATACTTGAACTAGGTCTCAAATCTTCGCCTCCTAGAGTTGTGTTGTATGTACAATGGATGTCCTCCATAATGAGCAGAATTTTAGGGATTATATAGGTTTTGTAGGTAGGAAAAGTTATCCCTTTTGGACTCTGAAAACGTGTCAAATTCGGTCCAAAACGTCAAAAATATCGCGTCGGCGTCGTGGCCCTGCAGTCCGGCGCCACGGCGCTGAAAATCTGCAACTTTCGGACTCCGCAGAACATTTGGCGCCGCGGCGCTGCTGGCAGGCGCCACGGTGCTGGAGGCGTTAATTGGACAATTTTATGATTCTTCGTTCTTTTTTCGTCCGGACTTCGTCTGATCTCTTCTATACTTTCCGATACTTCTTAGACTTTATTTATTGGCCCTTTTAGTGTGCAATTCCATCTCAATTATGCTCATTTCCTCTCCTTTTCGCCATTTCTCCATTTTTGACCGTTGTGACACAAAATAAAGGAAAACGACCCTAATATTGTACTACACATCAACAAAATGAGTAAAATACTAACTAAAAATGACTCAAAAAATGTATATAAAATACACCGATCAGAAATCCAAAGTACTATCAATGAAGTACATCATTAAGGAGTAGGATTCACTCACTTTATAACAATGATCATGCTAGAAGAAGAAAGGATAGTTCACATACCTTATTGGCGACTAACCAACTCTACAATCTAGGATACGTCTCAATGTACTTCAACCTATAACAACAATAACACTTCTATCAACTTCATGCTTTCTAAGGTAGATTAATACCAAATATATGTTCTCTTTTTCTACGAAAATTTGGGCAGCACTTCCCACGTTTATACGTACTTTTCCACCTTTTTCCAAGGCTCAATTTCATCAACAAACAAGCCACAATTAAGGGCACAACCAACAGTTAACTAAAGGGGATTACACGCCTACTTGACGTGTAAAATTCGGTCTCTTAATCTATACAAAACAGTCCATAAAAACAGTCCACAATTTAATCAACAATAAGGGTAAAATGTGAAGCCTTTCAACATCTTTCTACACCCTTAATCCTTAGGACTTTCATTAGCAACTACTACATTTAAACATGCATATTAGTGGCTGAATTTCCAGCATTCCAACGCCACAAAACAGTCCCTAAAACTGCATAACAATATCCATCATTTTATTACATTTCTCGGCCAACAACTACAATCCAAAGCCCTTTTCCATAACTCTTTTTAATCCAATTTGTTACAACACTTAATATAATCCATTACAACTTGTTATAACAATATTTCCTTCAATTAATAACATGCAATAGGTGAAGATAATAATGACAATAACCAACGAAATTCAACAACACCAAAACTGCCTCATTTTCGGGCCTAGCCCAAAAATTGTCCAAACACTTTTTATTCTTCATTCTTCTTAACACATGTTCATCTATTAACTATAACAACAAGTGTGGGACGGAGACGAATCCAAGCCAACGAGGTTACGAACGGTACGAACGAGTTGGAGAGCCTGTTGACGGTGACTTTGAGTGCTATTCCCGCTCCAGTGGAGATTCAATTACTTCAAGAGAAGGAAGAATTTTTACCTTTTATTTTGCCCAAAAACGTCCAAGGCAGTCCCACGGTTTTTGGCCCACAGTTTTCGTTTTGCTCCGCTTCTTCAAGATCCAATTACTCCCATATATCCATTACAAGTTTATAACCAACTTCCCTTCTTGTTTCACTTCCAAAAAGTTGAAGAACAAGCCTAGGATTTCAACTCAAGTTTCGGCCCACAACTCAATTGGAGGATCTTGGAGTGTTAACTTGGCTTAGAATTTGATTAGGGTTCTTAATCTTGGATAATAATCAACTCTTGTTCTTGGAATTTCCTTGGATTTTCGTGACTCAAGGCAAGGAGAGGAGAGAAGAGAAAGTTTTGGAAGATGAAAAATGTGAAATGAATCCAAGTCTTGCAACTCTATCTCTATATAGATATTTTGCCTTCAAGACAAGTGGACAAGTGGATGGGGGACACGTGTCACCCTCCCATTGGCCAAAATTCCCACTTAAATAAAATATCTAAATATTTGTCCAAAATATCTTAAAATCGAAGGGCCCCACAAAATAGTGAAATTCTCGGCAGACCCTATATTATCAATTCCAATTCTTCGTAATCCAATACTAAATCCTTAATCACGTTCTCAATTAGCAGCCATGGTATTACGGGGTGTAACATCCTTCCCCCTTAGAAATATTCGTTCCGAATGTTCATAGTGGGTCTCAAACTATACAGATTCTGGCGTCGTCTCCTTACTATAACTATCAACCAATACTCCACAAAACCAACGATGCCACACACGACCACAATATATCACATGTATATACACCAATGGACCTTCCATCTGAGGTTTCTTCTCACAATACTCGAATGTTGCAGTCATTTCCAAAAGTGGGATCTTCAGACATTCCTTTCTCTTCCCGTACTAGGGTTGACCCTGCCGTATTCTAAGCCATAAGCTATCACTATCTGAATCCTTCAGTCGGACTCCCACTCAACTAGCTGATGTGTTCCCTCGTGTCAACTTCTCTTCTCCGTCCTCACATTAGTCAAACTACTGGTTGGTGAATGATTTTATTGTCTGCCTAGCTTTGTTTACTAACCGGTGTAAACTCTAATACTAGTAGTATCTCAATAACGAATACCTATGAACAATGTTACTGAATCTAAGGTGTGTGTATCATCACAATTAACTCTCAATCATGGTCTAAAATGAATCTCTCTCCTATCTCAAAGTATTTCTCACACTATCCTTCCACTCATTAGAGGTTCGTCACCTTTGGCCGAAATATTCCTACTGTACATCCTCTATTATCGGTCTTTACACTGTTATAGGGTAATTACACCTTGTGAACCCTACACAACTATAGTTTCATTCACTTTATCATTTTTGTCAACATCATTCACTCTACACATTACTTAAACAAAAATATTTCTACTTCTGATGGTCCTATCAATTCACATCCTACTAGCAACAAGGGGAATATATACACTAGGGTGGAATCTGAATCTATCAATGCATGTATGACTCAAAAAGATCAAAATATACCTTTAACCCCATTCGATGATGCCTCTTGATCCTGCATGGTAGCCACAACATATATTGTCGCACCCAATTTCGGCCGCGACATTTATAAAAGCGAGCCCTGCTTAAAATGCAATGTTAGAAAATAACTAATAAAATGCTAATAATGTTCAAAAATGCTTAAAAGCTTAAAAAAAGTATTAAAGTATTAAAAAGGATGCTAAAGTTTAAAGATGCTTTTAAAAGAAACGCTAGAATGCTAAGGGTTCGCGGAGTCGCCACCTAATTAATTGGGTGAATTAGGACACCTAAATGTTTAACTAGTTTAAAGTAAAACATTAACTCCATTTTAATGGTCTGCTAAACTTAATGAGATTCTGGATAAGGGTTCTTTATTAATCTAGAGGGAAGGGGTTAGGCACCCTCTAAGATCCGCTAACTTGCGGTTGTCCTGCCAAACCTAGGGTTAATTATTTATGCTAAGAAAAGGTATGTTAAAAATACTTGAGTAAAGGATGTTGTAAATATCCCTGAGAGAAAATACATTTTTTGATGATAAAAGAAAATCATAATGTTTGTTTATAAAAATAAGGTTAACTTTGAAGGAGCATACTCATTCGTAAAAATACTAAATGAGATGTTTATATTGCATAGCATAATATAAAGGGTTGTAATGTAAAATTAGTTATGACAAAGTATGCTTTTTTTTTTTATAAAATATGCTTAACTTAAAAAAAATGTCTATTAGGCAAGAGATAATAAAAAGTATGATTTCAAAATAATGTACGCAATAGTGGAGTTTATAAGAAAAGAATTCTTCATGTTAGACAATATTTTAACTAGATGAATAGTCATGCTAGCGAGAGTTACGAGGTGGTTTTAATATAACTTAGGTGGTGTATTACAAGCTAAGAATAATTAACTTAGGGGAAATGAATTTATGGTGTCAACCTACCTTCTAATTTATTGAATTAAGGTTAACTACTCTTAAGCATAACATTAATAATGCAATGTTAGACAATTAGTTCACAACAAATAAATGGGGGCGGGGTAAGAAGACAATAAAGATGACTCGAGGAAATTGCGATGTCGTTCGCCGGCGGCTTTGAATTTTGAGGCGGAGATGAAGATGCACATAGATGTAGGTCCTCATTTGTTGCAGCTTGTGATGAGTCTCGCCATGAGACTCTTCGTTTAGCTCCGATGCATTTCATGTAGCAAAAGAAAGATAAGGATTAGTATAGGCCCAAATAATAATTGATACAAATAATTAGGACGAACACATATGTTTGCTGCATAAATATATCACAATGATTCAAAAGGCTAAAAAAGGACAAAAAAAAAACTGGCCCAGCACGGTTATTGGGCCCTGGATACAGCCAGTGAAGCAGAAATGCAAAAAGGGGACCCAAAACGTCACTACTTGTGTTTAAAGCGGTCGATCCGTATGCGTTCATCCCATCGGTGAATGTTCACACTCATACACGTAAGCATGGGTCTATATAACAGGAAGCGATGTACCCGACATATTCAAAGTATATATATATTATATATATGAGATATGCCTGATATATGAAGTACTCAAAATGTAGTATTGAAATTAACCTTACGGGAAATATTTCGGCTACTGTAATGTTAAAATGAGGTCGGGCAACAACCACATGGCTAAGGTGCAGAAGTAAACCTTTGCTTATTCAGACAAAGCAGCATAAGATCAACCTTTAAAGCTCAGATTCGATAGGCCAAATATACGGGAACTTGGGGCCGACAGGATAGGACATCCGGCATTAGTTTCCAGCTGACTTCAACTCAAATGATGTATAAAATCTGAGGCAGTATGCTTCATGATTTATCCTATCTTTAACTTTTCAGGCTTGATTTTCATAATTCAGTTAAGCTCAGTTCTTGTTAAGACTAGTAGCAAGCAGGCAACTAAACAATCAGGTTTAACTATTTTCAGTCTCCAAGTTAATTCAGATGACTATTTAAACATAGATGTCAATATGCCCAATTGTGTGTTCCTGAAACAACCTATGGAGCACATGTACACTTTATGGTTAACTTAGACATGCTAGCATTCACATAGACAGAACTAATGCAGATTATGTGGAAGATCTATGGTGTAAATTGGACTGTTAGTGCATCGGTGGGAAAGCTGGTAGTATTTCAGATTCTCAACTATAAAGGGGAGATCCATATACCACAACATATAATCATACAAGGATTAACTTAGATATGCAAAACCATCTAAGCGGTAATTTCAACAGGCTAATTTCCTTCCCGGTTATATTACCCGACAGTCGACATTATCATGTAAACAGACAAATGCAACACACCCATGATTCAAACTCATTTCAGAATTTTCTTAGATATGCAAAACCATCTAAACCAGAATTTCAACAGGCCTAATCTCCTTCCTGATTATATTACCCGACAGTCGACAGTATAATGTAAACAGACAAATGCAACACACCCATGATTCGAACTCATTTCAGAATTTTCTTATCCCCTGCAAAACCATCTAAGCCAGAATTTCAACAGGCCTAATCTCCTTCCTGGTTATATTACCCGACGATGACATTATAATGTAAATGCATGCATGCAACACACCCATGATTCAAACTCATTTCAGAATTTTCTTATCCCACAACACCATAGCAAACCACACAAACAGACACTTATCTATCTCGCAGTCTCCAAACATCTTCAAACATCTAACACATTATTTAATACAGACTCCACACAGAACTACAGAAATGAACCGAAATCAAGAGGGAGTTGATTTTACCTTCTCCGGGCAGCGAATCGGGGCAGCGTGTCAAATCGTCGATTCACTCGGAAATGGCTGTGACACCCTATTTTCAACCGGAGTCGGAAACGGGATTACTGCTACATGGTTGGATTCCTAAATGTGTATTTAAAGGAGTCGCCACCTAATTATTATAGTGAATTAGGACACTGAAAATGTAGCATAAAATACTACAAATGATCTCCATTTTAAAGGTCTGTGAAAGCTATGTGAGATTCTAGGTAAGGGTTCTTTATTATCCTAAAGGGAAGGGGTTAGGCACCCTAAAGGATCCGCTAACTTGCGGTTATCCGTTCAAACTTAGGTTAATATTATTGTGCTAACATGCAATTTACAATTCTAAAGGGTATTCTAATTATTAAACTAATCAAAAGATATTTAAACTAGGCATGCAAATATTTAAAATAAATATATATTTAACAAGATAGTAATAAAAGTAAACAATCTTAAAAAAAATGTAATGAAGAGAAATTAGCGACTTTTCCCTTTTATTTCATTTTATGCGAATGATTTGGCTTTGGGGTGCGCCTCCGGGTACCTGCAAAAGACACTTAGTAGAAGAGTTAGTAAATAATAAATAAATTACAAAACAAACACAATGTATGCATATATATATAGATATATATATATATATATATAGAAGATATTGTGAAAGATATATTTTTATATAGTGTGGGCTCAGCTAGTGTTATGCCAAGGATACTAAGACATGAGAAGCCAATATCGCTACTGGTCGACTACCTCGCAGTGAAGCGATACTATGCATTCTCGTCTAATCTTTTCACTTTCCTCCTCGCCCACATATTAGTCTCGCTTACCACGGAGGCCTCCGGATCGACGGATAAATCCTTCTTTGGCCAGTGTAGTATCAAATTCAAAATCAGTAAATTATCAAGTGTAATACATTGTTCAACAATCAGGAAAATACCAAGTGTAGCATTTGTTCTAAAATCAGTTTAACAAAGTAAATAACGGGGGCGAAATCGTCCAAGTCATTGTGGAATACCCAAAACAAGAGCAACACAATGACAAGAAGCAACATAGCCCAAAGCAGAATACACACCGAGAATAATTCCAACCCGGAAAATAATAGCGATACACGACAAACAAAGAAGAACAATTCCAACGAGAAAAAATGCAGCGGTGACATAATAAGCAACCATACCAAGCGAAAATGCAGCCCGCAACCACGGTAAATAAAGGCCAAGTCCACCAAGATCGGTATGAAGCGGCGAAACGATAGAAGCGATAGTAGTGACAGATCGACAGAAATCGAATGTCGCCAACAACAAGAAAAGAAACCAAATCATCCACTACACATGTAATGATAATAAAGATTACGAGCGAGTAATAGTATGCGATGCAGCGACATCACTACAACGGCGAGTTCGCGGAACAACGCCGCCATTCTTTGTTCATCGACGCTAACGATGGCGGAGCGAGGCGATGATGTGATGGTTCAGTTAACGGAATGGGAGTTCCGATGGGAGTGACGATAGTCGGCAATGATGGGGAAGAGTTCAAACTCCGTGGCGTGACTTCACGGAGTTAATGGCGTGGCGATGGTTCGTCGATCACGGTGAGGTTCGACGTTGTTGCTTCTGAGCGGGCGAGGAGTAGGGATGCTGGTGATGTATGGCGTGAAGTCTTTGGGTGTTTTAAATGGAGGGTTCGCCGAGCTTGGAGCTCGGCGAATGGCAGCGAAAGCGGCGAAGCGGTGGGGAGAAATGGTTCTCCTTAAAAATGAAAAGTTCCTCTTTTTCAAAAAAATGAAGGATGAAGTGAAGCTTTTTATTCGAACGTTGGACCCTCTTTATTTTGTCTTCTTGATGACTTGTAGTCGCCCCTCTTTTAATAAAGGGGGTAAGGTATTTAAGAAATGAAAGTGGTTTGAAATTTAAAAATGGGGGGGGGGGGGGGAAATAAAAGGGTGTTTGGAATTTAAAATGGGGGAAAAAAAAAGGGGGGTGTTTGGATGATATAAAAATGGGGTTGGATTGGAATGATTTGGATTGGATTAAAATCGACTGATTTTGACAAAATGTAAAGCGAGTTAATTAATTAAAAGAAAAATTATTTAAAAGATGCAAGATTATAAAAATGCAAATGTCGGTGCAATAATAATAAAAAATACGATATTTAACAAACGTTTAATGTCTAATTAAAAATAAAGCCGGATGTCAATTAATTATTTAAAGAAACGCAAATATTATTAAAATAAACGACGATGTAGTAATAATAGAAACATAACATAACGCTTAATTTTAAAATATAACGATAAAAAAGCAAAAAATGATGATTAAAATGCAGTGTCCTAAAACACATGAAATTGCGACAAATATGCAAAAAACGGGTCAAAATTGACTGTCAACAGCATGTCCCTCTTTGTACGGAGATGATGGAAGAGTCTTCGGACAAAGATGTTGACTCATGGCCAATTTTGTCCTGTTTTATAAACTAGAATTCAAAAGTAGGGACGATGCAGACCCAAAAATTGTCCAGTGTCAAATTATGATGACACTGGGTCGTTGTGATGCGAAAAAAATAAAAAGCAAAACTGACGGGAATTTAAAAATGTCCCAGTGTCGAATAATGATGACACTGGGCTGCTGCAATGCTAGAAAAATAGAAGTAAAGCTGACGCAGATTTTAAAAATGTCCCAGTGTCGAATCATGATGACACTGGGCTGCTGTAATGCTAGAAAATAGAAGTAAAGCTGACGCAGATTTAAAAATATCCCAGTGTCGAATTACGATGACACTGGATTGTTGTAATGCTAGAAAATAAAAGTAAAGCTGACGCAGAATTTAAAAAATGTCCCAGTGTCGAATCATGATGACACTGGGCTGCTGTAATGCTAGAAAATAAAAGTAAAGCTGACGCAGAATTAAGAAATGTCCCAGTGTCGAATCATGATGACACTGGGCTGCTGTAATGCTAGAAAATAAAAGTAAAGCTGCCGTAGATTTAAAAATGTCCCAGTGTCGAATTACGATGACACTGGATTGTTGCGATGCTAAAGTAAAAAGTAAAGCTGATGTAGATGCTCGTCGTTGCATGGACGAAATGCAGTTGAAGCCGTTGAATAGGCTTTGATGAGATGGCGTCGTTGCATGGACGCGATGCAGATGTTCGTCGTTGCATGGACGAAATGCAGATGAAGCCGTTGCATAGGCTTTGATGAGATGGCGCCGTTGCATGGACGCGTCACGGATGTTCGCCGTTGCATGGGCGAAATGCGATGGCCGTTGCATAGGCTTTGATGAGATGCGCCGTTGCATGGGACGCGACGCAGATGTTCGTCGTTGCATGGGACGAAATGCAGATGAGCGTTGCATAGGCTTTGATGAGATGGCGCCGTTGCATGGGCCGCGCAGATGTTCGTCGTTGCATGGGCGAAATGCGAATGGCCGTTGCAAACTTTGATGAGATGGCGCCGTTGCATGGGCGCGCAGATGTTCGTCGTTGCATGGACGAAATGCAAATTAAGCCGTTGCATAGGCTTTGATGAGATAAGCGCCGTTGCATGGGACGCGATGCAGATGTTCGCCGTTGCATGGGACGAAATGCGAGATGGCCGTTCCATAGGCATTGATGAGATGGCGCCGTTGCATGGACGCGATGCAGATATTCGTCGTTGCATGGATGAAATGCAGATGAAGCCGTTGCATAGACTTTGATGAGATGGCGCCGTTGCATGGACGCGATGCAGATGTTCGTCGTTGCATGGACGAAATGCGAATGGCCGTTGCATAGGCTTTGATGAGATGGCGTCGTTGCATGGACGCGTCTGCAGATGTTAAATCGTTGCATGGGCGAAATGCGCATGGCCGTTACGCAGGCTTTGATGAGATGGCGCCGTTGCATGGACGCGATGCAGATGTTCGTCACTTGCATGGACGAAATGCAGTGAAGCCGTTGCAAACTTTGATGAGATGGGCGTTGCATGGGACGCGACGCGATGTTCGTCGTTGCATGGACGAAATGCGAGATGAAATCGTTGCATAGGCTTTGATGAGATGGCGCCTGCATGGGACGCGATGTAGATGTTAAATCGTTGCATGGGACGAAATGCAGCGTGGCCGTTGATAGGCTTTGATGAGATGACGCCGTTGCATGGACGCTGATGCGTCGTTGCATGGACGAAATGCGATAGGCATAATAAAAGGCATAATAAAGGCGTCGTTGCGTGAGGCGTGATCATCGTTGCATAGATGAATTGATGAAGCCGTTGCATAATAAAAGGGACGTCGTTGTGCGGATGTAATAAAGTGATTTCGACCAGGTAGGTCAGGCTACTATGATGAAGTTACTAGCATAATATAAACCGAATAAAATAATTAGAGTTGTAAAATGATTGAGAAATGAGGATGAGAATGGCCCTGTGAGCCAAATGACGTCTTGATAGACGCGTGCGGTTATGGCTTTGCGGGCTGAGTTGCTACGAGAAACTTCCTACAAAAATTAAAGATAGATGTAATAATTAGTGTTATAGATATGCAAAAATGAATGAATGAGGATAAGAATATGGCCCCGTAGAAATGCTATCACGAAAATTCCCTTCAACGTCGTCAGATTTCCAGTTATCTGTACTCCAGAGAAAATTTGTGAGATTTGAAAGGGGCTGTTGATTTGTGCGGACTTTGTAGCTTTAACTCTGACCACTAGCATTCCCGATCTGTTCGGACTTGTAAACGATGTCTGGCTTCAAGTATTTGTCTACGAGAGCGTAGTCGATAATATGCTATTCGGTACTGACTGCCTCTTCTTGCAGCGAATCCTTAAAATGTCCCAGTTTTGGCATAAGCGGATGTCGAATGGACGAGACCGAATTTGATATGGAAAACCTTTACTATCCTATCGCAGAGATTGGATGGAGTGTGCTTTGTAGCCGGTAGAGTAAGGGCAAAAAATTTTAGAAAGAGTTGGACTGAGTCCGATGTGGCCGCCTACGTGTCTCGCCATAGAGATCGAGTAGATACATAGTCTAGGAGTCTAGCCCTATTGAAGTTGGGTTCGTCGATTAGACTTCGAGTATTGCTTTTTTTTTTTTTTTTTTTTTAAAGATGGGACCAAAGCTGATATGGCCGCCTATGCATTTTGCCAAAGGCACCAGTTTAAACCATAGTTTGCCGGTGACGGAGAATAAAGTGATTTTTAAGGGATGAAAAAAAATTAGAATTTTAAAAGGTGGGACCGAGACCGAAATGGCCGCCTACGTATCCCGCCGTGGGAATCAGGTCACACGTAGTTCCAAAGTGTGACAAAATAAGGAGATTCTTAATAGATGGAAAATTCGGATTTTTTTCTAAAAGGTGGGACCGAGACCGAAATGGCCGCCTACGTATCCCGCCGCGGGAATCAGGTCACACGTAGTTCCGAAGTGTGACTAAATTTGATAAAATCGTTGTTTGAGATATGGGCTTTCCGCGTATCGCGCTGATAATGCAAGGAATAACACAGCCCCAGAAAACCAAGCAAGTGTAGCTCGTAATTAATACTAAGTGAATGCACAAAGTTGAAGTAGCAAAATACTGTAGTAAAGTGCACATAGCTGAAAGCAACAAACATTACAATAGCAGACAGACTATATAGATATCAAATGCGCGTCCTAGCATGTTTGGGACCTCTTTATGCCAGAGGTAGGTGATCGGTGTATTTTATATACACTTTTTGAGTCATTTTTAGTTAGTATTTTACTCATTTTATTTATGTTTAGTATAGTATTAGGGTCGTTTTCCTTTCTTTTGTGTCACAGCGGTCAAAAATGGAGAAATGACGAAAAGAAGAGAAAATGAGCTTAATTGAGATGGAATTGCACACAAAAAGGGCCAAGAAATAAAGTCTAAGAAGTTTCGGGAATTATAGAGGAGATCAGACGAAAGACCGGACGAACAAAGGACGAAGAAACGAAAAATCCGGAAGAATTCCGTCACCAGAGCCAGCGCTTAGCGGCAGCGCCTTGCGCCGACCAAGCCGTCCAACTATCTCTCGATTTTCAGCGCCGCGCTGATCTATGAACGCCAGCGCCGACGCTGAATTGTCAGGGGCGAATTTGACATGTTTGAAATCCTAAAGGGATAACTTTTCCTTCCTAAAGGGATAACTTTTCCTACCTAAAGGGGAAACCTTTCCTACCTAAAAACCCTTACCTAAAAGGATTCTAATAACTTTTCCTACCTACACAAATCCTTAACCCTTCACCTAAAGGATTCTTTGGCTATAAATACTCTACATCATTAGAAGAATTATTCATTCTCCATTCTACCATTCACCATTCTACATCCATCCATCCACCATTCCACCTTGTAAATATTCCACAACACAACCCTTGGATGCTTGGCTTGGAGACTCATTCTTAGTAATTTTCTTTTCTTTCTTTACTTTAATTCACTTTGTATGATGAACATGGAATTAGTTCTTGTCATATTCATGGCTAGGAACTAATTCTCTTATAGGCTTTCTATGTTGAATTTCTTGAAACTTATGTTATAAATTAATGCACGCTTATGGTTATTTTTCTTATTGAGAGATCTATCCAATTGAGTTGAATTCTTGGTAGCTAATTGACAACTAGTTATCACTATATGATTTCTAATCAGTTACGAAAAGGGGATTGTGAATATCTTGTAAGTTGGGTAGCAGGCTTGAATTGGGGATGAAAATACCTCAATTAGTTTTGTAAGCGTTGATGAGAGGCTTAACAACCCTAATTTTGCGCATTGTGCGTGTGATCAACTAGGTTTTGTGCTTAATCCTCCTATAGAGTTACCCTTATCAGCGAAAGTTAGGTAAGGAACAATACTGGGGTTGAGTGTTTATATAACCCTAACGGGAGTATAAAACGATTTCGTAAACCTGCTTTCTCCAAAAGAAGAATACCATAAGTAATGCATTAGTAAGTAGCATAAGCGGATAGTGAAGATACATAGAAGCCCTATTCTCATCACATCTGAATTAAATCTTTATACTTTAAAATAGCTTTTATAATTCTTAGTCATAAACAACCAATCACTCATTAATTCACCAAATAGATACTAGAAAATAGATAATTGGTACTTGAACCCTAATCCTAGAGGACGATATTCGGTCTTATCTTAAGACTATACTACTTGATACGATAACGTGCACTTGCGTTCAAAAGTGTGTGCATATTACGCGCATCAAGTTTTTGGCGCCGTTAGAGGATTAGCAATAGTTCAATATCAAATTATCTATTTTTAATTTCTAATTTGGTTTTAAATTTTATTTTTATTTTTAGTTTTTACGAAAATTCGAGTGCGTGATCTTTTGTTGGCTTTGATTCGCTCAGAACACTTTAGATATGAATTTTTCTTGTCCATATGATAGAGAGCCAACCATAGAGGCAGAGGAGAATTACGAGAAACTATACTCGATCTCACGAGGTTCCAAGCTCGATTCATGGGACGAAATAAGGTCGTGCATAAAGAAGTTGGAAACGCAAATAGCGTAACTCGCAATCATATTCAACAACGAACAACAAATTGAGGAGCCCAACCAAATCCAACTATTGAGAATCGCAAGACGGTTGGTGTAGAGAGGAGAAGAGTGCGAGATCCAATTATTCACCTTCGATTCCTTGGAAAATCTTTTTCTTGTACCTATTGCGGAAGAAACACCACCATCAAGGTTGACTCCCAAACAGAAGTCAATACCATCAAGGGCACCCCTAGAGTTGAAAGATGTAGGGAATCTCACCGATCCCTACATTAGAGAACCTAAAGACAAGCATGTCTTGTATACTTGGGGATAATCGTATATTTGAGGCCCTTGTTTGAAGCAATTGTTGTAGTTGAAGTGAGACTGCAACAATAACTCTGCGGATTGCAAGCGATTCGCGAAGGATCAATGGGCACTCGGAAAGGTTAATTGCGTCCGGCTAAAAGACGTTAAAGACAAATTGTTGGGAGGCAACCCAATGTTTTTAATTATGTTATTTTAATTTACTGTCTTTATTTTATGTTATTTTGCTTAGAAACGATCTCACGGTCTTGGGTTCTTGTTTTGTGTTGTTGGATGAGGTGGATCAAAGCTAAACCGAGGAAAAGGAGCAAAAACGCGAAAAAAAGGAAAAGCGATCGTCGTACGCGGCTAAAATCGAGCAGCGTGTGTAACCGTAAGAGCTACACAAGATTAGCAGCGGCGCTGAATCTCGTGCCGCGCCGAACTTCGAGCCATATTTCCGCAAATTCCAGAATTTTTCCTCCTAGACCTCCATTATGACCGCTTTGTTGTGTCAGTAAGTTGTCCATATTTTTTTAGTATTGCACACATTGGGGACAATGTGTGATTTAAGTTTGGGGGTGTTTTATTTGTGTCTTGTTATGTTTTATTTAAGTCTTTGTGATTGTTTTTGTGTTTATTTTGAGTCACCAAATTTTTTTTTTCTTTTTTGAGTCACAATTGCCTATCAAAGATCATGTATGCTGTAGTTGCTAGAAACACCTAGTGAAGTAAGGTGGAATAATGTAACGGAATAGAAGCAACTATCTAAACACCTAGGTTAGATATGCCAAAAACTCACAAAATCTGTCTATTTGGAGTTTCTTGCTTGAATTATGCATGCTAAATGATGAAAACCTATGTGTTATGATTGCTTGCTATTTGAGGCGAAATAGTTAGGATATGCATGTTAGGGAAATGACTCAGGCATTTCTTTGATAGCCAATTTTTACCACTCTTTTCTACCCCGAACTTTAAAAGTATCCCTAGTCAGCCCCATTGAGCCTAAAAATTGAAACTTCTTCTTTGACACCCTATATTCCCACAGATTGTGCCATAAGTAAAACAATGTGAAGTAGTGGAATCAATTGTGTTAAAAAAGAGACAAAAAGAGTGAATGAGCTTGTTGCACCCCAATAAAAAAAGTAATAAGAAAGAGGCAAAAGCCTAAGTTTGGGGGTTCTTGTTATTATAATACTCTTCATTCTCCCAAAACAAAAGAGGGAAAAAGATAGAATTGAAGTGAAGAAAAGAACAAAAAGAAAAGGGAAATACTGAAAAGCTAAAGAGCTTATGGTACACAAAAATGAGCCTAAATGCCTATTTTTACCAACCCCTACCTAAGCCTACATTACAACCCTTAAAGTCCTGAAGATCTCTTTTATGCATATTCAGGATTAGTGGAGAATAGCAAGTAAGCATGCCATAAGATTTTTGAATTTATATGCATGATTTAGTATATTGACTTCCATTAAAGCATGATAAATATGAGTTTGCGAAATATCTAGCTCAATGTGTTTAGTGTGCTGAAAAATTTCATGCTACATGTTCCTGCATATTATTCTGCTAACCTTCATGTTTTTCTAGATAACACTAAATGCAGCAAAAAGTGATCAATGTCAGTGAGTCTTTTATTTTTCGTTTTTTGAGTCTTTTATTTCTTTCTTTCTATCTTTGCTCGAGGGCGAGCAAAGGTTAAGTTTGGGGGTATTTGATCGGTGTATTTTATATACACTTTTTGAGTCATTTTTAGTTAGTATTTTACTCATTTTATTTATGTTTAGTATAGTATTAGGGTCGTTTTCCTTTCTTTTGTGTCACAGCGGTCAAAAATGGAGAAATGACGAAAAGAAGAGAAAATGAGCTTAATTGAGATGGAATTGCACACAAAAAGGGCCAAGAAATAAAGTCTAAGAAGTTTCGGGAATTATAGAGGAGATCAGACGAAGACCGGACGAACAAAGGACGAAGAAACGAAAAATCCGGAAGAATTCCGTCACTGAGCAGCGCTTAGCGGCGGCCTTGTGCGCCGACCAATCGGCCGCCCAACTATCTCTGATTTTTGGTAGCGCTGATCTGCGAACAGCGCCGACGCGAATTGTGAAATCTTTGGGCGAATTTGACATGTTTCAGAATCCTAAAGGGATAACTTTTCCTTCCTAAAGGGATAACTTTTCCTACCTAAAGGGGAAACCTTTCCTACCTAAAAACCCTTACCTAAAAGGATTCTAATAACTTTTCCTACCTACACAAATCCTTAACCCTTCACCTAAAGGATTCTTTGGCTATAAATACTCTACATCATTAGAAGAATTATTCATTCTCCATTCTACCATTCACCATTCTACATCCATCCATCCACCATTCCACCTTGTAAATATTCCACAACACAACCCTTGGATGCTTGGCTTGGAGACTCATTCTTAGTAATTTTCTTTTCTTTCTTTACTTTAATTCAGCTTTTGTATGATGAACATGGAATTAGTTCTTGTCATATTCATGGCTAGGAACTAATTCTCTTATAGGGCTTTCTATGTTGAATTTCTTGAAACTTATGTTATAAATTAATGCATGCTTATGGTTATTTTTCTTATTGAGAGATCTATCCAATAATTGAGTTGAATTCTTGGTAGCTAATTGACAACTAGTTATCACTATATGATTTCTAATCAGATTCTGAAAAGGGGGGATTGTGAATATGCTGTAAGTTGGGTAGACAGGCTTGAATTGGGGATGAAAATACCTCAATTAGTTTTGTAGCGTTGATGAGAGGCTTAACAACCCTAATTTTGCGCATTGTGCGTGACGGTCAACTAGGTTTTTGTGCTTAATCCTCCTATAGAGTTACCCTTATCAGCGAAAGTTAGGTAAGGAACAATACTGGGGTTGAGTGTTTATATAACCCTAACGGGAGTATAAAACGATTTCGTAAACCTGCTTTCTCCAAAAGAAGAATACCATAAGTAATGCATTAGTAAGTAGCATAAGCGGATAGTGAAGATACATAGAAGCCCTATTCTCATCACATCTGAATTAAATCTTTATACTTTAAAATAGCTTTTATAATTCTTAGTCATAAACAACCAATCACTCATTAATTCACCAAATAGATACTAGAAAATAGATAATTGGTACTTGAACCCTAATCCTAGAGGACGATATTCGGTCTTATCTAAGACTATACTACTTGATACGATAACGTGCACTTGCGTTTAAAAGTGTGTGCATATTACGCGCATCAGTAGGCCTAAACGTCACATATGCGAGGTTGTGATAGATTTGTCCAAGTCGTCCAACTGTAATGCTTTTGTTGGGAATGGCGACCAAATGACGGTGTACTTTTCCCAATTTTGGCATGTCATGATTAGGTTTGGATTTGTCTATCATTGTTACGCTACACATAATATGATGGTTGGTCGTTGGGTTGCGGAACCCGTCGACAAGTTTTTGGCGTTTTTCTAATAGTGACGTTGATACCAGGGATCAACTCACCTAAGGTCTATGCATGCATGACTTAATATAAAAGGGTGATATAGCTCTATCTTAAGTCTTCTAAGATTTTGGCTTACTGGACGCAAGGTTCCCGAGTGGACTACTCGAGCGAGAAGGCTACGCGGCCACCGGTTGGACCGGATTCTCCGCGTAAAATGCCAACTCTCCTAAATTTGGGTTTTTGAAAGAAATTTGCGGGTGTGCAAAGCGCACCTCACGTGTAGTGTGTGATAGTGTTAATTTTCCGTAAGGGAGGAAATATGAGCGGAATGCCAGTTTAAGGAAAGCAGTAAACAAATAGCAGTTAAGACAATATGCAAAATATTTATATGTAAAGCAGAATAATTTAGGCAAAACAATAAAAGCAAATAAGTGTAAAACATAAAGGAGGCAATTTAAGCAAAATAAAGAAAATAAAGCACAATAAATTAACCTATGTTTGTTGTGGTTAAGAACCTAAAATCCCCAGCGGAGTCGCCATGCTGTGACACCCTATTTTCAACCGGAGTCGGAAACGGGATTACTGCTACATGGTTGGATTCCTAAATGTGTATTTAAAGGAGTCGCCACCTAATTATTATAGTGAATTAGGACACTGAAAATGTAGCATAAAATACTACAAATGATCTCCATTTTAAAGGTCTGTGAAAGCTATGTGAGATTCTAGGTAAGGGTTCTTTATTATCCTAAAGGGAAGGGATTAGGCACCCTAAAGGATCCGCTAACTTGCGGTTATCCGTTCAAACTTAGGTTAATATTATTGTGCTAACATGCAATTTACAATTCTAAAGGGTATTCTAATTATTAAACTAATCAAAAGATATTTAAACTAGGCATGCAAATATTTAAAATAAATATATATTTAACAAGATAGTAATAAAAGTAAACAATCTTAAAAAAAATGTAATGAAGAGAAATTAGCGACTTTTCCCTTTTATTTCATTTTATGCGAATGATTTGGCTTTGGGGTGCGCCTCAGAATTTTTGAAAAGACACTTAGTAGAAGAGTTAGTAAATAATAAATAAATTACAAAACAAACACAATGTATGCATATATATATAGATATATATATATATATATAGAAGATATTGTGAAAGATATATTTTTATATAGTGTGGGCTCAGCTAGTGTTATGCCAAGGATACTAAGACATGAGAAGCCAATATCGCTACGGCGGCGGTCGACTCGCCTCCTGGTGAACGATACTATGCATTCTCGTCTAATCTTTTTCACTTTCCTCCTCGCCCACATATTCCGTCTCGCTTACCACGGAGGCCTCCAGATCGACGGATAAATCCTTCTTTGGCCAGTGTAGTATCAAATTCAAAATCAGTAAAATATCAAGTGTAATAACTTGTTCAAAAATCAGTAAAATACCAAGTGTAGCATTTGTTCTAAAATCAGTTTAACAAAGTAAATAAAGGGGGCGAAATCGTCCAAGTCATTGTGGAATACCCAAAACGAGCAACACAATGGGACGATGGCAACATAGCCCAAACAGAATCTGCAAACAAGAATAATTCCAACCCAGCAAAATAATAGCGATACACGACAAACAGCAGCAACAATTCCAACCAGAAAAAAATGCAGCCAGTGACATAATAAGCAACCATACCAAACTGAAAATGCAGCCCGCAACACAGTAAATAAAGGGCCAAGTCCACCAAGATCGGTATGAAGCGGCGAGACGATGAAGCGATAGTAGTGACAGATCGACAGAAATCGAATGTCGCCAACAACGAAAAGAAACCAAATCAGTCCACTACACATGTAATGATAATAAAGATTAAGAGCGAGTAATAATTATGCAGGATGCGACATCACTACAACGGCGAGTTCGCGGAGCAACGCCGCCATTCTTTGTTCACCGACGCTACGATGGCGGAGCGAAGCGATGATGTGATGGTTCACCGTTAACGGGAATGGGAGTTCAGCGATGGGAGTGACGATAGTCGGCAATGATGGGAAGAGTTCAAACTCGTGGCGTGACCGGCGGAGTTAATGGCGTGATGATGGTTTCGTCGCGGCGGTGAGGTTCGACGTTGTTGCTACGAGCGAGGAGTAGGGATCTGTGGTGATGTATGGCGTGGAGTCTTTGGGTGTTTTAAATGGAGGTTCGCCGAGCTTGGAGCTCCGTGAATGGCAGCAGCGAAGCGCGGCGAAGGGTGGGGAGAAATGGTTCTCCCTTAAAAAATGAAAAGTTCCTCTTTTTTTTCAAAAAAAATGAAGGATGGGCTGAAGCTTTTTTATTCTGAACGTTGGACCCCTCTTTATTTTGTGCTGCTGATGACTTGTAGTGGGCTGCCCCCCTCTTTTAATAAAGGGGGGGTAAGGTATTTAGGGGGGAAATGAAAGTGATTTGAAAGTTAAAAATGAGGGGAAATAAAAGGGTGTTTGGAATTTAAAATGGGGGGAAATAAAAGGGGGGTGTTTGGATGATATAAAAATGGTGTTGGATTGGAATGATTTGGATTGGATTAAATCTTTGGTGATTTTGACAAAATGTAAAGCGAGTTAATTAATTAAAAGAAAAATTATTTAAAAGATGCAAGATTATAAAAATGCAAATGTCGGTGCAATAATAATAAAAAATACGATATTTAACAAACGTTTAATGTCTAATTAAAAATAAAGCCGGATGTCAATTAATTATTTAAAGAAACGCAAATATTATTAAAATAAACGACGGTGTAGTAATAATAGAAACATAACATAACGCTTAATTTTAAAATATAACGATAAAAAAGCAAAAAATGATGATTAAAATGCAGTGTCCTAAAACACATGAAATTGCGACAAATATGCAAAAAACGGGTCAAAATTGACTGTCAACAATGGCTATGCGAAGGAGAAGAACGGGCTTTTTGCTCTGAATAGGTGAAGCTTGGATCAATGACAGGGGGGGTTCTTAACTGTGTTCGACCCGTCTCTGCTCTGTATGTGTTCTTAACTGCTGCTAAATCTCGACTCGACTGTTGCCTTTCGATTCTAATTTCTCCAGATTTTGCCCGTTTTTGATAACAGATTTTCCTATGTTTTTCTGGATGCCTTTGCATGTAACAATGGCCTCACTTATATAGCCTACGTTCGACTCTAAACTTGGTAAACTGCTGGTGTGATTTCGTGGGCGATTTGGGCTGATTTTAGGAAAGATTTGGTATGCCTTGTTATTATGGTAAGTTAGAAACGATTTGGGAGATTTGAGGGAATCTGGGGGATTCGTGTTTTCTTGGAGATGGTAAGGGGTGAGCTGGTTAACGTTTGGCAGGTGTCTCGCCGGATTCTCAGGCGAGAATCTCGGCTGGGCGACAGGGGTGAAGGGGCGGCGATTGAAAGGTTTTTGGAGATGGGTTTCTAGGTTTTTTTTTTGTTTAAGGGAGGATGGAAACTGAAGAAGGCTTAAAGGCCTGAAGGCGTTGGGCCTGCGGGTGTGGGCTGATTTTAATTAGGGGTAGATTTTTAAGTGTATTAGTTTAATTAAGTTTTAGTTTAGGTGTATTATTAATTAATTAGTGATAAATTAAATTGTTTAAATTGTGATTAAATTATTTAGGTGCTTTATTAGCCTAAGCTGAGTTTAAATTATAACAATAAAGACGGGCGTGCTATTTAATTAGTGTTTAATTCTTTAGACTGCGGCGCTATTATTTAAAATCTTATTATTGTGCATTATTGCGAAGTTAAATTAAAATTATCCTAATATGACTTCAGGTGCTACAATGATTATGAAATTGCTTCGCATATTAATAAATGCGGCTATGTTACTTGACACGACGTCATTGCTAAATTATTTATTTTATGTATTTATTAATAATTATTATTTATGAACTATGACATGGCCTAAAATTAGTAAATGCGGACGTGAGGTTCTAAGTGTTTAATACTCTACGTAACATGCGGTGTTATTATTAAATTGATTATTTATGCCTGTATTATTGTTGTATTTTATTATTATAAAATTGTTTTAAAATTAGTGTAATTCTATAGTTAATGACTGGACGGGAGGGTCAAAATTGGGTGTCAACAGTTGTCCCTCTTTGTATGGAGATGATGGAAGAATCTTCGGACAAAGACGCGTTGACTCATGCCAATTTTGTCTCGATCCTCGAATTGAAAGGTTTGGGAAAAGACAAGGTTGATGCAAAATTTAAAATTGTCCCGATGTCGAGTTATGGCGACCTTTGGGCTACCATGGTCAAAATACCAGCGGGATAACGCGACTCAAAATTTGTCCCGATGTCGAGTTATGACGACCTTTGGGCTATGGTGTAAAAATAAAAATAAAAATGGCGGCTTAAACACAGGGTGTCTTGCTATCGACTTATGGTCTTTGGGTTTTATGGTGATGTGGAGCGAGTGGATCGACGCTTGAGGCCGCTTCTGCCATTCATTGGGAAGGTTGGCCCCCCAACAAATTGCCCCGGTTCGCTGTAAGAGAAAATCCACGTTGTGCTCCTGCTCCTGCATGCTAAGACTTGAACAAACGGTTAGTGCATAACTGTTAAAACAAAATAATGTAAGAATGTAAATTTTGTGTTGTGGTTGTAGTCAAATCGTATATGAAATGATGTGATGATACGCCGTCTTGTATAGACGAGATGCAGATGACGCCTTGTGTGGGCGTTATCGTCAGTATGGACGAAATGCACATGTCGCCTTGTATGGCGGAATCATCTTGTATGGGACGAAATGCAAATGACGCCATGTGTGGCGTTCGTCTTGTATGGGCGAGATGCAAATGACTCCTTGTATGGGCGTTATCGCTTGTATGGACGAAATGCATAAAACGCCTTGTATGGCGTTCGTCTTGTATGGACGAGATGCATATGACGCCTTGTATGGGCGTTATCGTCTTGTATGGGCGAAATGCAAATAACGCCTTGTGTGGGCGTTATCGTCTTGTATGGACGAAATGCAAATCATGTCTCCTAAGGTTTAGATAAAAATTATTCTATATGTGGAGTTGTGTCGTAATTCATGCGTAATCAAAACCAGATGAAATAATTAAAGTGTAAATGATGTAGACTGTGGTTTTTTGCAAGATGTATTTGATGTAGACTTGTTGCAGTTTGACTTTGTGAGCGAATCTGTTGTATTGGAATGTTGCTATTGGCGTCGTTTTCGGACTTGGCGTCGTTTGGACTTGTCGTCGTTTTTGGACTTGTTGTGTTGATGACGTCGTTGTGTTGCTGCTGCCCCTGTAGACTAAAACTCAAGAAGGAGTTAGTGCATAACTGCTAAGACAGAATAATAATAAAGCATGAAATGAGAAAAAATGCAATTTCGAGAACAGAGAAAATCGTCCCTGCGTAGATGTGATATGTTGATGATGGCGTCGTTGGCGTCGTTTTCGGACTTGGCGTCGTTTTCGGACTTGTCGTCGTTTTCGGACTTAGCGTCGTTTTCGGACGTGGCGTCGTTTTCGGACGTGGCGTCGTTTTCGGACTTAGCGTCGTTTTCGGACGTGGCGTCGTTTTCGGACTTAGCGTCGTTTTCGGACGTGGCGTCGTTTTCGGACGCAGAGTCGTTTTCGGACTCGGAGTCGTTTTTGGACGTGGTGTCGTTTTCGGACTTAGCGTCGTTTTCGGACGTGGCGTCGTTTTCAGACGCGGAGTCGTTTTCGGACTCGGAGTCGTTTTCGGACTCGACGTCGTTTTTTGGACGTGGTGTCGTTTTCGGACTTGGTGTCGTTTTCGGACTTGGTGTCGTTTTCGGACTTGGCGTCGTTTTCGGACGAAATGCAGATGTTAAATCGTTGTGTGGGCGAAATGTAGATGTTAAATCGTTGTATGGACGAAATGTAGATGTTAAATCGTTGTATGGATGAAATGTAGATGTTGTATTGGAATGTTATTGTCCTCGCCGTTCTGTTGACTGCAACATTCACTCAAAGAAAAATTGTGAGTTCGGGGAGGGTCGGCGATTTGTGTTGGCTCTTGATATTTGCAGCGTTGTCTTATGCGGACCATGTAACCGCATGCGATTTCGAGTCTCGGTCGAAAACATTTGTTGCAAATATTCTATCTTGAGAAAATACTAGTAGGAAATTATGTCGATTTTTGAATAGCGACATGTTATGAAACAGAGCGAACATCCTTATCCGAAATCGGCGGTATATTCTCTCATACTCTCGGTGCTCCGCTGCCGTCAGGCTTTCTTTTTAAAATTTTGTCCCAGTTTTGGGACATGGAACCACCAGTAAATTGACCATGTCCATTGATGTCATTTGTAGTAAAGTCCTTAAAATTGTCCCGATTTATGTCGATCTTTCAAGCATATGAGATCATATTTGTCAATGTCCTTTCGTGGCGAAGTCATAAAAATTGTCGATTTTGGTGGCCGAGTCGGATATATGTCGTCGCCTGGACATAATGCTGATAACGTCGTTGTCTGGACGTGTTGCTGCTGTTCCTGTAGAATAAATGTTCCTGCAAGCTAAGCTTGAGAAAAGTTAGTGTATAACTGTTAAAACAGCCTGATAAATATTTGAGAAAGACAATTATGTGGGTAGAGATGTCGTCCCTGAGATGTTTCCTTGTAACTGACGAATTGCCGTGATGCCTTTGTTGTGATGCATTTGTGAACCATGTGGATTGTCATGATGTCTTTGTCGTGCGTTTGTGCACTGCATGAGTTGCAATTTGACTCTAGGCCCGAGCTGATGCGCTATAATTTGTTGCGGGATTTGAACTTTGATTGTTGATGTTTATGCAACCTGCTTCAAGAATTTTGTTGTATTTTACGCTGGTGTGCGAGAACTTTGTTGTACCTTCTGCTAATATGAGGGACCTGCGCTTAAAGAAAAATTTGTGAGTTTGAGGGGGGGGCGGTTGATTCGCGTTGACCGCGCGCTTGTTCCTTGATATCTGCGTACTGGCACATTTGGACTTGCAACCCCTGTCTGGTTTCCTACATTGTCCCAGTTTTGAATATGCAAAGGGCGTTTTGGCCTAAAGTGGGTCTTAATGGAGTTGCTTGTATGTTATGTGTATTCTTGTTATTTTCAGAACAAAGGGAAAGTTTCCTAATGGTGTGACCGAAGCCGATTTAGGCCGCCACGTATCCCCGAGGAATCGGTCATGACGTAGTTCATTACAAGCGAATATTGGGTGAAATTAAAAATTTCTAAATGTGGGACCGAGGCCGATGTGGCGCCACGTATCCATGAGGAATCAGGTCGAACGTAGTTCCAATTACAAGCAAAAGAGAAATTGGGATATTTCTAAAAGGTGGGACCGAAGCCGATGTGGCCGCCTACGTATCCGCCAAGGGAATCAGGTCGAACGTAGTTCCAATTACAAGCAAAGAAAAATTGGGATTTTTCTAAAAGGTGGGACCGAAGCCGATGTGGTCGCCTACGTATCCTCCAAGGGAATCAGGTCTAACGTAGTTCCAATTACATATAAAGGGCAAAATGCATTAAACTAACTATGGCGGGCCGAGGCAGGGGCGCGAGTCCACTTCTTCTTGCTCTGTATCTTAGAGGGCAAGGTCTTCAGCGGGATCATACCGGATCACATTGTATTTATGTTTCCTTTTCAGCAACGAGAAGACTTTAGAGCCCTTCCACGCAGTTTCTGTATCTTCTTCTTTTGATTTCTGCGAAGTGCATGTTTTGATGAATGATTCGAGCCTGTGTGCTCTAGCCAGGCATTTCTGTTCCTTTGGAGATTGATTGAGGATTCAACAACGGTCCCTTCCAAACTGTTTTGTTCAACAATCATGTTAACATAGGCATCATCAGGGTTTGGTAAGTGGTTGTTGTTTATATTGGGGAGCTTTTAAGTTGGATGACTCCATCTTTGATCAATTCCTCGATTTTGTCTTTGAGGTATAACAATTTGCGATGTCATGCCTCGACCAGGAGTGGTATGCATGATGTTTAGTTTTATCGTGCCTCGGGAGGTAGGCACAGGGTATTTCAGGAATTGGGTGGAGTATTCTGCGGCTTTCGACTTCTCATACACTTGGGCTATGGGTTCGCCTAAAGGTGTATAGGTTTTGTTGGTTTTCTTTGGCATCTATGCGGGGTTTGGGTCCGTTTGGTGTGCGGGTTCGTGATTGTGGTGAGTATTTTGGATATGCTGGTTGGGTATGGTAAACAGGATATGGGGGGGCGTAGTGCTGATAATGTGGATTTTGAGTGTTTTGGCTATAGTAAGGAGGCGGTGGATTGTGATACCGGATGTTGTTCGGCTATGCTCGCGAATGACCGTGATAGAGGTGATGCATCTCTTCCTCTGTGAGGTACCTCTATGGAATCATTGCATTGCCACGCTAGTTGCTTGTAGAATTTGTCAAGTTTGTAATTGCTGTCTTAATGCCTTCTTCCACGAAGTCGCCCATTCTTACGACTTCTGCAAAACTTCGCCCAATTACACTGATCATTCTTTCATAATATGTCGCGTCTTTCAACGACTGCACGAACAAAGTGGTCATTTCGCTCTCTGCCATTGGAGGCTGGACCTTGGCTTCGACCGCCACCTCGGGCGTATTCACGAAAGTTTACGTGGATTTCTTTTCAAGCTTCATAAGATAAAATCTGTCGGGGCGATTGTCGATGTTGAATCTAAATCTATCCATGAAATCTTGTGCCATGGCATTCCAACCGCCCCATTTTCGAGGTCTTGGCATGTACGATCAGCGCCGCGGTTAGACTCACGATGAATAGTTTCATAATGATTGCTTGATTTTTACCAACTCCAATCAATTTATCACAATATGACCTTAGATGAGCTCGAGGATTCCCCTTTCCATCGAACATGTCAAATTTGGGCACCTTGTACCCCACAGGTAATTCAACGTCGGGGTGCATGCATAAGTTTTCATATTCTAAACCTTCCTCCCCTTTGTTCATTTGAATGCTTTTGAATGCCTCTTTCAAGCTACGGATTTCTTTTGCCACATTTTCATCAGCTCTAGCTCGAGTTTGCCGCTCCATTTCCTTGTATTGATCTGTCTCTTGAGAGGATGTATGCATAATAAATTGTTGACTTTCGATCGGATGTGCTAATCCCTCATATTGTTTGTGTGTCATCTGCTCGTATTGGGTGGCTTGGCAATTTGGGTTGAGTGGGGAGATATAAGTAGGTGGCGGTTGAGATGTGTATGTAGTGAACGGATCATTGTGGAGGTCGGTTTGTAAATTGACCGGGCAAGTGACGTTTTGGTGTGAGCTGGTATGTTGCGGCCTCTGCGGGGAGCTTTGGGGAAGTGGAGGCTCAAGGGCTTGTGACACGATTGCATTTGTCCTTAGTTCTGGGAGTGGTGCATTCAAGCTAATAGACATGTTTGTGATATCTCGGAGCCTTTCTATTTCGGCTTGCATAATTTCCATTTGCTGCAATAGTTTGGCGAGGTGTTGATCATTGGTGTTTCTCCTTTCTAACGCCTCTGCATCCTGCGAGGCAGGGGATGAGTCTAAGTTGTTTCGTTCTGGTGCTTCTGGATTAGTCATTTATTGGATGATTGTGCTTCTGCCAGTCAACGCGAATCAACCTTTTGGGGATAAGCTAGACAAAAATAAACCTTTAACAAATAAAGCAAACCAAGTTAGTATAATATGCAAAAGTTGCGACGATATATACTAATAAGCAAATTGCAAATCAAGTGCGTGTTCTAACATGTTTGGGACCTTTTATGCGGTAGGCCTAAACGTCAAATATGCGAGGTTATGATGGATTTGTCCAAGTCGCCCGACTGTAATGCTTTTGTTGGAAATGGCGACCAAATGACGGTGCACTTTTTCCAATTTCAGCATGACATGATTAGGTTTTGGATTTGTCTATCATTGTCACGCTACACATAATATGCTGGTTGGTCGTTGGGTTGAGAAACCCGTCGATAAGTTTGGTGTCTTCCTAATTGTGGTGTCGATGCCAGGCCAGACCCACCTAAGGTAAATGCATGCATGCCCTAAAATAAAGGGTGGTATAGCTCATCTTAAGTTTCTAAGATTTGGCTTTTCTAGACGCTTGAGTTCCCGGCGGACAACTCGAGTGAGAAGGCTACGCGGTGATCAGACGAACCGATCTAACTCACAGCGCCAACTCTCTTAAAATTTGGGTATTTGAAGAAATTTGCGGGTGCGCGGAGCACACCAGCGCGTGAGTGTGTGATTGTGTGAATTTTCCAGAATGGAAGAAATATGAGCGGAATGCCATTTTAAGGAAAACAGTAAAGCATGTAGCAATTAAAATAAAACAAAATACAACACACAAAAAAAAATTAAATGCAAAAAATAATTGCCAAATAATAACCCTAGGTCTGTTGTGGTTAAAAACCTAAATTCCCCAGCAGAGTCGCCATTTCTGTCGCACCCAATTTCGGCCGCGACATTTATAAAAGCGAGCCCTGCTTAAAATGCAATGTTAGAAAATAACTAATAAAATGCTAATAATGTTCAAAAATGCTTAAAAGCTTAAAAAAAGTATTAAAGTATTAAAAAGGATGCTAAAGTTTAAAGATGCTTTTAAAAGAAACGCTAGAATGCTAAGGGTTCGCGGAGTCGCCACCTAATTAATTGGGTGAATTAGGACACCTAAATGTTTAACTAGTTTAAAGTAAAACATTAACTCCATTTTAATAGTCTGCTAAACTTAATGAGATTTTGGGTAAGGGTTCTTTATTAATCTAGAGGAAAGGGGTTAGGCACCCTCTAAGATCCGCTAACTTGCGGTTGTCCTGCCAAACCTAGGGTTAATTATTTATGCTAAGAAAAGGTATGTTAAAAATACTTGAGTAAAAGATGTTGTAAATATCCCTGAGAGAAAATACATTTTTTGATGATAAAAGAAAATCATAATGTTTGTTTATAAAAATAAGGTTAACTTTGAAGGAGCATACTCATTCGTAAAAATACTAAATGAGATGTTTATATTGCATAGCATAATATAAAGGGTTATAATGTAAAATTAGTTATGACAAAGTATGCTTTTTTTTTATAAAATATGCTTAACTTAAAAAAAAATGTCTATTAGGCAAGAGATAATAAAAAGTATGATTTCAAAATAATGTACGCAATAGTGGAGTTTATAAGAAAAGAATTCTTCATGTTAGACAATATTTTAACTAGATGAATAGTCATGCTAGCGAGAGTTACGAGGTGGTTTTAATATAACTTAGGCGGTGTATTACAAGCTAAGAATAATTAACTTAGGGGAAATGAATTTATGGTGTCAACCTACCTTCTAATTTATTGAATTAAGGTTAACTACTCTTAAGCATAACATTAATAATGCAATGTTAGACAATTAGTTCACAACAAATAAATGGGGCGGGGTAAGAAGACAATAAAGATGACTCGAGGAAATTGCGATGTCGTTCACGTGACTTTGAATTTTGAGGCGGAGATGAAGATGCACATAGATGTAGGTCCTCATTTGTTGCAGCTTGTGATGAGTCTCGCCATGAGACTCTTCGTTTAGCTCCGATGCATTTCATGTAGCAAAAGAAAGATAAGGATTAGTATAGGCCCAAATAATAATTGATACAAATAATTAGGGCGAACACGTATGTTTCTTTGCATAAATATATCACAATGATTCAAAAGGCTAAAAAGGACAAAAAAAAGCGGCCCGACGGTTATTGGGCCTGGATACTGCCAGTGAAGCGAAATGCAAAGGGGACCCAAAGCGTCACTACTTGAGTTTAAAGCGGTCGATCCGTATGCGTTCATCCCATCGGTGAATGTTCACACTCATACACATGTAAGCGTGGGTCTATATAACGAAGCGATGTACAGACATATTCAAAGTATATATATTATATATATGAGATATGCCCGATATATGAAGTACTCAAAATGTAGTATTGAAATTAACCTTACGGAAATATTTGACTCTTGTAATGTTAAAATGAGGTCGCAACAACCACATGGCTAAGGTGCGAGTAAACCTTTGCTTATTGAACAAGCGGCGTAAGATCAACCTTTAAAGCTCAGTTCGATAGGCCAAATATACGGGAACTTGGGGCGAGGATAGGACATCGGCATTAGTTTCGGTGACTTCAACTCAAATGATGTATAAAATCTGAGGCGGTATGCTTCATGATTTATCCTATCTTTAACTTTTGAGCTTGATTTTCATAATTCGATTAAGCTCGTTCTTGTTAAGACTAGTAGCAAGCGACAACTAAACAATCGAGTTTAACTATTTTGATCTCTACAAGTTAATTCGGATGACTATTTAAACATAGATGTCAATATGCCCAATTGTGAGTTCTGAAACAACCTATGGAGCACATGTACACTTTATGGTTAACTTAGACATGCTAGCATTCACATAGACAGAACTAATGCAGATTATATGGAAGATCTATGGTGTAAATTGAATTTGTTAGTGCATCGGTGGGAAAGGGTAGTATTTGATTCTCAACTATAAAGGGAGATCCATATACCACAACATATAATCATACAAGGATTAACTTAGATATGCAAAACCATCTAAGCGAATTTCAACAGACTAATTTCCTTCCGGTTATATTACGATCGACATTATCATGTAAAGCAGACAAATGCAACACACCCATGATTCAAACTCATTTCAGAATTTTCTTAGATATGCAAAACCATCTAAACCAGAATTTCAACAGGCCTAATCTCCTTCCTGATTATATTACCCGACAATCGACAGTATAATGTAAGCGACAAATGCAACACACCCATGATTCGAACTCATTTGAATTTTCTTATCCTGCAAAACCATCTAAGCGAATTTCAAGCCTAATCTCCTTCGGTTATATTACCCGACGATCGACATTATAATGTAAAGCAGATGCAACACACCCGTGATTCAAACTCATTTGAAATTTTCTTATCCCACAACACCATAGCAAACCACACACAAAGCAGACACTTATCTATCTCGCAGTCTCCAAACATCTTCAAACATCTAACACATTATTTAATACAGACTCCACACAGAACTACAGAAATTAACCGAAATCAAGAGGGAGTTGATTTTACCTTCTCCGGGCAGCGAATCGGGGCAGCGTGTCAAGTCGTCGATTCACTCGGAAATGGCTATGCGAAGGAGAAGAACGAGTTTTTTGCTCTGAATAGGTGAAGCTTGGATCAATGACAGGGGGGGGGTTCTTAACTGTGTTCGACCCGTCTCTGCTCTGTATGTGTTCTTAACTGCTGCTAAATCTCGACTCGACTGTTGCCTTTCGATTCTAATTTCTCCAGATTTTGCGTTTTGATATGATTTTCCAATGTTTTTCTGGATGCCTTTGCATGTAACAATGGCCTCACTTATATAGCCTACGTTCGACTCTAAACTTGGTAAACTGCTGGTGTGATTTCGTGGGCGATTTGGGCTGATTTTAGGAAAGATTTGGTATGCCTTGTTATTATGGTAAGTTAGAAACGATTTGGGAGATTTGAGGGAATCTGGGGGATTCGTGTTTTCTTGGAGATGGTAAGGGGTGAGCTGGTTAACGTTTGGCAGGTGTCTCGCCGGATTCTCAGGCGAGAATCTCGGCTGGGCGACATGGGTGAAGGGGCGGCGACTGAAAGGTTTTTGGAGATGGGTTTCTAGGTTTTTTTTTTGTTTAAGGGAGGATGGAAACTGAAGAAGGCTTAAAGGCCTGAAGGCGTTGGGCCTGCGGGTGTGGGCCGGGGCGTGGGCTGATTTTAATTAGGGGTAGATTTTTAAGTGTATTAGTTTAATTAGGTTTTAGTTTAGGTGTATTATTAATTAATTAGTGATAAATTAAATTGTTTAAATTGTGATTAAATTATTTAGGTGCTTTATTAGCCTAAGCTGAGTTTAAATTATAACAATAAAGACGGGCGTGCTATTTAATTAGTATTTAATTCTTTAGACTGCGGCGCTATTATTTAAAATCTTATTATTGTGCATTATTGCGAAGTTAAATTAAAATTATCCTAATATGACTTCAGGTGCTACAATGATTATGAAATTGCTTCGCATATTAATAAATGCGGCTATGTTACTTGACACGACGTCATTGCTAAATTATTTATTTTATGTATTTATTAATAATTATTATTTATGAACTATGACATGGCCTAAAATTAGTAAATGCGGACGCGAGGTTCTAAGTGTTTAATACTCTACGTAACATGCGGTGTTATTATTAAATTGATTATTTATGCCTGTATTATTGTTGTATTTTATTATTATAAAATTGTTTTAAAATTAGTGTAATTCTATAGTTAATGACTGGACGGGAGGGTCAAAATTGGGTGTCAACATATATGCGGTTCGAAGGACCGCCAGAACTATAAACTCCACCACGATCTCTACCACGACTGGCTGACATCTGAATACCCCGCCCTGTGGGGGCACAACTGTAGAGGAAGAGGAACCGACCACCGATCCAGCAGGTCGAGTCACACCACCAGTGCCCCTTCTAAGAGGACATTCTCTCACCACATGGCCCGGACGGCCGCAATAAAAACAAACATCTATACCAAAAAGGCATCTCCCCAAATGATGCTTACCACACTGGAAACACTGAGGGAAAAGTGGCCTCAACTGAGCAGATCCTCTGCTCCTCTGAAAACCTGGAACCCTGGAGCTCTGACCGGCTCCTAAATACCTCGTGGGGTCCAATCTCCCACCTGCGAACCGGGTATGGTGCAGTGTGGTGGGACGAATATCTCGCATTCTTGAAATTTGCTCATCCAGAAACTATCTGGGATATCCAACCGGTCTAGCCCTCTTACGCTGGTTTCTGCGTTGGCCCTCTACCTCTGTACACATGCCTGTACCGGCCGAATAAACCCCTGCTGACAAATCTGCATCACCACTAGACTAGTCAGTAATAGAACTGCGTCTATCGTGGTCGTATAGTCTTCCCCTGACTGAGGAGCTGGAGGCTCAGGTGCTGGGGCTTCAAAAAACGGTGCAGAAGAACTCGCCGACTGCGATACAATATTCGGTATAGACTGGGCATGAGCCCTAGTAACTCTCTGAGTCTGACTAGTAGCTTCCGCTACTGATTTGCCCTTCTGGGCAACTGTTGCCTTCCTCGGAGGCATAGCTGTAACACAATAATACGTCAGAGATGGATTATCCTAATAACACAACTCTATTGCACGATCTCAGAGTAAGAAGAATAGAAACCAAATCCTAAATGTCATGTAGCCTCCTGTTTATGGATGTGGCACGCAACACACCGATAATCAAGACTCTACTAGACACGGTCTGTAGACATTCTGAGGGTATCGCTCGATACCACTCTTGTCGGGACCGAACCGGGCCGGCCCGGTTCCCTACAGGCATCCTTCTACCCATTCATCCCAAGTAACCCGCGGAAGATAAAGATACTCATCATCATTTTTTTAAAACAAGCAAAGGCAAAGCCGGCAAGGCCGCCGCTATATATATATAAGCCAAAATGAAACTACAATGTACACGAGTCCAATCCTACATATGAATACAGACCTCTAACAGTTTGAACAATATACTATGACGGTACAAGGCCCCGCCGTATTCATAAATGTACAAAAACCTATATCGAAAGATTAGTACCAAAATGATAAGCACTAGAACAATTGAGCTATCCCAAAAACTCTGAGCAAGGATCCTACACTTGCAAATCACCAAACTGCGTAACTAAACCTGCGACATGAACGCAACCCCCTGGAGAAAGGGGATAAGTACGGAAATATACCAAGTATGTGAAACAATAAGTACTGCAAATGAGATTATAACATGCCAAAAAGATAACATGAGACAAGTATAATAATCAAATACCAGTACACTGCCTTTTCAAAGTAAGAGTCAAATGTATCCTTTTTAAACTGAGAGTAATGAAAATCAACTATACTTTTTCAAATTATGAAAGTCTGTCCAAATGAACAAATACTGTCATGGGAGTTGAACCCGAACATTATACACAAATACTGTCATGGGAGTTGAACCCGAAATCATTCATTTTAGAAACCCAAGTACTATCAAGGAAGTATATAGAACAACTTCTATTTTAGGAAATCCAAAGTACTATCAATGAAGTACATCATTAAGGAGTAGGATTCACTCACTTTATAACAAAGAATCAGGCTAGAAGAAGAAAGGATAGTTCACATACCTTATTGGCGACTAACCAACTCTACAATCTAGGATACGTCTCAATGTACTTCAACCTATAACAACAATAACACTTCTATCAACTTCATGCTTTTTAAGGTAGATTAATACCAAATATAGGTAAATTTGTTTTTTCATTAAATTATTATTGTGTCTTTATTTTAATTATCACACTTAATTTTATTATCTTTAATATTTATTTGCATAATTATAATGAAAATATTAAGAGATATGTTTAAAGGTAAGGGTAAAGGTGTTTCTACTAGTAGGGGTAATAAGGACAGGGTACTTTTTCTAGCCATTCTATTTCCTCCTAGACATGACGATTTTATTGATATTGAGTTATTTCCTGAAGTACCATTAGATTTAGACGATGAGTTATTTTCTAAAACTCAACAAGACTTTAATTTAGAAGATAATCTAGATGACACACCCACTAATCTAGATGACACACCCACTAATGCACCTCAAACTGGAACGCCTCTTATTCCCCTAGTATGAGACGAGACCCGCCAGAATGAAAATTAACATCACATGTATGAACTTTTTTTTATAGAGACGTAGAAAACCAAGCTGCTAGATGCACAATTTGTAAAAACATTTATAAATTTAAAATTGAAAAAAGTCCTGGCGGGACGGAAGGTTTAACTACGCATTTGAATAACAAACACAAAGCTAGGTGAGATGAATATAAGGCTCAAATGTTGGGTGAGTCAATGCCCTCTCAGTCGGGACAAGATTCACATAATGTCCCGCACCAGGTACAAGGTCAAATTGACCCTATGACGGGGGCAATTGTAGGCCCTAAATACGATAAAAATAAAGATAGGGAAATATTATCAAAATTAGTTGCAGTGAAGGGTTTGCCTTTTCATTTCCTGATTCTCTTGGTTTTATTCATTATATAAGAGAAATGTATAATCCTGCTTATAACGGTTTTCCTAGATCAACTGTTAGGAGAGACATTTTTAAATCTGCACACGAATATCAACAATATTTACGTTATTCATTATATCATTTTCCTGACAAAGTATCTATTACGTCTGATATAGGTCGTAGTACTAACGGCCATGATTATTTAATTGTAACATGTCATTGGATAAACTATAAATTTTATTTGTAAAAACGTATTTTAGCATTTAGATATATTGATAGTAGACACAATGGTCTTTTTATTGCAGAACATATTTTGTCAGTTTGCGAATATTATGACATAACTGATAAAATTATGAGTATTACATTAGATTATGCATCTTCTAATAATTCTGTTGTTAGATCATTAAAAAATGTATTAACTCCATCTTTTTCAGATCATTTTCATATAAAATGTGCATGCCATATTTATAACTTAGTTGTAAAGGATGGTATATCACTTTTTGGAGACATTCTTGGAAAAATACAATTTGATATAAACTATATTTTTAAAAATAATAGAATACAACGACTAAAGAATATAAAAAAACTTGTCACGATTGCCAACTACCTTACAGAAAAATTTCCAAAGAAGTATGCACTAGATGAAATTCTTTATACAACCAACTACGTGTTGTTTATGATTATAGAAGACCTATAATTTTATTTTTTAACGCCCGTAATCGAAATCCTACTGATATGCTTATAGATTCCGATTGGGATACAATTTTAGAACTAAATACATTTTTAGAGAAAATTTATCTAGCTACTAAAGAATTTTTCGGTATTTATTATCCTACTATTTCATCAATGTTATTTTATATAGCTCTAATATTTATATTACTTAGTGAATATATGGAAAACCAGCTTATAAGGCACCTACTAAAAAATATTTCTAAAAATGAAAAAATATTTTATTTCTATTCCCCCAATTTATATTATTAGTGATGTATTAAATCCATCTATTAAAATAGACGGTTGTAAATCACTTATTGAAACTATTTATGATAGCATAGATAAACTTCCACCTCCATCTCCCAAAAATCTAAAAGACTCACCACCTATTGAAAAAATAAGAGAAGTGTTGTCTAGCATACAAGATGAATGTAAAAAAGTATATACGCATTACCAACAAGAAAGTGATAGCAATCAACCGGCTTCCATGCCATCTTCTTTTTCAACACAACATAAAAAACGACATGCTTCGGCTAGTATTGCAAGCCTCGGACATAGAATGTTTAGTGGTACCGTTTCTAACTAAGTTAGCGAGTTTGTTGTTTTTGTTTTGCAGGGTCTTGTATCGTACAAATCAATTGAAAATGAAGAGGGACGTGAAGACTTGCTAAAATACTGGAGGGAGAATGAGAAGAATTTTCTAACACTATCTAAGATGACCCGAGATGTGTTGAACATTCAAGCGTCATCAACAACGTCTGAAAGCACGTTTTCTGCGGGAAGATTTCAAATAGGGGATCACATACATTCATTGGCAGGAGACTCATTAGAGATTGCAGTTCTATTCAGAGGTTGGATTCGTGCTGAGCGTAGGAGGTGCGGACAACAGGAGATCAACGAAGAAGAAGACTACAACTACAACGAAATCTTATCTGACGGATGTGCAAACGACGTCGACCAATTTGACCAAGATACATCAATTCCAACCGAAGAACCACAAGAAATTACAAAGAAACTAGAAAATGTGTTTCTTAAAATGTAATTCTTTTAATTGTAATTTTACTATGTTATTTATTGCAACTTTCAATATCACGAAGTTACAATTTTGAAATTGTATTACAAAAAAAAAATCATACTTCTAATCGAATAATATAAGAGACACAAAAACAACTTTGGGATGCTTTTATTAAACTATCTTGTTGTGTGTGTCATCTATTTAATTTAAAGGCAAATAAAAAATGACTCCACCCCGACCCCACCCCCGAGCACATCGGTATCGGGACGTGGCAGCGGCAGACCCCGCCAGCCCGACACCCCCTGACCCCGCCCTACTCCCAGCCCCGCCAGACCCCGACCCCGACCCCGTCCTGTTGGCCAATCCTAGTTCACCAACTAGCTAATCAGACGCGAGCCTTCGTCGGGCGGATTCTTCCACCATTGCCCGTATTATGAATGTCATAGAAGAGCCTATTGACGAGAGAGGCGACATTAAGACCGATCACTTTTTGCCAATCCATCGTGAAGCTCCTGCCTTTTGTTGAGCAGGCAACTGAACAATAAATTCTCTATACAGCTCTTTATATTATCACTATTCTAAAGTCTAAACATATCCATCTATGTCAAATAGTGTGTATTACGAGTTTACATATTAGAAAGATACGTCATCTAAATCAAACTCAAAAGTTATCTCCAGAGGAAAGTTCATATAAAAATATGATATCGGGGCTTAGCTCAATCTCAAAAGTTATTTTAAGAGGAAAAAATTGCCCAACTCCATAGTCCATATAAGCAAATCACTAGTTCATTCATCAACCAACGAGATTCTAACCCACTCTAACACATATGTTACTAGTATTATTACTATTATTATTAAAAAACTTGATGAAATGCATCAAATCTTTCTACCTTATAATTAAAAGTTTTGAATTACAACTTCACCTAAAAAAATATTCTCCTAAAATAAGCTTTACGCATCTCGAATTCCAAATTATAATTAGTAGATTTCATTGCATAAAGGAAAGAGAAACTAACGGATCACTGAGTTCCCCTTTAAAAAAGATGGCAAAATTAGCATCTAAAATCTAAATCTGTTAAAAGTTTGACAAGCTATTTGCTTAATTATATACTTACCTCTAGTCCTTGATTTACGATATTAAAATAATATTATAAGCACTTGTACTATTTTGAACCGACCAAACTAAAGTAGCTGTATAAACTTATCGGAGCTTAAATGACATTAAAAACTAAAGAGGTTAATTAAAATACCCAAAAAAAAATAGCGACTTCTATTGCGCAGTATATTACTGTGCATTTATTGCGCAATAGGAGTATTATAAACTCTAACAAACACGTTTTTTAAATGGTCATTTTAGTCCAATTACGTAATAAATTATTGCAAGAATCTATCTATTTTTCTATTTAACAGGAATTTTGGATGAGGTAAAGACTCATTCATTTTCAAAGTTTAAGTCATCAAAATTTCAAATTCTTGAAAAAACTATCCAACTCCAAAGTTCATAAAAAAATAGTGTCTCCTCCTTCAACCGTTAATGTTTTTTTATATTGGGAAGGAGAAATTCTTCATGATAATAATATTGTTCGTTATAATATTCCACTAAAATATCATGTTAAATTTTCAATTAACTTGGATTACTCAACATTACTTACTGTCATACACAAAAGAATGAAAGTTAGTAGGCATGAGTTTACATTATCTATAATAGGCAGATATTCAATATCCATTGCACCGTAAGATTTAGTGCTTTATGGCGAGTGGAATATCACTGATGAATGAGTCTTTGAGTAAATATTTGAGGCGCCGAAAGAATATAGGGGCTTAATCACCCTGAATGTTCTTGAAATGTATGTTGAAAAGATACTTATCAATCATAGTGAAATATTCTTAGCCATGACTCGTCAAGAAGTTTCAGAAATGCCGACTGCGCCTCGTTCTCAAATCCCTCAAGTCCAGCCTGCTCATGGCAACACTTACCCGGAAAATGAGTTCTTATGGAGACATTTTGACTGGACAAGTGCCGCTGAAAACTTTAAGCAAGTAATTTAATAAAAAAATAGTAAATATCTAATATTTTCATTATTATTGTCACGATTCAAATTGTAGGTCGTGGTGCCACTTACACTATCTCCCCTCGGCAGGCGAACCACATCCAATTTAGCTTTAAAATTTAATTAAAATGACTTAAAAAAGAACATGACATGTATTTGGCCTGGTCAATAAGAGTGAGTCATACTTTGGACTGTGTTTTTCAAAAGAAACTATCTGAAAGCCCTTATGATTTGCTGCTTCCAAACGTTTGAGACGGATGGAGTATTAATTAATATTATCAAAGATACCAAAAAGAATAACGAAAAAAGCTTAAATTATATAGTAGTAAATAAATATTGGTGGTTGTCTCAACTGTCAACTTGCAAGAGATGATGCTAGTTGTAGTTGTTACTTGTTAGTAGCATTATTGAATAAGAGAATTATATGTGTAATTTAATTCTAGCTTGTCATTATCGGAAATTATATATCAACTTAGCTGGCCAATGATTAGAATCCATTGATCACTAACGTAATCTAAACAGAATTGTGATTTAAGACAGAGAAATTGCAACATTAACCACTGGCTGATCCAAACTAAAATTCCCATATTCCTACACTGTAATCCGTATAAATAATGGAGTAGTAACTAGTAAGTAGTACTACCTTGTCTCAATTTATATTATATATATATTTTTAGTTAATTAAAAAATGATATATTTTTTTATTTGATAATAATTTAATTTTAATTTTTACATTTTACGCTTAATGAGATGAGCTATAACTACACAAATATCTTTGATTTGTTTTAAGCTATAAGATTCAAAAATTTGCTTTTATTTTTTAAATTTTGTGTTCAATCAAACTATATCATATAAATTGAAACAGATAGATTAATTATTATTGTTGTTGCATTCGTTATAATTTATGTGACCTCTTTAACTGAATATGAAGTTTTAAATTTAAAAAAATATAATTTTAAATATGATATAATATTTATTGGACTATAAATCTTTTGAAATCTATAATCTAAAATATGTTAATATTTGTATGATTATAAAAACTTTTACTAATGCTATAAAGAAAAATTAGACATGACATGATACAACTTCAGTTGACTGAGGACATGACCTTAGATAGGAAGATTTGAAGCTCAAGAATTAAGTCGTTTTTTTGTTATATTGTGTGTGAGAGAGGTAGGAATAGGGATGACACGTGGGTACAATTTTGCGGATTTCGCATCGCACCCGCCTCAATTAGGGTGGGTAGTAGGCAGGTATGGATGTTGAAATGTACCCGCCACGGGTATAAAATTTTCTGGCGGGTACCCCGCCCCCGTCCAATTGGCATCCATATTACAACTTTATATTTATCTAAAATCCAAATAATTTGACACACATAATTTTAGCAGCCTAATAATAATGAATTTTGAGGATATCCATTTGGGTGGTGGAGCGGGTGTGGATTTTGGAATGAGGGTATGGATGTTGAAAATGTACCCGCCACGGGTGGCAGGTAGGTGACAATTATAAAATTTTATGGCTAGTACGGATGCGGGGGAGGGGTTACCCGCACCCGCCCCGCCCAATTGCCATCCCTAGGTAAGAGGCTAGCCTTTTTACCTTCTTTCTCCTTTTTCTTGTAGTATTATTTGAGTTTCGCGTAGATTCATACTCGTATGTGTGTATTGCTATGAGTTGCCTCTTTGTTTTGAATCGTTATATTTTATTATCTTATTTTCCTTGGATTCATGCATTGACTATGTTTCTTTTGAGCCGATGGTCTATGGAAAACAGACTCTCTACCTAACTAAAGTAGATGTAAGGTCTACGTACATTTTACATTTCTCAGACCCCACTTATAAAATTACACTAAATATATTATTGTTATTGTTATTTATAAATTTAAAAAATATTATTCGTTTTATACTAATTAAGAAAGAAATAGGCACGAGCGGAACAGAGGAAGTAATAATAAGGTGCCAATGGAGGTTGAGAGTTAGCTCATGGTGAGCTCTCTGTTTTTCACAATTCAAGTGGAAGGTTCAAATCACTCATCAGTAGGGATGACAACGGGTAGGATCTGGACCGGATCCTACTAGATCCAGATCCAGATCCGTTTTACATACATGTATCCATATTCAGATTCAGATCCATAGGGTCCGTAAAAGCATATCCAAATCCAGATCCATCGGATCCACGGATCGGATCTGGATCCAAATCAAAGTGATTGATTATTAAGTTATACCTTCTAATCAGTACAAATTTTCTAGAAAAAGAGTCAATTTAATTTAACGGAATCATGGGAATGCATCCGTAAATTAGGACTAAATGACATTGTTGAAAATTGTTATGCCTATCGCTATTCAGTATGAGAAACAATCCTCTCAATACCTAAGCTACTACATAAGTACCACATAAATGATTAATATAATGATTAAAGAATAACACGCAAAACGTGTCTCAATTAAAAAAATAATGGCCTTCGGCCCTTTGAATATAAAATAAAATTAAGATTACAGAGGATTCGGTGCCATGATGTATAAATAATAAATGTATAATTAATTTAATAAAAAACGAATTCACGGGTCGGATCTGGACCGGATACGGATCTCAAAGACAAGATTCATATCCGATCCATCATAAACGGATCCGGATCCGATCCGGATCCGTCGGGTCCAAACTTTGAATATCCATATCCTATAAAACGGATCTGAATCCACCGGATCCGGATCGGGTCTGGGATCCATTGCCATCTCTACTCATCAGTAACATAATAGGTGTTTCGTCATAAAAAATATATATTTCTTATTTTGTTTGAAAAATTTAAAATTTGAGTTGAAGATTAAGTTGCGTTTAATTATAATTTTTGTAACGAATATTTAATTGTTTGAATGTACTAAAAGTGAAAATAAGATTTAGATGTTTTTTAAATTAACAATTATATTTGAAATTTTCATGACCAAAAACTAATTAAAAAAAAATCAAATAAATAAATAATTCTCATAGTCAAACGGGTTAGTAATCTTTTCCGCGAGATTTTTTTAAAAGAGGTGTCAATGAAAGTTGGAAAGAAACTTGGTGGGGTAGTTTAGGTAAAAGAATAGCTTTTTCAATCTATTAGAGTCCACCATTGGGCCCAAAAAGAGAAAAAGTATAGATAGTTCGGACGTAGCTCAATTAATTTCAGGGCTGTAGATTATCCCCAAAAAAAAATGTATGTTTTGGGCTAGATAAGTTACAGACCGGACACCCGCATGGATATAGCTCAATTGGTTCCAGAGTGGCAGATTGCTTCCAAATTACAGACATCATCTCTGTCTGTTTATTCCTTTTCCAGGACTTCGACAGAAAAGTAAGGGAAAAGCAATCGCCCCTCTTATCTTTTCTACTTTGGCAAAAATTATTTGATCATATTTTTATCCACTTTATGTTTATTTTTTTTAATTAGGCAGATTAAAATTTTAAGTAAAAAAAGAAGAGGCCATTCGAAAAACACACACGATAATTTAACTCAATTACATGCTTGTAGTGCTGTTACGGTCCGTATCGACTATCGACCGAACCGACCGGTAAGGTTCGATCTGGGGCGAGATCCTGGCCCGACGAAATCTTATCGGCCCGGTTCTCGGTCCGGACCGGTAAGAATTTCCGGGTCGGGCCATTTTTTTTTAAATTGAATTTCCAATCGAAATTGACATTCTCGACGCGGTGCCACGCAATTTTTACGTTGAAATCAATTGTACATCGCGAGATATTTAGATTTGAAAATGGGAAAAACGTAACGATTTGGGGGAAAAGAGAAATTGAGGGGCAATATGGACGGTTTTGGAGAAATCCGGTGAATCTGGGATTATTCGTCTCGAAAAAATACGCAAAATCAAAAAAAAAATTAGGTAAAACGGACGTCCGAGCGCAAAGTTATGACCATATAAAGTTTGATCAATTTACAACTAATTAGCCGATGTGAGAGAAATGGGGCTTCTGGGTTGGGGCTGGCCGAGGGACGGGGATGGGGACCGGCACGTATTTTACTGGGTTATCGGTCGATTCACGTATTTTACCGGGTTATCGGTCCGGTTCCTTTAACGGTCCGGGTATTTTTTAGATATTCGTATCCGGACCGTTAAGGTTTCGGTCCGGTTTCGGTCCGGGTTTACCGATCCGATTCTCGAGTATATCCGAACCACTAACAGCCCTACATGCTTATCTCATGCTTATCTCTATGTTAGCAAATAAGGAGACAATTTCTCAAAGGGTAAAATTGTTGTTTAGATTAAATAGTGATTAGTGTCAATCAAATGTATAGTACTATTTTTCAAAAAGGCAAGTAGTTTAACTGGAGACGCTAGTTCAAAAAAGGGACGTAAATTTTGTCGTGAATGTTGTCTGAAAAAATGCTATTAGTGGAATAATTTAAAATATTTTAGAGTGTTCACTAATAAATTTTGTATTATACTACTTAATATTAGGATATATTTATTAGTTTGATGCATACACATGCTAATATATTTTTTTGGCATAAATAAGAATAAAACTTTTTTATTTAGGGTACAAAACATTCCGTGTTCATGTAGGTCTGGGAAGAACCACACGGGCACACAATTCAAAGTTTCAAACTAGGTCACGCGAAGATGATTTTACTGTTGCTTCAAGGACCCTTTCATGTTGAAAAATAATAAAATTAAGTAAATTAGACGTGTGTTTTCTCTATCAACTTAAGCTTTATGATGAGATGATGACACAATTCTACCCGATGATCTATTTTAATTTAAGACATGTTAAGAGGCTTACCAAAGCTAGAAGAAGGTTCCTAGGACTGTGATACTGATCCCAACCTCTAGCTTTGGCAAACTCTGCTAACTTATTTCTCAGCTTTTGAAGTGAGACATCCTTAGCTTTCCTATCATACTCATGGGAATTCTCCATTTTCGCTGAGCTATTAGCATAGTTCTATCTCTCCCTGTCTCTTATATCCCTTTTTATAGAAATTATTAAGCTGGACATGATGAAGGTGAATTTGTAGCTATCATATGTTACACCAATTATTAACTTAGTGCAGGGCAGGGTCTTTATGGATAACTTCAAACAGCAAATGCTTGAGATATTGCAAATATGTTAATTTCCTTTCCCTCACTCCCACCTGCCTCAATTTGCTTAGAACATAGGTTAACTGATTGGCCTATTATTGGGACATTCACTTATTCAATCAATTTTCTCATCATGTCTCACCCATATATGCAGTTATGAATTCATTGTCATAACCTCTTTCTGTCTGTGGCTCTCTTTAGGCAATGTTCCTCTTGCACCAGCTTACCTCCAACTTGTTGAAAGGTGGTGAAGTAGATTTCTAGGTGTTTCTTTTTTGTTGTTACAAGATCACCATCAAAGATCAAGTTTGCCTTTTGATTTTTACTTTTGGCTGTAATTACCAGATTAGGCGGCTCTAAGAAAAGTCAACCTAGTGCACGAAGCATCTCGCGTTCATGTAGGGTCCGGGGAAGAGCCGCATTCCAATGGAGAGTGATGTAGGCAGCCCACCCGGCGCAAGCATCAGTGTCTTTTCCTCTCTTGAGATTGCACATATATATATATGCCAATTTCATCAGATTACTGCTTTTCATGAAAACCATTTTGCAATTTATGCTTTGTAGGATATGATTGATGCCTAATGTAGCAGCTCTCAGGATAGTCTTGATAATCAAAATGCCTAATGTATCCCTGAAAATAGAAGAAAACACTTGTGAAGGTGGCCCCAAAAAAGCCTACTATTTAGTGATTCTTCTTTGATTTTGATCATGTTTTATTGTTATTGTTGCTTCGAGTGATGCTAGCAAATGCATTTTCCCCTACAAAACTTTCATCTAAATATATATCAGACATTGTTAACTAAGTTGGGCTGGCTGCAAAGCATGTATACAATGTATACAGGGGAACTAAAAATCTTATATTAGTACTTATATTTAATAACACTAAAATAAGGAGTACAAACAAGCCTTTTAAAATTCTAACCACATTGAGACTGTAGAACCTATAAAACTAGTACTTGGAGCTGATTGCAATAAAATTCTGCTTAGGTTGGAATATCGGTGATTAATGCTGCTAAGTAATGTGTGTTCAATCTAGGGCTGGCCAGTGGGCCGGGCCCACTGGGATCGAGATAGGCGCAGGACGGCCTGACGAGAGGAGGGGCGGTCGGGCCGGTGCCAAAGCGGATCGGTACTAGCGGGACGATACCGTGTCCGTCGCCCCAAGATCGATCCGGCGATGGCCTGACCGAATCGACGGGGCGTTTTTTTAAAATTTTTCCACTAAATTAAAAATACTAAATTACTAACAAAGTAACATATAGTCATATAGTGATAGTCATATACTCATATAGTCATATTATACTATTATAGTATTATACTCATATATATTTATAAACTAAATAATTAAACAAAGACAAGAAGAGTGTAAAAAAAACATCCAAGACTATTTTTGTGTCTCTTATATTATTAATTATTTCATTGAAATATACAAGATTCAGAATTACAACATTGTAATGTACTGTTGTTGAAAAAAATTGCAAAAGACATAGAAAAAATTAAAAAAATACTAAAATTGCAATGAAATATATTACCAATTTGAAAATATTTTTTCTAGTTTCTTTATAATTTCGTGTGGTTCTTCGGTTGGAATTGGTATATCTTGGTCAAATTGTTCCACGTCGCTACTCATGTCTTCAGATAAGATGTCGTTGTAGTTTTCGTCTTCTTCTTCGTTAATCTGCGATCGCGACCTTTTCGCTCCGCTCGTATCCAATCATCAATAGTACCGCCATCTCCAAGTTGTCTCCGCTAATGAGTGTCAGGTTTCCTATTTGAAATCGCAGAAAAACGCTTCGTGCGATTGATGACGCTTGAATGTTCAAAATATCTCGGGCCATCATTGAAAGTGTCGGAAATATCTTCTCATTCTGCATCCAATATTTCAGCAAGTCTTCCTTTTCGTCTTCATTGACAACTGCTTGGTAAGGTAAAATATCCTGCAAAACAAAAACATCGAACTCGCTAGTTTGGTTAGCAGTACTACCACCGCACATTTTATTTCTGAGGCTTTCAATACTGTCCGCAGAAACAACATGTCTTTTTTGAGGCTGTGTTGAAGCAGAAGAAGATGCTACGAAAGTCGGTTGGTTACTAGCACTTTCTTGCTGGTAATGCCGATATACTTTTTTGCATTCATCTTCTACGCTATCCAACACTTCTTCTAGCGTTTGTTCAATAGGTGGCTCAATATTTAAATTTTTGGGAGTTGGAGGTGGTAGTACGTCCATACAGTTATAAATATTTTCAATAAGACTTTTACAACCGTCTACTTTAATAGTCGGGTTTAATACAACACCAATAATATAAATAGGGGGAATAGGAATAAAATATTTCTTTAATTTCATAAACATTTTTTTAATAGCTGCCTTATAAGCAGGTTTTTCCATATATTCTTTAAGAAGTAAAAATATTATAGGTATATAAAACAACATAGTTGAAATAGTAGGATAATATAAAGTAGAAAATTCTTTTGTTGCTCGTTGAAAATTCTCTAGAAATACAATAAGTTCTTTAATTTTGTCTCAATCATTATCCACAATCATATCAATTGGATTTTGATTATGGACGTTAAAAAAATAAAGTGATAGATTTTCTATAGTCATAAGCAACAACTAGTTGATCATATAAAGAATTCCACCTAGTTGGTACTTCTTCGGGAATTTTTCTGTAAGATAGTCCATAATCGTAACAAGTTTTTTTATATTCTTTTCTCTGTTGAATTCTATTATTTTTAAAAATAAAGTTTATAGCAAATTGTATTTTTTCAAGAATATCTTGAAAAGTGAAAGACCATCCTTTACAACTAAGTTATAAATATGACACGCACATTTGATATGAAAATGTTTTGAAAAAGACTGAGTTAAAACTTCTTTTAAAACATAAATAACAAAATTGTTAGAAGCTGCATTATCTAATGTAATACTCATAACTTTATCAGTTATTCCGTAATAATCGCAGACTAAATAAATATTTTGTGAAATAAACTCACAAGTGTGCCTACTATCTATATATCTATATGCTAAAATACGTTTTTGCATAGACCATTTATAATCTATCCAATGACAGGTTACCGTTAAATAATCATGGTCGTTAGTACTACGACCTATATCAGAAGTTAGAGCGACTTTGCAATTTAAATGATATAATGAATAACACAAATATTGTTGATATTCGTGTGCAAATTTAAACACGTCTCTCTTAACCGTTGATCTAGGAAAACCTTTATAAGCAAGATTATATATATCTCTAATATAATGAATAAAATCAGGCGATTCATGAAATGAAAAAGGCAAACCCTCCACAACAACTAATTTTGCTAGTGCTTCCCTATCTTTATGTTTATCGTATTTAGGGCCTACAACTCCCCCCGTCATATGGTTAATTTGACCATGTACTTTGTCCGGGACAGTATGTGAACCTTGTCCCAATTGAGAGAACGCTTGCTCACCATCTTTTTCAATAAGGTATTGGGCATGCAAGGCTTTGTGTTTTTGCAATAGGTGTATTGCTAAACCCCCCGTCCCACCATTACCTTGTCCAGTTTTAAAAGAATAAACAGATTTACAAGTTTTACATATAGCTACTTGATTCGGTACGTCCCTGTGAAAATATTTCCATACAGCTGATGTTAATTGTCGTTTTGTCGGACCTCGTCTCATACTAGGGGGGATAGGAGGCATTTCACTAGTGGGTGTATCATCATCTACATTAGTAGGTGTATCATCATCTAGAGTGTCATCTAAATTAAAATCTTTTTCATTTTGAGGATAAACATCTGTGTCAAGATCATATGATATTTCAGGAAACAGTTCAGGATTTATAAAATCATCTTGTCTAGGAATACTAGAAGAAGTACCCTTGTCCTTCATACCCAAGGTCTTGCCCAAAACATTTTTTGTTTTTTTCATTTTAATTATGGTAATAAATAGTTATAGACTTAAAAAGTTAAAGATAATGAAATTAAATTTGCTAAATAAATAAAAACAAAATAATAATTTAATGAGAGAACGAATGTACCTCCGCCGCCTCCACCTCCACCGCCACACCTCTTCTCAATACCCATGTTGTCTCTCCAAGTAAAAGAAGAATCATAATTTTTCCAGCAAAGGTTCAATCTCAACATTTATTTGTTTTTGTAATCTATTAAGTAAAGAAGAAGATTAAAAAGAATCACATCTATTAAGTAAAGTTGATCATTAAAAGGAAAAAAGAGTTCTTCGATAAAAAAAAAAAGGAAAATCAGACCATTTTCCTAAAGTTGGATGACAAATATGATCTTTTTCCTAAAAAAAATTCTAATTTTTGTGAAAAAGATTGTTCTGAGGATATTTTAATTCGACAATAAAAAAATGTAGGCATTGGAAAATTCTTTCATGGACTTGGAAATTCAAGGGGAAATTATAAATCTTAAACTTTTCTTGATTCTTTATAAATTAGAAAATTCAATACATCCGCTGCAGTAGAATAGTCCATTATGCTTCAAATGGTGATTAGTCCATGATTTGACTTCAAATTGTGCAAAACCCACCATGTCATTACGAAGAAAATACACACACAAATTGATTTCCTTTGATGGACTTCTTAGTTGCAGATGTTTATTCTCTGCTTGTAATAATCATCAAATTTAAATTAGTTTAGCAGTTCTTAGCTACTGCTAGAAGTAGATGATCTTGAGTTATTGAAGTATGGGGACAATAACCACAAGATACGTGTATTTTTCCTCCTTATTGACGCCAGTCCACTATGAAAAAAGAATGATAATTAAAAGACTTGATGACCTAATTAACAACAAATTCCGTGTACTAGATAATTATGATGATGATCACCATAATCATATTTTCTCAAGGCACTAATCCATAATATAACTAGGTTTTACACTTGGGTTGGTGGGTCAATATTTATCTCCTTCAGTTGCTTTTACTTTAATAATTAACATTTTTTTTCATCTAACATCACTAACATTACTTTGATGAGAATCTATATTCAAATGGTTGTCATCACTCATTAGGTTCTTGGAAAAACAAAAGTGCAATTTAATCTATTAAAGATTAAATACATTATTACTCTATTTTTCAGGTTATCACGTCAAGCTTGTATATAATATAATAGTGTAATGTACAAAACTTAAACTCTAAAGTAAAAGATAAAACTTCCCATAGGAAACCTTTGAAAAGTTTAATTCACATTTCAACTCTTATGATCCTCACAAAAATGATGGGGTCCTAACAAAACAGAATAAAGAATCTAAAAGAACTGTTTACAAGAAAAATGTGCTATGTGTATGTTACAAATGTGTAAACTTTGCTGTAATTTGAAACAAACAAGTTGATCAAAATGAAGGAGAAGTGCTACGACTGGATCCTGATCTTTGGCTGCGAGAAATGGCAATCAACATAGTCAATACTTCCTTCATATTAGGCCTAGCATGAGGAATATCAGCAGTGCACCTTATTCCTATTCTAAGCAATTCACACAATTCCCCTGCACCTTCTGCTAGACCAGATACCAAAAGAGAAACTGGTATTATGGCTCTAGTAAATCCTTGCCTTCCGTCTCCCATCACGCGTCTCGCCCATTCAACTAAACATTCCTCGCCTCCATCAACAGCACGTCTCCCCGTGGCTAACTCCATTGCCAGCACACCATAACTGTAAACGTCGCCTTTTGTTGTAGCCTGCCACGTCTGCCCGTATTCTGGTGCAACGTACCCGATTGTACCAGCAACCATTGTGCTAACATGACTATCTCCTGCATCCATGACCCTAGCTAGGCCAAAATCCGTGACTCTTGCTCTCCCGTCTTTGTCTAGCAGCACGTTACTAGCCTTGACATCTCTGTGCACGATACAATGGTAGCACTCGTGGTGTAAGAAGACTAAAGCGCGTGCAACATCAATTGCCACGTTGATTCGTTTCTTCCATGTGAATTTGGTTCTATCTGTGATAATGTCATCTAAGCTTCCACCTCCCATGTATTCATAGACTAACAATTTCTCTGATCCATTAAGGCACCAACCATAAAGAGTTACGAGATTCGGATGCCAACCAAAATCATTTCCACTTAGTACTTCCATTTCAGCTCGGAACTCTCTTTCCCCTTCAATTCCCTCCCTTTGTAGCTTTTTCACTGCCACCTGTCTTCCATCAGGCAAGACTCCGCGATAAACTGTCCCAAATCCTCCTTTACCTATAATTCTGTCATTCGAGAATCTGCCTGTGGCCTTCAATATGTCAGAATGTGTGAAGCTTGTTCTGTCCAAATGGATAACCTTAACATCATTAGACAACCATGGTGAGGATGCACCTGAACTCGATGCCACATCATGTCGGCCCTTTGAATCCTCCAATAAATATCCTGGTGTATCTATTGGAGATTTTAACACAAGGCAGACAACGAGTGTCATGAGTCCACAAACTAGGAAAGCCAGTACCAAAGCCAAGAATACCAAAATTGCACCTACCTTTGTAGGCCTTTTGAAACTTCCACCCTTGTTTATCGCATTATTATTCGTAGAGTTGTCTATGAAAGATGGGAGGCGAAACAATGGATTGCCAAGATATGATGACTTCTCAAACGTAGCCAATTGCCCACTTTCCGGTATAGTACCATAGATGTGTGGATTAAAAGAGACATTGAACTTGCTCAGATCAGTCAAGTTACTCAAGCTAGCTGGGAATAGACCAGAGAAATTGTTGTAGGACAGATCAAGATTCTGTAAGCACTTAATGTAGCCAATTTGCCTTGGAATTTCACCAGAAATTCTGTTTTGTGAAACATTAAGGACTACTAGTTGCATTTGTCCAATCTCTGAAGGGAGCGTGCCAGCGAATTCATTTACACCCAAATGAAGCATACTGAAATTCTGCATGCTGCCAATTTCAGGAGGGATCCCGCCAGAAAATTTGTTCATACTGAGTTGCAGATAGCCTGATATCTGATTCGAACGAACATTACTACCCCGTTCACACACTGGAAATAAACCATACCCTTTGAGCAATTTATCCCATAGGCTTCTACAATTCTTCCTGGTAAGAAGAGGATATACAAAACTAAATGGAGGATAATCAGCTGGTATCCACCTTTTCATAGCGAAGCACTCACCTGACCCCGCGGTGACCTTATCCTTTTGCCTATTTGACAAGAAAGTAGGCATAGGATTTGAGCCAATTCTTGATAACTGAGGTGGAATTGGCCCGGAGAGATGATTATTTGCAAGATTTAACCACAATAAGCTACTGCAATTTCCCAGCTCGGGTGGGATTCCCCCGGTCAGTGAATTGTTAGCAAGCATCAACCACAAAAGTGAGGTTAGCTTCCCAAATCTTGGTGGTATCGCACCAGTTAACTCATTAGAGGAAAGATCAACGGCCTGAAGTGTTGGTATATCACTGTATACTGATGGTATACTTCCATTAAACTGGTTGTATGCAAGAATCAGAAACTTCAACCCTTTCATCTTGGAAAGTTCAACTGGCAATGGACCGGAGAATTGGTTATCGCTCAAGTCCAGCCGAGAAAGGTTCACTAAGTTGGGAATTCCAGAAGAAACTATGCCTCCAGTATAAGAATTGCCATGCAACAGAAGAAACCTTACCTGTGTAAATCGCCCGAAAATCTCTTGTATTTCTCCTCTGAAGTTGTTTCTACTAAGATCAAGAAATACCAAGTTGCTTAAACCTGATAGAGTCTCTGGAATTTCCCTTGAAAAATTGTTGCTTCCCAAGTAAAGTGCTTGAAGACTCATAACTGATCCAATTTCCTTAGGAATTGGCCCTGAAAATTTATTTCCAAACAAATTCAACTCCTCCAAGTTCTTACAATTCGCTATCTCCTTAGGCAATCCTCCAACGAATTTGTTTTCTGATAAATCCAAAGCCTGCAAGGTGCAGTTTGGAGTGAAAAACGACGAAGGAAGAGAGCCAGTACACTTGTTTTTAGATACCGAAAACTCCTTAAGCTTATCAAAACCAAGTGACAACTCCCCAGTCAAGTTGTTATAGCTCAAATCAAGATACCTTAAATTCGAGCACTGATCAAAAGTACTTCCAATCTCACCAGTGAAATTATTATTCGAAATATTTGCAACCACCAAACTGTCACAAATCCCCGGGAAAGTTAAACTGACCTCACCATGAATCCTGTTCATGGTCAAATCAAGAACTTGCAAATTGTTCAGCCCAGTCAAATTAAGTTCCCCATCAATAATATTATGTGACAAATTCAAGAATCTCAGATTTTGACATTTTCGTAAGTCTGCAGGAATGGACCCTCCAATTGTGTTCATGGACAAGTCAATATGTGTCAACTCTGTCATGGCAGAAAAATTATCAAACATTTTTCCAGCCAAATTGTCACTAGAGAGGTCGATTTGAGTGACTCTATTAACACCACCATTGCACAAAATTCCAGGCCAGCTGCAAGGAGACGAGTCTGTAGGATTCCATTCTGTGTGTTTGTATCCTTTATTAATCGGATTTTGTTTATCAAGAAACGTCTTGAAACTTAGTAACACTTGCTTGTCCGTCTCGAGGGTGTCTCCACAAACTATAATTCACAAACAAAAAATGGAAACTTTAGTATTATAAGTCAACTAAGCTCAAAAAAGAACAGTCTTGAAATTTTGAAAAAGCAAGAATCTTGAAAATTTATAAGCATATGATAGAAAAATGTTTGCTTTCATATATATAACAACAACAACAATAACATATGTAATGTGATCACACAAGTGAGTTTGGGGAGGATAGAGTGTATGCCGACCTTACACCTACCTTGAGAGATAGAGAGGTTGTTTCTGATAACCCTCCACTCATATATATGACAATAGAAAATGTTTCTGGCAGAGAATTTAGGATTCATATGGAGTACAAACCTGTCGTGATTAGAAGCAAGAAGTGGAATAATACAACAGGAAGAAGACTATCAGATTCCTCTTCTGACATAACTCAAATCAGTACTATAAATCAATCTTGTTTTTTTTCTTCTTCCAGTACTATCTTCTTTGTTGTGTCACAGAGTTGACAGATGAGTTCTTGTTATGTCAGGGGTATAGAAAATTGTGCAAAAAAAAGGTATTAAGAAAAGGGTATTTGGTGGTTCAGAAACAATATCTCTGTGCAAGGAATAAACATGGGAAAATGTAGTTGAATTTGAGAGGGTCTGCTTTTAGGTGTATTTTGTATACGCTTTTTGAGTCATTTTTAATTAGTATTTTTCCAATTTTTATTTAAATAAGTGTCGTGTTAGAGTCGTTTTTCTTTCTTTTGAGCCACAGCGGTTCAAAATGGCAAAATGGCGAAAAGGAGCGAAAATTGGGCATAAAAGGAGAGTCCCGAGGCAAAAAGGTCGAAAATTGGAGATTCGGACGAACGCAAGCGGCACCGTTCAGCATGACCGCGACGCCATTTAATCAGAGAGCCCGCAGGAGTTTCAGCGCCGTGGCCCCGGAATGCAGGGCCGCGGCGCCAAAGCGGGATTTTTCAGATGCGAAGTGAAATTGGCCAGGGGCAGAAGGGTCAGGGCACACGATTGTTGCAGCATATTTAAGCCCTTGGGACAGATTTTGGGAAGGGGAGAGGAGACGACATATCACAACCTTGGAGGCTACAATTGGAGACATTAGTTCTAAGTATTTTTCTTTTTTTCTCTATTTTAATTCACTTCATGTTTGGATTTGTATTAGTTCTTAGCATGTCTATGACTAGGAGCTAAACACTTTATTAGGGCTTTCATATTGAATCGCTTGAAACTCTTATTCATGAATTAATGCATTAGTTTGGTTTCTTTTTCACTTGATTAAGATTTATTCAATATTGGTATGAATGTTTGATAGTTAACTGATCACTAATTATCATAATCTATATGATTTCGAATCAAGAACCGAGAGGAGATATTTTGATATGCTGTAATTGAATAGACATAGGTTAAAATCGCGGACGAAAGTACCCCGATACTTGTGTAGCATTATAGGTTATTGTTTTTAATCCTCTTATGTTGTAAAACCTATCGTAGAAATATAGAAAATTTCTGCACTGGAGTTGAGTGATTATATATCCTAACCGGAATATAAGACAGTCTAGTTAACCTGCTATCTTAACGTAGAAGAAGAAGTCATTTTGTTGCATTAAGGATTGAAAAGAGTGGATAGTCGAGGATATTGGAAGCCCTATTTTCATCATAACTGATTAAACCAAAGTAATTTAATTTAATTATTGCAATTACTCTAGTAGTGTTAGATAAAAAATCAAATCAGCCATCATTTGCCAAATAGATAACCTGTAATAGATGTTCGGTAATTAGAAATCAGTCTTTGTGGACGATATTTGATCTTACCAAACTATATTACTTGTAACGATACGTACACTTGCGTGAGCAATTGGAAATCGGCTGACACCTGCGCGAGATGGACTAAACCAAACTTCAAGACAAATGCACGTACGCTAGAATAAATTAATACTATATGATTTTGTAGTAGTTTTTGTTTTCTGGTTATTAAATATGAAAAAGGCCTGTTTATTGTGGGTGTCCTGTAGTTATAGTATTGTTTTTTTTTTGGTGGAAAGATGAGGAGGAGGCTTTTGAATTTGAAGGACCAGAACTTTTGTTTGGAAATTTAGCCATATATAAAAAGCCGCCCAAATTGACCATTTTGTGCACCATTTGAAGGGGAAGAAAGGTGATAAGAGTTTATGTTACGTGACATAACACTAGAAAAATATGGTTATGTGATTCTTAACTAAAATTCTCGATTCAATCTCGGATATATAATCGTTATAGTTAGGGAGCGTTTTAACTGGATGTGAGTGTTAAGAGTCTCACATCGGATATGGATGAGAACATGAATTTCTTATATGGACTTAGATAATGCTCACCATACAAGTTAACTTTTGGGGTTAAGTTATGTTCAAGATACATTTTTTACATGATATCAGAGTCAGACTCATTCCAGTTCTTTGTTCACTAATGTTGGGCTCCAAATTATATTATCAACGTTCCAATTAACAAGGTTGGACGTGCGAGAAGTGTTAAGAGTACCACATCGGATATGGAATCAGAATATGAACTTTTTATATGAACTTTTAACAGTGAAATTTTCTGACGCGAATCTAAACCAAACGGTACACTGAATGGAAACCAAAAGAGAATTAACTTTGGAATTGTATTTGCTAGTTCTAGAATTTAATGACCAAATTTTGTTTCCACTGAAATTCTTCACAATTTCGTATTTTCTACTTACTCCCCACCCATTCAAAAGCTTCAACAAACATCTAAGTTGAATCAAACTTAAAATGGTCCCTCTTCCATAAGGGGCGGCTGACGCGTTGACCTTCAAAATGAAGAAATGTCCTTGCGAAAATATAGAGCATTGTGTGCATACAATCTTGAAAAGTAAAATCATTTTGGTCGATGTGAAATATGGGTGATTATAATTTGGGCAAAATCAAAACCCGAACTTTAGATTTTTGGATAATTGTGGTATGATAATGAATTATTAAGGCAATTTAACGTTATTATTCTTTATTTGGATGTTAATTTTGTAAGAAGAAGAAGTATTCGAAACTGAAAATTCAAATACCAAACTGATTAATCTGAATATATTAAAGCTAGGCATAAATAAATCAAAGAATACCGGTTTAACGATTTAAGATCTAAAAAAATTCAACGACTTTAACGAATTATTAAATGCTGCAGGAGAAGACTCTTGAATGATAATCGACTTGTGGGAGTGGATGTCGATAAGAATTCTGAAAATTATGTATTAACTACGTATTTTTGTTTTCTATTTTTAATGATTAATTGTAAGAATGATATGTATATTTGTGTTATTTTTTTCTTCTTTATTTCCCCTTTGCTGTCTCTATGATTCCTCTTTAATTTAATTTTGATATGAACTTCTGATTGTATCAGTTAATAGTTTTTTTGGTTTAAATTAGTAACTTATAACTTTGTTGGAAGTTTGCTAATTACTAACCAAGTTTCAAAAATAACAATTGATTGCTTAAAAGGAATGAATTTTAAACATTAAAATAAAGATGTACACCGTTTAGTTGGTGTGCATGAAGAAGTGCCATTTGCTTTAAACACTTATTTACTTCTCTCTTTTCAGTAGATTTACAATTTCTATGCTTAATCAACATGTTAGTTCTACTGTTATCCACCCTTTTCTGGATTATTGTCAATGCAATTATAAAAAGCTAATTTTTCAAAGATCAGATAAATTTTAATTTTCTGCTAACTTAGCACCAACTCTTCAATAGATTACTTGCTAGAGTTTCGTCCTTTAAGTCAGGAAAGTTGTATCTACTTTAATTGATAATTTTAACCTTAATTCTCTATACTATATTATATCAAATAGATCTTCCACGTGACAGCCACATGGCAGATACATGGACGACACATGCGCAGGACTGAACAACCTCGACTGGAGGTCAACTATTACTTTTTTCGGTCAATGGCGACGCCATTACCGTCGGCAACTGGATGAAAATTAGTAGTTCGTCGAAAAAGTAACAGTTGAACTTCGGGGGTGGGTGTAGATTGAAGAGAATGACGAGACGAACACAATGGTACCACCCAATGCCGTCGTCGATACGTTAAATGACCGAAAAATGCAAAAACCAGTCGGGTTTTCCGATTTGGTCGACCGAAAAAATGGGTAAGAACTGGAAGTAGTGGATGGGTGCAGCACGTCGGCGAGGTGATGGTGAGTCTATTGGTACCCCTATCGACCGTCGATTGTAGCCCATGTGGCCGGAAAATCGATCGGCGACGGCTAGGGTTTATGAACTTCGATTTGTGCTAAGTTGATGTATAGGTTGAATCGAACTGCGGCGTGGGTATGAAAATGACGGGGAGATGATGGTGGTCACAAAGGTGTGAGCCACTACCGTCAATTTGATCGGAGTACGCCGGAAAATTCAAATCTTCGTCAGGGGTATATACGTCCAGAACTTCGATCACCAAATTGACAAAGAAGATGATGAAATCGACGGTAATGGGTAGTATAGAATTGAAAAGGATGAAGAGACGAATTTTTCTGTATCTTCGTCGGAGCTACCGTGGTTTGACCAGAAAGCCCGCCAAAATCGCCGGATTTTGGGAGAATAAGAATATAATTTTAGGAAAATTGTAATGTGTTGTCCATGTACCTGCCACGTGGCAGATCCGTTAAAAATGGGTAAATTTAAAAGGTTTGGACTAACGGAGGGCATATTTGACCTCAAACGTTAACGGAGGACAAATACAAACATTTTCCTAAACATTGAGGACAAATATGACCCTTTTTCCTTTTTGTATTATTCCTATTTTTCTAATTAAATCTATAATCGTTGTATTTGTAAGAAGATTTTCTTCGTGATTGCGCGAAGCGCGGTCAAGTACACTAGTTGCGAGAATATAGTGAAGCCGATTTTTTCAACAACGTCTTGTGTACATGTGTAATTACACACCGCATGAAGCGCAGATAAATTAACTAGTTACACATAATTTTGAATATATTTTCATAAATATTTACAAATTACAAGCAAGATGTCACTTCTAAATGTGGTTCACATCTTCAAATTTCACATTTTTTAAACCAAAATTTACACTGATATGTCACACAAAAAAAAAGGAATACTGAAGATTGTAATTGCAATGTTTAATCAAAACAACTATATGTTACCCGAATAAATCTACCGAACTTTTTTTTATCTGGCGATAATTAATTATACTATCGTTCTGAAATTGGAAAGAGGAAAAAAAAACAGACGCAGGATGCATGATTAATAAACTAATATAAGTGCCTCGAAACGTAACAAATAAGTGTCTCGAAACGTAACAAATATATTAGTCCTGAAAAAAGGCAGCTATATCACAAGTATCTTTTTAAGTTCTCTATGTTTTTCTTTACCTAATTCTACTTGTACAAAAATTATACAATTATGGTAATTATACAACATAATTTACATCTTCAATTTATGGGATAATACCAAGCAAAACCGTGTATATCATAGAAGGATGCATGATTAATAAACTAATATAACTGCCTCGAAACGTAACAAATATATTAGTCCTGAAAAAAGGCAGCTATATCACAAGTATCTTTTTAAGTTCTCTATGTTTTTCTTTACCTAATTCTACTTGTACAAAAATTATACAATTATGATAATTATACAACATAATTTACATCTTCAATTTATGGGATAATACCAGACAAAACCGTGTATATCATAGGATATACACGGGTATTCTATCAATAATATCCGTATTAGTAACACTCACAATTACAATAAAAGTGGCTGCATCGGGCGTATGGCATTAACGCCAGAGTATGATTAAAAAAAACCATTCTGATTAGTTGGTTGAATGTTCAAACAAAAACATTGACAGAAAAAAAACTTTAAAACTCAATCAAAGCAAAAAATTTACTGTCTCCTCCACATTCACGAAGAGTTTTGTTGGGTTCGTTTTGTTGGTTTACTGTGATATCAGTCCTTGCATGACTGTTCTTCAACCTTCGATACACTCGAGGTAACCAAATGAAGAAGAAGAACACAATAGTATACAAGAAGAAAGAAAGATGAAGAAGTTGAATAAAGAAGAAAAGAAAGAAGAGAGAATTGTAATAGATCTGTGTACTCAATTTTGATTAATTGAAAATTAATGATTACAGAAGGTTTACAAGTATTTATAGTTCTAGAAGTAGGCTCCTCCCTTCTCTTTTCTTCAACAAGAATGTAACTGCCTCTTTAACTTCTTAACCTCCTATAATAACTTACTGACTTATTTGGCTATCTCTTTTCGATACCTTCTTCAACAATCCCCCTCAAGCTGGATGGTGTGAAAATGTTCAACAATCCAAGCTTGGAGCACAGGTACTGATGTTGTATTCTGTTTAACCCTTTTGATAATAAATCAGATGGCTGCTCTACTGTGTTAATGTACTCTGTCCTTATCATTCCCTTTGTATCTTTTCTCTTATGAAATGTAAGTCGATTTCTATGTGTTTGATTTTTTCATGAAACACAGAATTCGCCGCAATTTGTATTGCTGACTTGCTGTCTGAGAAGACAGTCACTGGTGAGCTGATGTTCACACCAATTTCTCTTAATAAGCCAAGTATCCACGTAATTTCAGCCACTGTTCCTGCCAAGCTTCTGTACTATGCCTCAGCTGAGCTTCTGGAAATGATAGTTTGTTTTTTTTATTTCCATGATATGAGAGAGTCTCCAAATTTTACCAAGTATCCTGTGACAAATTTCCTTGTGTGTGGGCAAGCTGCCCAGTATGCGTCACAATAGGCAGCCACTGAACTCTGCTCATTACTTGACATAAGTACACATTGACCTGGTTGGTTCTTTAGATATCTAATAATCCTGAGTGCAACTTCCATATGTGACTTTTTTGGCTGTTGCATGTACTGGCTGAGAGTCTGCACACTAAAAGCAATATCTGGCCTTGTAATGGTGAGATATAGTAACTTACCTATTAGTATTTGATATGAGTTTATATCCTTCACAAGCTCATCTTCTGGTTTTGATTTTTCAGTTTCAGTTAAATGTTGTTTTGTAATATGGTCATCATACTCTTTAGTGGTTAACTTTATATTGCAGTCGATAGGTGTGTTAATAGGTTTGGCTGCAGCTAGTCCAAGTTCAACAATAAGTTCTAGTGTATACTTCGTTTGATGCATTAAAATACCTTCTTTTGACCTTGCAAATTCAATTCCTAGAAAGTATCTTAGTTCTCCTAAGTCTTTCATCTTAAATACTTGTTGCAGGTCCAGGTTTGTTTCCTGAATTAGTTCTAAGTTATCCCCTGTGATTAGCATAAAATCTACATCGACTAGCACTATAACCAGCCCTCTGTCAGTGTTTCTTAAGAACAATGAGTGATCATATTTGGATTGTGTGAAGCTCAGATTGTGTAATGCTTCTGTGAGTTTGAAGTTCCATTTTTTTAATTCATACAAGGATTTAATGAGTCTGCAGCATTCTTTTTCCCCCCCTGACTAGTAAATCTTTGGGGTAGCTCCATATATATTTCATCATATAGATCTCCTTGTAGAAAGACATTATATACATCCATTTGATATGTGTGTCAATATTTAGAAGCTGCTATTGAAAGGATTGTTCTCACAGTGACCATTTTTACAATAGGGGAAAAGGTTTCTTGATAATCTATTCCTTCCTTTTGACTATATCCTTTAGCTACAATCCTAGCTTTTAGTCTTTCAATTTTACCTGTCTCTTTGTACTTTATTTTATATATCCATTTACACCCTATAGTAGTTTTACCATGTGGTAGTGACACAATCTCCCATGTTTTGTTGTCTTGTACAATTTTTATTTCAGCCTCCATGGCTTCCACCCATTTTGGGTCCTTGGAAGCTTCAGCATAACTATTTGGTTCTTTGACTTGTGAGAAGTCTGCTAGAAAGGCATTGTACTTAGGTGAAATTGTTTATAGAGTATGCAGTAGTTGCAGTATTAACCTTCTTTGTAATGAAGTCTTTTAGCCAAATAGTTGGATGTCTTGTTCTGGTTGACTTCCTGAGATTACTGGTAGTTTTAGTGTTAGTAGTGTTATCAGTATTTGTCTGTATTATTTCTTGAGATGTTTGTGTAAGTTTCTGATGGTGTGTCAGTATTTATATTTTCTGCTGTAGGTATAGTAGATATTATTCTTTGAGACACTTCTTGTGCAATTTCTGGATATGTTGTATTAGTCAAGTAAATTGGAGCTTCTGTTGTCTCCTTTTTAAAAGAAAATTCTTCTTCCCTAAAGGTCACATCTCTATTAACAAAGAAGATTTTCTTTTGTAGATCATATACAATATATCCTTTTTGTTTTTCTGAGTATCCCATCAAAACACATGTCCTGACTCTTGACTGTAGTTTATCTGTTATAGCTAAGTTACTAGCAAAGAAAAGACAACCTAATACTCCAAAGTGCTTAATGGATGGTTTCTTTCTATATAACTTTTCATATGGTGTTGCTTCTGAACCAGATAAAGGTTGTCTATTGATTAGGTAAACAGCAGCCTGCACACAGACACCCCAAAATTTTAAAGGTATATTTGCTTGTAATCTTATGGCTCTAGTTACTTCTGATATATGTCTATGTTTCCTTTCTGCAACTCCATTCTGTTGTGAGGTATATGCACATGATGTCTGATGCTTCCCTAATTTCAGAAAGAAATGAAGTGCAAGTTTCATTTAAAAATTCTGTACCATTATCAGTCCTGATAACTTTCACTATCTTGTTAAACTGTGTAAGAATAAAAGACAGAAACTGAGGAATAACAACACATACATCTGATTTGAGCTTAAGCAAATATATCCAAGTCATTTTTTAGAAGTCATCTACTATAGTAAGAAAGTACTTATTTCCATTGTAAGTTGGTACTTTATATGGACCCCATACATCCATGTGAACCAAATTAAAGCTAGAAGTACTAGTTCTATTACTACTTGAAAAAGGTAATCTACATTGTTTCGCACAAGGACAAACATTGCAGTTTTTCACAATACTAACTATATCACTGATATTTTCTTTTATTACTTTATTGAAAACTCTGCTGGATATTTGTCCAAATATCTTATGCCATAGCTCAATTTCCCCTTTAGTTGCTGCAGTAGTCTCACTGGTGTTTCTTACAGTCAGTCCTAGCTTCATGTCTTCAATAAAAGGTTGTTTTGTAGGTTTTTGATTCATTAACAAGTATAATCCATCTTGTACTCTACCAATCTCCTTCACCCTCCCATTGTAGAGATCCTGGAATACACAAAAATCATGGTAGAAAATGGCAGCACAGTGTAGGTCTCTGGTTAGTTGTGATACTGACATTAGATTAAATTTAAACTAAGGTAAGTAGAATACATTTTAAAGAGTACTACTGTTGGAAATATTACTTGATCCAGTATGAGTTACTTTTACTATGTCACCATTTGGTAAATGTACTTGTTTGGACTCAGATTTATCATCTAGCCTAAATACTTCAGTTAGCATATTCAGATCAGATACCATATGGTTAGTAGCACCAGTGTCGATGATCCACTGTCTAAGAACTTTAGTTACAGCTAAAGCTTTATGAATGTTTATACCTGTTGTACCTGTTGGTGCACTTGCAGCTAGTTGTGTGTTGGTACTGTCTTGATGCAGGTTTTCCCTCTGATCCAAGTTTTGATTCAGCAATTTGACAATGTGGTCATATTGTGATCTGGACAGCATTGGAGTTTGAACTTCTTGGCCAGATAAACCCTCAGCATCCTGGATAGACACATTATGTGCAACATACTCCTTCCTCTTGGACTTAAAATTTACTGGATAACCAACCGCTCTATAGCAAGTTTCTTTAGTGTGACCTCTCATCTTACACACTTCACAAGTAAGACAATTCATTCTCTTGAACCTCTGATTATTGGGGCCAGTTCTAGAATACATATACCGGATCACGAGTGGCGAGATTGTGGATCAAACCACTTCGCCTGCACTCCGATAACCTGCCGACTTGGTATTCTGATCTTTTGGCTTTCATCACTAGTGATCATAGAGTAGGCTTTATTCACTGTTGGTAGTGGAGTCATTAGAAGAATTTGACTTCTGACCTGCATATAATTCTCATTTAACCCCATTAGAAACTGATATAACTTCTGTCTTTGCAGATATTCCACAAACTCTTTGGACTTTGGACAACCACAACTAGGAGGTGGAACCAATGACAGAAATTCCACCCACAATGTTTTCAATCTGGAGTAATACTCTGCAACACTTGGTGTACCTTGGGTTAGAGTGGCTATTTCTCTATGCAAGTCATATGTTCTTGACCCATCAACTTTATCAAACCTCTCTCTCAGATCTTCCCATACTTCATGGGCTGTTTTTGCATACAAAACACCACTCAACAGTCTAATTGACACATAGTTCATCAGTCAAGCCTGAACCACAACATTCACTCTATCCCATTGATGAAGAATCGCGAACATAATAATTTCTGGTTGACTACGTTCCCAGAAAAAAGATATTTTCGAGCTTTTGGGAGAGATCTGTTCATCTAACTAGAAATCTCGTAAGAGAAGAAAAAGAATGAACCAAAGAAAATGAAAAATCATTGCCTCGAAGGCTTGAACCGATGGAAAGCACAGCAGCAGCAGGTTCGACTAGGGCAATTTCTCAAAGGCTGAACTGAGCAGCTTTCGTTTCTTTCTTAGCAGGAAAGTTGCTACGCTATTCTAAGTTTACTATTACGACTCTTTATGAATCGTATTATAAACAACTTGCCTTCCTTAGAGACTTACAGGAGTGGAAAGCAACGATCAATTCGAACAGCTGCGCAACTCTCCTTAGAACTGCTACGCTTCTCCTAACTCCTCTCCAAACTGCTCCTTCTTACACTTCCCATTGATGAATCCTATCTTATTTCTTCCCAGCAGTGCAATCTTTAGGGATTTACTCCATAGGGCATAGTTTTCAGTCCCTACTAATTGGAAAGAAATCAGTGATACTCCGCTCACGTCTGAGGATTGGAGATATAATAGGTGATTGTGATCCATAACCACTGTGGTTGAAACATGAGTGATTGTTTCCCTGGTAATATTATTCTGTGGATTTCCTGATGTGTCTCCCATATTATGAGATCAGTAATTTGTGTAGACCAAGGCTCAAGAAGAAAAGAACTCAAGAAAGAAAAGACGACTAGCAGTTTTCAATATTGTAAGCAATATGAACACTAAGAAGATGTTGTATGAGTTTCTCAGAAGTAATTGAATCTGTTTGTAATAAGAAATAGTACAGACCCACTTGAGAACTTTCAAGATGTGATAGTTACAGAAACCAGAAGAATGAATTTTCAGATTTTTCCAGAAATTGGATCTTTCTACCAAGGACAATACCTTGATCCAGAACTGATTGCGGAAGCATGCCCAGTGAGCTCTGATATCATGTTGGTTTACTGAGATACCAGACCTTGCGTGGATGTTCTTCAACCTTCGATACACTCGAGGTAACCAAATGAAGAAGAAGGACACAATAGTATACAAAAAGAAAGAAAGATGAAGAAGTTGAAGAAAGAAAGAAAGAAAGAAAGAAAGAAGAGAGAATTGTAATAGATATGTGTACTCAATTTTGATTAATTGAAAATTAATGATTACAGAAGGTATACAAGTATTTATAGTTCTAGAAGTAGGCTCCTCCCTTCTCTTTTCTTCAACAAGAATGTAACTGCCTCTTTAACTTCTTAACCTCCTATAACAACTTACTAACTTATTTGGCTATCTCTTTTCGATACCTTCTTCAACACGTTTACGCACCAAAATTTGAAAATTTTATGTTTCAAACCCAACAAACGACGAACTGCAGGATGATTATGCAATAATATAAACATGTAATCACATGACATGTAATAATAATTGTAATACATCAATAGTAAACTTACAGTTTTATAAATCTGGAATCTTTTTGTATAATCCGAGGGTGCGCACGCAACTGTTCCTCGATTGCAAGTTTCAAGAACTCCGATGTAATTCTCTTTCAGACAGCTAGGTATCCGGTAGAGGTTCGAGAGAGAATATTTAATTCTAGGTCTCTAAGACTTAGAATTATACTAGAATAATAGTGTAGTTGAATAATGAAAATGAACACCCTTTTATAGCTGTGTTTTAGGGTTTAAAACACAGTCTGGGGTTCCCGTGGGCCAGGCCCAGAAAATGAGACACAATGGCCTGGCCCGATCTGCTCACGCGCGCAAGCGCAGCTCGGGTAGAGGCGCGCGACTTCATCCCGACTGCCTCATTATCATTTTAATTAAATATGAAATCCAATCTCGACTTAATTAATAATCATTATTCATTCAAATGTCTCGATCATAAATTGAACATTTATATTCTCTCATTACATCCTTAGATCGACGGAACAATTAACTTAGTGTTACCCTCATGCCTTCACATATTGACACTAATCATATTACACGGAAGACGGACTCAACATGTGAAGTATAGTTACACGAATCTGGTAAACTGAACCTCTATGTGGGAAGATAAAATTCTTTCATTCACGACACACTCGATCAAGCTTAGGATCTATAAAATGTCTATCCAAATGTGATCATTATATCTCATCTATATTAGTTGACAACAAGATCATATCCTAGATATGTCTACTGCGTTGGCCAACGACTTAGTCAACCTAATATCACTGAGAAACTGAGTGCTCTCTCGAATATATATTCGAGGAATGAATCCTAATCTTGGCCCAAATACCACCTTTAATCCACTTCGTAACATACCCAATATAAGTCGTATCTCAACCAATAAGACATTTGAGCTTAGGACAGGATCAAAGTATATTACTCTGCAGACAATGTGCGTATCGACCTCAAGTCTAAGGACTTCTATCTCTCATACGTTGATCATACTTTAAACATTATATAACAAACATTATATCAGCATGGTATACCAATACTTCCAAATTATTCATGTGTCAATCACGAGTAACCATTACTCGTAGCAAGTGAGACATACTACATCCTCTAAAGATGTGATGCAGACCACATGCCGACATATCACATATTCGATGATCATTAGTCGAGGTTATTTTAAGTGTTACGTTATAATATTAATATCTCACACTATTAATAACCATGTAATCTCCAGGAATGCATATTATAGAATATTATAAACAATCAACTAATAATTTAATAATTGCAAATATCATAATATTAATCTCCACTAATAATAATAAAAATGTGTATAAAGTACATTTGTCATAATACAGATTGTCTTTAGGACATAAATATATTTTCACCTCATTCAGCGATATAGACAAAGAATACAAAGTTATGATCAAAGATCTCTGTGAATCATGATCATCGGATATGGTGAGATGAACAGGATCTTTTCACTTTTAATTAAAAAAATTGAGTTTAAAAATTGAGTTTAAACTCAAGGTTTTATTCAATAATAGTGAGAAACAAGAAGAAAATGGTTCAACAAAATATTATAAATAATTAATACAACAATTGTTAAGATCCATGCATGAGCTGACTTGATATTTTTTAAATCGGATATATTAAAATAAAATTGTTTTTTTACATGGACTCAAATTGGTCAAAGGAAAGAGACGTTTTCTTTCAATAGTGGTTAGGGTTGTTAATATTTTTTATTCACAAAATTAGCATATAAAAATTAATTTAAGATGGCTCTACATCATTTTCACTTAGCTAACTTCGTTTTGGAAATTAGATACTGACATGTCCGCACGAGTGGACCATCCTCCAAATTAAGTTCAAAATATGAAACATTAAACAAAAGAATCGTTTAATTAATAGGAAAATCCATGCCTTAAATTGATTTAAAAAATCATATTTAATAACCGTACATTGAATGTAATTAATGAGTTTGACTTAATTAATACTCCCTCCGTCCATTTTTACTTGTTCTGTATACTAAAAAATAGTTATTTATTTTTATTTGTTCATTTTAGAAAATCAAGAGATAATTTACTATTTCATATCTATTTTTCCCTAATTAATTATTGGGTTGGAAAGTTTAAATGAATTCTTAGTGATTGTATAACTTTTAAAGTATGTTTTATTGATTTCAATAATTAGAGGTGATATAATAAAATTATCATTTTATGTTTGATTTTTTAATAGGCGTGTCAAATCAATACATAACAAGTAAAAATGAACGACGAGAGTATAAAAATTCATCAAATGATCAGATACAGATTTTCCAATCATACCGGCCCTAATTATATTTTTATAAGTGGTTAACTTTGTTGTTTTCCTCTTATAAATTATTACTAAAATGTAACTGAGTGGGTTCTATGTGATGCGACATACGTTCTCTTAATTTTTATCTTATATTATATATTACTCTCGCATGCTTCAATAAAATAAATTATGTTAATTTAAGATTTGTTGCATGTTTAGGTCTTATAAGATTTTGCGACAAATGCTATCACACACACTTGTTATTAGACCAAAAATTATGTTAGATTCTGGTTCTCTTTTCATGAATACAATAAAATGAAACGCAACTTATTAATTAAAGGTATGAAATAAATTAAATAAATTATATCCGAAGCCCTAGACTAATTGGCTGCCGCAGAGTGATCTCATCGCGGTGGTGTGAGAGCAGTACAAGTTCAAACCTCGCAGAACGCCCTACCGCCTGCCTCTCTTGAAGTCACACACGCGGCCAAACGCTGGCTAACCTACCGACGTGGTTTGCGGCGCTATCAACATCCGGTTTACCTCAGCGCACTGAAGAAAGAAATGCGGTTCCTTCACAAAAAAATTAAATAAATTATGATTGGCGAGCATGCCGTTCTGCTGAATTATGACCATGATTTGGCTCTAATTAAACGACTATATAAACTCAATCTACACAGTTTCACCTAATTCCATAGAGTTAATGAAAAAAATTCTAAGGACGGCCCATGATTAAGACCTTAATCAAAGTTATTCCTCTTTATTTTTTTAGTTTAACGGAAATCCAAACTTAATCAATCTGGACAACTTGCTACACACAAAAGATTTATTCAAAATCACGTGTGAACGAGTGAGTTAATGATCCATAGGAAAATAGAATAAAAGAAAAGGTCTTAATCTCTTCTTCTGTTTTATTTTCTTGAAAGTTCGATTATTCCACTGACTTCACTTTGAATGTTTTGAATGCTCTACTAATTCTTATTTCTTATTAGCAAAATCAAAATCTAATTTAAAAACTTCAAAGTTCGGTCTCCCTTTGCTGTTTTGTCCATATTTCACGTTTAAAATTATAAAAACTGAAAACACACGCGTTTCATCATATATTTTGAAGTTGAAATTTGAAACCTGAAAATTTTTGAGTTTTTAAAGTTGTGTTTTTAAAATTTAAAATTATGTTTGAATATGCATTTTACTTTTTAAAATTGAAATTTTGTGAGCGGAAGTCTCAAAATTCCAAAAACTAGAGTGGCAAGTGGGGAAGGGTAGGAATTGAACCTAAATTACTTTTTTATTAATTAATTGAATGTGCTTGATTGGTGAGTCTGCGGTCTCCACGGCTTTTCTTTTTGCGGGGTTATTTCTAGCAAAATATTATGATATATTCGTTATTGATTTGAGGTTCTGATGAAAGATATTGTTGCGATTATACAAGCTTTCTCGTAATGGAATGGTGCAAGATTCTTGTTAGCGGCTTTTTCAACCTATCAAGATAAGGAAATAAATCAATCAGCCTTTTTGTTAGAGATATTATATATATTTATTATAATAGATCTGTAATATATTGTAAATTAATTATTATCTCTTATATTAAGTGATTCAAGCCTAGGAATATTATATATATATATATGTATCTTTGGAATAAGATCACTCAAGGAATCATTTCCTACATGGTATCAATAGCTAAAGATCATTTGCCTTAAAATTCTCTCCTTTCTTCTACCCTATCAGAAAATTCTCCTCCTTCAAGTGATATTTTCGGCCATCACTTTAGGTTTAGTCACCAAAAACCTAAACCTAAATACTCCCTAAAAACCTAAACTTACAACTAAAACCCTAGCCGAAATTCTCATCCTCCCTTGGCTAGACTTTAACAAGTTTAGAGACTACTTTCATCCACTTTCATCAAAACATCACTTCCTTCCCCCTCTTCCTTTGATTCTAAGTGGAACCTATGGCCGAAAAACAAATCTTTCATCCCGCTCTTGCCGTTAATAACGTCAAGAACTCCATCTCCATAACTCTTGAAATGGAGAAAGGGCAGTATAACTCATGGGCAGAACTATTCAAAATTCATTGTCGTGCTTATGAGGTGATTGATCATATTCTTCCGTCCGGGTCACCATCGGATTCCACTATGGTGGATACAAAACTATGATATCGATTAGACGATATTGTCCTTCAATGGATTTATGGCATATTTCGAATTATCTTCTTCATACCAAATTACAACCCAATTCTACGGCTCAAAAGACGTGAGAAAGATTAGAAAATATTTGTCAAGATAACAAAATGTCAAGGGCCATTTATTTTGAACACCAATTTACGAATATTAAATTGGATGATATTTCCAACATCTCAGCCTATTGTCAAGAATTAAAAGTAGTTGCGGACCAACTTTTCAACGTTGGTTCGTCCGTGACGGATCAAAGGTTGGTTCTTCAATTGATTGCAGAGTTGAATGAACACTATGATGTTGTTACAACGTTTATTCAGCAAAGCAATCCCTTACCTCCCTTTTATGAGGCTCGTTCACGATTAATTCTTGAGGAAACAAGAAAAGCGAAGCATGCATCCTCGGGAGCAACCACATCAGGAACCGTCCTCATCTCCACCAACTCCTCTCCTAATGATTTGGAATCCCAAAATTATGGTTCAGGTGTACATAGTAATCGTTCTAGTAATGGTAAAAAATGGGGTTCAAATCGCAACAATAAAGGAAAAAATAATGATGGAAAAGGACGAGGACGGGGTGGGGGCCAACCCGCCCGCGAAAATAGCTACTGGCGATGGCGGAAGGCGGCGATGGCGATTTCAGTAGCGATGGGGCGTACCATCGTGGGCTTGTCTGATGAAGATCGCCGCCATACTTATTTCAGGCGACTTCATGGGCCCGGCCTCATCCTCCTTCAAATCGCCAGTGTAAAATCCGGAAAAATATAGTTGTGGTTGAGTTAATAAAAAAAAAAAATATATATATATATATATATATATATATAAGAAAAACAAAGAATAAATTGCATGGGATATAGTTAGTATTAAAGTTGGATAAATAGATAGATGAAATGAAAATAAGAAAACAAAAAAAAAAAAAACAAACAAACAAACAAAAGGGCATGCTGCACGTCCATTTCCTTCCCCTCCCCCCCCTTTTCATTTCCCCTCCAACTCTTGTCATTCCACCTCCCATAGGTTATAGAAAACCATCCACTTATACATTGTATTTACACACAAACAAAGTACATAACATAAAGGTTAGAAATTCAGAAAAAAACAAGTGAAAAGAAGAGGAAAAAATACCAAGAGGGCAAGAAGAACAAGAATCAAAATACTAGAGAGTAAGGATAATTTTAGCAACCACACAACAATAATCTTCACACTTACAAGGTGAGTTTTCTCACTCAGAAATTCTTGGTAACATCCTTTATTTTTAGTTCAATACATGTTGGAATAAGAATTGAGTGTTGAAAAGAAATATTGAACTTTTGATTGTTTAGACAACTAGTTGCGTCATGAACTTTACGAACTGTTCTCACTTAGTTATAATTGTTAGAATTTGATGAAATTCGGAAGAATTGTACACCTCTCTAATATGATCATATAGAACAAAAAATTAGGTAAAATGGACGTACGGTTTGAAAGTTATCATAGTTCAAAGTTCCTGCCTTAGATTTGGTCGAAATTCGGAAAGGCATAATTACGGACTGTTTTTATTGAGTTTTACTTATTAGAATTATATGAAAATTTACATGGTTGTAAATCTATCTGTTACGGACAGATATATATAAATATTTATTAAAACGGACTTACGAGTTGAGAGTTATTGTAGTTTGAAGTTTCTGCCTCGGATTCATCGGAATCCAGAAGGGCAGGACGTTGAAACGTAAAACTGTACTAATCTGTGGGGAATATGAAAATTGTTGCTAAATGAAAGTTCTATATCTCTTTGTTGTGGACATTTTGAGACCTTACGGGGGTCTATCTGACTTACGGATTGAGAGTTATCGCTGTTTAAAGTTTCTGCCTCGGATCTATCGAGATCCAGGAAGGGCGGCGAATAAAAGTGTAAAACTGTACCAAATGGTACAGAATATGAAAGGACGGTTCATATGGAGACGTGTAGCTCTCTGTTCTCGTCGTTTTGAGATTTTATGGGGATTGAACGGGTTTACAGATTAGGAGTTATGACTATTCTAAGATTGGGTGCTGTTAAATAAAAATTCTACTGAAACAAATTTTATGGGGCTGTTTTGAGGATAAATTTGTGTTAGTTACCCAAGGTAGTTTTAAATGAAATTTGGTACAGTGAAAGATCCCCGTCTTACCTTAGTTTCCGCTTGAGAAACACCTTAGTTGGAGTTATGGTTAAAAAGTTATAGCGTTACAAGTATGAATGACAGAATGTTGGGAAAGAGAATATTATTTATTCGATCTTATGAAAAATATAAAAAAGTGAATACGTGTTCACATAAATATATAAATATATAATGGATCGGGTTGCACGCCGCAACAAAACGTAAAGTGAATACGCGTTCACAACTACGTAAATATAATGGATCGGGTTGCACGCCGCAACAAAACGTAAAGTGAATACGCGTTCACAAATACGTAAATATAATGGATCGGGTTGCACGCCGCAACAAAACGTAAAGTGAATACGCTCGCAAATACGTAAATATAATGGATCGGGTTGCGCCGCAACAAAACGTAAAGTGAATACGGCGTTCACAAATACGTAAACATAATGGATCGGGTTGCCGCGCCGCAACAAAACGTAAAGTGAATACGCGTTCACAAATACGTAAACATAATGGATCGGGTTGCGCGCAACAAAACGTAAAGTGAATACGTGTTCACAAATACGTAAATATAATGGATCGGGTTGCGCCGCAACAAATATGAAAGATGAAATCATGTTCACCTATATATAAATATGAAAAGTGAATACGCTGTCACAAATATATGAATGTAATAAACATGTGGAAATGCAGGAATGTCTTAACGTATAATACGAGATAAAATGAAGTGTTAGTTAAACCGAGAATTTCCCATGAGGAGTTGTTGCATATTTAAAAATGTTGTAACCTGTTATGTTTTTGCAATATGCTTATTACGTTATAATGTGATTGCGCTTGGAATATTGTGGTGTTACTTTGAATCGCAGGGTAAGGTTCTCACTCAGCCCGGATGGTAGAGTGACTCTTTATTTAACATGTTTCAGAAAGCGTGATAGAAAAGTCTCACGCCAAGGCTAACGATCGTCCATGACCTCTTGTCATTCCAAGTCCATTGTTTCGGGCTTGGTACTCGGCAGGTTCAAAATATCAGTTCCAATGTCTCGGGAAATGCCCGTGTGGAATGGTCTCCCTTCCAACTTAGAATAATATTTGTCAGTATGTCTATGTAGAAACAATATTTGCACGAGCATGGGCTCGCGTTATATTTTCAATAAAGTCATAAACAAATTTCTTTATTGTTATTTTTATTAATAGCTCGTATTTGAGTATAAGTTTAAATTTCTAAATAAAGAGAATTAAATGGTGCTCTGGTGGAAAATAATTGTCAGTGCCATCACGCCTAAGTAAAGACTTAGGAAAAGTCGGGGCGTGACAAGTTGGTATCAAAGCTAAACCAGGTTAGGAGATTCTAGGAAGTTTCTTCGAGTTGGGTGTTTGAGCGGTTACTTATTGCGGCTGTGCGCGCCACCTTAGTAATAAGTGAACTAATAACATCCTAAAGTTTCACTTCTTTCATACTCTTCTCGTGCCTATCTTGAGTCTTTTCAAAGTCTTGGTTCTCGTACTACCTCCTTCAAAGGATTGTGGAAGGAGTGTACAACGATAAAATAACCGGATGTAGTCGCACCACCGACCAGAAAGGTAGGAGAGGTACCAGATAGACTATGGGGCAAATTTTGTGAGAAGAATGGAACATATGTATACGAGGAAGGACTACAAGTCTAACCCAATAGTATTTCTCGATGAGGTAGAAAACCTCATCGTTACACGAGGATGTGTGGAGACGCATGACGTCAATTTGGTAATCGCACGGTTAGTGGACGACACACGGGTGTGGTGGAGAAATTTTAGAAGAAATCATTTTCCGATGTCACCACCGATGACGTGGGGGGAGTTCAGAGCCGCATTCAGTGAAAAACACATGCCTAACTCCCGAAAAGATGCGCTCAGACGTGAGTTTGAACTGTTGAAACAAGGAGACCGCAATGTGATAAAATACAAAACCTAATTCATCTGATTGTCAGCATACAACGCACATATTATTCCTACAGAAAGGGAGAAGGTCAAAAGAGTTGTTAAGGGTTTAAACCCAAACTTGGAAGAGAATGTAGTGGCATTAGCCCATTATCGGGCATACCTTCAGATCACCGGTATGACAATGAGGATAGAAGGTTTTGCTAAAGCAACAAAAAAAAAAGTATTCGCAGAAAAGGTTTCGGACGTCAGGATCATTTAGTCAGAGTCAAAATCAAAAGCAGGAGTTTAGTAAGGGATCTTCAAGACCGAACCAATCTATGGGCCAGTGTTATTTCAAGCCTAAGGGGAACAGTTGGTTTAATCACCAGGTGAGCAAGGACAAGACCACCAATCCTAACACAGGAGGGGACAAACCGGTTTGTAAGATTTGTCAAAGGAAATACGCTGGAGAATGTCGGCTCTTAACGAAGTCATGTTATAACTGTGGAGAATCAGGCCACTATGTCGGGGATTGCAAAAAGAGGACTCAAATACAATCTATTCAGGGGAGGTCAGAAGCAACCACAACTGCCTACAGGGGAAATCAAGGAAACCAACCCCGCCAGAGTCAGGGAGGTCAACAACCCAACAATTCTAATCGGCTCTACGCTTTGCCCCAGAGGAATGAGGCAGAAGCATCTAATGCGGTGGTCACATGTATTTTGCTAGTCTCGAGTATTCCTGCATTTGTATTATACGATCCCGACTCTACATTTTCATATGTGTCAATGGGCTTTGCTAAGAATTTACACGTAGAACATTCTTATTTAAGTGAACCTTTTGAGGTTATGACACCAGTAGGGGCCTCAATTTGGGCCTCTCGGGTGGTAAATAATTTTCCATTATAAGTGAATGGCAGGGGAACAATGGTGAACCTAGTACTACTTGATATAGTAGACTTCGACGTCATTTTGGGTATGGATTGGTTGTCGGCATGTTATGCCATGTTAGATTGTCGACGAAAGATAGTGAGATTAACTTTTTCCGGAGAACCAGAAGTTGTTATAAGGGGTAGGGTTGGAATATCCCCAGGTCAGTTTATTTCCTACCTTGGGGCTCAAAAGTTATTGAGAAGTCACAGAGTGGAGCACGCATATCCGCTAATATAGTGGATACCCAAAAAGAATCCCAATGTGAATGATGTTCCTATTGTTCGAAATTTTAGGAGGTTTTTCCGAAAATCTTTCGTGCCTTCCTCGGATAGAGAAGTGAGTTTGCTATAGAGTTAATTCCGGGTACAAGACCCATTTCTATTCCTCCATATCGAATGGCCCCAGCTGAATTGAGGGAGTTAAAAGAACAATTGAAGGATCTTCTGGATAAAGGCTTTATAAGGCCTAGTGTTTCCCCTTGGGGTGCACCAGTCCTGTTTGTGAAAAAGAAAGACGGATCGCTCCGAATGTGCATCGATTATCGGCAGCTCAATAAGGTCACGATCAAGAACCGGTACCCATTACCAATAATCGATGATCTTTTTGACCAACTTCAGGGAGCTAGCTATTTTTCCAAGATTGATCTTCGTTCGGGATATCACCAGCTGAAAATAAATCCAGATGATATATCCAAAACAGTCTTTAGAACCCGATACGACCATTATGAGTTCTTGGTCATGTCTTTTGGGTTAACCAATGCCCCAGCGACTTTTATGGATTTAATGAACAGAATCTTCAAACCATTCCTAGATTTGTTCGTGATCGTGTTCATAGATGATATCCTAATTTACAGTAAGAGTGTTGAAGAACATGAAGAGCATCTGAGGGTAGTGCTTCAAGTCTTGAAACAGGAGAAACTATATGCTAAATTTTCAAAGTGTGAATTTTGGTTGGAAAATGTAGCCTTTTTGGGCCATGTTGTGTCAAGGGATGGAATTATGGTAGACCCCCAGAAGATAGAAGCAGTGAAGAACTGGCCAAAATCGACCACTCCGACAGGTTAGAAGTTTCTTGGTTTTGGGTGGGTATTATAGAAGATTCGTAAAAGGTTTTTCTAGTCTTGCTGCTCCCTTGACCCGGTTGACTCAAAAAGCGGTTAAGTACCAGTGGTCAGAAGCATGTGAAGCAAGTTTTCAGAAACTAAAAGAATTGTTGACTACTGCACCAGTCCTAACCTTACCATCGGGACAAGAAGGGTTCACAGTCTATTGCGATGCCTCTAGAGTTGGGTTAGGATGTGTCTTGATGCAGTTTGGAAAGGTTATCACAGATGCATCTAGACAATTGAAGATACATGAGAAGAATTACCCAACTCATGACTTGGAATTAGTTGCGGTGGTGTTTGCCTTACGAATATGGAGACATTATTTGTATGGTGTGCATGTGGACATATTTACAGATCATAAGAGTTTGCAGTACATAACCACACGTATGATTTGAATCTCAGACAAAGAAGATGGTTAGAGTTGCTTAAGGATTATGACCTTAGTATTCTTTACCATCCCGAAAAGCTAACGTGGTGGCCGACTCGATGAGAGATCAATGGGCAGCAGCCCATTTGGCAATACAAAGAGGGTGTTGTTCGGGAGGTACAAAGATTGGGAAACCTCGGGGTTAGCTTAATCGAGATCGGTGAAGGTAGGGTGGTGGTACATGATACCTCGCATCGCTTTAGCTTCGTAAATAAAAGAAAGTCGGTTTGAGGATACGAGTTTGTTGGATTTCGGAGAGGATCCAACAGGAAAACCTTCACAAAGGTACATTGGGAGATAATGGCGAACCGCCCGGTATAAGGGTAGGTTATGTGTTCCTAAGGTAAAGGATCTAAGGAGGAAGATCTTAGGTGAGGTCACAACACAAGATATTCCATTCATCCGTGGTCAACAAAAATGTATCAGACCTCAAGGCAAATTCGGTGGGACGGGATGAAGAAAGACGTTACGGAGTTTGTCGGGAGGTGTCTTATATGTCAGCAGGTGAAAGCTGAACATCAAAAACCTGGCGGATTACTTCAGGACATTGGAGTCCCCATGTGGAAATGGGAGACGATTCATATGGATTTCAGAATCGGTTCACCAAAACTCGAGAAGGGTATGATTCTATTTGGGTGATTGTTGATCGGCTTACAAAGTCAGTCCATTTCCTACCGGTCAAGACTACGTATCGCGCACCACAGTACGCGCAGATTTATTTGAAGAAAATTGTACGGTTACATGGGATTCCATTACAAATTATTTCAGATAGGGGTTCCCAGTTCACCTCACACTTTTGGCAAAGTTTCCAGCATGGTCTCGGGACAAAAGTTAAGTTAAGCACGGCTTTCCACCCGCAAACAGATGGGCAAGCTGAGCGAATAATTCAAACACTTGAGGACATGTTGCGATCTTGTGTGTTAGATTTTCAGGGAAGCTGGTTGGACCATCTATGTCTAATTGAGTTCGCCTACAACAATAGTTTTCACTCTAGCATACAAATGACCCCGTTTGAAACATTATATGGACGAAAATGTAGGTCTCCACTTGGATGGTTCGAGGTGGGTGAGACGCAACTGTTCGGACCTGAAGTCATTCAAGAAACAAATGATAAGGTACATATGATTCGGGAGCGGATCAAAACAGCTCATAGCCGTCATAAGTCCTATGCGGATCATCGGAAAAGAGATCTTGAATTCCAAGAGGGGGAGAAAGTATTTTAAAAGTGTCCCCAAGGAAGGGAGTGATGCGCTTCGGTAAGAAAGGGAAATTGAGCCCAAGGTTTGTTGGGCCATATGAGATCTTGCGAAGAGTGGGGAATTTGGCTTACAAATTAGCACTTCCACAAGAGCTGGAAACAGTGCATCCGGTATTTCATGTGTCAATGTTACGAAAATACTTGCACGATCCAAGTCACGTCATCCTTCCCCAGGAGATAGTTCTTAATAAAGAGCTTGATATGAAGAGGCTCGGTAGAAATACTTGATAGAAAGGTCCAACACCTTAGAAATAAAGATATTGCTTAGTGAAAGTCCTATGGAGGAATCACTCCACGAGGAAGCCACCGAAGTCAAGAGGCGATGAAAGTCAAATATCCATTCCTATTTGACTAAGGTAATAAAAAAATGTGTTACATAGTATTTCATATGTGTGTCATTTGCGTGTCTATATGCGTGTTACATAACCTTATTCTCATTCGAGGGCGAATGCTTCTTAAGGAAGGGAGAATGTGAAGCCCCAAATTTGTTACAATAACAATAAACATTATTGTGTCTATGTGATTATGTTACGACTTTATTCACATTCGAGGACGAATGTTGCTTAAGAAGGAGAGAATGTAAAATCCGGAAAAATATAGTTGTATATATATATATATATATATATATATATAAGAAAAACAAAGAATAAATTGCATGGGATATAGTTAGTATTAAAGATGGATAAATAGATAGATGAAATGAAAATAAGAAAACAAAAAAACAAAAAAAAAAAAAACAAACAAAAGGGCATGTTGCACGTCCATTTCCTTCTCCTCCCCCCATTTTCATTTCCCCTCCAACTCTTGTCATTCCACCTCCCATAGGTTATAGAAAACCATCCACTTATACATTGTATTTACACACAAACAAAGTACATAACATAAAGGTTAGAAATTCAGAAAAAAACAAGTGAAAAGAAGAGGAAAAAATACCAAGAGGGCAAGAAGAACAAGAATCAAAATACTAGAGAGTAAGGATAATTTTAGCAACCACACAACAATAATCTTCACACTTACAAGGTGAGTTTTCTCACTCAGAAATTCTTGGTAACATCCTTTATTTTTAGTTCAATACATGTTGGAATAAGAATTGAGTGTTGAAAAGAAATATTGAACTTTTGATTGTTTAGACAACTAGTTGCGTCATGAACTTTACGAACTGTTATCACTTAGTTATAATTGTTAGAATTTGATGAAATTCGGAAGAATTGTACACCTCTCTAATATGATCATATAGAACAAAAAATGAGGTAAAATGGACGTACGGTTTGAAAGTTATCATAGTTCAAAGTTCCTGCCTTAGATTTGGTCGAAATTCGGAAAGGCATAATTACGGACTGTTTTTATTGAGTTTTACTTATTAGAATTATATGAAAATTTACATGGTTGTAAATCTATCTGTTACGGACAGATATATATAAATATTTATTAAAACGGACTTACGAGTTGAGAGTTATTGTAGTTTGAAGTTTCTGCCTCGGATTCATCGGAATCCAGAAGGGCAGGACGTTGAAACGTAAAACTGTACTAATATGTGGGAAATATGAAAATTGTTGCTAAATGAAAGTTCTAGATCTCTTTGTTGTGGACATTTTGAGACCTTACGGGGGTCTATCTGACTTACGGATTGAGAGTTATCGCTGTTTAAAGTTTCTGCCTCGGATCTATCGAGATCCAGGAAGGGCAGCGAATAAAAGTGTAAAACTGTACCAAATGGTACATAATATGAAAGGACGGTTCATATGGAGACGTGTAGCTCTCTGTTCTCGTCGTTTTGAGATTTTATGGGGCTTGAACGGGTTTACAGATTAGGAGTTATGACTATTCTAAGATTGGGTGCTGCTAAATAAAAATTCTACCGAAACAAATTTTATGGGGCTGTTTTGAGGATAAATTTGTGTTAGTTACCCAAGGTAGTTTTAAATGAAATTTGGTACAGTGAAAGATCCCCGTCTTACCTTAGTTTCCGCTTGAGAAACACCTTAGTTGGAGTTATGGTTAAAAAGTTATAGCGTTACAAGTATGAATGACAGAATGTTGGGAAAGAGAATATTATTTATTCGATCTTATGAAAAATATGAAAAAGTGAATACGTGTTCACATAAATATATAAATATATAATGGATCGGGTTGCACGCCGCAACAAAACGTAAAGTGAATACGCGTTCACAACTACGTAAATATAATGGATCGGGTTGCACGCCGCAACAAAACGTAAAGTGAATACGCGTTCACAAATACGTAAATATAATGGATCGGGTTGCACGCCGCAACAAAACGTAAAGTGAATACGCGTTCGCAAATACGTAAATATAATGGATCGGGTTGCACGCAACAAAACGTAAAGTGAATACGCGTTCACAAATACGTAAACATAATGGATCGGGTTGCACGCCGCAACAAAACGTAAAGTGAATACGCCGTTCACAAATACGTAAACATAATGGATCGGGTTGCGCCGCAACAAAACGTAAAGTGAATACGTGTTCACAAATACGTAAATATAATGGATCGGGTTGCACGCAACAAATATGAAAGATGAAATCATGTTCACCTATATATAAATATGAAAAGTGAATACGCGTCACAAATATATGAATGTAATAAACACGTGGAAATGCAGGAATGTCTTAACGTATAATACGAGATAAAATGAAGTGTTAGTTAAACCGAGAATTTCCATGAGGAGTTGCATATTTAAAAATGTTGTAACTGTTATGTTTTTGCAATATGCTTATTACGTTATAATGTGATTGCGCTTGGAATATTGTGGTGTTACTTTGAATCGCAGGTAAGGTTCACCACCCGGATGGTAGGGTGACTCTTTATTTAACATGTTTTGAAAGCGTGATAGAGAAAGTCTCCACGCCAAGGCTAACGATCGTCATGACCTCTTGTCATACCAAGTCCATTGTTTCGGGCTTGGTACTCGGCAGGTTCAAAATATCAGTTCCAATGTCTCGGGAAATGCCCGTGTGGAATGGTCTCCCTTCCAACTTAGAATAATATTTGTCAGTATGTCTATGTAGAAACAATATTTGCACGAGCATGGGCTCGCGTTATATTTTCAATAAAGTCATAAACAAATTTCTTTATTGTTATTTTTATTAATAGCTCCGTATTTGAGTATAAGTTTAAATTTCTAAATAAAGAGAATTAAATGGTGCTCCTGGTGGAAAATAATTGTCCAGGTGCCATCACGCCCAAAGTAAAGACTTAGGAAAAGTCGGGGCGTGACAGCCAGCCTGGTCTTCTCGAATCCCGTCCACAACATGTATTTGCAGCTGAGACACCATTCTCTGTCGGATATGCACTCACAGATATTGAACAAGCCATGAGTCACATGAATCTAAATATTCCAGATGAATCGTGGTATATGGATACAGGGGCGACATCACACATGACGACATCTCAAGGTAATCTTTCATCTTATTTTAATATGAGCGGTAATAAAAATATTATTATCTGCAGTGGGCAGGAGATTCCAATTTGTGGTGTTGGTCAGGTAAAACTACCATCTCCCCCCATCCACCCTTACACTTAAAAAATATCTTACATGCACCACGATTGATTAAAAACCTGATCTCTGTTAGACATTTTATCACTGACAATAGTGTTTCTGTGGATTTTGATCTGTTTGGTTTTTCTGTGAAGGATTTTCAGACGGGGATACCGCTCATGAGATGTAATAGCACGGGGACTTATATCTCATCACCTCTGTTTCCACCAATTGCAGGGTCACACCATTCACATTTGCGGCCATCTCTCATAGTATATGGCACAATAGGTTGGGATATCCAGGGGCACCCCTTTTTAATCAATTTAGGAATAATAATTTGATTTCTTGTAATAGACCTTTGGACATCACCCGTTTTAAGTGTTGCAGGTCATAAGTACTATTTACTCATTCTTGATGATTTTTCGAATTTTTTGTGGACCTTTTCCTTGGGACAGAAATCACAAACCTATAACATTTTAAAATAATTTAGTGTGTTTATCACAACTTAGTTTGACAAAACCATTAAATATTTTCAATGTGATAATGGGGGGGGGGGGGGGGGGGGATTTATAAATGCCCAATTTCAGAATTTTTGTATCCAAAATGGGATGTCTGTCCGTATTTCCTGTCCACATACATTCTCTCAAAATGGGAAAGCTGAAAGAAAGATTCGAACAATCAAAAATATGACTCGCTCTACCTTTTGCACTCGTCCAAACCACCAATTTTTTGGCACCATGCTCTCCAAATGACTACATATCTCTTAAATATTCTTCCTAGTAAACTAATCTCGAATGTGTCATCTGCTCAGGTATTGTACAATCGCATCCCTTCAGTTACATATTTACGAGTTTTTGGATGTTTGTGTTATCCATTATTTCCGTCCACCACCATTCATAAACTCCAAGCTCGGTCTACTCCTTGCGTATTTGGGGTATCCACAAAATCATAGGGGATATAAATATTTTGATATGTCAACAGGCAAAATTATTATTTCTCGTCATGTCATATTTGACGAATCCACTTTCCCGTTTGCAACATCTCGAGGGCGGTTCTGCACCACTGGCGCCAAACTGCACCTTCTCGAAATATGGCACCGCTGCGCAAGATAGCACCGCGATGCTGGAAAGTCATGTGGCTTCAAGAAATACGGTAAATCGCAGCTTCAGATATTGGCACCGCAATGCTGAAAATCCTTCGTCCTGATGTGCCAACTTTCGTTTTTTTTGCCTCGGGAGCACCTTTTGTGCCCAATTCTCGCTCATTTTCGTCATTTTGTCTTTTGAAACCGTTGTGACTCAAAAGAAAGAAAAACAAACCTAATACTATATTAAACACAACAAAAACGAGTAAAATACTAACTAACAAAAGGCGTATTCAAAATACGCCTAACAGCAAGTCTGATCAGTCCCTTTTTATTTATCGGAAGGGCACTGATATAGCTTATATACTCATGTATGTTCATTATCCTTACTGCATCCTCAACTTCACTCCGTCAGTCTATTATGTCTCTTCTTGCAGTAAAATTTACAATGAAAGATTTAGGCCCGTTGATTATATTTTTTTGGCATTGTTGTAACTCACTATGCAGGTGGTCTATTTCTCAATCAAAAGAAGTATGCAAAAGAGATAATTGGCAAAGCAGGGATGTCTTCATGCAAACATTCTCATACTCCGGTCGACACGAAGGCAAAGTTGAGTAACGCTTCAGGTACTCCATATAGTGACCCCACACATTATCGCAGCCTGACTGGAGCATTGCAGTATCTCACATTTACGAGGCCTGATATTTCCTATGCGGTCCAGCAAATTTTTTATACATGATCTGAAGGAAGAACATATGGGGGCTCTCAAGAGAATTTTGTGGTATGTTAAGGGTACTCTTCATTTCGGACTTTATCTCTATAAGTCCTCCATCTTAAGTCTTTCTGCCTATACTGATGCGGATTGGGGCGGCTGCCCGGACACACGTCGTTCCACTTCCGACTATTGTGTATTCTTGGGTGATAAGCTTGTCTCATGATCATCCAAACGTCAGTCCACACTATCTCGATCGAGTGTAGAGGCAGAATACCGAAGGGTGGCCAATGTTGTTGCTGAATCTTGTTGGATTCGTAATCTGCTATGGAGCTACAGTGGTCGATTAAAAAGGCAATCGTATTTTATTGTGACAATGTGAGTGCGATCTACTTGTCTGACAATCCTGTTCAGCATCAACGCACGAAACACATTAAAATGGATATCTTATTTGTCCGAGAAAAAGTTGCCCACTGTCAAGTCCGCATTCTCCACGTCCCTTCCCGTTATTAGATAGCTGACATCTTCACTAAAGGTCTTCCGCACGTACTTTTCGATGATTTCAGGGACAGTCTCAGCATCCGCGAACCTCCAGCTAAAACTGTGGGGGACTCTTTGATATATTGTATATACTTATTATAATAGATTTGTAATATATTGTAATTAATTAGTATCTCTTACATTAGGTAAAGAAGATTAGTCTTCTAAAATTCAAGCCTAAAAATATTGTATATATTTATATCTTTGGAATAAGATCAATCAAGGAATCATTTCTACACTTTTTACTTGGTATACCTTTAATCGTTACAATTGACAGTATCTTTTATTAGCATCAAACGGTACTGGTGAAGCCATGGAGTAATACAAAGGGGATTTAAAAAATAACTCTAAAAATGTCATATTTGAGATTTTAACCTATGGTCTAAAGAATTTTTTGAATCGCATTTGTCATGTTTCTAAGATTTTGGCTTCAATCAAGGGGATTCAACAATGTAAATATAAAAAACTATTTTCGGTTTAAGTGCAGATAGTATTTTCTTTTCAACGAAGGGGCTTCAATTGAACACTTTCTTTAAATTAGAAAAACAAGTGTCTTAATTGCAGAAATTTATACAGATCCGAAAATTGCAAATGGCATGTTCAAAGGGCGTATCCTTTTGGGCTGGGCTCCCTCATTCAAACCCTCTTTAAGATAGAAAATGTCAACCATACTAGGGTCAAGTTATTGGCCTAATAAGACCCATTACGTACTCGTCTATATCACATCCAATTTGGCAACCTTAGTTCATATTTGGCTTAAAACTTGAAAATTTGAGTTGTTGAAGTTGTGATTTTTGAAATTTTGACGTTGTGTTTGGACATGTATTTTATTTGAAAAAAATTAATGTTTGTGAGTAGAAGTGAAGTTTCGCCAGTATTTGAAACTTGAAAATATTTTGAAGATAAATTTTCAAAATTAAATTAAATTTTATGGCCAAGATATCTGAAGATAAATTTTCAAAATTTGATCCAAAATCTATGGTCAAACGCTAACTTAGTATTTGGATATGATTTGGTTGAAATTTGAAAGAAAAAAAGTAGTACTTCAAGTTGAATTTGAAAAAGGCTATTTGAAAGATGCGCACATGGAAAGAAGCTCAAATTGTACTATGCATTTTGAAATGTGAATGAAAGTTTTTCTCTATTTCTCCTATTCTCTCCCTTTATTAACCTTTACAGAATTTGTTCAAGGATTGTTCTTCCCCTCAGTCCCTTAGAGTTCTGCCCAATTGTAACACTTCTTTTAAAGAGATATAACATTTCCCAACATGTACTAATGTACATAGTATGTTTGAATACTATATCTAATCTTGAACCAAGAACAATTAACAAGAGTATGTCACATAAAAGTAACAAGATCAATAAAATCACTTTGCACTACCATATTTTCAAACTAGCAAAATTATATTACAGAAAGCTTTCCTTTGCACTAAAGTGGCTTAAGTAGCCCTCGAGTAGTCCAGATCTTTCAAAGATATACCGACCGTAGGCTCCTGATCAACTTTCTTTTATTCGGGCTTTCTTTCTTCTGCTTTTATGCGAGCCAATTATGCGTGGCGCTGAAGAGGAATGTGTCACTTACTGTACTACTATCGGCCATACAGTGATGGCATTGTGGATCTCATTTGTATTCCTATGGAAAAGTTTTGCAATGGATTTAGTGTAACTAGTACTTCATCCTGAGAACCCTACCAAGAGGTTGTAATGTTTTAGGAGAAGTATCAGACTTGTATTCAGTAATTTCTCTGGAAATAGACTCCTCTCTAAGTGCAGCCAATGCAGCCTTTTTTCTCTCTTTATGTTCCTTCCACCTCTTTATCTGATTCTCAAGTGCAGCTTTACCCTTTTCAGCTGCCTCGGCTCTGCTTATCGCCTGCTCAGTTCTCGTCCTCAACTCGCTAATTTTCACCGTTGCTGCTTTTAATTCTTTGTTCAGTACTTGAATTTCATTTGGTTTATCATGAACTTGCTTAGAAGTTCTTGTTATATAGGACTTAGCCTCTCCTTTTCTCTCTTCTGATTCTTCATTTCGACTTTCTTCAGATGCCTTGCCGGCTTCTTTTAGTCTCCTGTTTTCGTATTTAGCCTCTTCAGCCTCTAAGGCAAGCTGCTGAACTGCAAGATGCAAATCTGATTTCTCACTCTTGGCTAATGAATCAGCAATTTCTGCTGCTGCAATTTTTGATCTCCCTTTGTGAAGCTCGGATTTTAGGAATGCTATCTCAAGTTGTGCTTCTGTTTCCTTTTTTCTAATATCAACCATTTCCTTTTTACTCTGCTCCAACTTAATACTAATCGTCTCAACATCTGCATTGGCGCGAGTAGCCCCTTCATTAGCTTTGTTGAGTTCCTCTTTTAATTGCCTTAGTTCCGACTCCAATAAACTGATATAACCGGACTGATCCCAATTCTTTCTCCCTTGTAATTCGAGAGCTTCTTTTAACTTTTTCACCTCACTAACTGCATCTGAAGCGACTTTCTCAGAAGAAGCGCGAAGCTCATTTACTTGTTGGAGTTCTGCTTTCGTTGACTCAATAAGTGCAGACTTGTCCAATAGCTCATTCTCCAAATCCTGCATCATTTCCAATTGATGTCTCATAAATAATACTTCTTCCTTTGCATTTGCTGCTTCTAATTCCAACTTGGCCTCTCTCTCATACAAAAGAGCTGTGCTTTCTTCTGCTTCAGTAACACTCATTTTCAAATGCAAAACAGTCTCATTGAGCTTTGACACATTCCTCAATAGCTCATCAGTCTTTAATTTTTCCATGCTCAAAGAATTTTCCATCACTTCTACTTGTGTCAAGGCTTCAAGCTTAGCATCTCTTGCTGCCACTAGTTCTCTCTGTGTGGCTTTCAACTCACCGATGGCATGTGAGAGTTGTTCTCGTATCATCACAGACTCCAAAAATTGATTATCCATCTTCTGAATTCTAGACTCAAGCTCGTGTACATGAGTCCTCAACCCTCTACATTCGATCATGTAAATCTCCTTCTCGAGTTCAGAGCTCATTAGCAGAGTGCATAGTTCATCAACTGTATTTTCGTGATGATCTAGCTTAAGAAGCGTTTGCTTGTGTGCAGAATCCTTAGCCTCAAGTTGGATTTTGAGGTTTGACAAGTATTTTAACACACTTCCTAGATCTTTTTCTTTCTCCATGTCCTGTTAGTTAAAGAACAACATGAGAATTTAAATAATTAGCTTCAAAGAACACCCGTACTGAAAGGTTCAGCAATAGTTATGATCAGACCTGCTTAATTGGCTGTTAAGATCTATATCAATTTGTATTAGGTCAAAGAGCATAGCATGTTACACATCTAGATGATCACATCTGCATCAGATCCTTTGTAGTCTTACTACTTTGATTACCTAGTCTCCTAAACAGTACATACTATCTATTACAACAACAATTAGTCAACGACTCAACTACACCTCTATCCTGAACAAGTTGCATTTTAACCCTTGTTTTGTTCACCATAATCCCATATCGCTCCATTTTAATCTCATATCAAACCAATATTATACGTCCATATACTCTCTAGTCCCAGTAAGTATGAAGTGTTAGAATTTGAGTCTCAAATCCTACCTAATCAGAAAACAGTAAATTAGCGAAGAGCAAATAACACACATAGATTTATAGTGGTTCACCCTCATGCGAGAGCTACGTCTACTTTGCCGCTGCAGATTTTACTATAATCAAATAGGGAGTTTCTGCCTCAAGTATTCAAGTGTCGGCAATGAATTAGGCTCCACAACTCAACATAAAGATATTAAGGTAGGGAAAAATAAATAAACAAACAAGCAAACATTTCATTACCACCCTGTGGACATTGGAGTATTGAATAGTCTTCATATACTTAATTTTAGTCATCATGGAAACGAAGGCTAAAGGATTTATCTTGATGAGGGAACGACTAGGAAACGTAAGAGCAAAAAATAATTGACTAAAGCTATCCAAACGTTTTACTGGATAGTGGATACTACTATATATAAAGTTTGATAATTAATCAACACAAGTATAGTGTGTGCAAAAGATGAAGTTTAAAGAGAATACATTTCGTGAAGCAGTACTGCATGATTTGGCCAGTTGGCTTACATTGAAACATGAAGTGGATCTAGATTTCTTCTTGTGATCACACTTCTCTCCGAACAAGGAAAGTGCAGCTTGGACTGATTCAATTGATTTTGTGTCAATCTCTCCCATTACTTCCTTCTCCAAGAAGAGATTACCTGAATTAGATGCAACAAAAGAATTGTTGATGGTGAGAAGCAATAAGATTGACAATTCATTTGATTTATAAGCATGAAAGAGTGAGAGGATTGGAGAAACCGATACGAACAACAACTCTCTGTTTCCATGGAAAAATCCAGCAGAGAAGCATTGTTCTCACAGAAAAACAGCCACCTTTGTTCTATGTTTTGTTATAAAATTAAATGCCCCACGGCCGTTTTCCAACTTTCCTCTTTATTCTTCATCTCTCTTTTTAAAATTTTAATTTGCATTAATCTTTGATTTTTTTTATTTTGATCATTATGATATTTAGTTAAACACAGTTAACCTTTAATTAATAGAATATCGACTTATGATACATCTGCTTGTGAATTAATAACTGTAAAACGATTAAATTATGCATCGTAATATTAAATTTGTATTGTTACTATATATTTGAGGCAATATAGCTATGAAATAATCTAACCAAAAATATATATACTTATTATTAAAGGTTAAATGTACTTAGAAATATATAATAAAGATCAAAATCAGAATTTAAATGTGAGAGAATGAAGTTGAAGTTCTTCAAAACTAAATTAAAAAGGGGGGATTGAAGAACAAGTATATTTGTTGGTAATGTCATTTTGAAATGTTCAAACACCTAAAATGATATCAATAAAACACGATATAACATATCGAACAATAAAACTCCAAAAGAATATATCCAAAACACTCTATGTCGTGTAAAGAATATAGAAATTAAATTTCCTTTGTCATAATTTTAAGATGGTGTTGGTTTCAAAATATTTCAAGTAATAAACATTGGTGGGAATAGAATTTTTTTATAAACATTGGTGTTCTTGAATATTTGAATATGTGAAAACAATTTAGTGTTGGATCGTCGGACAATAATTTGATCGGGCCCAAAAGTGAAAATGAGATTTATTTTGGTTTTCTTGATAGAGAAAGGTGAGTATTGCTCACTGCTCTTGTCATCTAGCATTCTTGATCAAGGCACCAGATAGACTAATACTACTAGAATATTTATGATATTGAACTGGAGAAGTGGTTAATAAAGTATACTAAAACTTGAGAAGGGTTAGGAACATGATGTATTTTGCGAGGTGGATAAGTCTACTACTACTAGAATATTTACAGGGTAATTATCAATGTCAGCAACGATGACTTATAGGCCTCTATTCTCAATCTCAAGCAGCGAACAAGGCTAGATGGCTCAGATATAATATTTATAGGTATTTTTTTTTTATAGTCAGATTTCCAGGTTTACGCCTGGTATTATCCAGACGTTCTCGAGTTGATGGCACCGGTCCTTCAACAACATCACCAGTAAATCGTGGGATGTCTTTCAGGTGGCTAGTTTGCAGGCGTCTGATCAATGAGACGAGTTCGATTCCCCACAGGCGGGAAATCGAACTCACGCTGCTCACGTCGGAAATGCGGGCTTTATCAGTTTGCGATTATGCCCCGGAGGATTATAGGGTTGTTTTTTAATTTTATAAACATTGGTGTTCTTGAATATTTGAATATGTGAAAACAATTTAGTGTTGGATCGTCCGACAATAATTTGATCTGCCCCAAAAGTGAAAATGAGATTTATTTTGGTTTTCTTGATAGAGAAAGGTGAGTATTGCTCACTGCTCTTGTCATCTAGCATTCTTGATCAAGGCACCAGATAGACTAATACTACTAGAATATTTATGATATTGAACTGGAGAAGTGGTTAATAAAGTATACTAAAACTTGAGAAGGGTTAGGAACATGCTGTATTTTGCGAGGTGGATAAGTCTACTACTACTAGAATATTTATAGGGTAATTATCAATGTCAGCAACGATGACTTATAGGCCTCTATTCTCAAGCAGCGAACAAGGCTAGATGGCTCAGATATAATATTTATAGGTATTTTTTTTTTATAGTCAGATTTCCAGGTTTACGCCTGGTATTATCCAGACGTTCTCGAGTTGATGGCACCGGTCCTTCAACAACATCACCAGTAAATCGTGGGATGTACTCCAGTGGCTAGTTTCTGGAAGCGTACAACTGATCAATGAGACGAGTTCGATTCCCCACAGGCGGGAAATCGAACTCACGCTGTTCATGTCAGAGCGTCTTATAGTGCCCAGGCTTTATCACTGGATTATGCCCCGGAGGATTATAGGGTTGTTTTTTAATTTTATAAACATTGGTGTTCTTGAATATTTGAATATGTGAAAACAATTTAGTGTTGGATCGTCGGACAATAATTTGATCGGGCCCAAAAGTGAAAATGAGATTTATTTTGGTTTTCTTGATAGAGAAAGGTGAGTTATTGCTCAATGATCTTGTCATCTAGCATTTTTTTTTGATAGGTCAGATTTACAGGCTTGCGTCTGACTACTTCACTAGTTTTACCCATACGTTCTGGAGGTAATAGCACCGGTCCTTCAACACTATTACCAGTAAATCGCGGGATGTGCTACGGTGGTCAGTTTCTGAGAGCGTACAACTGATCAAGACAAGGTCCAATTCTCCAACATGCTGAGTTACTTCGTGTTTGCGGGGAATCGAACTCACGCTGTCAATGCCATAGCGCCTTATAGCGCCCAGGCTTTGTCACTGGACTATGCCCCGGAGGACTGTCATCTAGCATTATTGATCAAGGCGCCGGATAGCTTGTCATCTAGCATTCTTGATCAATGCACCGGATAGATAGGGTCGTCTCAAATATTTTGAGGGTCATGTTCTAATTCGTAAAAGTGACTCTTAATTGGGCTAAGACCTATGAATTATGGGTCTTTACAGTAAATTCTGATTAATACTACTTAATAAAAAATAAAAAAAATGGGCCCAAATTTTTTTCGTATTTCGGTGGGCCCTGTGCGTTAGCACACCTCGTGTCACGTCCCGAACCCCGGGCCCGCGACTGGTGCCCTACCTGGGCACCCCCTCTACTACCCTCACACCCCATGTAACACACAGACCAAAATAAAGTAAGAAAGACAAAACATTATTTCAACTGCCAACCAAACATATATATATATATAATTCCCGCAAGTCCAGCCCACATATGAATACATACCTCTAAGATTTTTGGACAGTAAACTATGACGGGACAAGGCCCCGCCGTACCCTGAAATACACAACAGTCTAAACCAACCGTACCAATGGTAAGCTCCGAAACAAAGAAGCTACCTCAACAGCTGAACAAGATCCCACACACGCGGATCACCCAACTGCGAACCTAAACCTGCGGGCATGAACGCAGCCCCCGAGGAAAGGGGGTCAGTACAACACTTGCACGAATAGCTATCATGAGCAACCATATGCAAGTTAAATCATCTTTGACTCGCATTAGAATAAAATGAAAGAACTATCAATTTAGAAAACTCAAGGCATTTATCATGTCATGTAATATCAGGGAATTGAACCCAAAGTATTATGTACATCCATTCTTATAAAAAGAATCACATCATGCAATATTAGGGAATTGAACCCAAAAGTATAGTATTAGGGACTTGAACCCAAAAGTACTATGTACGTCCGCCGTACATCCTTTCATTTTGAAACAACCAAGGCAATATCATGTCTTCCTTTTAAAATGACCAAGACAATACCATGTCTTCATTTTAAAAATAACCAAGACAATACCATGCCTTCCTTTTAAAATAACCAACTAGAACCCTGTACGTCCGCCGCACATTCTTTTCATTTATAAACCCCAAGACACTAACACTTGTAGCATCAAGTCACTTTCACTATTTAAAAACAAGTTACTTACACTTTTAAACTCAAGTAACTTATTATTTTCAAATCAAGTAACCTATACCTTTAAATCAAGTTACTTCTTCTTTCCCAAAATCAAGTCATTTATACTTCATATAAATCAAGTCTCTTATACTTCATCTAATCAAATCTCATATACTTTCAAGTAAGGTCTCATATACCTTCAAGTAAAGTATCATATACTTTCAACTAAGTCACATAACTTTCAAATAAATCTAGTCTCATGACTTTCAAATAAATCAAGTCTCATTAGTGTTGTAACCTAGCAAGATCAACTCGACTCCAATGCTTACTAAACACTCTTACCAACATCTGCCATAAGACTTGGTAAGGACTTAGGAACCATTTAGACATGCCTTAAACGTAGAATCAACAACATGACTACCCTTAACTTCTAAGAGTAGAATAACTTCCCTTTTTATAAAACCCGAAGTACTATTAATGAAATAGGTAGAACCACTTCCTTTCTAGACAAACCAATTAGAACCATGTACGTCCGCCACACATCTTTTTCATTATAAACCCCAAGACACTAACACCCGTAGTATCAAAACACTTTCCACCTTTAAGATCAAGTCAAGTATACTTTTTAAATTCAACTCAAGGCTTTAAAATCAAGTAACTTTTACTTTCAACATTAAGGCACTTATTCTTTTAAATCATTGTAAACACCACAATAAAATCCGAATTCGTTTAAAATTCTCATTTGGAAATCCAAGACACTTTATCAAGTATCATTTTATAAAGTTCATGCTCAAAGAAGATAGGAAGAGTTCACATACCTTATAGTTCTTCTACCAATCCGTTAAGTGGGATACGCCTCACGTAGCTTCTACCAATATGCTAAGCGGAATACACCTCCCGTAGCACTTCAACCCATAATAATAATAATAGCATGTCTATCAACTACATGCCTATAAGGGTAGGTTAAGGCCTAAGTAAAGTTCCCTTTCATATGAAAAATTGGGCAGCACTTCCCCCGTTTATACGTACTTTTTTACCTTTTCCAAGGCCTGATTTCAACATCAATCAAGCCACTCTTAAGAGCACAACCAACAGTTAACCAAAGGGGATTACACGCCTAACTTGACGTGTAAAATTTTGTCCCACGATCTTTATAAAATAGTCCATTAGTACAGTTCACTAATACAGTCCATTAGTCCACTAAAATCAGTCCTTTATTTAGTTGGTGTTCTCGGCCAACTACTACAACCAAAACTGTTTCCATAACTTCTTATAATCCAACTTATATTCCAACACTTTATATAAGTTATATTAACTTGTTAACAACATGATTCCGCCATGTCAACATGTAATAGGTAATGTTTTATAACAACAATAACCAACGAATTCGTTAATACCAAAACTGTCCACAATTGGCTAACATGCCAAGATTGTGACATGTACTTCTTATTCTTCATTCTTTTTAATCACAAGTTCATCCATTAATTACTATAACATGTACTATCCAATTACTTTAAGAGGACAATGATCCTTACCTCAAATATGCCCAAAATAATCCAAGTTTAAAAGTCGATCCTTAGCATATCCTAGCTCATATTCTTCAAGTTCCAATCACACACATGTATCTTGTCACGACCCAACCCGGGGCGCGGCGGTACCTACCGGTACCACCGTATATGTCGAGAGAATAGCGTGGAACATACATAACACATAACTTATAAAAGGGTAACATCACCGCCACCGATAAGGTCGCTTCCATAAACATACTTAAGCAAAGTATAGTAGTACAACTGGTTCTTATAGCCCAAAACATATATGTGACCACAGACCTCTAAAGATAACAACTGTGGCGGGACAGGGCCCCGCCATACCCCTGAATGTACAAAATACCTATAGCATCAGGGACTGTCCGTACCAATAAACAAGCTTCCGAGAATGGAGCTTCGACACCTAATAGTGATCCAGAACGAGGATCCACAATCGCTTACCACCTGCGGCATGACGCAGCGCGGCCAGGCGAAGTCGATACACAATATGTACCAAGTATGTAAAGTGGAAAATACTATAATAATGATATCATAAGTCTAAAGTAATTTGAGTCATGAAAGACAATAAAATACCTTTTATCGTGCCTTACTATGATAGAGTGACAAGTATATATATATAATCGCATAAAATAGGGCCTTAGGATCAAAACAGGTACCTCGCCAGTAGTATCAATAAGCACCCTACTCGACTATTTCACCGCGTAGGTCCTGTGGACCCGCGTAGTATTCTCGCATAAATGTACTCGCCGCGTGAGACTATTTCACCCGCAAAGCCCATAAGGACTCGCGTGAGGTATTCTCACATCATGGGTAGCAAATCCACTAATGTGGTATAACGATCTTGAGGACTTACCCGCCGGATATACTCTTACCGGCGGATGGTATAATGATCTTGGGGACTTTCCCCTCAGATATACTCTTACACTGAAGCAGCTGGTTTAACGATCTTGGGGCTTGCCCCTCAGATATACTCTTACACTGAAGAAGGTGGTATGACGATCTTGGGGCTTGCCCCTCAGACATACTCTTACCCTGGAGAAGGTGGTATAACGATCTTGGGGCTTGCCCGCCGGATATACTCTTACCATCAAACTGTCATCATATCATAATCATAAATAAGTTAAGAAAACTTATAACTTCTTATTAGTCTTGTTCATATACCCTCTCATTTTAGTTTACTTAAGACACTTAATCATATCTTTAATAAAAGAAAACCGGAAATTTAACCCAAGTACTACATACTTCAATTTTTTTTTAAAAATGACTCTTCTTTATACATAAAAACCCTTGGGCAATTAATGCCTTAAAACCAATTTGCCTCTTCATATACTTATCTTACTTTTGAGTAAATCTCTTCTCATTAATCTTTTATGAAGCTAATAAACCAACTTCCCATAAAGTTGTTATATTAACGCTATGCTTTAGTAAAATCATATTTTTCCCCTAACCAAGGGACTTATACATTCTTAAAACGAAACAAGTCATTATATACTTAAAACAAGTAAGAATACCAAATCTTGTACATCTACCGTACTACATAGTTTCATCTATTCATGCTCAAGAGATAGGAAAGTTTCACATACATTTTTTATCAATCCACTTGCTAAGTCCAAACTACCGCAAGTAATATGTCAACCTAAAATAACCATGATACGTTTATTAACCTCTAATCTTAATGTAGAACAATCCAAGTTCAAAGTCACTAAATTCTATGGAAAATTGGGCAGCATTTCCTTTGTTTCTACTCACTTTGCCACCTTTCTCAAGGCCGAATTTATCATCCAATTGCCACATTTAAGGCTCAATCAATCCAACAATTCAAAGGGGATTACACACCTAAACTTGGGTGTGTAAAATTCTGCCCCATAAGTTACAACAATTCACTTAACAATTCTAAGGTAGTTTTTAGGCTACAACATGCTCATAATCTCTTCTTAACCCATTTTTCATATCCAAACCACATTTACAGCATCTAATGACTCTAAGAGCATTATTTACTACCACAAGTTTTTCTTCTTAATATGCACCACTATAAACTAAATATAAAGGAAGAATCATTAACTTAGCGTTTTAGCCAAACTTATTCCAAATATTTTGATAGCATACTAGCCAAGAACACCACCACAAGATAGCCACAAGCTTCCTTTTTTTGTTCTTAACTTTTGATTTTCCTTAGGCTTGGATTTCCTTTGGAAATGTAGAGAAGGATGGTGATTTTTAGAGAGAGGAGAGAATTGGAAGATGACCAAGTCTTCAAGACTTGGTCAATATATCGCATCTGAAATCGGATGGGGACACTTGTCACCTCCCAAGGTCTTTAAAAGAAAAATCGACTTTTCTAAGTTTTTCCGCCCAAAAATCACGCCTCGGCGCCGCGGCGCTGAAACCCCAGCCTCTCGAACTTTCGCGGCCCGCTGTCTGGCGCCATACGCTGCAACTTCAACGACCTCTCGAGACTTTAGCGCGCGGCCACAGCCGCGCTTTGTCGAAACACATTCTGTCCGATCAAGACCGAACTTGTAATTCTCATAACTTTCTACTCCGACGTCCTTTCGACGAACGGTTGGTTGCGTTGGAATCTAGACTCGACGAACTACGCCCTAGGCCTTTGAAACACTTAGGAACTTTCAATGTACCGGGTCATAACCCGCCTTAAAGTTGACTAAAACCCGTCCGGAATAATCCGTCAACCTATCCTTTGAAAATTTTAAGTCTTACATGCTTTCATACGCTCTCATACGTAGGGTCAGAACTACGGGGTATAACATTCTCCCCCCTTAGAAACATTCGTCCCGAATGTTCCTTCTAGGCTTACTCGAATCACAACATCGACATACACCCTCTTAACTATTCCTTTGCAAATAAAGAAGCTCCGCGAGCCACAACATACTGAAGCGTAAATGCTAAATCAAAAATAACAAGCAGGAAAGTGGGTTACCTGGAGGTATATGAAATAGGTGAAGTACTTCTTCATCATGTCATCCTCTCGCTTCCACGCCATTTCCTCCTGCTCGTTCGCCATAGACCTTGACGGAAGCCACGTCTTTCGTCCGAAGTCGTCTAACACGACGATCGAGTATCGCTATGGGACTCTCATACGATAACTCCTCATCACTTGGACATCGTGAACCGTGCACTCTAGATGGATCTCAATACATTTCCGCAACATGGACACATGGAAGATCGATGTACCGCCTCCAAATCGGATCGCAGATCTAACTCATAGCAACCCCGCCACCCTACGGACAATCCGACACGCCCAACGTACCTTGGGCTAAGCTTCCTTCTTTCCAAATCTCATCACGCCTTCATGGGCGATACCTTTAGAAATACCCAATCATCTACCTCAAATTCCAAGTGTCGACGCGATGATGCATACGACTTCCTGACTACGAAGCCGCTGAACCGCTCTGGATAAGCTTCACCTTATCCACTTTCTTGAACTAAGTCCGCCCGACTAATCGAACTTCTCCCACCTTGAACCAGCTTATCGGTGACTGCACTTCCCCGTATAAGGCCTCATAAGGCGCCATCCGAATCCGGAATGGAAGTTGTTGTTGTAAGCAAACTCCAAGAGGCAAATGATCCTCCCAATACCCTCGAAATCAATAACACAAGCCCGCAGATATCCTCGAGTGCGGATAGTGCGCTCGGCTTTGTCGTCGATGCGAGGATGAACGCCGTCTTGAGACTCACATGTGTCCCTAATCCTTCGAAAAGACCTCGAAGTTAGCGAGAAGCGGGCTCTCTATCTCGATATAATCGACACCGACTCGTGCGGTCACAATCTCTCTAATATATAATCGCATAGTCCTCGGTGAACGTCGTTCGTCGGAAGAAAATGGGCCGATTTCGCGACCGTCGACAATCACCCAAATGGAATCATGCTTCCTCGAGTGGTAGGTAGTCTGTAATAAAATCCATATTTATCACCTCCACTTCCAAGTCGAATATCAATAGCTCGCAACAACCACCGGCTTCGTGCTCAATCTTAACTCACGACAATTCGCGTGCACGAACTCCAACGCGTCGGCTTGAGGTCATCCCACCAATACACGCATCTGAGGTCATGATACATCTTAGTCGACCCCGGATGAATAGAATAACGAGCACTGTGTGCCTCCCCCAGAATCTGCTGACGAAGTCCTGTCACATCGGGAACACACAACCGCCGAATCTAGCACCCAGCGCTATTACCTCAAATAGACTCTCTCCTTCGGAGAGCTACATCTCTGCCGTACCAAAATCGGATCCTCATCGCCGCTCTTCACCTCGCCGACGATGGAAGACTGCGGCTCTCGAACCCGAATTCGTCACTAACAGAATCAACCAACCGAACCCAGGCTCGCTGGGCGATGTAACTCTCGGACCATATCCCTTTTCTCTGGTGAACATCGCATGGACTACCCATCGACTGCGACTGGCGGCATCTGCAACTACATCGCCTTCCCGGGTGGTACAAAATATCAACATCGTAATCCAAGTAGCTCCAACCACCGTCTGCCGCAAGTTCGGCTCCTCCGGTGAAGATATCTTGAGACTCTTGTGGTCCGTGTAAATGTCCACGTGAACTCCATATAAATAATGTCTCCGGATCTTGAGGCATGAATCATGCGCGACTCAAGTCATGTGTGGGATAGTTCTTCTCATGCTTCCTAAGCCGAGATCGATAAGCTATAACTCTTTGCGCCGCATCAAGACGCACCAAGCCCGACACCGACGCGTCACAATAAACCACATATCCATCTAAGCCTCGGAAGAGTAAGAAGCTGGGGCGTCGTCAACTTCTCCTTCAAAGAATCGAAACTTTCCTCACAAGTATCCGTCGGCGAACATAGTCGCTTACAGTCGGCAGTCAAAGTCTTTGAGATAGAAGCAAACTTCTCTACAAACCTCCGATAATAACATGCAGGCCCAAGTGCGCACTCCATCGGTGTAGTGGAGTGCAGGCAAGTCTTGGCGCTTCGATCTTCGCTGTATCAACCGAATACCATCGGCCCCGATAACATGTCCTAAGAAAGCCACCGACGCTAACGAACTCGTGACCGAGAACTTGGCATACAATCGCCGGCCTCGAAGGACTCGACTCTACCGTCCTCAAATGATCAGATGCTCGCTGCGTGCGCGAATATACCAAGATATCATCAATAAACACTATAACGAACATATCAAGAATGGCTCAACACCCTATTCATCAAATCCATGAATCTTCGGGCGTTAGTCAACGAAAGACATCACCTCAACTCATAGTGCCCATACTTGATCTGAATGCGATCTTTGGGATATCTATCTCTCTAACTCGCACTGATGATAACGGACGCAGTCTATCTTGAAAAACACTTTGCACCGCAATGGTCAAACAAATCGTCAATCACGGGAGGATATCTGTTCTTGATAGTTACCTTGTTCACCGCGTAATCAATACACATACGCAGCGTTCCATCCTTCTTTACAAATAACATCGGTGCTCCTGGGAGAAACACTTGCCTAATAAAGCCTTTCTCCAAAGAAATCTTTGGTGATCCTTGATTCCTTCAACTCGGCGGTGCCATCCTCGTATGGTGGAATAGATATCGGTCGAGTGTCCGCGCCAAATCGATGCAAAACTCAATCTCCTCTCGGGAGGATACCCAAGATCATCCGGGAATACGTCGAAACTCTCTAACAACCGAATCGATCAAGGTCGGCGCCGGACCTCGATGTCGAATACCCGAACCATATGGTAGATGTACACTTTCAGCACCATCTTTCTAGCCTTGAGGTAAGAAATAAACTTACCGCCGGCGATGTAGTATTCCTTCCACTCGATAGCGGCTCGAAACCGAACCGAACTAATCTCTCTCATACCACGCGTTGGCATAGCAAGATGCTAGCCAATCCATACCCATAATCACATCAAAGTCATATCCAACTCTATCAAGTCGGCTGAGAGTCGACGGTATCTATAGTCAGGCAAGCCTTATACACCCGCCATTACGGCATGAATCACTCATCGCGTAGCCACCTCAAAAGGTCTTATGGACTCGGCTCTATCCATTCTACTAGCAATATGAGAGAATCGTGGGACAAGGTAAACTCGATCTATCAAAGCATATACATCACAAAGAAGAAACCAATAATGTACTGTGGCGACATCGCGACGCCTCGCAGTCTGTCGATGGACATAGCATAAATGCGGTTCGAGGACCGCTAGAATCGAACCCCTACCACGACCTCTGCTGCGGCTGCCGCCCATAAGTACCACCGCCTCCGGGCGTCTAACCATCGAAGATGAAGATCCGAGAATGCACTTCGGTGAGCGTAATGCTCCCGCCGCTGGGGACGGACAATCCTTCTTCGATGGCCGTGTACAAGAGTAGCACGCTCCGAACCCATACGGCACTCGCCGGATGAGACCTACCGCGTCGAACGCAGAGGTAGGTGGTCTCGATTGGTGTTGGTCTCGCCTCGCGAAAACTCAAGTCCTGGAGCACGACCGCTTCCGAATAACCTGGCGATCGGACCTCGCCGGAAAATCGAGAAGGAGCACTCTGTCTTGGGTGGAATGTGGACTGTCTGCTGCCGAGGCCGCCTCGAAAACTACCGAGAACTCTGTCCGCCTCTTGGGGTGGCCCAAATCTTCTTGATCCTGCCTCTCTGTCGCCAATCCGCGTGCGTGCGCTGCGTCGACAATATCCATCCTCGTGAAGAGCCACCCCAAGATGCAAGATCATATGACGGTCTAACCCCATCACATATCGATGAACCACATGCGCCGTATGTTACTATGGTGTGCGCATATCGGCCAGAGTCGAAATCCAGTGTACTCACGATAGTCCTCCGTCTGTCTCAAGGTCAAGAACTATCTCGCGGGCTCTCCTCACCTCGGGAGGCAAGAAGTGGTCTAGGAACGCCTCGTGAACTCCTCCCAATCACCGGAAGAGCATCCTCACCTCGACAATACCCATGACTCAAACAGTTCAACGCAGATGTCGCGTGCCGGTAAGCTAGTATAATGCACTCACCCCGATGCCCTGGGACTGCATGGTCCGCAGAATCGCCGGACAAACTCCTGCGGATCCTCTCAAATCTCGAACCATAGAACTTCGGGTGGGTGACAAGAAATCCGAATCAGTAAAATCGGCTCTGGGTTGGCGCTGCTCTGTCGGCGCCGCCTTATCTTTGGTCGATGCCAAGAATCTGTTCCCGTAATCTCTGTACTCGGACCACGTGGGATGGAGGCTCGTCTGCGGTCTCGATGCCGCGTCATTGCCGAACTCTGCGAATTTGGTGACGACGTGGAACTCGCCGCCTAAACATCATCTCTGGTAGGGCCCGGGCTGCCTCGTGACTCTCCGCGTCCCACTAGCGGCACCTCACCGCTTGCCTTCTGGGCGCGGTTGCGCTGCGTGGAGGCATAATCGATACATAAAGGAAAACATCGGAGGAGGTTCAACCTATAACTCGGCTCTATTGCGATCTTAGAGTGAAAGAATGAAACTAATCCTAAATATCCTGCGGCCTCACGATTATAGATGTGGTGCGCGACACACGAATAATCAAGATTCTACTAGACACGATGCGTGGACACTTTCCGAGGACTAATCGCTCGATACCACTTTTGTCACGACCAACCGGCGCGGATCGGTACCTACCGGTACCGTCAGTATATGTCGAGAGAATAGCGGAACATACATAACACATAACTTATAAAAGGGTAACATCACCGCCACCGATAAAGTCGCCTTATAAACATACTTAAGCAAAGTATAGTACAATCTGGTTCTTATAGCCCAAAACATATATGTGACCACGCACTTAAAGATAACAATCGTGGCGGGGCCGACATACCACGAATGTACAAAATACCTATGGCGTCGTGGAATGTCCGTACTAATAAACAAGCTTCCGAGGAATGGAGCTTCGACACCTAATAGTGATCCTGAGCGAGGATCTACAATACGCTTACCACCTGCGGCAGTTAACGCACGGCCAGGAAGGTCGATACAATATGTACCAGTATGTAAAGTGGAAAATACTATAATAATGATATCATAAGTCTAAAGTAGTGAGTCATGGAAGACAATAAAATACCTTTTCTTGTGCCTTACTAATGATGAGTGACAAGTATATATATATAATCTGCATAAAATAAGGGCCTTAGGATCAAAAGCAGGTACCTCTCCGTAGTATCAATAAGCACCCTACTCGCGGGACTATTTCACCGCGTAGGTCTGTGGACCGCATGGTATTCTCGTGATAGGTTGTACCCGCACGTGGGACTATTTCACCCGCGTAAGCCCATAAGGACTCGCGTGAGGTATTCCTCGCGTCACGGGTAGCAAATCCACGGGCAATGTGGTATAACGATCTTGGGACTTACCCGCCGGATATACTCTTACCGGCGGATGGTATAACGATCTTGGAGACTTTCCTCGGATATACTCTTACACCGAAGGTGGTATAACGATCTTGGGGCTTGCCGCCGGATATACTCTTTACCGAAGAAGGTGGTATGACGATCTTGGGGCTTGCCCGGACATACTCTTACCACGGAGAAGGTGGTATAACGATCTTGGGGCTTGCCCGCCGGATATACTCTTACCTAGCTCAATCACATCATATCATAATCATAAATAAGTTAAGAAAACTTATAACTTATTAGTCTTGTTCATATACCTCTCATTTTAGTTTACTTAAGGCACTTAATCATATCTTTAATAAAAGAAAACCGAAATTTAACCCAAGTACTACATACTTCAATTCTTTTAAAAATGACTCTTCTTTATACATAAAACTCTTGGGCAATTGATGCCTTAAAACCAATTTGCCTCTTCATATACTTATCTTACTTTTGAGTAAATCTCTTACCATTAATCTTTTATGAAGCTAATAAACCAACTTCCCATAAAGTTGTTATATTAACGCTATGCTTTAGTAAAATCATATTTTTCCCCAACGAGGACTTATACATTCTTAAAAGCGAAACAAGTCATTATATACTTAAAACAAGTAAGAATACCAAATCTTGTACATCTACCGTACTACATAGTTTCATCTATTCATGTTCAAGAGATAGGAAAGCTTCACATACCTTTTGATCAATCCACCGCTAAGTCCAAACTACCGCAAGTAATATGTCAACCTAAAATAACCATGATACGTTTATTAACCTCTAATCTTAATGTAGAACAATCCAAGTTCAAAGTCACTAAATTCTATGGAAAATTGGGCGTTTCCTTTGTTTCTACTCACTTTGCCACCTTTCTCAAGCCGAATTTATCATCCAATTGCCATTTAAGGCTCAATCAATCCAACAATTCAAAGGGATTACACACCTAAACTTGGGTGTGTAAAATTCTGCCCATAAGTTACAACAATTCACTTAACAATTCTAAGGTAGTTTTTAGGCTATAACATGCTCATAATCTCTTCTTAACCCATTTTTCATATCCAAACCACATTTCTAGCATGATGACTCTAAGAGCATTATTTACTACCACAAGTTCTTTCTTCTTAACATGCAACACTATAAACTAAATCTAAAGGAAGAATCATTACCTTAGAGTTTTAGCCAAACTTATTCCAAATATTTTGCTAGCTTCCTTGCCAAGAACACCACCACAATCTAGCCACAAGCTTCCTTTTTGTTCTTAACTTTTGATTTTCCTTAGGCTTGGATTTCCTTTGGAAATGTAGAGAGAAAGATGGTGATTTTTAGAGAGGGAGAGAAATTGGAAGATGACCAAGTCTTCAAGACTTGGTCAATATATCGCATCTGAAATCGGATGGGGACACTTGTCACCCTCCCAAGGTCTTTTAAAAGAAAAATCGACTTTTCTAAGTTTTTCCGCCTAAAATCCACTCGGCCTGAAACCCCAGCCTCTCGAACTTTGTGCGCGCCTGCATCTGGCCCGCGTACTGCTCAGCGACCTCTCGATGCTTTAGGCGCCGCGTCGCATCCGCGCCAGCGCTGCCGCTTTGTCCAAACACATTCTGTCCGATCACGCGCGAACTTGTAATTCTCATAACTTTCTACTCCGACGTCCTTTCGACGAACGGTTGGTTGAGTTGGAATCTAGACTCGACGAACTACGCCCTAGGCCTTTGAAACACTTAGGAACTTTCAATGTACCGGGTCATAACCCGCCTTAAAGTTGACTAAAACCCGTCCGGAATAATCCGTCAACCTATCCTTTGAAAATTTTAAGTCTTACATACTTTCGTACGCTCTCATACGTAGGGTCAGAACTACGGGGTATAACATATCTACCACAAGCTTATAGCCAACTTCTCTTTGTATTTCACTTCCAAAAAGTTGATAGAACTTAGGGTTTGGTTAGCCTCATTCTCGGCCTAAACAACCCTTTCAAGGTTAGGATGTAAATCTTGGCTTAGCACTCCATTAGGGAGCTTAGAGTTGGATTAGGGAGTTTATCTTGGAAGATTGAACAATTTTGGTCTTCAAAGTAGGCCCTTGGCCGAGAGCAACATAAAGAGAAGGGAGTATATTTTGTGTGAAAATTTTCTAAGTGTTGGATGAAGTCTTGCACCCTCTATGTATATATAATGTTTCTCAAGTAGTGAGATCAAGACAACTGTATGGACAAGATTGTGGACAAGTGTGTGGGGGATCCATGTCCATTTGTCCACTTTCAACAAATATCTAAGTCAAATAGTCAAGCCAAGACAAGTGTGTGTGTGGGGGGGGGGGGGTGTGTGTGCCACGTGTCACCCTCCAATTCGTCAAAATTATTTCTTCCTCAAAAATATCTATATTTGGCCAAAATATCTCGAAACATTGTGGGCCCCACAAAATCGTAAAATTTTTTCGTGGGCCCCACATGACCAAATCCGGAACTTAAAATCTAAAATTCCAATATATTTTATAAGTCTCAAATACTAAATTTGAGAACCAAATTTCAATTAGTAAATTTTTTCCTTCACAAATTCTCGATATTTTTCCTTAAGAAAAAAGTAATATTTCTTTCTTTCCAAAATTCAAATCTTATTTTCATACGTACGTTCTCATATCATTTCCTTAGAATTACGGGGTGTAACACCTCGGACGGATCACAACCCTTCTGATAGATTAATACTACTAGAATATTAATGATATTGAACTGGAGAAGTGGTTAATAAAGTATACTAGAACTTGAGAAGGGTTAGGAACATCCGAACATGATGTATTTTGCGAGGTGAATAAGTCAACTACTACTACTAGAATATTTATAGGGTAATTGTCAATGTCATCAACGATGACTTATAGGCCTCTATTCTCAAGCAGCGAACAAGGCTCGATGGCTCAGATATAATATTGTTTTTAAAGATAATATGATTGTGATTGATAATCTGTAGAACGGAAAAATAACAATAACAATTATTTGTTAAAAATCTGAAAATGATCAAATATGAGGGTTTGCTGAGTCGATCAAATTATTGATATATCCTTAAGATAATATTGCCCCGTATATCCTTTCAACGGTTGTAATGACAACTTATCTTCCAAGATAAAATAACAATCAAACAAACGAGCAAAGGGAACTCAAGTGTTTGCTTTGGAAGAAAGATCTTTGAGTGTTTGTGATTGCAAGAAGGAAGACAATTTCAGAGAATTGTTTTTGTGAATGTCAAATGTGTTTTGCAAATGAGCCAAAGGCCTCATTTTATAATGTTGAGAAGAAAAACCTCCAACTAGCCAATTTATGGCTTTGAATGACCAAGTAATGGTCATTAGTATGGAGTTACAATTCAGTCAAGTAATGGCTGAATTCAAGAGCAGAATAATGAAGAGTTAATCCTCCAAAGTCAGCTCAAACGTCAGTTTTTATTCTTCAACGGTGGCAGTGTAACGCCGCCACGCAGTAGGAAAGCGTCGTGGCGTCATGATCTGCGTCTTTGTGCCAGTCAAATACCCGAGGTGGCCGCATGATCCTGCAGACCGAGCCGCGGCACCGAGACTCCCACGACATTTTTCAGACTCGTTTCATCTTTTGCACTTTATACACGTCTTCCTTTCATTTACTAACGTGAAACCATTTGTCATTTGGCCAATAATCATATATTATCTTACGTCTCAAACAATTCGTTTGCGTACCAACATCTCTTCCACTTAAGAAAATTTCGATCTCGGACACTTTATGTGCACGTGTGTGTAAATCAAGTTTCCGATGTGCGGGACCCCAATTGTTCGAGCCATAATTTAATAGGAATTTATTTCACATTTACTAAATTTCCAATTCAGAATCCAATGGCTCAATTTTATTTTAATGAATTATAAGTATTCTCTACCGTTAATCAGTAATCTCAAATTTATTTATGATGAATTAAATCATCTTTAATAGCGGACACTTCACCTCTAAATGAAACTTTTCGATGCAAAGGAGGATTGGTCAAATCTCAAAACGAATAAGGGATACAAAATAAATAATCAAAAGAATAATTTATGATTTTTAAAAATAATACAGATTATACGATAAGTCATTATCACTTGAAATAACCATAAAATGGGGAGAAATTATTTTATAGCCACTTATAAAATACTTTTAGTTTTATATCTTTTTTTATAAGAGAATCTAAAAAATAACATATAGAAGAACTGAAAAAATTACTTTTTTTTTAATTCAATTTGTAAGAGGGTTAGAGATTTATTTCCCAAGTAAAAACTCAAAACTTACCATTATTCTCTATTCAAATTCACCAATTAAGTTGATTACTATTATTACATGTTACGTGGAGGTGATGAGTTGAGCTATGAAAATAATCTCCGGAAGAAATGTGTATAATAGTCCGGTCCTTTTCCGGACCGAAAGCTTAGTCCTTTTTTTTTAACGAAGGAATCTGCGGTATTATTTTTGCGATGACGCTGCAGGTAAGCGCCGGTGTATGATAGTCTGCAAACCACGCCACCGCTTTACCATACTGACAAGGCGTATGTACTAACCAAAAAGATTTATCTGAGGATCAACTCGTGATTTTTGCGATCACGCATTTCTCTTCTTCAACTTGACGTTCGTTTTTACTATTATTACAATGGGAGTCGTGTGAACACGTGATAGAGTGTGAAAAATAGGATAAGGATGAAATTAAATCCAAGATCTCCCCGTAAGACGAGTGCGTCACTTGAACGCATCATTTGAAACTCTCCGTACCCAGTAGAGCTAAATTTCGGATCAAAACGATGTCGGACGAAGAGCACCATTTCGAATCGAAGGCCGACGCCGGAGCTTCAAAGACATATCCTCAACAAGCTGGTACTATTCGTAAGAGTGGTCATATCGTCATCAAAAATCGTCCTTGCAAGGTCTCTTCTCTCTGATTTTCATTCTTGTAGTTTGGTTTTCGTGCTGTTAAGTTGTTTGATTATTCATATTTATTTTCTGTTACACTTATTTTAGATTCGTTATACTGAGAATTTGTTGTGATACTGGGTTTCACCTATTGTTTTTGTAGTTGTGTCGGGCTCTGGGTGTGTATCTCTATTGAGTATTTAGGGTTTCTTTCTGGACGATATTTGATCTTCATGGATTTTTTTGTTTTGCTATTAGCGGTTACATATGTTGAAATAACACCTTACCGGACACTGGTGTTCATTCCTTGGGAGCAATCTGCCACCCTGAAACCAACTGAGCTACACCCATGCTGGTACTGGTGTTCATTCCTGTGTTAAGGGCAAAGTTGATATAGTGCTATATGTTTATTAACAGAACCCGTTGTTTTTAGTACAAGCTATTTGTAAATAATAAACTATTTTCCCCCATTAGCATCTGTTGAAAATACCACCACCCAGACAGTTCATTCCTGTGTTAAGGACAATGGTGATTTAGTACAATAAATTTTAACAGAAGCCGATTTAGTGCGACTCGACGGTTTCAATTGAATCCCTTGTTTTAGGTACAAACTTTTTTTACATAGGGAAAGAATAATCTTAAATTTGTATACAATGAGATTACAGTCATTCTGAACTCACTGAGTGCTAGGTTCACTTCTATACACACATGGAAAAAGAATAAAATATATATATGTTTGAATCTAATATATGTCCTATTATCCCCGAGTTTCGAACTCTTAGAATTGGACACCACTAGTCGGGATTTATCGGGTATCAAAATAAAAATTTCCCTGTGACAGCAAAAGTTTCAGTAATATAAGTTATGGAGATCCAATCTAGTCTTAAGCTTTGGGGTCAAGGTTTGATAAGCCTCCTTTTTCCCGTTAGTAGTTATGCTGTATGTTCCCTGATTGATTCTTAGTCATGAGTACTGATAGGTCTGGTTTGTTGTTGAAGGTTGTTGAAGTTTCCACTTCCAAGACAGGCAAGCACGGTCATGCTAAGTGCCACTTTGTGGCGATTGACATTTTTACTGGAAAGAAGCTTGAAGATATTGTTCCCTCTTCTCACAACTGTGATGTAAGTAACTGTCTCTGATTATATTGTTTCCCTTGCTGCTTTCGCCGTGCTCTTTTACAAAATTGTTACTAAAAATAAAACATGTTCTGTTTTCTTTACAGGTTCCTCATGTGAATAGGACTGACTATCAGCTTATTGATATCTCTGAGGATGGGTTTGTAAGTATTTTACTGTCACTTTTTTCTCCTTTTGTAATTTGGATCTCGTTGTTGATGGCTATATCTCACTTGTAATGTTGTTTCAGGTGAGTCTGTTGACTGAAAATGGTAACACCAAGGATGACTTGAGGCTCCCAACGGATGATACTCTTCTGTCCCAGGTAAGCATAATTACAGTATCTGTTTTGGACATGCATGGTACTTTTGCTATCTGTTTTATGTTCATGAACACAAAACTTTGAAGTGAATGATAATTGGCACAGGCTATCATTAATGGAAGAGTAACACATTTACTGACGAGGGCCATTTGTTTGTAGGCTTAGCTTTTTTGTTCCAAGATCAATAGGCAGATGATGCTTTATTTTCCTTGATTATTTCATGGGCAGTTAATTCCTTTAATGCAAGGTATAAACTTTGTACCATAAGTTTGTTATTTCTAACACATTTTTTAATGATGAGCACAGGTCAAAGATGGTTTTGCTGAGGGGAAGGACCTGGTTCTGTCTGTTATGTCTGCCATGGGAGAGGAGCAGATTTGTGGTATCAAGGACATTGGCCCCAAGTAATTGCAGGTGGTGGGTAGTGTATGATACAAAGTTTCAAAAAGAGATGTATTATGTAGAAGTACCAAAACTTCTTTAGTTTTTCTTGCACTTGCAGACTTGCAGTTGTGGCACATAACTAATATTCAACTATATGCTGTGACTGGATTTCTTGTACTCACAGCGTATTTCCTATATCTGATGTTGCTACGTGTATAATCTTATTTTCATGAAAAAACTATCTTTCTGTATCGTAAAGCTATTGGGCCATAACCTCTTTTATCTGTTCCATCAGTTCGAGGGTACAATTGTTCATTTCCTATGGTCGGTAAGGCATCGTTTTGCCATTGCAGCATTAAACATGAAAATATCTTTCATTACATGTGTACAGTGTACTGTAACTCTAGTCTGAAGGCTAGGCCAAGGCTGATATTGTGCCCCAGCGCTATCCTGAACTTGTAAGATGTGTTAATGTATGATTTGGGCCACAGAAAAGGAGTTTGATGTAGAACTGCAAACCAATAGAATCGTTGTTGAACAGTTGGGAGTATTATAGGGCCAGGCAGAAAAGGAGCTCTTTTTTTTTTGCGAGGATTCCCTTCAAAAGCACTGGTCTTTAATTTTTGCCCTTCGCTTAAAAATACCCAGAGGTTTCGGGTTCGAACGCTTGCTCAATCAAAAATCAAAAAGAAATTCACAAGGTTGAGTTTGTTTTATGTCTGAAGACCAATTATGTCTGTTAAGGTAGAGTTTGTTACTGTAAGACAAACTCTGTCGGCAGGCAAACTCTGCCTTGCGAATTTCTTTTTAGTTTTTGCCTGGTGGTTTGAATCCGGAACCCAGGGCGAGGGACAAAAATTAAAGACCCCCCCCAAAATAAGGGCATTCCTGCGAATTGCCCAAAGGAGCTTGATGTAGGGTGTGGTTTATATGATGGATTGGGCCAGGCAGAAAAGGAGCTTGATGTAGGGTGTGGTTTATATGATGGACATTTCCATGGAAAATGTTTTTCTAGGAAAAGCTTTCCATGAAAAAAAAAAAAAAATCCTGGAAAGTGATTTCTAGTGTCTGTTTGGTGGTGAGTAGTATTTCATTAAAAATATACAGTGATGATTACTAATTACATTTACAAATTGGAGAATGTTTTGATTAAATTGGAGAATGTTTTGATGCATAATTCTTAGTTGAAACAAAGAATATGAAGTAAAAATTTAAAATAGTTACAAGAAAAATGATTTTCGTTTAGGGATATTTTTCTCCTTTCTATGAAAAAAGACTTCCATTTGCCAAACAAAATGACTTTTTTCCTGAAGACGAAACACAGCAGTAATTGATATGGCAGTGTATGGGATTATCATCCTGTCCGGGTCCAATGCCGTTGTAGCACTGTTGTTGAAATATTGGACAAAGACAAGTCAAAAGACTGGGCTGCACCGTGCAAGTTCCCATATGCTGAATATTTTCTTGTAGCAGAAAGATTTGGGCTGATATATTAAGGTATGAAACATTTTCCAAATTCAATTTTTTTTGCGGTTGTTTATTAATTTTCTTTTGCTAGAGTACATTATTTTTAATTCGTCTCAGATCCGCATCGAATGAGAAATGGGGAACACTTTATTAAACCTATACCCACTTACCAGCAGGCATACTTGTCTCTCTGTGTCGAAATTATAGGTGAGTTTGGTTGATTTGTTATAGACTAAACATGAAAGTCCAACCAAAAGACTAGTCTAATAGGTGGGAGAACCCATTTAGCATATAAGCCCGTTAATATTTTCCTTTTAACCAATGAGAGACAGTTGCACATAACATGACTTCAATAACGTAATACTAGGGTAAGAACGAGCCGAAAAACTAATCTAATGTGCTTGTAAGACGCACTAAACAATTTGAAGGAGGTGTTGGGAGTATAAATAAAAAATGAAATATTTGTTTCACCTAAATATATCATAGAAGTTGTACTTATAAAAAAAAATTGTATGTGAAGCAATGCCTGTCGTTATTAGTAGCAAGGGCAATGAATGTTCATAAGAAAAATAGGAGCAGCAACAACATTTAAAGATGTATATGTGCAAATTTATCCAGATTGTTATGTCTAGTCGGCTCAATAATGGAACATGAGTAAATATTATATTCCTCCTTTTTTTTTTCTTTTTTTTTTGACGAAGGAATCCGCGTGCTTATTCTTTCGAGTGCGCCTGAGGTAAACCAGGTTGTTGTATGATAGCGCGCAAACGTCGGTAGGTCCACACTTGACAAAACCATATGTGAGCGCTCAGCAAGAAGGTTTATGCGAGGATCGAACTCGTGACCTTGCGGTCGCGCTCTTCTCTTCTGGCTACCCTTGCGGGTTATATTCCTCCTTCTTTTTTTTTTTTTTTTTGTTGTGAAGGAACCGCGGCTACTCTTTCGAAGTGCGCCGAGTAACGCGGTAGTGATGGCAAACCACGTCATGTATAACCACATTGGCAAGCGTGTGGCAATTCAGCAAGAAGGTTTATGCGGGGATCGAGTGTACCTGGCGGTCATGGCCTCTTCTTCTGTGGCTTGCACCTGCGGGTTATATTCCTCCTTCTTGTCCCATATATTAGTTGTTTTGGCAAATTGAATCTGTTTCACAAATATTTGACGTTTTAGAGAAATAGAAACGTCTTTTTACTTTTTGGCGGAACTAACCCTTAATACTCCAATTACTGGAGTGCTATTTAATTGAGACATTTGAGAGATATGTAAAAGGTATTAACCAAATAAACGAATATTAATTCTTATGATTAAGGTTATTCATGTTTTTTTAAAGGATGTGAAAATCTTAAAGACATATATAACATGAATCTAAGGTAGTAATAGTGTAGTAAATGAAAACTGTCAATTGAACTCATGAGTTGCGCTGATGAATTTGTGTGACCCGTGACTTGAGTGTCAATGATGTAGCTGATGAGTCCATGCTGTCTGCGACTTGGGTGTCAGCGGTTATGTTGCTACTAAATTATGAGCCATTGTCATAAAAAAGTAGGTCTTCATCAGTGAAAATTAGCCATAAAAGAGTTTGCTACATTTTACCATTTAGTTATAGATTTAAGTTATTATAACAAGGGAATAACTTCTAGCTTTGCACCGAAAAATTGCAAAAGGAAAAAAGACATAGTGAGTTCCAATAAGATAGAGCCACGATTTCGGATGGGAAGCAGAATCATTAACATTATGATAACTAGAACAAAAGTGGTTTCCACTATCATGTCATATGAAGACTATAATAGGATTTACCCGTAAGAATAGTTAAGTTGGTGGAGTAGGAGAACGCGGGACCGAAAGGTTACGAGTTCGATTCCCCCTGTCAACATCTTCTTGGTTGAGTCACATGCGCGTACTGCCAAGTATGGTTTCTGACGGCGTGGTTTCTTATTGCGTCAGTTCGAAAATTTACCCAGTGCGCATTTATAATAAAGTAGCGGTTGCGGATTCCCCCTAATCAAAAAGAAAAAAACTATAATAGGATTTCAACCATTTTGAGAAATTGCACACATCTTGATTGATTTGGTAATAAATTCACCCAAACTTTCTTGGCTTTTCCATCCAATATCGGCTTTTTGGAGTTTGATCATTTAAATTCACTTCACGTAAGACCAATAAAAGAAAAACACTTTCTATAAGATTTTTTTTTTTAATTTTTAAGGCTCGAATCTAAAATATGCTTATGAAGAATCTATATCTCAATAACTTTTGCTTCATCTTATCAATCTCTTTAAATTGGATTAAGAAAATATCCGTTCCTTTTAGGTTCTATTTTAAAGTTTGCTTACATTAGTGTCAATATAAAAAAACTGGTTCATATCCGCTGATAGTGGCCCAGTGGTCATTAGTCAAATTTGTGGCCTTAGGGTCACAAGTTCTATTCTCGGCGGATACGTTCTCCGGGGCATATGCCTCGTATTAAAGTCTGGTAGCTTAACCGCGCGGGCATGTTGCAGTGTGGGTTTGATTCTCTCCATACAAGTCATGTTAGGGTGTCAGACCTTGTAGCATTGATTCGTTGGTAGCGATCAGACACTGAATGCGGGGTGCACATCCCGCGATTTACCCGGCGGTGGCGGCTAAGGACGGGTTCCATCGCCTCCAGGAGCCTAGTACCAAGATTTGCATGCAGTACTAACGATATGCAGACTAAGGCCACCAGGCACTGAATTATCAAAAAAAAAAATGGTTGATATAAGCCCTTCTATGTGTGTTTTGAATGGAACAGAGAGAATAGGTTGCTACTGTATTTTATAGCCTTGTTAAATTTAGTTTCAAGATAATTGTTTTTATTTTATTTTTATTTTTGGGTGTCATATTCAGAAAATGTAATTCTACAAGCCCATTTATTATTTTGGTAGAGATAATGATTTTATTTATATGAGTAGTTGCCAAAATTATTTAAAATTGTTGTACAAATGATCTCATATACAGTTTTTTCATCCAGTCTAACTCTAATTTATGAAGGTTTCTGAAAGCAACCTGCAGACCTCGTTGTTACTGAGGTACTACTTGTGTCCCAATTAACTATGTGTCATTTATGGAAAGATAGGTTTTGGTATTAATTTGGAAATTTATGGTATTGTTATGTTATTTTGAAGGGGAACTGGTTTTTATTTATATATATAAAAAAATATAATATAATATATACAGTGTATTTGAAGAAATTGCACGGTTTGTTCTTCGGTCTTTAATTTTGTCTTTCAAATGGGATGGTATTTAATTGTTGCCCTTCAAAATCAAACTTATGCCTAGTGGGATATAAGTTCTTTAAAGGTAAAATTTGTGTGCGGCATAGCTTGTGGATATTATAACACGGAAATATAAATGTGTGTCCTGCAATCAAAGTTTTATGAATTAGAAGAGTTTAATCACATTAGAAGGGTATTAGAGACTTGAATTCAATCTAGAATCATCATTAAATTTACCTAAAATGGTTCTTGAGGTTTGGGTAGGATGACTTTTCATGATTAAGTATGTTATGGAGGTTCACCGTGGGATAGACCGCAAATCAAGACTTCATAAAGCATGATTTCCTGCACTCGGCCCGCGATGCGGGGCCATCGTAATGCCTTCATGTGCGGCGCGTGGCCATCGCGGGTGACCCGTGTCAGCTTATGCTCATTTTTTTGTAATGTGCATAATTTTTTTTACAAAGTTTTGTTAGGCCTCCATCATATCCCGTTGAAAATGTATTTTAAAGATATACAATACAATTTTTTAGTTTTCTCAAATTCTCAACAATTTTTTATGCAATCGGGCTGAAAGGCAGACCTTCCATAAAATTATGCACCTCATTATCCGTCTTGATTCCAAAATAACTATTTCCACCCAAACTCATCCTGATTGGACTTTATATTGCTAAAATGTCACGTTAACATTCATTTACACCTAATCTAAATTTATGGAGTGTTACACACACACACTTGAATGAAACCCTTCCTTCAAATTATGCGTAAACGCGAGATGATTCATGCATCATTTTCCTTTTCTCTTAGGGGTCTTTTGATAGATGGTTAGAGTTATGCATGTAATAGTAATATGCAGGTATAGTTATGAAAAGTTTAGTTATTCATGTATTATTAGTTATTCTACATTTTATCCTTTATAAAATAATACATAAATTCTCTCATAAATTATACATTGAGTTTCTAAATTGCAAATCAAACACTGTGCTAGTTTTATATATGAATAACTCACCTCATCAACTAATCACAAATTTACTTATGCAGGATTTTAATATATAAATAACTTACTTTTAACCCGCTACCAAACGATCCATTATAATATTGTGTTTTGTGTTGATTGCCCTCGAGCCTTTTTTTTAAGTCTAGGTTACTTGGATAGAGGAGAAATATAACACATGGTCTATTATGTAGGGTTATGGATATGTTGAGTCGTGTGTTTTTTGGGTGAAAGAAAAAGAAAAAGTAAAAAGCCAGTAGTAGATTTTCTTAAATGAAGTAAAAGTGGAGGTATGGGTGGAGCTAAAGATAAGTAAAGGTTATACTGAATCTCTTCATCCTAAAACTATAGTACTATACTATACAAATATGATAAAACAAATTTTTTAATATATATTCCCTTAAAATAAGGAAAGCATCTGTTATTTTTTTTTTATGTTTTGAATCGTATTGTTAGGATTTCAGATTTCGCCACGGAGGTACGAATTATATAATAGATATAGGGTCCGTTTGGTACAGCTTATTAAAAAGAGTTTATAGGAGTAGAGTTTTTATCAAAAAGTTGTTAGGTGTTTGGTTATCAATAAAAAAGGTGTTTTTGTATAAAATAAAAAAATAAAAAATTGTAGGTCAAAAGAAGTTATGCTCTCATAAACCCAAATTTTGAGTTTATGAAATAAGTGTTTATGACACTCAAGTTTTAATACCTTTTTCAACCAAACATCTCTAAAACTTTTCACAAATGCCATTTATGAGCTTTCCATAAGCCCAACCAAATCGACACATAATCTACTTCACTTTTTCACTTTTTAAAATAGGACTCAAAAGATTAATTATAGTAATGACTTTCTCCCTCCACTCTAGGATGAATAGATTTGTTTTCTAGTTTTAATTATAACTTATCCTTGCAATGGTTATTCATTTTTAAGGCAAGATAGGACTAAGTTGGTGGCTAATCACTTATCCTACATAAAATGGTATCCATTAGATTCTTAAGTAATTTTATTGGGATCATTAATTATTTTCCCTAAAAATGTGCAAGGACGTGTGGAAAGTTAAGTATGTGTGATTAATAAAAGTACAATTGGCAAGAGTCTAAATAATACTATAAATTAGACAACAAATACTTTTCTGACGGAAAAAGTTCTGCATGTGACAGAGCAGCATGAGACTTTGGAAGTCAATGTTCAGTTTTAGATTAATTATGGTCATCACATATCTTAATTAAGTTCACCTTAATAAAACACAAGTCTGGTACAATAAACCCGCAAGGGTAGTCGAGATTATGTGAAGTCATGAAGTGCAATCAAGGCCATAATAAGAATTGAAATTGAGAAAAGGTAACTTGCCAAAAATAATTCAAAGAAGAAGAAAAAACAGAAGTTTTGAATTACATATGACCTTAACAATGGTGGTTTTGAATTTTTTTAATTTTCGTTTGTTCAGTAAAAAATATTAAAGTCAAAAGTCTAACACGTAAAAAAAAAATGGGGCAAGCGGGATGAGAAATTTAAAATCACCCATCTCCAAATTCATTTTTGTAAATCACCCTAAAAATAATAATAGCTGAAATAGATCAAAAGTAAAACGAACTAGGTAAGTCTAGTGCGAGCTCAACCGAAAAAGTATTCAGAAAATTTCGAACTTACAATCTTCATTTAAAATTTCTTCTGCTCAGCTAACTCGACCATCTTTGTTATCAGAGAATCAAGAATTTATTTGTAACTTTGAAGAAGAAAAAGGTGGAAAATCAATTAGAACTTATAATATCTCATAAATACTAAAATGGTAGTGGGTAAGTGGAAAAAGTTAACAGTATAAACACTGAAACAGCTAGTAGGCATTAAAAGGAAGAAAAAAACTCTTATTGTTCCCCCTATTCACATCATTCAATTCACTTTCACTTTTCTTGAGAGGAAACGAAGAAATTCCTCGCCCACAGGGATTTATCTTCGACCCGACAAAGATTAGTGAAGGAAGGTAAATCATGATATCCAGCGGTCCACTAGGTGGGAGACACAGTGTCTGGTGCCCACAAGGAGTCATCCCCCACAAAGGAGGAATGAAAACTCCTTCATCATGTCGGGCTCGAACTCGCTTTGCAATCTGTCACGCAAACCAATCGAATCTACACTCATGCGAGTCACTTTCCCTTTTCTTTTTCCTTTTTTATTGAGCCAATTGCCTCTTCAAAAATCTATTTTTTATTTTCTCAAATGATGTTCGCACCTCGCATTTGAGATTGAAAAATCTACATTAGGAGGTTAATGTAACGCCCCATTTTCAACCGGAGTCGGAAACGGGATTACTGCTACATGGTTGGATTCCTAAAATGCTATTTAAAGGAGTCGCCACCTAATTATTATAGTAAATTAGGACACTGAAAATGTAGCATAAAATACTACAAATGATCTCCATTTTAAAGGTCTGCGAAAGCTATGTGAGATTCTAGGTAAGGATTCTTTATTATCCTAAAGGGAAGGGGTTAAGCACCCTCTAAGATCCGCTAACTTGCGGTTATCCGTTCAAACTTAGGTTTAATATTATTGTGCTAACATGTAATCTTTTATAAATGTTGAATAAAAGACGTTGCAAGTTTTTTAATAACAAAAGACGCATTCTTGACAACATAAAAGAGTTGTAAGATTTATAAAAATACATGTATAGGTAAAAATATGCATTTATTTTATTTGTAAAATACTTGTGTTTTGGCAATTGAAAGTAAAGGGAAAACAATTTTATTTATAATACCAAGAGATGATTTTTTTGTGAAAGTTTATTTTTAGCAAATTAGGTAAAAGTAAAACCTTATTTTTTATGGTTAATCATGCAAATAAAAAGGTGACCAAATTGTTTTGAAAGCTTAGACATGTATAACGAGCCTAAAATAATCTAGCGTTGGGTTTCCGATTTTAGAACTACCCCCTTTTTTTGTTGTTAATCTAGGCCTAACTATTCTAAGCATTTCAATAATTATACAATGTTACAAAATTAAAATACAAATAATAAAACGATGGAATTTAAAGAGTTTAAGAGAAGTGACTAGGACGGATGAAGATATCATCATACTATTTGTTTAGAAGTCCACAGTAGGAGGATCTGAGGAATGCGAACATGGATGTGGTGAGTCTCGTAGCGAGACTCTTGTTGCTCCCCAATGCATTTCATGTAAATAAAAGGAAGAAAGAAAGACAAAAGATTAGTATATATTCCAAACTTTATCAACAGCAAACAAACGTAGATAATAAATTTAAACATGTATGTCACTTTATTTTTTACTGTTCACGGACAAGTAGCAAATGTACGCGGGGTTAAAAAAAAAGAAGAAAGGCAAAGCAGGCCAAACAACATCGGTCCAATTTCAATATTAAACACATACGAGTCCCATTTCTGGAGCGGACGAAATGATATGTAAAGGATATTCGTGATATACACTTAGACATACATAAGAGCGATATATATAATTATTTACAATATATATGATATATTTGGGAATGTACAAGAGTCTACAACCTTAATACGCACCTAAAAATATCTAAATTTCTACATATAATTCATTGAAGTGCATCTCATTATACAACAGTTCTATAGATTTCTTAGGAAGGGTAGGTTTACATCCATTCACCATCTGACAAGATGAAATCTTGGGTTAGAAATAAACACAGTCATTCCTATCGTCTTATAGCAAAACAATGAGCTAAAATTAATCATGATGAAATAGTAAAATGCCAAACACATACAAATAGGGGATGCCTATAATGAGGCCAAGCAGATGGTCATGTTCAAGGTCCAGGTCTCTATTAGCAAGAAGTTAAGCAAATAGAGATGGGGGTTAGGTAGGAAGAAAGGATAGAATGCATATATATATTACTTGATCCCAGCAAAGTGATAAATTGAAACAAAATGTTGAGGAAAGGTCTAATTCATTTAAACCAAAGGAGTTACAGTCATACATTCACATACACAACAAAGCTCATCCGATTAATCACGAGAATTATCATCAAACACTTATGCATGGCGGTTCGGACAATTATATCCGCATAGACTAGTTTATTGACTTAAAGAAGCGCAAATGCACGTTCTTAATAAACAACTTAGACATGAATGATTTCTGCGACAAGGCCATACTTCATAGGTAGCTTAGGCATAATCCGGGACTCTTGGTCTGGCTGTGTATGGGGCAGTGACCATGTTTTTTTTTTTTTTTACAAAAAATATAAAATCATCTAAATCAGTTAAACACTCAATCATATTCATGATGTACAACTGGGCATAGGACAAAGATGCTACAAACTGTTATGGAGACCTATTATGACAGAAACAACAGAACAGATGGACAAAATGACCACATAATCAACTGGTGACACAATCTTAAGCCCACAAAGTAATCTCTATGCTTATGTATTGGACATGATATACTCATACAAGGAGATATGGCATAGTCCATCCAACAAATATACTGGACTACAAAGCGGATAAGTAGTGCGAAATGCCACTTCCCGTTAAACAGACCCCGTTATATTAATGGACTCGCATTATCCCGACCCGAACCTACCACGACATCACCAATAACCAGGATATACCACTACCGCACCGATTATTAAAGCGATTATTTGAACCGTATATCATGGCTTATTATACTAATTACAAAGCTATGTTGATGACTTTAAAGATAGTGATCTGTTTAGACACACATTAACAATGCAGTGTTAACAAGTATAGTCAAAGTGCATGGACAGAAAACACGTAAGTTTGCATAAAGAATTGAAATTTGAGAGGAAGATGGGTTTACCTTCTCGGACAATGACCGAGGCGTGTTTCGACTCGTCGATTCATTCGGAGTATTTTTATGCTATGCGATTAAAAGGAAAGAGCCTGAGGATTTTACGGCCTTGTTGGTGAGTGTAAAGCAGAGGTTCTCCTTCCGGTTTTCCATGATTTTAAAGTAATGAGACACAGGTCTTTATCCCTTGTTTTAAAAGCAGAACCCGCAATTTCTATTGGCTTTTAAAGTAGTAAAATCGGGTTTTGTTCTTGGTTTATGAAAGCAGAGAATCGACAATGGATGGCGAATATTGGTTCTCCTCTTTAAAAATGAAAGGTTCGATCCAAAGTAAAAATGTGAGTTTTGTTCTTGGCTTTGGACCGAATTTCTAACCCTGCACAACCCCAAATGGGTTGTATTTATAACCAAAAATTGAAAAGCTTCAACGGTTCGAATTAAATTTGAATTCAAAAGAAAAATGAAAGTAGCGGTTTCTCTGTGTATTTGAAAGGTGAAAGTCTGAAATTTACCTTTTGAACGATTTGAAAGAGAAGGAGCGTTGGGGTTGGGTTCACGTCTTTGCCCGTGTCTTGAAGGTTTGTCTGCTGCGCGATTTGCGGTCGATTCAACTTGGGGTGAGCTTATTGAAGCTCTGCGGTTACGACAAAGGGTAAAGGGACGAAGCGATGGAAGGTGGCGGAATGATGGCGTTGATGGTGTTTATCCGGTAGTCCATTGGGTAGTCGGCGAAAGGACCGATAGTTTTTAGGGGTGTTCTGGTTTGATTTGGGTTTGCTGGTTGTGAAGGGATTGTTTGGTTTAATTGATTTAGTTTGGGTTGAATAAATGAGGTTTGGGGCGGGTCATAAGAGAATTGGGGCTGCGAGTTGGGCTCAGGGAAAGGTATAGGGGCCTGGGGAGTTGGCTGGGTAGTTATTAGGTGGGTTGGGTAGTTATTTAGGGAATGAGAATTGGGTAGAAAATAGGTGTTCTATTGTTGGGAGATTAATAGATAATTAGTCCAAATTTCTTCAATTAATTAAAATATGCTTCCTTCAACTTAATTAATTTAAAAATGCACACGCATAAAACACGATACAAAAGATTTAATACATGTGTTTAAACTTTGAATATAATATTCATAAAAAATGATTAATTTAGTAATTGAAGAACATATTAAGAGAAAATCGATCATCAATACTGGCGACGAGATATTAAAATTGTTTTGCTTATATTTTAATTATAAAAAATGCAATACTCGATATTTGTAAAATTATGCGATAATTAATGAAGAATATTAAAACTACTTATTTTTTGACGATTTTCAAGACTGAGAAGCATAGTAAAATTAATTGGAGATAAAAAGGACGATCTAAATGAAATGTTCAGTAAAGATGAGACAAAATTGGGTGTCAACATCTTGTCCCTCTTTGTATGGAGATGATGGAAGAATCTTCGGACAAAGACGTTGACTTAAAGCCAATTTTGTCTCGATCCTTAGAATTTAAAAATGTTGGGCGATTAAGACGAGGCTGACACAAAATTCAAAATTTTGTCGATGTCGAGTTATGGCGATCTTTGAGCTACCATGGTAAAACACCGGCGGGTGACGCAGACTAATTTGTCGATGTCGAGTTATGGCGACCTTTGGGTTCTTTGTGATGCTAAAAAATTAAAGCAGGGCGGATGCTGATTCAAAATTTGTCCCAGTGTCGAATTATGATGACACTGGGTTCTGTGACGCTAGAAAATTAAAACCAAAGAGGGAGTAGATTTAAAATTTGTCCCAGTGTCGAATTATGATGACACTGGGGTCATTGGCGTTGCAGGATGCTGGAGGAGAGCGGATCGACGTTCGAGGTACAAATTGCTTCGGTTCGCCGTAAGAGGTAGTTCCACGTTGTGCTCCTGTTCCTGTATGCTAAGACTTAAACAAACGGTTAGTGCATAACTGTTAAGGCAAATAATGATGCAAAATTTTAAAAGCAATGTAACTGTGAGTAGAAAATGTTATCCTGCAAAAATGTGATGCATGTTGTGTGGATGCGGACGTGTTGCGAATGCGGATATGTTGTCCTTACTCCAACTGCCCCTGTAGACTAAAGCTCAAGAAAGAGTTAGTGCATAACTGCTAAGACAGAGTAATAAAACATGAACAAGAATGCAATTTTTAGAGTAGAGAAAGTGTCCTTGCGTAGAGGTGATATACTCGTAGCGTCGTTTCGGACTTGGCGTCGTTTTCGGACTTGGCGTCGTTTTTGGACGTGGCGTCGTTTTCGGACTTGGTGTCGTTTTCGGACATGGCGTCGTTTTCGGACTTGGCGTCATTTTCGGACTTGGCGTCGTTTTCGGATTTGGCGTCATTTTCGGACGTGGCGTCGTTTTCGGACGTGGCGTCGTTTTCGGACTTGGCGTCGTTTCAGACGTGGCGTCGTTTTCGTACTTGGTGTCGTTTTCGGACATGGCGTCGTTTTCGGACTTGGCGTCGTTTCAGACGTGGCGTCGTTTTCAGACTTGGCGTCGTTTCAGACGTGGCGTCGTTTTCGGACTTGGTGTCGTTTTCGGACATGGTGTCGTTTTCGGACTTGGCGTCGTTTCAGACGTGGCGTCGTTTTCAGACTTGGCGTCGTTTCAGACGTGGCGTCGTTTTCGGACTTGGTGTCGTTTTCGGACATGGTGTCGTTTTCGGACTTGGCGTCGTTTCAGACGTGGCGTCGTTTGAACTTGGCGTCGTTTGACGTGGCGTCGTTTGACTTGGTATGCGTTTTGGACATGGTGTCGTTTTGGACTTGGCGTCGTTTGAGCGTGGCGTCGTTTGAACTTGGCGTCGTTTGACGTGGCGTCGTTTTGGACTTGGCGTCGTTTGAGCGTGGCGTCGTTTCCGGACTTCGTGTCGTTTGGACATGGTGCCGTTTTGGACTTAGCGTCGTTTGAGCGTGGCGTCGTTTTCAGACTTGGCGTCGTTTCAGACGTGGCGTCATTTTCGGACTTGGTGTCGTTTTCGGACCTGGCGTCGTTTTCGGCCTTGGCGGCGTTTCAGACGTGGCGTCGTTTTGAACTTGGCGTCGTTTGAGCGTGGCGTCGTTTTGGACTTGGCGTCGTTTGACGTGGCGTCGTTCGGACTTGGTGTCGTTTTGGACGTGGCGTCGTTTGGACGTGGCGTCGTTTTGGACTTGTTATGCGATGCTCGTAGAATGAATGCTCCTGCAAGCTAAGATTAAAGCAAACGGTTGGTGCATAACTGTTAAGGCAAAATGATGATGCATAATTTTAAAAGCAATGTAACTGTGAGTAGGAAATGTTATCTTGCAAAAAAATGTGATGATAGCGTCGTCTTATGGCGTATTGTGATGAAGATGACACGGTGCTCGGGTGCAATAAGATGGCGTGTGCGTGGGCGAGATCTGAGGTCGTCGTTGCGTAGACGAAATAAGATTGTGTCGAGTGGGCCGCGATATATGGGTCGTCGTTGTTTAGGCGAAATATAGATAAGGCCGTTGCGTAGGCGAAAATAAGATGGCGTTGTTGATAGGCGTAATTGAGCTAACGTCGTTGTGCGGCCATAATAAGAAGGCGTCGTTGATAGGCGGAATAAGAGGGCGTCATTATGTGGGCGTAATAAGATGAACTTCGTTGAATAGGCGTAATAAGAGAAAGCGGTTGTATGGGCCTTGATAAGATGAACATCGTTGAATAGGCGTAATAAAGGATGTCATTGATAGCGTAATAGGAGGGCGTCGTTGTGTGGGCGTAATAAGAAATAACGTCGTTGGATAGGCGTGTCGGATGGCGTCGTTGTGTGGGCGTAATAAGATGAGCGTCGTTGAATAGGCGTAATAAATGATGTCATTGATAGGCGAAAATAGGAGGGCGTTGTGTGGACGTAATAAGATGAACGTCGTTGAATAGACGTAATAAAGGATGTCATTGATAGCTGTTCCTGTAGAATAAATGCTCCTGCAAGCTAAGCTTGAGAAAAATTAGTGTATACCTGTTTAAACGAAATGATAAATATATATGAGAGGTGTAATTCCATGGGTGGGATGTCGTCCCAGATATGTCAGATGATGTGAATGCTGAGATGTTGTTGTAATGCATTTTGTGAACCATATGGATTGTCATGATGTCTTCGTTGTGCGTTTGTGCACTGCATGACCTGTAATTTGACTCTAGGTTCGGTGATCGCTAGACTTTGTTGCGGGATTTGATTGTTGATGTATATGCACGCTTCTGCTAATATGAAGAAACTGCGCTCAAAGAAAATTTGTGAGTTTGAGGGGGGGTGGTTGATTCGCATTGACTTTGTAGTTTTGACTCTTGATGCTCGGACGTCTGCCTTGCCTGGACTCATAACCCTGCACAGTTTCTACCTTGTCGATTTGAATATGAAAAAGGGTGTTTGGCCTTAAAGTGAGTCTCGATGGAGTTGCTTGTATGTTAAGTGTATTCTCGTTGTTTTCAAAATAAGGAAGGTTTCCTAATGGTGTGACCAAGCGATTTAGGCGCCACGTATCCCACGGGGAATCAGTCATGGCGTAGTTCATTACAAGCGAAATTGGGTAAAATTCTAAAGGTGGGGCCAGAGGCCGATATGGCGCCTGCGTATCATGAGGAATCAGGTCGAACGTAGTTCCAAATGGCGAGGTGTTGATCATTGGTGTTTCTCCCTTCTAATGCCTCAGCATCCTCTACGGGGACGAGTCCTAAGTTGTTTCGTTCCGGTGCCTCTGGATTAGTCATTTATGACTGTGCTTCTACCAGTCAACGCGAATCAACCTTTTGGGGATAAGCTAGGCAAAAATAATCCTTCAACAAATGAAGCAAACCAAGTTAGTATAATATGCAAAAAAGTTGCAGGCAATATATACTAATAAGCAAATTGCAAATCAAGTGTGTGTTCTAACATGTTTGGGACCTCTTTATGCCAGAGGTAAGCCTAAACGTCACTTATGCGAGATTATGACGGATTTGTCCAAGTCGTCCAACTGTAATGCTTTTTGTTGGAAATGGCGACCAAATGACGGTGCACTTTTTCCAATTCGGCATGTCATGTTTTAGGCTAGGATTTGTCTATCATTGTCACGCTACACACAGTATGCTAATGGTCGTTGGGTCGAGAAACCCGTCGACAAGTTTGGTGTTTTTCTAATTGTGGCGTCGATACGCGGATCAACCACAAGGTTTATCGTCGTGACTTAATATAAAAGGTGGTATAGCTCTATCTTAAGTTTTCTAAGATTTGGCTTACTAGGCCTTGAGTTCAGGCGGACAACTCGAGTGAGAAGGCTACGCGGCTGATCAGACGGACCGATCTAACTCCGCGCAAGCGCCAACTCTCCTAAATTTTGGGTATTTTTGAAAGAAATTTGCGGGTGCGCGAAGCACACCAACGCGTGTAGTGTGTGACAATGTGAATTTTCCAGAATGGAAGAAATATGAGCGGAATGTCAATTTAAGAAAAGCGGTAACAAATAGCAGTTAAGACAATATGCAAATATTTATATGTAAAGTAGAATAATTTAGACAAAACAATAAAAGCAAATAAGTGTAAAACATAAAGGGAGCAATTTAAGCAAAAATAAAGAAAATAAAGCACAATAAATTAACATATGTTTGTTGTGGTTAAGAACCTAAAGTCCCCAGCGGAGTCGCCATGCTGTAACGCCCCATTTTCAACCGGAGTCGGAAACGGGATTACTGCTACATGGTTGGATTCCTAAAATGCTATTTAAAGGAGTCGCCACCTAATTATTATAGTGAATTAGGACACTGAAAATGTAGCATAAAATACTACAAATGATCTCCATTTTAAAGGTCTGCGAAAGCTATGTGAGATTCTAGGTAAGGATTCTTTATTATCCTAAAGGGAAGGGGTTAGGCACCCTCTATGATCCGCTAACTTGCGGTTATCCGTTCAAACTTAGGTTTAATATTATTGTGCTAACATGTAATCTTTTATAAATGTTGAATAAAAGACGTTGCAAGTTTTTTAATAACAAAAGACGCATTCTTGACAACATAAAAGAGTTGTAAGATTTATAAAAATACATGTATAGGTAAAAATATGCATTTATTTTATTTGTAAAATACTTGTGTTTTGGCAATTGAAAGTAAAGGGAAAACAATTTTATTTATAATACCAAGAGATGATTTTTTTGTGAAAGTTTATTTTTAGCAAATTAGGTAAAAGTAAAACCTTATTTTTTATGGTTAATCATGCAAATAAAAAGGTGACCAAATTGTTTTGAAAGCTTAGACATGTATAACGAGCCTAAAATAATCTAGCGTTGGGTTTCCGATTTTAGAACTACCCCCTTTTTTGTTGTTAATCTAGGCCTAACTATTCTAAGCATTTCAATAATTATACAATGTTACAAAATTAAAATACAAATAATAAAACGATGGAATTTAAAGAGTTTAAGAGAAGTGACTAGGACGGATGAAGATATCATCCATACTATTTGTTTAGAAGTCACAGTAGGAGGATGCAAGGAATGCGAACATGGATGTGGTGAGTCTCGTAGCGAGACTCTTGTTGCTCCCCAATGCATTTCATGTAAATAAAAGGAAGAAAGAAAGACAAAAGATTAGTATATATTCCAAACTTTATCAACAGCAAACAAACGTAGATAATAAATTTAAACATGTATGTCACTTTATTTTTTACTGTTCACGGACAAGTAGCAAATGTACGCGGGGTTAAAAAAAAAGAAGAAAGGCAAAACAGGCCCGAAACAACATCGGTCCAATTTCAATATTAAACACATATGCAAGTCCCATTTCGGAGGCGGACGAAATGATATGTAAAGGATATTCGTGATATACACTTAGACATACATAAGAGCCAATATATATAATTATTTACAATATATATGATATATTTGGGAATGTACAAGAGTCTACAACCTTAATACGCACCTAAAAAATATCTAAATTTCTACATATAATTCATTGAGGTACATCTCATTATACAACAGTTCCTATAGATTTCTTAGGAAGGGTAGGTTTACATCCATTCACCATACAACAAGATGAAATCTTGGGTTAGGAAATAAACCTGAGTCATTCTATCGTCTTATAGCAAAACAATGAGCTAAAATTAACCATGATGAAATAGTAAAATGCCAAACACATACAAATAGGGGATGCCTATAATGAGGCCAAGCAGATGGTCATGTTCAAGGTCCAGGTCTCTATTAGCAAGAAGTTAAGCAAATAGAGATGGGGGTTAGGTAGGAAGAAAGGATAGAATGCATATATATATTACTTGATCCCAGCAAAGTGATAAATTGAAACAAAATGTTGAGGAAAGGTCTAATTCATTTAAACCAAAGGAGTTACAGTCATACATTCACATACACAAGCTCATCGATTAATGCAAGAATTATCATCAACACTTGCATGAGCGATTCGGACAATTATATCCGCATACACTAGTTTATTGACTTAAGAAAGCGCAAATGCGTTCTTAATAAACAACTTAGACATGAATGATTTCTGCGACAAGGCCATACTTCATGGTAGCTTAGGCATAATCGGGACTCTTGATCCGTGTGTATGGGCGATGACCATGTTTTTTTTTACAAAAATATAAAATCATCTAAATCGATTAAACACTCAATCATATTCATGATGTACAATGGGCATAGGACAAAGATGCTACAAATCATATGGAGACCTATTATGACGAAAGCAATGAGCAGATGGACAAAATGACCACATAATCAGCGGTGACACAATCTTAAGCCCACAAAGTAATCTACATGCTTATGTATTGGACATGATATACTCATCTGAGGAGATATGGCATAGTCCATCCAACAAATATCTTGGACTACAAAGAAGCGGATAAGTGATGCGAAATGACACTTCGATTAAAGCGTAACAGTTATATTAATGTAATCGCATTATCGAAACCACGAACCTAACACGACATAACCAATAAGCAGGATATACCACTACCCGCTCGATCTATTAAAGCGATTATTTGAACCATATATCATGGCTTATTATACTAATTACAAAGCTATGTTGATGACTTTAAAGATAGTGATCTGTTTAGACATTAACAAATGCAGTGTTAACAAGTATAGTCAAAGTGCATGGACAGAAAACACGTAAGTTTGCATAAAGAATTGAAATTTCGAGAGGAAGATGGGTTTACCTTCTCAGGACGTGACAGGCGTGTTTCGACTCGTCGATTCCATTCGGAGGTATTTTTATGCTATGCGATTAAAAGGGAAAGAGCCTGAGGATTTTACGGCCTTGTTGGATGAGTGTAAAGCAGAGGTTCTCCTTCGGTTTTCCCATGATTTTAAAGTAATGAGACACAGGTCTTTATCCACTTGTTTTAAAGCAGAACCCGAATTTCTATTGGCTTTTAAAGTAGTAAAATCGAGTTTTTGTTCTTGGTTTATGAAAGCAGAGAATCGACAATGGATGAATCAATATTGGTTCTCCTCTTTAAAAAATGAAAGGTTCGATCCAAAGTAAAAATGTGAGTTTTGTTCTTGGCTTTCGGACCTGCATTTCTAACCCGCACACAACCCCAAATGGGTTGTATTTATAACCAAAAATTGAAAGCTTGATTCGAATTGAAATTTGAATTCAAAAGAAAAATGAAAGTAGCGGTTTCTCTGTGGTGAAAGGTGAAGAGTGAAATTTACCTTTTTGAGCGATTTGAAAGAAGAAGCCGTTGGGGTTGGGTTCACGTCTTTGCCCATGGTCTTGAAGGTTTGTCACTGCTGGCGATTTGCGGTCGATTCAACTTGGGGTGAGCTTATTGAAGCTCTGCGGTTACGACAAAAGGGTAAAGGGACGGCGATGGAGGTGGCGGGTATGATGGCGTTGATGGTGTTTATCCGGTAGTCCATTGGGTAGTCGGCGAAAGGGCCGATAGTTTTAGGGTGTTACGTTTGATTTGGGTTTCTTTGGTTGTGAAGGATTGTTTGGTTTAATTGATTTAGTTTGGGTTGAATAAATGAGGTTTGGGCGGGTCATAAGAGAATGGGGCTGCGAGTTGGGCTCAGGGAAAGGTATAGGGGCCTGGGGAGTTGGCTGGGTAGTTATTAGGTGGGTTGGGTAGTTATTTAGGGAATGAGAATTGGGTAGAAAATAGGTGTTCTATTGTTGGGAGATTAATAGATAATTAGTCCAAATTTCTTCAATTAATTAAAATATGCTTCCTTCAACTTAATTAATTTAAAAATGCACACGCATAAAACACGATACAAAAGATTTAATACATGTGTTTAAACTTTGAATATAATATTCATAAAAAATGATTAATTTAGTAATTGAAGAACATATTAAGAGAAAATCGATCATCAATACTGGCGACGAGATATTAAAATTGTTTTGCTTATATTTTAATTATAAAAAATGCAATACTCGATATTTGTAAAATTATGCGATAATTAATGAAGAATATTAAAACTACTTATTTTTTGACGATTTTCAAGACTGAGAAGCATAGTAAAATTAATTGGAGATAAAAAGGACGATCTAAATGAAATGTTCAGTAAAGATGAGACAAAATTGGGTGTCAACAGTTAACACTCCCTAACAAGGTGTCTCTGTATCCAAGGAGTTCGAACTCAGATATCTGATTAAGGATCAAGAAGTACTTACCACTTCACTACAATCTAAGACCTACTCGGTGCCTTATGCTTCTCTCACTTCATCTTTTGTCATTTCTATATCCATTCTTCCGAGGATTAATCATTAAAGGATATAAAGTTAGATTTAGAATGTGAAAATTAAGAGTTCTTTTTTATAGCAATTTTAAATTAATATATTATAATATTTAGTTTAGATTTAAATATTTAATTAATTTTTAATATAAATATTAATATTGAATTTAAATAATATCATAGATTACGTGTAGATCTTTTTTTTTTGTCTTGGGTCCTCTTCCAGCATCTCCGTTGAACCAAACCATATACAATGGAATACATTTTTAAACAAATATAAACATAGTGTTATTAGTGTTAAGCGATTGTCGAAATATTTGACATAGCCTTGACCAGTGGTACAGCAGCGCGCCCGAATTTCCATAATTCGAATTTTACATATTTTGTATATTGTATATTTGATAGACTTAGTTTTTGTACCATAATTAGATTATTCTATTACCTTAATTGTATAGAATAAGGATTTAGATGTAAAGTAGGAATATGATTCTGCTATTGTAACTTGTATATATATGTCTTCAATCAATAAGAATAATAAATGAATTATTTCTTTCATGGTATCAGAGCGTCTAGTTCTCTTTACCTTGTTTCCGCTCCTCAAAATTTCTTCTCTATTTTCGGATTTTTGACCTCAAAGTCTCGATTTTTTGTTCTTCCCTTTTACAAAAACCGAGTATCTTCTCTTTCAAAATTCTCCCTCACAAACTCTCTTCTCCGAATCTTGTTATTCGATTCCCTATGGCTGATAAGAACAATTTTTCATCCTGCCCTCACAGTTTCTAACATGAAGAGCGTCATCCCTGTCGTTCTTGACCTAAAAACGTCCAATATGGGATGTTGGCGAAATTATTTAAGATTCATGCTTTGGCACACAAAGTCTTCCACCAGACCACTACATCATTCCAACTCCTCCAAATGAGGGTGATGCGGCGTCTACTTCTACGACGGTTGTGTCCACTAAAGAAGCAAATCCAGAATTATGGGTCATGTTTTATGCCAAGGTCCTTCAGTGGATTTAAGCCACTATCTCCTTGGATCTTTTACAGGCGATTATGGAACCCAATTTCACGACTATGGCATCGTGGGATCGATTGCGAGACATATTCAAAGATAACAATCATTCTCGAATTGTTATCCTTGAGCAGGAATTCTCCCAGGTGACTATGGCGAGTTTTTCCAACGTTTCTTCTTATTGCAAACGCCTCAAGGACTTGGCATACCAACTCAGCAACGTGGGTTCTCATGTTTCTCAAAGTCGTCTAGTTCTTCAGATGGTTGCAGGCCTGTCAAATGCCTATAGCGTCGTTGCTTCGGTAATTCGTCAGAGTAACCCCTGTCAGGATATTATCAAGCCCGTTCCATACTTATTTTGGAAGAAGTCGGATTTGCTAAGAAAGTGGCGATTGGGGCAAGCCTTGTCGTCATGATGACTGCTTCAAAAAATTTCCCTTCCAATCCAGCCAACGTGACCTAAAATCACACCAATGGATGTGGTAAGAAGGGACAAAATCGGAAGAATAATGGCAAGAATCATGGCGGCAACAACGGAGGCAACCGTCACCAGCAATAATAGTTCTGGAGCCCACAGGGCCCCCCTGGACAGTGGCAGTGGGTCCCAGCGCCTCACAACGCCGCGACCCAGCATTACTGATGCCGGCGCCTCAATATCGATCGATGCGCCGCTGCGGCCGAACCTTCCCGGTCGGACTCCGGGGTTCGGACTATCATGGGCGGCAGCAATGATTCGGTATACTTGGGTCGCGCCCCCATCAGGCCCACCACACAGTGGACCCCACTCAGACCGACATTGAAGCAGCGATGCACACACTCGGCATGACTCAACCAGACCCTAATTGGTACATGGACACCGACGCCACTACCCACATGACATCCGACCAAGGTACTCTATCGTCTTATTCCAATTGGAGTCCTAATCGTGGTATAACTGTTGGTAATGGCAATTCTGTTCCAATTAAGGATTATAGTCATAAAACGTTGCCCCCTCCTCATCCCCCACTTGTCCTAAAACATACCCTTCATGCCCTAAAATTAATTAAGAATTTGGTGTCTGTCCGTAAATTCACCACTGATAATTGGGTTTCTATTAATTTTGATCCATTTGGATTTTCTGTAAAGGATTTCAAGACGGGGAGTCATCTCACAAGGTGTGACAGTAGGGGGATCTTTATTCAATCATACCGAGTCTCAGCATCTCGCGTCAAGCTATGACATCCACTTTTGTAGCTCTTGCTCTTCCCTTGTGGCATGCTCGTCTAGGTCATCCGAGATCGTCTATTTTATCTTCTTTTGATAGACATAAGTTTATTTTTTGTAAGGGTACGCGTAGTACTCCACTTTGTCAATCGTGTTCTTTGGGAAAATTATTAAATTACCATTTGTAGCTTCGAATTCTAATACTTCAATGTCATTTGAAATTAATCATAGTGATTTATGGTCATCTCCGATTTTCAGTTCTATGGGTCATCGTTATTATGTTTTATTCTTAGATGACTATTCTAAATATTTATGGACGTTTCCAAATGTGAAAAAATCTCAAGTTTTTTCCATTTTCATAAAATTTAGAGCTTTCATAAGAACACATTTTGAACGGAAAATAAAAAACATCCAATGTGATAATGACAAAGAGTATGACAATGAGGAATTTAGGGAGTTCTGGGCTCAAATGAGATAAATTTTCATTTTTCTTGTCCTCATACGTCTTCGCAAAATGGGAAAGCTGAGCGAAAAATTCGTACCATTAATAATATTGTTCGCACTTTATTAGTTCATTCTTTCGTTCCTCCATTATTTTGGCATCATGCGCTACAAATGGCTATCAATCTACTAAATATTCTTCCCTCTAAAGGGTTGACATATTCATCCCCTCTCAAAGTGTTATACAATAAGACTCCGTCATATTCTCATCTTAGGATTTTCGGATGCTTATGCTATCCACTGTTTCCATCCACTACGATCAACAAACTTCAGATACATTCTACTCCTTGTGTGTTTTTGGGTTTTCGTCAAACCATCGTGGTTACAAATGCTTTGATTTATCCTCTAAACGAATCATCATTAGTCGTCATGTTCTCTTTGATGAATCTCAATTTCCCTTTTCTAAAGTAGAAAAACTCGTGCCTAGTTCTTATGATTTTTTGGATGAGGATGTCTCCCCCTATGTTCTCCATCATTTTTCAGATTTGTCCGAAAAAATACCGTCAAGACTGCGACCACTGCAGGCGCACAAAACTCCTGCGAGTCGGTAGCGACCTTCGAAACTCTGCGGACTCTTCCAAATATGATGCCGACGGTAATTCCCGAAATTTCTCAAAATTCACCCAATCTAGCCCAGAGTATGGTGTAGTCACTCGCAGTCTACAGGGTATTTTAAACCTAAAAGACATTTTAATTTTACTTGTAATGTTCTTAAATCCCCATTACCCCGTTGTTACACCTCGTAAGTTAAGACAAAGATTTAGAACGTCATTAAGAATTAAGATTCGAATTTTGGAATTTAAGTATATTTCTACATGCTAATACGGAATAATTTCGGTTACAACGAGCGTGTCAAGGGGAATTTAAAATGATTGTTGTATATTCCCGTTATGGATTTATACCGTATTATATATGTTACGACAAAGAGAATACGAGGTGGTATGAAACTTTTAAGATTTGACAGAAATGGGGCATAAGATTAATTAAGGGTAAGAAGGGGACTAAATTGCAATAAAAGAAGTACAATTTTCAGATTTTAAAAATCAACTTAAAACTAAGAAAAATCCTTCCTCTTCACACTTCAACACCATTTCTTCTCTTATTTCTCTTCACCATAGCCAAATATCTCCTCTTCCTCTTAGCCAATTTGAAGACAACAATTTTCTCTTCCTAGATTACAATCATTCTACAAATTAAAAGCCAAATATTGCACCAAAACAGTGGGGAAAACGTCCAACTACTGGCCGATTTTAGGCTGAGGATTTCAAAAAAAATTTAGACAAATTCTTGGAGGAAAAACATAAGGAATGATGGAGTTACCTTGTGGGATTCATGCATGTCAATTTGGAGTTGGAAAAGGTGGAAAATTGGGGTCCAATTCGATGGAACAACTTCTTTGAAAATTAGGAATTTGTTTTGGAAATTTTTGAGGTAAAAAAATTCTTCCTTTCAGTTGAATAATTAGAGTGCATGTTGTTATAATTAAGGAAATTGAATTTGTGTTAAGGGGAAATTTGAAATAAGACAATGCAGGTGTTGTTGGAGTGGTGATTACCGATTTTGAGATGTATTTTGTAAACCTTGGCTTCAATTGTTGTGTTGCTATCTTGTTACTAATTACATGTTGAGAATTAAAGGAAACCTTGATACTTAAAAGTTGTAGATTGACTATATGGAAGTATTGAAAGGTAAATTATATTCTAGGGAATTAAGAGAAGAGTTTTTGGAATTAAAGTGTTGTTTCACATTCTTGAATTCGCAATGTTGCCTAAAGATTGGATTGCGTCCATTAACTATTTTAACGTAACTAAATGATTGAATAAACATGATAAATAGGTGTATTAATCACCTTGATTGTTGAAGTTGGAGTCTTTCATGAATATAAAGAGAAAGGAGGTCGTATGTTAACGTATATAAAGTATATTGGGCCTAATTTGATTATATCTTGGAATGATGTTGGTTTGAATTGGATTGTTGGTTTGATTGAATTGTAGTTGGAGTCGAATTGTTGGTTGATTTGGATTATTGGAAAATTGTGGATCTGTAGCATAAACAAAGGAAATCTTGCCCAATTTTTGTAGAAATAAGGAGCCTTTAAGCATATAACTTACGTTATGAATCATAGAATTGTGGCGTGTTGTTCCTTATCATAGGTTGAAGTACTAGGCGAGAATACCTTAATACCAAGTGATTAGTTCGCCTAAGAGGTATGTGAGACCTTTCCTTCTTTCTTTTGGCATGATTTTTAGGAAAATGCAGCGGGCGTGCTTAACTCCTGCAGTTCGATTTTAAAAATGATTATTTACTAATGATTATGATTCAGTAACAGAGTTTATGGTAGTAATTTTATTGAGAGTCACATAATGATTTTAGCTGCATACAGTTGCTCATGATATCTACTCGTGCTAAGTGTTATTATTTCACTCCACTGAGTCCCGGGCCAGATCATGTTCGTGCACAGCCATGCATCATTCATCGAGTCTCTCACTAGAGGGCCGAGACACGTTATATATATACAGATTACATCGAGTCCTCGCCCAGAAGTAGAGACATGTTACTGCAGAATCTGATTCCATCGACTCCCTCCATAGAGGTCCGATACATGTTATACAGTTTTATATACAGATATGAGCACGATGTTTTATGATTCAGTACACATGATATGATTTTCAGACATGATTCTCAGTTTTATGAAAGTTTGATGACTCTCTGTTTTACTTGCATACGATTGTTATTCGATTTCTGATATTTTATGTTTACATACTCGAGACATTATCTCGTCACCAGCCCCTTCCTGAGCTGCGTTAAATGCCGCGAGTTCAGTGTTGAATAGGTGACCCTCCGTCTAGGATTTACATGCACGGTTGGAAGCTCCGCTTGTTCGGAGCGGCTATTTTTGGTACAGACCTTTATTTTTCAGACTTATGCATATTTTGGGCACGACGGGGTCCTGTCCCGTCATATGTCAGTATTACTCTCTTAGAGGTCTGTAGACAGTTGTGAGTTGGATGTTCGTACCTTGTTTTGGGTTTTTGATGTCGTTATCTAGTAGCAGCCTTGCCGGCTTGCGTATTTTGATTTATGCCTTTGTGCGCGTGATGTGGTTGGTGGCGGCTGGTCAGCCTATTATGATTGTTGCTTTGTTATTATTTTGGCGACGCGCCGGCTCGCGTTTTAGGGATATGTTGTGAAAGCGGCGTTGTCTTTGCGAAATTTATGTATGAACATCGTATTAAATGGATTAAGAGTGGCAGTCGATGTGGCGTCGATTAGGACGTTAATCGCGGCCCGTCGGGTCGGGTCGTGACACCCGTAATCATGTGTCTGCCTTAAATGACCCTAATTGGAAAATTGTCATATCGAAGAATATAATGCTCTTATTGATAATAAGACGTGAGAGTTGGTACCCCATCCATCTGGTGTTAATATTATTCGGTCTATGTAGATTTTTGTTCATAAGAAAAATTCTGATGGTTCATTTGCAAGGCATAAGGCTAGACTTGTAGGTGATGGTAAGACTCAGTAGGTTGGTGTGGATTGTGGTGAGACCTTTAGCCCGGTGGTCAAGCCGGCTACTATTCAGACCGTGCTCAGCTTGGCTCTTTCAAAATCATGGACCATTCATCAACTAGATGTGAATAATGCTTTCCTACATGGTGATCTTCAGGTGACAGTGTATATGCATCAGCCTTTGGGGTTTAGGGATACTAGATATCCTAATCACGTATGTCTATTGAAGAAGTCCTTGTATGGGCTTAAGCAGTCTCCACGAGCTTGGTATAAGAGGTTTGCTTATTTTGTTTCAACTATGGACTTTTCTCACATCAGGTCTGATAATTCATTGTTCATATATCGCTGAGGATCTTCCATGGCTTATATACTATTATATGTTGATGATATTATCATGACTGCCTCTTCTGATGCTTTGTGCAAGTCTATTATAACAATGCTCGGTTCTGAGTTTGCCATGAAGGACTTGGGCCCATTGAGTTACTTTCTGGGGATTGTTGTAACTCGTCATGCAGCTGGATTGTTCTTGTCACAAAGAAAGTTTGCAGCAGAGATCATTGAGAGGGCTGAGATGTCATCCTGTAAGTCCACTTCTACTCCAGTTGATACTAAACCCAAGTTGGATCTTTGCGGTGACTCTCACTATGAGGATCAGGCCATTATCGTAGTCTTGCAAGTGCTCTTCAGTATCTGACGTTCACGCGGCCTGATATTACATATGTCGTACAACAGATGTGTTTGTTTATGCATGCATCTCAGAGTCGAACATATGAATGCGCTCAAACGCATTCTTAGGTACATTCAGAAAACAATTGAGTAGGGAATATTTCTTTCAATTAGTCAACACCAACTCAACCTACATGTTCCTAAGTTCCTCCTAGATTTATTCCACGCATTTCATTATTGGCAACTCACACACCCTTCGGGACTTGTTTCTTTTGGAGACTGTCATTTTTTTTTGATAGTCGAGGTTTTCAGGCTTGCGCCTGACTACTTCACTGGTATTACCCAGACGTCCTCGAGGTGATGACACCGGTCCTTCAACAACATCACCAATAAATTGTGGGATGTGCTCCAGTGGCTAATTTCTGAGAGTGTACAACTGATCAATGAGACAAGATCAAATTTTCCAACATGCAGAATTTCTTCGCTGCGAAAATTGAGCATGTGTCAAATGCAGGGCGCCTTATAGCGCCTGGCTTTCTGGCTATACCCAGAGGACGTGTCAGCCTTATTTTTTGTCAGTGTCTACACTTGCCAATCTCCAAATACCAAATGAAGTAAACAATATACATGTATTAAAAAATAACCACTTCATACGTTGGGGGAGAGCCAGCATTGGAGTCGCGGATTTGATAGAACTGTTAAATCTGTATTTATTTATAGGTATATATATATATATATATATATATATATTTAAAGGTAACTTATTTAAAATTGAGTAAGTAAAATAAATTATAATTCAAAACTCATAAATTAAAATTCTGAATGCCTCATAAAAGTCAGTAAAGACTAAAGACTAGTTGATACTAGATAATGATATCAAAGACTGCCCATTCTCTTTCTTCTCATAAATTCTTTTCCCACAAAAAAAGAAAGGCAAATAGAAACACAGCCTATAAACAAAGGCAGCAGAACGTCAGTGTAAAAGGCCAGCAAACTTCCTTTTCTCCCCGTTGATTACGCTTCTTCCATTGCTGCTGTGAGACTGCTAACCCCATTAAAAACCTCAATAATCCCCTCTTCCGCAATTGCCGCAACAATAAATTACAAGAGAAAATAAATGACTAGTTTCTCACTTTCTTGATCATATAAATACATAATTTCAATGATCTTCGGAATTTGCATTGTCATTCTTCAAAACTGAGCTTGACCCACGTCAAGATTTAGTTGAATATCATCTGGGTCGGGCTTTGTTTGCAGTGAAATGGGTCACTGACATTTTTGTCCACCATGGGTTGTGTGGCATCCAAGCAAAAAACCGTGTCCGTAACTCCTGCATTTGATCATTCCGGGGTACTCATCAGTGAATATGACGGGTCGGGTCGGGTCTGGAGTGGTGGGTTCGGGTTGGATTTTGATTTGAAGAAGGTGAATAAGAGAGGGGAATCGGGACTGAGTGGTGGGGGGAGCGAGTTGGATGAGTCGGGTCGGGTGAGTTCGAATGGGTGTGGTAGTGAGTCAGTTAGCTTTAGGTTGGGGAATTTGAAGAAATATGTGGAAGGTGAACAAGTGGCTGCTGGTTGGCCTGCTTGGCTTAGTGCTGTTGCAGGTGAAGCTATTCAAGGATGGGTGCCTCTCAGAGCTGAGTCTTTTGTAAAATTGGAAAAGGTTTGTTTGTTGCCAAAAGCATATACTAATATTTCTTTTCTATATAAATCTTTGTTTGTGCAGAAGTTTGTACTTATTAGTTGTCGTTACTAAGTTTTGTCCTGATATTACTGTGGCTTAGCTAGGGATGTCTCATATTGTATTTTGTCATTTGATTGTGATATTTCAGGTAACGTATAGCTACTACTTTGTAATTCTGACAAGTTCATTAGCTATATTAGATTCAGAAAAGCATAAAAAAAGGGGCACAAAGCTCCCGCTATGCGTGGTATCCGGGGAAGGGCAGATTGTACACAACCTTACGTTGCATTTCTTCACATCAGCCTTCTTCACTTACCTATATTAGATTCAGGAAACATGTTTGTCTTTATTGTCATAGGAAATTCATGAAAAAATAATTAATGTGAAGTCTGTGTTTTTCCTACTGAATTCTCTTAGTTGAATTATTTGTCTGTCTTTTCTTACTAATTGATGCATCATATATCTTTTTTTTTCTTTCCGGAAATAGGGCTTTCGGAGATGGCAGACAGAAAACTAGAATTAGGAAGAACAGATGAAAGATTTGTTCTTTAATGGGGTCTTTTTGTTGTTAATTGAAAGCATTGTCCCAAAATGGAAAAGGAATTGGGAGGTAGTAGTGTTTACTGCTAGCTTAATGAGAAAAGTCTAACCTTTTTGTATAGTTCTTTCAATTCAACTTAAAGCCGGAGAATTAATAAAGTTAGAGTTGTTAACTTGAAAATCGATTAAGTACTGTTTGGATTACAACGAATCAGTTTTGTTTGGCTCATTTAATCATCCAGATTCCAGCATACACGTGTCCGCAACAATCTACTAGGTCTCTAAGTTGTTAGTTCTCTTAAAGAATTCATGAACACTGTTGCATTGATATTTCAGCTGTTTAAAGTTGTATATTTAACTTAGATCACCGTTCCATAGTAGCTGATAGGTGAAGCATTTACCAGTTTTAAAAATTGTTTTTTTTACTAGTACCTGTTTTGGCGAAGTTTTAGAATCAAGACAAGAAGGCTGATGTGCTGGAATGTGAGACTTACTACAACTGTTATTAACATACATAAATATTAAATGATAGAAGCACCTTAAAACACCTGGAGAAATAAAACTGCATTTTTATTTGCTATGCACCAATTCAAGTTTGCTGCTCATCAGCTGACCAGGGTCATTATGCTTCTTCCTACTTGGTAGACTTTCTAACCATTTGTAATATTGTTATGCGACTTTAGGTTTTCTAACTTAATGAGTGTTTTTCCTATGTCATTTCACTGATCTAACAGATAGGTCAGGGTACATACAGCAGCGTATTCAGAGCAAGTGATTTAGAAAGTGGAAGGACAGTTGCCCTGAAGAAGGTGCGATTTGATAACTTCGAGCCAGAAAGTGTTAGGTTTATGGCACGAGAAATTATGCTCCTCCGCAGGCTTGATCACCCCAATATCATTAAATTAGAGGGTCTAATTACCTCCAGATTGTCTTGTAGCATGTATCTTGTGTTCGAGTATATGGAACATGATATTTCAGGACTCCTGTCTCGTCCAGAAGTTGAGTTCAGCGAATCACAGGTTTGCTAACTTTTCATAACATTATCTTGCAGCTTTGCCAACTGAATCTTTTCAATGAGCTCTTAATATTCGTGTTGGGCTAAAGATGAGCTGGCTCATTTTACAGATTAAATGCTACATGAAGCAATTGTTGTCGGGAATCGAGCATTGTCATTCTCGAGGTGTAATGCATCGGGACATCAAGGGTGCAAATCTTCTGGTAAACAATAACGGAATTTTGAAGGTTGCAGATTTTGGATTGGCGAACTTCTGTAACCTTGGACGGAAGCAACCACTAACCAGCCGAGTTGTCACTTTATGGTATCGTCCTCCAGAGCTTCTGTTGGGCTCCACAGAGTATGGAGCCTCGGTGGATCTTTGGAGTGTTGGATGCGTGTTTGGTGAACTACTTACTGGTAAACCTATTCTTCAGGGGAGAACTGAGGTACCTCCTTCAATGATTAGATCTCTTAGCACACTTTAAGTGGTCAAAATTAGCAATCTTGCTAAATAAGCTTGCAATTGATACTAAAATATCTTGCTCAAACTTCATGTTTAGGTTTCTAGGAAAACTGATTCATCACTAGACAATTTACCTGAATACGTCCAAGTATTTTGCTGCATGATTAATAGCTGAACAATCGTTCTTTTGTGCTGCAGGTTGAACAGCTGCATAAAATCTTTAAGCTCTGTGGAACTCCACCAGATGATTACTGGAAGAAATCTAAACTTCCTCATGCAACTTTATTTAAACCGCAGCATCCTTATGAGAGCTGTCTGTGGGACACCTTTAAAGATCTAACCAAAAGTGAAGTCTCACTCATAGAGACTCTTCTTTCTGTGGAGCCACCCAAACGTGGAACTTCTTCTTCTGCCCTTGCGTCTGAGGTATTGTTTTAATATCTCTTTTTTCCCCCTGTTTTCTGATATGGTAATGATAATTTCTCTATCTTATCATTGTGTCTTGATTCTTCAGTTTCTTTAAACCTGTAAGTGTTGTTTTATGGGTTGTTCTTCGCTTTTTCACTGATCAAGTAGTTCAAGTGCATTTTGATATCTTTCTCATGTTCTCTTCATCCAAGATTCATTTTGCATCTTTCTCATGTTCTCCTCCAACACTTAAAAATGTTAGTTTATCCTTTCTTTCCTTTGCTATCTTACTATTTATGTGCGTTGTTTTTTTTTCTGATAAGTTATTTATGTGTGTTAATTTAGCTAATAGTTAATGCATGTATCCTCCCTCTAGTGTAAAACCTTTTTTTTTCTTGCTTTTTTTCTCACTGGTGGGAGTTTCTTGATGAATGATTACAGAGAATAATCGTGCTTGTATCTTGTAAATTAATTAATTTTAAAAAATAATTCCATATTCCTGTGTCAAGACATGTAACTTTTTTGTGATAATTTCCTCTTCCACCTGTTTTATCTTACAAGTACATAAATTTCACAACTCTAATTCCGTAACTTTCGGATTCTATCTTTAGTACTTCAAGACGAAGCCTCATTCCTGTGATCCTTCGAGCCTGCCAAAGTATCCACCAAGCAAAGAGATTGATGCCAACCACTGTGAAGAAGCCAAAAGGTGAGAACCTGATTATATTATGCTAGGACTTGGGAGACATTGAAATAAATTTCTGGGTATATATACATTTAAAGGAATATCACATGGTCGGACAAGGGGGAAGTGTGTTTTCCATCTGTCATTTTGCTGTGAGGGTATGATTATGCTAAAATCAAGTCAATAATGTTCTTAAAACCATGGTAACTTAGAAAAGAAGTATAAGCTTGTCTGACTAAAATGGCGAAACTGGTTTGATAGAAAGCTTACTTCCAAAATATGATAATTTAAGATCTCTATCTTGCTCCTAAGTGCACCACTAGTTCTTGCATTTGCTACATTTTCTAGCTTTTGCATAGATCTTGTTAAGTTGCGATTTAATTATAAGAGAATTTTCAGGAAGAAGCCTAGTGGAAGAGCCGGTGGACCTGAGACAACCAGAAAGTCAATCAGAAAACAGAATGCGACCAATAAACTGGCACCTGAAGAGGTCTTCTCTCTCTCTCTCTCTCATATATATATATATATATATATATATATGTGTGTGTGTGTGTGTGTGTGTCCTTGATTATTTCATTCCGAAGTCGTAGTAAATATACTATAATAGAAGCATAATCCCAGGCTACAATTACAGTAAGTAATTACTAAATCCTAGGCTACAATTACGATAAATAATGACTAAATATACACCTACCATATACAAAAAATAAATAATTATGACCGAATATATTATCCTATTCTATCACACCCCCGCAGTCGAAGCGGGAGGTCGGCGTATGCTGAGACTAGGGCTGGCCAGTGGGCCGGGACGGGCCCACCGGGGTCGGGTTTGGCGGGAGCGGGACGGGGTCGGGGCGGGGAAAATGGGCGGGTCGGTGGGCGGGCTGGAGGGTCGGGTCGGGCGGGACCATACCATGTCGTCCGATCCCGTCCGTTAGGTAAGTCGGGGCGGGTCGGGGCCTGGTCGGTCGGGACGGGACGGGTTGGCGGGTTTTGTGTTTTTTTTTTTTTTTTTTTTTTAATTTTTTCACTAAATTAAAAATACTAAATTAGTAAATTTAAATTACTAACAAAGTATAATTTATAGACTTATAGTATTATAATTTATAATTATAGTATTATACTCATATATATAATATATTTATAAAGTATAAACTATAAAGTATAAACTATAAACTATAAAGTATAAAGTTATAAACTAAATAATTAAATTAAACAAAGACAAGAATAGTGTAAAAAAACATCCCAATTTGTTTTGTGCCTTTTATATTATTAATTTCATTGAAATATCAAATATCAAATATCTGAATTCAAAATTACATTGTAGATTATCTTTGTATTGTTGTTGAAAAAATTGCAAAAGATGAAAAGAGTGAAAGACATAGAAAAATTTAAAAATTGCAATGAAATAAATTACCAATTTGAAAATACTTTTCTAATTTCTTTATAATTTCTTGTGGCTCTTGGTTGGAATTGGTATATCTTGATCAAATTGTTCCACGTCGCTAGTCATGCCTTGAGATAAAATGTCGTTGTAGTTGTCGTCATCTTCGTTAATCTGGTTGTGCCGCGCCTCGCCCGCTCGTATCGATCTCTGAATAGTACCGCCATCTCCAGTATCTCGCTAATGAGTGTGTGCTCTCTATTTGAAATCTGCTGCGAAAAAGCGCTTCGAAGCGTGTGGCGCAGAATGTTCAAAATATCTCGGGCCATCATTGAAAGTGTCGGAAATGTCTTCTCATTCGCTCGATATTTCAACAAGTCTTCCTTTCTTCTTCATTGATTCTTGCTTGGTAAGGTAAAGTACCTGCAAAATAAAAACATCGAACTCGCTAATTTGGTTAGAAGTGCTACCACGCGCATTACATTTACGAGGCTTTCAATAGAATTAATACTAGGCCTAGCCACGGAAGAAGAAAGTGCTTGTCTTTTTAGGTTGTGTTGAAGAAGAAGATGGTACAAAAGTCGGTTGGTTACTAGCACTTTCTTCTTTGGTAATCTTAGATATACTTTTTGCATTCATCTTCTACGCTATTCAACACTTCTTTAGTTCAATAGGTGGCTCAACATTTAAATTTTTGGGAGTTGGAGGTGGTAGTGCGTCCATACGGTATAAATATTTTGAATAAGACTTTTACAATAAATCTACTTTAATAGTCGGGTTTAAAAGACCAATAATATAAATAGGGAATAGGAATAAAATATTTCTTTAATTTCATAAACATTTTTAATAGGCTGCAGATAAGCGGTTTTTCCATATATTCTTTAAGAAGTAAAAATATTATAGCTATATAAAACAACATAGTTGAAATAGTAGGATAATATAAAGTAGAAAATTCTTTTGTTGCTCGTTGAAAATTTTCTAAAAATACAATAAGTTCTCTAATTTTCTCCCAATCATTATCCACAATCATATCATTTGGATTTTGATTATGGGCGTTAAAAATAAAGTAATAGGTTTTCTATACTCATAAGCAACAACTAGTTGGTCATATAAAGAATTCCACCTAGTTGGTACTTCTTCTGAATTTTTCTATAAGATAGTCCACAATCGTGACAAATTTTTATAATCTTTTTCCGTTGGATTCTATTACTTTTAAAAATAAAGTGTATAGCAAATTGTATTTTTCAAGAATATCTTGAAAAAGTGAAAGACATCCTTTACAACTAAGTTATAAATATGGCACTTACATTTTATATGAAAATGTTTTGGAAAAGAAGGAGTTAAAACATCTCTTAAAATACTAATAGTGAATTGTTAGAAGATCGTTATCTAATGTAATACTCATAACTTTATCAGTTATTCGTAATAATCGGAGACCGAATAAATATTTTAAAATAAACTCACGATTACCTACTATCTATATATCTATATGCTAAAATACGTTTTGCATAGACCGTTTATAGTCATCGATGACATATTACGCTTAAATAATCATGGCCGTTAGTACTACGGCTATATCGAAGTTAGGCGACTTTGCAATTTGAATGATATAATGCATAACGTAAATCTGTTGATATTCATGCAAATTTAAATACATCTCTTTTAACAGTTGATCTAGGAAAACCTTTATAAGCGGATTATACATATCTCTAATATAATGAATAAAACCGGGAGATTCGGAAATGAAAAGGCAAACCCTCCACAAAGAACTAATTTTGCTAGTCTTACTATCTTTATGTTTATCGTATTTAGAGCCTCTGACTCCCCGTCATAGGGTTAATTTGACCACTGCTTTCTCGGGACGATAGTATCGGTATGTGAACCTTGTCCGATTGAGAGGACGACTTCTCACGTTCTTTTTCAAAAATGTATTGGCGTACAAGGCTTTGTGTTTTGCAATAGGTGTCTTCCTAAACCCCGTCCACATGACCTTGTCCGATTTTAAAAGAATAAACATTTTTACAAGTTTTACATACACTACTTGATTAGCTACGTCCACATCAAAATATTTCCATACAGTGATTTTAATGGTCGTTTTCTGGGACCTGCGTCTCATAGTAGGGGATAGGAGGCATTTCACTAGTGGGTGTATCGTAAATCTTCATTAGTAGGTGTATCATCAACTAGAGTGTCATCTAAATTAAAATCTTCTTCATTTTCGGGATAATCATTTGTGTCTAGATCATATGGTATTTCAGAAACATTTCAGATCTATAAAATCATCTTGTCTAGGAATAGTTGGAGCAGAATACTAGAAGAAGTACCACTTGTCCTTGTTACCACCCTCTTAGAAGAAGCGACCTTACCCTTACCCAACATGCCTCTTAGTCCTTTCATTTTAATTATGCTAATAAATAGTTAAAGATAATGAAATTAAATGTGCTAAATGAAATAAAGACAAAATAATAATTTAATGAGAGAGCAGAATGTACCAAACGCAAGCGTAGAGTCGACGATGTGTCGAAGGTTGAAAATTGAAACTTTGCTCGATAGATAATCCTCAAGCTAGTTGCAACTTCATCCCAATTCTCAAATTAATAAATAGATTGAATATGTATAAAATGTTGTATAGAATTAGAGATTGATTGAGAGATTAGAGTGTAGAAAGATTTGTGAAAATAATAAGAAGAGTAATGAGGTATTTATAGTTGAAAAATTGGGTTAAAGGGGTAGGGGTTGGGGAGGGAGGCGAAAATGGGCGTTGTCAGCGGCCAAAATGTAAAATGGCCGTTGGACAACCGCTATTTTCTCGCAGCGGTCGAATCAAGTGGCGGGTCGGACGGGTCGGGCGGATCGGTCCTGGCGGGTCGGGCAGCGGGACCATACCGCCCCGCCTGCCGAGCCCCGGCCCCGCTTTTTTTTATAACCTGTCGAGGTTTCCGGGTTTGGCCTGGTCGGTCGACCGGACGGTCGGGTCGCCGCCACCATCGCCACTTTAGCCGAGATCGTTCAAAATCTTCAAATAGAATCAGCAGAAGACCTTTGGTAAAAATATCGGCGATCTGATAGAGTGACGGGACATGTAAGACACGTACTTGTCCGCGAACAACCTTTTCGCGAAAAAAGTGAATATTCAGCTCAATATGCTTAGTGTGTTGAGACTGTCTTGAAAATCTTTAAATAGAATCAGCAGAAGACCTTTGATAAAAATATCAGCGATCTGATGGAGTGACGGGACATGTAAGACGCGTACTTGTCCGCGAGCAACCTTTTCGCGAACAAAGTGAATATTCAGCTCAATATGTTAGTGTGTTGATGTTGAACTGGATTCCATGCGAGATAAATCGCACTAACATTATCACAATAAACCAATGTCGCCTTCGAAATCAGTGGAGCTCTAAGAGAAGGTTATGTAGCCAACAAGATTCAGAGACTACATTGGCAACTCCTCAGTATTCTGCTTCGGCACTGGACCTGAACAGGGTAGGTTTGGAGGACCAAGATACCAAATTGTCAGTTTGTCACCAAGTAATACACAATAACCAGGCGTGGAGCGTCTTCTATTTGGAAATCCATCACAATCTGCATCTGTGTACGAAATGAGAGTGGACTACAAGTGACTAACAGATGGGCCGTAATTGGATTTGGGCTAGACATGGAGGACGGACTGCCCGATAGTGGACTGGCAGTGGTTGGACTAAGGCGATGGGCGATGTAGCTAGGCCGTGCTTGGTGGGCTAAGACTGTGACGCGACCATGGGCCTCTCGGCAGTGGGTTGCTAGTGAGAGTTTCAACTGGGCCGACAACCACTGGGCTTAGTAATGGGGCTGAGGCACCACGAAAAATTGGGCCTGTTTGGGAGGCCAATTTATGGACGGGGGTATGCCCGGACATGCTATTATCAAGAAATTCGTAGGTAGGAGTCCCGGAACCATGCAAGTTAGCAAAAGAAAAAATTGATTCATCAAAGACCACGTGACGACTTACGATTATTTTATTAGAAGATAAGTCATAACATTTGTACCCACGATGGTTTGACGGATATCTCTAAAGCACACACGGAGTAGACCGGAACTGTAATTTATTGATGGTAGTAGATGGAAAGAGAGGATATCATAAACATCCGAATATCCGTAGATGAGAGTAAGATGGGTCCCTTATATATAGAGTTTTGAGGGGGGAGTTATAGGCTAAATGTTTGCTCGAAAGTATGTTAATGATATAAGTTGTCATTTGTAATGCATGATGCCAAAACGATGGTGGTAGAGAGGCATGGACAAGTAAGGTTCTAACGATGTTATTAATGGTTTGAATTTTTCTTTTCGCTTTTCCATTTTGAGATGTGGTATGCGGACAAGAGACGGAAAGATAAACTATTAGTTTTGCAAAAATCCCAAAATGACCCATTATCAAATTCTCTATCATTATCACATTTAATATTTTTAATGTCCTGTTCAAATTGAGTGCGGATAAATGTTCTAAAGCAGGGAAACGTGGAAAAAACTTGTGATTTTTTAGATAAGGAAACATCCACAAAAAATTAGAATAATCATCCAACAAAAGAAGATAATATCGATGGCCCGAAGATCTTAAACAGAGATATCCAAATATCACTATGGATAATATCAAAATGCATAATAATGCATGAATTAGAGGTAACAAAAGACAATTTAACATGTTTTTCAAACGGACATGAACGACAAATATGAGAATTTCGAGTTCTAGTACACGAAATAAAATTATTTTGTTTTAGAGGCAAAAACAGGGGCTCCTGGATGACCCAAACGTTCATGCCATAAAGGAGATAAAGCTGCAAAAGTGAATGGTAACTTGGCTTAAAGTGTGGTTGTGGTGACTGGATAAAGCTCGCCCCGACTATCACATTCATGCGTCTCCATCTGAAAATCCTTATAGAAAACCCAAACGGATCAAATTAACAGAAACTGAATTATCAGTAGTAATTTTTTAACTGAAATCAAGTTCTTAGTCAATTTAGGAGCATGAGGGATATTCTTTAAGGCTAACGGTGGGTTCGGACTTCGGGGGAGAGAGGTTTGTAGAACCTTAACCATGAATTGGAATTGAAGACAATTTTCGATAATTATACCACGATTATTACTCAAATTAAAATAGGACGAGAGATTATCTTGTGAGGACGTCATATGAGACGTTGCTCCGGCGTTCATGTACCAATTTGGGTCGGGCGGATTAAGTCCAAGAGTGTGCATCGCGACCTCGATGTCGGTCGGAGTCGCCACTGCCGAGTGGGCCTGCTGCCACTGGTTCGGCAGTGGCCCAAGAATTCTTGATTGTTGGGTTGTATTTTGCTGCTGGACCGCTGGCCGAGAATCGGGCTTGGCCCAGTTTCCAGTGGGATAGGGGCAGGGAGGCACGACCCAAGGCCACCTACTGGGCCTCTACCATCATTTGTGGCGATTATTCTTGGTCGACACCCCTTTGCACCACCGCGGTTTTTGCCACCATTACCGCTATTTGTCCTTTTTGGTTCAGTTTGGTGGCAAATTTTCAAATTGTGAAGAATTATCATCGGACTGAGCGTCAACCATGACGGAATTCGACACGGTGGCTGTTTTTTTGGCAAAACTCGCTTCTTCTAGAATGAGCATAGAACGGACTTGGTAAAACGGTAGAAGAGGATGGATGAGCGTACCTACTCCACTATATGCGTTGGTGAGGCCGACAACCAGTTGTAAAACAAGCCGATTGTTAGTTATCGGCGCCCCAACTATCTTGAGTTGGTCTGACAAAACCTTGAGTCGTTGACGATATGCGGATGCATTTGGAAAATCTCTCATGTCAGTGGTGGAGAATTCTGGCTCATAAGTGACGACACGTGAATTTTTAATGTCTTGGAATATACAGCGTAAACGATCCCAAACCTCCATTGCCGTAGAGTATTGTTCAATAATAGTATGCAGCAAGTCACTAGCTGACATAAATACACTGAAGAACCGTCGCATCGAGGGTTAACCATAATTCTCTTTCATCGTCGATTTTTAGCACCTTCTCCTTGCCTTTTTTCGACGGAATTATGTGATGGATAACCCGGTGTGATCGGCAGTGAATCTTGAAGAGCTCTGTCCACGTCGCATAATGAACGTTTTCCATCTCAAGAGTGATGGAAACATGAGATTTAATGTTTGAAACTGTGATGGCCGGATGAAAAGATGATTTTGAGTCTGGCTGACGGGAGAGGAGGGTGGTTGGCGTCACAAAGAGAAGAAGAGGGGGGGGGGGGGGACGGCACAAGGAAGCAATTTTAGGGTTTCAGGAACTTTCTCTAGAATCTGATACCATGTAAGAAATATTCTTTCTTGATTATTTCATTCCAAAGTCGTAGTAAATATACTATAATACAAGCATAATCCTATTCTACAATGATGGTAAGTAATGACTAACTCCTAGGCTACAATTACGGTAAGTAATGAACAAGTATACACCTACCATATACATAATTATAATTATGACCGAATATACTATCCTATTCTATCAATATATATATATATATATATATATATTACAGCTGCATGTTGAATTCTTCTTTCCTGACAAAAAATTTAAGTGCATTTTTTATTCACTTTGCATATTATAGGCAGAGAAAAGTAAATGATTTTTTTTTCTCTGCAGAAGTTACCCATCCAAAATCAAGGTATGCCTAAAAGTAATGGAAGTAGTCTGGGTACTCAAAAAGGAGACATTATTATAGGTCTCCAGCGACCTAAGCCATCAGTTGATTCGAAGGGAGAGGCTTCCCACATTAAGAATGCATCTCAGGGCGATGTCCCCTTTTCAGGCCCTCTTCAAGTTTCAGGATCAAGTGGTTTTGCATGGGCAAAAAGACGGTTTGATGATTCGTCAATGAGATCAAGGAGTAAATCAAGTTCAAGAAGCCTAAAGTTTGAACCTTGTTCAGGTGCACTTCATATTAAAAATAACATGGAGCTAAAACGACAAGATAACTATGAAGCTACAAATGGAAGTCGCACCAATTCTAAGGGTCGTGACACCAATGGATCCACCAAGTATGCAATGCAACAACATTGGAGCCAATTAGAGCAGACAGATTCCTTTGATGCGTCTGATGGCTACCATTCACAAGAACTGTCACTGGCTCTCTATCTGAAAGAGGAAACCACTTTCAAGAGGATCAATGTGGTTAGTCAAAAACTTTTCTAAGGATTCAAATATAATAAATACACACTTTCTATTCGCATTGCTAACACCTGCTTCAAATAAAGCAATAAGATTATTTTAGTATGGAGCTTTCACTAAAAACGCAATAATAATGAATTTAGAGATTTTCAGATTACCAACTTTTGTGTTTGATTCATTTGCTGTCCTCTTCTGTTATTTTTCCAAATGACGAAATTGGTGGCTATGCATCAGAATAATTAAGCCGCCATGTTTGTGAGTTGTGACTAAAAAATTCAGAGAGAGTAGCCAATTGAAAATTCATAAAATGAAGTTGCATATTTAATCATTGGGCTTAAATTGATCTTTTAGAATTGTTCCTTGAACAGGTTCAGGATCAAATGGACAAAGTTGAATTCTCAGGACCCATACTATCCCAATCACACAGAGTCGACCAATTCCTGGAGAAACATGAACGCCAGATTCGCCAAGCTGTTCGACGATCTTGGTTCCAAAGAGGTAAAAATGTTTCACTACTTTGGAAAACACATTTTAATCACAAATATGTTTATAATAAATTAGGCCTCTGAATTTATAAATTTAGGTAAACGATCTGTAATTAACTTTCTTGCTACCATGGCTAGGTTTGGAAGTTGACAAGCGATGTAACAAATTGTGATTACTTCTTTCAGACATCCATTCAAACAATTGCTAACACCTACATTTATACATTTCAATTTATTGCTTATCAGTTGTTAATGTATCGTTGATGGTCTTCTCGTCTAATTCATTTACGATTTTTGTGGGTTGTTACTCCATACCGTTGGAAATAACCTCGCCTTTGCTTAGCTACATTCACCAACCAGCCGACTGAGCTTATTTTTTATTTTCCTTTTCAGTGAGGAAAAATGGAAACTGATTGCATGGGGCTCCCGTTTCACACGGTATACAGAAAAGAAATGAGGTACAGGAATTTTGACAGTGGATTCACAACAAACAAGAAGTTTCATATACTCTAAAGTTGCAGAATGCGGGGAGCTGTTGATCTCGATCTCTAGCAGTGTGCAGAAGACTAACAAAGTTAAGAATCAACCCTATTCAAGAGTTGAAAGTGCTTCAACAAGAAAATAAGCAAGGGCTGAACATGCTTCATTCTTTCAATTTCTGAAGGCCCTGCAAATAAATCGCCTGTCTCTCCACTCTCATCCTTGGCCTCAAATCTCAATGTATATACTGTAGTTAGTTCTTAGCTGTCAAAACTCACTCATTTTTACCCTTCATCACAGAGTAGTGTGTATTCTGTACCTTGCTTACCTATAAATATTCTTTAGAAAAACAGTTACACTGATAATGCATATAATTTAAACTAAGAAAAAGATGCATAGCATTTCCTCAAAATATTTGGAGGATGTGAATCTCAAAAGTTCAATCTTTAGTCAAGATGAGTAGTTTGATAAGCAAGAAATGAGTGTGTAATATGAGGTATAGAATGTGATTAACGAGAGCTAGTAATATTAGGTAAGTTATGTCAATAGGACCATAATGATTTGATATAATAGGAAATAATGGACATGGGAGTTTGCTATCTGAGTTAATATAATTGGGCTCCACCTATTGTCTCAAGGGCCTTTGCAACAATTGTTTTGTTTTCACTTGGGCGACACTAATTATCCACTCTGTAATTATGGTCTCCGGAGTCGGGCGGATGCCAATGGTGCGATTCCAGCTCGAGGTGACAATTGAATTATTGTCGGAGTAATAAAAAATGATGAATACGAAATGGAAATAAGATTAAAAATGGAAGTGGAAACGATATTAAACACTTGTGACAACATACCAAAGTTAAACTTGTATAACTATGGCTACCAATAAATATTAAGATGAGAATAAAGAAGTAAAGAACATATGTTATGCATTCATAAATTTAGTATAAACATTAAATATGGATATATTTTCTCCACCAAAATACTACCTCCTTCCTCTCCACTAAACATCTACACGTATGACCTAAAATTTTGGCCACCACCAATAACTTATTTAAAATAAAAATTACAAACAAAAAGATTCTTGAGATACTATATCTTCCAAAAAGAATTAACATTGAATTATTGACTTAGTATATACACCATCTAAGATAGCAAACCATGGAATTCGAAAATGTGGTTTAATTTTCGTTATGTAGTTTACACTCTAGTTTTGCCCCTTCTAACCTCCGGAACAAATTATTAGATGTTTTTCCATAATCGTTGGGTATGGTAGGGTGATAAAATTAGCCCATTAAAATATGACTCGTCCAACTCATTCAAGTTTGAACATATCAATGATCAGTCGATTTATTTGCTCAGCCTATTTGATCTACCCAAACTCAGATCATCTAAAAATTAGGTTGATATGAAGTCTAATTTGACTCATAGGTCAAAATATTTTCAAAAAGACAATTTTTATTTGAAATGTCATATATAATCTAGTTAAATAGGAAAAATATATATATTTGATACTTAAAAAATTATAAAAAGAACAAACAAACAAATTTAAATTTAGTAATAATAGTGCGGGTTGGGGTATGACCCATTTTTAGCCCAAATACTTTTGGACGGGTTACCTGCAATTATTAACTTAACCTATTTTGATCCAATCAAATTAAATATAACCCGCCCATGAAGCCAATAAAACTTTTCCCACCCTCATGCCACATTGATCTCCTCTCACATTTCCAACTTTTGGAGAAAATGGAATTGAAGTAAAGTGAATTTGGGAACGATTTACACGTATCTACAAAGTCGTCGCCTTCTTTTTCACCCTTCTCAAGCTTTAATTAGAATGGAGATAAAAAAATGTTGTACTTTGCTTTGACTTCAACTAATTAAATCCATAATGAAGAGTTATACACTTGATAAATACGGCATAAAAAAGAGTTTCTAATGATACCGTAACTTGTGTGATATATAGAAAAAAGGAAGAACAGTTGTAGTAAGTGGAATAACAGTTTTCTGAACGACTTTGCTTGTAGTAAATTGATTGCAAAACAAATTAGAAGCTTTTATTGCAAAAAGTTTATAAATGTATTACTTATTTAATTGGTTAGCTGATAGTTGAGATAGGAAACGTGAATAAATGCTAGTTAAGATGTTTCATTGATTAAAAGACAATATATACACTTTATAAATAGGAGAATCATATTCCTATTCTATTCTTAAATCCCTATTCTATTTGGAAACTAATAATACAATTATGATAAAATGTACAAGACTAATTAAAGTATAATACTAATATACAATATTTACCAAATATGTGTTTTGACCGAGAGGATATTGGGCTGGACTGTTTCTCGGTTTTACTACTGCAATATACATGTATATCTAATACCCCTGCAGTTATAGCGAGCGATCTTCGTACGCTCAGACTGTCTCTGAAATCTTCAAAAAGGACCGAGGGAAGACCCTTTGAAAAGATGTCTGCAATTTGGTATCTGGAAGGGACATGACAGACACGTACTTGTCATCGAGCTACATTTTCTCGAACAAAGTGAATGTCCATCTCTATATGTTTAGTGCGCTGGTACTGAACTGGATTACCAGAAAGGTAGACATCACTAACATTATCATAATACACCAAGGTAGCTTTCTGAATAGGACAATTGAGCTCTAAAAGAAGATTACGTAGCCAACATGACTCAAAGACCACATTGGCTACCCCTCGATACTCAGTCTCTGCACTCGAACGTGAAAGTGTGGATTGACGCTTAGAAGACCAGGAGACCAAGTTATTACCAAGAAACATAAAATAGCCAAACGTAGAACGCCTGGTATCCGGACAACCACCTCAATCAACATCTGTATATGAGACAAGCGTAGACGTCGACGAAGGATACAAATGCAAGTCATAATCAAGTGTTCCCTGAACGTACCTAAGAATGCATTTGAGCGCATTCATATGTTCAATCCTGGGGTCATGCATAAACAAACACACTTGTTGTACGTCATATGTAATATCAGGTCACGTGAACGTAAGATACGGGCCCCTGCAAGATTACGATAGCGGGTCGGATCCTCATAGGGGGAGCCAGGTGCAGCACCCAACTTGGATTTAGTATCAACTGGAGTGGAAGTGGACTTACAGGATGACATCCCAGCCCTCTCAATGATCTCAGTTGCATACTTCCTTTGTGATAAGACAGTCTACCTGCATGACGAGTGACAACAATCCCCAAAAAATAACTTAATGGCTACAAGTCTTTCATGACAAACTCAGAACTGAGCATTATCATAATAGATTGGCTTAATGAATCAGAAGAGGAAGTCAAGATAATATCATCCACATATAATAGTATATAAGCCATCGAAGAACCCCGACGATATATGAATAATGAATTATCAGACCTGTTGTGAGAGATCTCAATAGTCGAAACATAGTCAGCAAACCTCTTATACCAAGTCTGTGGAGACTGCTTAAACCCATACAAGGACTTCTTCAACAAACAGACATATGAGGATATCGAGTATCCCTAAACCCCAAGGGCTTATGCATATATATTGTCTCCTTGAGATCACTATGTAGGAAAACATTCTTCACGTCTAACTGGTGAATGTGACATGCTTTCGAAAGATCCAAGCCGAGCACAATGCGAATGGTAGCCGACTTGACCATCGGGCTAAATGTCTCACCACAATCTACACCAACCTGTTGAGTCTTACCATCACCTACAAGACGAGCCTTATGTCTTGCAAATGAACCGTCAGAATTCTCCTTATGAGCAAAATTCCACATAGACCGAATAATATTAACACCAGATGGACGGGGCACCAACTCTCACGTCTTATTATTATTATTATTAATAAGAGGAATATATTCATCAGTCATAGCAATTTTCCAATTTGGGTTATTTAAAACAGACACACGATTACGGGGCAGTGGTGATTTAAGAGCATTCACATTTAAATTAAAATGTCTTTTTGATTTAAAAATACTCTGTTGACTTCGGGTGACTGGACCATGACTAGGGGCAGAATTGAGTGAATTTTGGAAATTTCTGAGCACGGTATGGTGGCAGCAGCACATCTGTCACGCCCGTGAATCGACACGAATGGGCGAAAATATCTAGGATGTTGAAGCCTGAATCGGGCTCGGAAGATGGCGATTACTAGACCGATGATAATGATGCAGGAGGACCAGACGATGGGCATTGGTGGATTCGGGGTGCGAGACGCATATCATCATTTAAAAAATTATACGAACTAGGCACGAGACTTTTTTCCTTAGCAAAAGGAAATTAGGATTCATCAAAAATAACATGGCGACTAATGATGATTTTATTAGATGGCAAATCAAAATATTTGTAACCACGATAATTTGACGGATAACTCAAGAACACACCAGGGGTAGAACGGGTCTGGAGTTTGTTAATTGTAGCGGACGGAAAAAGTGGATAACACAAGCACCCAAAGACCCTAAAATGTGAATACGAAAAAGTCTTATTATATAAAATTTGAAGAGGGGACGAATACCTTTAGAAGGAAGAATGTTAAGAACATTTGTAGCCATTTGTAGAGCATGATGCCAAAAAAACGGGGGTACGAAAACATGATTCAATAAAATGCGGATAATGTTATTAATGGTACAAATTTTACGTTCGGCTTTCCCATTTTGTGAAGACGTATGAGGACAAGGAAAAGGAAAATTGATCCAATTTTTAGCACAAAATTCCCGAAACTTCCAATTGTCATATTCTTTGGATTATCACATTGAATATTTTTTATTTTTCATTCGAATTGAGTTCTAATGAAAACTCTACATTTTAAGAAGATGGAAAAAAACTTAAGATTTTTTCGCTATTGGAAAAGTCCATAAAAATTTAGAATAATCATCTAAAAATAGAACATAATACCGATGACACATAGAACTCAGAACATGAGACGTCCATAAATCACTATGAATAATATCAAATGACATAAGTATGAGAATTAGAGTCTACAAATGACAACTTAACAATTTTTTCTAAAGAACAAAATTGACAATTCGGAGTATTACACGTACCCTTACAAGAAATAAGATTGTTTTTATCTAAGACAAACAACATAGACGATCCTGGATGACCTATACGAGCATGCCACAAGGAAGGAGCAAGAGCTGCAAAAGATGAAGGCATGACTTGACGCGAGAAACCGAGACTTAGTATGATTGGATAAAAATCTCCGCTACTATCACACCTCATTAGAGGGTTCCATGTCTTGAAATCCTTCATAGAAAATCCAAAAGGATCAAAATTAACAGAAACTCAATTATCAGTTGTGAATTTACGGACAAACACCAAAATTTTAATCAATTTTGGGACATGAAGGGTATTTTGCAAGACAAGTGGTGGATGAGAGGGGGGAGACAAAGTTTTATGACCATAACCACGAATTGGAATTGAATTACCATTACCAACAATTATACCATGATTACTGCTCAAATTGGAATAAGACGAGAGAGTACCTTGATCGGATGTCATGTGGGTAGTAGCACCTGCGTCCATGTACCAATTTAGGTTAGGTTGATTCAAGCCAAGTGTGTGCATTGCAGCTTCAATGTCGGTTTGTGTGGGTCCTGCTGCGTGATGGGCTTGAGGGGGCCGAGGCCCAAGTACTCCGGACTGCTGCCCCGGCCCATATGTTGGTTTGAAACCAGCCCGACACGAGCGGCGGCGGGTGCAGTGGCGTAATCGCCCTAGTTTCCGGGTAATAAATTGGCCTGCTGGTTGGCCCATACTGCCTGACCCACTACCATTGCATAGGGGCCCACTGTTGGCCTCACGATTCTTCTTCTTGCCCAGAAGTCTGCCGCCATCGCCAGCTCGTTGCCACTAGAGTTGCCGCCGCGATTCTTGTCATTATTTTTCTGATTTTGACCATTTTTACCACCATCGTTGTTGCGATATTGGCTCGAGTTGGTGGAACTGGAAGGAGGAAAATTGGACTCCGTCATCATAACGATTAAACTTGCCCCGGTAGCTGCCTTTTTAGACAAACTTGCTTCTTCCAACGTAAGCATGGAGCGGGCTTGATAGAATTCCGGAAGAGGGTTACTTTAACGAATGATCTAAGCAACACCGTTATAGGCCTCGGACATGCTTGCAACCATCTATAGAACGAGACGACTATTAGTAACATGAGCACCCACGTTGCGAAGTTGATCCGCCAAGTCCTTGAGTCGTTTACAATAAGATGAAACGTTAGTAAAATTCACCATAGAAACTTGAGAAAATTCATGTTCAATGGTGACAATGCAGGAATGACTGTTATCTTAGAAGATATCACGTAATCTATTCCAAGCTTCCATAACTGTGTAGTTGGGTTCCATAATCGTCTGTAAGAGGTCAACGAATATAGTGACATAAATCCACTGGAGAATTTTTGCATCAAACGTGACCCATAATTTTGGATCATCCGCTATGGTGGGCACAACCTCCGTAGTATCCTCCGTATTAGTAGCCGGAGGGATGATGTGGTGGAGAACTTGATGTGCCATATCATGAATTTTGAACAATTCTGCACACGTTCCATATTGAACGTTTTTTAGGTCAAGAACAATATGAAGAATGCTCTTGATGTTAGAAACCGTTAGGGCCGGATGAAACATGTTCTTATCACTCATAGTGAATAGAACACGAGATTTTGAACAAGAAAAACAGAATTTGGAAGGGATAGCTCTCGGGTTGATGAAACCGAGAAGGAAGAAGCTGAATTTTCTTTGGGAGAGGTGCGAAAGTATTTGAGTCCTAGATTTTTGGAACAAGAAAGAATACCGTCGGGAAAAGGAAGTTTCGATGAGGTACTCTCGGATTTCAGAGAAAGAAGTTGCCGGAAAAAAAAGTTTGTGGAGAGGAGGAAATTAAGACCTATACTCTTGATAACATGAAAGAAATAATTCCTTGATTATTTTCATTGATTAAAAGACAATATATACACTTTACAAATAGGAGAATCATATTCATATTCTACTCATAAATTCATATTTTATTTGGAGACTAATAATATAATTATGGTAAAGTGTACAAGACTAATTAATATACAATACTAATATACAATATTGACCAAGTATGTGTTTTGACCGAGAGGATTTTGGGCTGGACTGTTTCTCGGTTTTGTTATTACAATATACATGTATATCATGTGTATATTGTCTGTATATCTAACAAAATTTAAGTAAGAAACTCACACATGATAGTTCAGATAAAAAATTAAAAAAATACTTGATATGTGTAATTTTATCCTTATTATTCCAATCTTGATGAACAAAAATATATTTGATACTAAACAAAAAAGGTAAATGGTGAAATCCTAGCTAACGCATCAGCTAAAGGAATTCACTAGTCAAAATTGGTAACTGGGAAACACATGATCTGCTAGCATTATTTACTTCTTTAATGTGTTGGAAATTTCAAAAGCTTACTACCTTTGTCATATTTTTTAGTTTATAATCTTACCACCATCAGTCACATTCCCCCCTTTTCTCTAATTTAAACGTATACCATCATCATCTTCTATAAAATTTCACTAATTGTGTCTGTAATTACTTATTAGCATATGACAAACACATGGTGGGTCCCCACTCCTTCTACCAACCCACCTTCAGCTTTTCATTTTACTACTATCACTCTAGCTGTCTTGAGCCGATGGTCTCTCGAAAACAACCGCTCTACCTATCAAGACCTATCAAGACCTATCAAGATAGAAATGAAATATGTGTACATTCTACCATCTCCAGACCCTACATTGTGGGATTTCACTGATATGTTGTTGTTGTTGTACTATCACTCTAGTAGTCTAGTAGTCCATTTCTCTTCCTCTTTTACTGCCAGAACAAAGTAAATTACATGTTAGTGTTAGATGTTAGAACTCGAATACGAAAATAGAATTTTTATTAAGAGAATTAAATATAAAAAAATAAACTTCATACGATAAAATTAAATGACATGGAACATATATACATGTATATAACTTTTTTTTTATATACATAACATAATATTTCAACAAAATGAGTGTCAATTCACATTTCTTGGACAAAGATTAAGACTCTGCCGTTAGACTTGGAACATTTATTCGAAAGTTTACACTAAATCAATAAATGTATGTTGTCTATTTGTGCATGTACTTTTCTCACTAAATTATATTAATTAATATATAATTATTTCATTAAATCACTTAATTATGATAAGTGATGTGAACCACCCGATACGAATATGAAAGTTCACTTTCACCGGAGCCACCTTATGTTCCACGCATCTTTGGAGCATATATACTAAGATAAGTTATGATTGGTAATGTCTCTTTCATGAACATGACAACAAATTATGGTCACATGACTTTGTTTAGTTCTTGCTACATTTTTTGTTTGATCGATCATCTTACCTACCCCAAAAACCTTGGTGTAAGTTCCTGTCTTTTCTTCTTCTTTTCCCCTCCTCCATTCTTGAGATATCAAAGTACAATCATTTTCTTTTCCTCAATTGTCGCTGAAAAAAAATATTAAAAGGTATTATAAACATGTTGACTTTTATGTTGCTTGCATGTCCTAATTATATGACATTATTTAATATTTAACGTTCAAATCGTGGCCATGTTTCACATTATTCCAATATTATGGGGGTATATTCTTTGCAATTTCAAAAAAATTAATTCACTTAGCTATCCGATATATACTTTTATGTGATATGATTTAACTATTAGTCAACTATTTTGAAAATTAATTTGACATTTTGTCCACTATCATATTTATAACATGAGTAATACTCTAAATTGATGTGCATATAGTCTCACAACAATACATAAATGAGTGATGATGACATACTTCAATCGAGTTTGAAATATTTCCCGCTTCAAACATTTTCATTTTGTTCCCTATTTAACGTGTTTCCATCAATTTCCTCATCGGGAACGTTTACACTCTTTAATGCATATAATTATGGGTGTTTAAAGTATTAGAAAAAACTAATTGTTGTCGTGTTTTATATGACACTATTATTATTATTATTATTATTATTATTATTATTATTATATATCGATTGTCAAGTAATTCTATTACCACGATTTAAAAAGTTAAATAATTTAATTAGGAAAAATTGTAACTAATGAAATGTACATATTTTCAAAGTAAGTACTAAAGAAATTTGTATAATTAACTAATCAAATGTTCGAATGCAATTCAAAATTTAGATATCTAAACAGTTTGATGTTCATACTTGAATCTTATCATTCGTTTTATGATGGATTTAATATTTAAGAGTGGCAGCTGAAATTAAATGATGCCTCGGAAAGTAAGTAAAATTCTATCGATGCATAAACTTTTTTTTTCCAATTAATAAACGGTATGTTTTCTACTAACATAACTTAGATTTTGAAGTTAGATAATGTAAACATATCACTCATGTGTCAGTGATTTGTAAGTACCTTTTGATTTTTAACCAAATGTCTCGCGAGCCTTAAAAATGAAATCGTCTTTAAGAAGGAGCGGTTAATTTAATATGAAAGAGAAAATTCATAGCGTAAATTCAAATTAACATAATCCTAAATAATTAGGACCTCAAACAGATTAAAAAAATTAGTGTGAACACAAAAGTATAGGACAACCCGGTGCACTAAGCTCCCGCTATGCACGGGGTCAGGAGAAGGGACGAACCACAAAGGAGGGATGCAACACGACCCATCCTAGTACTTATCTCGCCCAAACATGCTTAACTTCTGATGGGATCCAGTGCATTTAAACACAAAAGTATAGCTTGCAATAAAATCATAAGAAAAGTGTGAGACCAAAAATAGCCTTGCAATTTAGTTGGATGTCAACCTTGTTGACCGTCTCAAATTTGTTAATGGTTACTGGTTATAACATTTTATTTCAGTTTTTCACTCCTTGTCTGGTATTCGTATTGAAGTTCGACTATATCCGGATTCGCGTCGTGCAGAACCTATTTCTGAGGGAATCACTTCCTTTTTCATACTCAGAACTCAAATTCGAGACGTCTAATTAAGGAAAGAACAATTTCATCCACTGCACCACATCCTTTGATATTACTGGGTAGAGATTAGAACCGAGGAACAACGTATTGTGATTCAAAGTTTTACATAAAACTTCCTTTTTTTCTTGTTTTATTTTATCTTAATATAAGTCTTAAGATACCGCTAGGCATTAACAAACATGCTTCTGCTGTCACGAAAAATAGAAAAAGAAGAGCTATCACTATCTAACGACTAGCCATAAATTTAATAAACATTGTATTTGTGTGCTTTACCGAAAAAGCACCCAAATTCGGACAAAGAGAAGAGTAAACCCAATTCAGTCGGGTCGGGACTTATTGTGACGCATGTGAGTTAAAATTGGCTTTTGTCCGCCCCAAATCCTTATCTCTCTCCATATATGCCACGTGTACATATACGCGCGCACTACTTGCACTCCGCTTCAGACAACAAACCAACAGCTTTCAGAAACGGGTTCGGCTCGGGTCTAATAGTTTGGATCCGAGTACAAGTTCCTGTATGTTTACGACTACTATTAGTTCCACGTCCTCCCCACCCCTCGCCTTTGCCTACTTTCTATCTCCATGTGATGACTTTCCTAAAAACAATGGCAACGATCATATCTCATCTAATTCTTTTGAATTTTTCAACTCACAAACCCTAAAAGTAGGACTCATTTTCACCTCGATCTTACTTCTTCTAGAGAATTCTATTGGTTGAGCTAGTACAATTCCAAGCAATCTAGCTGTATTTGTACTACATTAACTGAATTTTAGCTCTACTTTTGAATTGAGTTAATCTAACACTAATTTGAGATCAATTGAGCTGTTGAATTGGGAATTTTGTAGAAATCCGTTTTAGGGATCAATTTGGGTTTTTTTGGATCCGATCGGCGGAGAAACAGCGCCGTTAGATGGCGCTGTTCAGACGCTTCTTCTATAGGAAGCCGCCGGATCGGCTTCTCGAGATTTCTGAGCGAGTCTACGGTAAGCTGCTGCTTTTTCTCGCCCAAATGTCTGCAATTTGGGCTTCGCTATGTTTTTGAGCTGATGAACTGAATATTTCCAGTAGCTACATTTTACTTGGGACTTACTTTATTTGATCATGTTTACTGTTTTGATATCTCTCGCAATTAATGAGTTGCTTATTGATCACTATCCTTGTTAGCTACATTTAGAATTTCACCGATGCTTTTGAAGATAAGTGAAGTCCTAGAGTAGAGGAAATGCAACTTCTTGGGAAACATGTCCAAATCTTGTAACCTACATTTTGGTGGCTCACCTTGCTAGTAGCTTCTTTTAGCTTAGAAGGTGAAGCTAAGATGTTATTTTGTGGATAGGGAGGGTAGTCTTCTTGAAGAACCATATTACTATCTGCATTATGTCTAAGTAGGCAGTTTTTCAGAGCAATAGCTTCTTCGGTTTGATACTGTAATTATTGACGGATTCTCTTCTTATCCTTTGTACTTCGTACTTGCAGTGTTTGATTGTTGCTTCTCCACCGACGTGTTGGATGAAGATGAGTACAAGACGTATATGGGAGGGATTGTAGCTCAGCTGCAGGACCACTATGCAGATGCTTCTTTCATGGTTTTTAACTTTAGGGAAGGTGATAGGAGGAGCCAAATTTCTGATATATTGTCCCAGTATGATATGACTGTGATGGATTATCCTCGGCAATATGAAGGGTGTCCACTTTTGCCTCTGGAGATGATCCACCACTTCTTGCGCTCAAGTGAGAGCTGGCTTTCACTTGAGGGCCAGCAAAACGTCCTGTTAATGCACTGTGAGAGGGGAGGCTGGCCTGTACTTGCTTTTATGCTTGCTGGTCTTCTTTTGTACAGGAAACAGTACACTGGTGAGCCTAAGACTCTTGAAATGGTATACAAGCAAGCTCCTAGGGAGCTCCTCCATCTTTTGTCACCTCTGAATCCGCAGCCATCTCAGCTTAGATATCTCCAGTATATCTCCAAAAAGAATTTTGGTTCAGAATGGCTGCCATCAGATACACCTTTTGCCTTAGATTGTATCATACTTAGATTCCCTCCTCTATTTGATGGCGGGAGAGGCTGTCGACCTGTACTTCGCGTCTACGGACAGGACCCTGCTTCAACAACTTCTAGTAGGAGCTCTAAGCTCCTCTTTTCTACTTCAAAGACAAAAAAACATGCTCTCTTCTACCAACAGGTAATTCTCAGCTTTAAAGTTGAGCTTCTTATGAAGAAAAGTTGGCTGAAATCTGAAGTAGTCTGCTATCTCCTCACTGCAGGAAGAGTGTTCACTGGTGAAAATAGACATCCATTGTCGTGTCCAAGGAGATGTTGTTCTCGAGTGTGTCCATTTGGAAGATGATCTAGTAAGGGAAGAAATGATGTTCAGGGTCATGTTCCACACCACATTTATTCGCTCAAATGTTTTGATGTTAATGCGTGATGAAGTTGATGTCCTATGGGATGCAAAAGACCAATTTCCTAGAGGGTTCAAAGCAGAGGTCTGGTCTTTATTCCCCCTTAATATTTACCATGGAATTGCAAAGTTGAAGAATACTCATATCTGTACCAGGTACTCTTTTCGGATCCTGATGCTGTTCCATCTGTTGTCACTGAAGAAGTGCCAAGTGAGAATGGGACTGAAGGTGCTTCACCTGAAGAGTTTTTTGAAGTCGAAGAGATATTCAGCAACGCCATTGATGGGCAGGATGCAAGGGGGGAATCTGGAGCCCACATTGTCAAGGAATGTTTGCAGGATGATGATAGTATTGAAATAATCTGGAAAGAGGAGGTGGAACATCATGCATTTCAAGATTGTGCGCCAGACGAAGTTAATCACAAGCAAGAAGGAAAGATGGATTCTAATCGTTCTGCATCAGAAACCAATATTTTAGGTGATAGAGACAACTCTATACCCTCCAAGGTTGTAGTCTCCAATGGTACTAGCAACACGGAATCAGAAAATGGGGAGCTACAGCAAGAGAAAGAAGGCACTCTGAAACAGAAGAAGTTAGAGATGGAAGGTTTGCAACAGAAGATGAGTGCAGATATTAATAAGCAAAAAAGCGACAAGACAGCTTCATCTCTAAAGAAACAGTCATTCTCCAACGCAAAACCTGCTGCCGATGGCATAGGTCCGAAAAATAAATCAAAACAGCAGGAAAGCCAAGGCACTGCTTTACGACCAGCTAAGCCTAATGCAGTGTCCCGGTGGATCCCTCCCAACAAAGGTTCTTACACTAGCTCAATGCATGTATCGTATCCACCATCAAGGTATAACAGTGCTCCTCCTGTGCTTGCTCTCACCAAGGATTCTCAATCTGGGGTTAAATCAAAGTCACCATCTCCTCGAGCTTCTTCAGAAGCTGTAGTTTCTGCTGAAGTAGGTTATGTTCCAGGGAAAGACTCTTCATGTCCTGCATCGGGTATGTCAATGATTGAGGCATCTGTTGCTACAGTGTCTGACCCAGAAGCAGTTAAAAGCCAGACCCTGCAGCTTCATCCATCTCCTCGAGGTCCGTTGCCTTCTCCATCGCGGAGTACATCTCATGAAATGCCTGATGCTGAGGTAACAGGAACTAATTTACCATCAGCTTCTGCAACTCCACATCTGTCTTTGCAGGAGAGCATTATTTTGACAGCTTCTTTGACTCAGCCGGACCCCAATTCTCGACATGCTCTGGATGCACCTCCCCCGCCACCTTTGCGCAGGCCATCTCTGTCACTTTCAAATAACGTTCAGTCATTTTCACCTCCACCTCCCCCACCCCCTCCGCCTCCACCATCATCTAGCTCGTGGATGACTCTGGTGGGTGCCTTTTCTCCTCCCCCACCACCACCACCTCCTCCGCCTCTGCCCACATCATCCAGTGTAAATGTTGGTAGGGTCTTGCCATTGCCCCCTCCTCCACCCCTTTGGATGGGGTATGGTACTTCCTCAGAAGTAGTATCTAGTTCATTGCCACCTCCGCCGCCTCCACCTCCTCCACCTCCACCTATATATGCATCCACTGTACCAAGATTGGCTAGCTTTGGGGTTTCCCAACCATCACCTCCTCCACCTCCCCTCCCCTCCTAAGAGTACTGGCTATTCCCTCCCCTCCTCCTCCTATGCATACTGGCCATTCCCCTCCTCCTCCTCCGCCTCCACCACCTCCTCCTCCTTTACTTGGTTCTTCAGCACTACCTCCCCCTCCGCCGCCACCAACCCTACATTCCTCGCAAGTTGCTCCACCTCCACCACCCCCGCCACCTTTTCGAAATGCTCCTCCTCCACCACCCCCGCCTACTTCAAAATATGCTCCACCTCCTTTATACAATGCTCCATCTCCACCACCTCCACCACCTCCACCTCCCCCTCCTTTTTCTAGAGCACCACCACCACCTCCTCCTCCACCTCCACCTCCTGGAGCACCTCCTCCAATGCGGGAGCCTCCACCTCCTCCACCTCCTCCAATACGTGGAGGTCCACCTGCTCATCCTCCTCCTCCTCTGGGAGGACGCGCACCTGGTCCACCTCCCCCACCCCCTCCGGGAGGACGCGCACCTGGTCCACCTCCCCCACCCCCTCCGGGAGGACGCGCACCTGGTCCACCTCCTCCATCCCCTCCGGGAGGATTCACACCTGGTCCACCTCCTCCACCTGGACTTGGACCTCCAGGTGGTGGACCTCCTCCACCGCCACCATTTGGCGCTAAAGGACCTGGTGCAGTTGGCAGAGGCCTTCCTGCAGGGAGAGGGCAGGGATTTTCACGCACAGCTGTTGGTGTAGCCCCCCGAAGATCTAACTTAAAGCCTTTGCATTGGAGTAAGGTTACTAGGGCACTGCAAGGAAGCTTATGGGATGAACTGCAAAGAAACGAAGAGCCTCAATTGTATGTTTCATACTTGTGAACTTTGACATTAATTGTACTCGAGTCAATTAAATTACTAATCTTTTTGCTTCAAATCTAGGTCACCAGAGTTTGATTTTTCAGAACTTGAGACACTTTTCTCTGCTATAGTTCCCAAGTCAGATAATGCGGGTAAATCTGGAGGGAGAAGGAAGTCTGTTGGGTCTAAACCAGAGAAGGTTCAACTGGTAATAAATATGATATAATATCCTCCTTCTCATAGGCCTTATACAAACAATCTGAATTCTGTGTGTTACTGACCCCGATTTTTTGTTCGTGTTCTTTCCTGCTTCTACTTGTTCCATTCATTTCATGTTTCTTTTTACCTGTGCTTGGTACCTGCTAGATGAATGCTTGTAGTTGCTTTTCCTGCATATTGGATTTTGGTGGTTGAAGGAATTCTTTTTTCTTCTTTTCTGTAAGTTTCACTAACGTTTCTCCTTTTAAGTAATGCTTTTTTTTTGGGTAGATTGACTTAAGGAGGGCAAATAATACTGAAATTATGCTCACAAAGGTTAAAATGCCACTGCCTGACATGATGGTAAGTTTGATGCGATTCTCTTCAACATTTCTTTTTTCCTTTGCTTTTCTCTCAAAGAGGCTTGCCTTTTTATTTGTTTAATAGAATGTCCTGATCATTGCAGAAAGAAAAGTTCCTGATTGTCATCATGTTCAGACTATAGCTAAGAATTATATGCTATGTATGCGACAGGAGGAGATTGATATCCTAAAATTTGTATAAATCTGCTTGTCTGTTAACTTGGAATACACATGAGAATGCCCTTATTTCTTATTAAAATTAAAATTGCATAAAGATGTTCTATAATATGTCATGGGCCCCGGTTGAGCCACCATTCTATGTCAAGTCAGCTCGTGTAACCTTGCACCCAAGACTGAAAACATATAACACTACACTTTTTTTCTGGATAATATTAACAATGCACAAGTAGGAGATAACAATAGAAGTGACATGCTTGTCAGATTCTTAATGCAACTTACCTTTGTTCTCAACGGAAGTTAGAGAAGGAGAATTTCTCAAGCTGTTGGAATCCTCCGCTTTAAAAATGTGGTATGTAGCTGTAGCTACCCATTGTCAAATGAGATGCTTTAAATTGGTCCTAATGGTCCAGGACACAACAAAAGATGCATAGACCTTGTAATACTTTCCTTTCATCTGTTTCATAAAAAAAATTATTCCCTCCGTTTCAATTTGTTTGTCTGATTTTGACTTGGCTTGAAGTTTTAGAAAGTAAAGAAGACTCTTGAATCTTGTGCTCTTAAATCAAAGATATGTAGAATGTACTAAAATGCCCTTTAATCTTGTGGTCTTAAACCGCCATGTGGAAAGTTGGAATTAAAGAGTTGTCAAAAAAGGAAAAATGCATTCTTTTTGAAATGGACTAAAAAGGGAAGTAAAACAAACAAATTGAAACAGAGGGAGTACTTTTCTTTCAGGTAGACAATCTGCTTTTTTCTGCTAGTTATTTTCGCTCTATTTTAGCATATGATAAACAATGTGGAAAATTCAGGTTAGAGCCCGTCCTTTGTAAGCCGAAGGTTGGTAGAACCTGAAATTAGGGTGAAAATGATAACCGAAGTATTAGTAAGGAATTGTTTCACCATGTGGTGCTCTTGTGGATAGTTGCTGGGCCATATTTGGTGGATCTATCAGCTAGTTCTTACTGTGCCATACTTGGTAGACCTAGGTGATATCATTATTCTTAAATATTCTTGCTAGTTTTCTCTATTGTCTCTAGGTGCTCAACATGCTTGCTATCGGCTCACCCAATAAAGTATGGTGGTTGGTTTACGTGACCTTACTAAAAAAAAGTGTGGTGGTTGGCTTTTATCTGTAGGCAGCTGCCCTCGCAATGGATGAGTCAATTTTAGATGCTGATCAGGTAGAGAATCTTATCAAATTTTGTCCTACTAAAGATGAGATGGAACTTCTCAAGGTGAACTTACGCACTCTGCAGCTATTCTATTGACTGTAACTTTGTTTTCATGCTCTTTTTCCTCTGCCTCCTCTACCAATTGATTTTTTTGCTGTTATTTCTTCTAAATGTTTGCTATTACTACTGCTCAGAATTACACGGGCGACAAGGAGCTCCTGGGAAAGTGTGAACAGGTGAGGCAATCATGTTCTGTAGTTGTCCCCTAGGTTCCATGACGTCTCAGTTTTATTTCTTGATTGATATTCTTTATTTGCAAGTTATAAAGGTTACAATTGTATTTATAGTAAAAACTTAGCCATCCCCCAAAAAAGGTGCTAAGTTGAAAACTTTACAAACAGTAAAAAGGTGCTTAAACCCTGTCCAGAGCCCTATACACTTATACATTGCCAATTAAATCTACTAAATCTCCTACTCCCCTCCACATATTCCGTTTACACCAAAAAAAAAGAACTCTGAAAATTCATCCTAATTTTCTGGATAGAACTGCTAGTACCTTCAAAATGTCTAGAGTTCCTTTCTTTCCACACTATCCACCAAATGCAAGCAGGAATGATGTTCCACCAATCCCCCCCCCCCCCCCCCCCAGACAAAGGACATCTCGAACAAATCTGAAGACCTCTTCTTTGTAGCTTATCTTGAGTTAGGCATGCTTTCCTAATCACCGACCAGACAAAACATGACACCTTCATAGGGATATTTACTTTCCAGACCTGTTTCCAAGGCCAATTCTCCTTCACAGGGGCCTCTTTGATTCAAATACTAATACACAGACTTTTTTGAGAAGGCCCCTTTTTCTATTTAATTTCCATCTGGGTCTGTCTGAACAATCAGAGAAACCACCAAAAGTTCCCAATAACTGAAGCAATGTGATAAAGCTCTCCACTTCCTAGTCATTTTGAGCTCTTCTAAAATTTAGACCCCACCTCGTTGACTCCACATTTGGTAGATCATGACATGTTGGAGACTAATAGAGTAAAGAACTGGAAAATAGACTTCAAATTAGTCTCTGCCCAATCCAGTGATCAGCCCAAAATTTGCATCTGAATATATTTTGCGGCAGCTACATTTGTCAACTAAAATTGATGTCCAATAGTGCTTGTGAGTTTTTATCTGATGCGTGGACCTTAAATGGTGACACTATACATAAGTCTTATTTTAGGCTAACCATGGTAGCTGCCCTTGTGTTACAATTTGAAAGTAGTGCAAACTGACAAACAAAAGGCTTCTTTTACCATTAACTAGCATCAATAAATGCAAACTACCCTTCTGCTTCTTTTTTGGCTGATGAGGAACTAGAGTGGATTTTTTTTGATAAGTTAAGGTTTTATTGAAAAACAGTATCAAGATGATACTGTGAAAGTACAAAGAAAATGCAGGCTAAATTACATAAGAAGCCTCAGCAGTCTAGCATGTCATCTAAATTCATAACAACATTTCCATCCTTCCAATAGTATACGTTGTGCAAACAACTATATTTCACAGTCTGCAACTGCTCCTTTTTGCCTTAAAAACACCTCTTATTTCTTTCTTTCCATATAGTCCAAGCAGTGCTAAGAGGAATGGCACTCCAAATCTTCTTCAGGGATTCATCTGGACACTCAACTTCCCAACACTCTTAACACACTCCTGAATGTCATAGGACTTGTCCAATGAATGCCAAAATTAGCTATGAATGCCAAAATTAGCTATGAACATAGCCCACACCTGCCAAGTAAATTCACAATGCACAAATATGTGGTTCACAGATTCACAAGCTTTTTCACAAAAGTAGCATCTGCTGCACATTTTCCAAATCCTTCTCTTCAAATTTTCTAATGTTAGACATGCTTCATGAGTCACTAGCCAACCAAAGAAGGCAACTTTTGTCTGGACTATAGTCTTCCAGATCATCCTCCAAGGCCACTTTTGTGCTTGCGTCGGCTGAATAAAATTTAGAATTTTATAGAAAGAGTTGACAGTAAAAAAACCTTTTTACTCACTTTCCAGGTTAGGCTATCTTCTCTATTTGGAACCAACACCACTGATTGCATCTTCTGGATAAATAAATCAACTTCTTGCATTTCTCTGTCAAAGAGATTCCTTCTGAACTGGAAGTTGCATCCTGAATCCGTAAATATATCTGCTAAGAAGACTTCCGGATTATAGGTCAATCTATACAAATTGGGAAATTGATTTTTCAGAAGTCATAACCATCCCAATTATCTTCCCAAAGTCTAATCTTTCTCCATTGCCTATCCTTAAAACAACATACCTGTTAAATTCCTCTCAGAGATTGCAAATCTGTCTCCAAACAGCTACTCAGTATGGAGCCTTTACTGCTTTAGGAGCCCAAAAGCCTTCTCTTCCATAAATCATCTCTACCACTTCTTCGCGGGGGGCTTTTCTCCCAGCATTTAACCTCCATAGCCATTTACATAACAAGCTTTGATTGTGAGCTCTAAGATTTCTAATTCCCAAACCCCCTTCTTATGTTGTCACAATGTTTCATTAAATAAGTGAATTTTCCTCCTTCCTGCATTGCCTTGCCATAAAAATTGCCTTACGATTTTATCAATTTACTTCTCACTGGCTGGAATAGGAATCAGAGACATTAGATATGTTGGGATGCCATCGAGGACACTATTTACCAATGTCATCTGCCCCCAAAAGATAAGTGTTGTTGCTTCCAGGAAGCCAACTTTTCTATCACTCCATGGAATACATCTTTGAATTTTGCACCTAAAGGTAATCCCAAGTAGCTGGTAGGAAACATTGCAACTTTGCAGCCCATGATATTAGCCAACTCATTCACATCATTTTCAACATTCAAAGAAAACATAGAACTCTTAGTCAGGTTTATTTTCAATCCAGTTACCGCGCTTCAAATGCCAGCAACACCACCCTCAAGTGTAGCACTTGTTCTTTTTCAGCCCCACACATCACCAGTGTATCATCGGCAAAAAAGGCTATGAGTAACTTCCATACAATTTCCTAAGTGACCCTCCAATTTATAGCCTTTTATCCATTCACTCGACACAACAGTATTAATCATCTGACTTGGCACCTCCATCTCTAAAAGAAACAGATAGGGAGATAGAGGGTCCCTTGTCTCAGGCCTCTTTGAGAGCTAAAACAACCAGCTGAACTACCATTAATGAGAACTGAGAATTTAGAAGTGGAAACACAAAATTTTATCCATTGAATCCACCTATCTCCGAAATTCATCTTCTCCAGCAACTTCAGCAAGCAAGCAAGTAAGGCCATCTGACACGGTCATAGGCCTTTTCCAAGTCTAATTTGAACACAGTCCCTTTCAATTTCTTTTTCAAGTAGTAATCGATGCACTCATTTGCCAGCATCGCTGCATCTGCTATTTGTCTCCCTCTCAGAAAGGCATTCTGATTTTCAGAAATCAGTTTATATACTAACTTCATTCTCTCGGTAAGAACTTTAGCAATCAACTTGTATATACTCCCTAGCAGACTAATAGGTCTGAAATCCTTGATATTGACAACCCCTTTCTTCTTTGGAATCAAAGCAATGAAAGTCGAATTAAAGCTTCTGAGGAATACACATCAAATGTGTTCATGACATCTTCTTTCACAATACACCAACATCTCTCGAAGAAACACACATTAAAGCCATCCGGACCAGGAGCTTTATCCCCTTCCATCACGTTAATAACATTAGTTATCTTCTGCTTCATCAAAAGGTCTCTCCAGCCATTCTTTTTCTTGGTCATTGATGTTGGCTAGTTCTGGACAAATCCAGGAAGGTCTCCAACTCTCTTTTTCTGAAAACAGCTCATTATAGAACTCAAGGATGTGATTTTTGATCAAGTTTTTGTCATTTGTGGATTTTTTAAAGAGGACTAATATGCTTCTTTCACAATGTTTAGCGGTGAAATACGTATCCCTAAAAAATTAAGAAAATCTTTACTGCAGAATAGTTCCTTGGTAGACCTAGGTGCAAATTGGCTTTGGTAATTCTAATTAGGATTATACATGATTATACACATATTATACATGGATTATAGATCTGTCGGCTGTTTTTGGTTTTATACGGTTGTGTGTGTGGCTATTTAGGTTAATTCTTCTACTAAATTACAAAAATTGGGGGTCACCATCTTCTGCTATTTGATAGAGAAAGCATGGAACTAGATATTGTTGCTTGCAAGACTTTTTAATGGCGTGAGGAGCATTGGGGTTCACCCACTTCTGCTATTTGATAGACAAAGCATGGAAGTAGATAGTGTTACTTGCTTGTAAGACTTGTCTTTAATGGCACAATGTTCAAGTGAGGAATGGATTCGTGCTTGAGTGAGGAAAGGTTTGGCTGTTTCATATTTTAGAGCAAGTTTGATGAACCGCCATGCAAGGTTGAATATATTGTGTCCATTGAGGAGGTTGAAACCCAAAAAAAAAACAATGGTGTGGTTACTTCTCGCTCACATAGTTTGGCAACTGAGTTTTAGTTTAACTAATTTTGTTTGAGCTAAAAACTACAGAATTTGGTTGTGAAGTAACGCAAAACCTTTTCCTCAGTTTGGTCGCTGTTTAAATTTTTGGCTTCAACTTGCTGAATTCTGTTTGAAACAGATTCACACCTGACTTATAAATTCAGAAAATAGATGATAGGAAGTTCCAATGTCTAATTGCTAAATGTGAATTCTATCCTGTCAAATCTAATTTGAATCTTAGCTGTAATTGGTTGTAGCTGTTAGCCTCAATATGTGCTGCATTTTCTTGCCTGTCCAATATTAATGTCTTTACCTGCGTCTGGAAGAATTGGGACATCATATGGTAGCTGTGGAGATATATTTCTGTGGGGATATTCTCCTGTGAAACGTTGTGCGTGCGTGTGTGAAGAGGAGATAGAAGGGAGAATATTGGAGCATGTCTAAAGAGGTGGATGGGATGTAATATTGAGAAAAGGTCTGACAGCATTGATTTAATGGGCTGGCTGGATTATGGGTAGTTGGATAAGAAGGGAAAGAAGTAAGGAATAAAGCAAAAATGGATTGTCTGATCTGGAAAATTTAGTAACTTCCTCGACCATGTGAGGGATTAAATAAGTGAAGAAAGAAGGAATAAAATTGCTTTGACATAGTCTCAACCTTGTACACCTCTGTGTGTATTATCACCTGTTCACCATTATGCCACTTTATGTTATGCTAATTTAATTACTAGTGGGTGTTTTTGTGTCTCATATGTCAAAGAACCACCACAAAAATGGAATAAAGCAAAGATGGATTGTCTGATCTGGAAAATTTAGTAATTTCCTCGACCATGTGAGGGATAAAATAAGTGAAGAAAGAAGGAATAAAATTGCTTTGACATAGTCTCAACCTTGTACACCTCTGTGTGTATTATCACCTGTTCACCATTATGCCACTTTATGTTATGCTAATTTAATTACTAGTGGGTGTTTTTGTGTCTCATATGTCAAAGAACCACCACAAGAACAAAAATTTGTGATACTGACCACACAAAATGAGAAGCAAACTAAATTTTGCTTCTATCCAGATTATCACGATATCCTGTGCTATTCCAGATGAGAAATGATGACATCTTTATAATCAGTGTCAGAGAAAACTAATTTGAGAGGCTGGCACATGTCAGATATTCATGATAATGAATTGTACCCTGCCGTATTGTTGTCTTTCTGTAGATTATTTTGAATGCTTTTGGTTTGGTTGATGATAGATTTGCTTGTTCCATTATCCTTTTTCAGAAAATACTTGTAACCATGGTATCTTTTCCCTGCCTTGATGGTTCTTTTGCATTTTAAAATATAAAGAACAACTGATTTTCAAGATAATATGATAACTACCTTATAGCTCAGTCCTAATGCATTGGTGGTATTTCTGATATTGTTTCTCTTTCAGTTTTTTCTGGAGCTGATGAAGGTGCCTCGAGTAGAGTCAAAACTAAGAGTTTTTCTCTTCAAGATCCAGTTCAACTCTCAGGTTTGCTTGCATCTAGTAATCTTCTGAAATAAGTATCTTCTGTATCATCTGAGATTAGCTTTATCTCAGGTTACAGACTTCAAAAAGAGCTTAAACACTGTGAACTCTGCTTGTGAAGAGGTACTTTCCTAGGTTCTGTATTTGTCTTCTTTTTTTCCCCTATTTTCTTAGACTAAGTTTGCTTGTAGCAGGTCCGACATTCTCTCAAATTGAAGGAAATATTGAAGAAAATATTATATTTAGGGAATACATTGAACCAGGGAACTGCCAGAGGTAAGACTTTCTGTTACTAGAATTTCTCCATCCCTCTTGTAATTCTTCAAAATCTCAGCTTTCTTAACATGGAATAATGCGGGAAAGTTTGATAAACATGTATGACTAATTCAATTGCTGCCATGTGGAACTTGCGGCTTTTCAATTCATAAATTAAATACATCGATTGCCCGATTAGATAAACTAGGAGAAATACAGCAAATAGAGGTTTCAATTGTTTCTAAGTTTCTTATTGAAGTGAGTGGGACACGAGCTTTTCCCTAAAGTGGTGGTTTGCTCATACAAGTCAATAAAGTTAGTCACGTAGTTCATGCATTGTTGTTGCAGCTTGTTAATTTTGCAAACGAGAAATTCAGATAAATTGAGAGATTCATCAATGTGCGGACTACTAGTATAGAATATATGCAGAAAAAGTTCTGCTGAGACTATCTATTTAGATGATGAATACAATTGCTAAAATGGGTACCAAATGGACCGTTGTTTATCAGTTACGAGTTGTGTGTGGCTTACTTTATTCCTTCATGGACTTAAACCGTCAGATAAAATACTAACTAACAAATTGTTCTCTCTGATGGAACTAGAGGATTAATAAATTTTGCTCAACAGTTTTGCTCCTGAGCTAGATGATTTTCACATTTTGGTAATCTGGAAAACTTAAGCATCTGTTCTTACTTATAAGTGATATAGTAAGTGTTTGTGCCTTGACATGGATAGTTCAGTTTCTTGCTACTAGTTTGTATATAACATCTAGCTTGGATTTATTATGCTTTTTATTCCAATGGAGCTTGTTCGGTTTCATATAAAATAGTTCTTAAGGACCTCATCTCATTCTATGGATGTTGTAATGTATGTGGTCAAGCAGTTTGAAATTTTGACACAGAATTCCAAAGCTAAGTTCGGGTACTTTCTTTAATTCAGGTTCTGCCGTTGGGTTTAAGTTGGACAGTCTTTTGAAGCTCACTGATACACGTGCTACTAACAACAAGATGACACTCATGCATTATCTTTGTAAGGTGTGGATGTATTCTCAGTTTCACTTTTTGTTGTTTCAAGGGGATTATTTAAACTATTTCAGCCTTTTTTCCAAATACTATACTCTGAGAAGTGGTACCCTTAGATCATGCTTTCAGAAATGTCACCTCGTGGAAACACTGTTGATGTTGTATCTTCTTCAATGCTTCCTTTAATTTTCCTTTTCACTGGTTGACTCTGAAAATCACTGTGATAAGATTATCTTCAGAGGACAAAAAGGATGAGACTCTGAAAAGGCGTGATGATTTGCAAGCTGTTCTTAGTATGGAATGAAAATGTTCATCACTTTAACAGTCACACTTAGTTAGAAATGCTGTGAGGAGAGCCTGGCGCAAGAAGATTGATCAATTTGATGCACGTGTGGTCTTTCTATTTTGTTAATTATATATATGCAAGTGTGTGTACATTTCATTGGGCTTGCTATAGAGGTCCTATATTTGAAAATCATGTCATGCATATTTCATTTTAGGTTACAAGTACTTTACATAGTAGAAGTGCCGAAGCTAGTTTTCCTCTGTTCCATCTTCTCTTCACTAGGAGCATATTTGATCTGGCCTTTTTATGTAAACAAAATTTATACTATAGTCTATATATTACATGAAACAAATGTGTATTTGAAGTGCCGAAGCTGGTTTCCTCTGTTCCATCTTCTCTTCACTAGGAGCACCTTTGATCTGGCCTTTTTATGTAAACAAAATATATATTATGATGGCTGCTTGAGGAGGTATATGTGTCCTTATCAAGTAGGTGCAGGTCCATCCGTTTACTTTTTACCATTTTACACTTGTGCTTTTGATTTTATAACTAAGGATACAAATAAGTGATGGCAAATAATAATGAACTAAGTACCTCTTTTCTACTTTATGAAATTATTTAAACTAAAAAACGATTCTGAGATCACTATATTCTGGTGCATAACTGCTCAAGTGTGATCAAACTTTCTATAGATGGTCCGCTTGGGAAGTATATTTTGGAAATATAAAGCTCAAATTATTCCTTTACGGTCATCGGCTATCATCCGATAGTTTGCTGCACCTTGCCAAAGTGCAATAGTCTTGGGCATTATTTGGTGCAAGATTGATTATGTGTCACAATATTGCAAAAGTTTTCAAATTTAAGGCACACTTTTAAAAGGTTACTTCTCCTTATCCATTTTGGTTCATAGACACTCTTTTGTTTGTATAAAGGGTTTACGTAGACATTTCTACTATTCTTAATTTTATGTAGCTGAGACATATATTTTTTTTTTTTTACTTATTTATTTATCTATCTGAGTTTCTATTTGATAAAAGGCCTCTTAATATTGTCTGACTGAATTCAGGTTTCAAATGTGGTTATCACTATCTGCGATGGAGTGCTGTTAGTAATTTCTCTATTTTCTCAGGTTCTTGCTTCCAAGTCACCAGCACTTTTAGACTTTCATGTAGATCTTGTAAACCTGGAAGCTTCGTCAAAGGTAACTTGTCTTATCTCTTTAAGATTATATATCTTTTGAATTTATCAGGATTGATTAGAAAATTGTTGCTCCTAGCAGATACAATTGAAGTCTTTGGCTGAAGAAATGCAAGCAATCATCAAGGGTTTGGAAAAAGTTATAAAGGAACTGGAAGCATCCGAGACTGATGGCCCTGTGTCTGAATTTTTTCGAAGGGTATTATGGTGGTTGTATTTTATTTTTTTAATAATTATGGTGGTTGCATTTCTTTTCAACTGTCTTAGCTTTATTTGATTGTACGTGCAACTATTCTACATGTGTGTTAGGATGTCTGAGAGAACTCCTTTGGTCATCAGGTGATGTTACTTCTAGCTCGGATATATTTTTAGGACTTCAAATATCCTCCTCGTGCCTTGTGAGATTTAAAAAATTAATGCAAAGGTTCTACTTCTGAAGCAATTGTCTCAATGTTTTGCATCTTTTGTTTCCTCCGATTCTTAATATCTCTGTTTTATTATTTCTTGATCTGATGGATTAATTGTGAATCAAGATATAATTTAACTTATTATGGCAGAAAGCTGCCACTGTAAAACACCATGTATCTTTTGATGGAAAGAGTCTCAACTCCTCTGCCAGCTCTTCTATCTCTGGAAATTGGATGACTTTTTCCCCTTTTATCTCCTTTCTTTCCTTTAATTTTTTATTCATTTAACAAAAGGGTTGATGGAATCATGTAATAACAGCATACACGGTTTCTATTGTTTCTTAAAGTGTACTAAGTTTCTGTGCACACTACTGTCATTCTCTAGAAGAGACATAAGTACACTCCCTCCCTCAATGAAAAGGGGGGAAAAGAACAAAGTTTTTGGTCCTTATATGTTTGTTTATTTGTCCCGCAAAACAGACCTTAAAGGAATTCGTTGGTGTGGCTGAAGCACAGGTTGGCTCTGTGAAGGAGTTATATTCTGTTGCGGTAATTTCCTTTGTGTTTTATTATCTCTTTGTTATGCTATGTTTCAGAGTCATCTTCCTATGTGCCAGTGTAATGTTTAATTGTCATAACTTGCACAGGGCAGAAATGCAGATGCACTTGCACTATATTTTGGTGAGGATCCTGCCCGCTGTCCGTTTGAGCAAGGTAGCATATGTACAATAGACTTTTAATCCTCTCCATGCCACTGCTAGCAAAATTGAGCGGATGAAAGTTGTCTCCTTTTTAATGTCCTATACATTTTCATTCTAACTACAAGATGTGAATAGGTGTGTTAAAAGTTAGTCTAGTATTAATCCTCTTACACAGAGACTGCTCCACAAATTTTTGGAAAGATATGACTGCAATTTTTAGCTCTGTCAGAGCTGTAATTGTTAATCAGTATGCTAGTTTTACGAGATTTTATTGATCTGGAATACATCTCAGGCTTCCTCATTGAGGTGTCCAGTGTCTAGGGCTTTAGCAAACTATTTAGGGCATTAGATGATATAGAGCTTAAGCTGTTGTTTTTGAGCTAAGGGCAAGTGTTTATTTTGTCCTTTATGACAATTTTATATTTATCTTATGTCTTTGCCGATTGGAAGAAAAAACTGATGAAATTATGAAATGGCACCTCTAACATGCTCTCCCATACTTAAAGTGTAACTCAGCACATTTAAACCTTGTCCAGATCATCTACTAGTTTCCAACAAGGGTATCACATTCAAAGGCTGATCTCCTTGAAACCGTTGCGTGCTTAAGTACTTAGGTAGGATGTAATTATAAATAGAGAACCAATTTAAAGTGTTTTTACTGTGTAGAGAGAAACAAGTCTTTTCTTTTCTCTTTTTGGAAAAAAGAAAAGAAGACTTATTTCATGTATATGAATGAGTATGAACCACCTCTTTTTTTGTTGCGTGCGGATGATTACTAAAGAACTTGTACATATTACTGCATTTTACTTCAATTGGAGCATCTGATGGATGTGTATTGCCTTTGTTTGCTTCGTTCACACTTCCCTGTTTTCATTTGTATGCTGCTGCCCTTGATGGTTCGAGGTTTTCGGATGCTGATCTTTTTTTCTTTTCTTTTTATGTGCATCTGTTTGACAATCTGTACAGTCACTGCGACCCTCTTAAATTTTGTGAGGCTGTTCCGCAAAGCCCACGAAGAGAACTTGAAGCAGGCTGAATTAGAAAGGAAGAAAGTTCAGAAGGAGGCTGAAATGGAGAATGCCAAAGGAATTAATCTAACAAAGAAGGGTTTCAAGTGAATGGGAATGATTTCATTGTTTCAGGGAATATTGGGTGTCGAATGATCTGTCTGTTATGTTAACCATGTTAACTGAGGATCTCTTCCAAAGACAGACCAGAAGCTTCCTAATGTAAGTGCTTTGGCATTCTTTGGATTCAAGAAAGAATGTTCAGGCTTGTGACCTGAGTGCAGTGAAATGCTTTGCAGATAGGAAGCTGAACCGGACACATCATTGTCGGGGCTCTTGGATGATGCAAGCAACCTGTCGCTCCATAAATTGATCGCCTTGATTTTTGTTATTGGCAGGTAATCATGAATGCTGTCCAACCCTGAGAAATTCGCTACATGATTAAACGATGCTGCAATCAAGAGTGCAAATTTGGATAGAGCTAACATGCTGGACTCGGTATTGGCACAAATGTAGTTGCCATAATGTCAACGTTTAGCACTGACCGCCGCCTTTATGCCATGTCAACTGTAAATTAGAAGTGTAAGATCAGTTTGTATAAAGCCTAGCCAGTGTATCTAGATTCAAAGTTGATTCTTTTCATTGTAACATAGCTAAAGGGATTCCCTATTGTGTCAGTTTTTTTATGGGAACCTGCCACGAAATTGATTGTACAGAAAGCATAGGAGAGGATAGGGATAGGTTCTTTTAGCATTAGTACTGTATCGATATGTAGGCTGTAGGATTAGTCCCCCTTTCCTAGATACAAATTTTGGAATATATTATGAAATCTCCATTTATTAATCACACGAGTTATCTGCATTCTTTCTTTCCTCTTTGAGGTATTGACATTTTTTCGTGCTCAAGCGGCTTATCTAATCCGGATTTCTTAGCTTCGACTTCTTGACGTAAGGAACTCGGATTAATGAGTTTAAACCAGTTTGTTATGTATGCGTTTGTGTATTTTTGGCTTTTCCTAAGTTGAGCTTTGCACCATCAATATTATTTGATCCATATAACATCTGACTTGGTGTTATATGGGTGTATTTGCTTAGATAACACATCAAAAACGCATAATTTTCTACTCATTGTTCACACATTCATAATCGCGAGAGATCAACAGTGTATCCACTTACCGAAATAATATTTTGTTGTGTGAGATCGAAGAATATATGCTCCCGGAGGCAAGAATTATAAGCCTTGTTTCATGATTGATCCCTTCTGTAGCTGTTCTTTCAGAAGCAATTCATATTTCATTCTTATACAGGCGCTCAATGGGAAATCACTTTTTTTTTTTTGGTTTGCTAGAAAGAATTATGTTAAATGGGATGTGGAATTTAATACCCCTTTCATTCTGGAGCGATAGTTCCTCCAGGGAATTGATAGAGATGAATTTGGATCTATCAAAGTTTAGATCTCACTAACAACTTCCCCAATATTTGGGTGGACTAGATTGAAAGGGCTCCGTCCAAAACATGGGTTAATTTCACACATGGTCACTGAATTTGTCAATTGTATAATTAAAGTTACACAATTTCTTTTTTGTATCATTAAAATCACAACGTATTAATTTCTCAAGAAATACAAATGTTGGTGCTGGAAAAAGATCCCGAGTAACAAAAACCAAAAATTGGATATTTTTTGGTGCCAAAAGTTTGATTTTCTCATGAGTTTGTATTGTGAGTAGTAATGTGTAGAACGAGAAAATAACAACAACTATTTGTTAGAAATCTGGAAATGATCAAATATGAGGGCTTGCTGAGTCGATCAAATTCTTGATCTATCCTTAAAATAATATTGCCCCGTATATCCTTTCAACGGTTGTAATGACAACTTATCTTCCAAGATAAAACAACAATCAAACAAATGAGCAAAGGGAACTCAAGTGTTTGCTTTGAAAAAAAGATCTTTGAGTGTTTGTGATTGCAAGAGAGGAAGACAATTTCAGAGAATTGTTGAGTGTAAAAGTCAAGTGTGTTTCCAAATGAGCCTTGTGTCTCATTTTATAGTGTGTAGATGATGACCCTCCAAATGGCTAAGTAATGGCCATGAACGCCATGTTAATGCCTTGAATTTGGAGTTACAATTCAGCCAAGTAATGGCTGAATTCATGAGCAAAATAATGGAGAGTAAATACTCCAAAGTCAGCCCAAGAATCAGTTTTTAATTCACCTCCAACGGATTGAAACAGTCGAGGAGTCGCGACCTTTCGGAGAGGAGCCGCGACCCTTCAGTTCCAGTAACTCACTGGAACTGAAACGTCAATTAGAGCCACGAACCTTCAATTCCAGTGAGTTACTGGAATTGAAACGTCAATTAGAGCCGCGGCCCTTCGGGGAGGCGTCGCGGTCCTTCTCGGTTTCGTGGTGATTTCTGATTCATTTCATCTTTACACATTATACACTTCTTCCTTCATTTACCAACGTGAAATCATTCGTCATTTGGCCAATAACCGCCTATTACCTTACGTCTCAAACAATTCGTATACGTACCAATATCTCTTCCATTAAGAAAATTTTGATCCTTGGCACTACATGTGCACGTGTGTGGAAACAAGGTTTCCTACATGCAGGGCCCCAATTGTTCGATTCATAATTAATAGAATTTATTTTATTTCACATTTAATAAATATTTCCAACAATCCCCTCTTGTAAGAGATTTTGGTGCACGCACATGGTGCCTTTCTAGCAATCACTTGGCGGAACGATGTTGCATCCGGAGAGGTAGTCAGAGCTGATGCGCGTAATATGCTCACACTTTTAAACGCAAGTGCACGTTATCGTATCAAGTAGTATAGTCTTAGATAAGACCGAATATCGTCCTCTGGGATTAGGGTTCAAGTACCAACTATCTATTTTCTAGTATCTATTTGGCGAATTGATAATTGATTTGGTTGTTTATAACTACGAATTATAAAAGCTATTTAAATATAAAGGTTTACTTCAGTTGTAATGAGAATAGGGCTTCTATGTATCCTCACTATCCGCTTATGCTACTCATTAATGCCTTACTTATGGTGTTCTTCTTTTGGAGAAAGCAGGTTTACGAAATCGTTTTATACTCCCGTTAGGGTTATATAAACACTCAACCCCAGTATCGTTCCTTACCTAACTTTCACGATAGGGTAACTCATGGGAGGATTAAGAACAAAAACCTAGTTGGCCACGCACAATGCGCAAAATTAGGGTTGTTAAGCCTCTCATCAACGCTACAAAACTAATTGAGGTATTTTCATCCCCAATTCAAGCCTGTCTACCCAACTTACAGCATATTCACAATCCCCCCTTTTCAGAATCTGATTAGAAATCATATAGTGATAATTAGTTGTCAATTAATTACCAAGAATCCAACTCAATTATTGGATAGATCTCTCAATAAGAAAAACAACCATAAGCATGCATTAAATTATAGCATAAGTTTCAAACAATTCAACATAGAAAGCCCTATAAGAGAATTAGTTCCTAGCCATAAATATGACAAGAACTAATTCAAAGTTCATCATAAAAACTGAAATAAAGTAACGTATCGAAAAGACAAATACTTAAGAACGAGTCTCCAAGCCAAGCATCCAAGGGTTGTGTTGTGGAATATTTACAAGGTGGATTGGTGGAAGGATGGATGTAGAATGGTGAATGGTAGAATGGAGAATGAATAATTCTTCTAATGATGTAGAGTATTTATAGCCAAAGAATCCTTTAGGTGAAGGGTTAAGGATTTGTGTAGGTAGGAAAAGTTATTAGAATCCTTTTAGGTAAGGGTTTTTAGGTAGGAAAAGGTTTCCCTTTAGGTAGGAAAAGTTATCCCTTTAGGAAGGAAAAGTTATCCCTTTAGGATTCTGAAACATGTCAAATTCGCCAAGACTTCACAATTCAGCGTCGTGGCGACGGCTTGCAGGCCAGCGGCTGAAGTCAACAACTTCTCGGGACTTTCAAGACTTTGGGCGCCAGCTGCTTCCAGCACATGGCCATGGTGACATATTTTTCTGGCTAAATTCCGTTTCGTCGTCTTTTCTCGTCCGGACTTCGTCTGATTTTCTCTATAATTCCCGGAACTTCTTAGACTTCATTTCTTGGCCCTTTTGTGTGCAATTTCATCTCTTTTATGCTCATTTCATCTCTTTTTCGTCATTTCTCCATTTTTGACCGCTGTGACACAAAGGAAGGGAAAACGACCCTAATACTGTACTTAACATAAATGAAATGAGTAAAATACTAACTAAAAATGACTCAAAAATTGTATATAAAATACACCGATCAAGAGCTTTGAACCTTCCATAGTAGAATACTATCGGACATATTTACTGCGCAGTGAACGTGATGTCTTGAATCGTCAGTGTTTAGTATATGTCAAGACAATGGTACCAACACAACACATTTTCTACTCAATCTTTCTAGTATTTTGTCCATCGTGGGTTGTGGACACCCTTGGATTCTTAAGTGCGTTCATTTGAGGCGGTCTGTCCTCGCACTTAAATATATGGTTTCCTACAAGGTACGCTGTAATACCTCGCTACACAAGCGTTAGGAACCATTAAAAAATTCACCAACCTAACCTCAACTTTTGAGGATCATTAAAGGTTTGAAAACTTATCCTTTACCCCTCTTACAGGTAGCACTTTTTGTCTATCACGGAAACGGCCTTGGATTATGTTTCTTAAGAAAGAAACATTATCCGAAGTGCTCTTGCTTCCACCGAAGCGCTCACGGAACCTTTACAATTTAGTTTTCCCATTGAACCTTATTCCTGAGATTTCCAGTCTGTAAGGTTGAGTGTCCACTATATCAGTTCTTATTGTTTGGGTTTTAAGCCCATTCCCCTAGACAGGCAGAACAACTGATCTTTGGATATTCCCTTCCTCAAGGGATCTGCGATATTTTTCTTAGATTTTATGTAATCAATGGAAATAATACCTGAGGTGATCAACTGCCTAACAAACTCATGTCTCCGTCGAATATGACGAGACTTACCGTTGTATATTGAACTTCGTGCCCTTTCTAGAGCCGACTGACTATCGCAGTGGATCATTACAGAAGACACGGGTTTATCCCAACATGGGACATCCTCTAGAAAACCATGAAGCCACTCAACTTCCTCTCCCGCTTTATCTAAAGCGATAAATTCTGACTCCATCGTGGATCGGGCAATAAGAGTTTGCCTAGAGGATTTCCAAGACACAACTCCACCACCGATTGTAAAAATATATCCGCTGGTGGACTTGATGTCGTCGCTATCAGATATCCAGTTTGCATCGCTGTACCCCTGGATATCTTGAATAGTGTAACCCGAAATGTATCGTGTACTTTAGGAACCGTAGTATCCTGTTCAACGCTTTCCAGTGATCCTCACTTGGATTTCGAGTGAACCTAGCCAATTTATTGACTGCATGAGCGATATCAGGTCGAGGAGTTTGTGATATACATCAGACTACCAATCACCTGGGCATATCGCTCCTGGCGTACGAGCTTACCCAGATATTTGTCAAGCTTTTGACTTATATCCAATGGTGTTGATACCGGTGAACTGTCAAACATCCCAAATTTATTCAGTACATTCTCGATGTAGTGAGATTGAGATAAGTCCAGTCCATTAGATGTCTTAGAGGTCTTGATCCCTTAGATGACATCTGCAATGCTCATATCTTCATGTCAAAACACTGTTTTAACATGTTCTTATTCTCTAGGATTATTCCAGGACTGCTTCTAGTGATCAACAAGTCATCTACATATAGATATATCATGACGAAGGATTTGACATTTCCTTTCATGTAGACGCATTTGTCACCTCCATTAATGGCGTATCCTTTTGATAGTAGAGTACTGTCAAATTTCTCGTGCCATTGTTTAGGGGCTTGTTTCAGCCCGTACAACGATTTAACAAGCCGACATACTTTTGTCGCTTGTCATGGAACCACATACCCCTCAGGTTGATCCATATATATTTCCTCTTTCAAATCACCATTTAGGAAGACAGTCTTAACATTCATTTTATGTATTTTAAGATCTCGCAAGACGGCGATAGCTATGAACATACGTATGGATGTCATTCTTGACACCGGAGCGTAGGTGTCGAAGTAATCAAGGCCCTCCTTTTGGCGATAACCCTTGACTACTAACCTATCTTTGTACTTGTTGATAAAACCATCTGGCATCTGCCTTTAACTTCCATTTAAGGATCCACTTACAACCCAACGGTTTGTGTCCTGGGGGAAGTTCTGCCAACTCCCAGGTGTGGTTATGCAGAATGGATTCTATCTCACTTTCTAAAGCTTCCTTCCAGAGCGGTGCTTCTGGAGTTGACAATGCTTCAGTGATTGTCTGTGGTTCATCCTGAACCAAATAAGCTACAAAGTCTGGACCGAAGGACTTGTCCTTCCCTCCCATTTTTCTTTGCCTTGGTTCCATCTTTGAATCTTTCAAGTCCTGAGAATTTGGAATACTAAATTCCGGATCATCAACTACTTCAGAATTTACTAGATCTGAAACGTTTCGATCTTGATAGTCAGTGACTCCTAGTTCATCAGAGGTTTGCTCATAACTTCGTTTGTGAGAGGTTATGTTATTTTCCCTATATGAAAATGTGTCTTCAAAGAACCATGCGTTCCTTGATTCCATGATCGTATCTTCATAAATGTCCAGATGATCCGACTTGTGCACTATGAAGCGATAAGCACTACTGTTATTGACATATCCGATGAATATGCAATCCACAGTCTTAGGTCCAATCTTGACCTGCTTTGGCATAAGTACTTTTACCTTGGCCAGACAACCTCATACCTTCAAATACTTGTAGGTAGGTTTCTTTCCTTTCCATAGCTCGTATGTAGTCTTGTCTTTACCCTTGTGTGGGACTCTGTTAAGAATCTTGTTTGCGGTAAGGACAGCTTCTCCCTACATGGTTTGAGGGAGGCCCGAATTGATGAGTAGAGCATTCATCATTTTCTTTAGTGTTCTGTTCTTGCGTTCAGCAACCCCGTTTGATTGAGGTGAGTAATGAGCTGTTGTTTGATGAACTATACCCGATTGGGTACAAAGTTTTTCAAAAGGCGCTACATATTCTCCCCCTCTATCGCTACGGATAGTTTTAATCCGTTCGCCTAGTTGATTCTCAACTTCTGCTTTGTAGCGTTTGAATGCTTCAAAGGTTTCATCTTTACATTTTAGTAAGTAAAGGTAACAAAACCTTGTGCCATCATCTATGAAAGTCACAAAGTACTTGTTTCCCCCTCTAGTTTGAGCGAACTTTAAATCACATATATCAGTATGTATAAGTTTTAGAGGAGTGGTATCCCTTTCGACGGATCTAAAAGGACTTTTGGAAAGTTTTGCCTATATGCACACCTCACACTTACGTTGAGGGTTTATGTCAATGGACGACAATAATTTCAGCTTTACCAATCTTTGGATAGATTGATAGTTTACATGTCCTAATCTATGATGCAATAGATTAAATGACTCAATCAAGTAAGTAGAAGGTGAAATTTTATTGATAGTTGAAACAGAAGGCATTACATGTGCAACATTGAACTTAAAGAGGCCTTCACAGACGAAGCCCCTTCCTACAAAAGTTCTATTTTTAGTGATTACAAACTTGTTAGCCTCTAACACTAGCCTAAAACCATCATATACTAACAGAGGTCCAGAAATTAAATTTCTTCGAATTTCTGGGACATGCATCACTTCCTTCAGAATCAGCTCCTTTCCGGACGTCATCTTTAGGGTCACCTTTCCTACCCCCAACACCTCTGAAGAAGAATTGTTTTCCATGAACAATTTCTTATCTGTGACTGGTGTTATGTGGAGAAGGCATCTTTATTGGAACAAATGTGACGGGTAGCACCCGTGTCTAGCCACCATTGCACCGGATTCTCAACGAGGTTAGCTTCAAGAACTACCGATGAGGACTCATCAATCATATCGTTGACGAGCGTGTCTTCAACGATGTTAGCCTTGGCCTTGCCTTTGGCCTTATTCTCACGTTTGAGCTTGCGGCAATCTTTGGCCATGTGACCAACTATACCACAGTGGTTACAATTTCCCTTGAACTTTTAAGTTGTTTGGGGCTTGTCTTCCTTCTGGAACTTCCGCTTATTACTTGAGTTCCCTTTGACTTCCGTCAGGGTTGCCTTAGCCTCAGCGGGTTGTTTTCCCTTTGGCATGACCTTCTTATTGTCGTCCTGAATCTGGAGTTTGACAATAAGTTCATCTAGGGTCATCTCCTTCGTTTTGAGTTTTATATAGTTCATAAACTCAGTCCACGAGGGAGGAAACTTCTCGATTAATGCCCCAACCAAGAATTGTTCGTTGGGCTTTAATCCTTCCAAATCCATGTGATGTAGAATCATTTGGAATTCCTAGACTTGGGATGTCACACTTTTGTTGTCCACCATTTGAAATTTCAGGAACTTCCCATTGATGAACTTCTTACCACCCGCATATTGGGTGTTGTACTTTTTCTGAAGTTTGTCCCATAACTGCTTGGAAGTTTCAACGGTGCAATATACCGTGTATAGTGGATCGGACAAACTGTTTAGAATATAGTTCCTACACATGAAATCACTATGTTTTCATGCTTCGCGAACCATCCTCATGCCGTCAGCGACATAGTTACCTTGGCCCACTCCCGCCAAACTATTTGGCTGAGGGTCCACGTCTTCCCCAACTAGTGGAGGATCTTCGGTTAGAAAACGTGACATTTCCATAACCGTCAGGAAAAACAACATCTTTTGCTGTCATCTCTTAAAGTGAGCACCCATGAATTTTTCAGGACGTTCATGGTGAAAACCAGCAGTGTTAGGCGATGGCGCCCGCGAGTCAAAGGCATTGTGAATGCCTCCAAAAGGAGTATAGTTGTTGTTGACGCCTTGGGTAGGAGCAAAGACACTATAAGTGCCCGGAGCAGCAGTGGAGGCATTGGTTGTGCCAAAGGCAGTGGCGGTGGCACTTGACGTACCAAAAATAGTGGCAATGACACTTGACGTGCCAAAAACAGTAGTTGAGAAGGCATTAGAAATGCCATGATTAGTGGTGACACTAGGAGTGCCAAAAACAGTGGAGTTGAAGGCAGCGTTAGTGCCTTGAGTAGTGGGATTGAAGGCAATGGGATTGCCTTGAGCATCGGTGGAATTTTCAGTGTTGAATTGATCTTGTCCAGTTATGTTGTTGATGAAATAGCCAATATTATTTTAAGTTTGTGAGTAGTAATGTGTAGAACGAGAAAATAACAACAACAACAATTTGTTAGAAATCTAGAAATGATCAAATATGAGGGCTTGCTAAGTCGACCAAATTCTTGATCTATCCTTAAGATAATATTGCCCCGTATATCCTTTCAACGGTTGTAATGACAACTTATCTCCCAAGATAAAACATCAATCAAACAAATGAGCAAAGAGAACTCAAGTGTTTGCTTTGGAAGAAAGATCTTTGAGTGTTTGTGATTGCAAGAGAGGAAGACAATTTCAGAGAATTATTGAGTGTAAAATGTCAAGTGTGTTTCCAAATGAGCCTTGTGTCTCATTTTATAGTGTGTAGATGATGACCCTCCAAATGGCTAAGTAATGGCCATGAATGTCATGTTAATTCCTTGAATTTGGAGTTATAATTCAGCCAAGTAATGGCTGAATTCATGAGCAAAATAATAGGGAGTAAATACTCCAAAGTCAGCCCAAGAATCAGTTTTTAATTCACCTCCAACGGATTGAAGCGATCGAGAGTCGCGGCGCCAGTTCGATAACTCACCGAACTGAACGTCAATTAGAGCCGCCGAGAGCTGCGACCCTTCAATTCCAGTAACTAAACGTCAATTAGAGCCGCGGCCTTTCTCGATTTCGTGGTGATTTCTTATTCATTTCATCTTTACACATTATACACTTCTTCCTTCATTTACCAACGTGAAATCATTCGTCATTTGGCCAATAACCGTCTATTACCTTACGTCTCAAACAATTCGTATACGTACCAATATCTCTTCCATTAAGAAAATTTTGATCCTTGCACTACGTGTGCACGTGTGTGGAAACAAGTTTTCCTACGTGCAGGGCCCCAATTATTCGATTCATAATGAACAGGATTTACTTTATTTTACGTTTAATAAATATTTCCAACATGTATATTCTGAAAATTAACACACCGTTCAGTGATTTTAATGATACCAAAATTTATATTTGCGATGGTATTGATACAAAGGATAGAGTCCAGTGATCATATATAATATTAAGACTCCCAAACGAAGAATATTAGTTCAAGTATACGAGCTCACATAATCCATTCAGTGGGAATGGTGAAGAGTCTCAATTGAATCCCTTTCATTAGAAAATTGTACTAATTTTTTTTATAGGTACATATACAAGTTTTTGAATCTCCTTTATATATAGAAAACTTTTAATGTTGTATTTTTAATCTCATTATTAGAATTGCGGGTGCATTTTCATAAGTTGACTGGAATAATGTATGGTAGCAATAAATGTACTTGGTATGGTAGCAATAGAAGAGCTTTTTCTTATATAGTTGCAAAGGAAGCAAAAAATGATTAACAAAAAAAATTAGTATTCTAAACTTACTTGATTACTTAATCTTTATGGTTGAATTTCGTGAGAGAATAGGATTCAAGCAAAATAAGGACGCATGACCTATGTGTCGACCATATATTACTTAAACCAATCACTCTGAACATGTAGGTGTTTACCCACAAATTACTAACCATAATTGCTTTCCTCTTTTATGTAGTTCAACTAAGATTTCATGAAAAAACAACCTAGTTGATAAATTATATCACCTTTTTAACCATATGATATTGGAAGTGTACTAATTCGACTAATCAAATTCATGTCAAGTAGGTGCACTAAGGGGTAAAGCTTTCAACAACACCAATAATATATTCATTATAATTTCATCAGGCAGTGACAGATTCAGAATTTTCATTCAGGGAGTTCGAAAAAAAAAACTAAATATGGAAAATAATGTTATCGATGGGAATGGAACCTAAGACACTATAGATAGTTTTGAACATCCTGGACCGCCAAGGAGAACAGATAGAAGTAGGAAAGGATGCCGACACCGAACAGTTAAAGAATTCTCCTTCGACAAGATCGCCAAATTATTCGCTGAGCCAAAGCGAGACTTTGCCGTGGAGAGCCTTTTCCTTTGTCTCGGATGAGATCCTTTGCCTTTGATTGCCTTACCCTTCCACTCTATAGCTCCCCTCTCACCCGACTTAATATCAGAGTTTCTTACCAGAAAAAAATCGGCTATTGAGTAGGCACTCGTAGCAGCAAGATAGGTTGTCTTCGCTCTGTCCCTGATTCATGTCCTAACTGCACAGAGGCTTAGGTCAACACTTATATAATAGCCAGTCATCAATTGGAGGCGGGAAAGATGGTGATGAATTGCGATTGGTCTAAACCTTCGACTATCGACTTATTGCGGCTTTATTTTTTGCATCATCCGGGATTTCCTAGTCCCGGTCAGTGAGTTGTTTCCGACCGTTCTCCCCTCTTCAATTCCTAATGAACAACATGATCTTGACCTATCATTTAATCGATTTGATCGATGTTGAGCAGAAGTGGGGTTAAAGCAGCCAACAACGCCTCCCCCTTTACTTTGTAGGGCCAGGCTTTGACTTTCTTGTGCAATCCAAAATTCGACGTACTATCGAGTTGTTAAACTCCGAAAATTTTGGATCACTAATTCGGAAGAGGTCACTTCGAAGACCTGCTTGGAAAGTAATTCCTTAAGTAAACATCTTTTGTCAATCGAGGAGAAAAGCATGTCAAAAAGTCGTCTTTTAAGCAGATTCGTGAGCAAGAGCGTATTTCACAGTTGATTCAACAACAGCCAAAATAGCGCGGAGTTGCTTCGACTCAGAGGTAGGGAATTACCTCCGGAGTGGAACATAGCAGAACTTGTTCAGGCTGTTAATCAACAAAACTCAAAGTTGAGCTAACCTTTTGCGTTTGTTCACGGTATTCAAAAGTAAATCCGCCCCTGTCACCACGTGGCGTATGAGGATGGTAGAGCGTACACAAATCTTATCCCTACCTTGTGAAGATCGAGATACTGTTTCCGATAGACCTTCGGCTCAGGTAAATCGCTTTCTAGTAAAAAACTAAATACATAAATCAACAAGTCTGCCTTGCCAAAGACGTATGGACTCTCAGACACCCGAACCCCCAATTTGAAAAAAAAAATGTTCTTAATACTCCCAAAACGAAATAAATAAAAAGTCCAAGGATTATTAACTGCCAATTCTTCACATTTGGTCTTTTCTTTTGCTTCACTTGGCATCAGTTAGGATTTCCGTGATCAAATTTGCTAAGTATTCTCTTAAAAAGTTAAATGTAAATGTTGTCCTACCTTAACCACTTCCTACCTTCCACCCCACCCCAACACACAGAAAAAGAAAAGAAAAATCCTTGACTAACTTGCACGGCTATAACTCTAAAGACGTTACTTGCATATATGACCAGAAACATAGCTTGACTGTTACGTTGTGCAAAGTGAAACCTCGTCCAACTTTAGGTAAAACACTTCAACATGGCTCAATCGAAAGCTATCTCATTAATTTTTTTCTATTACACTGGAGGATTAAGGAAGAGAAGAGGAGACCACAAGAAAATTGAATTCATACCAATTGTCTGAAATTATGTTGCCGGCCTCTTTAATAATATTGCCGGTAGATCCTCCAATAACTTTGATTTTTTGGAAAATCGTTGGACATCATATTTAGATGATCCGAACATGAGTGTGGAATGCTTCCACTGATACAAGTACAACTAGACTAACATTTTCTCACTTTTTCCCCTAATAAATCCGAAAAATGGGAAGGGAAAAGGGATTGAGTGAATCGAACAGACATCAATTATAACAGAGATTTTCACCGATATCACTAGACTATAAGCTGGATTTCAGAAATTCACGTTTTTTCCTCCTTTGCATTGCTATTGAAATATAAACAGTTTACAAGAGATTTTTTTCTCGGAGTTTCTTCTAACTGTACTTTACATGAAGAGAATTAAAAAAAAAAAGAGAGAGAGAATATGGTGGGGTTTGTAAAGCTTACATCAGTAGATATTCTGGAATCTGGAGATTACAATAACAGTACATTAATGACCCCAAGAAATTGCTTGGACTCTTCCTGCATTCCAACAATATTTACCCCTGCATAAAGCAGCCATTTTTATTATCCAATTGAAAAATAAATCAGAAAACACAATCTCCTGAATCACTGAAAATTTGTAAAAAACCTCAAGGAAACTCCTCTAATGTCTTTATCTTCAGAACTATATGTTATTGGCAAAATTGCCACGTCATCATCTGCTTTACAACTAGTGTAGAAAACACAGCTGGATATGGTATCAAGAACAAGAAGAACTGAATATATGTATGCAATGAACATTCCTTCTAAAGCAAGCCAAAAAAGCTCTGTTTTTCCTTCATAATAAGCAGTTACAATTCTGTATTGAAACAGAGCTTCAACTGCAGCCAAAGCCAAATTTAATGGCACTGCTAATGATAATGCTGTTGCTGTTCTTCCTCGAATTAAAATACATGATTTTAAAATCGCGATATACCCTCCAATTTTCTCACTTCCTGATGTTATCAATGCTAAGTTGCAAATAATTAAAGTGTTCGCGAGAATGATCGAACAAATTACAGCCCCTGTTGCAGATAACAAAAGAATTAATCTTGGATTCAAAAGCCCGAAACAATAATCAACGAGGTTGAAACCGAAGAAGAGGAGAGTGAAACAAGTGGCGTTTGCGGAAATGATGAGTAAAGAGTTGCAGAGTTGGGTAACAAGAAGGTGGAAATACGACGAAAATGTTGTTTTATTGAGATATTCGATAACTAAAGATTTGCTTAAGAGAAAAGATGAGATGGTAAAAGGGAAAGCTAGAAAATATATATAAATTGTTTGCGAAATATTGGAATTGACAAGTGTGAAGAATTCTGATGAAGATGGAAATCCAGAAGCCTCGAAAAGTAAATGCAAACGCTCGTAGATTACTGGGTAAAAAGATGAAGAGGGAATGTATGATTGTAGTAAAAGAACAGATGCAGCGAAAGGAAAGGCCAAGAATGCTGCTGTTGTGGTGAAGAATTGATACTTCTGGAGGAAAATAAAGATTGATTTTCTCATGATCTTTCTTGTTCTTTGCATTGGAACAGAGGAGTATTCTTCCATTTTTTTTTTCTTGGATGGGAAGATGGTTGGGGAAATTAAGATATATATTGGTGTTTTAGTGTTGTGTTTTAATGGGGGAATCTAAATCTTCAATGGTGGTTTGGAAGAAAGTTTGAAGAGTTGTTGTTTTTGGAAGGAATGGATAGGCCAACAACTAGAAAATAACAAAAAACATGGAGGGAGTTTGCAGTGGGAGTTGTTTTTGCTTTGTTTTTACCAGTGAGTTTGTTGGGAATTGGTTCTCAATTATGTCTTTCTGTGCTCCTAAAACATCTTCTTAGTTGGCTTAACTTTGGGTTTAGAAGGAATATAATGTAGAAAATAATCAAGTTATCTGCTACAATAAGCTAATAAAAATAAGTGCCACCAAAGGTGCGGTGGATGAGTTGTTCCTCTCTTAATCAGAGGTCTCGATTTTGAACTCTTAAGTATAAAAAAATCTTTGATATGAAGCACCTTTTCTGAATGGGTCCTACGCGACATGAATCCAAATTAATCGGTCTCTAATGCAAATACCATATACCGGATTCTAAACAAAAAAAAATGAATTTAAGTAATATATGTTGTCAGTTTAAACAATTTTTAAACTATTAAGGCATCTAATCTTTATATGTTATGACAAATAACATATCTTATTTTCAAGATTTTAAATCTCACATGTTAATGAAGTTTGCTTGTAATTTGTAAATATCTTTTGAATAACTTGACGGTGTGAAAAATTATTTATTGAGGGGTATATTACTTAAACTTTAATAATTTATAAATACACTAATAATTTATAATTTTTTACATATCAATATATATATATTATATCTTGTGGAAACTATTTAACATTTGAGAACCTTAGTTGGCTTAACTTTGGTTTTAGGAGTTTTTTCTTTCTTTTTTACATACATTTTTGGAGGGGGTTGCACCTTTTTAAATTATGTGGAAAGCATTTAACAATTGAGAACCTTTGCTATATCTATGGCTTTTCTCCTGTATTACTTGCTGATGGAAAAGGTAAATTCTTTTTGGTTTTCTTGGAATTTACTTCAATGTGTTGGAACACCAATTGTTTAATTGGGAGTTATTTTATCTTACACAATACTTGTGTGCTTAGGCATATGCATAGGAAATAAGTAAAGTGGGATATTTAATATTTTTCTTCTTCTTATAGTATAGTATAATATTTCCTTTATTTACCCGCATGAGAATGTTTGCAGAAGAATAGTGTGATAGGCGCGGCCACGAGTTCGATCCTCGCATAAACCTTCTTGGTTGAGCATCACACATGGCTTGCCAAGTGTGGTTAACCACTGACGTGGTTTGCGGTTATCATACTGCGTCGTGGGGTTTACACTGAAGAAAAGAAAGCATGCGGGCCTTCAAAAAAAAAAAAAAAAAAATTCCTTTATTTAACTTTGAAAACCCCATCATATCGGTAGGATTGTGCCAAAGAGGATTTTCTTTCTTAGGGAATACCTTAAAGTTGACACAATATCCATATAAAGGCTAACATGGAAAGACTATTCCAACTATATGTTAATCGCTAAACAAATTAACTTTAAAACTTGATTCTTTTGTTTATGTAAACGGATTTGAGTAGTGAGTTGTGTTATTAGTAGCATACTTTATTTAAATTTATTTTATATAGTATAATACATAACCAAATTAGCAAACCTTTTTGTCAGTATTACCTCTCCTCCATATTACATGTTATTTTCTTTACGTTACGTTTTTAATAAATATCTTATTTAATTGACGCTACTATAAATTGAGAGTTACAGATGAATCAGAAAGAAAAAAAGAGTAATAAATGCTTCTTGTTTTCTAATACGTTAGCTATTTCTAAATAAATTCAATTTGCCAAAAAACGAGTAGTATTTGGAATTCAAAGGAAGTTATTAATTAAGGACATGCCATTCTTAGAACTTCCTTATGTTTCTTGACGAATTCCATTTCATATAAATGATTTACTTTGTTAGGATATATAATTGAATATCAATTATGGTTGATTCAGGATTAGTATTACTTAAATCGAGAATCTGAATATTCAGGACTAGTCTGACGCAAATCGATAATATGAATATTCAAAATTAATCTGACGCAAGTCGGAAATCTGGATATAAAAAAATAAAAATAATGATGAGTAAATAGATGAGTGCCGACATAAGGGTCGCTGGCAGAGCCGTTAATTTCATTTTGGATTCGTAAATAGTAAAAGGCAAATTTGCCATTTGTCATCACTTGCTAATCACCCTTTACATTGTCAGCTGGACGTGAAACTTGTGCTTTTTCTTGGACTGAACCAACAGAGAAGTAATTAAGTGAAAAAAGTTGCAAACCAATTAGCATTAATACATCTTTCCAAATAGACAAATTCATTGTGTGTGCTTTTCTTTGTCAAATATTTGCTCATTCATATGTCATAATACAGCTTGTTCAATGCTCATCCTCTTTATGATGATCCTGCTTTCTTGAACTTTTCCTCAACTACAAGTGCTCTATAATCCAAATTACATTTTCCATCTACAGATTCAAATGGTTTTTACTAGGGGTGGCAGATGGCCGCGTGGTCTGAAGTTGGGCGGGTCAAGATGAACTGAAGTTGTAGATGATCAATGTCCAATCTGTCCAAAACTTACATGTGCTAATATGGGCGGGTCAAGATGAGTCATAACCCAAATTGCCCAACTTGACTCATTACTTTTACAAATTTCAAATTTATCTTCTATGATGTTATTTTATTTTGTATGATATTTGATTTTTTCATATCTTTATTTTAAAATAAGTTTTTTTTTTTTTTATAAAATAAAATAAAAATATGAAATAGAAATCTAAGGATGGGGTGGAAGGGGATAGGTGTAGATATGGGCGGAGTAAGAAAAAAAATCATATGTTTTATAAATTATTTATAAAAGTAAAAAAAATATAAAATAGAAATTTTAGAGTGGAGTAGGGCGGGGTGGGGGGTAGGTGGTGTTAGGGCGGTAGGGGGAAGTTAGAAAAAAAATTCATATTTTTTATAAAAGTAAAAAAATGAAATAGAAATTTGAGGATGTGGTGCGAGGGGTGGAGGTAAGAAAAAAAAAATATTTTTATAAAAATATAAAAATATAAAATAAAAATTTGAGAATGTGATAGGCGGGGTGGGGGTAAGGTAGTGGCGGGAGGTGGTGTAGGTAAGAAATTTAAGGATGGGGTGGAGGGGGTAGGGGGAGGAGGTAGGAAAAAAAATTATATTTTTAATTTTTTTATAAAACTAAAAAAATATGAAATAGAAGACTTAAGTAAACAATATAATAGTAGATGAGTTACTTTGGGATAATGTAATAGGTTGATTTGGGGTGTTCAAGATGAATGAGTTAAGTTGGGTTAATCCAAACTTAGCTCATTTAATAGTATGTCAATGTCCAAACCCATTAAAATTTGGGCGGGTCAATTGGGCTTGAGTCCAATTTGTCATCCCTATGTGTATCATGAGGTAAATAAGTACATTTTTAGATGGCCCAGGCGTGATGGATCGCCCGATTAATTGAAGTGTGAAGTCGACTTTTCAGATATAATTCGGGGTGCAATTCATGTATTTTTCCTAAAAGATATTTAGATGACATATTATTACTGTAAGTTAATCAATTACAACAAATTATTTAGAAGCGGAGCTATGCAGAGCCAAAAGGGGTCAACTTAACCCCCTTTGTTGGAAAGATATATTGCACAAATAAGACATAAAATGAATTTTTTATTATAATTTTTAAAAATAGTCGTTGAATCACATTGACAAAAGGGAAGATTTTAGTGTAACAAAAGGTTTCAATGTTGATTTTGGTCACAAGTTTAAATATCAAGAGTGACCTTCTGTTTGAATTCACTTTATATAAATTTCGAGCCGATGGTCTATCGAAAACAATTTTTCTAACCCACAAAGATAGAGGTAAGGTATGCACATCCTACTCTCTCCAGACTCACTTGTGAGATTGCACCGGATATGTTGTTATTGTTGTTTCATATTGGCCATAGAATATAGAAGAGTTGATTGGGGCTGAAGCGAAAGAAAGAAAAGATATTGAAGTAAAATGATGATTTAACATAAGGAGCCATCATCATGAAGTTGGTGCAAAGTCTTCTAAACTAAAACACTTGAAATGTGGGTTGATTATTAGTATAAGATTAATTAGTTGAGGGTCCATATTCCATCTTGTTGTTTAGGTTGTAAGGAATATATATTCATAGACTTATGATCTATTGGTGTTCAGTCATTGTACTTATGGTTTTTCTCCTAACTGACAATGATAATTAATCTCACTCACTCCCATATTAGTCCATAGTTTAATCGATTCATATTGCATGTTAACTAATCCTTATGTATATAAAATGATACTGCTAAGTGCTAACTAACATATATAAATAGTTCTTAATCCACTTAGCTTTGAGAGGTTTAGATTTGGTAGCACCAGTACATATTGTACCCTTATGGTGTGTAAAAGAAAAGGTCAACTTAATTAATTATAATTATTTTAGACAAATAAGCAAAGCTAATTTAACCTTTAAACTAATCCAAGATGGTAGTATTAATTCCAAGTTCCAACTTTGAACAACTTATTTATTTCATGCCTTGTGCATTGCGTTTTAATAAACTTAAAAAGGGTCAAAGTCTTGGATATATTATATATAAGACGTGCTAATTAAAGTGATTATTTTTTTAGTAAGTACTACTTACTGGATTAGACTAATTAATGGAGGTTAATTAGAATTGGTGGAGAGCCACATGGATGTGATGCAATGCAATGATCAAGTATGTGTTTATACGAAAAGGTTAGCGAGAAAACACTTAACTACTCAAACCCCAAAAGAAGAAGAAAAAACTAAACTAACAATTATAATTTATGTGATATTTTTTTTATTTTTCGAAAATTAATTTAACAATTTTAGAGCTAATTTGGATTAAATGAACTAAATATTTTTAAATTAAAATTTAGATAATAAAAATTATATAAAAAGTACGGTAAGTTGCAATTTTTCAAATGTCATTAATATATGTGATGAATTATACGTTTTAAAATATTGATTGAAATTATAACTTTTGAAAAATAGAAAATATACACATCAATTAAGACGGAAGAAATATTTGGATTTGAAGTTTTCCTCAATATTTTTGTATATGACAAAAGTAGCAAAGTGTCAAAATATTCCCTTGACACTAATATATTCTTTATTTTTTTTTTCAATTATCTCCTTGAGAACCAGTTGAGCTGACCATGCGGATATATTCTTTACTTCTTTAAATGAGTTGGATGGGTTGTTGGGGGTTATGCATTTATTCACAATTCGAAAGCATCTTATTAGTGTAATATGACCTCTCCTCAACCTAATCTTCTCCTTTGATTTTAATTTATGAAAAAACAATTTTTTTCTTGCATAGCCTCACTCTATTTAAATGAGACTTCTTAAATTTAAATGTAACCATAAAGAATGGATTTTGAACCTAACGCAACCCCAAAAGCTAGCTTGTAGGGTGATGATTGTCCAAATCCATATAAAGAGTTTATGTTTTCATTCCATTACCGATGTTGGACTTTTAACACTCCCCCACACGCCCAGACTTCGTTAACTGAAGTGTGGACAATATAATTTGGGGGCCCAACATCGGTGAACAAATAATTGAAATGAATCTGACTCTGATACCATGTAAAGAATGAATCTTGGACCTAATTCAATCTCAAAAGTTAGTTTATAGTGTGAGGATTGTCTAAGTTCATATAAGGAGTTAATGTTCTCATTTCATTACCGATATGAGACTCTTAACAATAACATTGAATTAAATGACATGAATAAAAATTATGATTCATCAAGCTTGTTTCAATTGTGGGTGTAAAAAGAAAAGAGAAAAAAAACTTTGACAAATTGCATTATTTGCAATTATTAAAACTAGAAGGAACTGACACGCCCAAGTAAGCGAGTATATCTTTTTCTTAATATGTTAATGAATTTTTTTATTTCAAATATAATAATTGTTTGTTTGACCTGAGATTATTTTAAGAAGTTTAATTATTGTAGGCTCAAATATACTCCCTATGCTCCTTTTTATTTGTTTAATTTGCATTTTGTATACACTCTCTTTAAGAAAGTGTTGATTAAATATTTATTTTACTAAATTATCTTTATTAATGGTATTTTAAAATTTTAAATTTGACTACTAATGCTCCAACTAATTTGGGAAATAATTATTTAATGACAAGGATAGAATTAAAAAATTAATTTTCTCTAAATTTTCTAAAATTGAGAAATAAAAAATTTATTTATAGTATACTTTACAAATAAGAAGGAAATTCATATAAAAAAGACAAATAAGATGGAATGGAGGGAGTTTTAAGTGTATACCATATTTCTTTGGGGCCAAAAGGCGAAATTCCTCGCCCACACGTCCTACCCGACAGATTGTGGAGGAGGTAAATCATGGTATTTCGGCACTTAGGTGGGAGACACAGTGTTCGGTGTCCACAATGAGTCATCCCCCACAAAGAAGGAATGAAACTCCCACACTGCGGCTGTCAGGGTTCGAACATGTCTATTTGGGAGCAATATACCACCCTGGAATCAACTGATATACGCCCATACAGACGTATATACAATATTTCTATTAACACGGTAGACTGTTTGTGTATATAATTAGGTATGCAACCTTATCTAATAAAGAAATATGTAGGCTATAAATTATAATAGTAAGTAATCGTCTTTACCCACAAAATAATAATAATATATATGTAGGCCACCAATTATTTTGATTGATCAAATTAAAAAAATATATTAATTGGGATGCGCACAGAAATTAGGTTTTAGATGGACATTAATAGAAGCTTATATTGTCTGTATATAGAGAACAAGACAGGTTATCTCTTTCCTTTTTGTCTTTTCAATAATGATTATGCTTATAATTTGGATTTTAATATGAATGAAATCTTGGTTGTGATGTCCAAACAGCTACTTAGAAACATCAGTCTTTTTTTAATTATAACTAGTATGCATTGCAATAATAGCATTTCCATATTTATATTTTATTTACGAGGGGATTGTTATTTGCACCGTGGTATTTGCAGTCACATCACTGCAAATACCACGGTTTTGTGCAGTGATGTGACAAATTTTTTATAAAAAAAAAAAAAATTAAAAAAAAAAACCGCGTAATTTATTTCCCTTTTTCTTTTTTTTTCCTTTTTTTTTTTCTGATTTCATTTTTTTTAAAATTATATTATCTAAGATAATATTAATTTAGTATATTAAATAATAAGACAGAAAAAACAATAACTATTATAATCAATGATAATTAGTAATATAAAAAATCTCTTAAATATTGGAAACCATTTTTTATCACTTTCTCACTTACTCTTTTTTTTTATTAAATTAAAAAATAACAAAATAAAATAAAATTGCACTAAACTTATTGTATTCAATAAAAAAAAATATTTACATTTCAACGTATCAAAAAAAATACAAATATACATCACGAGTCACTAACTAAATTTATTTGACCGTGACAATTTTTTTATTTTTGTATTTATGGAACCAACTTTTTCTGCTGTACTAGAAACGGTAGGGACAAAGTATTTTGTCTCATGATCAGCAGATAAAACAAAATTTACCCTTTCTAAGCGCATGCTAGTGTCCCTTAATAATAAAGAAATTGATTAAGAGTTAAATATGAAGATTAGGTAATTCTATTAAGAACTTCCTGTCTCTTAATTATTTTGTCTGGTTCCATAAATACAAAAATAAAAAAATTGTCACGTCCCTACCGTTTCTAGTACAGCAGAAAAAGTTGGTTCCATAAATACAAAAATAAAAAAATTGTCACGGTCAAATAAATTTAGTTAGTGACTCGTGATGTATATTTGTATTTTTTTTGATACGTTGAAATGTTTTTTTTTTTTTTATTGAATACAATAAGTTTAGTGCAATTTTATTTTATTTTGTTATTTTTTAATTTAATAATAAAAAAGAGTAAGTGAGTAAGTGATAAAAAATGGTTTCCAATATTTAAGAGATTTTTTATATTACTAATTATCATTGATTATAATAGTTATTGTTTTTTCCGTCTTATTATTTAATATACTAAATTAATATTATCTTAGATAATATATCTTTAAAAAAAACGAAATAATAAAAAAAAAAAAAAAAAAGGAAAGGGAAAGGGATGATGGGGACGATTCGGGGTAGGCGTAGGGCGGGGTAGGGCGGGCGGGGTAGGGGCATGATGATGGGGACTGTTTGGGGGGTATTTGCAGTGAGGGGACAGCAAATACCACGGTGTATTTAGCTGTCCCCTATTTACAATATCACATAAAATAAATTAAGGTTGTTAAAGTGATTCTTTAACATGATTTTAAGTTGAGAAAATGGAAGTAAGAGTAAGCTTTGAATCTAATTTTTTAATTAAATAAAAACTATATACACTCAATTTAATTAAAAGTTTTATCTCTCAAATCAAATTAAAAAATATTGCTACATTTCATGTTATTACTTTGCCCATTAATATGGTCCAAAACTTGCCATGTGATTTTGCATTATATAGATTATCAGTAAATAGCAGTGTACACTCCTTTCCCTTAATACCTCTATACTCTATAGTCTCTTCTAGTATTCTATTTCATTTTCAAGTTCATGCCTTACATGAATCACAAAAGACATACTGTGAGAATTAAATATATATATATATATTAAAGTCTGATATATCCATAGTTAACATTACACACATCTATATATCCTCACAAGTTTTACTTTATAACTGTAAATTTTAAATGACAACTAGGTTCGCCGTTCGGATAAGAAAAACTTCATTAATCAACAATGACTTAAGCGGGGCAAGTGCACAAATAGATGTTTGTACGTAGGATTTCTATTGAAGACATAATCAAATATTGCAAAATATTTAATGTTTAGCCGTCTATTTTAGACTTTGTCGGGATTGAAATTGCAAATTACAGGTTTCAAGTTGGACTTATCATTTGTCAAAGCCTAACTTTATTTCTAATGGTTGAATCTTAGTTATTTACAGGGGAGTCCTGTTCTAATTTGTAAAAGTGGACCCTTAATATAAGTAAATATATGATTTCAATAATCTGAATTTGAGCCTTCACAATCGCGCGCCACTGAAACTGAATCACTTTACTTTGATTGAGCTAAAACCTGCGAATTATGAGCCTTTAGAGTAAATTATGACTAATACTATTTAATAGAAAATAAAAAAGAGCCTCTAAATTTTTCATTTTTCGGGGGCCCTGTGCGGTAGCACATCTCGCACGGGTCCAAAGACGGCCCTGATTATTCAGTTAGGTTTTGCATATCATACTTCATATATGATTGTCTGAATTCGGCATTAGCCAGGTTTGAAGTAGGCATCACCATTAAAACTTGACATTACTATCCATCTGCATGAACTTTGTAAAAATCTGATTTTTTAAGAGCAAGCGCATTGTTGTCGTTTAGGACTAAATTAAAATTTAATTTTTTTTCATGTTCCCAATTTTTGATATATCAGTGAAGCAAAATATAACACTCTCCGAGTCAATCTTTTTTTCCATACTCCAAAAACCAGGTTCATCTAAAACATTTTGAAGGCCCTGTTCTAATCAGTAAAAGTGAGTCCTTAATTGGGCTAAGACCTGCGAATTATGGATCTTTACATTAAATTTTAGTTAATACTACTTAACAAAAAATGAAAAAAGGGGCCCTAAAATTTTTCATTTTTCGAAGGCCCCGTGCGGGAGCACACCTCGCACGGATCCAAAGACGACCCTATTGTTAAGATTCTAATTGTGACATCTCACTGTAGAAAATCTCCATGGATGAAGGAGCTACAGTGAATGTGAAGATGAAGCAGACGAGAGAAACGAGAAAGGAAGGCAACGGTTTTTGTGGGAGCTTTTCTAAATGAATTGATATTGTAACCACAATGTATATATAGTGCAAATCTTGCACTATATGCCCTTATTACAAATATGGCCAACTACTTATAACTAACCAACAGTGCTATAAACGAAAAGTGACATAACTAATGAATATGAAGTATGAATGTGAATGTTGTATAACTGGTGTATATCATCTATATAACTAGTGTATATCATCTATATCTTCAACACGCCCCCTCAAGCTAGGAACTAAGAAGAGATTCTTTAGTCCTAGCTTGGACAATAGATAATCGTGTTGTCCAACCGTCAAGCCCTTCGTAAGGATGTCGGCAGTCGCTTGCGATCAGTATATAAAGTGGTGATCGACACCTGCGCAGCTTCTCCCGAATAAAATGGCAATCAATATCGATGTGTTTTGTCCTTTCGTGGAAGACGGGATTGGCAGCAATCTGCAATGAGGATTTGCTATCACTGTGTATAGGAACTGGAAGGTGGACAGGGATAGACAGTGTAGCAAAGAGACCAGTAAGCCATACGACCTCTGCAACTGCAGCTGCAAGGCTTCGATATTCAGCCTCAGCAGAGCTGCGAGACACAGTGGTCTGTTTCTTCGACTTCCATGAAATGAGAGAAGACCCAAAGAAGACCAGATACCCAGTGATGGATCTTCTCGTAAGGAGGCAGGAAGCCCAATCAGCATCGCAGTAAGTGGTGAGATGATCAGTGGCACCAACAGGCAACAGGCATAAAGAGACCCAAACCTGGAGCTTGTTTTAAATATCGAACCACCCGATGTGCAGCGTGAAGATGGGAAGCCTTTGGGCATTGTAGAAACTGGCTCAAACTTTGTACAGCAAACGAGATATCTGGTCTGGTGTTTGTCAAGTATAGCAACCTCCCAATAAGTCTTTGATAACTTGATGGATCCTCTAGCAGTGGATCCTTGGTTGTTGCAGAATTTGTGCCTATATGCTGGTCGTATGCCACGTGTAAGCAGTGTTGAGCTCGCGGGGACTTGGCAGGTTTCCCAGCAGAAAGGCCAAGATCAGAGATTAATTCCATTGCGTACTTCCTCTGATGCATCACTATGCCACTGTTATTCCTAGCAAACTCAAAGCCAAGAAAATACCTCAGAATCCCCAAGTCTTTGATTTTGAAGGTCTGTTGCAGATTCAGCTTTGTTTCCTGAATGAGATTCTCATCATTCCCCGTAATGAGTAAATCATCCACATAAATGAGCACCACTACTATTTTAGCACCATTCTTCTTAGTGAGTAGGGAATGATCAAGTTGGCTTTGAACAAACCCCGAGCCTTGCAAAACAGTGGTCAATTTGATGTTCCACTGCCGAGAAGCTTGTTTCAGCCCATAGAGTGACTTAATCAACTTGCACACCTTCCCTTGCTTGTTGCCAAAACCTTGAGGCATGTTCATGTATACCTCTTCTACAAGATCACCTTGTAAAAATGCATTATAGACATCCATTTGGTATACATTCCACTGATTTGAAGCTGCTACTGACACCACTGCCCTCACAATAACCATCTTTGCCACCGGAGAGAAAGTTTCTTGATAATCAATTCCCTCCTTTTGATTGTAGCCTTTTGCCACTAGTCTTGCCTTAAACCTTTCGACTTCACCATTCGCTTTATACTTGATCTTGTAAACCCATTTACATCCAATGGCTTTCTTGTCTCTAGGAAGATCTATGACCTCCCAGGTATTGTTGTTTTCCAAAGCTTGCATCTCAAGGTGCATGGCTTCCACCCATCTATTGTCTTTCACAGCCTCAGAATATGAAGATGGCTCTTGCTCAGCCTCAATTTTTGCAATGTAACTTTGATAACTTGCCTGTAATCCAGCATAGCTTAAGTGATTGGCCATAGGATACAGGCAGTCTTGGCTACTTTCTGTGTTCCCTCTGTTGGAAGTCTGGATGAAATCCTGCGTCCGAGCAGTTGTTTTCGGTCTAGCGACCTTCTCGATGGTGGCTCAATCGGGTGATATCTTCATCCGTCATGCGTCTTTGTGGAGGAAGATTGGACTCCTCCTGATGCCCCACTGCATCTCCCAAAGCTTCCTGAGACTGGTAGGCAGTTGCATCAGGTGTAGTATTTACTTCACCAGGTGTGGAAATATGTTGGAATAAATCATCATCATCTGACAACACTCCTTGCTGTGCTTGATTCAAAGATAGTCCAGTAGCCCCTTCTAAAGACTCCTGCTGTTGAAAAGGAAAGATTTCCTCATAGAATGTCACATCCCTGCTTATAAACAGAGCATTAGTAGACAAATTTAATAATTTGTAACCCTTCTGTCTGGATGAGTATCCAAGCAGCACTGCTTTAATGGCCCTTGTGTCAAACTTATCAAGCTTGACTAGATTAGTAGCATAGCATAGACATCCAATAATTCTCAAATGAAACAGAACAGGTGCCTTCCTGTGTAACTTTTCATAAGGAGAAATGTTTCCCAGCACTACAGAAGGTAGTCTATTCAAAACATACACAGCTGCTTCTATGCAATCCCCCAAAAAACTGGATGGTAGACAACCCTGGAACTTGATGGCTCTAGCAAGTTCTAGTATATATCTATGTCTTCTTTCAACTGTACCATTTTGCTGTGGGCTATAGGGGCAGGATGTCTGATGGATTATTCCTAAGTGTGCAAACAAATCTCTACAGGAGCTATTGATGAACTCTGAACCATTGTCTGATCTAATGCACTTAACCTTGCCACCAAACTGAGTTTTAATCATAATGCATAGTTCCTTAATCATAGTAGCCACATCTGATTTAATATGTAAAAGAAATACCCATGTCCATCGACTGAAATCATCAACCACAGTGAGAAAAAATTTCATACCATTGTAAGTAGCAATCTTATATGGTCCCCAAACATCAAGGTGTAGCAAATCAAATGGAGAAGTAGTTACACTTTGACTAGTGAGAAAAGGTAATCTAGTTTGTCTAGCCATGGGACATATATCACAGTGGTGAATTGTAAAATCAGAATTATGTCTGAATGTATTTATTTTCCTAAGAACACTCATTGGTGCATGTCCTAGCCTTTTATGCCATAAAGCAGCCTTCAAATCTCCTGCTGTATTGTACTTTGACATGTGTGATTGAGCTGCTAACCATCTGTCCTGCTTCCTTGTAGAATCCAGCACATATAGACCATCAACTTCCCTACCAATCTCCTTCACCTTCCCAGTGAGGAGATCCTGCAGCACAAAGCTTGCACTACAGTTCAATTCCTTAGTCAATTTTGACACTGAAAGCAAATTAAATTGAAAACTAGGCACACACAGCACATGTTTTATGAATTCACCTCCTTTCAATCTACACTCTCCAGTCTGTGTAATTGGAACTACACCTCCATTAGGCAACTGCACATGACCTGGATTTTCTGACCAGTTAGGAGTCTCAATCATATGCCTATCTTTTACCATATGATTAGTGGCTCCAGAATCAACTATCCATGGACTACTATTACCTTCATTGTGAGCACAGTTACCTGCCATACATACTTTGGCAGCATTGGTGTGTTCAGTACATTTTCCCTTGATTTGGTTCATGGCAGACATCATCCTCTCCAATTTTTACGCGTGCAGATCCTCGCGATCTGCCGAGCGATCCCGTCACGCAGAGAGTTGATGACTGCCTTCTCCACTTGTATACTCACCACAATGTCCTCCATACTCCTGCATAGATTTCTGACTGGAAGTATATCCTTCTGACTGTGGTCCCATAACTGCATTAGCTCTACTTTTTCCTTTATGATCTGATGGATATCCTATTAACCTGTAACATTTCTCTTGTATGTGGCCCTGCTTTTTACAGTAGTCACAATAGTACAGCAACTTATGACAACCCTCTCTATTGTGGCCTTTCATATGACAGTAATAACAGAATGCAGGTGATCTCCTGCTCTTATTAGCTGCAAACCTGATTGTCAGTGCTATATTATCCATGAAATTCCCCAGTGAGGCAATCTGTTTTTGGCTCTCATCTTGTGCTATCATAGCATAAGCTTGGTTTACACTAGGTGTGGGTGACATCAATAGAATGTGACTCCTTGCTTGGTTGTATCCATCATTCAATCCCATAAGGAATTCTAACAGCCTTTGATTCCCCAAATGTGCTATATATTCCCTAGGATTCGAGCATTCACATGTAGGAGGTGGAATGATTGAATCTATCTCGTCCCATAAATCCTTCATTCTAGAATAATATTGAGAAACTGGCGGAACTCCTTTTTGGTTTAGCATCGATAAATCCTTCTTAAGTTGATATACCCTTGAGAGATTGATTTTATCAAATCTCTCCTTAAGGTCCTTCCAAACAGCTACTGCATTAGTCCTATATAGGATTCCACTCAACAAACTTCTGTCTACATTTCGCATTATCCATGACATCACTAGGGCATTACATCTATCCCATTGCTTTGTGTGATTTGGTCCATATGTATCTCGTCTTATAGATCCATCGACGAATCCAATTTTGTTCTTCGTGAGCAATGTCAATTGCATAGCCCTACTCCATAAGGTGTAGTTTTCCATTCCAGTTAGTTGAATTTCAACTTGTATGGCACCTACTGTATCGGATGCACTCAGGAATAGAGGGTGATTGTGGTCGATGACCTCTGAATCAGAGATCGAACTTTCCTTGAACACAACAGACGGAATCGTTGTGGTATTCTCCATTAATGTTACTCAAGCTACAATCACAGCTTGAAGCAGTAAAAATTTGTCGATGCAGAAAACTTCGACCGCGACAACCAATACACAAATCGAAATCAATTTGTTGATTATGAATCGTACCTTTAGCTGTAAAACGATTTACAGATGTAGAACTATAAGAAATAACCTCAATCGACAATCAATCACTCAATCGTCAAACCTCGCAAGACGAATCTCTCAGTTTCTGTTTTGCTTCCACAGAATAGCTTCTGGATTCTCCTTGCATGGCTTTGATACCATGTTAAGATTCTAATTGTGACATCTCACTGTAGAAAATTTCCATGGATGAAGGAGCTACAGTGAATGTGAAGATGAAGCAGACGAGAGAAACGAGAAAGGAAGGCAACAGTTTTTGTGGGAGCTTTTCTAAATGAATTGATATTGTAACCACAATGTATATATAGTGCAAATCTTGCACTATATGCCCTTATTACAAATATGGCCAACTACTTATAACTAACCAACAGTGCTATAAACGAAAAGTGACATAACTAATGAATATGAAGTATGAATGTGAATGTTGTATAACTGGTGTATATCATCTATATAACTAGTGTATATCATCTATATCTTCAACACCTATCCAAAATTCATCAGCCGTCATTGTTGTTTCACAGTTGGTTCTCTTTATCCTTTTGTTGATTTGCATTGTTCTTGTGTTTGCAACTATGAAAACGAATGTAGGTGTTCATGCTTCATATGGATCTTTCAGCGAACACATCGCAGATTCCTTTTTTTGTACTTTTTCCTTTCTGAAGGAGAAGCTGAGGACAAGCAACAACACTTGTCTGAAAGTTATCAACGCCTACTACACATTAAATTGTTTAGAAAATAATATAACTTAAATAGCACATGTAAAATGGAATATTTATGCAAATCCAAAGAGTTAAGTTGCTTGAAATAGGCACAGTTATTTAAGGAGTACAACTAAATACCAGCCCATCATCAAAAGAGTTGGACCTGTATGGGAACTGGCCGGGAGAACTTTTTCATTACTTAATGGATTGTTCTTAGCTTCGTAGCCGTATAGTGCTTTAAGACAAGGATTCCCACGATTGTCCTATTTTAGGGTGGTCTTTAATTTTTGCCCCTTAAATTGTTGTTCTTTAATTTTTGTTATTCGCGTAAAAAAAAATATTTAAAATATTCTTGAGATGGGTTCGAATCTCAGCAGAATAAAAAAATCGCAAGACAATATTTTATCAAGAAATATATCCCTACTCGATCAAAGTTGTATAAAAATTATGTCTTAAGGGACATAGTTTCTATGTAATTATGCCTCCGAAAATACCTTAGATTGTGAGTTCAAATTCTAGCAGAATAAAAAAAACGCAAGGCAAGATTTCATACAAATTATGTCTATTCAGCCAAAGTTATATAGAGATTATGTCTTAAGGGGCATAGTTTCTATGTAATTATACCTGAAGGTAAAGTTTCATTAAAAATTTAAGATTATGCCTTGTCCGGCTAATCACATAGAAACTATGCTCCAAGGGACATAATCTCTATATAACTTTAGCCGAATAAATATAATTTCTTGCGTTTTTTTTTCTTTTTTGCCTCTGTTGGAGTTCATACTCATAATCTCTGATTTAATAGGCTCGCGAATAAATGGTACTTTAACCCATAAATTTTCATTAAATGAGAAGTAAGAAACAAAAACTAAAGACCACCGAATGGAGGGGGGAAAATTAATGACCAGCCCTTACGAAGGGAAATCCATGCAATTTTTTGCCTTTAAGATGTGTACAAAATACAACACAAAATATTCTTAAAAGGTAAAATATTTACCCGGTCATACCCTCTTATAAACAAATTTCATTTGTACCAGTTTGCCCGAAACTATTTACCCAAATACATTCTCGTCCAAATTCTTCCTCCATGATACCATCTCAATATATTTATATACAAAAATGGTTATCACGGAGGAGTTAGATTGTGTCTTATTGAATAATTAAACCAGTACTCTATAATACCATCTTAGTATATGATATATTCATGAAGAACTGAGTAATGACTCATTGAAAGACTGAATCATTCTTCCATGATACCATCTTATTATATATCATGATGGTATCGTATAATTTTTTGAGGAAAGTGTGTTTTTTAGATGAGTGAGCATTGTCCTCTATAATATCCAGTAAGTATGTTATAAATGTACTATATTAATTTTATAAAGGGCTAATGAGTGTTTTGAAAAAATGAAAGATATCCTTTGTATATAATCATGTTATAGGTATCATAGTTTTGACTTTTGAGGGGGTACGAATAAATAATTCTGGGTATGAAAGTAAAGGGACATGTCAGGTAATTATTTTGGATACAGCGGATATTTGTGTTCTTTTCCCAAATATTTTAGGAGACTTCTTCATGCATCACTTCAAGCCTGTATGAATAACATGACAGATTATTACGCCCAAAACAATGAGATGGACCGAGCCAACCTTGTTTAATGGGCCTCGTCGATGAGTTGGGCTAACTTTTGTCGTTTTCGATAGAAAGTGGAAGTCAAGAGATGTAACGGATTTGTCCATATCCAGATTACGTATTGCTGAATCAGATTGGTTACCCGAGAAGTACAAAGCTCCAATCACTTTCCTTCATTCTCTCAAAAATTCTTCGCTTTCCCGAGAAAAAATCGCTTATGCACTGTCAGACAGAATTACAATTCATACATTTTCTAGGTATTTTTCTATCCTTTTTACTTCATTTTCTGCTACTTCTTGTGTATATTAGTTGCAAAATTCATAGTTTTGTGATTAATTGAGAAAATTCATGCTTTAAATTAGCAATTACAGTTTCTGAGTTGAACTTGATCTGGATGTTAATCGTTTTGCTTGATCATTAATTACGGAATCTTCAAGTTAATAACTTGTTAAAATCTGTTTCCTTTGATGCTCAATTGACCTAATTTTGAAATGTAATAATTAAAGTTGTTAACTTTAGTTAATCATATGTATGTACAAGCTATGTTTGAGACCTAATTAGAGAGTCAATTTGCTGTGTAATTCGAAATGAATGGCTAGGTATCCAACTGTTTTGACTAAATTGCTTTATCATAGTTGTTAACTTTAGTTAATCTGTTTTATGTAGAAACTATGTATGAGACTGTAGTAGAGAGTCGATTTGCTGTGTGATTCAAAATGAATAGCTAGGTATCCAACTGTTTTGACTAAATTGGAAGAGGTATCAATCAGGTGTTTTATAGGGAAATGAGTAGCAGAGGTGGTCCAACTCCAGAGTCTCCTTTTCTAGGGAATTACAGGCTTGGAAAAACTCTTGGCCATGGATCCTTTGGTAAAGTCAAAATTGCTGAGCATTTGCTGACTGGGCACAAAGTGGCTATCAAAATCCTTAACCGTCGAAAAATGAAGACACCCGACATGGAGGAAAAGCGTATGAACCTCATACCTACGGTATCATTAAGTTACCAAAAGAACTGGATTCTCTTTTTTCTTTTTCTTTCCATCAAGATATATCTTTTGGAAGTTTAAAACAAGTTTATTAGAATCACGTCTTGGTTAGTTCCTTTAAGAATTTAGGTCATCCATGGAACATCTAAGTTTACTTTATCTTTGTGCAGTGAAAAGAGAAATAAAAATATGTAGATTATTTGTGCATCCGCATGTCATACGACTCTATGAAGTGATAGAGACACCAACAGATATATATGTTGTGATGGAGTATGTTAAGTCTGGGGAGCTCTTTGATTATATTGTAGAAAAGGGCAGGTTACAGGAAGATGAAGCTCGGCATTTTCTTCAGCAGGTAGACTTGATTTTTGTATCTTGGTCTTTTGATTGTGCAAATGACGGTTTTAACTGTGGATTTAGGTCGTACAAGATTATTGTAGTTTCCTTTTTCGCTCAAATCATTACTGCTTGGTTGTTTCACTGGGACAGATTATTGCTGGTGTGGAGTACTGCCATAGGAATAGGGTGGTTCATCGGGACCTTAAGCCTGAGAATCTGCTTTTGGATGCAAGAGGCAATGTAAAGATAGCAGATTTTGGCTTGAGCAACATTATGCGAGATGGCCATTTTCTGAAGACAAGTTGTGGAAGTCCAAATTATGCAGCTCCTGAGGTGGAAACCTGTACATTTTGTAATTTTTAAGATGACCATTTCTCTTTTGAGCTGGAAGGCTGAAGTTCAATAGACATCATTTATTTGCAGGTTGTCTCTGGGAAACTTTATGCTGGTCCGGAGGTAGATGTTTGGAGTTGTGGCGTTATCTTATATGCTCTTCTTTGTGGTACCCTCCCTTTCGATGATGAGAATATTCCTAATCTTTTCAAGAAAATAAAGGTACATCCATTGATCTACTTTTCTGTCTGGTTTCCCTAGATTTTCCATGTTTTTACAGTTTGAGGTAGTGGTCCTTTACATGGTTGACCTTGTGTCATTCAGAGTGGAGTCTACACCCTTCCAAGTCATCTGTCACCTTTAGCTAGGGATTTGATACCAAGGATGCTAATTGTTGATCCTATGAAGCGCATAAGCATACCTGATATTCGTCAGCACCAGTGGTTCAAAATTCATCTTCCTCGGTATTTGGCGGTTCCTCCACCTGATGCCATGCAACATCTTAAAAAGGTACCTATAACATTATTATGCTAATAACAAAGATATCTTGTATGATGCTGAAAGGGTACCAATTGGTTTTTCCCCTTTTTGTCTTCTGCTACATTCAAATCCTACAAGATATGCTTCTGCAAATCTGGAAACTCATACTGGACGCTTGATCTTGTGGTTTCTCCACTTGTTACTCTTGTATTAATTCAAATGGTGACATAAAAGAATCATCAAGTATGCTTCCAAAGAACATCAAAGCGCTGTTATCAATCTTCATTTCCTTTTACGTGATCAGGGAAACTTATGTTTCTTGCTGCCATTGCAGAGGATCTTGTTTGAGTGGAGATATCAAAAAATTGTCACATCTATCCCATATATATTGTTCTCATGCATATTATTGTCTGTTTGTTAAATACTGTGGTATGCAATTCTATCTATTTACTCATTCTTGCTTTAACTGTAAGCTGTCTTGCTGCAGCTTGACGAGGAAATTCTCCAGCAAATAATTAGGATGGGGTTCGATAGAGACCAGTTGCTCAAATCTTTGCAAAAGAGAATACAAGATGATGTATGTTGCTTCTTAGATCATTACATGCGACATAACATACATCATTACATGCGACATTGTCTCTTGTCGTAGCTACTTTTCTATTCTTGTGGGTTTTCATTGCATATGCCTAATAATAGGGTGTTGGAAAAGAAAAAGTATAGCAATTGTGGATAAGTGTTTTACATTTCTACAGTAGAGAATGAGGCTTTTCAGTGTCTTTGCTGATCCTTGCGGGAGTTATATACATTATGATTCAACTAAGTTTGGGGTCACATTCAATCAAATTGATTGCAGAGGGATGAAATGTAGTAAACCTTTTAATTACTTCCGTTTGCTTTATACCTTTATGTGTCTGTCTCAGGCTACTGTTGCATACTATCTGCTGTATGACAACCGTTCCATAGCTTCCAGTGGCTATCTAGGAGCTGAGTTTCAGGAATCTGTGGTATGCCCTCTCTTATTTTCACTTCATTATTTGTCATAGCATAAATTTATGGGCTTGCATTTACTACCCATTCTGTCAAAAAATATATGTGAACTGCAGAACTGTCCATGATGTTGTGTGATTATCATGAGTCAGATAGGATAATTATAGTCTGTGAAATCCCATCACAATGAAGATACTCTTTTTTTTAACGACACATTGAAGATACTCTGACTACAGACATGCTGCTCTTTTTGTGTAAATAAAGAAGAGATGCTACTATGTTCTGCAGTTTACCAACTTTATTCTAATTGGAATTCACCTTGTAATTTCTGTATTACCTCTGAACCACTTACTGATAGTATCAGAGTCTAAAAATAATTCATAACTCAGAGTGGGAATTTTCCAATCTCTTTTGTGTTGGGAAGAGGTAGCATTTCCCTGATATTTGCCTGATTGAATCTGTTGGCTTTCTATAATATGAAGGTGCAAAACTGCTAAGCATGTCAAGAGTCATAATCTTGTGTATATGACTAATTTTCGAGACACACTTCTATGGTTCAGATTCTCACTCTTAATACAAGTTTGAGAACACTGGTGGTTGAGCTTTGGCTTTAAACAACATTACTTTTGTAACTTCCGTACCCTATTCCTTAGTTTAGAGTTGTGCTTCTCCAAATGTCAGATAACTATTTGCTATAGTCTTGAGTATTCCACACTCATTAGGTGGTCCTTGTAATTTATTTTCCTGTGTTTCTTCAGGAGGGTTATTGCCCAGGGTTATTTCCAAATCTTGATCCACAACTGTCTACTGGGGACGGAATTTCTCAAAAAGCGAGTTCGAGACACCCATTTTCCAAAGAGAAAAAATGGCTAGTTGGACTTCAGGTTAGTTTTCTTGCAGTATATGTAATGGAAATATTGTGTGAATTTCCTCATTTCAGTGTTGATTACTTTTTCAGTCTCCAGCAAATCCAAGGGAGATCATGAATCAGGTTCTTGGGACTCTGCTAGAACTAAATGTTCGATGGAAAAAAATTGGCCACTATAATATGAAGTGTTTATGGTGTCATGATCTTGGTCGTCATAGCATGGCCAGCAATCATATGAATGATGATCATTTTATTAACAATGCAACTGCCATTAGTAAACATTTACAGCCACAACCTGCAGTGAAGTTTGAAATGCAGGTATTATTATCTTTTTTTCATATCATCTTTTGTTCTCTCAACATAGTGGTTGTTGGATAAATTTGATAACCGTGGCATGATATTGGACAACAATTTAGCTTCTGGTATTCAGTTTCATTGACCGTTGGACTTGTTTCACAAAATAAAATCCATTTAAATACAAAATACCATTAATTCTACTAGTAGGAGTTTATTTTAGTTAAATTTAAATCTTCCTAATGTGGATTTGCATAAATACTGTTACAGCTCTACAAAACTCAGGACGAGAAATACCTGCTTGATCTCCAAAGAATTAGTGGTCCGCAGTTCCTCTTCCTGGATTTCTGTGCTGTTTTCATTATGCAGCTGGAAGCACCACAATGATTGGAAAGAAAGAGGATGTCTGTAGCAATTGTGTATGGTTGACAATGAAACTTTGTTGTACATATCAATGTTAATGGGTTTCTAATGTTCCTTTGCTATACTTGCAATTTTGTGTTCATGTTTCTATATTCCGGGCTTTTGCCAGATGTGCACTCATTATATTGTTTCTTGGTAAAAGTGCAGGTCTCTCATTCCAACTAATTTTAGGATTTTTCACATTCACTTATTATGTCGTTGTCCACTACCCTTTCCAAACCCACTTGTGGAATCATAATGGGTTTGTTGTTGTTGTTGTACTCGTCATGGCGTTGCCTTTCAATTGGAATCGTTAGATTTACTTCTTTCACCCAGAATACTTGTCCTACGTTTTTTTGTTTGTTCCAAAAGAGTTATCTGCTTTTATTATGTGAAACGTAGTACTACTATATTTTAAATACTACAAGATGTTCTATTGATGTACTTCCATTTATTCGTTTCTGCGTAAAAGTCTAAATGTATTCACCGATATGCCCCCCAACAAGAATTAGATTAACTTGTATTTCCTATCAAATGTGAATAACGAGTAACTTCAAATATTTACATTTTACAGTTCACTGGGTATTCTAAATTCTATCAAAAAGCAACTTTACTTATTGAAAATTACAAATTGGCAAAATACAACTACAACCACTAGAAGGCAAAGTCCATTAGATCTTTCGATACATATAAACTTCTGTCATGTCTCCAATCACAGTTAACCCAAGATTGCTTGAAAAGTAAAGTGAAAAAACATGAAAGCAGAAAAATCAAAAAATAAAAATGCTGATCATCTTGGTTTTAGTTATTTCAGTTATCTTCCTTGAAAAGCTTCTAAAAACAAAGGAGAACCAACCACCACTCCAGAATCATCATTGATGTCAATGAGCTGCTCTTCTTTATTGCCCTTCGAATTCGTCCCAGGCTGTTCTGAAGAACTTGGCTTGGAATTTTCGTTCTCACTCACATTCTCCACATTAAGACCACTCTGTGAGGATGCTGATTCAAGCTGCAAAGCATACTCTAAGTTCCACAAAACATCTCCCATTGTAGGCCTATCAACCCCATATTCTGCCAAGCATTTCTCTGCAGCTTCCACGTATTTCCTTAACGCCTCGGGGCTAATGGTTCCTGCAAGATGAGGGTCTATAATCTTCTCCAAACAACCCTTTTTGTGTTGCTGCATTGCCCACTCTGCCAAATTCACTTGTTCTCTTGGCAATGCAGGATCAAGAGCAGGCCTTGCACATAATACCTCAAAAAGAACAACCCCGAATGAGTACAAATCAGATTTTTCTGTTAGTTGTTGTCTTCTGAAGTACTCTGGATCAAGATAACCAAAACTACCCTTCACTGCTGTACTAACATGTGTTTGCTCCAGTGAAGGACCGTTTTTTGACAACCCGAAGTCAGCCATCTTCGCGACAAAGTCCTCATCCAGGAGGATGTTTGTAGTTTTTATATCACGGTGTATTATTCCCTGAGTAGATCCAGTGTGAAGGTAATGCACTCCTCTAGCAGCTCCAATGCAGATTTCGAGCCTTTGTTTCCACGTCAGAGTTGGCAAATTAGAACCATAAATGTGGTCACGAAGAGGACCATTAGACATGTACTCATAGACTAGAATCATTTCTGATTGTTCATCACAATAACCAATGAGTGAAACAAGATGTCGATGCCTAAGCTTGGATAGCAACTCAATTTCAGTTTGGAATTCGTTGATGCCTTGTGAGGACGATGGATTTCCTCGTTTTATGGCTAGTTTTGTCCCATCTTCTGATTCACCAAGGTATACTTTTCCAAAGCCTCCAACACCAATGACTTCTTTTTCATCAAAGCTTTTTGTTGCATTCTTGATTTCATTGAAAGTAAAGACGCGTCCAAAGTTGAGGCCTGAGGATGTGATTGTTGAACAACTAGTCTTGCTCTTGCTTGACATGAAGCTGCAGTAACTTGCATTGAGAGGAAGCCATGAAGAAAATTTCTTCTGCTTCTGCCAACCCTTTGATGGCCTCCTTCTCCAACAAACAATGCCCATCACTAGCAATATTAATGTTGTAACCATTAATATTAATCCAAAAGCAGCAGCAATTCTCATACCGCGTGATCTTGGCACTAGGCCTGCATGCGGTCCAGATGAGAAAAGCCCATCCAAGCTTCCAGCTATGTTGCTTATCTTCATGACCTCCAAGCCATTGAGGATGGCATTCGGGAGGATAGACTGAACGTTTGACGTGGGCCCCACTTGCACGATGATCGAGCCGTTGGTAATGGCTGTGGCATTTAGAACAAAGTCTTTGTAATAAGGGGTTGCTAAATCTGAAGTGATCGTTGAAAGGTCAAGACTAGAGACTCCCACCATCTCATTAACATAGACATTGAAGTACAACTCGTTTAGGCCTTTGCTCACAATATCACAAAAATGCATTCTGATCAAGTAGGAAAAATTCGGATCAACGTCCATCTCCCACGTTAGCTTAAAATTCAAGTTTGGCACCCCAGCATCTGCCATCCTATCAGCCGTGGCATAAACATATCTTGGGGCAATCAAAGGCGTCGCCCCTCCATCTGGATATACGATTGTTTTTAGAGGAACCGACACATTTTGAGCCCCTTCCGGAAATGCCATGTACTGATCGTCAGGCAACCATGTCCTCCACAATGTGTCATTTTTAGGTGTGACAATTGGCCCTCCAATGTTTAACCGGTAACTTACTTCAAACGCGAACTGAGACAGGCCATTGAAATCACCAACAGGTGAAACTACAGCAGCTGAATCAGGAATGAGATCATCTGGTGCTGAGACAAACTCAATGGCATTGATAAAAGCAAAAGATTTCTTCAAGGGTGAAAATTTGAGGGTGAATTGGGATGAAGTAATATTGATAAGGTATTCTTTGAACACAACTTTACTTGTATCCTTCACTGAGAAATCATGAAGTAAAACAGTACTATCAGAAGTGACAGTAAACATAGCACTTGTTAGATTGTAATCTGGATGTGAAAGAGGATAAAAGTACAAACGCACCCAATGCCTGCCTGGTTGAAAAACAAGAAATCTATACATTGATTCACTTTCAAATATTCTTGCTGTATGATATAACAAAGTGGCAGAGGAAAAAGAAGTGACTTTTTCTTGTAAAGATTTAACAGAAGCTAAAATAGTTTGATCAGTGGACAAGTAAGAAGCAGATTGAGGATCAGACTTAAAAGTCCTTCCATCATCAACCAAAGTAGTATCAGGGGATCCACAATTGATCAGATAGCTATCGGCTGGCGTAAATTTTCCCGTTGGAGTTGAAGTGGTGACATTTGCAAAAACTAGTACAAGAAAAGAAAAAATGACAAAAGGGTGTTTTCTTCCTCTCATGTTTTGTTGTATGAGAGCAAGAATGTTAGAATACTAGAAATTTTGAATAGACATAATAGGAATAGCAACTGCTGAAATGCAATTCTTGAAAGAGAGTGTTAGCACGTTTATGTTGTAAGGTGTAAAGAAGAATATTGTGAACATTTGTTGTTAGCATGTTAGGATAGAACATGCCTTTGTTTGAAAGTTGTAGACTATTTCAGGGAAGACTAATTATTCTGTTAATTGTCCACAAACTGTTTCTTCAAACAGTTTTATATATTAATGATATGCTTAACTACCAACAAACGCAAAAGTCCAAAGCGCGTATCCAGCTGGGAATATAATTCATAAAGAAACCCTTCTTTATTGGTTGACCTTTGATGAGAAATGGCTGCCATCTCAGCAGAATCAGATAATCAGCATTCGGTTATGCAAGTTGTGGGACCAAAGACTGAATTTTTAGGTATGTTTATGGTTGAAAATTTACTAATGTGGAATTAAGTTTAACCCATTATTTATGACTCGAACAATAGAGGTCTCGCACGTCGAAAACGTCGTTTCCACACACGTGAACTCGTAATGCCAAGTATCGTAAATTTCATTAGTGAAAGAGATATTGGTACGTGAGTAAACGTTTGAGACATAAAACGATGGACGGTCATTAGTTAAAATAACGCGTGTTCCACGTTGGTAAATGAATGAAGAAGTGTACGAACTGTAAGATTGAAACGGGTCAAAAAAGGGTCGCGGCGTCACCGGGGCGCCGCGGCGCCTCCACAACAAGGGCCGCGACGCTTGGGTGGCAGTGGCTTACTGGAGCCGCGGCGCTTCCCGGGCAGTGTCTGTGCAACGGAAGTCCAAAAGTTTGGTTGATTATGGGGACGTTTTGGAGCATTCAAATGTCAGTTTTTCCTCCATAAATCAACCATTATTTGACTACATTACTTGGTGAATTAAGTGGTCATTTCATGGCACTTAAATGGTCATTACGTGGGCACTTGAAAAGACCTTCTTACACTACTATAAATTGAGGTCTTTGGCTCAATTGTTCATCACTCATTCTCAGATTTTCTGAATTTCTTCCTCTCTAAACATTCTTTCATACACTCAAAGGTTCTTCTTGAGAAACACTTGAGTTTCTTTTGCTCATTTGTTTGATGTTGTTTTATCTTGGGAGACACTTGCCCATAAACGTAAAAGTATATATACGGGGCAATAATGTCTTAAAGACAGAGTGTTAACACTCGACTCAGCACAATTGTAACTTGTAGAGATTTAGTGTCTCTTGATTTCAGGTTATCAAGATGAAGGAGCTTGTTGCAATAGGAACGAAGATCCAGAACGAAAGATTCAAGACGAATTCAAGAACTCAAAACGTGTTGCGGCCATAACTCTTGTTGGCCACAATTCTATTGCTATTGTAACTCTTATTGTTTACCCTTTCGATGCACTTGTAATAGTTAGTTACTATTCTCATACATCCACCATTGTACTCACATTTATTTCTCTTTATTATTACCAAGAGTTTAAGTTTTGACTAATCGACTATCCATGTATAATATTTTTACACAATAGGTTAAGTCACCTACAATAACAAGTAACTGTCTATAACAAACATGACATGATACCATGAAGATAGAGTGAATAATCTGCTATAACAAGTTAAATTATATTGATAGTATTGAAACTTTTCTACATTGCTATGTATGTATATGACCCTAATGCGCAATTAAGTACGTTCGGATTATGCCAATTAAGTAATCAGTTGATTTTCTGGGGTTATGCTACAAAACGGGGATTTTTCTAATCAAACTAAGTGACGGTGAAAAAAGTAAGAGCCTTGAAATGTAAATGCTTCCTTGCACGCTAAAATCTGCAGCTGTAATGAACATAGAAATAAGTCCACTAGCCAATACTCAATGAACTAAATTTACAAATCTTCCGTGAAAAAGCTGTCACATAGTAGAAAATTTCCAGAACACCAACTCATAATCCTTTCTCATTGCGCTAAAAATCCAACAGATACTAAAGAACATGGCAATAGCAGTGCTAAGTATAGAGTAAATCAGAATAAAAACACAAAAATAGACAATGGCAACTGTTATTGATGATATTGAATAAGCTTCCAAACAAGCAGAACTCAAAGGCATTGGTACAAGTAGCAGCAAGAGCTTAGCTAAGAGCAAAAAGCAAGTAGTTTGTGAGACAGTAGTGATAGGGTTGATAATAGTCCCTTCTCTATAGGTAACAACCTGTTGATTCGTGATATATAATTTCAAAAATCTTATAACCCGTTAAGGACAGTAGGACATGAAGCAGTAACTATTGCACTGGACCAGGACAACACTACATGTGCTAAGGAGCCAGGGCATTGGCTCGTTGGTCAAGCGGCCCTCAGCTTCTGTCATGCTTTCCAGTTTGTGTGCTGAGCTGGTTCGTCCTACCAAAATTTTACCACTACAGCTATCAGAGAGAAACAAGGAGTACATTTGGTGAAGGAAGCAACATATTATGGACTGGATTGCTATACAAATAAAAAGATCCATTCTTGAGATACTAAGGCTACAAAATTCGTTGTTTTGGTTTTACTGTATGTATTGCGGGGGTCGACCCAATGTTTACAACAAAGAATGACCTATAATTCAATAACAGTGCAGGCCATTACAATAGAGAAATAGTTGAAGTCAACAATAAACCTCTATGAAATGGGTTGAGGATCCACCAGTACTGGAAATATGGATAAAAAATGTTGAAATCAAAATGAGCTTTACACAATAACCAATGATGATACAAACAATGGAACTAATTACAGGTTGACCAAAAATTATAGCAGCTGGCTGCCTTCTCCTGCTTAATGTAAAAGGAACTAATTACATGTTCATTGCAGTCGGCAACCTTGTTCTTCTTGTTTCATGTATAGGAGACCTCGCCTTATCCTCTGCGGAATCCATTAAGCACAATCAACAGATAATAAAAGCAACTAATCAAGAAAGAATCAGAGAAAATGGAACAAAACATTCCGCTTGTAGTACATCCTCGAGTAATTCTAGGGCTATTAGTGCCTAGGAAACATGACCTTTGATAGAGAGGTGAATCCATGATTTTAATTTGATGGGTTCGACTTTTAAAGTTATTGGCACCGAACTCATTGTACTTTTAAATTATGAGTTCAGATCTAATAATTATTGAACATTTTGTGGTTTTAACAGAAAACCTATATTCTGCGTCGAAAATACTAGGTTCGGATGAACCCGGTGCCGAAGCACTAGATCCGCCCCCGTCATTTGACTATATCTACATGTACGTTTCTAATCCTTCTTGTCCTATGTTAGGATAAGGCAATTTGCTTGAGTTGCACAACTTCCCTTTACCTAATGCTCATGACGTGCTACAACCAACCTCCATCGTGTAGCAAGACCTTGTTCTCGAAGAAAGGAGCTCAAGAAAAAGATAGTTTAAATGAAGTGTTAAACAACAAATACCTCATGTGTATCTCTTATCTGAAGCAGGTCTAATTTCTCTGTTGGTCTACGACCCGTCAGAGTGTTAAGCTGCATTTATTCCGACACCAAAATATAAAAATACTAGGGGTAAATCACATCTACTAGTACTTGTTTTTAACTTGAACATGGATTCAAATGCGTACCCAAAAACTTAAGCGCTCGGGATCCTGTGGCGATGGCATCAATCCTTCAGCTTTGAAGAGCTCTGCACGTCTACGATCTGTAGGCAAAGTCTAGGTTATGATGTTTATACTGAAAAGTATACAACAACAACATCAACATACCCAGTGAAATCCCACAACATGGGGTCTGGGAAGGGTAGAGTGTACGAAGACCTTACCTCTACCTTGGTAGGTACTGAAAAGTATATTAACCAAAAGAATATTTAGGCTGTACTACAGTACACAAAACATTGAGCTCAGCTATCTGCCTAAAGCCTTCCAATATAGATTGACAGGGACAACAAGTTTCCAGGTCATTTTCACCGCTTTTGATTGATAAAGCTACATCTTTTTTTTTATATTCAGAAGGTTTCATATATCACACCAATAAGGTGTAGCTTTTACGGAAGTGTTGTAGCATGTACATCAAAGCATGCCAAAAATCTAACACCTATCTATGCAAGTGGTAAATCTACTTTCAAAACCTATCAATGGAAGGATAAAGAAAACATTAAATCTCATTCTAAAAATGGACCTACTACAATCATTTGCCACAAAAAAGACAAGAAAGGAAAAACCTTATCAAGGACTTTACCTCCTGCTACTTCTTGTGCATTCTTCAGCCATTGTTGTGCAAATGCCGCTGCCTTATTTGTCGTCTCCAGTAACTATCCGCAATTGACAAATTACAATTAAAATATATAAAGCTAAGACACTTGAGCGAACAAGCTAGAGTTTGAAAGCATTAAGCGCGTGACAGAGAACTAGTTCCTGAAAAGGGAGGCACAAATGTGCACAGTATACAAGTATGACATACACACAAATATGCGCACAGTATATATCAGTAAGCATATAAGAGAGAGGAAAACCATTTTTTTCCATCATAATTCAAATTGAAAAGGCATGAATTACATGGTCGGTAAGAGAGAACAGAAAAATTCTCTTATATGAAGTATCAGTCAGTCAGTAATAGTTGGATGTCAGATGAATCCCGAAAAAACAGTTTGCCTAAAAATCCTCAAACAGAGTCACAAGAATTCTTCTTTTAGTAGGTAAATTAGAAAAGACTAATATAGCACAAAATAAGGATCATACATAAAATGGATTGACAAATCTCTCTTAGAGGAATTGCAGTACAACTTACATCATGCCTCTCTCTTGTTCCTTCGGCTGGGAATATATCATGTATCCATTCAACCTCAGCAACACGATACCTTCATAATAACGGCCAAGGAAAAAGAATTAAGTAAAAAGAAGCTTAAGGAAGCATAAAATAGCAGAATAATAGAAAATTATAGCATAGGTGATGTGCTCGATATTTTGGGATAGCATATTGGATCAGATCCTGACTCGACACAAAGCAACAAACGGACCAACCAGAGATTTCTAACATCCCATCACTTTGTAGAAATTCAAATCTTTGGCCTTTTTTATTAGAAAGTTGTTTGAGAAAGAAATTTAAAAGGATAATCATTTTTCAATCCGTTTTTGTATGAAAGGAAAGGGAAAGTTCAAATTTCAAAACAAGAAACCAATTCCTTCAAGTTTCTAAACTTTTTCCTGGACTTATTATAGAGAAACTTTTTTTTCTTCTGAGCTTTTTGAACTGCTTTTCCTACAAATCTTCTGCTTACATAATGAACAGAAAAGGTCAGAAGTTACTTTTCTGCATTTTCATTTTCCTTTGGCAACCATATTGTACCTGAACGTATGTTTCTTCTGTGCCCTTCTTACTCCTAAAACTTAATTATCCATTTCCATATCTACAAATAAAGAGTTAGTAATTGAACTAACCCGTCTTGATCCCAATGTCGTACAATGCGGCATCTACGTCGACTTTCAATCTGCATAAATTTGTGCTAAATCAGATACAAAAGAACTTTCAAGATTTTTTATGAGGAAAGAAAAGCTTCAGCAGAAATTTGTCCTTCTTATGGTGGGATATCAAGACATGACACCACCTCTGGTGGGATTGATAGCTTCTGAATTCATCCTCAAAAGAGAAACAACCAAAACCAGGGTTCATCTGGCAAAGAAATTGAATTCTAAATGTGCTGAGAGGAGAAATTGTCAAGTGTTCAAGAAGAACATTTATGGGCAAAAGTAGCTATAGTGTTCACTTTGAACAAACGTCAGGTACACCGAGGATATTTTGCATGGGTGCAATAACATGATTTAGAGTGTGGTAAAGAACCTTGACTATTTTATACTTAGCAGTTTGCACCCTCATGATAATGAGCTCGCAAGGAGTAAATAAACGCCATGCTAACAGGAAGGGTCATGGTACAAAAAGAAAAGCAGATAATGGGACAAAAGGCTGATATTCACCTCGAGAAAGAAACGCCCATCTGGAAGTGGCTCACACCTACAGAAGAGATGCAGGTTAGCAATTTCTACGAGCAAGAATAAGATGATGGAATCTTGAGAAGAATAACTATAAAAGATAGCCCCAAAGTCTTAACAGCTCGCAAAACACCTACTCTATAATCTCCACTTCACAAGCATAATCAGCTACCGAACCCGTCGTAGGATCATGAACAGCCTGCATGATTAACGGTGAAGCCTCAGCCAAAAGTGAAGACTGCAAAACCAATTATAACAACTGGGGAAAAACTACCATTCCCATTCGACGGTTTCCTTCCATTATCCTCCTAACCTGTTTCAATAACAAAATTTGTGAACTTTTGCAAGACTGTATGCACGTGAGATCTATGAAATTCCATCTCAATTATACATGATTGAAAGGCTTGTTTGCAATCTAGGGGAAGGAAGAGAAAATAAATATAAGAAAGAGAAAAAAATAGAAGTATTAATGCTTTTCATTTATTTTGTTCGAGTTGGAAAGTCAGAAAGCAAATATACTTTCCACATTCCTATTCTATGCCCGGGGGATAGAAAGCTCTCTATCTTATGGTTTTACCTTATCTTTATACAATCAAACAACAAGAAGATTCTCAACTTCGTTCCTCCTCTTTTGCTTCTAAACATATCGCTCCTTAGCTAAAAAGCAAACAATAGTTGAGGGATGCTCAGTGCTCACTAGTTACTTTGATGGATTTCTTGTTTTAACCAGCTAGTACATTGACTCAGGCATGTATAACTTCATAATACACTTAGATTACTTGCAGACAGACTTTTTGGGTGCTAAGATCCAAAGTCGAGAGGGAAACAGCCCAAATCGTACGCTAAGGTCCCATCTCTCTAGATGTCTTTTCAAAATTGCACAAATTAGCAGAAGAGAACCACAATTCCCAGATCTGCTCCTCATTAATCAGGTATACATTACTGTATCATATATTCGAAAATCTTAGACAAACATAACAATATCTAAAAAACATTTCAAAAGTAAAAAAATAAAATATCCCCATTTCAAATTCTGTCACTTTCTGGGCTACATTAGGTCCGGATTTGACAGAAGTCCTTTTAATTTTCTTAGAGATTGAGTGAAGTGTAGAGATAACTGTGACAGTGAGCATCCCTAATTTCAGAGGATATCTAACAAATTAATTGAGTAGTGAAATGATACAGGTCCAAATGTGCGCAGACTGGAATCTGGACATATAGGAACTCTAAAGTAGATCCCAGTTTTAATTTGGGCCTGAAGCGAAGTTTTTTTTTTTTTTTTTGAGAATTCACTAAAATAGGATAATTGTACTTCTTTTAACAATAAAACAATACTTCTACTATTGGTTATAAGCTTCAATAATCCAAACACTTTCACCTCATCTTTTTGTTATGTCAAAATAGCACAAAGGTTTTATTCACACCTTTTCTTAATTTATATATTTGGTAAACTAAGACCAATGATTGAGACTATAAAGGGCAGCCCGGTGCACTAAGTTCCAGCTATGCGCGGGGTCCGGGGAAGGGCCGAACCACAAGGGTCTATTGTACGCAGTCTTACCTTGCATAAGACCAATGATTGGGACTATAGGTAATAGAATTCCTAAATAAATCATTATCATCAAGATATATAAATATAACAATGATGGTTCATCTAGGTCCCACACGTAAAAGGCAAAACTGCATTCTACTTTTTACACTAAAATAGTCAAGAAAATAATAGTTAAGTAGCACTTACCATAAGTCTGTAACGAGGTTCGAAAATATTAAGTGCAAGCTTCTCGCATGGTAGAATTACATCCATGACAAAAAGAGGCAGCAAGTCAACACCAAGGTTTATCAAACTGTCATTCTCAGCCTTCCTTTCAGCATATTCCTCAGGAAAAGTTTTTTGTATTATGTTATTCAATGTTACACTGAAAAAGTACAAATAAGAATGATGACTATTAGCCACACACACACACACAAAAAAAAAGATAAAGCAATCTTAGCCACATGGGACAAAATGAATTCAATTAACTCATTAATATTTTGTGATGTGAGGGTACAGACACAATATTCTTTTTATTCCTTTTGCAGTGACTTGTGGTCCAGAAAACAATCTCTTTACACAGCATTACAAGAGAGGGAGCAATAAAGCATGGGACTGAATGCCAGTAGGGATCATTTACTATCCTAAAAAGGAAAAAGAGAAGAAGAGAAGCTGCAGTCTCAGCAGTAAAGTGTAAAACAAGTACAATTGGAGGATGTACATAAGCGACTAACCTGATTGCACTTGTCTTGGGACTAAGCAAAAGAACTGTCCGGCACAACGGACATCTGTTATCTACAAAATTTTCATGCAAAGGATAAGGAACAAGAGTAAGAAGAAGATAAGATGATGATTGTAATTCAATATGTAAAAAGGTCGGGTAGATTGGGTATGCAAATCTACAACTTACATCGGTCCATTGTCTGGAAGAGGCATGCACGGCAAAAAGAATGTCCACAGGGAGTTGTTATAGGTTCATATAATAGCTTTAAGCACAGAGTGCAGTCAAAATCATCACTGCGTTGTGGTCTCCCATGGCTTCTCCTTCCAAGTGTAGCTGTGATCGATTTCTCCAAATTTAGAAGGGGATTGCTACATTGCAGAAGAAGCAACAATTAACAACTCGCCAAATAATCAAACTTTATCACAATGCTTCTGGAAAATACACATTATGCTTCTTTTGAAAAGATTCTGATAAGAGAAAGCATGCAAAAGTTATGCATATGCTTAAAGGGCAGCCCGGTGCACTAAGCTCCCGCTATGCGCGGGGTCCGGGGAAGGGCCGGGTCACAAGGGTCTATTGTACGCAGCCTTACCTTGCATTCCAGCAAGAGGTTGTTTCCACAGCTTGAACCCATACCTTACTCCAAGGCTCCACTTCTAAGTTATGCATATGCTTATCACCATAATTTGCTTTACCTTAGAGGATTCATCTGGAGTCCTGAACGGATTACCTCTTGGGCAGGCTCATAATTTTCCAACTGCCAATTCAAGAAATATGAGATGAGCATCCAAAAAGATTATCAGCCAATCAAAAATTTAACAAGAGATTGGAAGTATAACAATCTCCTTCACTACATTCAAACAGTTACAAACAAACAACAAGCAGAATAAATAAAGAAATAAACATTTAATGAGACAACATAAAACCATTGAGTGAATTAGACAGCTGAAGTATCTGCTATTCTCATTATAGAACAACGAATAATAGGTGGTCCCAACACACTAGAAACAAACCCAATTTAGTTATTTCACCCACACTTAAAATATGAAGAGTTTAGGAAACAACAACAAAGGAAAGAGAAAATAAGGCTACGTTCCAAAGTCCACATATGCCGAAACCATGTGTTTATTCAAATTAATGATGCACAACATGTTAATCTCCTTACCAAAATGAGTGAGTTTGCCTTGAGAATATATGAGGTAACTGAATTGTTCTCTAGATGCATCACCTTCTCAGCATCCTTTAATGCAAGCTGATATTGAAGTAAAACATTTAAATTTGCTGCAAAACCTCCACTGAGAAGATTGAAATAATAGACAATAGCATAAAGGACACACCCCAGCATATGTTGTAGGATCCAACCCACTCAATGGCCTGTATTCTGAATCTGATGCAGATCTACTTTTCAGAAATTGGCTATACCTGGAAGTTCAGTCATAAAAAAATAAGTTCAACCAAATAGAAAACACAAAGTAAATATGGCAATGCCAACAGAAATGAATTATATTGGCAGTAAAACACTCAATATGCATTAGAAATACCAAGCATAAAATGAACTTTACCTGAGGTATGAAGCACATCTGTTGCTAAGAATAATAGGATCATTTGGCTTAATGATGCTAGCTCTTGTATAACAATTGATAGCCTGACCAAGGAAGCAGACTTATTGACAAAACAAGAAGATGAATGCAAGCATACAAAAGATCCTTTATGATGATTAAATAACACGTTAGGAAGCCTGAAAATCATCCTTGCTGTAGAAGCTGATTTTTGAGTTAACAGACAATACTAAAGAAAAAAGTTGATCACTAGACCTATAGAACATCACTCTAAACCAGAACCCCTCAACTACCTTCAATTACTATGTCATGCAGTTGTAGATGGATATTGGACCACACACACTTGATTTTAGATCCCTAAGTCTCAAGATTTTCTCCAAATCTATTGATTAATGAACTGTCCGAGAAACATCACCTCTTCACCAAACCGAGTATAAAATAATAGACCTAGTCCATTCTTCATCAACTATGAGAAAAAGAGAGTTCATAAACACTTTGGTTTTAGATCTTGTGTATCTTTCTAGTTCCTAAGATTAAACTTGTGCTTGCTCAGAAGTAAATATTTCAACTTACAGTATACAGAATGTTACCTCTTAGAACTAAGAGAAATATGAAAGAACCAAGGATTTATTTTGGTATGGACAAAATTACTTCCATGATCAATCATTTCCAGTATTTAGTTACCAACAGATGTTTTCCGATAATTTATAGGTGTAGGTCATTATCCTTTCCAAATATCACTAATACATACTCTATATCACTTGCTTCAACGAACATATAAACATTATTTTCAATCTTCAATACTGATCACCAATAATACTGTTATCAAACCCTCCTATGCCTTGTATGATTACCACATGCCACCTACTTACACCCAGCCAAATGCTAGAAATCTTCCTAGAGTTACATGCAGAATCACTGGTTAACGGTTAATTGGCATAAAGAACTAGGTTGCACCTAGCAATGAAGAAGATAGATGCTAGATTCATGTTATCACTACCAAAATATGGAAGAAACTGAAGTGGTCCCAATAGATGTGATCAATTCCATTTAAGGTTACCCCTAGAAACAAGTCATGTTCATGGGATTCACCAATTGCAGTGTTTTGACACAGAATCAAATTAATAGATCCAATTCATTCTCTTTTCTTTTCCAAATATAGGGATATGTTAAATTGCAACACTTTTTGGAAATCTTCAACTCTCAATTCTTTAATAATAATGACTAGCCAAAGAATAACATTAATGAGTTACATTGAACTAAAGAAAATTGGGTTTACCTCGTCCCATTTGTTGTCACGATATGCTTCGTTACCCGTCTGCACAATTTCACATAGATGATTGTACCTGTCCCACGAAATAGATGTCTTTTCTCCTGCTTTCGCCTGCATTCGTCACCAAAAAAATCCACTAAACAAGAAATTCCAAGAATAGTGGACTTGTAAAAAACACTAACCCATGGATATTCTTGAACATCATCAACGCCTTCCAAAGAAGAAGCCTCGTCGGACATTGTTAAGCGACAAAAAAAGAAGAAGATGGGGTTGTTTAAAAGCAAACAAGAGTTATATCGTGTACTCCCAAGAATCCTTCGTTACATACATGGACTGTATTCGTTTACGTGGTCTTTCACTCTCTCTGTGTCAATACACTTTTTCTAATCCAATCGGATACGTTTGGAGTTATTGCCAGAGCTTTCGTTCTCAAGAATAAATTAATACAGGCCCCCAAAAAATTTCACTTGGGGATAAAATGATTCACTCGTAAAGTCTTCCTTACATATTTATAGGTCATAGTTGCATCACCTGCCACCCGTGCGTAATAAAAGACAATAAAAGTACTCTTCACTTTAAAATAATTGATTAGTCCAAAAAAAAAAAAAAGTAATACTCTATCGCAATGTCATGTAATCACCCTTGTTTCTACCTCTTTAAAAATCTTGCCAGAAAAATCTAATTGAAACAAAAAATAGGCGTAGGAAAAAAGAGATGACAACTCTGCACTGGTTTTTATTGGTGCTGCAAAAGTACCAATACTAATGAAAGTTTGATCTCGGGTTTTTAATATTCACTCGAAACTTCTTCAAGTGTTTGTTGACACCCAATTTTGTCTCGTCTTTACTGAACATTTCATTTAGATCGTCTTTTTATCTCCAATTAATTTTACTATGCTTCTCAGTCTTGAAAATCGTCAAAAAAATAAGTAGTTTTAATATTCTTCACTAATTATCGCATAATTTTACAATATCGAGTATTACATTTTTATAATTAAAATATAAGCAAAACAATTTTAATATCTCGTCGTCAGTATTGATGATCGATTTTCTCTTAATATGTTCTTCAAATACTAAATTAATCATTTTTATGAATATATATTCAAAATTAAATACATATATTAAATCTTTTGTATCGTATTTTATGCGTGCGCATTTTTTAAAAAATTAATTAAGTTGAAGGAAGCATATTTTAATTAATTGGGAGATTTTGACTAATTATCTATTAATCTCCCAACAATAAAACACCTATTTTCTATCCAATTCACATTCCCTAAATTAAATAACTAAATCTACCCGCAACACATATTTTATTTTCCTCCTATTGAGCCCACTTTTTAATTTCCAAACCCAACAGCCCAATTATTTCTACTAAAAACCGCAGCCCAAATCCCTTACCCCCAGCCCATTTTTTCCCTATCCCGTCAGACCGCCAATCGCCCTTAAACTCCCATCACCCAAACACCTGACCCATTTCTTTAACCCTCTCCCAACATACCCCTAAAAAAATCAAGAAATCTACCTCCCATCAACGAACCACCATCCACCACCAACACCACCTTTACCCGCCGGATAACCCACGCCGACGCCACTGGGCCGCCATCCTTCACCCCGACATCGCCGCGTCAAACCAAACCCATCACTGCGATCCGTCTCCATTTTTCTCGAATCGCTCGAACCGAGAGTTCGTTTTAACCATCGAATCGAGGAATGCATGGGCGTCCGCGTTTCTTTGGACCTTCCTCTCTTCGATTCAATGGATAAAACACAATCTAAAGTCGTTCAAAGTTTAGTCCGGAACAAACCCACATCTCTGCCCCAACGTTTTCTTCCTGAATCGGTGAAAGAGGGGGATTTTTCACTCTTTCATCACCTCGGTTTTGTCAAAACGTCACTAATACTTTCCCTGTCATTTGAATTTGAATTTCGAAATCAAGCTTCTTGAAGAAGCTGTGGAGACCCATATCTTGGCTATAAATACGACCTCTCTGGGTTGTGTTTAGGATTCTTTTTTTTTCTGAACAAGAAAATCGATTCTTTACTCCTAAAAACAGATCTTAAAATCCTTTTTTATTACTAGTATTAATTCAAAAATTCAAAAACACTAAGTCTTTCTTCGCTTTAGTCGCACACACATATACTCTCGGAGCGGAATCGACGAGTCGAGACAACGCTTCGGTTCGTCACCCGGAGAAGGTAAACACATTATCCTTTCGTTTTTTTTTGGTATTATTGTGTGTTTTTCCATGATTAATACTACAGTAGTTTAAGCTTGTTTGTGTCGCCGCATTCATTAGTATTTTAAGGTGATGTTTCGTAAAGTCCTGCTTTCCTTGTCGATTTATATCTGTTAAACCCATGCTTAGGATCGAAATAAGTACAAGGGTTGAATAATGCTGTTAATTAATGCCTGTTTTAAAAGGACTGATATGTCAATTGGATTACTTCATGATGTTTACTGTTTATTAACAACTGAGTAACTTCACTGGACTGCTTGGTGATTATTAATGTTGAATATGATGTGTTGGTTTTAATCATGTGCTATCCTAACATCATGGACAACCATACTATGATTGTATTCCTACGAATATGAACTCTATTAAGTGATCTTGTCCCTGTACTGGTTTGGAGTTATAGGTTGTGATGATGTGGTTTACTAAATTAGTCATAAATGAATAAAAAATGCATATGCAATTTAGGATAACCAATGTCAATCCTCTTGTATTATGTGAAATACTAATATCCAGAAACAACTTTATCTCTCATAATTTATAAGTGGGTCATTTTGAATGTATAGATATCATTTAAAGTATGTTTGAAACATGCATAGGCAAAAACATGGCTCAGAATACCTGTTTGAATTATTGCCCAGGAAGATGAATTAATTTAGGCATTTGAATCATATATATCTAGATTTAATGTGAACTTAGGTCAAAAAATGGATATAGAAAGGATGCCTAGTTCGTGGCATGCTGATAAATCTATTTTGGTTCATATTACGCCCACCATGTATATGATGGGATTATTTTAGGCTTGAAAATGACAGTATCTGCATGTATATCACCCCGTAAATCGTGCCATACACATGAGTGTTATTGTGACTAATATATAGTATGTATGTTTAGTTCTGTATACTTAAGGAATTCACCTAATTCTAACAACTCAATCAAAGAGAATTTGAAACTCAGAATAAACTCCTGCGGTTACTGCTACCCAACTTGGTCTATGATTTCTTGTCTATGTATACTCTATAATTAGCGTTAATTTGAATAGGTTTTAGGCCAAGATTTATCCTCTATGTTTGGCTCACGAGATTGTCATGATTCATTAGTGTTATGCAACTATGTTTAAACAATGTCGCCTATCTCGAAAGTTCTCGGTGGTATGTTTGCTCTCATTTGTCACTGGTCTTTTACTGATGAGTCTATGTTTGTCCATTTTACATAGTCTTGTTTTCTAATTCCCATGAGGTATTAGTCTGAATGAGACCTTAGTTTGGGTTGATTATATGCTAATCCTAGGACTGCACCTTTTTTCTCTGTCTTGACAACAATATGACCCCTATCTGACCCTTTCCTTACATCTGATATGAACATCTCCCCTCGCTCATAATTAGAATCAGAAATATACATTTATTTCTTTTTATATGAAGTCAATGTTTAGGTTTGGTTCTTATCAATGTATATAGCGATGTATTTCAAGATATATCTGGATATGTTCCCTAGTACAAAATAGGAATATTCTGGATTTCATCTGTATATGGGCCCTTATGTGTGTAAATGAATGTCCAATATGTATTTAATGAATCCAGTACCTATTTATAGTTGGGTTTACATATTTGATGACTTGTTTAGTTCTTGGGATCTATACTAATCCTTTTCTTTTTTTTTCTTTTATTTACGTGAAATGCATCGGAGCCAAATGAAGAGTTTCACTACGAGACTCATTATAATTCTCGTCAAATGAAGACACGCGTCTACATTCCTTGCATCTTCCAATCTCGGGACCTTCGAAACTAATAGGGCAAGATGATATCTTCACCTGCCCTAGCCATTTTATCTCCTCTCTTTAACTCTGTCACTTTACTTTTATTTGTATTTTTGTTAACTAACCTTATACAATTATTGAAAATGCTTAGAATAGTTAGGCCTAGAATTATTAAGGGCGGGTAGTTAAATAATAAAATGTGTCGCTAGTTTAATCTATCTTTAGGCCGTTATGCATTTTCAAAACTTTTCAAAATAACTTAGCCTTTTCATTGATATTATAGGAATAAATGAGTTCCTAATTCTTATTAAACTTCATAAAAATGACAAAATTTATTTTTCTACAACAAAGATCTATTTTCTTATTACCACGTGCAAAAGAGGAAAATCCTTCTACTCATTTGTATACCCTTTACAAGGATTAAAATTTACATATGATACGTACTTTTAGTAAACCATCTTTTTTATTATTATTTTGCACTTTTATGATAAACCTCTTTAGAATATTTTCCTTGCATTTTACAAATAAACTTCATACAATTCTATGGAAAATATATATACTTACATATCTTTTAAATAAATTATTTGTAAACATCTTTTAACCCGTGTCCTCCTAAATATACATTTTTTTTAAAATAATACTAACCTAAGTTTGAACGGACAATCATGAGTTAGCGGATCCTTTAGGATGCCTAACCCCTTCCCTTTAGGATAATAAAGAATCCTTACCTAGAATCTCACATAGTTTCACAGACCTTTAAAATGGAGATCATTCGTAGTATTTTATGCTACATTTTTTAGTGTCCTAATTCACTATAATAATTAGGTGGCGACTCCTTAAAATACATTTAGGAATCAACCATGTAGCAGTAATCCCGTTTCCGACTCCGGTTGAAATGGGGTGTTACAGCATGGCGACTCCACTGGGGACTTTAGGTTCTTAACCACAACAAACATAGGTTAATTTATTGTGCTTTATTTTCTTTATTTTTAAATTGCTCCCTTTATGTTTTACACTTATTTGCTTTTATTATTTTGCCTAAATTATTCTGCTTTACATATAAAAATTTGCATATTGTCTTAACTGCTATTTGTTACCGCTTTCCTTAAAATGGCATTCCGCTCATATTTCCTCCATTCTGGAAAATTAACAATATCACACACTACACGCGAGGTGCGCTTTGCACACCCGCAAATTTCTTTCAAATACCCAAATTTAGGAGAGTTGGCATTTTACGCGGAGAATCCGGTCCAACCGGTGGCCGCGTAGCCTTCTCGCTCGAGTAGTCCACTCGGGAACCTTGCGTCCAGTAAGCCAAAATCTTAGAAAACTTAAGATAGAGCTATACCACCCTTTTATATTAAGTCATGCATGCATAGACCTTAGGTGGGTTAATCCTTGATATTAACGCCACAATTAGGAAAACACCAAGTTGGTCGACGGGTGTTGTGACCCAATTGACCAAATGAGCATATTATGTGTTGCATAATTATGATAAATTTATCCAAGCCAAATGATATGCCAAAGTTGGAAATGTAAGTTTATTATCTTTTTTTCAGCATTTGTATCATGGATCACATAAGAATGGTGAGCGGAGTTCCTAGTAAGCTAAGAGTATGGTGGGAAGATCTCGACATCAGCAGTCAAGCGGTGATTAGGAAGAATTTGGGGTGCCTCATCTCACTATTTGGTATTTCGCCAGATCAACATTTAGTCAGAGCTTTGATCCAGTTTTGAGATCCTGATCGAGTCACTTTCAGATTCAAAGATTTTGAAATAACTCCTACATTGGAGGAGGTGCATTATTTCACCAATCTAGTATATCGGGTATGCGAGATCCTTCCCAACGATCGGGGAAGAAATTTCTTGATACGGGTCGAAGAATACTAAGGAATTGCGTTGCTTCGAGAACAATTGGGTATCTCTCGATTATCTTTACGAAAAGTATGGGCGTCGGGATGCTTACAAGACGTGCAAAGCAGAGTTCTCTTGTACCCTGGCCATCGCAAAATAGGCATCTCATTGTTATTGTCGCTTTACTAGGCACTTTGGTTTTCCCACTGAGTATGGCAAAATAAGTACTGCGTATGTTCCGTGGCTAGAGCTCTTCTTGAGGAGTTGACGTGCGGCTTCACTCTAATCCCTATGATCCTGGCAGATATTTGAGCTCTCGGAAAATGTAAAAGGGAGCGAGACAATTTCTTTGAGGTTGCAATCTTATCCTCTGATATGGGCTATGGAACATTTCTACCAGTTCCAACATGACGATATTTGCTTCAATGCGTCCTATAAGATCAGCTTTTATGATAGAATGAAACGGTTCGTGTCACGATCGGCGCCAAAGATTGGCAAGAGTTTCGACATCCCGCACCCATGATCAAGTCCGATGGAAATATCCATTACTCCTCGCAAACGGGGGCCATGTATGGTGCAAAGATTATATTACGCGAGCTTATCGGTTTGAAAGTCTTCAACCATACGCCCCACTACGCGTACTCCGACAATTTGGTCAAGAGCAGGTAATCCCGCTTCAGTCAGACATGAGAGTTTCAGAAATCACATTTGGACCAAGTTTCATCGCATTCTGCTAGGCGGATCTTCGATGATTGGGATAATATTGACAAGATAGACGTCAAGTACGAGCAAGCAGACATCACTCCCGAATACCAGACATGGCTTCAAGAGGATCACGGCAATACAGGTCCTAGTCCGGAAGGAGAGCAGGGTCTCGAAGACGTGGGTACGAAGGATCGGATAAAGGTTCGTCAGCTTAAGAAGACAATTACCCCGGACATGTGGGCCCAGATGCAGAATGTAGTGCAGTATCTCGATGGCATAGGAGCAGGACCAAGCAGTACCAGGGTTTCATCTTCAGAGACATAAGAACATTCTAGCATAGTCTTAAGGAGTCTTGTTGTTTTACTTGTAAAAGTTATTTCCAACCAAAGGCATTAATCAAAAGGCTTGGACCAATCTATCACAATTTTGCGTATTTGTCGTTTAGGCCCACCTCTGACATTAAAAGAGGTCCCTATGCATATTAGGACGCGTTTACAGCTTTTATACAATTTGCCTGATATTATTACCCAGCCTATATTATTTTACTGATCACTAATAAAGTACTAATTTGGTTTGTCTCAATGTTTTAGAAGAAGGTCACTTATTTACTTTCCCAAGTGTTGATTCGTGTTGACTAAAGCTGGCGGATCACCCTTATTTCACCAGATCAAAAGCACACACTTCAGACAACATGGACGATTCGGGAATTACAGAACAGACAGGCTTAGGACTCATCACTATTCCTAGGGATGAACCGGAGAATTCAGGGAGAGGAAATCTTAGTGCCCAAGATGAGTATCTTGCTCAATTGCTACAAAGAGATGGCGAGCATGGCCAGAGATGGAGCGGTTGCGAATCTCACAAATTTGTCTATTAGTCTCAACACTCCATGTCCCGAACAGAGAACGACTACAACAGCCTCCACCCGAACTCGCACTTCCCGAAACCCTCAAAACCTTCCACCAAATAACCCCAATCCACAACATACTAATCCACCGCCCATTAATCAACCAGCTAGCCCACAAAGAAGCCAGTCACAAAATAACCCTCTATCCTCATCAACCCCACATATACCCCAACCACCACCCATCCAAAATACCCTACACGTTCCCCATTATTGGGCTACAGAGCACATACCAGCGGCACACATTGTCAACCACAATAAGCAATATGTTCCACCGGTATATGCAGCAGAATCTCAACCTGTTGTCGTCCAAATCCCGCCACCTGCGAGGTTGACCAATACGAGGAAATGGAGGCGCAGCGAGAAAGAAGCGAAAACGTGGCCCGGGAGATCCATAACCTGAAGGAAGCGCTTAGGAACATGCAAACGAGTAAAGGGCATGAGGGTTTGGAGTATGAAGACCTCTTCATGCATCCAGATGTAGAACTACCGCTCGGTTATAAGGTACCAAAGTTTGATATGTTTGATGGGAAGGGCAACCCCCGAGCACATTTAAGATCCTACTGCGACAAGTTGGTCGGAGTCGGTAAGGATCAGGCCATAATCATGAAGATATTTATAAGAAGTTTGACTGGCGAAGCGCTTGATTGGTACACCAGTCAAGATCCGCGGAAATGGCGTAATTGGGGCACAATGGCACAGGACTTCGTAGACAGGTTTAGGTTCAACACCGATACGGTTTTGGACAGATTTTATTTGATGAAGCTTGAGAAGAAGTCTACAGAGACCTTTCGAGAGTTTGCCATGAGATGGAGGCGAGCGCCAGTTCAAGCCACGATGGCGAAAGCGAGATGACTACCCTCTTTGTACAATCGATGAAAGATGCTACATATTATGAGAGGATGATAGGTGTCGTAGGCGGAGTTTCTCGAAGTTGTAAGAATGGGAGACTTCAGAAGAAGGTATGAAGACAGAAGGATCACCAACCCGGCCGCACTCTGTGCAACAAGTAAAGCAATTCAATCGGATTCGCCAGCGATCGAAGAAGAAGAGATGGAGCATCTCCCGTCATGTCGATCTGAGGATACGGTGGAAATCGGCGTTCAAACTATCAAAACCATCAACCTTCCTACTACAACCCACACACTCAAAGCGCGATCCTCCTACTACAACCAGACACGCAGAACCATCACCTTTCCACTATAGCGAAGACAACCAAAACCTCCATCATACTGACCCTCGCGCCTCCTTACCCCGTATACCATACTCACTACATCGCCCACCCCGAGCGACTCCCTATCCAAACCCTCCACGAAACCAACCTACATACCCACCCCCACCACACGAACAACCACAAATGCACCTAGACCCGGCCAACTTGAAAGAAGACCCGCAAAACCTACACACTTTCTTTGAACCCATAACCCATCTGCTCGAAAGGTTAAAGGTCGGGCATAATATTACCGATCCCAGGAAGAATTTCTAATCCTCTACCTCCGTCATATGATGTGAACAAACATTGTATGTACCATTCCGGGATCACGGGACATGATACCGATGATTGTTTCAACCTCAAAGACGTAATTGAGGCACTAATCAAAGATGGGACCATCCAATAAAGGAAGCTTCCTAATGTGAACAATAATCCTCTGCGAATCACGACAACGCCCAGCGAATGTGATCACATTGGCGAAGATAAAGTCTAGAAGGGACCATTGTGTCGGTCCGAAGGAGGAAAAAATAGAATCGCAGCTCGGTCACTCCGGAATTACCGCAAGTACAAGAGCACCATTCGAGGTTGAAGTGCTCACTCAAAATCCCGAATGGTGGCACCATTTGTTGTAACAAAAGTTGGCCCTCAAATCATTCACTCGGAGAAGGTAGTCGGGAAGGAGGAAAAGATCATCAAGCCGTCTCAGGATTGACGAGGTCTGGACGATATTATGCCCCGTTAGAAGCAGCGCGAGGAGCGCTAAGAAAAGAAAATGTTTTGAAGAAGGCCGTGACAGAGGCCGAAGTGGAAGAGTTTTGGAAGAAGATGCCAACAAAAGAATACTCTGTCATAGAGCAGCTGGACAAAACTCCTGCCCAGATATCCTTATTTTCCTTGTTGATGAATTCTGCCGCCCATGGGCGGGCATTATTGGAAGTATTGAAGGAAGTGTATGTCCCACGGGAAACCACCGATGAGAAACTCTCCGCTCTGGTCGGGCACATTTTGGAAACTCACAAGATTTCATTCCATGATGAAGAATTGCCTATCGAAGGTTTGGGGCATAACCAGGCTCTGAACATAACAGTGAAATGCAGGGATAAATTTGTGTCTAAAGTGTTGATAGATGGAGGCTCTGCGGTAAACATATGCCCGGCAGCCACTCTCCAAGCCTTGGGATTGAATGTCGACAAGATTCGGGGAAGCCATGTCAGAGTCAAAGGTTTCGACGGAACTCAGAGGAGCGTTATGGGAGAAATTGATTTGATCTTGGAAGTGGGACCCGTGGAATTCACTGTGGAATTCCAGGTATTAGATATCTCTACTTGCTATAACTTTGTTGATGGGAGGCCTGGATACACACGGCAGCGCAATCTTCTACTCTACACCAAAGTTTGAAGTTTATTTGGAATCATCAGGAAATCGTTGTGTATGGAGAAGGGAGTAATCTCGCAAACCAGATCCCTGCAGTCAAAAGTGTAGATAAGTTGGATGGTTCGGTCTTCCACGTCAGAGAGATTGTATGTGTTTCAAAGTCGAAAAGTTGGAGTTATCTCGCCCTCACAATGGTAGCCCAAGAAATGTTGAGAAATGGTTTCGGCCGGTAAAGGCCTCGATTGAATCTAGGTGGTATAACAGAGCCAATTGACCGCCAAGAAGGATACTTTTGGACTTGGGTATGAGCCCACTCAAGAGGTATCATCAACAAATTCAGGAAGAAGAGATGTTCCTTTGCCTAAGCTTGCTTCACTTTGAATCGGTCTTTTGTCAAAGCTTGCACGACCCAGGAATCAGAAAAGGAGGATACAGACGATCTCGCCGAAGGACTCAAAAGCCTGTTTGTTGCAGAAGAAGATATAGATTGCAATGTGATTCTGAATGATCATGAGGAGACGCCAACCATTTGGGATGCCAAGCAGGGAGATGTCCTAGGAAATTGGACCTGTACCCCGACCATGTTTCTCCGGGAAGCTTGGTAGAACTTGTATTAGATTTTTATGAAACAATGCGATTCAGATTGAGGCCTGAATCTCATATATGTTTTGCATCCCCTTTTGAAAGCTTAAATGACAAATCGCCAGTGCTTTGCTATTTAAAAAAATAAAATAAAAATTGTTGTTTTGCTTAATGACTTTCTTTTCTTTTTCAGCATACAAGCTAATAAATCTGTCGATAATGTGAATGTGACATGTAGTGAAATGAACAAACAAAACCCAAGCAATGAACGAGACTTTGAGGATTATGGGGGGGACTCACAACCAGAAGGTTTGGTCAAAGAATTAGAGCATTTTGAGAACAGGCCGAAGCCAAATTTGGATGAAACAGAAGTAGTGAACACGAGACACGAGTCGTAAAGGAAACAAGAATCGGCGTCCATCTAAGCGGCGCACGAAAGGAAGACTTGGTAGAATTGCTGAAGCAATATGTCGACATATTCGCGTGGTCTTGGCGACGATACGCCGTTTGAGTACGATATTGTTTCACATAGATTACCCGTTGATCCATCTTGCCTCCCAGAAAGCAAAAGCCAAGAAAGATCAAGCTCGAGCATGAGTTTGAAGGTCAAAGAAGAAATGTCCAAACAGTGACGCAAAAGTCATCCGAGTTGCAAAGTACCACTTGTTAGCCAACATCGTGCGTGCAAGAAGGATGTGAAGGTAAGAGTATGTGTAGATTATCGTGATCTCAACAAAGCTAGCCCAAGGATGATTTTCCTCCCAAATATCCACATACTCATCGACAATTGTGCAAAGCATGAGTTGCAATCATTTGTCGATTGTTTCTGGTTACCACCAAATTCGATGGGCGAGGAAGATGCAGAAAAAGCAGATGTTCACCACGCCGCGTGAGTATACTATTACGGGGTTATGCCATTCGGACAAGAATGCGGTGCCACCTATATGAGAGCCATGACTACTATCTTTCACGCATGATCAACAAAGAAATAGAGGTGCACGGATGACGTTATTATCAAATCACGAAGGCGCGCCGATCACTCGACTAATTTGAAGAAGTTCTTTGACCGCTGCCAAGGAAGTACAACTGAAGTTAAACCCGCAGTCGCGCTTTGGTGTCCTGTAGGAAGCTATTGGGTTTCATTGTAAGTAGAAGGGGATTGAATTGGACCTCGAAGATAAAAGCCATCCAAGAGTTGCCTCCAAAGAGTCGAAAAGATGTGATGAGTTTTCTTGGACGACTTAATTACATCAGTAGGTTCATAGCTCAATCTACGGTGATATGTGAACCAATATTCAAGCTACTAAAGAAGGATGTTCCAACCAATTGGACAGTCGATTGCCAGCAAGCTTTTGATAAGATCAAAGAATATCTGTCTAATCCACCCGTTTTGGTACCACCAGAGCCCGGAAGACCTTTGTTATTGTATTTATCTGTGTTGGAGAATGCATTCGGATGCGTGTTGGGGCAACATGATGAAACAGGAAAGAAAGAGTAGGCTATTTATTACTTGAGCAAGAAGTTCACTCCGTATGAAGCCCGGTACACTCTGCTCGAACGCACTTGTTGTGCTCTGACTTAGGTAGCTCAAAAGTTTAGACATTACTTGTCTGCATACACTACTTACCTCATCTCAAGGATGGACCCGCTCAAATACATCCCCGCAGGCCCATGCCACCGGAAGCTAGCAAAGTGGCAAATCTTGCTAAGTGAATTTGACATCATATACGCCACTCAAAAGGCCATCAAAGCGGCAAGCACTATCCGATCATCTTGCGTAAAACCCCGTGGATGAGGAATACATGCCTCTCCGGACTTATTTTCCGGACGAAGAGGTATTATTTGTCGAAGAAGATATCTCTGAGGATTATCCAGCTTGGAGATTGTTTTTTTATGGAGCCGTAAACTTCAAAGGAGTTGAGTCGGAGCGTTTTGGTTTCCGAATCGGTCAAGACTACCCAATTTCAAAGAAACTCGATTTCCGTGCACTAATAATACGGCGAATCACGGCTTGCATACTTGGACTCGTAATGGTATCGGCGTACGAATATACAAGAGTTATTGGTTATCGGTGATTCAGATCTATTAATTCATCAGGTACAAGGAGATTGGGCCACCAAGAACAGGAAGATACTCCCTTACCTGCACTGTGTCAAGGAATTGTGCAAAAAATTCGTCAAGATAGAAGTCAAGCATATCCCACGAGCTCAGAACGAATTTGTCGATGCTCTGGCAACTCTTTTCTCTATGATCCAGCATCCGGATAAGAATTACATTGATCCTATCAAAGTGGATTTGTTGGACCAACCAGCTTATTGTCTCCACATAGACGAAGAATCAGATGGAAAACCGTGGTACCACGACGTTAAGAGGTATCTTCAGGTCAACGAATATCCGGAAGGGATGACTACCATTCAAAAGAAGACACTACGGAGGTTAGCAAACCATTTCTTCCTAAACGAGGAAATACTTTATCGGAGGACTCCAGATTTAGGTTTGTTAAGATGCATCGACGCCCATGAGGCGAATAAGTTGGTTGAAGAAATACATGGAGGTACTTACGGCCCCCATATGAATGGTTTTACTTTGGCAAAGAAAATTCTACGAGCAGGATACTTTTGGATGACCATGGAGACAGATTGTTGTCGTTTCGTGCAAAAATGTCATCAATGTCAGATTCACAGTGATATGATCCGTGTACCTCCGAATGAGCTCAACGTAACAAATTCCCCTTGGCCGTTTGCAGCTTGGGGGATGGACGTTATTGGTCCTATTGAGCCCACAACATCCAATGGGCACAAATTCACTTTGGTGGCAATCGATTATTTCACAAAGTGGGTGGAAGCATCGTCATACAAATCCGTAACGAAGAAGGTAGTGGTTGATTTCGTGCGCAACAACATCATTTGCCGATTTGGAATTCCTGAGTCAATTGTAACAGATAACGGAGTCAATCTCAACAGTAACTTGATGCGTGAGATATGTGGGAATTTTAAGATCACTCACCGTAATTTCACTCTGTATCGACCTCAGATGAATGGGGCAGTAGAAGCAGCCAACAAGAACATTAAGAGGATATTGCGGAAGATGGTTGATAATTACAAACATTGGCATGAGCATTTACCTTTCGCACTTTTGGGTTATCGCACCACAATTCGGACTTCTACCGGGGCCACGCCATACCTTTTGGTTTATGGAACAGAAGCGGTGCTACCAGCAGAGGTAGAAATACCATCGTTGAGAATTATCCAGAAGCGAGTTGGCGGCCGAATGGATCTGGTCGGTGTGAACAATTGATGTTGATTGATGAGAAAAGGTTGATGCGGTATGTCACGGGCGACTTTATCGAGCAGAATGGCTAGAGCTTTTAACAAGAAGGTAAGTAGGGTTATTCAAGTCGGGACAATTGGTTTTGAAACGCATATTTCCGAATCAAAGTGAAGCTAAAGGAAAGTTCGCACCTAACTGGCAAGGACCTACATGGTTCATCGAGTACTAACCGGAGCATTGATCTTAGCTGAAATGGGCGGTGAGATATGGTAAGCGATCAACGCGAATCTTTGTGAAAAGATACTATGTCTATGATTTTTCCAAGTAAAGCTATTCTATCAGATTTTCTAAAAGTTATCAATAATATGTAAATGGAACTACGTTATGACTGATTCCTCGGTGAGGATCGTGGCGCCATATCGAGCGGTCGCTCTTAGAAAATTCTGTCATTCCATTTTTTGTAATCTGAACTACGTTATGACCTGATTCCCTCGGCGGGATACGTAGGCGGCCTACATCGGCTTCGGTCATATTTTAGAAAACCTCATAATCCCCTCCACTTGTAATCTGAACTACGTTATGACCTGATTCCCTCGGCGGGATACGTAGGCGGCCTACATCGACTTCGGTCATATTTTAGAAAACCTCATAATCCCCTCCACTTGTAATGAACTACGTCATGACCTGATTACCTCATGGGGATACGTAGGCGGCCTAAATCGACTTCGGTCCCACTATTTGAAAACTCCCTGTTTTGCTTCACGTGTGACGAAATACACTCATATGATTAAAGTCGACAATCAGTCTGCGCAGGATTCGATCTCGTGCAATTGAAAGTTCACAATCTTCGTATTTGGGCTGAAATTCAAGGATTCGCTGCAGGGAGAAATTTATAGATTTGGGAAACATCGGCAGTTAAGTTTTCCAGCCGGAACAAGATTTTGGGCAAGGACGTTATGTTTTGTTTCGCTACATGTCACTATTCCGTAATTCGACAGAAATTCTTATGCATATTTTCTCATAAATAAATTATTTTCAAAACAAATATTTTCATCAATGATTAACCAAGACTGGAAAACAGGCAGGGATTACGAGTCCAAGCGGTTCGAACACCTGGCGTCAAGCACCAAAGCCGCAAAGTCAACACGAATCAACGCCCTCCCCAAACTCACAAATTTCTTTGAGTGCAGTGTCTTGATTTGATAGAAACAAAGGAGTCTCAACTTATTATTTGATTCACAAGGAATTTCTACATCACGGATCGGCCCACGAGGATCATACCGCTACATCACGTCATCTGGCGACGTTATTTCATTATGCCTATCTGGCGGTTTCATCATGATTCATCTATGCAACGATGATCTGCGTCACGTCATCTGGCAACGACGTTATTTCATTATGCTATCTGGCGGCTTCATCAACGGTTCATCTATGCAACAATGATCTGCGTCACGTCTATGCAACGACGTTATTTCATTATGCCTATCTGGCGGCCATCAGCGGTTCATCTGCAACGATGATCTGCGTCACGTCTATGCAACGACGTCCGCTTTCATTATGCTATCTGGCGGCCGTCATCAGTTCATCTATGCAACGATGATCTGCGTCACGTCATGCAACGACGTTATTTCATTATGCATATCTGGCGGCCGTCAGCGGTTAAATCATCTGCAACGATGATCTGCGTCACGTCTACGCAGCGTTATTTCATTATGCCTATCTGGCGGCCGTCAACGATTCATCTATGCAACGATGATCTCTGCGTCACGTCATGCAACGACGTTATTTCATTATGCCTATGCAACGGCCGTCAGCGATTCATCTATGCAACGATGATCTGCGTCACGTCACAACGCAGCGTTATTTCATTATGCCTATGCAACGTCTTCATCGGTTCATCTATGCAACAATGATCTGCGTCACGTCATGCAACGACGTTATTTCATTATGCCTATGCAATGCTTCATCAACGGTTCATCTATGCAACGATGATCTGCGTCACGTCATCTGGCAACGACGTTATTTCATTATGCCTATCTGGCGGCCGTCATCAGTTCATCTATGCAACGATGATCTCTGCATCACGTCATCATGCGACGTTATTTCATTATGCCTATCTGGCGGCTTCGTCAACATTTCATCTATGCAACGATGATCTCTGCGTCACGCCTACGCAGACGTTATTTCATTATGCCTATCTGGCGGCCGTGGCGGTTAAATCTATCTGGCGATGATCTCTGCGTCACGTCTACGCAACGACGTTATTTCATTATGCCTATGCAACGACTTCATCAATCGTCATGCAGCGATGATATCTGCATTACGTCCGTGCAACGACGTTATCTCATCAAAGCCTACGCGACTTCATCCGCATTTCGTTCATGCACGGCGAACATCTGCATCGCGTCATCTGGCAGCGGTCATTTCATCTCGATCTGCAACTCGTCTACTTAGGGCGACATCGTTTCTCACGTGATCACATTTCTCGTATGTTCATGCTTTATCATTTTTGTCTTACGATTTATGCACTAATTTTTATTAATGTTTTAGCCTACGAGGCCGTAATTTACGAGTGGGAGCCTGGCGTGGAACTATCTCTTCTGGCGAAAAGCAATTTGTACCTCGAATGTCGATCCATCTCTCTGCGTCGCGACCACAATACCCAGTGTCATCATAATTCAACACTGGGACAAATTTTAAATCTGCTTCCGCTTTGGTTTTAATTTTCTAGCGTCACAGAACCCAGTGTCATCATAATTCGACACTGGGACTAAATTTTGAATTCGCATCCGCCCTGCCTTAATTTTTTCCGCATCCCGCGACACAGTACCCAGTGTCATCATAATTCGACACTGGGACAAATTTTAAATCTGCTCCCGCTTTGATTTTAATTTTCTAGCGCCGCAGAACCCAGTGTCATCGTAGTTCGACCTTTGGGACAAAATTTGAATCGCGTCATCCGCCTTAATTTTTCGCGCATCCGCGACCACGGTACCCAGTGTCATCATAATTCGACACTGGGACAAATTTTAAATCTGCTCCCGCTTTGATTTTAATTTTCTAGCGCCGCAGAACCCAGTGTCATCGTAGTTCGACACTGGGACAAAATATTGAATCGATGCAGTTTACGCTCAAGTTCCTAGCATCAGAGATCCCCTTTTCTTCATGAAAAAGTTCCTTTTGCCCTTGCATTTCCTGATTTTTTTTTACGAGTAAGACAAAATTGGCTACGAGTCAACGTCTTTGTCCGAAAACTCTTTCATCATCTTCAGTCAAAGAGGGACAAGTTGTTGACACCCAATTTTGTCTCGTCTTTACTGAACATTTCATTTAGATCGTCTTTTTATCTCCAATTAATTTTACTATGCTTCTCAGTCTTGAAAATCGTCAAAAAAATAAGTAGTTTTAATATTCTTCACTAATTATCGCATAATTTTACAATATCGAGTATTACATTTTTATAATTAAAATATAAGCAAAACAATTTTAATATCTCGTCGTCAGTATTGATGATCGATTTTCTCTTAATATGTTCTTCAAATACTAAATTAATCATTTTTATGAATATATATTCAAAATTAAATACATATATTAAATCTTTTGTATCGTATTTTATGCGTGCGCATTTTTTTTAAAAATTAATTAAGTTGAAGGAAGCATATTTTAATTAATTGGGAGATTTTGACTAATTATCTATTAATCTCCCAACAATAAAACACCTATTTTCTATTCAATTCTCATTCCCTAAATTAAATAACTAAATCTACCCGCAACACATATTTTCTTTTCCTCCTATTGAGCCCACTTTTTAATTTCCAAACCCAACAGCCCAATTATTTCTACTAAAAACCGCAGCCCAAATCCCTTACCCCCAACCCATTTTTTCCCTATCCCGTCCGACCCGGCCCAATCGTCCTTTAAACTCCCATCACCCAAACACCCCCAGCACATTTCTTTAACCCCTCTCCCCAACATACCCCTAAAAAAAAAAAAAACTGAAGAACTCTACCCTCCCCATCAACGAACCACCAGTCCACCACCAACACCACCCTTTACCCGCCGGATAACCCACGTCGCCGACGCCACCAGTCGCCCATCCCTTCACCCCTGACATCGCCGCATCAAACCAAACCCATCACCTGCAGTCCCGTCTCCATTTTTCTGAATCGCTCAACCGGGAGTTCGTTTTAACCATCGAATCGAGGAATCGTGAAGGTCAGCGGTTTCTTTGGACCTTCCTCTCTTCGATTCAATGGATAAAACACAATCTAAAGTCGTTCAAAGTTTAGTCGGAGAACAAACCCACATCTACGTCCCAACGCGTTTTCTTCCCGAATCAGTTGAAAGAGGGGATTTTTCACTCTTTCATCACCTCGGTTTTGTCAAACGTCACTAATACTTTCCCCTGTCATTTGAATTTGAATTTGAAATCAAGCTTGAAGAAATTTGTGGAGACCAATATCTTGGCTATAAATCGACCTCTGCAGGTTGTGTTTAGGATTCTTTTTTACGAACAAGAAAATCGATTCTTTACTCCTAAAAACAGATCTTAAAATCCTTTTTTATTACTAGTATTAATTCAAAAATTCAAAAACACTAAGTCTTTCTTCGCTTTAGTCGTACACACATATACTCTCGGAGCGGAATCGACGAGTCGAGACAACGCTTCGGTTCCTCACCCGGAGAAGGTAAACACATTATCCTTTCGTTTTTTTTTGGTATTATTGTGTGTTTTTCCATGATTAATACTACAGTAGTTTAAGCTTGTTTGTGTCGCCGCATTCATTAGTATTTTAAGGTGATGTTTCGTAAAGTCCTGCTTTCCTTGTCGATTTATATCTGTTAAACCCATGCTTAGGATCGAAATAAGTCTGAGGTTGAATAATCTTGTTAATTAACGCTGTTTTAAAAGGGTGATATGTCGATTGGATTACTTTGATGTTTCTTGTTTATTAACAACCGAGTAACTTCAGATTGCTTGGTGATTATTAATGTTGAATATGATGTGTTGGTTTTAATCGTATGCTATCTAACATCATGGACAACCATACTATGATTGTATTCCTACGAATATGAACTCTATTAAGTGATCTTGTCCCTGTACTGGTTTGGAGTTATAGGTTGTGATGATGTGGTTTACTAAATTAGTCATAAATGAATAAAAAATGCATATGCAATTTAGGATAATCAATGTCAATCCTCTTGTATTATGTGAAATACTAATATCCAGAAACAACTTTATCTCTCATAATTTATAAGTGGGTCATTTTGAATGTATATATATCATTTAAAGTATGTTTGAAACATGCATAGGCAAAAACAGGGCTCAGAATACCTGTTTGAATTATTGCCCAGGAAGATGAATTAATTTAGGCATTTGAATCATATATATCTAGATTTAATGTGAACTTAGGTCAAAAAATGGATATAGAAAGGATGCCTAGTTCATGGCATGCTGATAAATCTATTTTGGTTCATATTACGCCCACCATGTATATGATGGGATTATTTTAGGCTTGAAAATGACAGTATCTGCATGTATATCAGCCCCGTCATACTGTGCCATACACATGAGTGTTATTGTGACTAATATATAGTATGTATGTTTAGTTCTGTATACTTAAGGAATTCACCTAATTCTAACAACTCAATCAAAGAGAATTTGAAACACAGAATAAACTCACTGCGGTTACTGCTACCAACTTGTCTATGATTTCTGTCTATGTATACTCTATAATTAGCGTTAATTTGAATAGGTTTTTAGGCCAAGATTTATCCTCTATGTTTGGCTCTGAGATTGTCATGATTCATTAGTGTTATGCAATTATGTTTAAACAATGTCAGCTATCTCGAAAGTTCTCGGTGGTATGTTTGCTCTCATTTGTCACTGGTCTTTTCTGATAGTCTATGTTTGTCCATTTTACATAGTCTTGTTTTCTAATTCCCATGAGGTATTAGTCTGAATGAGACCTTAGTTTGGGTTGATTATATGCTAATCCTAGATCGCACCTTTTTCTCTGTCTTGACAACAATATGACCCTATCGACCACTTTCCTTACATCGATATGAACATCTCCTCGCCATAATTAGAATCAGAAATATACATTTATTTCTTTTTATATGAAGTCAATGTTTAGGTTTGGTTCTTATCAATGTATATAGCGATGTATTTCAAGATATATCTGGATATGTTCCCTAGTACAAAATAGGAATATTCTGGATTTCATCTGTATATGGGCCCTTATGTGTGTAAATGAATGTCCAATATGTATTTAATGAATCCAGTACCTATTTATAGTTGGGTTTACATATTTGATGACTTGTTTAGTTCTTGGGATCTATACTAATCCTTTTCTTTTTTTTTCTTTTATTTACGTGAAATGCATCGGAGCCAAATGAAGAGTTTCACTACGAGACTCATTATAATTCTCGTCAAATGAAGACACGCGTCTACATTCCTTGCATCTTCCAATCTCGGGACCTTCGAAACTAATAGGGCAGGATGATATCTTCACCTGCCCTAGCCATTTTATCTCCTCTCTTTAACTCTGTCACTTTACTTTTATTTGTATTTTTGTTAACTAACCTTATACAATTATTGAAAATGCTTAGAATAGTTAGGCCTAGAATTATTAAGGGCGGGTAGTTAAATAATAAAATGTGTCGCTAGTTTAATCTATCTTTAGGCCGTTATGCATTTTCAAAACTTTTCAAAATAACTTAGCCTTTTCATTGATATTATAGGAATAAATGAGTTCCTAATTCTTATTAAACTTCATAAAAATGACAAAATCTATTTTTCTACAACAAAGATCTATTTTCTTATTATCACGTGCAAAAGAGGAAAATCCTTCTACTCATTTGTATACCCTTTACAAGGATTAAAATTTACATATGATACGTACTTTTAGTAAACCATCTTTTTTTTTTTATTATTTTGCACTTTTATGATAAACCTCTTTAGAATATTTTCCTTGCATTTTACAAATAAACTTCATACAATTCTATGGAAAATATATATACTTACATATCTTTTAAATAAATTATTTGTAAACATCTTTTAACCCGTGTCCTCCTAAATATACATTTTTTTTAAAATAATACTAACCTAAGTTTGAACGGACAACCGCAAGTTAGCGGATCCTTTAGGATGCCTAACCCCTTCCCTTTAGGATAATAAAGAATCCTTACCTAGAATCTCACATAGTTTCACAGACCTTTAAAATGGAGATCATTCGTAGTATTTTATGCTACATTTTTTAGTGTCCTAATTCACTATAATAATTAGGTGGCGACTCCTTAAAATACATTTAGGAATCAACCATGTAGCAGTAATCCCGTTTCCGACTCCGGTTGAAATGGGGTGTTACAGTGTTAACTCTCATTTTTAATTTCCCCAAAACTTTTAAATTTTGAATCTTGACTCTTGAGCTTTTAGTTTTCTCAAATTTTTTAGACTGTGAATCTTGACTAGGGTTTTTAGGTATACACAAAAATGTTTAGAGTTTTGATTCTAGAATTTTTATTTATACCCGAAATTGTTATAACCTCACAACCATGGAAGTCAGGAATGTGAATGACTAGAAATTTCATCTTCTGATTCTAGTAAAGTTCGAATATAACATGTCCGGTTAACTTTACGACTCAGAAACAAAGTGTCTGGCCTTTAGCCATTTGACTTGATGGCTTTATAATGAGGGCCCTTATTTTTCGATGCTTATGAAGAGGACGTCTCTTGTTCATCTTTGCACAAATTTTCGATATGTCATTAGACAATGTTCATGTGATATCTTAGTCTTTCGTGGCAAGAACTTATAAAAGGGGAAATTTCATTAACTCCTTTTATTTATGCGTGTTAATTAACATGCAATAATTACCGACTGTCATCTAGTGTGATCATTCCGATTAGGAAAAGGGTCATATTTGATCTCAACGTTTAGAAAAAGGTTTGTATTTGCTCTCCGTTAATGTTTGGGGTAAAATATGCCCTCCGTTAGTCCAAATCTTTTAAATTTATCCATTTTTAACAGATCTGTCACGTGGCAGCCATGTGGCAGATATGTGGACGACACATTAAAATTTTCGGCCAAACCACGTAGCTCCGGCCAACTCCGGTATCCATCGGGGGACGAGACATAGTTATTACACCTCGTAAGTTAAGACACGGATTAAGAACGTCATTAAGGTTATTGTTTGGATAATGAATATAAGATATGATTATACAAGCTACGGGCACGTCGATGAGAGTTTAAAATAATGAGTATATATATTTTGTTTAAGGATTATTGCATAATATAATAATTTCGACATGAAGAAGATGAGACTTTATGGAGTCCCGGAAATTAAAGAAAACGGGAGTTAAGAGTTAAAGGAAGTGGAATTTAAGCTTTACTTACTACTTGGGGAATTAAATGAGTGAAGTGGACACTTAAAGGGGTCAAAGTGTAATTGTAAGAGGGACCAAAGTGCATTTATTAAAATCTGAAAAATATTTAATTGCCCTACACATTTCTCATTCTTTCACTAACACAAAATTCCAAATTCCCTTCTCTTCTTTCTCCCTTGCCCTTGCTCGATTTTCTCTCCATTTTATAACAAGAAAAATTAAGTTTTTGCTCCATCTTATTAGGATAGTTACCCTACACATTTAAGCCAAGAAATTAGGACAATCTTTAATCACCCAAAGCGTTGGCAAAGCGCCTATTTGCCATGAGGTTAGCCCAGAAATTCAAGGTTTTTGGATGAAGTTTTAGCAAGAAAAATGTGCATAGATGAGGGGTTATCATAGTAGGACATTTGCATGTTGATTTAGAGTTAAAGAAGTGTGAAATTGGAGGCAATATTGGCCGACTTGAATCAGGACTGCTGGGCAGAATGTTGTTAAACTTTGGAGGGGTATATCTCCTCGTATATTATGAGTTTTTGGGTGTTTCAAAAGCCTAAAATGAAGTTCGTCGAGTCTAATTTCCAAAGCAATAAACCACTCGTCGATAGGACACCGGAGTAGAGAGTTATGGACGTTACAAGTTCAGCTGACGAAGCAGTGACTAAAAATCGGGACTGTTTTGGGAATTTATTTAAGGTATAAATATTCTTCAATCTATACTATAATTGAAGTTGAATATTGTTGTAGTTGAAGTAATGGACTTGTGTTAGGAAGAAATCTTGTATTTAGACATTGCATGTGAATAATTTGAATGTTGTAGCCGATATTAGGACTAATGTTACTAATCTTGGAATTGTGGTATTCGATTATTGTGTTGTGAAATTCGTCGCTACTTGGCATGTTGAAATTGGAAGAGAATCTTGACATATAAGTTATAATTGTTCATAAAGAATTATTGGAACAAGATTGAACTCTAAGGAATTAAGAAAAGGATTGGTTTTGTAAATATTGGCCAAAGACTTGCTTGGAATTTTTGGATATTATCGCGTCAAGTTAGGGGCTAATTTTGTGAAGTTTAAATGTTGAGAATTTGACTATGAACATGTATATAAGTTATGGTAATTACTAATACATGTCTTAAAGGAAGTAAAGTGTAAAAAGGGTGTTATGTTACAAATTATAGAACTTGGTTATTGTTGTGGTCATTAGAGTTGATGGATTATTTTAAGATTGTTCTAATATGGACTAAGGACTGAATTAACATGAGAAATAGGTGTAGTAATCACCTGGTTTATTATAGTTGCGATATCGCTTATAAATAAAAGAGAAGGAATACGTTATGATGACATAAATGGAATATCTGAGATTTTTGTGGTTATATATTTGAGTTATGACTTGCTGTTGGTATTGCTGGTTTGGTTTGAAATTTGTGGATGTACATATAAACAAGGGAAGTGCTGCCCAAATTTCTGTAAGAATAGGAAGTCGTCATTCAATTTAACTTACGTTAGGAATCATAGAGTTGACAGACCTAATGTTATTATTATAGGTTGCAGTATTAGACGAGGCATATTCTAATAGTGAGTTGGTTAGCTCGACTATAAGGTATGTGAGTCTATCTTCCTTTCTTTTGGCATGATTTTGTGACTTATTGATTCTTTCATTTGGCATGAATATTATACAAGGGAATGTACGACGGACGTACATGATTTCCTCACAGTCTTGTTCTTAGTAATCTGAGTTATGAAAAGTACATGTGATTTCTAGTAAGAAGTTTACTTAATGATTTTAATGAGAGTCAAAGAAATGATTTAAATTGCATACAGTTGCTCATGATATCTACTCTTGCTAAGAGTCGTTTCTCTACTTCACCGCGTCTCGGGCCGGGCAGATTCGTGCACAGATTTCAGGATGATTCACCGCGTCCCTACTTAGAGGGTCGGGCAGTTTATGTATAATTATATGATGATTCCACGGACAGGCATCCGTGATGCGGGTACAGATACCCAGGACAGTATATTTCACTGCGTCCCTCATCAAAGGGCCCGACAATTTATTCACTTATATCTGATGATTTTATGACTAAGCATGCATAAGTACTGGTATGACTCTCATTCTTTTATGACACAGTTGACTCTCTACCTTACAGGACACATTTATGATCTTATTTACAGTATTTCATGCTTACATACTCATTACATTATTTAAATCGCGACCCGCTTTCCTCGGGGCTGCGTTAAATGTCCGCAGTACAAGAGATCGATTAGTGACCGCCCGATTTAGGGCGTCTCACTGCTAAAGAGCTCTCTTGTTCCGGAGCCAGTTATTTTGGTACAGATCTTTACATTCCAGACTTATGTATATTTTGGGTACGACGGGATCCTGTCCCGTCATATGTCAGTATTGTACTCTTAGAGGTGTGTAGACAGTTGTGTTTGATAGATGTGTTTTGGACTTGTGTAGAACGTTTATGCGGTTGAACTAGCTGTATTATTGCACTTGTTTTGGGATGTTCCCGTATATAGTGGCAGTATTGCCGGCTTGCCTATTGTGATTACTCATTTGCTTATGTGATGTTATTTGGTGGCAGCCTAGTCGGCTAGCCTGTTGTGATGGTTGGATAGTTGTGTAAGACAGCCTTGTCGGCTCGCCTATTTTGGGTATATGTTATAGATGCAACGTTGTGCTGCCGAAATTTTCTATTACCCTTAAGGGTCAGTTGATTACGTGACAGGTTAGTGTAATGGCATCCAATTAGGGCGTCGGGTCGCGGCCCGTCGTGTCGTAACAATAGTCCAATAGCTTCATCTCGTCAAGCCCGTTAATTTCATAACAACCACCACCGTCGATTCTTCCTAAATTATTAACAATTTCAGATCGAAAAATACCCTATTTTTGATTCGTTCGCGTTTTTAGCGATCTCGGCAACTTAGTCGGTCTTGCACCAACAGACTCCCCATCTCCTCCCCGTCATTTGACACCCCCACCGCACGTTGCTCGATTCTCACTAAATCGCAATAACACTCAAATCGAAATCCTTGAAACCCTAAACGCCGCCGCTCGTTTTCCGGTGACTTGAGATACTTCGAGGTTCGTGGTTGGTACCAGTATACTCGCCGTTTCAAGGCCGACGTCCTAGACCCAACCACGATATTCAATTCTTACCCAATTCGCCGGTAGACCAAATAAAAAAATCTGACGGGTTTTTGGCTTTTTCCGATCAGCTCCGGTAGAGTCGAGAACTGTGGGTGGTATCACTGAGTTCGTCTCGTCATTCTCTACAACATACACTAATTCCCGAAGTTCAACTCTCAATTTTGGAATTTTCACCATTTTTTCAGACGATGGCAGTCGGCATTTCCGCGGCGGCGACTGGACAGCCGCCCACCGACGGTGTCCAGAAACACTCATCTGACTTTCCACGTATCTTCTACGTGGCTGTCACGTGGAAAATGGGTAAATTTAAAAAGTTTGGACTAACGGAGGACATATTTGATCTCAAACGTTAACGGAGGGCAAATACAAACTTTTTTCTAAACGTTGAGGGCAAATATGACCCTTTTCCCTTCCGATTATAGGTGTAAATTATTTCACCCTCCGGACAGTCTCTGGTACTGATATGCTTTTAACTTGAAGCACTGACAAATTTAAGAATTATTTCGTTTCATTCATATGTATATGAGAATGTTTAGAAGGTGCATGTTTTGCTTTATCCCATTACTTGAACTTGAACGTATACAAATATTTATAACTTTGCATATACGACAAAAAAATTGCAAGATAATTTCGGTGGGTTGACACCTATTGGGTCTAGCCGGGTGTAGATTTTGGTTCCTTCTAATTTTTTTCTTCCCGGGCTGATCTGGCAATCCCCAATCATCTTCTTTATTTTGGAGCCAGTTCGAACTATCTCCGGACATGATGTTTTTGGCATAATATTTTTTTTGCATTTCTACTTTCCGAAACCATTTTCAGATGCTTCCGGTACTTGTTGGTATGATTTTCGATTCTTTGACGCGATAGTCCCAGCGTTGACAATCATTACTGCTCTTGATGTAAGTTATTTTCCGGCGACTCACTCCAAAAACGCCCCTGGCGTGATTCTGACGGGTATGATGCAAACTGGTGTCTGAAATGCCTCCAATCAAAGTTAAGTTGACCTTTATTTGAGACCGTAGAAGATGTCGGTGAGAGGAGGTGGACAAAGTTTAATTTGTGGCTCTTGATACCACGAAGGAAGTTAATTTCATGATTTATTTCATCCCAAGTATTCAAATATATACAACTCTATCTAATCCATTTAGGTTATTTCTAATGATATGCTAGTTAATATAATTGATCTAATCATCCTAACTATATAATTTTAATTCAACTTAATTGATATAATGAGATACGATGGAGATAACATCATCATCATCTTTTCTTACTTTTTCCTTTTTATGAGATAGAAGTGCTGCCAAATAAGGAATGTCTACGTTTGACAGTTAATGGTCAGAGCATCAAACTTGGATATTTGACTAATTGTGACTTGTCAATTATCCTTGCTAGTTGCTGGGATTAATTTAAAAACTGAATAGACACGTGCAGTGTTTGTTTATTCTGAATGTCAAATCAGTGATGGCCCAATTTCATCCACCCCCATGTATGTATGGATATGCCTCTCTGACTGTCAAATCAGGCTAATAAAACTGAATATTTGGTTATATCTACGTCTATGTATACGACCAATTCTTAGTGGGAATTCATCTTAACAAGATGGATTTTCTACATAAGAAATTTCACTTTATTATGGTTAACTAATGTACAAAATTATATAATTATGATAAAATAATATAATTTAGTTTAAATATTGAATGAGAATAAATTTTAATCAGCGGGTACCCCCACATCTTCATACACCCTAAATGGTCTAAAGTTACTATGTACAATAATAGGGGAGCAGGGGGCGCCCAAGACAATATTTTGATGGTTGATAGAATTCCTGGCTTGGGCAGAACTAGGGTACTATAAGAAGTTCACCAAATCCCTTTCGTTGAAAGATAATATCATATATATAGTCAAAATTAATTTTTAATGTACATATACTATATGATTAATCCTTCTTATAATTGAGGAGAAAATTCTGTTGAGATACATTTCCTGATTGTTAACTTCCTAAAAACATTAGAAGATTAAATATACAACCTTCAGGATCGGGCTGGCGGTGAGAACGATAAAGAATGGATCTTGAGCCTAATTTAACCTCAAAAGCTAGCTTGTAGGTGAGGATTGTCCAAGTCCATATAAGGATTCATGTTTCTATTCCATTTCCGATGTGAGACTCTTAACAGTCTTCCGCACGCTCATACCTTGTTAAATGGAGCGTAGACAAAATAATTTAGGGGCCCAACATCGGTGAACAAAGAATTGGAATATGCCTGACTCTGATACCAGAGTAAAGAATATATCTTGAGCCCAACTCAACCCCAAAAGCTAGTTTGTCGGGTGATAATTGTCCAAGAGCATATAAGGAGTTCATATTCTCATTTCATATCCTATGTGAGACTCTTAACAAGAACTATTAGAATTCTCACTAAGGTCTCGAATAATAGGTGTGACCTGGATAATATTTATGGTTAATAGTGTTGCTGGCGGTTAATTGCCAAAAATATTACTCCATCAGTCTCAAATTATTTATTGTATTTTTAGTTTACACGCCCCTTAAAAATATTAATTAGGAGGGTTATTTGACCTACCTTACCCTTATTTATGTCTAAGTTATAATTTTTCTTCATTGACAAAGGGTAAAATGGAGAAAAATAATTAATTATGCCTTAATCTTCTAAAATGAAAAATAATTTGAGACAACCATGACAAAAAATTTGAGACGGAGGGAGTACATAGAAGAAAAAACCAATTACTACTTCATATGAGCGGCGAATTTATATACAAAAATTAGGTCACGTGAACACATGATCACTCAACTAAACTCGATATATTATGTGTATAATTCTGAAAATATATCTATTATTAACTGAAGAAACACATTGTCAAACCAGGTTGATTGGAGCATTGATTAGGGGTTGTGTTTAATTCGCCGAGTGCAGGATGGAACTCGACTTGCGTGTTTGATGCAGGTCCAAAGAATCGACCATCTCTCCACCGATTTCGGTTCGATTTGGGTCCAATCGCCCAATCCCTACTCCCATTATCGGGCCCATTTACCGATTTGGGCCAGCAGGCCCAATGTTTGCTGGCCAGTCCGATATCAATCCCGATAATTCACAAAATTCGTTCAATTCTCTCCCGAGTCATAGACCAGTCACTCGTAGTCAACAGAGCATTTTTAAACCAAAAAGACATTTTAATTTGAATTCTAATGTTCTTAAATCCCCTCTACCCCGTAACCCAGTGTTTGCTTTAAATGACCCGAATTGAAAAATTGTTATGACCGACAAATATAATGCTCTTATTAATAATAAGACGTGGGAGTTTGTGCTCCGTCCCTCTGGTGTTAATGTTATTAGGTCTATGTAGATTTTTGCTCATAAGGACAATTCAGATGGATCTTTTTCGAGGCATAAGACTCGTCTTGTAGGTAATGGTATGACTCAGCAGGTGGGTGTGGATTGTGGGAGACGTGTATTCCGGTGGTCAAGCCGGCTATCATTCGCATTGTGCTCAGCTTGGCTCTTTCGAAAGCATGGCTAATTCATCAGTTAGATGTGAAGAATGTTTTCTTATATGGTGATCTCAAAGAGACAGTTTATATGCATCAGCCGTTGGGGTTTAGGGATACCAAATATCCTCATCATGTCTGTTTGTTGAAGAAGTCCTTGTATGGACTTAAGCAGTCTCCACGACGTGGTATAAGAGGTTTGCAGACTATGTTTCGACTATTGGGATCTCTCACTACAGGTCTGATAATTCATTGTTCATATATCGTCGTGGTTCTTCATTGACTTATATACTATTATATGTGGACGATATTATCTTGACTGCATCTTCTGATGCATTACGTCAGTCTATCATGACAATGCTCAGTTCTGAGTTTGCTATGAAGGATTTAAGGCCATTGAGTTATTCTTTTGGGGATTGATGTCACTCGTCATGCAGGTGGGTTATTCTTATCACAGAGGAAGTATGCTGTTGACAGTCAATTTTGACCCATTTTTTGTATATTTCGTGCAATTTTAAGTATTTTAGCACACCGCATTTTAATCGTTATTTTGCATATTTTTACATAATATTCTATGTTTATTTCTTCACAAAAATGGCATTGCATCTTTTATTTTTAAATTAAGCATTATGTCGTTGTTAATATTATGTTTATATTATTATTACACAGTCATTTATTTCAATAATATTTGCATCTTTTTAAATAATTAATTGGCACCGCGTTTTTACTTTTAATCAGGCGTTAAACATTTCATAAATATCGTGTTTTAGTATTATTGCGTCAGCATTTGCATTTTAATAATCTTGCATCTTTTAAATAATTTTCTTTTAAATAATTAACCCGCCTTGCATTTTGTCAAACCAGTCCGGTCCAAGACACAATTTGAATCAGTCCAATTCAACACTATTTTTTTAATTTCATCCAACACCCTTTTTAATTTTTCCCAAACACCAAACCTAGTCCCATCATATCTTTTATCATTTTCAACACACTACCCATACTTTTCTTACCTTTTGCAGCACACCAAGCCCATCCCCCTATTCCCCTACCCTATCTCTCTCACTTATTAAAATCAGCCTTTCCAGCCACATAACCTTCACCCCTGCCCTCTTCAGATCAGACAACAACTCTCTCACTCTCCCTCACCCCTCTCCCGTCGCTGTCGACATCACCGGCGAACACCCTCCACAGCAGTCGCAACCCCCATTAACCTACACATTTTATCAACCCTCAGCAGCCGTCTCTTTCACTCACCCTCAACGCCTCACCCTCTCAGCCGCACATCCTCTCACCTCTCCCTGAACCACCGGCGAACCCACCTCTGTCACCCCCACAACTCTGGCGACCTTCCCAACTTCACCAGCAACCCTCGCCCTCTCTCCCTGCTGCTCCCGTCGACCACCACCATTGAACATTCCCGTCGCAAATCACCGACGTCGCCATCACACCCCACCATCGCTGCCGTCACCGTCCGACGTTAAATCGGTAGCGTCGCTCCGGTGTTCGGCGTGGAAGTGACGCCGCCACCATCGCTGCCTGGGTTTGGTTCCATTTTTAGATTTATTGGCATATTTTTATTTTGGACTGATTTCCTTTATTTTTTGAATCTCGCCGGAGTTTGAGGAACTCCGGCGGTCGTTGGTTACTGTTTCTGTTGTTGGTTTGATTTGGAATGATTTCTTGTATTTTGCCGGAGTTTAAAAACTCCGTGGCCTCGCTTTCCGTGACTACTCGCTTCCGCTTCACTATATGTTGGACTGATTTGGCATTTTTCTCTTATGTTTGGCATTCGGGTCGGAGTTCATTAACTTCAGGCGACCTGTTGGCTTTATTTTTTGAATGTTAGGGACTGATTTTGGTATCTGATTGGACTGGATATTTCTGGTTAAATGTGGTTTTCCGGCGAGCCATTTGATGTTTGTTTCCACTGTCCGCATACCATTTTGGTCACTGTCTTGTTTTGTTGTTCACTATTCATGGTGACTGATTTTGGCCTTTTATTATTTTATTTAACTGATTTATAACAAATACTACACTATTGGTATTTTACTGATTTGAACAAGATGCTACACTTGTTTGGCCGATGAAAAAGTTATCCGTCGATTTTTGAGGCCTCCACAGTTGCAAAGACGGAAAATAAAATAAATGAAGCTTTCTGGGCAATGATGATTTCTTCCACTTACACCGGATAACCAACATGCATTGTGTGGCGAATTCATGTGCACTTGTTTAGGCTGTCCCACTTTATATTTTTTATATCTGAGCCCTCCTTGTTTAAAACTATTACTGTTTTGGCGCGGATATGAAGGTTTTATTTATTTTATTGCTTTTAACAATATTGGCCGATGAAGGAATCCCCGTCTGATTTCCAAGGCCTCCTCTGTGCAAAAGACGAATTTATTTATTTTGGCTTTACTTATTAAATTCTTGTCCTTGCTTTAAAATTATTTATTCTAGTACTAACACTTTTACTAAGTGTTTATGCAGGTACCCGGAGATCATCTTGCGCAGAATGCCTAAAAAGGGCTAAAAGATGTCCCGGAGTTTTTTTTTTTTTTATGTCGCGTTTAATTTTAGTTTTATTATTTTGTATTGCATTTTATTTTAATTATTTTAATTAAAAATGCTTAGAATAGGTAGAATAAAAAGGACAATAAATAATTAACATAGGTTTGAACGAATAACCGCAAGTTAGCGGATCTTAAAGGATGCCTAACCCCTTCCCTTCCTAATAAAGAACCCTGATCCAGAATCTCACTAATTTCGCAGACCATTAAATGGAGGTCAATTGCAGTATTTTTATTGCAATAAACCAAGTGTCCTAATTCACTTAAATAATTAGGTGACGATTCCTTAAAAACAGCACAATTGCTCCATCCAGGGAACCGCGCCAAAGAGCAACGTTGCGGATACCGTTCAGACCCCCGAGGTCAAAAACGGGCGCGACATATGCAACTGAGATCATTGAGAGTGTTGGGATGTTATCCTTTAAGTCAACTTCCACTCCAGTTGATACTAAACTCAAGTTGGGTGCTGCGTCTGGCCCACCATACGAGGATCCCACTCGTTATCGTAGTCTTGCAGGGGCGCTTCAATATCTTACATTTACGAGACCAGATATTACATATGTCGTACAACAGATGTATTTGCTTATGCATGATCCCAGGGTTGAGCACATGAATGCGCTCAAACGAATCATTTGGTACATCTAGGGGACACTTGACTATGGCTTACATTTATATCTATTGTCAACATCTACACTTGTCTCTTATACAGATGCTGATTGGGGTGGCTGTCCTGACACCAGGCGATCTACGTCTGAATATTGTATGTTTCTCGATAATAACTTGGTCTCATGGTCTACTAAGCGTCAGTCTACTTGTAACACCCCATTTCAACTGTAGTCGAAAACGGGAGTACGTATGGTTGATTCCTAAATGCATTTTAAGGAGTCGCCACCTAATTATTATAGTGAATTAGGACACTGGGTCTGCAAAAGCTATGTGAGATTCTAGGTAAGGGTTCTTTATTATCCTAAAGGGAAGGGGTTAGGCACCCTAAAAGATCCGCTAACTTGCGGTCGTCCGGTCAAACTTAGGTTTTAAAATTATTGTGCTAACATGCAATGCTTTTATAAATGTTAAATAAAAGACGTTGCAAGTATTTAATAACAAAAGATGCATTTTTGACAACATAAAAGAATTGTAAGACTTGTTTATAAAATACATATATAGGTAAAAATATTTATTTTTATTTGTAAAATACTTATGTTTTGGCAATTGACAGTAAAGAGAAAACAATTTTATTTATAATACCAAGAGACGATTTTTGTGAAAAGTTTATTTTTTAGCAAATTAGGTAAAAGTAAAACCTTATTTTTTATGACTAATCATACAAATAAAAAGGTGACCAATTTGTTTTTGAAAGCTTAGACATGTATAACGAGCCTAAAATAATCTAGCGTTGGGTTTCCGATTTTAGAACTACCCCCTTTTTAATCTATTAATTCTAATCTACCTATTCTAAGCAATTCAATAATTATACGAGTGCAATAAGTCAAATTTCAATAACATAAGATAAGCATAATTAAAGAATCAAAAGGTAGTGAATCCAGAACGGGTGACGATATCATCCCGCCCTATTTGTTTCGAAAATCCCGAGGCGAAAGAATGCAAGGAACACGGAAGCGGGTCTTCGTTTGACTAGAAACGTAATGAGTCTCATCGCGAGACTCTTGTTGCTCTCCAATGTATTCTATGTAAAAATAAAAGAAAGAAAAGGATCAGCAAACTATCCAAATCTTATTAGGAGGCAAATAGATAAAAAATGCTTATGATGATATCAAAGCAAATTGGTCACTCCAGACAAATATGTATAAAAAAAAAGCCAAAATTGTTCAACCCCAGCTTGGGGACTTAAATATAAACAGCGCAAAAATAAACAGGGGGGCCAATCCAACCCTATTTCAAATTTTGAAGAGGGGAGACAGACATGCCAAGATGCAAAATAAAGCCAAATTCATTATACATCACGGGCGTGCACTGAAGTATATCATAACAATCTTATCCAGTTTTAAGGAGAATCGCCCGATTATGAGCAAATATTAATTGTTGCAGAACAAGCAACGATCTGAGAAATATAAACACATAGATGAGGCCTATGAATTTGTTCTGAAATTATTTGATTCATAGCAAGCAATTCTGGGAGAAGGAAGAAGAGAACTATATAAAAAACATACATGAATTTCAATGGGTTTCCTAAGACAATGCGGAGGATATCCTTAAAATTAAACACACCCACAACAGTAGATAGTAAAAATAAGGCCGCATAAATATTCCAAACTAAACAATGATCAACCCAGTTATGAATTTTATCACTTTAAAACATGCATATAAGGCAAATATGACCTTAGAATGATACTGTAACATTGTGCTCAAAGTCAACAATAAAAATAGTCATTCATTATGCTTGAACCATGGTTTAAACGAACATAAATGGCATATAACCTGACTAATCATGCTTAATAACAACTTAATAGACCAACAATCCCTTCAAACATGTTAACATTCAACCCAATAAATCCAAACAGTGAGTATGACTTGATAACTACGCCTAATGGCTCAAAGTAGTCATAATGTAGTCAACATACATAACGATTAACCTAACTGCGAAAGAACACTTAACATTCATTTAAACACACTTCAAATGAAACTAAACAGATCTAAATGATAGCTAAATTAAGATAAAACATTCAAACACATAATCAAATCAGGCCGATCTCATGATGCGAATTAAACAGCAAAACTTTAAGGGAAGTAGGTTACCTTCTTCGGGCAGCGAACCGAGGCGCGTTTCGACTCGCCGATTCCACTCGGATGTGTTTTTGTTTTATGCGACTAAGAAAGGGTAAAGCTTAGGATGATGTGGCTATTCTAATTCGGACTAAGAGAGGAAAAACAAAGCTTTCTTTCTGAGTTTCGATAGCTTTCAAAGTAGTAAAATCGAGTTTTGTTCTTGATTCCGGAAAACAGTGAATCGATAGAGAACGAACTGGATATTGGTTTTCTCTTTTTTTTTTTTTTTGAATTCAAAACTTGAGCGCAATTTTGCGACGATTTCACAGTAGTGAGAATTTGGTTTTTTCTTGTTTTGTTCTTGGCCTTTTTGAACCCAGAATCCGATGCTCTTTTTAAATAACGAACCAAGAAATGATTTTTAAGACTAATTCTCCAATTCGGACCCCCTTTTCAATGAAGAATGAAGGGGGTTTTTTATAGGCAAAAACTGAGTTTGAATTCGAAAAATAGTTGTTAGAGGTCTGATTTCTTGGACGATTTTTTTGGTTCAAATCGCGGATTTTAGGGAGATGCAGGGTATGGGCGTGTGTCGTGTGACAGAGGGGAGTTGGTTGGGACAGATGGGTATGGCAGCGGATTTGGGGGTGATGGGAGGGTGCGGCGGTTGCTGGAAGCAGAGGGTAGGGGTTTCTAGGTTTTTTTTTTGTTTTGTTTTTAATGAAATTTGAGTCGATGGGAAGGAAGCAGGGGTTATGGGGCGACGGGTAATCGGGTAGGCGACGTGGGTTCATGCGCGGGGTGGAGTAAGGTATGAAGTGCAGGGAGTTGGGCCGCGGGTCGTGGGCTGGGTAGTTATTAAAAGGGAGGGTAATTGGGCTGGGTTTTTTTTAGGTGTTTGGGAGATTAATAGATAACTAGTCCAATCTCCCAATTAATTAAAATATGCTTCCTTCAACTTAATTAATTTAAAAATGCACACGCATAAAACACGATACAAAAGATTTAATACATGTGTTTAATTTTGAATATAAAAAATGATTAATTTAGTAATTGAAGAACATATTAAGAGAAAATCGATCATCAATACTGACGACGTGATATTAAAATTGTTTTGCTTATATTTTAATTAAAAAAAAATGTAATACTCGATATTGTAAAATTATGCGATAATTATTGAAGAATATTAAAACTACTTATTTATTGACGATTTTCAAGACTGAGAAGCATAGTAAAATTAATTGGGGATAAAATGACGATCTAAATGAAATGTTCAGTAAAGATGAGACAAAATTGGGTGTCAACACTACTTTATCACGCTTTAGTGTAGAGGCCGGTATCGAGAGGTAGCCAATGTGGTCTCTGAATCATGTTGGTTACGTAATCTTCTATTAGAGCTCCATTGTCCTATTGAGAAAGCTACCTTGATTTATTGTGATAATGTTAGTGCCATAAATCTTTCTGGGAATCCGGTTCAGCACCATCGCACTAAACATATTGAGATGGACATTCATTTTGTTTATGAAAAGGTAGCTCTCTGTCATGTCCCTTACCGGTATCAAAATGCAGACATCTTTACAATGGGTCTTCCCTCGGTCATTTTTGAAGATTTTAGAGACAGTCTCAGCGTACGAAGACCGCCCGCTATGACTGCGGGTGTGTTAAATATGCATAAGTATACACATGTATACTTATGTATATTGGACGAATGGAGCATCACGGGCAGCAGGCCCATCTCGGATTCATGATATATTTGATATATATTGTATATTAGTTTTGTACCTTAATGTAATCTTACCATAATTGGATAGTTAGTCTCCAAATAGAATAAAGTCTTAGATGTGGAATAAGAAAATGATTTTCCTATATGTAACTTGTATAAATAACACTTTTATTAATGAAAATAATCGAGGGATTATTTCTTGGCAATTTGTCACGGGCCTCAGATGTGGGAGTCCATTTGGAAGTAGTCATTTCAATGGGAAGTAGCCAACACTGATTAGTGAAGCGCAGCTTGTAATGGTGATGGCGGATGACGACGTAGAAGAAGTCGCAATAACAGCCCGAGATGGGAACGTACAAGGAATTCAGCTCGAAGAGCTGTAATGATTATTCTGTCACCGTTTGGAGTGACGGCAATGCTCTTGATGTTTGTGTATCTTCGTTGATGGAGATTGACTAGAGGACAGAGTAAGGGACAGCCGAGACGCACCATTAGAGCGAAAGATGAGGTCTGCTAATTTTTTGCTTTCAAAGTGTTCATGTTAAGTTTCTAATCAGCTCTAAGCCTCTAACTACATTATTGAGTTGTAATCCTTGATTGTTCGTTTTTGCAGAGAATCAATCAACTTTTAAGTCAAATAGCAGAGATGAATCAGGTATTTGTGGCTATGCACAAACGTAATCTATCCAAAAATTAGTACTATTAGTAGTATGTGTTAAACATATTGGGTCCAACCCAATATCTTTCTGTCCTTGACGGGGTCCCACACGGCTCCACATTACTTGTAGAAGAATTGTGTATATTTGTACCTTAACTAAGTATTGTAGTATTACCATAATTGTATAGTTAGTCTCCTTATAGAATAGATATTTAGGTGTAAAGTATGAATATGATTCTCCTATTGTAACTTGTATATATATGTCTTTCATTAATAAGAATAATCAAAGGATTAATTCTTTCATGGTATCAAGAGTCTAGGTTCTTTTCCTTGCTTCCGCTTCTCACTTCTGTTCTTGAAAATTCTTGAAAACTGTGCTAAGTTATCCCTCCCCCATCGGATTCCCAAAAACCCGAGCCCCTCTCCCTCAAAAACTTCCCTTCTCTGAATCTCTGTGTTTTATTCACCATGACTGATAAAAATATATTTCATCCTGCCCTCACAGTTTCCAACATCAAGAGCGTTTTCATATTGTTTTTTATCTAGAGAATGTCCAATATGGGATGTGGGCGAAATTGTTTAAGATTCATGCTATGACACATCAAGTTCCTCACCACATCATCTCTTCCGCTGCTCCTACGGGGGGTGATATGGCGTCTACGTCTACAACGGTTGTGCCCACCAAAGCATCAGATCCAAACTTATGGGTCATGCTTCATGTCAAGGTTCTCTAGTGGATTTATGTCACTATCTCCTTGGACCTTTTACAGACGATTATGGAACCAAACTCCACAGCTATAACGGCGTGGAATAGATTGCGTGACATCTTCCAAGATAACAGTCATTCTCGCATTGTTATCATTGAGCATGAATTTTCTCAAGTTGCTATGACGAATTTTCCAAACATTTCTTCTTATTGCAAACGCCTCAAGGACTTGGCAAACCAACTTCGCAACGTGTGTGCTCCTGTTACAAATAGTAGTCTCGTTCTTCACATGGTTGTCGGTCTTTCCGAGGCCTATACAGGAGTTGCTTCGGTAATTCGTCAAAGTAACCCCCAGCCGGAGTTCTATCAAGTCCGCTCCATGCTCACTTTGGAGGAAGTATGTTTGGCTAAAAGGACGTCTATCGGAGCTAGCCCCGTCGTTATGATGACTGCATTGAATCAGGCCAACGGGACCCAAAATCCCAACCATGGTGGTGGTAAGAAGGGCTAAAATCGGGAAAATAGTGGCATAAATCGCGACGCTAACGGAGGAAACCGGAACGGTGGTTGTGGCGGGTCAGCCACGTCACGCGATCGCAGCAACAATTGCAGGGCCCGGTAGACCACGGGCGGTGGCGGTGGGTCCCGGCGCCTCAATGCCCGCGGCCGATGTCTGACTCTGCGGCAGTAGTCTCAACTCCGTGCGTCATGCGCGACCGGCTTTTCCCGTGTCGGACTCGGGGTTGAGACGTATGGGCGGCCGTGATTCGGTATACTTGGACCTCTCCACCCTCAGGCCCACCACGCAATGGGCCCCACTCAGACCGACATTGAAGCATTGATGCACACGTTTGGCTTGACTCAACCGGACCCGAATTGGTACATGGACACATGTGTCACTACCCACATGATATCCGACCGAGTACTGCCGTTTTAATCGATTTGAGCGATGTCGTGGTATAATTGTTGGTAATGACAGTTCTATTTCAATTAAGGGTTATAGTAATAAAACTTTGTCCCCTCCTCATCCGCCACTTGTCCTGAAAAATACCCTTTATGCCCCAAAATTGATTAAAATTTTGGTGTATGTTCGTAAATTCACCACTGATAATTGAGTTTCTATTGATTTTAATCCGTTTGGGTTTTCTGTGAAGGATTTCAAGACGGGTAGTCCTCTCATGAGGTGTGGCAATAGGGGATTTTTATCCAATCACACCAAGTCTCAGCATCTCGCATCAAGCCATGCCTTCCACTTTTGAAGCTCTTGCTCCTTCCTTGTGGCATGCTCGTCTACGTCATCCGGAGTCGTCGATTTTATCTTCTTTAGATAGACATAAGTTTATTTCATGTAAGGGTACGCGTAGTACTCCACTTTGTTAATCATGTGCTTTAGAAAAAAATATTAAGTTACCATTTATAGCTTCGAATTCTCATACTTCAATGTCATTTGATACTATTCATAGCGATTTATGGACATCTCCGGTTCTCAGTTCTATGGGTCATCGATATTACGTTTTATTCTTGGATGATTACTTTAAATTTTTATGGACGTTTTCAATTGCGAAAAAATCACAAGTTTTTTCATCTTCGCAAAATTTAGAGCTTTCATAAGAACCAATTCGAACGGGAAATAAAGAATATCCAATGTGATAATGGTAAAGAGTATGACAATAGGGAGTTTAGGGAGTTTTGTGTTCAAAATGGGATAAAATTTCGTTTTTCTTGTCCTCATACATCTTCACAAAATGGGAAAGCTGAACGAAAAATTCGTACCATTAATAACATTATCCACACTTTATTGGTTCATTCTTCCGTCCCTCCATTGTTTTGGCATCATGCGCTACAAATGGCTACCGATCTACTTAATATTCTTCCCTTTAAAGGTTTGACATATTCCTCCCCCTTCAAGTTACTCTTTCGTATTCTCATCTTAGGGTATTTGGATGCTTATGTTATCCACTGTTTCCATCCACCACAATCAACAAACTTCAGGCACGTTCTACCCCTTGTGTATTTTTGGGTTATCCGTCAAATCACCGTGGTTATAAATGCTTTGATTTGTCCTCTAAACGAACCATCATTAGTCATCATGTTACCTTTGATAAGTCCCAATTCCCCTTTTCTAAAGTAGAACAACTCATGTCTAGTTCGTATGATTTTTTGGATAATGATATCTCCCCCTATATTTTCCGTCATTTTTCAGAGTTGCCACAAAATACGTCTATGGCGCCGCGGCCCTTAGGGGAGGCGTCGCAGCTCCATTCGTCCAGTAGTCGTGGCACCTTCGACGGTAATTTCAAAAATTCAGCCAGCTGGCCAGTCTGTCTCCCGAAAATTCTCAAAATTCACACCATCCAGCCCCAAGTCATGGTCCAATTACTCGCAGTCAACGAGGTATTGTTAAACTAAAACGATATTTTAATTTAAATTCTAATGTTCTTAAGTCTCCCTTACCTCGTAATCTTGTGTCTGCCCTAAATGACCCTAATTGGAAAATTATCATGACCGATGAATATAATGCTCTTATTGATAATAAGACGTGGGAGTTGGTGCCCCGTCCATCTGGTGTTAATATTATTCGGTCTATGTGGATTTTTGCTCATAAAGAGAATTCTGAAGGTTTATTTGCAAGGCATAAGGCTTGTCTTGTAGGTGATGGTAAGACTCAGCAGGTTGGTGTGGATTGTGGTGAGACTTTTAGCCCGGTGGTCAAGCCGACGACTATTCATACTGTGCTCAGCTTGACTCTTTCGAAATCATGATCCATTCATCAGCTAGATGTGAAGAATGTTTTCCTACATGGTGATCTTCATGAGACAGTGTATATTCATCAGCCCTTGGGGTTTAGGGATACTAGATATCCTAATCATGTCTGTTTATTTGGAAGTCCTTGTATGTGCTTAAGCAGGCTCCACGGGCATGGTATAAGAGGTTTGCTGACTATGTTTCGACTATGGGTTTCTCTCACAGCAGGTCTGATAGCTCATTATTCATATACCGTCAGGGATCTTCCATGGCTTATATTCTATTATATATTGATGATATTATTTTGACTGCCTCTTCTGATGATTTGCGAAAGTCCATTATGACAATGCTCAGTTCTGAGTTTACCATGAAGGACTTGGGCCCATTGAGTTAATTTTTGGAGATTGTTGTAACTCGTCATGCAGGTGGATTGTTATTATCACAGAGGAAGTATGAAGCAGAGATCATTGAGAGGGTTGGGATGTCATCATCTAAGTCCATTTCTACTCCAGTTGATTCTAAACCCAAGTTGGGTGCTGCAGTTGGCTCTCCCTTTAAGGATACGACTCGCTATCGTAGTCTTGCAGGCGTCGCCGATGTCGGCGTTCACGCGACGATATTACATATAAATGCAGCGGTGTGTTTGTTTATGTATGATCCCAGAGTTGAACATATGAATGCGCTCAAACGCATTCTTAGGTACATTCAGGGAACACTTGAGTATGACTTGCATTTGTATCCTTCGTCGACGTCTACACTAGTCTCCTATACAGATGCTGATTAGGGTGGTTGTCCTTACACCAGACGGTCTACATCTGGCTATTGCATATTTTTAGGTAATAACTTGGTCTCATGGTCTGCCAAGCGTCAATCTACGCTTTCACGTTCAAGTGCAGAGGCCGAGTATCGAGGGGTAGCCAATGTGGTTTCTGAGTCACGTTGGTTACGAAATCTACTTTTAGAGCTTCATTGTCCTATTGAGAAAGTTATCTTAGTGTATTGTGATAATATAAGTGTCATCTACCTTTCTGGTAATCCAGTTCAGCACCAGCGCACTAAACACATAGAGATGAATATTCACTTTGTTCGAGAGAAGGTAGTTAAAGGACAAGTACGCGTCTGCCATGTCCCTTCCGGTTGCAGACATCTTTACAAAGAGTCTTCTCTCGGTCCTTTTTGAAGTTTTAGAGACAGTCTCAGCATACGAAGACCGTCCGCTATGATTGCGGGGGTGTGTTAAACATATTGGGTCCAGCCCAATATGTTTATGTCTGTGACTGGGTTCTGTCCGTGACTGGGTCCCACACGGCCCCACATTACTTGTAGAAGAATTGTGTATATTTGTACCTTAATTAAGTATTGTAGTATTACCATAATTGTATAGTTAGAATAGGGATTTAGGTGTAAATTAGGAATAGGATTCTCCTATTGTAACTTGTATATATATGACTTTCATTAATAAGAATAATCATGAGATTAATTTTTTCAGTATGGGACAATGGTCATTAGCTACTCTACTGATGATAGGCACACACTCATCAGTCATCATGCTCAATATGGACTCTCTCTAGAATGATGATTGGCATTTATGAGTATGTCCCAAGTCCATTAACATACTGTGTATTATGTAGTTTGGAACTCCATTCTTATGAATATACTATAAAATGGTAGAATAGCAGCTTCATTGTTTGTCTAGATACTCCTGCTCGCGTTGGTTTAACATCTCTGAATCTCCAAGTTTACAAAATAGCCAATGATGTCACTGCTAACTAAGGATCATGCTAGTCCATTTCTTTCAGCTTGACCTTTCCCTTATTGTTTTCTAGGTTGATCCTTGCTTTAGACTAATTACCTTATGCCAATGAATTTGTTATTTCTACGTTCTGCTAGCTTGTTAGGTCGAAAATCACTCTACCGAGGGGCAACAAAGGCTGGAACTCATTGTAGTTGGCTAATACCTATTAATTATCGGTTTATTTTAATGTATCTGAAGGATACTCCCATATATTGGAAAGCCTGCAATCTAAAATTGACACATAACAGCTTTAGGAACAAACTAGGAGAGTTGTGCAACAATGATACCTACGCCATCACCAGGGAAGAAAAGTATTTGCTAGTTCTTGGCTTCTTGTTAGTACTCTATCCATCCCAAAATGAATGGTCTCAATCTGGTTCTTCTGCGTCAAATTCAGTACTAGGGGGTGCTTGTATTTTTAAGTTATTATCCTCTCTATTTTCCGTTTTCCCCCTAACACAGCAGACACGTAAGTAGTACTGTACATGAAGTGTCTCATTTCTAACTATTTTAATAGATTATCATTATCAGTAATTAAACATTCTGAGCTCCGGAAGAATGAATGGAGGAAAAATTGAAAGAGATTAAGCCAGTTATCGACATCAATCAACTGCAAGGTACATAACCACATTGACAGGAATACGGGATGAGATCTATGTGAATGATTGCTTCAACGCTTTTATGTAATGGCATTGTAAATGATAGTAATTGTGTGCAGAGCTTGCAGATAAACTGCACAATTTTCATGGCCCTCAAGGTAAAAAAAAGTTGCCCTCAAACCACCATCTGCTGGACAAGTTAATTGAAAAAAATATATATATAATGGAACTACTTTGGCAAAAAGGCTGAAGAATGAAAGAAGATGTATTAATATTTAATACTGGTACATTATTCAAATAACAACTTTATGGTCCACTATTCATATACCAAAAAAATCAATTAACCAAAAGAAAAAATTACCAAATGCAATTATACAAGTGGGATCACATCATATACCTCCTTGCTGGAGGTTGAGAGTGAGTAACTTATGTTGAAGCTATATTGCTGAGAAACTAAAATGTTGCTAGAAATAAGTAAAAACCTAACACAAACTTCATCCGTGAGAGAAACAAAAAAGGTAATATCCAATCCGCATGATGCAACGCTTGACCACCAAAGTATAACAACCAGAAGAAGCACGAGCACTTCATTTCAAGAGTGCCATTCTCATCCAAGACAGGTCAAAACCTTAGTCGCACCCTGTGGAAGATCCAGAGATACTGTTATTATGGACGGTAAAAGGTCAAGAACAAGGGAAAATGTTTGGACCACGAATAGCAAATAGTGTAGGAAAATAACAAATCCCGTCGTGCTTTTTTAAAAGGTGCAGTAGAGAGAACAGCTTCGGAAATAGGAAGTCTAGACTATCAGTATTTTCAGTGGATTGCCTATTAGTTAATATGCAGCGTCGTAAAACCAACATCATTCAGCCTAAACCCAAAGTTTCACATAGAGACTAGTCATAACCCCAACTTGTATGGGACTAAGGTTGTATGTTGTTTCATCATTTAGTTTAGACATAAAACAGAGGGAATCAATAATGTACAAGCCATAGCATATGAATACATTATTATTTAATATGTGAATGAGAAAATTATTGAACAGATTTGCCATGCTTGACTAGACCAATATTTATTCCTTATCCCTAAAATCATATTTATTAATTCTAATTCATTTTAAATCCACCCAAAATAGGATTTTTTAAAAATAGGATTTGTTTATTTTCTATTTAAATATGTTATATATATAATGTCATTTTTTCCCCTTCCTTGAAAGGGTAAGAGTACTTGGTTCGCTCTATTTCTTTATTTCCCCATGAATCGTATGTTTGTAACAATAGGGACAAATTTTTTTCAATTCTAATCGATTAGGCATATTGTGCCGGTTCTTTTGAGTAATATATCTGGAAATACCTCTTGTCGAACCAATTGATCTCTAAAACACATGGGCAACACCTCTGTTTGTATATCACAGGAAAACTAATCAGCACATTATTAAGGTGACTAATATAAGGTTGAAGTAGAAAGGTAAACAAATCAAAATCTAATGATGAACTCAATAAGCAGAGATTTTCTGGTGGATGTCTTGATGTACTATCCATAAGCAGATACTTCATAAGAAGAAAACAAACAACAACTACTATGCCTCAATCTCAATCTAGTTGGGATAGATTATATCTATGTCGTGTATTGTGAGGATTCATCACATATTAACCAATTTATGCTGGCTGTCAATCTACCACAATCGATATAAAACATTTTAATTCGAAGGAGACGTGCTAATCCAAGCTCTCAAATGAAAAAAATGCAGCAGTCCTCTACAGCAGTCGCACGTACACACCCCTGGGCCCCTAAGGTAAAACATGCTTCTCACTAGAAAGATAAGGGCAAGTCATCAATACTACCTACTAAAAGATGTCCCACCTCAGAGTAAAGAGAAGGAAGAACTGCCAAGATTCTCAATCGCCCAACTCACAAACATGGCAGAGTTTACAGAGAGAAAAAAACTCAACCCCGATATGTTGACATCAATCTAGCAATTAAACAAGCATTTTCTACCAAAAATTCTTTTTTACACTTCCCCTCCCTCTTTTATGGTGTTTAGGGGGGTAAAAGTGGAGGCTGGGGTGAAGCTAGAAGGTCTTTTCGCAAAAGGGTCCTACTAGAATGTAGAGCTAGAGTTATCAATTAACACACATTTAACTACTTGGAAAAACCCAACAGTAAAACACAACACCAAAGCTAATTTCAGACATTCATCTATAGAACAGGGTCTGACCAAACAACGGCTGATAACTCAGGTGGGAGGAGAAAAGAAATGAATAGTGACTGTGCATCAACAATTCAACAGGTATGGTAAACAAAAAAACTACTGAGAAACTAAAATCTCGTCACCACATTCGGAGTACAATTTATTCAAGAATGACCAAACACAATCAGGATATGTGCTACGGTTACTCTGGTTTCAATATGTAGCATGATGAGGAAGGGAGCTATGACATGTTTGTATTTCGTAATTGATTTAGCAAAAAATAAGATTTAAATTTATTGGACTTACTTAGTGAAAATAGATTGAAAATCTATAGCACAATTAATATATCATATATTCGAAATAAATTAAGAATTAAATTTAATAGATGTATCTAGGGAGAATTCGCGTTGAATAAACTATTCCCTAGATACACATGTAGTGTTATTTCACAATTGAATCAATTAAAAAATTTAAATTACAGAATGTGTTACACATCTAACCTACAAATTTAACAAACCAAAATGATGTCTCATATACCTGCAGATTCTTCTGTGGAGAAGCTGGTGTAGCCACTAGTTCTGAGTTTCTGTGCTCTCATGTTTTGCATGTCGAACATCTAACTGATCTACATACTGCAGCGGATCATCTGTTTCATTCCTAATCCTTTTGATTTTAGGACTCAACAAACCCTTATGTCTAAACCCATACAAGTTAAGTACTTGATTATCTGCAAAATTGAAAGCCCTCTCCATATTTTTCAAGCACCTCTCAACAGGGTAATCTCCATAGCTCCCACACGGCTTGCATCCCACAAAATGTGTCACAAATGGCCATCTCTCATCGCCAAAACCTGGATGGTACTTCTCAATCATCTCCTCGTACCTATCAACTAACCCAGCCCAATATCCATGTAGATAGTAGGAATTCTCAATGAACACCTGGTCCATCCACTGATCCTTCTGTGACATCAGCAAGTATATCAATGCAGACTGATCATCTGCTTCAAATGCCGGTCTACCCTTTAAATTAGCAGTCAAAACCTTCCCAGCTTCTTCGCGAACAGGACCTTTAGGCCCCATAGGTGCCCATGCATCCAACAAATCAAGAGACCACTGGCAATTCCTAAAGAGAAAACTACCAGTATTCACCGCAATCCATGATTTCTGATCAAACAATAGATCTGGGTAACCATGAATAACAAGATTATGATCTTTGTACTTGGAAAAAGGGATCTCAAATACCATATCAGTAAACAAAGCATCACTGTCCATCCACCAAATCCATTCTACTTCAGGGTGTGACAACATTAACCTACGAATCAACGGTAATTTAGCCCAATACCCAGCCATTTCCTTTTCCAAATGAGCTAAATTATAAATAATTTCAATCCCATGGATCCTACAATAATCAATTTTGTTCTTTATAGCTTTCAATAAGTAATGATCCCCAATCGGATTATCACAAGGGTTTGGCGGAGAAGCCGTAACTAACAAAACCCGAGGTTTACCTTGAATAAAATTAGGGAATTCAGGGTTTTTCTGAAGCCAGAGTTTGCGTTCTTCATCCCAAGTAGTAATCTTCGGGCCTAATCTATACGTAGCATTAAGGCTGAAGAAATTACCGGACTGGTCATCCGGGTCCTTATCGGATCGGATCTCGTCAAGGATCCGGTTAGTCTCTTCGATAAGATTCGCGTTCTCAGCATCAGGTCCGGATGACACGAGGTTGCCGAAACCAATTGTGCCACGTAGGACAAGGATAGTGACGAAGCCGCAAAGGATAGTGATTTTAATGTTGTTGAAAGTGCGTTGGATCTGTCGGCCACGTGGTAAGATGGAACTGGACCGGCCGCCGTCGGGTGTGGCGGTGGTGGGTAGTGCTCCACCAGCTCTTTTCTCTGGACCCATATGTTGTTCAGCTTCTCTTTTGATGTAAAGAGAAGAAATTAGGTTGGGGTTTTAATAGTGTGACATGGGTGTGTGTGTGTGTTTACTGAAGAGACAAAGCACCAACGATGGACTCTAGTTTTCTGGGGAAACTAACTACAGTAAGGTGAATATTGAAAAACGGTTTGGATTTAACGCGTTATTATGAAGCTCATGTTCTTCTTCCTCCGTTTATTCAACTAACATTTAAAAATAGTAGTCCCCGGACATAGCGCAAAGGAGTTAACCTAAAATCCAGAGGCGTGCAGCGTGAGTTTCTTCTGGTGGATAGGACTTCGTAGGTGATATCAATTGATTTGTTCTCAAACTCGGGTCATTGAGGCATATCCCGTAATTTATTGATAGTAATATTGAGAGACCGATACTACTATCTCCAGGAATAAACTAGCGTAAGTCAGGAAGTTTGATATAAAAAAAACATTTAATTCCACCTTTATATGTTTTTCAAATGATGAAACAAGTCTTACCTCTTTTGCCTAATCACTCACAGTATAGCAACTAATGTCCTTCCATTCTTGGAAGAAATCAAGGAAGAGTAGTTTAGATTTGGTGATGACAAGCGGGTCTAGAATAGATTCTCCGACGAGGAAGGCTTTTTGTGGATCTGTGCGAGGGTGCTTCTTGCAGGCAAAAATAAAAAAATTAGCCACTTTTTTATTTTTATTAAGTAGATTAAGCGAATTTATTGTAAAGACTATAATTTGAGTCCCACTTACGAATTAGAGCGATTCAAAATATTTGAGGCAATTTCTGTAAATGAGTTTTGACTTTTTAATAACAGAAAGGGAAAATTATTCCTATAAGATAAAGTCAATCAAGTGGACTAAAATTAAATCTATTTTACTGTTATTTTTGAAATAGGGTATAGAGTAAATCAAAATCTGACAAATAAAATTTCATTCACAATTACCTCAGGAAACACGGGAGCTCAACTAGTAGAAGGGGGAAAACGGTAAAGCTCTCAACCTGAACAGTCGAAATTAATGATCTGATTCAGTTAAAACTAAACAGCTAGTAATTTCTTTGCTATGTTATAACGTTATTAATATACCAAGTAACCAGTAATGTAAGACCTCGGTTTTCGGCAATTCAATCATTATTTAAGGATGTCAATTCATTTTAAATGGCCAATTTGTTGGCAGTCCTTACCTCTCTTACAGACCGAGCTGGTATCCACAATTTCAAAAATAATGGTTCAATTGAAACCGTAATTTACATGCTTCATCTATCGGTGCTTAATCACAAAAAAATCTCAAATGTTAAGGTAATAAGATATGGGTGTAGTGTCTGCTTAGTGAATGAAATGACCTGATTCCTTTCGGTGATGGATAGTATAGAAATGTCGGTCTTGATGAGACGAATCGATTGATAAATGATTCGTCGTCAATGGAGCTCCGTGATGGCCGGAAATGGTGATGCGCTGCGGCGGTCACTGTTCACCGCAGGGTCACTGTTCATCGCCGAAAATTGATAATTGATTTCCTTCTTTTAACCAAACAGTCACAAAAGTAATCAGGGTGAGTTGATTTTGTTTCTTGAACAGACTCAAACATGTAGGGAGAATCAAGTGTTGATATAATAACCTGTATATGGTTAAACAATGTTTCAACTCAATCTGTTAAACACTTAGTAAAATCAGATTACACAGTATAAAAAAAATTACTTAACAGTAAATTAATCATGAAACAGTAAACGAAAACAGATCTGTTTTGGAAAATAATTTTAGAATATAATCGAGCCCACTTAGTTCAAAGTGTGTCTTTAAGGAAATTATTCCCCTCACAGTACTCGAGGTTAATGAAATATCGTCTCCCAGGATAGAACGATTATCTTACCAGAATAGTAGTACGCCAAATTCCGGTAGCAGCGAACCACTCAACAGTGGTATATCACACAGACTTAAGAAGAATGAATTTTTCGAAATGTAGAGAAATTCGGATTGGAAATCAGTGAATGAATTCTTGGAACAAATCAAGAATTTATAGGTTTTGGAAGTACTGATTTTGAATGTTTGCAACCATTCAGAATAGTCACCAAAATTTTGGAGGAAAATTCGAAAAGAAAAAGGACTTAAACCGGACGGATCGGTCGCGGGTCTTGGGTCGATCCGTTTGGATTTATTTTAATTAAATAAATAATTAATTAATTAATTTAAAAAATGTTTGTCCAAAAAAATTATCAATCAATCTTTTGACAAATCCAAATCTAAATCCAAAGCCGAGCCGAGCGAGCGACGACGACGGCGCGAGGGGTCTTTGCCCTCTCAACCCTTTTAGCAATTAGAGAAGGTGTAATGTAATATATACACCTCTCTTTCCTTCTCTTTTTTCGATGTGGGATAAAAGAGTCTTTTACTCCCTTTAATTTTCATCCCATCATTTTTCATTCACCAATATCAAAACCCAACAATCCCCCACATGAATGAGGAATGGCTATAAGATAAAAGAATGTACGGACGGGTGTGATATACAAGCGAGAATTGACTGCATCTGGATAAGTAGGTTTCCCTTTGAACTTTCCGTAGTGAACTTATATCGGATATACTCGATCAATCGGTAGATTTGATATCTTTGAACCGTCGAACTTTGTTGTAAACCTAGACAACACAAGACACACAATCAACCCTCAACCGTTTATGGTTCTCACAGTTGTGTTCGTTTCAGTCATGAACACCGTCTGGTCTCATGAGTGCATAGAGAATGGGTCTTTACTGTCATTCCCCTTTAAAGCGGCTTACACTTAACACTCACATAGGTGATTTCTAAACATGTGGTCCTATAGCCACATTATTGATTGGTGTATTTTATATACACCTTTTGAGTTATTTTTAGTTAGTCTTTTGTCCATTTTTGTACAAATACGTGTCGTCTTAGGATATATTTTCTTTCTTTTGAGTCATATTGGTTTGAAGTGGCTCATTGGCGGAAAAGGAGCAAAAGAGGGCGAAGCAGATTCCGAGCTCAAAAACGAGAAAGTTAGCGAGCAAGGCACAAAGCAGGCGGCGCCTCCGGCAGAGGTCGAGGCGCCCGGCGCCCAATATTCGAGAGTCAGTAGTTCTGGCCGCGGCGCGAAGTGAAAATTGGCAAATTCGAATGACAATGGGCAAGGCACAAGGAAAACTTGCATCACGTTTTGGAGGCTATAAAAAGCGGATTTAGGTCGGTTAAGGGTTCCTTCTGCCCGATCACACAACTTTTGGAGATCAAGATTGGAGACCTATTCTTAGTAATTTCTTATTTCTTGTTTTATTTCTTTACAGTTTATGTTGGATATTAATTTAGTTATTGTCATGTCTATGGCTAGGAACTAACTTAATCTAGGGTTTTCCATGTCAATTCACTTGAAACTTATCTTTATGAATTAATGCATGTTTTGGTTCTTCTTGTTGTTGTTGAGATTTATTCAATATTTGTCTTGATTGCTTGGTAATTAATTGATCACTAATTATCATAATCTATATGATTTCTAATCGAAAGCCGAAAGGGGAGATTATGAATATGTTATAGTTGAATAAACATAGGTTAAATCGTGGACGAAAGTACCCCGATACTTGTGTAGTATTAATAGGTTATTGGTCTTAATCCTCCTTTATAGTCAATCTTATCACCGAAAGATAGAAAGGTTCTATATTGGGGTTGAATGTTTATATTACCTTAACAGGAGTATAAAACGGCTTAGCTAACCTGCTATCTCAAAACAGAAGAAGAACAATAATTAATTGCATTAATAAGTAAGTTAAGCGGATAGTTGAGGAAATTTGGAAGTCCTATTTCCACCATTACTGAAGTAAAACAACGTAGTTTAATTAGCTTTCATAATTATAGCCATAAACAACTTATCAATCATCGGTTACCAAATAGATACCATAGAATAGAATTTGAGCATTGAACACTAATCCCTGAGGACGATAACTCGGTCTTCTAGACTATATTACTTGACACGACACGTGCACTTGCGTTAGTGTGTGCATAAATCGCGCATCAATTATCTGGTCATACATTGCCAGATTTAGATAACCATTAAAAACCCTTAATGTTTTATTAACTCATTAACAAACCATAAAGTCTTATCCTTATTCCTGAACATTGTCTTCATCCGAGAATGGGTTGAGTTATTTGACAATGTTGAACCGTCAGCCACAACTTTGTTTGATCTCCTTGAACCTAGCTTTTGGGATCTCCAGTCTGCTAGGTAGAGTTACCGCCATGATGACTTGTCTTTGGCCTTAACCCCATTCCCATTGATGATTTACTAACTTCCTCTCTAGATAAGCCTTTTTGTAAGCGGATCCGCCACGTTATCTCTTGACTTTACATAATCAATTGTGATAACGCCACTAGAGAGGAGTTGTCTAATGGTATTGTGTCTCCGTCGTATGTGACGAGATTTTCCGTTATACATTACGCTCCCTGGCCTACCTATTGTTGCTTGATTGTCACAATGTATACATATAGGAGCCAAAGGTTTGGGCCAGAATGGAATATCTTCTAAGAAATTTCGGAGCCATTCAGCTTCTTCATCGGCCTTGTTTAAAGCTATAAATTCTGATTCCATTGTAGAGCGGGCGATGCATGTCTATTTTGATGATTTCCAAGACGCTGCTCATCCACCAACGGTGAAAACATATCCACTCGTGGATTTAACTTCAAACGATCCGGTGATTCAATTTGCATCACTATATCCCTCAAGTACTGCGAGATATTTATTATAATGCAAAGCATAGTTTTGGGTGTGTTGTAAATATCCCAAGACTCATTTTATTGCAATCCAATGAGTTTGAATGGGATTACTCGTAAATCGACTCAGCTTGCTTATAGCACATGCTATATCTGGTCGTGTACAATTCATAATATACATCAAACTTCCCAAAGCTCGTGCAAAGTCCAATTGTGAGTCACTTTCACCTTCATTCTTTTGAAGTGCAAAACTTACATCAATTGGAGTCTTTGCAACATTGAAATTTAAATACTTGAACTTGTCAAGTACTTTTTCAATATAATATGATTGTGATAATGCTAGACCTTGTGGAGTTTTATGGATCATAATTCCTAAGATCAAATCAGCAACCCCTAAGTCTTTCATGTCAAATTTGCTAGCGAGCATACGCTTCGTAGCATTTACATCGACAATATCTTTACTCATTATCAACATGTCATCAACATACAAACAAACAATGACTTCATGATTTGGAGTATTTTAATGTAAACACATTTGTCACACTCATTAATCCTAAATTCATTTGTCAACATTGTTTGGTCAAATTTCGCAGGCCATTGTTTGGGTGCTTGTTTAAGTCCATAAAGTGACTTAACAAGTCTGCACACTTTTCTTTCTTTACCAGGAACCACAAAACCCTTAAGTTGTTCCATGTAAATTTCTTCCTCCAATTCTCCATTTAAGAAAGTTGTCTTGACATCCATTTGATGGATTTCAAGACCATATACGGCCGTCATTGCCACTAACACCCGAATATATGTTATTCTTGTTACCGGCGAGTATGTGTCAAAGTAATCAAAGCCTTCTTTTGTCTATAACCTTTGACCACAAGTCTTGCCTTATATTTGTCAATAGTGCCATCAGCTTTCATTTTCCTTTTAAAAATTCACTTTGATCCTAAAGGTTTATTTCCATGAGGAAGATCAACTAATTCCCATGTATGGTTGTTCAAGATTGATTTAATCTCACTATTGACAGCTTCTTTCCAAAATGCTGAATCAGAAGATGACATTGCTGCTTTAAATGTTTGAGGCTCATTCTCAAGCAAGAATGTCACAAAATTTGGTCCAAAGAAAGTACATGTCTTTTGACGTTTGCTACGCCTTGGATCCTCTTTGCTTGTGAAGTACTTTCATTTGGTTCTTCCCGCGGTCGTTTAGATCTTTCACCTGACAACTCACATTCAGTTTTATAGGGATAAATGTTTTCAGAGAATTCAGCATTATCTGATTCAATTACCGTATTAACATGAATTTCGGGATTGTCGTGAACCAAAAACCGACAAGCTTTGTTGTTTGTAGCATAGCCAATAAAGACACAATCCATAATTTTTTGTTCGATTTTTACCCTTTTGGGCAAAGAAACTTGGACCTTTGCTAAACACCCCCACGTTTTGAAATATTTCAAGTTGGGTTTTCTTCCTTTCCATAGTTCATATGGAATAGATTGTGTTTTGCTGTGGGGCACTCATGAGTATTCGCTAGTCGTAAGGATAGCTTCCCACAAGCTCGCAGAAACCTAATTATTAATAAAGCATTCATCATTTCCTTTAATGTTCGGTTTTTTCTTTCCGCAATTCCATTTGATTGTGGTGTGTAAGGGGCAGTAGTTTGATGAATAATTCCATATTCTAAACATATCTCTGCAAAAGGAGATTCGTACTCTCCACCACTATCACTTCTAATCATTTTTATCATTTTATTCAATTGATTTTCCACTTCGTTCTTGTATTGTTTAAATGCATCAATTGCTTCATCCTTACTATTAAGCAAATACACATAACAATATCGAGTGCATTCATCAATAAAAGTTATAAAATACTTTTTCCCACCGCGAGATAATATTGACTTCATATCACATATATATGTGTGGATTAAGTCTAAAGGATTTGAATTCCTATCAATAGACTTATATGGATGTTTAACAAATTTAGATTCAACACAAATTTCACATTTTGATTTATTGCACTCGAATCTAGGCAATACTTCTAGATTAATCAATTTCCGCAAGGTTTTGTAATTGACATGTCCTAAACGAACATGTCATAAGTCATTTGACTCCAATAAGTAAGGCGAATCTGAATTCTTATTAATATTGTCTCTTCACATGTAGTGTGAACGTGACTCTTCACATGTAGTGTGAACGTGACTCTTCACATGTAGTGTGAACGTGACTCTCCACATGTAGTGTGAACGGGACTCTCCACATGTAGTGTGAACGAGACTCTTTACATGTAATGTCTTTGACATTTTCCAGAATCTCATAATTAAAAATTATGACTCCCAATTTTGTAACTCAACAACCAAGACTATTCGTCCCATGACTATTTGGAATCAACACGAACACTAAATTGAAGCAATTTCATAATTTTTCTTTATAGAACTTTCGCTTCCAACCTTGTATGTCTATCATCCATCCAGTTTTAAGTAATAATTTTCTTGCCATTAATTGTTTGTCACAGTCAAATCGACAAACTGTTTTAGTTAATAAAACCAAAATAACAATTAATTCACAGACTTCAACGATGAAGATTTTATTTCTTCAAATCGCAGTTGAATTATAAACTTAAACGATGGAGATTTTATTTTTTCAAATCGCAGTATAATTATGAAACTTTAGTATTCCAACGAAGTTTTTATATCTTCGAGTCAGAATACTAATATTCATATGGAGTAGAAAACTACACAAGTTTTAATCTCTTTAAACAGAACGACGAAGATTTTATGTTCTTCAAATCGTTGTACAATTATCACATGAGTAAGTCAAATTCATTCTTACTACTTTAAAAATAATCTTCACGTATTTCATGCAACAAATATAGTACACAACGGTGAAGATTTTATTTCTTCAAACCGAATCAATTATGCTTGAAACGAAGTGCAGTAGATTGTATGTTGTGTACTTGATGAAGTTTTTATATCTTCAAATAAAGTACCCAAATGAGTAGAAAGTTATGAAAACTTTAATCTCAATCGGAGTAGAAATTCCGAAGATTTTAGTCTTCAAACAACATACAAGAAAAACACTTTTTTTTCCTTTTGGAAAACACTTTTTCCTGGACTTTAATATTCAACGAAGTTTTTATGTCTTCAAGTTAGAATATGAAATTTCATACGGAGTAGAAAACCACACATGTTTTAATCTCCAAACCAGAATACATATTAAAATAAAATAAACTTAATTTCCTTAAGATTGTCGGTATAATAATTTGTATATGGTTAAACAATGTTTCAACCCGATCTGTTAAACAATTAGTAAAACCAGATTACACAGTATAAAAAAAATTACTTAACAGTAAATTAATCATGAAACAGTAAACGAAAACAGAATCTGTTTTGGAAAATAATTTCAGAATATAATCGAGCCCACTTAGTTCAAAGTGTGTCCTTAAGGAAATTATTCCCCTCACAGTACTTGAGGTTAATGGAATATTGTCTCCCAGGATAGAACGAATAGCAGCGAACCACTCAACAATGATATATCACACAGACTTAAAAAGAATGATTTTTTCGAAATGTAGAGAAATTCGGATTGGAAATCAGTGAATGAATTCTTGGAACAAATCAAGAATTTATAGGTTTTGGAGGTACTGATTTTGAATGTTTGCAACCATTCAGAATAGTCATCAAAATTTTGGAGGGAAATTCGAAAAGTAAAAGGACTTAAACCGGACGGGTCGGTCGCGGGTCTTGGGTCGATCCGTTTGGATTTATTTTAATTAAATAAATAAATAATTAATTAATTAAAAAAACGTTTGTCCAAAAAGATTATCAATCAATCAAAATTCGAAGCCGAGCGACGACGACGGCGCGAGGGGTCCTTGCCCTCTCAGCCCTTTTAGCAACTAGAGAATGTGTAATGTAATATATACACCTCTCTTTCCTTCTCTTTTTTCGATGTGGGACAAAAGATCCTTTTACTCCCTTTAATTTTCATCCCATCATTTCTCATTCACCAATATCAAAACCCAATATCAAGGTCATTCCTTTTCTTTCTCCTTAATTTCTTTACTGGATTCCATTATGTTTACCCTGCGCGAACCAAATGCCCCCTTACTTAATTTGTTATCGGTTGGGTAAGGGTCTCCAAAGAGGTTTATAATGTCTCGAGTCACTCCATTCATTACATCAATAGTTATCACTTAAATTTTAATTAAAATCTTTTTTCTGTCAGTTTATGACACTTAAAAATCTTTGCGCACATACACACAAATATATACTACATCTTACACCAAATCCCAAAGTAGTTCAATAGTGTTAATGTTGGATTTTATGTTATGACATTTTTCCTAATCTAACATTTTTCAGTACTAAGTTAAAAATCAAAATGTTGGAACAAATGTCTTTGACGTTCGGATCAACATTCTGATAACAATTTTGCCCTTCTTCACGGACTGAAGCTTATCTCGTGAGATTTTTACCACGATGGTAAAGTGACATAGCAAAAAACTTGTTGAGCTGATTATACACGTGGGAAGATCAAGTCCAAGGCGTTGCTAAACTTGGGGTACAAGTCCAAGAGGTTGGAGGATTTTGCTCCACATTCGTTTCCAACAAATCTGGTCAAGCTGCCCAACTTTTGCTCAACTTCCACAACGATTCATTGAGCATTTCAAGGAAGACTCTCTACTATAAATAGAGAGGCTGCATCAAGGAATCGATATCCAGAAATTACAAGAGAAAAAGATCAAGAGGGAGCTCTCAAAAATATCACGATCTGAAACTGGATCATTGTGTTGCATGAGCGTTTCGACGACATTCTCTCCAACATTATAGTTGTTGTCTAGATTCTAGATTAGTTCTTTATTGAAACAATTATAATGAGATGTTTCACCACTTTTATTCCTTTGTATTATTTTGTAAATCTTGTAAGAGAAGGAATATATTCAATTGTATATATAACCTATGTAAATTTAAATATTTGTGTCTTTATTATTTCCTCTACAATTTAACTCTTCAAATGTTTTTCTGTTTTTATCTAAGTGTCATCGATTCGGCCAGATGACATTGTTAACGACATTTACAAACTGTTTCAAACTGTCATCAATAAGTAGGCTAGTGAATCATTTGTATTTGGATATATAATGCGTCTTAATTTGACTAATTTTAGGCCAGACATACAATTAACTGGAACTTTTTTATTTAATTAGGAATGCCTTTTTTATAGCACGGAGGTGGAGTTTAACTAATAAATTGTAGATAGAAATACCAAAAGAAAAAATCTCCTACAATTTATTTAGGTACTATGTTTTCACCATGTTTGGGGTAACGCATTGATGCAGAGTTTCAACAACAGTGCAACAGTGGAGATAATTAGCATTAGAACTTGATGGACACTCATATTCATTTAGATCGTGCCGGCTTGTCTTACGTTACCATGTGCAATGTTCCCAAACTACCATTTAGATCCCATCAAGTACTAAAATATAGTAGTAGTATTTTTATGCACATTAAATGTGTAGATTCTTAAATCTTTCTTTTGACAATAAATTATCTGATATCAGTAGATGCGGATGCAGTGCTGCAGCACTGAGTTCATTTGATAGTATTTTCTATCGGAATATAAATTTATGTACAACAATATATAATTGAGCCGAGAGTTTCTCGAAAACAATCGTTCTAACTATCAAGGTAGAATTAAAGTCTGTGTACACTCTATTCTCCCTGGACCCCACGTTGTGGGATTTCATTGAGTATGTTATTGTTGTTATAATATATTAAAATTATAATAATTAGTATATTTGAATATATTATTTTAAATACACACAATAATTTTAATATTAAATTTTGAATCAGCGTCTACATATTAGATCACTCTAATAGGGGAAGTAATGCATAAGCCAAAAGAAGTCAATCAAGGAAAACAAGTTCACGCAGCAGGAAGATTGGTATCATATTAGTGCTGTAGAATTTGTGCCAATAAAGGCAATTAAGTTTTAGTAATAGAAATAAACTATTTTGACAGTAAACAAAAATATATTTTAAGTAGTTAAGAATGTTAAGAGTCCTACATCTGATATGAAATGAAAACATGGACTTCTTATATGGACTTGGATAATTCTCACCCTATAAACTAGCTTTTAGAGTTGAGTTAGACGCAAAATCCATTCTTTTTTTTATTGGGGCCGGTTAAGATTCTAGTTACTGAAACAAATAATTATTGAATAATTGATTTTAATTAATTAACTACTTCTACTATAAAAATGTGAGAGAGTTAGTAACCAAATGCTAATTCAGATTAATGAAATTAATTGAGTCAGCAATGATGATTAAACTAATCATATGAATAGTCCAAACAGAACATGCATTTTATAGCATCTTACCTCCCTTATCCACCAAATTATCAGATTATTCTTTTTTTCGTCATGTTCAAATCTAAAAGACCACGTGTATATCATGGTCCATTTATGCTCCATAGATAATTAGATCAATAACATTTATAAACAAGATGGACAATTCCCAACCCGCAAGGGTAGCCAAGTTGTTAAACAAATGGGAAGATATGTGCCAACATTTGGTGAACATGGGACTTGGCGATGATCTTGGAAACCCCCAAAGGGCTTTTTCAAATAAAGGTTGGTTTACGACGAATCAATTTTCGTTAGAAGTCTGTTTCATAACAGTACGATTGTTTAACGAATGATTCTTCGATAGCATCAGCAGTTTTCGTGCCATATTATTCAGGGTTCGATGTTGCAACGTATTTATGGGATGATTTTAATACATCAATGAGAGATGCATGTTCAATTTTTTGTTTACAACCCTCGGGGGATTCGTTCACTAGGAGGTCGACTTTCGATTCAATTTTGGCAGGTTGTATACCGGTGTTTTTCACTCCGGGGTCTGCATATGTTCAATACATATGGCATTTACCAAAGGACTATACTAAATAATCGGTCCTTATTCCAGAGGATGATGTGAGGAAGAAAAAGGTGAGCATTGAAAATGTACTATCTAAACTACCAAGATCACAGGTAGCAGCAATGAGAGAGGAAGTAATAAAGCTTATACCAAATGTAGTTTATGCAGACCCAAGATCAAGATTGGAGACAGTTGAAGATGCATTTGATTTGGCAGTTAAAGGGGTTCTTGAAAGAGTGGATGTAATGAGAAAAGAAATGAGACAAGGCAAGAATACAAGTATGGAGTTTGATGAAGAATATAGCTGGAAGTATTATACTTTTGGGACTTTAGAAAAGCATGAGTGGGATCATTTCTTTTTAGAACCAACAAAGAGAAGTACTAAATTAAATCCAAAAGGCTTGCAAGTTAGTTGTAGTCTATAGCTTGCTAGTTTTATGTAAAGTATGTATTTTATCTCATATCTGTTGTATACCCTATAGATTTTTTTTTCTTTTAAAGATTTTGGACACGGTTCCGGTTAACATGGAAAGTTCTCCTTATTTCTTTACAGAAAAACTGTGATTCTCAATTCAACTCATGTTTCTAATTTGTCACAAGTGAGTTTTCAGAGGATACTCTTGGGATAACGATCTTTCCTAAGAGCTTGTATCAATGGAAAGGTTTAGCATTTTGATGTCGGCTTTTCGCCAGGTTGTAGTATGTTCCAAGGGTTGGGTTGTTCGTCCATTAATGGCGTACGTGAGCTGGGCTCAAAACGCGTGAGATATTTCGGTCCATATCAGTAGCCCACCATTAGAGCATTAAAGGGTCACTGCCTAGTACGAGAGGATCGAGAAGGACGCACCTCCCATACCAGTTATCACACTCATAATAACGCTGATTAACCAATTAAAAGTATCTAAGTAGTAAGCCAACCTAAGATAGTGTTCTTCTATTCGGACTTTCATACTTCAATTCAACATATAGATGTAGATGATAATGCTCGAGTTACTAGTAATAAACCAAGAGTATCACTATAGATCCGCCCTTGTCCTGTTATGTCTAATCTAACAATAAAAGAGCTGAAGGAGCTAAGAGGAGCCAACTAACATGGATAACAAAATAAATGTTACAAACAACTACATGGGCCCAAAACTCTTTTCATTCACAAAATTAATTGAAACTTTTTACAATTAGTAAAATGCATGTCTAAAATCAACTTCAACTTCAACTTCATTCAAAATCTTTTTTAAAAAAAGTTTTAATCAAATCTATATATAAACGCCTACTATTTAAATCTAATTTTATGTGATTGTCGACTGAGTATTTTATTTATTTTTACTTTATTATTTTGCTCTACTATTTATAAATATACAAATTAGTAACAACCGTGAATTAGATGATGTCATATAGAATGAGACGTTATGTGTAGAGAAAAATAAAGTATAAGGGTAATAGAGTCTTTTGAACATGTAAACTTAGGGTGTGTTTCATACGGAGGAAAGCATTTTCAGATTTTTTTTAAATTTTTTCATATTCTATTAATTAAAATGTTTGGAAAATACTATTTTAAGAAAAATAAACTTCTTATAAAAGAAAAAAAAATCTTAATGAAAGTAAGGAAAACAAATTTAATAAGGGATACAAGTTCATTATAGTCTCTTCATCCGCTGAATGCCCACCTTATTCATATATATTACTTTTGAGATAATATTTTTTGATTAGTTGCTAAATTCATAAATAACTAGGGGGTGTGTATGGTCGGAGTGGGGTGAGGCATGGGTCGGGATGGGAGTCGGGTAGGACGGTCGGGGTTTGGCGGAAATTTTGAGGTCGGGGTTTGGCGGAGTTGGCGTGGTCGGGGCCGGTGGGGTCTGTCGCCGTCCCGATCCCGAGGTGTCGGGGGTTGGTCATTTTTTTTGCCCTTAAATTAAAAAAAAACACACAATAAGATAGTTTAATAAAAACATCTCAAGACTGTTTTTGTGCCTCTTATATTATTTAATAGAAGTATGATTTTTGTTTGGTAATACAATTTCAAAATTGCAACTTCGTGATATTGAAAGTTGCAAATAAATAACATAGTAAAATTACAATTAAAAGAATTACATTTTAAGAAACGTGTTTTCTAGTTTCTTTATAATTTCTTGTGGTTCTTCGGTTGGAATTAGTATTTGTTGGTCAAATTGGTCGACGTCGCTTCCACATCCGTCGGATAAGATCTCGTTGTAGTCTTCTTCTTCATTGATCTCCGGTTGGCTGCACCTCCTACGCTCTGCACGAATTCAGTCTCTGAATAGAACTGTAATCTCCAATGAGTCTCCCGTCAATGAATGTCTGTGCTATCCTATTTGATATCTACCGGCCGAAAAAGCCCTTTCAGACGTTGTTGATGATGCTTGAATGTTCAACACATCTCGGGTCATCTTAGATAGTGTTGAAATGTCTTTTCATTCTCCCTCCAGTATTTTAGCAAGTCTTCACGTCCCTATTCATTGACAACTGCTTCGTACGGTAGAACACCCTACAAAACAAAAACATCAAACTCGCTAACTTAGTTAGAAATGTTACCACTAAAACATTCTATGTCTGAGGCTTTCAATACTAGCCGCAGAAACAACATGTCGTTTTTGAGGTTATGTTGAAGAAGAAGATGACATGGAAATCGGTTTGTTGTTAGAACTTTCTTGTTGGTAATGCATATATATTTTTTTACATTCATCTCGTATGCTAGACAACACTTATTCTCTAGTTTTTTTCAATATGTCGTGGGTCATTTGAATTTTTGGGAGATAGAAGTGGAAATTTATCTATGCAATTATAATTAGTTTCAATAAGTGTTTTACAACCGTCTATTTTAATAGACGAATTTAATACAACACTAATAATATAAATTGGGGGAATAGGAATAAAATATTTTTTCATTTTCGAAACATTTTTTTAATAGGTGCCTTATGTCGTGCCCTTTTTCGACCGCGACATTTTCTAAAAGCGAACCCTGCTTAAATAGAAGTGTTAGAAAATAAATAAAAGTGCTAAATAGTTAAAAGTGCTTAAAATGTTAAAAGGGTGCTAACATATTAAAGAAGGGGCTTAAAGCTAAAATGCTAAAGGTAGTGCTAGGGGGTTCGCGGAGTCGCCACCTAATTATTTGGGTGAATTAGGACACCTAAATGTTAACTAGTTTAAAGTAAACATTAACTCCATTTTAATGGTCTGCTAAACTTTTTAATGAGATTCTGGGTAAGGGTTCTTTATTATCCTAAAGGGAAGGGGTTAGGCACCCTAAAGGATCCGCTAACTTGCGGTTGTCCGTTCAGACCTAGGGTGTTATTTGTGCTAAGAATGCGTGTTTTAAAAAATATAAAGGATGCTTCAAACTGTTTTGTAAAAAGGAGGCATGTTGATAAAAGTTTGTAAGACTAATACTATACAAATAAAGTTTTAAAGTGTGCATTTATATTGTTTATAGACATATGCAATGTTGGTTTATGATCAAAGATATGCCTTTAAAATCAAATATATATGATGTAGTGCAAAAGGTGATTATTTTATAATTTTATGATAAGAAGGATATTCAACATAAATTTTTATATTAGGCTAATAAAAGAGCTTATGAGGAAATCAATTTATTTTATCACGAATTTTATAAGAAGTAATACGTTAGTTACGAACTAAATTGTTTAGTAAATTTTAGACATGCATGACAAGCCCTTAAAATAAGTAAATTTAAAAGTGCCTTTTTGATTTCAAAACTGCCCGCCCAATTTATTTATTCCCGGACTAATTGTTCTATGTCTCCTATTAATTACAAAGTTTAGCTAATTTAATTTCAACAAACAAACAAAATATATATAAGACGTAAGAGATTAAAAGGGGCAAAAGGATGCTTTTAGGGGGGGTGACAATGTCGTCTCGTCCCCCTTTTTGTTTGGGAATTCTGAGGTGAATGCGGTGGACACAGATGCAGCAATCATGCGATGTGGCTCGTGAAGAGTCTCGCAATGAGACTTCTTCATTGCTCTGATTTTCATGTAAAACAAGAGAAGAAAAGGAGAAAAGGATTAGTATATATATCCAAGTCATGTTAATAATGCAAGTAAGCATGACACGTTTGTTAAACGAAAAATGGAAGAAACACACATTCTTACTCGATTGCCCAAACCAAATGGGCGTGTTTCAACAATGATTTTCAGATTTTAGGAGAAATCGACCCAAGTATGATGAGCCTAGTAACAAGTATTCATATCCTACATGTATGCACATTGACAACAAACAAGACATGCATTGGGCCCAACCCATACTAGGCAATAGTGAAACATTTTCAGAAGTGGGGGATAAACAGAGATATTGGCTTTCAGGCCCATCATATCTTTGTGAGAGAAAAGGGGAAGACATTTGAATAGGTCAACAGACACATGGGCCCTGCCAGTCTTAAGAAATGGAAAGCAAACAGAAAGGGACAACCCGAAACAGTGGGCATATACAAACAATATACTGGACTTCTATACTTATATACATGGAATATAAGTAACCTGCACCCATATACCATAATATACTACATTGATCGATTAGTTAGATATATCTAAGCTTAGTCGATAGTTACAACACCCCGAATTCAACACACGTAACGTGACTGATTTGACGAGCATGGTGGACATAAGCAGGACCAGATTTCCAAACCAGAAATGGTCTTTCAGACACATGAGTTATTCATATTACTCCAAGCATTCATCATAGATTAAGTAAACAAACACATCGTACAGACTCAGGGGAACTCTGGATACTAACACGAGGACTGTTTGGACCTAGGGACAAGAGGACAAATATGTAAAATCAATTTCACGATCATAGAAGACAAACAGACACATGACTGAAAAACTTAGGAACAATTTGCTAGTCACATTGGTACCAAATTTTAATTCCTTATGCAGTTTGAACTTATCATACACAGGTTTCTGAGCCTGCAATTAACCGAATCCATTTATACAATAATCATTCAATTATGAAAGGATTTGACAAAGTAGTAATCCGACTGTTACAAGTTATGGTTTCAGAGAGTGGATAACCATCAGATTTGTTACTTATCCCATTTCAACTATTATAACATGTATAACAGATTACCAATAAACAAGCATGACTTATCGTTTCTTCTCAACATACCGCACTAATACATAGCATAAATTCAGATTAAATTCGAATAAGTCACAAATTGAACCACAGATAACATAAGGAAACGAAATTCAAAGGGGATTTGATTTTACCTTCTCCGGGCAGCGAACCGAGGCAGCATATCAAGTCGTCGATCCGCTCGGAGTTTGGGTTGCTATGCGATTTGAAAGGGAAGCAAAGCTTGGACGATTTTGCTTGTGAAATTGCTACTGTAAGCGATTCTATGTCGATTTTTCTTTCTAGTTTCGCCCTGGTTTTGAGACGGTTTTCTAGCTTGTTTTTTCGCCTCTTTTTCTATATCCAGAAAGATGCTAGATTCTGGATCCTAGATGATCCCTATTGCATGTGTATCGATTTGTATTTATAACCATCGTTTTGGGGTAAGTTATTGGTATTACTGATTTTCGAGTGATTGTTTACCAAAATAGGTGCTGATTTGGTTCGATTTGAAGGGGATTTTAGTGTGATTTTAGGTGTTATATGGTAAGATATCGTTGGAGAAGGTAAGGGGAAACCCCGGATTCTCCGCGAGAATCTCGGGTCAAGTCGCGGTGACAGTGCGATGGCAAGAGGCGAGTGAAAGCGTCGATCGCTATTTTTGTTTAGGGTTTCATTGAGAGGGAAGGGTAATCTTTTCTAGGGCTGCCGAGTGATGGGGGACGGATAAAGGCTGAGGAGATGTGGGCTTTGGCGATAGGAAGGGAAATAAAGAGTGGGCTGAGAGTGGGAAAGGATAAAGGGGTCAGGGCTTCTGGTAATGTGGAGTGGGCTGCTGGTGTGGGGAAAAGAAATGGGCTGGGAATTAATAAATGAGGGAGTTGGGCTGCTGGACGAGGGAGAGTTTTAAAGTGTTAGTTTTAGGAACTAGTTTGGGTAGAATTTAATTTAGGTAGAGTTTTAATGTTGTGTTTTAATTCTAGGTGTGTTGATTAATGATAAATTAAATTATTTAAATTGTGATTAAATTATTTAGGTGTTTTATTAGTCTAAGTTTGAATTTAAATTATTATAATAATAAATGCGGGTGTGCTACTTAATTAGTGTTTATTGTTTATAATGTGATGCCGTTATTAAAACTTATTAAAAAAATTGAGTTATTTAAAAAGCTCCCTGCAGATTGGACTTCTTAATTCTTTTATGAATGTTATTATTAAAACGCGTGTGTATTTATTATTTATTATTAAGAATTATGACAGGGCTTAAAATTAATAAATATGGGCGCGAGACTCTAAGTGCGTAAGACGCGGTGCCATTATTAAATTATTTATTTATGCTTGTATTAATGTATTATTGTTGCATTTTATTATTAGTGCTACTGTCTGGACGGGAGGGTCAAAATTGGGTGTCAACAGTTGTCCCTCTTTGTATGGAGATGATGGAAGAATCTTCGGACAAAGACGTTGACTCATAGCCAATTTTGTCTCGATCCTCAGAATTTAAATGTTGGGCAATTAGGCAAGGCTGATGCGGATTCAAAAATTGTCCCAGTGTCGAGTTATGACGACACTGGGCTACCATGGTCAAAAACACCAAGGCGGGCTAATGCGGACTCAAAAATTGTCCCAATGTCGAGTTATGACGACACTGGGTTACCATGGTCAAACACCAAGGCGGACTAACGCGGACTCAAAATTTATCCCAGTGTCGAGTTATGACGACACTGGGCTGTGATGCTAAAAGAAAAATAAAGATAACTGGCTTGAACCTGGGGGTACTGCTATCGACTTATGATGTTGGGTTTTATGGTGATGTGGAACGAGTGGACCGACGCTTGAGGCCGCTTCTGCCATTTGTTGGGAAGGTTGGCCCCCCAACAAATTGCCCCGGTTCGCTGTAAGAGAAAATCCACGTTGTGCTCCATCTTTTGCAGTTCCTGTAGATTGAAGCTAAGATAGAAGCATTAATCACAAAACAAAACAATGTAAGAATGTGAATTTGTGCTGTGGTTGTAGTCAGATTGTATATACTATATAATGAAATGATGTGATGATACGCCGTCTTGTATAGACGAGATGCAGATGACGCCTTGTATGGGCGCTGTCGTCGTTGTGTAGACGAAATGCAAATGTTCGTCGTTGTGTAGACGAAATGCAAATGACGCCTTGTATGGGCGTTGTCGTCGTTGTATAGACGAAATGCAAATGTTCGTCGTTGTATGGACGAGATGCAAATGACGCCTCCTAGGGCATAGATAAAAATTGTTCTATATATGGAGTTGTGTCGTAATTCATGCGTAATCAAAACTAGATGAAATAATTAAAGTGTAAATGATGTAGCCTGTGGTTTTTTGCAAGATGTATTTGATGTAGACTTGTTGCAGTTTGACTTTGTGAGCGAATCTGTTGTATTGGAATGTTACTATTGGCGTCGTATTCGGACTTGGCGTCGTTTTCGGACTTGGCGTCGTTTTTGGACTTGTCGTCGTTTTTGGACTTGTTGTGTTGATGACGCCGCGTTGGACGCGTGTTCACTTTGCCTCGTAGACTAAAGCTCAAGAAAGAGTTAGTGCATAACTGCTAAGACAGAATAATAAAGCATGAATGAGAAAAAATGCAATTTTGAGAACAGAGAAAATCGTCCCTGCGTAGATGTGATATGTTGATGATGGCGTTGTTTTCGGACTTGGCGTCGTGTTGGCGTCGTTTTCGGACTTGACGTCGTTTTTGGATTTGTCGTCGTTTTCGAACGTGGCGTCGTTTTCGGACGTGGCGTCGTTTTCGGACTAGGCGTCGTTTTCGGACGTGGCGTCGTTTTCGGACGCGACGTCGTTATCGGACTCGGAGTCGTTTTCGGACTCGACGTCGTTTTCGGACGCGACGTCGTTTTCGGACGCGGCGTCGTTTTCGGAGGCGGCGTCGTTTTCGGACGCGGAGTCGTTTTCGGACTCGACGTCGTTTTCGGACGTGGCGTCGTTTTCGAACGCGGAGTCGTTTTCGGACTTAGCGTCGTTTTCGGACGTGGCGTCGTTTTCGGACGCGGAGTAGTTTTCGGACGCGGCATCGTTTTTGGACGCGGAGTCGTTTTCGGACTCGGAGTCGTTTTCGGACTCGACGTCATTTTCTGATGGCGTCGTTGACGCGGCCGCCGTTGACGCGAGTCGTTTGGACTGAGTCGTTTGGACTCGGCGCCGCGTTTGACGCGAGTGGTTTTCGGACCGAGTCGCTTTCGACTCGGCGTCGTTTCGGATCGGCGTCGTTTTGGACGCGGCGTCGTTTTGGACGCGAGTCGCTTTCGACCGAGTCGCTTTCGACTCGGCGTCGTTTTAGATCGGGCGTCGTTTTGACGCGTGGCGTCGTTTTGGACGCGAGTCGTTTGGACCGAGTCATTTTCGGACTCGACGTCATTTTCTGGATGGCGTCGTTTTTGACCGGCGTCGTTTGACGTGTTCTTGATGCTCGCGTAATAAATGCTCCCGCAAGCTAAGCTTGAGAAAATTAGTGTATAACCGGTAAAACAAGATGATAAATATACGAAATGCAATTATGTGAATAAGGATGTCTTCCCTTGTATGTGGGGTGTTGTGAATGCTGAGATGTTGTCCTTGGGCGGACATGCTAGATGCTGCCACTGACGAATTGCCATGATGGCTTTGTTGTGATGCATTTGTGAACCATATGGATTGCCATGATGTCTTTGTTGTGCGTTTGTGCACTGCATGCGTAGTTCAATTTGACTCCGAGCCGACGCGCTATAATTTGTCATGCGATTCGAACTCTGATTGTTGATGTATGTCTGCTTCTGAAGAATTTTGTTATATTTTCTGTTTCTACTAGTATGAAGAACTTTGTTGTACCTTCTGCTAATATGAAGGACCTGCGCTCAAAGAAAAATTTGTGAGTTTGAGGGGGGGGCGGTTGATTCGTGTTGACTTTGTAGTTTTGACTCTTGATGCCGGACGTCTGCCTTGTTTGGGACTCATAACCCCGCCTGTTTCTGCCTTGTCTCGCTTTGAATTTGCAGCGGCATTTAGCCTAAAAGTGGGTTTCCATGGGGTTGCTTGTATATTATGTGTGTTTTCGTTATTTTCAAAACCAAGGGAAAGTTTCCTAAAGGTGTGACCGAAGCCGATTTAGGCCGCCTACGTATCCCCATGAGGGAATCAGGTCATGACGTAGTTCATTACAAGCAAAAGAGAAAATGGGGATTTTTCTAAAAGGTGGGACCGAAGCCGATATGGCCGCCTACGTATCCGTCAAGGGAATCAGGTCGAACGTAGTTCCATTTTATTACATATGAAGGGCAAATACATTAAACTAACTATTTTAGGACTTGGCGGGCCAGAGCAGGGGCATGCGTCCACTTCTTCTTGCTTTGTGTCTTAGAGGGCAGAGTCTTCAGCGGGATCATACCGGATCACATTGTATTTATGTTTCCTTTCAAAGAACGAAGACTTTGAGCCCTTCCACGCAGCTTTCGTATCTTCTTCTTTGATTTCTGAAGTGCGTGTTTTGATGAATGATTGATTCAGCGCAATGCACTTCAGCCGCGAGCATTTCTCTTCCTTTGGAGATTGATTGATGATTCAACAACAGTCCCTTTCAAACTGTTTTGTTCAACAATCATGTTCACATAGGCATCATCAGGGTTTGGTAAGTGGTTGTTGTTTATATTGGGGGGAACTTCTTTAAGTTGGATGACTCCATCTTTGATCAATTCCTCGATTTTGTCTTTGAGGGTATAACAATTTGCGATGTCATGCCCCTCGACACCGGAGTGGTATGCACAATGTTTGGTTTCATCGTGCCCTCGGAAAGTAGGCAGGGTATTTCGGGACCAGTACGAGTATTCTCGCGGCTGACTTCTCATACACTTGGGCTATAGGTTCAGCTAAAGGTGTATAGGTTCTGGTTGGCTTTCTCTCAGCATCTATATGGGGTTTGGGTCTGTTTGGAGTGCGGGTTTGTGATTGTGGTGAGTATTTTGGGTATGCTGGTTGGGTATGGTAAACAGGATATGGGGTGGCGCAGTGCTGATAATATGACTGTGGATTTTGAGTGTTTTGGTAAGAAGGCAGTGGGCTTTGATACACTGGAAGTTGTTCTGGCATATGCTCTTGAATGACCATGATAGAGGGTGATGCATCTCTTCTCCTCTGTGAGGTACCTCCGATGGAATTTGATTGCACTGCTCTGCTAGTTGCTTGTAGGGCTGTCAGGTTTGTAATCCTGCATGTCTTAATGCCTTCTTCCACGAAGTCGCCCATTCTTACGACTTCTGCAAAACTTCGCCCAATTACACTAATCATCCTTTCATAATACGTCGCGTCTTTCAACGATTGCACGAACAAAGTGGTCATTTCGCTCTCTGCCATTGGAGGTTGGACCTTTGCTGCTTCTGACCGCCACCTCAGGGCGTATTCCCTGAAAGTTTCTGTGGATTTCTTTTCAAGTTTCATAAGATAAAATCTGTCGGGGCGATGTCGATGTTGAACCTGAATCTATCCATGAAATCTTGTGCCATGGCATTCCAACCGTCTCATTTTCGAGGGTCTTGGCATGTGTACCAGTCCAGCGCCTCGCCGGTTAGACTCCTGATGAATAGCTTCATGATGATTGCTTGATTTTTACCAACTCCAATCAATTTATCGCAATATGACCTTAGGTGAGCTCGAGGATTCCCCTTTCCATCGAACATGTTAAATTTGGGCACCTTGTACCCTACAGGTAATTCAACGTCAGGGTGCATACATAAGTTTTCATATTCTAAATCTTCCTCCCCTTTGTTCATTTGAATGCTTTTGAATGCCTCTTTCAAACTACGGATTTCTTTTGCCATATTTTCAGCAGCCCTAGTCTGCCGCCCCATTTCCTGGTATTGATCTGTCTCTTGAGAGGATGTATGCATAATAAATGGTTGACTTTCGATCGGATGTGCTAATCCCTCATATTGTTTGTGTGCCATCTGCTCGTATTGGGTGGCTTGGCAATTTGGGTTGAGTGGGGAGATATAAGTAGGTGGAGGTTGAGATGTGTATGTAGTGAACGGATCATCGCGAGGTCGGTTTGCAAATTGGCCGCAAGTGGACGCCAGTGAGCCGGTATGTTGCGCGCCTTTGCGGGGAGCTTTGGGGAAGTGGAGGCTCAAGGGTTTGTGACACGATTGCACTTGTTCTTTGCTCTGGGAGTGGTGCATTCAAGCTAATAGACAGGTTTGTGATATTTCGGAGCCTTTCTATTTCGGCTTGCATGACTTCCATTTGCTGCAATAGCTTGGCGAGGTGTTGATCATTGGTGTTTCTCCTTTCTAACGCCTCTGCATCCTCTACAGGAACGGGGACGAGTCCTAAGTTGTTTCGTTCTGGTGCCTCTGGATTAGTCATTTATTGGATGATTGTGCTACTACCAGTCAACGCGAATCAACCTTTTGGGGATAAGCTAGGCAAAAATAACCCTTTAACAATGAAGCAAACCAAGTTAGTATAATATGCAAAAAGTTGCAGGCAATATATACTAATAAGCAAATTGCAAATCAAGTGCGTGTTCGAACATGTTTGGGACCTCTTTATGCCAGAGGTAGGCCTAAACGTTAAATATGCGAGGTTATGATGGATTTGTCCAAGCCGCCCAACTGTAATGCTTGTGTTGGAAATGGCGACCAAATGACGGTGCACTTTTTCCAATTTCAACATGTTATGATTAGGCTTGGATTTGTCTATCATTGTCACGCTACACATAATATGCTGGTTGGTCGTTGGGTTGAGAAACCCGTCGACAAGTTTGGTGTCTTCCTAATTGTGGTGTCGATGCCAAGGACCGACCCACCTAAGGTAAATGCAAGCATGCCCTAAAATAAAGGGTGGTATAGCTCTATCTTAAGTTTCTAAGATTTGGCTTTTCTAGACGCAAGGTTCCCGAGCGGACAACTCGAGTGAGAAGGCTACGCGGCCACCGGTTAGACCGGACACTCCACGTATATTACCAACTCTCCTAAATTTGGGTTTTGAAGAAAGAATTTTGCTGATGCACCAAGCGCACCTCGCATGTAGTGTGTGATTGTGTGAATTTTCCAGAGTGGAAGAAATATGAGCGGAATGCCAGTTTAAGGAAAGCAGTAAAGCAGGTAGCAATTAAAATAAATAAAACAAAATACAGCACACAAAATTTAAATGCAAAAAGTAATGTCAAATAATAACCCTAGGTCTGTTGTGGTTAAGAACCTAAAATCCCCAGTGGAGTCGCCATTCTGTCGCGCCCGATTTCGACCGCGACTTTTCTTTAAAGCGAACCCTGCTTAAATAGAAGTGTTAGAAAATAAATAAAAGTGCTAAATAGTTAAAAGTGCTTAAAATGTTAAAAGGGTGCTAACATATTAAAGAAGGGGCTTAAAGCTAAAATGCTAAAGGTAGTGCTAGGGGGTTCGCGGAGTCGCCACCTAATTATTTGGGTGAATTAGGACACCTAAATGTTAACTAGTTTAAAGTAAACATTAACTCCATTTTAATGGTCTGCTAAACTTTTTAATGAGATTCTGGGTAAGGGTTCTTTATTATCCTAAAGGGAAGGGGTTAGGCACCCTAAAGGATCCGCTAACTTGCGGTTGTCCGTTCAGACCTAGGGTGTTATTTGTGCTAAGAATGCGTGTTTTAAAAAATATAAAGGATGCTTCAAACTGTTTTGTAAAAAGGAGGCATGTTGATAAAAGTTTGTAAGACTAATACTATACAAATAAAGTTTTAAAGTGTGCATTTATATTGTTTATAGACATATGCAATGTTGGTTTATGATCAAAGATATGCCTTTAAAATCAAATATATATGATGTGCAAAAGGTGATTATTTTATAATTTTATGATAAGAAGGATATTCAACATAAATTTTTATATTAGGCTAATAAAAGAGCTTATGAGGAAATCAATTTATTTTATCACGAATTTTATAAGAAGTAATACGTTAGTTACGAACTAAATTGTTTAGTAAATTTTAGACATGCATGACAAGCCCTTAAAATAAGTAAATTTAAAAGTGCCTTTTTGATTTCAAAACTGCCCGCCCAATTTATTTATTCCCGGACTAATTGTTCTATGTCTCCTATTAATTACAAAGTTTAGCTAATTTAATTTCAACAAACAAACAAAATATATATAAGACGTAAGAGATTAAAAGGGGAAAAAGGATGCTTTTAGGGGGGGTGACAATGTCGTCTCGTCCCCCTTTTTGTTTGGGAATTCTGAGGTGAATGCGGTGGACACAGATGCAGCAATCATGCGATGTGGCTCGTGAAGAGTCTCGCAATGAGACTTCTTCATTGCTCTGATTTTCATGTAAAACAAGAGAAGAAAAGGAGAAAAGGATTAGTATATATATCCAAGTCATGTTAATAATGCAAGTAAGCATGACACGTTTGTTAAACGAAAAATGGAAGAAACACACATTCTTACTCGATTGCCCAAACCAAATGGACAGGTTTCAACAATGATTTTCAGATTTTAGGAGAAATCGACCCAAGTATGATGAGCCTAGTAACAAGTATTCATATCCTACATGTATGCACATTGACAACAAACAAGACATGCATTGGGCCCAACCCATACTAGGCAATAGTGAAACATTTTCAGAAGTGGGGGATAAACAGAGATATTGGCTTTCAGGCCCATCATATCTTTGTGAGAGAAAAGGGGAAGACATTTGAATAGGTCAACAGACACATGGGCCCTGCCAGTCTTAAGAAATGGAAAGCAAACAGAAAGGGACAACCCGAAACAGTGGGCATGTCACGACCCGACCCCGGGGCCGCGACTAGTACCCTACCGGTACCTGTGTATAAGTCGAGAATAGCAATGAACATACATAATGATATGTATAAAAAGGTAACATCACCGCCACCGATAAGTGCCGCTTTCCATAAAACATACTTAAACAAAGTATTTATAATACAACTGGTTCTTGTAGCCCAAAACAAGTACGTGACCACAGACCTCTAGAGATAACAACTGTGGCGGGACAGGGCCCCGCCATACCCCTGAATATACCCAATGTCTATAACATCAGGGAAAAACCGTACCAACAAAATAAGCTTCCGGAAGGATGGAGCTTCTGACAACGGAACAATGATCCTAAGAACGAGGATCCACAATCTTCTTACCCTTACTGCAGATTGAACGCATGGCCCAGAAGGGGGTCGATCACAATATGTACCAAGTATGTAAAGTGGAAAATATCAGAATGATGATAACATAGTTTAAAAGTAAATCGTAGTCATGGAAGATAGTCAAAATATCTTTACCGTGCCTTACTAACAATGAGAGTGACAAGTATATCTATACATATATAATCTTTGCGTAAAATAGAGGCTCATGATCAAAACAGGTACCTCGCCTGTAGTATCAAAAAGAAACCATCCTACTCGGGACTATTTCACCCGCACGGGTCCCGTGGACCGCACGTGAGTCACTCAGATCGGTGTACTGCCAGGCGGGACTATTTCACCCGTAAGCCCATGGGACTGCGTGAGGTATTCCTCGCATCGTGGGTAGCAAATCCACAGGTGGTATAACGATCTTGGGGACTTTCCGCCGGATATACTTACCCAAAGCAGATGGTATAACGATCTTGGGTACCTCGGATATACTCTTACACCGAGCGGATGGTATAACGATCTTGGGGCTTGCCTCGGATATACTCTTATCTTGGTGCAGATGGTATAACGATCTTGGATCGCCTCGGATATACTCTACATCAAGCGGATGGTATGGCGATCTTGGGCCGCCCTCGACATACTCTTACATGAAGGAGGTGGTATGGCGATCTTGGGGCTTGCCCGCATATACTCTTACCCTATCACAAATCATCATAGCATAATAATAATAAGTTAAGAAAACTTATAACTTCTTTTTAGTCTTGTTCACATACTCTCTCATTTTAGTTTGCTTAAGGCACTTAACCATATCTTTAATAAAAGAACAGAATTTAACCCAAGTACTACATACTTCAACTCTTTCAAAAGTGACTCTTCTTTATACATAAAAGCCTTTGGGCAATTGATGCCTTTAAATCAATTTACCTCTTCTTATAATTATCTTACTTAGAGTAAATCCTTCTCATTAACCTTTTATGAAGCTAATAGACCAACTTCCCATAAAGTTGTTATATTAACTCTATACTTTAGTAAAATCATACTTTTCCCTTAACCAAGGGACTTATACGTTTTAAAACGAACAAGTCATTTTATACTCAAACAAGTAAGAACACCAAATCTTGACGCTCACCGTACTACATAGTTTCATCTATTCATGCTCAAGAGATAGGAAAGCTTCACATACCTCTTTGGTCAATCCACTTGCCAAGTCCAAACTACCGCAAGTAATATTTCAACCTATAATAGTCATGATACGTTTATTAACCTCTAATCTCAAAGTAGAACAATCCAAGTTCTAAGTCACTAAATTCTATGGAAAATTGGGCAGCATTTCCCTTGTTTCTACTCACTTTGCCACCTTTTCTCAAGGCCGAATTTATCATCCAAACACCACAATTAAGGCTCAACAATCCAACATTTTAAAGGGAATTACACATCCAAACTTGGGTGTGTAAAATTCTGCCCCACTAGTTACAACAATTCACTTATCACTTCTAAGGTAGTTTTTAGGCTACAACATGCTCATAATCACTTCTTAGCCATTTCTTTCATACCCAAACCACATTTCTAACATGCAAAGATTCTAGAAGCATTATCTACTACCACAAGTTCTTTCTTCTAAACATGCAACACTTAGAACTAATTCTAAAGGAAGAAATGTTACCTTAAAGCTTTAGCCAAAACTTTTTCCCACTATTGCTAGCTTCCTTGCCAAGAACACCACCACAACAATGCCAACAAGCTAGCTACAAGCTTCCTTTTCTTGCTCTTAACTTTCAGATTTTTCTTGGGTTTCTAGAGAGAAGGTGGAGCAGATTTTAGAGAGAGAGAGAGAGAGAGTGTGAAGATGAAAGATGGGAAGAATGACCAAGTCTTGGTCAATATATTGCATGTAGCAGAAAATCAGATGGGGGGGGGACACTTGTCACCCTCCCATGGCCTTTTTAAAAGAGAAATCAGACTTTTCTAAGTTTTTCCGCCCAAAATTTCCGCCTCGGCGCGCTTCCTGGCGCAAGGCGCGCAACTCTGCGGACGCCGGATCTTCGCGCCGCGCCGCTTCCAGCGCGCGGCTCAAACTTCAGCGACCTGCGTACTTTTAGGCGCGCGACCTGCGTCGCGCGCGCCTGTCGCCGCTTTAGTCCAAACACGTTCGTCGATCACAGACCGAACTTGTAACTCTCATAACTTCCTACTCCGACGCCCTATCGACGAGCGGTTGGTTGCGTTGGAATCTAGACTCAACGAGCTACGCCTAGGCTTTTGAAACTCTTAGGAACTCTCAATATACCGGGTCATAACCTGCCTCAAAGTTGATTAAAACCCGTCCGAACAATCCAACCTATCCTTAAAAATTTTAAGTCTTACGCACTGCACGCCCGCACGTAGGGTCAGAACTACGGTATAACATTCTCCCTTAGAAACATTCGTCCCGAATGTTCCTTCTAGGCTTACTCAAATCACAACATCGACATAGACCTCTTAACTATTCTTTCGCAAATAAGAAGCTCCACGAGCCACAACATTCTGAAGCGTAAATGCTAAAATCAAAACTACAAGCAGGAAAGTAGGTTACCTGGGGATATAGGGAATAAGTGAGGATACTTCTTCATCATGTCATCCTCTGCTTCCCACGTCATTTCCTCCCTGTTCTCGTTTCGCCACAAGACCTTGACGCAAGCCACGACTTTCTTCCGTAGTCGTCTAACCTGACGATCGAGTATCGCTATTGTACTCTCTCATACGATAACTCTTCTCACACGACATCATGAATCGGGTGCACTCTAGATGGATCTCCAACACATTTCCGCAACATAGATACATGAAAATCGATGCACCGCCTCCAAATCGGACGGAAGATCTAACTCATAGTCAACCTTGCCTACCCTACGGACAATCTGATACGGCCCAATGTACCTTGGGCTAAGCTTCCCTTTCTTTCCAAATCTCATCACGCCCTTCATGGGCGATACCTTTAGGAAAACCCAATCATCTATCTCGAATTCCAAGTGTCGTCGACGCCGATGATCTGCATACGACTTGCCGACTGAGCCGCCAACAACCGATCTGAATAAGCTTCACCTTATCCATCGCTGTTTGGACTAAGTCCGCCCGACTAATCGAACTTCTCCCACTCGAACCAGCTATCGGTGACTGCACTTCCTCCCGTATAAGGCGCCTCATGCGCGCCGTCGAATCTTTGGAATGGTAGCTATTATTATATGCAAACTCCACGAGAGGCAAGTGATCCTCCCAGTACCACCGAATTCAATAACACAAGCCCGCAGATATCCTCGTTGTTCGGATAGTGCGCTCGCCCGTCCGTCTGTCCGAGGATGAAACGCCGCATCGAGACTCACTGTGTCCCTAACCCTTCGGAAAGACCTCCGAAGTTAGCCGAGAACCGGGCTCTCTATCGATATAATCGACACCGACCGTGCGGTCTCACAACCTCTCTAATATATAATCGGCATAGTCCTCACCGAGAACGTCGTTCGACCGAAGAAAGTGGTGATTTCGTCAACTCGCCGACAATCACCCAAATGGAATCATGCTTCCTCCGAGTGGTAGGTAGCCGTAATAAAATCCATATTTATCACCTCCCACTTCCAAGCCGAATGTCGATGGCTCGAACAACTCCAAGCTCGGTGCTCAATCTTAACTCACGACAATTCCGCATCGTGCCACGAACTCCGCAACGTCCTCTTAGGCCATCCCACCAATACACGATCGAGGTCATGGTACATCTTAGTCGACCCGGATGAATAGAATAACGAGCACCGCGTGTGCCTCACGAGATCACGACGAAGTCCTCGCACATCGGAACACACAACCGCCTCGAATCTTAGCACCCATCAGCGCTACCTCGAATAGACTCTTCTCTTTCGGAGAGCTGCGTCTCAGATGCACCAAAATCGGATCCTCATCGCCGCCTCCTTACCTCCTCGATGATAGAAGACTCGCAACCTCTCGAACCCGAATTCCTCACTATCGACCAACCAAACGAACCCCAAGGCTCGCTAATCGATGTAACTCTCGGACCATATCCTCTTCTCTGGTGAACATCGCATGCACTACCCATCGATCTGCGACTAAGGGCATCCGCCACCACATCGCCTTCCCCGGGTGGTATAAAATATCAACATCGTAATCCTTAAGTAGTTCCAACCACCGCCTCGCCGCAAGTTCACTCCTCCGGTGAAGATATACCGAGACTCTTGGTGCGTGTAAATGTCCACGAACTCCATATAAATAATGTCTCAGATCTTTAAGGCATGAATCATCTTTGCCACTCCAAGTCATGTGGGATAGTTCTTCTCATGTTTCCTAAGCCGGGATGCATGCTATAACCTTGCCGTCCGCATCAAGACGCACTCCAAGCCCGACACCGACGCGTCACAATAAACCACATATCCATCTAAGCCCTCCGGAAGAGTAAGAATCGGGCGGTTGTCAACTTCTCCTTTAGCAATCGAAAACTTTCCTCACAAGTATCCGTCCACCGAACATAGCCGCTTCGAGTCGAACAGTCAAAATCTTTGAAATAGAAGCAAACTTCTCCACAAACCTCCGATAATAACTCGCCAGCCCAAAGCGCAGACTGGCTTGTAGTGGTCTAGGCCAAGTCTTGATCGCTTCAATCTTTCTTTGTATCAACCCGAATACCATCGGCCCCGATAACATGCCCTAAGAAAGCCACCGACGCCACTTAACTCGACTTCGAGAACTTGGCATACAATCGCCGGTCTCGGAGGACTCAATACCGCCTCAAATGATCAGATGCTCCGCTGCGTGCGCGAATACACCAAGATATCATCAATAAACACTATAACAAACATATCCAAGAATGGCCTGAACACCCTATTCATCAAATCCATGAATACTGCTGGGGCGTTGGTCAACCCGAAAGACATCACCCTGAACTCATAGTGCCCATACCGGGTCCTGAATGCAGTCTTTGGGATATCTACCTCTCTAACTCGTACCTGATGATAACCAGACCGTAGGTCTATCTTGGAAAAACACTTTGCACCCTGCAACTGGTCAAACAAATCGTCAATCACGGGAGGATATCTATTCTTGATAGTTACCTTGTTCAGCTGCCTGTAATCAATACACATACGCAGCGTCCCATCCTTCTTCTTTACAAATAACACTGGTGCTCCCCAAGGAGAAACACTTGGCCGAATAAAGCCTTTCTCCAATAAGTCCTTCAACTGGTCCTTCAATTCCTTCAACTCGGCAGGTGCCATCCTATATGGCGGAATAGATATCGGTCGAGTATCTGGCGCCAAATCAATGCAAAACTCAATCTCCCTTTCGGGAGGGATACGAGCTCATGCAGGAATACATCTGGAAACTCTCTAACGACCGGAACTGACTGAAGGTCTGGTACCTCAGCCTCAGTGTCGAATACCCGAACCATATGGTAGATATACCCTTTCCGCACCATCTTCCTAGCCTTGAGGTAAGAAATAAACTTACCCCTCGGCGATGCAGTATTCCCCTTCCACTCGATAACCGGCTCGCCGGGAAACTGGAACCGAACTAATCTCTCCCTACAGTCCACGTTGGCATAGCAAGATGCTAGCCAATCCATACCCATAATCACATCAAAGTCTGTCATATCCAACTCTATCAAGTCGGCTGAAGTCGACGGCTATCTATAGTCACGGACAAGCCTTATACACTCGGCCTACCATCGAATCACCATCTTGCGTAGCCACCTCAAAAGGTCTTATGGACTCGGGCTCTATCCCTAATCTACTGACAATATTAGTAGATATGTAGGACAAGGTAGAACACGGATCTATCAAAGCATATACATCACAAAGAAGAAACCAATAATGTACTGTGGCGACATCCGCGACGCCCCGGTCTGTCGCCGATCGACATAGCATAGATGCGGTTACGAGGACCGCTAGAATCGAACCCCTACCACGACCTGCTGCGCGCTCGCTGGCCCATAAGTACTCGCCTCCGGCGTCTAACCATCGAAGAAGATCCAAAGAATGCACTCGCCACCGTCTGACGTAATGCTCCGCCGCTGGGCGGACAATCTTCTTCGGATGGCCTGCGCCACAAGAGTAACATGATCTCGAACCCATACGGCACTCGCCGGATGAGACCTACCGCGTCGAACGCACCAGAGGTAGGTGGTCTCGATTAGTCTTTGGTCCGCCTCGCGAAAACTCAAGTCCCGAGTCTCGACTGTTCTGAATAACCTGGCCGATCGGACCTCCCGCCGAAAGCGTGAAGGAGCACTCGAGCCGGTGGAAGGTGGACTAGTTCTGCCGAGGCCGCCCGCCTCAGCGCTCGAGAACCCGATGTCACGCCTCTTGGGCCGCCCAAATCTGGCGATCCTGCTCTCTGCCCTCGATCCGCACAGATGCTGCATCACGGCAATATCCATCCACGGCTGAAGTGCCACTCCTAAGCAGCGAATCGTGTGACGGTCAGCCCCATCACGTATCTATGAACCCCGCTCGCCATATCTACAATGGTGTGTGCGTATCTCGGCGAGAGTCAAACTCGGTGTACTCACGATAGTCCTCCCGTCTGTCTCAAGGTCAAGAACCTATCTACCCGGGCTCTCCTCACCTCGGGAGGCGAAGTGGTCTAGAACGCCTCTGTGAACTCCTCTCAATCACCGGTGGAAGAGCATCATCACCTCGACAATACCCATGACTCAAACCGTTCAACGCAATATCGCAGAACCGGTAAGAAGCTAGTATAACGACTCGATCTACGATGCCCTAAGAACTGCATGGTCCGTAGAATCGGACAAACTCTCGCGGATCCTCATCAAATCTCGAACCATAGAACTTCGGGTGGGTGACAACCCAAGAAATCCGAATCAAGTAAGCATCGGCTCTGGGTTAGCGCGCTCTGTCGTTGCCGCCGCCACTATGCTGTCGAAGAATCTGTTCCCCATAATCTGCGTACTCGGGCCATTGTGGAGCCGAGGCTCGTCGCTGATCTCGTGGCGCCCACGCCTCGAACTCGCTGCTCGGGCGACGACGTGGAACTCGCCGCTCTAAACATCATCTCTGGTAGGGATCGGGCTGTGCCTCGTGATTCTCCGCGTCCCCACTAGCGACCTCACCGCTTTGCCTTGCCGCCGGGCGCGGTTGCCTTGCGTGGAGGCATAAGCGATACATAAAGGAGAACATCGGGAGATTCAACCTATAACTCACTCATTGCACGATCTTAGAGTGAAAGAATGGGAACCAATCCTAAATATCCTGCGACCTCACGATTATAGATGTGGTGCACGACACACCGATAATCAAGACTCTACTAGACGATGCGTGGACACTTTCCGAGGACTAATCGCTCGATACCACTTTTGTCACGACCGACCGGGCCGCGACTAGTACTCACCGGTACCGTCGGTATAAGTCGAGAATAGCGTGAACATACATAACGAATACGTATAAAAGGTAACATCACCGCCACCGATAAGTGCCGCTTCCATAAAACATACTTAAACAAAGTATTTATAATACAACCGGTTCTTGTAGCCCAAAACAAGTGCGTGACCACGCACTTCAGAGATAACAAGCGTGACAGGGCCCCGCCATACCCCTGAATATACCCAATGTCTATAACATCAGGGAAAAACCGTACCAACAAAATAAGCTTCCGGAAGGATGGAGCTTCTGACAACGGAACAATGATCCTAAGAACGAGGATCCACAATCTTCTTACCCTACCGCGCAGATTAACGCAGCCCCCGAGAAGGGGTCGACACAATATGTACCAAGTATGTAAAGCTGGAAAATACTGTAATGATGATAACATAGTTTAAAAGTAAACTGTAGTCATGGAAGATAGTCAAAATATCTTTTACCGTGCCTTACTAACAATGAGAGTGACAAGTATATCTATACATATATAATCTTTGCGTAAAATAGAGGCTCGTGATCAAAACAGGTACCTCGCCGTAGTATCAAAAAGAAACCATCCTACTCGCAGGACTATTTCACCCGCACGGGTCCCGTGGACCCGCACGAGGTACTCTCGCGATCGGCCGTATCACGGCACGGGACTATTTCACCCGCGTAAGCCCATAAGGACTCGCGTGAGGTATTCTCGCGTCACGGGTAGCAAATCCACGGGCATTGGTATAACGATCTTGGGGACTTTCCTCGGATATACTCTTACCCCAAATGATGGTATAACGATCTTGGGTCAGACTCGGATATACTCTACACTGAGCGGATGGTATAACGATCTTGGGGCTTGCCGCCGGATATACTCTTATATCGTGCGGATGGTATAACGATCTTGGATCTCGCCTCGGATATACTCTTACATGGCGGATGGTATGGCGATCTTGGTGGCCGCCTCGACATACTCTTACACCAAGGAGGTGGTATGGCGATCTTGGGGCTTGCCCGCCATACTCTACCCTATCACAAACTGTCATCATAGCATAATAATAATAAGTTAAGAAAACTTATAACTTCTTTTTAGTCTTGTTCACATACTCTCTCATTTTAGTTTGCTTAAGGCACTTAACCATATCTTTAATAAAAGAACACCGGGAATTTAACCCAAGTACTACATACTTCAACTCTTTCAAAAGTGACTCTTCTTTATACATAAAAGCCTTTGGGCAATTGATGCCTTTAAATCAATTTACCTCTTCTTATAATTATCTTACTTAGAGTAAATCCTTCTCATTAACCTTTTATGAAGCTAATAGACCAACTTCCCATAAAGTTGTTATATTAACTCTATACTTTAGTAAAATCATACTTTTCCCTTAACGAGGACTTATACGTTTAAAACGAACAAGTCATTTTATACTCAAACAAGTAAGAACACCAAATCTTGACGCTCACCGTACTACATAGTTTCATCTATTCATGCTCGAGAGATAGGAAAGCTTCACATACCTCTTTGGTCAATCCACTTGCCAAGTCCAAACTACCGCAAGTAATATTTCAACCTATAATAGTCATGATACGTTTATTAACCTCTAATCTCAAAGTAGAACAATCCAAGTTCTAAGTCACTAAATTCTATGGAAAATTGGGCAGCATTTCCCTTGTTTCTACTCACTTTGCCACCTTTTCTCAAGGCCGAATTTATCATCCAAACACCACAATTAAGGCTCAACAATCCAACATTTTAAAGGGGATTACACATCCAAACTTGGGTGTGTAAAATTCTGCCCCACTAGTTACAACAATTCACTTATCACTTCTAAGGTAGTTTTTAGGCTACAACATGCTCATAATCACTTCTTAGCCATTTCTTTCATACCCAAACCACATTTCTAACATGCAAAGATTCTAGAAGCATTATCTACTACCACAAGTTCTTTCTTCTAAACATGCAACACTTAGAACTAATTCTAAAGGAAGAAATGTTACCTTAAAGCTTTAGCCAAAACTTTTTCCCACTATTGCTAGCTTCCTTGCCAAGAACACCACCACAACAATGCCAACAAGCTAGCTACAAGCTTCCTTTTCTCTTAACTTTCGATTTTCTTGGGTTTCTAGAGAGAAGGTGGAGCAGATTTTAGAGAGGAGAGAGTGTGAAGATGAAAGATGGGAAGAATGACCAAGTCTTGGTCAATATATTGCATGTAGCGAAAATCAGATGGGGGACACTTGTCACCTCCCATGGCCTTTTAAAAGAGAAATCGACTTTTCTAAGTTTTTCCGCCCAAAATTTCCGCCTCGGCGCGCCACGCTTCCGGCGCATGGCTGCAACTCTGCGGACTCGGATCTTCGGCCGCTCGCTTCAGCGCGCGGCTCTGAAACTTCAGCGACCTGCAGATTTTTAGGCGCCGCGTCTCGGCCCGCGCCTGTCGCCGCTTTAGTCCAAACACGTTTACGTCGATTGCGCCTGAACTTGTAACTCTCATAACTTCCTACTCCGACGTCCTATCGACGAACGGTTGGTTGCGTTGGAATCTAGACTCAACGAGCTACGCCCTAGGCTTTTGAAACTCTTAGGAACTCTCAATATACCGGGTCATAACCTGCCTCAAAGTTGATTAAAACCCGTCCGGAACAATCCGTCAACCTATCCTTAAAAATTTTAAGTCTTACGTACCTTCGTACGCCCTCGTACGTAGGGTCAGAACTACGGGGTATAACAGGGCATATACAAACAATATACTGGACTTCTATACTTATATACATGGAATATAAGTAGCACACGACCCATATACCATAATATACTACATTGATCGATTAGTTAGATATATCTAAGCTTAGTCGATAGTTACAACACCCCGAATTCAACACACGTAACGTGACTGATTTGACGAGCATGGTGGACATAAGCAGGACCAGATTTCCAAACCAGAAATGGTCTTTCAGACACATGAGTTATTCATATTACTCCAAGCATTCATCATAGATTAAGTAAACAAACACATCGTACAGACTCAGGGGAACTCTGGATACTAACACGGCGAATTTGTTTGGACTGGGACAAGAGGACAAATATGTAAAATCAATTTCACGATCATAGAAGACAAACAGACACATGACTGAAAAACTTAAGAACAATTTGCTAGTCACATTGGTACCAAATTTTAATTCCTTATGCAGTTTGAACTTATCCTACACAGGTTTCTGAGCCTGCAATTAACCGAATCCATTTATACAATAATCATTCAATTATGAAAGGATTTGACAAAGTAGTAATCCGACTGTTACAAGTTATGGTTTCAGAGAGTGGATAACCATCAGATTTGTTACTTATCCCATTTCAACTATTATAACATGTATAATGATTACGATAAACAAGCGTGACTTATCGTTCTTCTCAACATACCGCACTAATACATAGCATAAATTCAGATTAAATTCAGACAAGTCACAAATTGAACCACACAGATAACATAAGGAAACGAAATTCAAAGGGGATTTGATTTTACCTTCTCCGGGCAGCGAACCGAGGCAGCATATCAAGTCGTCGATCCGCTCGGAGTTTGGGTTGCTATGCGATTTGAAAGGGAAGCAAAGCTTGGACGATTTTGCTTGTGAAATTGCTACTGTAAGCGATTCTATGTCGATTTTTCTTTCTAGTTTCGCCCTGGTTTTGAGACGGTTTTCTAGCTTGTTTTTTCACCTCTTTTTCTATATCCAGAAAGATGCTAGATTCTGGATCCTAGATGATCCCTATTGCATGTGTATCGGTTTGTATTTATAACCATCGTTTTGGGGTAAGTTATTGGTATTACTGATTTTCGAGTGATTGTTTACCAAAATAGGTGCTGATTTGGTTCGATTTGAAGGGGATTTTAGTGTGATTTTAGGTGTTATATGGTAAGATATCGTTGGAGAAGGTAAGGGGAAACCCCGGATTCTCTGGCGAGAATCTCGGGTTGGGGTGCTGGCGGTGACAGGGTGCGATGGCAAGGGGCGAGGTGAAAGCGTCGATCGCTCTTTAGGTTTAGGGTTTCGTTGAGAGGGAAGGGTAATCTTTTCTAGGGCTGCCGAGTGATGGGGGACGGATAAAGGCTGAGGAGATGTGGGCTTTGGCGATAGGAAGGGAAATAAAGAGTGGGCTGAGAGTGGGAAAGGATAAAGGGGCCAGGGCTTCTGGTAATGTGGAGTGGGCTGCTGGTGTGGGGAAAAGAAATGGGCTGGGAATTAATAAATGAGGGAGTTGGGCTGCTGGACGAGGGAGAGGTTTAAAGTGTTAGTTTTAGGAACTAGTTTGGGTAGAATTTAATTTAGGTAGAGTTTTAATGTTGTGTTTTAATTCTAGGTGTGTTGATTAATGATAAATTAAATTATTTAAATTGTGATTAAATTATTTAGGTGTTTTATTAGTCTAAGTTTGAATTTAAATTATTATAATAATAAATGCGGGTGTGCTACTTAATTAGTGTTTATTGTTTATAATGTGATGCCGTTATTAAAACTTATTAAAAAAAATTGAGTTATTTAAAAAGCTCCCTGCAGATTGGACTTCTTAATTCTTTTATGAATGTTATTATTAAAACGTGTGTGTATTTATTATTTATTATTAAGAATTATGACATGGCTTAAAATTAATAAATATGGGCGCGAGACTCTAAGTGCGTAAGACGCGGTGCCATTATTAAATTATTTATTTATGCTTGTATTAATGTATTATTGTTGCATTTTATTATTAGTGCTACTGTCTGGACGGGAGGGTCAAAATTGGGTGTCAACACCTTATAAACTGGTTTTTTCATATATTCACTAAGTAATAAAAATACTAGAGCTATATAAAATAACATTGATGAAATAGTAGGATTATAAATACCAAAAAATTCTTTAGTAGCTGAAAAAAATTTCTCTAAAAATGTAATAAGTTCTAAAATTGAATCTCAATCGGAATCTACAATCATATCAATAGGATTTCGAACATAGGCGTTTAAAATAAAGTTATAAGTCTTCTATTGTCCAGCGATGTTGGTGTTGTCCACCAGAACATCAATTTGAGGAATAGGAAAATCATCACCGCTACTTTGATAAGCAACAAGTAGTTGCTCGTATAAAGAATTCTACCTAGTGCATACTTCTTCGGAAATATTTCCGTAAGGTAGTTGACAATCATGACAAGTTTTTTTATAATTCTTTATTCGTTGTATTCTATTACTTTTAAAAATATAGTTTATACTAAATTGTATTTTTTCAAGAATGTATGCAAAAAGTGATAGACCGTGCTTTACAACTAAGTTATAAATATGACATGCACATTTTATATGAAAATGATCTAGAAAAGATGAAGTTAAAACATTTTTTAATAATCTAATAGCAGAAATATTAGAATAAGTGTTATCTAATGTAATAGTCACGATTTTATCAGTTATGTCATAATAATCGCAAACTGAAAAAATATTATCTGAAATAAAAATATCAGTGTGCCTACTATCTATATATCTATACGCTAATTTTTTTTTTTGCATAGACCATTTATAATCTACCCAATGAGATGTTACTGTTAAATAATCATGGTCGTTAGTACTACGGCCTATATAAGACGTAATAGATACTTTGTCAGTAAAATGATATAATGAATAACATAAACACTGTTGATATTCGTGTGTAAATTTAAAAACGTCTCTCCTAACATTTGATCTAAAACCGTTATAAGCAAGATTATACATATCTCTTATGTAATGAATAAAATCATGAGATGAAGGAAATGAAAAAGGCAAACCCTTCATTGCAATTAATTTTGATAATGCTTCCCTATCTCTTTGTTTATTGTATTTATGGCCTACAATTCCCCCGTCATAGGGTCAATTTGACTCTGTACATGGTTTGAGATAGTAAATGAACCTTGTCCCGACTGAGAGGGCATTGGCGCACCCGTTTTTTTAGCCAGGTATTCCTCCCACCTAGCTTTGTGAAATCTATTCAAATGCATATTTAAACCTTCCGTCCCGCTCTGACCTTTTCTCATTTTAAATTTATAAATATTTTTACAAATGTGACATCTAGCTACTTGATTTTCTACGTCCCTATAAAAAAAATCATACATTTGATGTTAATTTTCGTGGTGGGCCTCGTCTCATACTAGAGGGAATAAGAGGTGGTTCAGTTTGAAATGCATTAATGGGCGTAGGCGTGTCATCTAGATTAGTGAGTGTGTCATCTAGATTATCTTCTAAATTAAAATCTTGTTGAGTTCTAAAAAATAGCTCCTCGTCTAAATCAAATGGTACTTCAGGAAATAATTTATTATCAACAAAATTGTCCTGTCTAGGAGGAATATGATGACTAGAAGAAGTATCATTACCCTTATTACCCCTACTAGAAGAAGCAACATCCTTACCCTTACTCGTAATCATACGTTTAAATCCTTCCACTATAATTATGCAAATAAATAATTAAAGATAATGAAATTAAGTGCGCTAATTAAAGTAAAGAAACAACAATAATTTAATAAAGGAACAAATGTATCAAACGCCGATGTAACGTCAACGTGCAATCGAGATGTTGAAAATTGAAACTTTGCTCGATGGATGATCCTCGAGCTAGTTGCCAACGAATAAATAAAATTGAATATTTAGTAGACAATGTAGAGAGAGTGAGAGATAGATTGAGAGATTATTAGAGAGATTGTATGAAGATTTGTGAAAAAAATGAAGAGAAAATGAGCTATTTATAGTTGAAAAAATTGGATTAAAGTGTAAATATAATAACTTAGGGGTTAAAAATAAATATTAAGGAATAAGGGGATTGAGATGTGGGGGGTGAAATTTGGCCGTTGCACAACGGCCAAATTGTGAAATAGTCGTTGTGCAACGGGCAAGGGGCGGGGTCGGGGAAAATTCCAGACTCCGTACCGAAATCGATACCGAATTCCGATATTTGATCCCAGTACCGAGTCAGGCAGGATCGAGGTGGGGTCGGGTTGGGTAACCCCGCCCCGTTGGACAGCTCTATAAATAACATACTCGTTACAAAAAAGTGAAAAACTAGGAATATATTTTCATATTTTTCTTCATACCAAACACGCCCTTAGCGCTTCGGCTTTTCTGTGTGGGTGACAACCAAAATTGAGGGGCTCCAATACCATAATCATTCTATTATTCGCGACCGTGCCAACGCACTTCCCACCTAGTCTCCGATTGCCGGCCGGCGTAGTTGTCTCCTTTCTCCGATCAATTCAAGGTTCGTATCGATCTACCGAATTAATCCCTATTCGAATAACTTTTTATGTTATCGAATAATCATGTTCCTGTGGATTCAAAGGATCAAAGTTTGGTGAATTATTATTTCAATGGAGAACCTAATTTAGAGAAAAAAATATAGTTAATTGGGTTGAAATTACGGTTGTTTCTTTGATCTGAAGGTATTTGTGAAGGGGCAGAATGAGTCAGGTGTTCGAAGGATATGAAAGACAGTACTGCGAGATTTCAGCTAATTTAACGAAGAAATGCAGCTCAGCTAGTATCCTCGACGGAGGTGAGAAAAACATCCATTTTCCTCCCTTTCTATGAGATCTGCTCTTTTACTTACCCTATAGATTCTTGTTTTCTTCTGAATAATTTTGTGTGTGATCATTGAAATTAAATCATCTATACAAGTGTGGGCAAGCATCCAAGGGTGTGGCCTAGTGGGTTGAGAACCATTAGGTCTCACGTTCTAATCACAGCAGACACAAAAACACTAGATGTTTTTCTCCCATTTGTTCTATCCTTGGTGGATAGAGTTTTCTGATACCGGTTGTTGGTGGGGTAGCAGGTATTGCGTGGAATTAGTCTAGATGCGCTCAAGCTGGCCCGCATACCACGGTTATAAAAAAAAAGTAGCATTGCTCCTCATGTTGGATTACACATGGTCTTGTAAAACCAAGTTGTTGTCAAAGATGGAAATAAAATGTCAATTTGTGGAGGGTATAGCTTAACTAAAGTTGGTTAGATTGTTTTGGTTACTGGGATAATTTATTATCTTTCTCATAGCTTAATGCTTTCCTGCTGGAAATTCTGTATATTTTAACTTTGGCAAATGGATGAGATTTTCAAACAACTGAGCAATTGGGAGGATCATGAAAAGGATCTTTAATTGTGGAACTTCCTTTAATTTGCCAAAAGGTGTAATGTCTCTCTGTTAGTATTGCTATTTGGAATTTGTGAAAAATGCTTCAACTATGTTAGCAGGTGAGAGTAAGATAGCCAAAATTGAGGAGCGTAGAGATAGCAGTGGGAGGAGATATTACATGTGTGAGCTCAAGCTAACTAATTTGTGTTTCGATACACATTAGGTAATTGTAGTGTCTGAAAGCTAAGTTGCTCGGACTCTTCACTTTCGATGTCGCACCGTGTCGACACACATTGGTGATTGGTGTGGGTGTGGAATCCGTACCCCTGGTCAAACGATATTCAAAATGGACTTAAAAATTCAAGACAGATAAAAACAAAAGCTAAGGTGAAATTGAAGAAAATGGAATACCTTGTATATAGAATTTTTTATGTTAGTCCTTTTTCTTTTATCTCCTTATAGAGTTCCTCTTGATCAATATTTTCTCCTCAGAATACCTTCCAAGTTTTCCATATAATATCTCATAACTGAGACATATATTTATAACTCTATATTTGGATATTTGAATTATTTTTAGCCGAATCCCCGCATCCATATCCGTAATCTGGAATCTTAAAATTTAGATCATGAAGAATCCGACCTATAGATCCGCACCCGGATCGGACGCCCGCACCCGGGTCCGAGCAACTTAGTCTGAAAGTGATTTTGGCATTATTCTATGTGTTGCAGATGATATCACTACTGATTGTGATCATCTTTGTCTGGCATCATACATGTCACTATTTCAGTACTGTTTTTAATGGAAGTAACTCGTAACAAGAAAGTTACAGAAATACAAATCCCATAACTGAGGTGGATTATGCAGGAGATAACATTCCCTTGATCTTATAAAAAAAAGATATAACATTCTCTTGGCGTCAACTTCCTGAATTCTACCCCAAAAATGCTGTTAAGTTCCAGTTCGACCTGTTTCAAACCTCTTTTACTGCTTGTTTTTGTGTTCTTGTGCATCTTTTACATTTAGGTTGGTTGTTGCATTTTAGTTGCTTCTGTTATTTCTCAACCACAGGGCTCATTAACCTGAGATTACCCCATTTCTGTCTGTTTCAGACCTCTGTTACAGCTTTTCTGTATGGTTGTGCACTTTGACCATTAGCTCAATTGTTGCTATTTTTAACTGCTTTTGTGTCTTTCTTCAACTTGCAGAACAAAAGAAACAGAAAGTGTCTGAAGTAAAAGCTGGCCTAGATGATGCAGAAGCATTGGTAATTCAATTCATAAAGCTTTGGCCGCCACCTTTTTTTTTGCATTTTCTTCTGAAGTATTTTGGTTTAGAATGCTCTTTTGTCCTCATTTCCAGATTCGTAAAATGGACCTAGAAGCTAGGAGTTTACCTCCAAATGTTAAAGCCACACTTCTTGCCAAGTTAAGAGAATATAAGAGTGATCTGAACAACTTAAAAACTGAAGTGAAAAGAATCACATCAGCAAATGCAAACCAAACTGCAAGGGATGAGTTATTGGAATCTGGAATGGCAGATGCTAACATGGTAATCCCCTTTCCCTATGGTACTTTCACGCTAGTCAGTTCACGTTGGAACAATAAGCTGATCTTAATCCTTTATAGCATTGCATAAGTAGATTCTCATTCTTCTCTTATTCCTTTCTTGTTAAATGTAGGCTGCTAGTTTCCAATTGCTACTTTAATTCTAATGGCATGCTAATAATTGCACTGCACAGACTGAATATTATAGTTTCCAGACATCTGAATGGTGTTGCTTTACCAGGGAAGTTTAAGCAGTGGTGTTGTTTCTGTCAAGCGGTAGAATAGCAAATAATGTAAGCGTCTAAGCAGGTTCCATTTTATAATAGAGGTATTGGATTGGGGACTGGGTTTAAGACGTTAATTTGATTTGTATTATATTGGTGGTATTGGAAAAAACATTAAACTAATAGTTGATAATTAAATATGATGGAGCAAACTTTATATCGAATTAAAATCTAAATAGTTATAATCTTGAGAGTTATGAAAATGGTTTAGAATATGATTACTAGTGGAATGGTGTCAATTACTTTTGGAATGTTGCATGAAGGAAAGAATATTCATATAAATTGGAAGGAAGAAACACTCTATCTCATAAAGCAAAACGTTATAGAAGGTTCCTATTGCAAGCTTGTTGCTTGAGTCTTCTTTTCGAGCAATCATTTCCTTTGTCAATTACTTTTGGAATATTGCATGAAGGAAAGAATATTCATATAAATTGGAAGGGAGAAGCACTCTTATCACATAAAACATAACGTTATAGAAGTTTCTTTATTACAAGCTCGTTGCTTGAGTCTGCTTTTCAAGCAATCATTTCCTTTGTCAATGTACTGACAGGATATCTTATGCTGGACAAGTTGATATGTGAGAGTGAAAAAATTTCAAATTTTTATTGATGCTTTATTGGAAATTATGCTTTTGCTTGATCAAAATTTTGATTCAATGCCATACAGGTGTCTGCGGATCAGAGGCAAAGGTTGATGATGTCAACAGAGAGATTGAATCAGTCGAGTGATAGGATCAGACAAAGTCGAAAGACAATGCTAGAAACCGAGGATCTAGGAGTCTCAATTCTTCAAGATTTGCATCAACAACGTCAGTCTCTCCTGCATGCACATGACAATGTACACCATCTATTCATTTTTTTCTAGCATATCCTATCAGTCTGAACAGAATAAGAAACTAAGAGGAGGAATAACAGAGGGAAAACCTCCAATTCTGATATGCCATTATTGTTGCTATTAATGCATGTTATTATTGTTGTCTTAGCATCTTTTCTTGAGCCGGGGGTCTATCGGAAACAGCCTCCCTACCTTGTGAAGGTAGGGGTAAGGTGTGCGTACACTCTACCCTCCCCAGACCTCACATGGTAGGATTATACTGGGTATGTTGTTGTTGGTTTGACCGATCTAATTAAAATTTGCTTTGAGAAAAAGGTATATGTGAAATAAGCTTGAGCTTAACATGTGTAATTATGAAAATGCATGATCAGTAAGTTTCTTCCTTCACAGCTTCATGGAGTGGATGATAATATGAGCAGGAGCAAGAAGATACTGACTACAATGGCAAGAAGGATGAGCAGGAATAAATGGATCATCGGCTCTATCATTGCTGTCTTGGTCCTGGCTATCCTATTAGTTCTTTATTTCAAGCTTGCCCATTAGCTCAATGGATGGCTTTCCTCTGCTTCTTATTTGTTACAGAAAAACATGCATCTTTGGACTCACTGTTTCTGAATTCACATGATAGTTGTTACCTCAGTTTTGAGGTCTGTGTGGTGTGGTTTGCAAACCTTCGTGTGCATCATATCCTGGCAATTTTCATAATATTAAATTGCCGTGTTTGTCTATTACTGTGTTTGAATTTGGTGATCCTTGTCTGGAATGAGCAAAATGTATTTAATGTTGTGCACCAATTTCTCTTTCCCTTTCACCTCCCTCGCTTTTTGCTTTAGCCCATTCGTATACCCCGTTTTTCTTTTCCATAGTTCAACTTCTTTTGACTTACTATAAGTTCTCTTTCCAAATGATTGGATCAGATACGCCAAGGTCATCTAGAAACTTTTTCATCTGTAAGAGTTGATGTAAGACGACTTATTGTCAAGAGTTTAGTCCCCTTTTTGGTGTATTATTACATTAAAAAGAAAGAGCACTTCAGATCCAAGTCTAAAAGTTGATTGCCCTTGTATGTACTTCCTCATATTTTCTTTCCCTTGAAAACCTATAGTATTTACGAAATGAGATTTAGCATCTCTGACGAGGACACTCTGATAATGCTTAGAAAGACTGCACTAACAACAACAACATACCCAGTGAAATTAGACTGCACTAAACTAAGTAAAATTAGTTCTTTATGTACGTGTGTACATAAGGCTTGTTTTTTGGCAAAATGACATAGGAGTATTATGAAATCTCTTTTTTGTACTTAGGGAAGGATGTTCCGCAATGTGGTTCTGAGTTGATGCAACTTTGTGTTGGCTAGATGTTCCGAAAAAGTGTTGCAATGTAATGCAAGATTCAATGAAAAGACCTTAAATGCTATTTTTGCATGGGTTGATCTCTACATGTTCAAGCTCATACAAAATTTCTCTACAGGCAAGGATGCTTGGGATACTTTGCAAGCCCATTGTGAAGGTAGCTCAAGTGTTCGACGAACGAAGCTCCGTATGCTCATGAGTAAATATGAACGTTTAAGGATGGAATAGACAGAGGATATAAAACTTAATTTGAAAAGTTGATAGACATTTCTAATGAATGTCAAGTTCTTGGATCTCCACTGACCAATAATCTAACTTGTAGAAAAGGCACTTCGTTTGAAAAGTTCAATATAAAGATATGTGCGATTGAAGAAGCTCACAATCTTGCTACAATGGACCTTCATATTTTAATGAGTATTCTCAAAACTTATAAGATGAATATGGAGAATCAAAGGACAATGTATAAAAGCAAAGATATAGCTACATTCAGCATATGAGATCCATGCTCTTCTGGTAAACCTGCTTATGTCGGATGAAAACCCACAAACAGCTCCCAAAACTTACATTATCGTTTAGGCAACAAGCTCTAACTACTACTCTTTAAACAAGTGAAAACATGCATAACTTTCTGGTATCACCTAATGCTTACTGACATGCACCGTTATGGGATAGAAGCAGCAAACAATGATTATAATAAGCTTTGCATACAATCCATCTGTTACATACAGCCTCCCATCTTTTTTTATATTGTAAAATTCAAAACAGTTCCCTGACAGAATGTCACTGCGATCTCATTACCTTGCTTGACTGTGAAATCACAGGCTCTGGCTTCCTCACTCCAAGATAGATTCAAGAATTCTAAATTTCAGTGATATTAGACGGGAAAAACCAGAGCCACTATCAACACAATTAAGTTCTCCTGTCCCGACTGCTTCTATAGAATCTTGATTTTAGCTTTATATATTTTCACAGTGTTAACACATAGTTACATAATGCTGAAAAGCAGTGGGAGCAGGAGGATTTCTTAATTTCTCATTGCACAACTGATCATGCATGTAGATCAAGTCTCTGATGGCAAGTTGAAAAGCAGGCCTGTTTCATTTGTGGGCATGTTGACCAAAACTGAAGCATCTTCCTGCATTCATCCTCAAGGTATAATAGCTCTTTGGCACGGGTATTCTAAGAACACAAGCCATTCATTGACAGGGAAAACTACCAAAAGATTGCAATCATCATAGACACATCGATGGATCATCCTCAGGTGAATCAAAATTTCCTGTTTGTTCTTCCTCATCCTCTTCCTCCTCTTCTTCTTCATCATCGTCATAATCTGCGGAAGCAGGATGCCCATTAAGATCCACATTCACACCATTGATCTTCCTCACAAACTGTCCTCTCACACGAGGTCTCCGTTCTGCCAGCTTTTTTCGGTTAACATACCTGATTTTCTTGTCAAAACATCTTTCCTTTCTCTTCTGTCTAAACTTCATCAGTGCAGCCTTTCTACGATCAACTTTGCTCCCCTTACCTTCAGCTGAAGGCAAATATCCAATGGTAGGCCATTGATGTGGTGTTGGCATTTGGCCAGGTTGTAAGCATAGGCCCATAGGGTAGTAAGGAAATGATGCCATCCCATGGATATGAGGGGGACCTGGTGGCATATGATTGTATTGAGGTAACACAGCTGAATTAGCGTGGTTGTGGAAGTCTTGCAGGTTCTTCTGATAAATTTGTGCTGATGGTGGCATCATGACTTGATTCATTGCTCCAGACATAAAATAGGAATAAGCAGTTTGAGCATGAAAATTCACAGCATCGCGCTGAGCTTCATTGCGCGGATGCATGTACACCTGCGAGAACTCCTCCATCTTTGAGTTCCTCTGTTGCGTTAATTCTAGTGATAAAGGGGGAGTACAGGACCTTTCCATGGAATACGAGTCTGGAAAACTGTTACTACTTGGATAGTCATCAGCTTGTGAATGATTTTCAACTGCATCTCCGTTAACTTGCATATTTGTTTCAATCTCTAAATGCCCTGCGGCTGCATTAGTCTTCTCTTCCATCCTCGACTGGTGAGCCACATTTTCATGGGTAGAGTTCGTTCCTTGGTCATTGCTTTTAGGCATGCCTGATTTGACGTAGGTAAAGAAGGCTGAGGACTCACCTATCTTCAGTTCACTCTTCTTAGGAAATGAAGAAATTTGTCCTGTTCAATAAGCATTATATTTTACTTAAACCCATCTGAAGAAATAGGAGAGGTTAATCTCAGATTGTTAGAATTCTCAGAAGCATACAACGCAAAGCATATTACCTGTAGTAATCAATCTCCAGATCTATTACATATAACTATAAATCTAGAATACAGAGATTACCATTGAAGTTGCTTATTAACTCATTTATAAGGGCCATTTGAACATAAAAAATTTAGCTAGCGTTCGGACATAGATTTGGTTGAAACTCGAAAAAAAAAGGTTTCTGAACCTGCGTTGAAAAATAGTTTTTGGAAGTTGAAGTTGTGATTGAACATGCATTTTACTTGAAAAAAACTGAAGTTATGTGAGTGGAAGAAAAAAAAAATCCAAAAACTGGCCCAAAGTTTTTGGAACTTGAGGTGAGGCCTGCTTCTGTTACTTGTATACACTAACTTAGACATGCCTCGCATTTCCAGTAAATAGTTTATGCTCCAAAATTTGAGTGCTCAAAGACTAAATATGTTGCTCAGACTTTTAAAAAATGTTGATGCACCCGTGTCGGATCCTCCAAAAATTGCATCACTTTTGGAGGATCCGACATGCACCGTCAATATTTTTGAAGAATCCGAGCAGCATATGTAATAATTTCAGGCTAATGTAACAGAACTATACAGAAATACCTAGAATATAACTTTCAAGCATAGAGGAAAATTGCGAAAACAGAACGATTTCAGGCTAAAGCAGAAATATACTCGAAGGTCTAGACTTTTTAGTAAGTCTCAAGCATGGAGGAAAGTGAAAATGAAACCTGAGTAACAAGCTACAGTACTCTCTCTCTCAGGTTGGGGGAAGAATTTCTTTTGGCGCAGGGGGTCTGAGTGCTGGATATGGGTTTGAAATATGTAGTAGGTAGCCTACTCTATCAACCCAATGTTGCTTCCTTTATCAAATAGTATTAAACAGACTTGACAGTAGAAAAAAAATTAAACTAATGAAAGGTAGTGTTCACTTTCTATATAGATCAGTTAATTATTATTTTCCTCAGGTTGAAAATGATGGAAAGTAAGTCTCATTTAAACAATCCAGAAGAACGAGTGACTTAAAGCCATACGAACCACTGACCTGTCTGTCGATCATTAGTTCCTTGCAGATTATACTGACACTCAAATGGAACCACAACCTCAGTCTCTACAGCAGCAGCAGTGGCAGCAGCATTAGTCTGAAAATATCGTAGCCGAAAGAAAGGAAATGCAAAAACCATCAGTTTATTCCTCTCAAATAGGGAAGGAAACTATTGCTTTAAGTACGGAAACAGTAACAGGTTTATGGAACTGGCACGGACAAATTATATCACAAATAGAACAATCACAAAACCGCACTCCTAAAATTATGCAATATCAATATCATTATTTTAAACTTTGTATCAGATAATAATTTGTTGAAGTTATTGTCTGATAAGAGTAATGCTCAAGTATTTAAAAAAAATCTGAAGGTTGGGTGTAACCGTGTAAGGATGCAAAAAGCCCCTTTACTCACTCTAAATTACTAATGCTTTCTCTCAGCCTGTTGTTCGTCACTTGGAATTGATGCAAAACCAATGTGCATTACGGTTGATATAGTGTGCTTAGATGTTTAAGATTTTCTAGCAGTCTTTTGATGTTAATAAAGTGAAATTGCTTTAGCAATATTACTATCGTTTACAATGGTCTAAAATTCTTCATGGATAAGTTCAACATTTTTTTGATAAGCCCAACGATTCAGCAGTTACAGCTGGGAAACAAAAAACGAATATTCTAGTAAAGGGGCATGCCTATATCTGTTAGTGACGACATATAAATAATAGCTTAAATCAGATCATTTAATCATTAAGGAAGGAAGAAAAGGGATTTTAACCCTATCTAAAACTTTAAGAAACAGCCATTAACAGATGGAGGTAGACCACGGAAAATGGCCAAGTGACTGCTGAATGAGTTTGTTAGCTGCAGCTAAAAAACATAATTTGCACGTCATTTTCAAAACAAAGGAGCTACTGGTGCTTCAAAAATATCGACGGGTGCGTGTCAGATACTCCAAAAGTAGTGCATTTTCGGAGTATCCGACACGGCTGCGGCAACAAAAGTGAAGAGTCCGTGCAACTTAGTAACACCCACAACATCAACTCAATTAGTCAAAGGTCAGATGACAAACTTAACTTCCAGTTTCGTTGGAGGAGGAAACAGTGTGTGTCATCACCAGCAGAGTGAAGGCGTTAAGTTTTGTAATTTAACACCCCCTTCCCCCTCCCCATACACACAAAACCAAGAAGTCACCAGTAAAATTCCCGATACCACTTGGTTATGTCAACTTTCAATTCTGAAGCCTCCACACTTTCAAGGTTTATTTATCTCATTACAGACTTAAAGAACAAGTCATGGATGCACACATAACAGTCACATTGAATACGGACAAAATATAAAGGTGCAATGATGAATTTTAATTGTAATGTTATGAGAATTTGGGCTTCCATGCAAAATTACCTCGTCTTCTAGCTGAATAGAAGGACATGCTTCCAGATTGACATTCCGGGACTTGTCATCAGTATCATCAGAGAAAAGAGTAGTGCTAGTTGTATTAGGATCACTGGGATCTGATACAACCAAATCAAAGTCATAACTTAAGATGTTCTTTTCTGCTAGTCCAAGCTGTACATGAAACAAAAGAAAACGAAGGAATATTACATGGATGTACAGTTTCAAAAATTATTACATGGATGTTGTCATAGAGCATGTAAGAATCCAACAATAAAGGGGTAGAGAAGTTCCGAGCATGCACCTAAGGAAAATGATGCCAAAAAGAGAAAGGGTTCAGACATTATTTGCTTCTTTATTAGGATCATGCGCCTAGACCCTTCATTAAACTTTACACTAAATCTACTGAAATCTTTCTAAAAATAAATCTTTCAAGCAAAACAAATGCAATCGCTAGGAGGAATCGTTAAGCGGACAAATAAAGTACATGCCATTTGCCTTCTTCTCCACATGTGAGTCCACAAGTTCAACAGCTCATTAGTGCGGAGAGGCTTTACAAGGTAGTCAGCTGCTCCGAATTTGAGGCACTTGACGACAATAGAGACTTCATCTTGAGACGACATCACTAGGAACAGAAATAACAAAGAAATATTTTACTGCTCTTTCAGTACAGTTGAAATCAAGTTACAATTATACGAAGTTATTATGCTTACTGATCACAGGAATGCGCTGCAGTTCTTTATCCCTCATAATGTATTTCAACATCTTGTATCCTTTGGCCATAGGAAGGTCAACTTCAGAAAGGATGATATCTATATCAGGTCCTTCAGCATTCAGTGCATCAATCACCTGTCTGGGTGACCTCACTGAAGTCACTGCAACGCAACAATTACCACCATCAACACAAGAAAATCCAATGCTGCCTTATATAGTATCATGTGTATTATAAGACAAGTAGCCAACTGCAGACTGACCTAGGATCAAAACAAGGGCAACTTACTAACAAAAGCTTCTTACCCCAGTCACCGCTAGCCCCCAGGTGCCCTGTGTCCTTTAGTTTTTTCTTTTCATTCTTTCAACTATATTAATACCAACTAAGCTACCATATGCAAACTATTTTCTTTTTAAAGGTCCAGTTCTACTCTCCTTTTCCTTTCGTTTTCCGGCTTGGGGAGAGGGAAGAACCGGGGATAGTTGAACCTTTTGGCAAGGTTGCAAAACTAATCCTGCTACTCCCCACCCCTCTCCAAGACCTTCAATAATTAGTTGAGGGGAAGTAAGCCTCTATCACTATCATTACAAGACATCAGCAATTAATTTAAAGTGTGAGCTGCGAGATGAACATAATGAATGCTGATCTTCAAAACAATCAAGGGTAAGTAACATGATAAATTAGGAAAAACGGGAGTTAAGTTAAAATTAACAAAAACATTCCACTCATAACTAGAGGACTTGTAAGACCTTAGTTCACAATAATTCTATTACCTGCTTTAGGAAAAAAACATAAATCATCCGGAATCAAATTGCACACAACACATACAAAAAACACTATCAATAATGAACTAAAACAAAAACCATAAACTAGGAGCTATAAGAACTGCAGTAAAACACAAGAGCTGAATATTACCTTGATAAGAACATTTGCACAAGAGCGTAAAAACTTCATGCGAGCTCTTGGCATCTTTATCACACAGTAAAATCCTCACTTTACTCCTATCAATGAATCCATCCCCACTCTTATTCTTCTCCATAATCCCCCGGAAAATACTTAAAATCAACAACCTTCACAAATTCCAGCTCAAAATCCCCACTCCCCCAATATTATTACTACAAAATCTCCATTAAAATCACTAAATTAGAAATTAGAAAAAATGAACTTAGGGTTTCTAATTCACCCGGTTTCATTTAGTGGATCACCTAGTCAATCTTATCCAACGCAAGGACATACATGACTTTTCCACCTAATATAAACAACACTGCTTCTTCTCTTATACTGTGCTAAACAAAACAAACAGCAAAGTTCACGCGCACGTTAGTACATCGGACGGAATCAACGACCGGAATTTTTTTCTAACATCATCGTTTTCCGACCGATCCGGCGCACGTTAGCAAGAACTACTCCGATAAATCTGTACACAATTTCTAATCGGTTCTACCTACCTAGACTGTAAGACTTCAGTTAGAAAAAAAATGAGTCTCCTCTCTGGCTCGTAAGGTTCTGAATGGTCGTCAAAAAGTTGCAGCTTTTTCAGGGCCGACGAGAAATAAATATTTTAATACTCCCTCTGTCGTTGGTCAGTTCAAAAAAATGTTAACTTTTTAATTTAATTTTATTCGTAATCACATAAATATATGTTTTTTTTTTTACGAAGGACCCGCAGCCGCTACTATTTTGAGTATTAACTACGTGAAGTCAAAAACCTCGTATAAAATGGGACTGAGGGAGTCGAACATGATGGTGAAAGCTAAAGTGCGCCGCGTTGGAAGTGAACAGTAAGGGAAATGAACGGAAGCGATTGGATGAAGTGGGCGTAGCTGGCACGCAGCGTAAGATAGTGGAATGTAATACGTGGAAGGTGTAAAGAAAAAGTGAAAAGAGACTAAGAGAGTGGTAGGATATTTCGTGAGGGGAAGATATTTTTTAAGAGATAGAGGAGATGCCACGTCATATAGAGATCTGTAAAAGGACTGTTTGGATTGTGAATATGTGAAGGAGAAAGCAAAGGATCACAAGGAGGATTCGTGCTTTTAGGCCCGCAATATGTATAAGGTTTCTTATTGGTTATTGGATTGGATTACGGGGCAAATAAGTTTGGAAGGCCCAAGTTTCCACACAGCTATATTACCAACTTGCCTTTAATCTTCAAGTACGTTTATTCTTTTTATTGGGGGCAAAAGGTCCCTCACACACATTTAGGGCCGCACAAAATTCGATCCGAATCGAAAAATAGATCGGACCGAATCAGTTCGGTCTTCTATCTTAATTTTCTGAATACTCGATCCGATTTTATCCTATTGCCTGCGCAAAATTCGGTACGGATCGAAAAAAAGGACCAGATCGACCCTGTTTATACCGGACCGATAAATTCGGTTCGGTCTTCGATCCTAATTTTCTGAATATTCGGTCATCGGCCCGGTCCGGTTTTACCCTATTGCCTGCACAAAATTCGGTCCGGACCGACTGCTCGCACTTCTGCTTACCCTCACAGTTTCTACTCACACTTTCCCACCCTCTGCCCGACAGAGATTGGCGGATGAGATAAATCATGGTATTTCGGCCACTGTGGTGAGACAGCGATGTTTGGTGTCCAGAAAGAGTCATCCCCACAAAGGAGGAATGAAACTCTCACACTGCGGCTGTCAAAGCTCGAACCTGCTTACTTTGGGTAATCTATTACTCTGAAATTAATTAAGCTCCGCCCATACGAGCACGTTTATTCTTTTTCTGATCTCATCCTTTGTTGTTTCCTTCCTTCTTAGTATACAAAATTTACATAAGAAAGAAATAATAGTAATTGTATTATTTTTATTGTTGAATAGTAATGACCAAATACGAAGAAAGAAAAAGGCAAGGAGATTATTTCATTCTTGATATTGTAATCCAAATTATTAGACTTCTCGAGAAGACCGAATTACATTTTATTCAACCTCTAATAGGGATTCTCACGGTAAAAATTGAAGTTTAACTATGAAGGGGTAAATTGGAAGCTTAAACAATTCAATTATATGGGGGGACTATGCAAAGGATTCTTGTCTTCCTATCTTTATATACAGATGCATATTCTTCTTATCTTTATTGTGTGAATATTGAACTAGAACCACTTAATGTATCACATGACCAGTTGCGGTGAAATTGATAAAATTTCTCAACTTTTAATTAGAAATTTCTAATTCAAAGTCCTGTAAATAAAAAAATGTAAAATGTAGTGTTTCCCTCTGTTAAGCGGTGTGAGTTTTAATTAATCAAAGACTCGTATCCAATACGAAGTGAAAAATGTTAGTAATTTGTATTGCAAAAAAAACCAGTAAATAATAGTAACTGAAAATGAACGGAATCAGTGATGGAAAAAAAAATCCAGAATATAATCGAACTCACTTAGTTCAAAGTGTGTCCTTAAGAAAATTATTCCCCTCACAGTACTCGAGGTTGATGGAATATCCCCTCACAGGATAGAACGATTATCTTACCAGAATAGTAGTACTTCAAATTCAGATAGCGGCGAACCACTCAACGGCAGTGTATCACACATAATTTATTCGTGCAGAAGAAGGAGTTTTTCTTTCCGCAATTCCATTTGATTGTGGTGTGTAAGGGGCAGTAGTTTGATGAATAATTTCATATTCTAAGCATATATCTGCAAAAGGAGATTCGTACTCTCCACCTCTATCACTTCTAATCATTTTTATCTTTTTATTCAATTGATTTTCCACTTCGTTCTTGTATTACTTAAATGCATCAATTGATTCATCCTTATTATTAAGCAAATACACATATCAATATCGAGTGCAATCGTCAATAAAAGTTATAAAATATTTTTTCCCACCGCGAGATGATATTGACTTCATATCACATATATATGTGCGGATTAAGTCTAAATGATTTGAATTCCTATCAATAGACTTATATGAATGTTTAACAAACTTAAATTCAACACATATTTCACATTTTGATTTATTACACTCGAATCTAGGTAATACTTCTAAATTAATCAATTTATGCAAGGTTTTGTAATTGACATGTCCTAAACGAACATGTCATAAATCATTTGACTCTAATAAGTAAGATGAAGTTGAATTCTTATTAAACGTGATTTTTTACATGTAATGTGAATGTGATTCTTTACATGTAATGTGAACGAGACTCTTCACATTTAATGTGAACGAGACTCTTCACATGTGTCGCGCCCTTTTTCGGCCGCGGCATTTTTTTTAAAATAGCGAACCCTGCTCAAAATGCCAAATGTTAGAAAAATAAAATAAAATGCTAATAATGTTCAAAAAAAGGCTAAAATATAAAAGGAATGCTAAAATTGCAAAAGGGTGTTAAAAAGCTTAAAATGTGCTAAAATGCTAAAGGGTTCGCGGAGTCGCCACCTAATTAGTTTGGGTGAATTAGGACACCTAAATGTTTAACTAGTTTAAAGTAAAACATTAACTCTATTTTAATGGTCTGCTAAACTTAATGAGATTCCGGGTAAGGGTTCTTTATTAATCTAGAGGGAAGGGGTTAGGCACCCTCTAAGATCCGCTAACTTGCGGTTGTCCTGCCAAACCTAGGGTAATTATTATGTTAGAGAATAATGCGTTTTGGAAATATATAGAATGCTTCAAAATATTTTATAAAGAGGAGATATGTTGAATAAAACTTGTAATGCTGATGTTATAAAAATATATATAGAGCTTTAAAGTGTACATTTGTTTATAGATATAGGCAAGGTTGGTTTATGATCAAAGATATGCTTTTTAAAATCCAACATGTATGACGTAGTGCAAAAGGTAATTTTTTTTTTGTAATTTTATGATAAAGGAGGCTATTCAACATTCATATTGTGCTAATAAAAGTATTTTGTGAGAAAAGCAATTTATTCTATCATGTTAATTGCGAGTTGAATCATTTAGTAAAGCTTTAGGCATGCATGACAAGTAACTTAAAGTGTGTTCCGATTTTAGAACTACCCACCCAATTTATTATTCCAACGGGCTAATTGTTCTATGCCTCCTATTAGTTACAAAGTTAAAGAATTAGACAACAATTTAAGCGAATAATATACAAGGTGGATATGATAGAAAGGGGGTGACTCGAAGAATGACGAGGTCCTTTTCGTCGCGGTTTGGATCTCCTATACGAGATGAATGCACATAAATGCAGGCCTTCTTTTGAAGTAGCTCAAGATGAGTCTCGCCGTGAGACTCTTTATTTTGCTCCGGTGCATGCCATGTAAAAAAAACAAGAAAAGGATAAGGATTAGTATATACTCGAATTTTGTCAAAACAATGCAAACAAATAAATCGACACCTACACCCATATTTAATTCTATCAATCTAAGTGATGGATCGTGACATGCGAAATACCCAGCCCAGACAGTGGACTATAGATGTAAACAGCAGAAAAACTAAAGATTCAATTGGCCCAGGGATTCGAGATAAATGATCATTAAATTTGAAGAGAACATTTGGCGTGAGCTTTCGATGTCGCACCGTGAAATCTAGCGAGCCCAACCATCACACCAATTTTCACATATCCAAGTATACAAGGATATCTAACATACATACGGATATGTAATCCTGTATATTTATCATATTCATATGAAGGCTAGCATGCTCATAAAATTAAGGGCAAAACTGATGCACCTGAAGGTATACAGGGATATATGAACTTATAACGGCATGTAAGTTATTATTTAACTCAAACCATCAGTAGAGATCCGAAGGCAGTCATGAATATCTTACGTATGCACAAAAATGATATCAATTATGGTTCAAAACCACAGCATATGAATTCTAGGCTGACAACATACCAAACCAATACACAACTCGTATCTGGCGCTTTATCAATTTAGCGAGTGACAAACACAACTGGATGGCCAGCTCAGGAAACATGATTCAGTCGTTTTTTAGTTATATTATTCGAGAAGGGTGATAATTTCAAGTATAAACACTGTCGGCCCAAGCAACGGGCTGTGAATGCGAGTGAAACACATTTCGTGATCTAAATGACAAAGATCGGTCTACAATGCACCCGGTCCTAAAAAGCAATTTCACATTTTTGCAAAAGACATATTAGCTTCCTACGATCATTGTACATAGTCATAAGCAACTAGCAAACATGCAAACAAGAGACATAGTTTAACATGACACCACTTGAGTTCGACCTGATACATGATATTAATACCGACTCATTCAGCAATCGAGAGAGCGGTAAGCGTAAAATAGATCAAACGGCGAGATTTAAAACCCATGGGACCATGAACACATGTGGAATCCTATTCATGCTATGTACCAAACAACAACCATTCTCCGGCAGGTGATGTAAATCGCAAAACACACACCATGACCTTGTTTTGCTTGACAAAGGATTTCAAGAATAAGATAATCCAGCCTTAGACTAATCTTTTATACCATGGTCTTTACTATACGGATACTGAGATGGCATTACGCCACCTAATGCCAACTATGAACTCCAACACCACATTATGAGTATTAACGATCGAAGATGATAAGTTAACGATCAGTCGACATTAAACCAAAGAACCGACCACGCGCAGGTGATTAAAAGCGTTAAAACACTATCGGCGGTATCGCTCAAAGCGGATCGAAAGGTGTAAATCACATAGGAACGAAAGAGCGGTTTTACCTTCTCCGGGCAACGAACCGAGGCAGCGTATCAAGTCGTCGGCACACTCAACGGGTTTCGGGTTTACGATGCGAATAGAGAGGGACAAGGCTTGCTCGCTGATTTTTAACTGGAATTAAAAGAAAAGGGGTATTCGAACTACCTATTCAAGCGGTCTTAAAGTGCAGGTAGCGCTTTCCCCTTCGATGCTATCTTTCTGTCCTCTTAGGCTTCTCCGCTATGCCCTTCTTATAGCCCAATTCTGGTTCTAAAATTGGTAAGGCTGAGAATGGCTAAAATTAGTCTTGGTCGACCGATTATGGTAAGAGCAAGGTGTCTATTTGGTAGTGAATCGCGAGTGCGACGCTTGTGCATGATTTGGTTAAGGCAAACTATTCTAATAGCCGATTGTCCTCGATTCTGCAGCTAAAGATTTAGGTGCGGGTTATGGTAAGGAATGAGCTGTCTGTGTGCATGGGTAAGGGGAAGCCCGGATTCTCCGGCGAGAAATCCGGGCATGGCGGCGAGGCTTAGGTTTAGGGTTAAATCGAGGTTGAGGAAATAAAGTGGCGTGGGCTAGAACGATGAAAAGGAAATGAAGGATGGGCGTGTGGTAATGTAAAGGGATGTCATTTGGGCGGAAAGTAAAGGGGCCCTGCTTGCGGGTTATTTAAAGGAGTGGTAGCTAGGTTTTAATAGAGTTAATTAGTTTTAGGCTAGTTAGTTTAATTAGGTATTTAATTAGGTAGTGTTTAATTAATTAGTGCTAAATAAACTAATAAATTGTGATTAAATTATTTAGGCGCTTTAAAATTATCTAGGTGCTAAATTAGTCTAATTATTTAGGTGCTAAATTAGTCTAATTATTTAGGTGCTAAATTAGTCTAATTTCGAGTTATAAAACTATTACGATAATAAATGCGGGCGTGTTGTTTAATTAATGCTTAATGCTTTAGAATGCGACGCTATTATTTCAAATCTTATTGTTATGCATTATTGCGAAGTTAAATTAAAATCAAAAATGAGCTTAGATTGAATTATTTAAATGCTAAATGCAAAATATGATTTTTAAGAATTGTTTAAAGCTTTTATAAATGCGACGCTATTAAGTGCATGTATTAGATTAAAATTGATTTTAAAGTTACAAATGATTACTAATAAATGCGGATATGCTACCTGACACGACGTTATCGCTAAATTATTTATTTTATGCATTTATTAATTATTTAAGAATTACGACAAAGCTTAAAGTTAATTAATGCGGGCGCGGGACTCTAAGTGCTTAAAACTCTACGTAAGACGCGATGTAATTATTAAATTAATTATTTATGCCTGTATTTAATGTTTTATTGTTGTATTTTATTATAAAAATCCTAAAAAATTATTTTACAAAATTAGTGTAATTTTATAGTTAATGGTACGGGCGGGAGGTCAAAATTGGGTGTCAACGGATGTCCTCTTTGTATGGAGATGATGGAAGAATCTTGGACAAAGGCGTTGACTCATGCGATTTTGTCTCGATCTTCGAGTGCAAATCTTTGGCGGTAGATAAAGGTGACGGGAGGGTCAGCGTCCCGGTGTCGAGTTATGGCGACAGGGTTGCCGTAGTCTAACGCGGCGGGCTAATGTGGGCTTAAAGCGTCGATGTCGAGTTATGGCGACCTTTGGGCTACCATCGTCAAAACACGAGCGGGCTAATGCGGGTTTAGAGATGTCGATGTCGAGTTATGATGACCTTTGGGTTATGGTGTAAAAAGTAAAAGAATATAAGCGGCTTGAACACAGGGTGCTGCTATGGCTTGTGGTCTTTGGGTTACTGCGGTGGAAGCGAGTGGGCCAAGCGGCAGCGCTACGCGATCGTTGGGAAGGTTGGCCCGGCCAGTTGCCCGGTTATTTGTATGAAAATCCACGTTGTGCTCATAACTGCTGCGTCTTTGAGACTTGAACAAACGGTTAGTGCATAACTGCTAAGGCAAAATAATTTTAAAAACAATGTAACTGTGAATAGAAAAGATTATCCTGCAAAAATATGATGCCTGCTGTGTTGATGCGATCTTTGCAAATCTTTGTGATTTCGCCGCACGGGCGTGTTGCGATCGTGAATGCGGATCGTTGTCACCTGCAATTGTCCTGTATACTAAAGCTCGAAAGAGTTAGTGCATAAGCGCTAAGGCAGAATAATAAAGCATGCGTAAGAAATGCAACCGGAGTATAGAAATCTTCCTGCGTGATATCCGATGATGGCGTCGTTTTGGACTTGGCGTCGTTTTGGTGGCGTAGTTTTGGACTTAAGCGTCGTTTCGGACTTAAGCGTCGTTTTGGTGGTAAATCGTTTTGAGCGTGGCGTCGTTTTGGCCTTGGCGTCGTTTTCGGGCCGAGTCGTTTTGGACTTATTCTTCTTGCTCGCAGTAGACTAAAGCTCGAGGAAGAGTTAGTGCATAAGCTTCTAAGAGCGAATAATAAAGCATGAATGATAAAATGCAATTTTGAGACGAGAAAATCTTCGCGTGTAGATGTAATATCGCGATGATGGCGTCGTTTTGGACTTCTTTGTCTTGATAACGTCGTTACTGGGCGTCTTCTTCTTTGGCGTCGTTGCGTGAACGCAATCTTGATGGTGTCGTTGCTGGACCTGATGTTGATAACGTCGTTACTGGGCGTGTTCTTCTTTGGCGTCGTTGCGTAGGCGCAATCTTGATGGTGTCGTTACTGGACACAATCTTGATGATGTCGTTGCTGGACATATTGTTCTTTGGCGTCGTTGCGTGAACCAATCTTGATGGTGTCGTTACTGAACCTGATGTTGATAACGTCGTTACTGGGCGTATTCTTTGCTTTGGCGTCGTTGCGTGAAGCGCAATCGCGATGATGTCGTTGCCTTGATATAATCGCGATAACGTCGTTGCACGGGCGTGTTTACTGTGGCGTCGTTGCGTGAAGCGCAATCGCGATGATGTCGTTACTGGACATAATCGCGTCGCGTCGTTGCACGGGCGTATTCTTTCTTTGGCGTCGTTGCGTGACGCGATCTTGATGGTGTCGTTGCACGGACCTGATATTCTTTGGCGTCGTTGCGTGAAGCAATCTTGATGATGTCGTTGCCTTGACATAATCGTCGCGTCGTTACTGGGCGTGTTCTTCTTTGGCGTCGTTGCGTAAAGCAATCTTGATGATGTCGTTGCTGGACATAATGTTCTTTGGCGTCGTTGTGTAGGCTTAATCGCGATAGCGTCGTTACTGGGCGTGTTCTTCTTTGGCGTCGTTGCGTGAAGCGATCTTGATGGTGTCGTTGCACGGACAATCGCGATAACGTCGTTACTGGGCGTATTCTTGCTGCTCGCAGTAGAATAAATGCTCCTGCGAACTAAGCTTGAGAAAACGTTAGTGTATACCTGTTTAAACAAAATGATAAATATATATGAGAAATGCAATTATCTGAATAAGGATGTCTCCCTGTATGATATGTGGGGTGTTGTGAATGCTGAGATGTTGTCCTTGGGCGGACATGCTAAATCTTGCCATCGAATTGTCATGATGCCTTTGTTGTGATGCGTTCGTGAACCGTGTGGATTGTCATGATGTCTTTGTTGTGCGTTTGTGCGCTGCATGAGTTCTGCAATTTGACTCTAGGCAGAGTGATGCGCTATAATTTATTGCGGACTTTTGAATTACGAATGTTGATTGTCGGTGCCTCTATCTCTCGGCGTATGGAATCATATTTGTCGGTGTCCTTTCGTGGCGAAGTCATAAGATGTCGATTTTGGTAATGGCCGAGTCGGATATATGTCGTCGCTTTGGACATAATCGATAACGTCGTTGCTGGGCGTGTCGCTTGCTCACTATAGGATAAGTGCTCGCAAGCTTGAAAACATTAGTGTATGCTGTTTAAATGAAATGGTAAACACATCTGAAGTGCAATTTTATGGGTAGGGATGTTGTCCCTGCTACGCCAGATGAATACTGAGAGGTCGTCCTTGCATGGACATGCTAAATGCTGCCACTGACGAATTGTCATGATGCCTCTGTTGGGTGTGATGCATTGGTTGCCAATTTGACTTTGTGCCTTAGTTGATCGCTAGGTTTTGTTGCGGAACTACGAACTTTGATTGCGATGCCGCTGCTGCTTTCTTTGCGCCGATCACGGACTTTGGATTGTTGTCATCCTCGCCTTTGTTACTTTTCGCATACGCTAATCTGAAGAAACCTTTAGTAGTATTTTCCATTTCGGCTATTGCACTTTACTGCTTTTGTTAATATGAAAAGACTGCGCTCAAAGAAAATTTGTGAGTTTTGAAGTCGATTCGTATCGACTTATTTGCCTTGTTCCTTGATATCTGCGTGCGAACTGTTTGGATTTGCGGCCCGCATGCAGTTTCTACATTGTCCCAGTTTGAGAAGGTGTCATCTTGCTCTTCTTTTACGAGACCACTGCCGCTTTATAGGAACTAAAGCAGTTAGGCTCGTTCGCTCGAATGCGCTTGAATCGGTCATATCATTTGGACCGTGCCTTTGATCTTGTGAAATATTGATGCTCTGCCATTGCTAAGCCAAATACAAATCGACTTTTGGGGAGATGATAAATCTTTCTAAAAATGCAACAAGCGGTGTTAGCATAAAGCACATAATTTCGGGTATGTAGCGGATATATATTGCATATAGCACCTTCAAACGTTTCCTAACATGCAGGGACCTCTTTATGCGAGGTAAGCCTAAACGCCGGATATGCGAGATTATGATAAATTTGTCCAAGCGCCCAACCGTAATGCTTTCGTTGGAAATGGCGACCAAATAATGATGCACTTTTTCCCAATTTCAGCATGTCATGATTGGGTTTGGATTTGTCTATCATTGTCACGCCACATAATATCTTAGGTTGGTCGTTGGGTTGAGAAACCCGTCGACAAGTTTGGTGTCTTCCTAATTGTGGTATCGATGCCAGGATTGACCCACAAGGTAAATGCGTGCACGCCCTAAAATAAAGGGTGGTATAGCTCATCTTAAGTTTCTAAGATTTGGTTTTTCTAGGCCTTGAGTTCTGGCGGACAACTCGAGTGAGAAGGCTACGCGGCTGATCAGACGAACCGATCTAACTCCGCGCAGGCGCCAACTCTCTTAAAATTTGGGTATTTGAAGAAATTTGCGGGTGCGCGAAGCACACCAGCGCGTGAGTGTGTGAATTTTCCATGAGGGAGGAAGTATGAGCGGAATGCCAGTTAAGGAAAGCAGTAACAAATAGCAGTTTAAATAATATGCAAATATTTATATGTAAAGCAAAACAGTTTAAGTAAAACATAAAAGCAAATAAATGTGAAACACAAAACAAGCAAATTAAGCAAATAAATGAAGCACAATAATTAACCTATGTTTGTTATGGTTAAGAACCTTAAGTATTCCCCAGTGGAGTCGCCATTTCTGTCGCGCCCTTTTTCGGCCGCGGCATTTTTTTTAAAATAGCGAACCCTGCTCAAAATGCCAAATGTTAGAAAAATAAAATAAAATGCTAATAATGTTCAAAAAAAGGCTAAAATATAAAAGGAATGCTAAAATTGCAAAAGGGTGTTAAAAAGCTTAAAATGTGCTAAAATGCTAAAGGGTTCGCGGAGTCGCCACCTAATTAGTTTGGGTGAATTAGGACACCTAAATGTTTAACTAGTTTAAAGTAAAACATTAACTCTATTTTAATGGTCTGCTAAACTTAATGAGATTCCGGGTAAGGGTTCTTTATTAATCTAGAGGGAAGGGGTTAGGCACCCTCTAAGATCCGCTAACTTGCGGTTGTCCTGCCAAACCTAGGGTAATTATTATGTTAGAGAATAATGCGTTTTGGAAATATATAGAATGCTTCAAAATATTTTATAAAGAGGAGATATGTTGAATAAAACTTGTAATGCTGATGTTATAAAAATATATATAGAGCTTTAAAGTGTACATTTGTTTATAGATATAGGCAAGGTTGGTTTATGATCAAAGATATGCTTTTTAAAATCCAACATGTATGACGTAGTGCAAAAGGTAATTTTTTTTTGTAATTTTATGATAAAGAAGGCTATTCAACATTCATATTGTGCTAATAAAAGTATTTTGTGAGAAAAGCAATTTATTCTATCATGTTAATTGCGAGTTGAATCATTTAGTAAAGCTTTAGGCATGCATGACAAGTAACTTAAAGTGTGTTCCGATTTTAGAACTACCCACCCAATTTATTATTCCAACGGGCTAATTGTTCTATGCCTCCTATTAGTTACAAAGTTAAAGAATTAGACAACAATTTAAGCGAATAATATACAAGGTGGATATGATAGAAAGGGGGTGACTCGAAGAATGACGAGGTCCTTTTCGTCGCGGTTTGGATCTCCTATACGAGATGAATGCACATAAATGCAGGCCTTCTTTTGAAGTAGCTCAAGATGAGTCTCGCCGTGAGACTCTTTATTTTGCTCCGGTGCATGCCATGTAAAAAAAACAAGAAAAGGATAAGGATTAGTATATACTCGAATTTTGTCAAAACAATGCAAACAAATAAATGCGACACACACCTACACCCATATTTAATTCTATCAATCTAAGTGATGGATCGTGACATGCGAAATACCCAGCCCAGACAGTGGACTATAGATGTAAACAGCAGAAAAAACTAAAGATTCAATTGGCCCAGGGATTCGAGATAAATGATCATTAGGCTGAAGAGAACATTTGGCAGCGAGCTTTCAGTAATCAGACCATGAAATCTAGCAGGCCCAAGCAACCATCACACCAATTTTCACATATCCAAGTATACAAGGATATCTAACATACATACCAGATATGTAATCCCTGTATATTTATCATATTCATATGAAGGCTAGCATGCTCATAAAATTAAGGGCAAAACTGATGCACCTGAAGGTATACAGGGATATATGAACTTATAACGGCATGTAAGTTATTATTTAACTCAAACCATCAGTAGAGATCCGAAGGCAGTCATGAATATCTTACGTATGCACAAAAATGATATCAATTATGGTTCAAAACCACAGCACATGAATTCTAGGCTGACAACATACCAAACCAATACACAACTCGTATCTACTTTATCAATTTAGCAGGCAAACAAACACAACTGGATGGCCAGCTCAGGAAACATGATTCAGTCGTTTTTTAGTTATATTATTCGAGAAGGGTGATAATTTCAAGTATAAACACTGTCGGCCCAAGCAACGGGCTGTGAATGCAGGCAGCAGAAACACATTTCGTGATCTAAATGACAAAGATCGATTCTACAATGCACTCAGTCCTAAAAGCAGATTTCACATTTTTTGCAAAAGACATATTAGCTTCCTACGATATCAGACATAGTCATAAGCTTAACTAGCAAACATGCAAACAAGAGACATAGTTTAACATGACACCACTGAGTTCGACACAATACATGATATTAATACCGACCTCATTCAGCAATCCAAGAGGCAGGCGAGCATAAAATAGATCAAACGGCGAGATTTAAAACCCATGGGATCATGAACACATGTGGAATCCTATTCATGCTATGTACCAAACAACAACCATTCTCCGGCAGGTGATGTAAATCGCAAAACACACACCATGACCTTGTTTTGCTTGACAAAGGATTTCAAGAATAAGATAATCCAGCCTTAGACTAATCTTTTATACCCTGGTCTTTACTATACGGATACTGAGATGGCATTCTGGCCACCTAATGCCAACTATGAACTCCAACACCACATTATGAGTATTAACAGTCGAAGATGATAAGTTAACAGTCAAGTCGACATTAAACCAGCAACTTCGACCACACACAGCAGTGATTAAAAGCATTAAACACTATCGACAGGTATCACTCAAACAGATCAAAAGGTGTAAATCACATAAGGAACACGAAGAGCGGTTTTTCTCCGCAACGAACCGAGGCAGCGTATCAAGTCGTCGGCACACTCAACGGGTTTCGGGTTTACGATGCGAATAGAGAGGGACAAGGCTTGCTCGCTGATTTTTAACTGGAATTAAAAGAAAAGGGGTATTCGAACTACCTATTCAAGCGGTCTTGATGGTCCGGTATCGCTTTCCTTCGATGCTATCTTAGTTCTGTCCTCTTAGGCTTCTCCGCTATGCCCTTCTTATAGCCCAATTCTGGTTCTAAAATTGGTAAGGCTGAGAATGGCTAAAATTGGTGCTGATTCGACCAGATTATGGTAAGAGCAAGGTGTCTATTTGGTAGCTGAATCGCGAGGTACGACCTTGTGCATGATTTGGTTAAGGCAAACTATTCTAATAGCCAGTTGTCCCTCGATTGCTGCAGGCTAAAGATTTAGGTGCGGGTTATGGTAAGGAATGAAATGCGTGTGCATGGGTAAGGGGAAGCCCGGATTCTCCGGCGAGAAATCCGGGCATGGCGCATCGAGGCTTAGGTTTAGGGTTAATCGAGGTTGAGGAAATAAAGTGTGGGCTAGAAACGATGAAAAAGGAAATGAAGGATGGGCGTGTGGTAATGTAAAGTGATGAAGGTCGGGCGGAAAGTAAAGGATCGCTCATGGTCGCGTTATTTAAAGGGCTGGGTAGCTAGGTTTTAATTAGGGGTTAATTAGTTTTAGGCTAGTTAGTTTAATTAGGTATTTAATTAGGTAGTGTTTAATTAATTAGTGCTAAATAAACTAATAAATTGTGATTAAATTATTTAGGCGCTTTAAAATTATCTAGGTGCTAAATTAGTCTAATTATTTAGGTGCTAAATTAGTCTAATTATTTAGGTGCTAAATTAGTCTAATTTCGAGTTATAAAACTATTACGATAATAAATGCGGGCGTGTTGTTTAATTAATGCTTAATGCTTTAGAATGCGACGCTATTATTTAAAATCTTATTGTTATGCATTATTGAAGTTAAATTAAAATCAAAAATGAGCTTAGATTGAATTATTTAAATGCTAAATGCAAAATATGATTTTTAAGAATTGTTTAAAGCTTTTATAAATGCGACGCTATTAAGTGCATGTATTAGATTAAAATTGATTTTAAAGTTACAAATGATTACTAATAAATGCGGATATGCTACCTGACACGACGTTATCGCTAAATTATTTATTTTATGCATTTATTAATTATTTAAGAATTACGACAAAGCTTAAAGTTAATTAATGCGGGCGCGGGACTCTAAGTGCTTAAAACTCTACGTAAGACGCGATGTCATTATTAAATTAATTATTTATGCCTGTATTTAATGTTTTATTGTTGTATTTTATTATAAAAATCCTAAAAAATTATTTTACAAAATTAGTGTAATTTTATAGTTAATGGCTGGACGGGAGGGTCAAAATTGGGTGTCAACAACATGTAATGTGAACGACACTCTTTACTTGTAATGTGAACGTGACTCTTCACATGTAATGTGAACGAGACATTAGATCATTTGTTATGTCATCATACTCGTTACCATCCATAATGATAGCCAAATTGATCATTTGTTATGTCATTAGACTTGTTATCATTGCCATACGAGAACATCTGATCCCAATAAATCACAAGAGACATAACATATAATTAAAGTAACCACAATTACCAAAATCCATACACTCATGTATGGCAATTCATTAATTGCATTGTGTGCTGATTTGATCAAGATTGTTGGGTTGGATTCAACTTTCATGTCTTTGACATTTTCCAGAATCTCATAATTGAAAATTAAGAATCTCAATTCTGTAACTCAACAACCAAGACCATTCATCCCATGACTATTTAGAATCAACACGAACACTAATTTGAAGTAATTTCATAATTTTTCTTTATAGAACTTCTGCTTCCAACCTTGTATGTCTATCATCCATCCAGTAAATAATTTTCTTGCCATTAATTGTTTGTCACAGTCAAATCGACAAACTGTTTTTAGTTAATAAAACCAGAATAGCAATTAAATCACAAATTTAAACGATGAAGATTTTATTTCCTCAAATCGTAGTATAATTATGAACTTTGGTATTTCAACGAAGTTTTTATGTCTTCAAGTCAGAATACTTTTACAACAACAACGATGAAGTTTTTATGTTCTTCAAATCGTTGTACAAGTATAAACTTTAATATTCCAACGAAGTTTATATCTTCAAGTCAGAATATGAAATTTCATACGGAGTAAAAAATCACACGGGTTTTAGTCTCCAAAACAGAATACAGATTAATATAAAATATAATTTCCTTAAGATTGTTAGTAATTTGTATTGCAAAAAAACCAGTAAACAATAGTAACTGAAAATGAACAGAATCAGTGTTGAAAAAAATATTTTTCAGAATATAATCGAGTCCACTTAGTTCAAAGTGTGTCCTTAAGGAAATTATCCCCCCCACAGTACTCGAGGTTGATGGAATATCCCCTCCCAGGATAGAACGATTATCTTACCAGAATAGTAATACTCCAAATTTAGGTAGCGGCGAACCACTCAACGGCAGTGTATCACACATAATTTATTTTTTTATGCAGAAGAAGGAGTTTTGTAGTTCAGAAAATTACTAAGTAAAATTCGGAGGAATCAAACGAATATATAGTCATGGAAGTACTGTTTTTGAAGGTTTGCAACTCTTCTAAACAGTCACAAAAATGATGGGAAATAAAATAAAACCGGGAATTACTAATTTAACTTCGGAACTGGAAATTTCCGCATCGACACCGCAGTGCTGCAGAATGACACCGCGGTCCTGCATGATTTTCTTGTAATTAATTAAAATTAAAGAAAATTTGGTCCAAAAAGATTATCAATCACCGAAGTCGAGCCGAGCGAGCGACGACAACGACGCGAGGGTCCTTGCCCCTCAACCCTTTTAGTGACTAGAAAAGGTGTATTGTAATATATACACCTCTTTTCCTTTCTTTTTCGATGTGGACAATTGTTTCAACCAAAGCAAAAAAGACCTTTTATATTTCCTTCACTTTTCATCCCATCATTTCTCATTCACCAATATCAAAACCCAACAATAAATAAAAAAAAACGGTTTCTTTATCTTTGTGTAATGATCTCCTTTGACATATGTAGTAAAGGCACATAAGAGATAAGAGGTTCAAAACTTCAAATTGATAAATCACTGCGATTCAAGCATTAGGTATTCAAATTGTGTTATTGACTTGTGATGTATCTCCCCTCTGAGACCAAACAAAATATATTCTTCATTAAGTCGTATGTTCATCATGCACGTGAGTAAAGTAAACTTTGCTTTTCTTTTTGGGTATAATCACATGATAATCGATATTCACTAGTTTGATCAATTCAACTTATTAAAAAGGAAACCGTTTTTTATATAAAACATCAAAAAAATTAATTAAATATTGAGGAATTCCACCTATCCTCCTTACACATTTCTTTATGGTAAAGTTTTTGCTTTCGCCTTGCATACATCAAGTAAGGATAAAAACAGAATTTTCCAGACTAAACAATCTTGCATATATCATCATTATTTGGTTTTACATACTCATTTGTCTTTTAGCTAATCTAATGAATACCTCATGGTAAGTACGGTTAAGAATCTCACATCAGATATGAAATGAAAATATTGACTCGTTATATGGACTTGAACAATCCTCACCCTATAAACTAGTTTTTGAGGTTGAGTTAAGCACAAGATACATTATTTACATGATATCAGAGTCAGACTCATTCTAATTCCTTATTCACCGATGTTGGGCCCCAAATTATATTATCTACGCTCCAGTTAACAAGGTCTGGACGCGTGGGGGAGTGTTAAGAGTCCTACATCAGATATGGAATGAAAAATGAACTCGTTATATAGACTTGGACAATCTTCACCCTACAAGCTAGCTTTTGAGGTTAAGTTAAGCCCAAAATCCATTTTTACAAGTACATTACTATTTTCCTAAAGCATACCAGTGCACCATGTTCTTTTCTCATCCTTCATTTTCATAGCAATTATTTGTGCTAATATGCCTTTCTCTTTAGAAAATCATTTTCAATGCTAACCAAAGCAATTTAAAGTTTAATATGTCAAGTGGAGAAACTAGAGACCAAAACTGTAATAATCGTACTGCAGAGGACCACATGATGTCGTGCGGGTCACGTGACCATTTGTGAGACAAAGTCACAAAACAATCAGTGATCACTGTTAGAATATTATTAATTATTATTAATTATGTAGAATTTTTTGTAAATGGTAAGTAGTATTATGTATTAAATAGAATAGTATTAATATAGGGAATAAGAATATATTATGGGATAGGTAGGAGGATTTTAAGGAAGACTTAATCTTCCTATTAATTGTTACTTAGTGTATATATTGTGACCATTTGAGATGAATGAGATTAAGGAAGATTTTTCAATTCTAAATAATTCTTACATGGTATCAGAAGGTAATTCAAAGATCCTATTCTAAATAAAATTTTCCTTCCAAATTCGGTCATCTTCCCCATCCTTCCAACCGAATTTGTCTTCTCCATTGTTATACTTTATTTTTCTCCATTATTGTTGTCAACCATGTCTGAATCAAAATCTTCGTTTCACTCTGCCCTTACTATTTCCAACATCAAAACACATATTTCTGTCAAACTAGAGATGGAAACTGTTCACTACGCAACATGGGCGGAGTTGTTCAAAATATGTTGTAGGGCTCACAAAGTTCTTCATCATATAATTCCACCAAAAAATGGTACAACAACGGAACAATCGTCTCAAGGCACAAAAATTGGGATACCCTTGATGCCACAGTTCTTGGTTGGATTTATGCAACAATATCCACAGACTTGTTGCATACAATAATGGAACCAGATTCTACTGCCATGGAGGCATGGTAACGTTTGAGAGACATTTTTCAAGATAATCAAAACTCTCGTGTCGTTGCGTTGGAACAAGAATTTTCAACCATTGTCATGACAGACTTTCCTAACGTTTCAACCTACTGTCAACGTCTCAAAGTGGTGGCAGATCAATTGAGAAACGTAGGTTCACCGGTTTCTGACAACCGGTTAGTTTTACAGTTAGTTGTCGGTCTCACGGATGCTTATAGTGGCGTGGGGACTCTAATCCGTCAAAGTAATCTCTTACCAAAGTTTTATCAAGCAAGATCCATGCTTGTTCTTGAAGAATCGGGTTTGATTAAGAAGGTTTCAACAAATTCCGTCATGGTTGCCACGTATTCAAATGAAGGTAATTATTTTGACTATTCTTCACAAAATAAGAAAAGGGCGTGGTAATAATAATAAGAAGGTGAAAATCGCGGAAATAATAAAGGTGGGTCACCGGAATTAGGTGGCGGAAATAAGCGGCAACACCAACTCGGCGGAGGCTATGGCGGCGAAAGAACTCGGCGAGGCTATGGAAGAACCACGGTGGCCGGCAAGATAGCCGCAGCGGCAATTTCACCGGCAACAAGATGGTCCAGACGGGTACTGGGCCAGGCAAACCAACTGGCCCAATGGCCAGTGGCAGCCCAACCCGCCCCAGCAGAGAAGCCAACAACTCTTTTTTAGCGAGCGGCCAAAGCAGCCTAGTTCGCAGCCATTCTTCAAAGAAAGAACAATTCTCGGCGAGCCCTGGGCCATTGAGTTACTAGCGCAGTAAAGGCAGCTTTGGGCCTCCTCCGGCCCAATGGCAGGAGGCCCATTCAACCATGACCCATCCTACGGATATTGAGCAGGCTATGCACACTCTTGGACTCAATCCACCGGATTCTAATTGGTATATGGACTCCGGGGCTACGTCACATATGACGGCGTCCCAAGGTACACTCTCACCCTATTATAATTTGAGCAAAGAAAATGGTATTATTGCCGGAAATGACCATAAAATTCCAATAAAAGGTTATGGGTCGAACACACTGTCACCACCACACCCGCCACTAGTTTTAAAAAATGTCCTGCATGCTCCCAAATTAATAAAAAATTTGGTTTCTGTTAGGAAGTTTACTAGTGATAATTGGGTTTCTGTTAAATTTGACCCATTTGGTTTTTCCGTACATGACTTTCGACGGAAGCTTCTCATGAGATGTGATAGCAAGGGGGAGCTCTATCCAATAAGTTTACCAAATCCACAGTCTAAAGTTCCTTCCACTTTTGCAGTCTTGGCTCCATCACTATGGCATGAACGATTGGGACATCCGGGGGAGTCCGTTTTGGCCTCTCTTAAACAAAACAATTTTATTTCATGTACTCAAACTCATGTTTTGAATAAGTGTCAGGCTTGTGCCATTGGTAAACATGTTAGGTTGCCATTTACTTCTTCTACTTCATGCACTACTATGCCATTTGATATTTTACATTGTGATATTTGGACATCACCTGTTTTGAGTTCCCCAGGTCATAGATACTATTTACTGTTTCTTGATGATTACTCTAATTATTTGTGGACATTTCCTTTGTCGAAAAAATCACAAGTGTTTTCCACTTTCCTAAACTTAGAGCATTTATCCGAACTCAGTTTGAACGGGAGATTAAAAGTATTCAATGTGACAATGGGAGGGAATTTGACAATAATCAGTTTTGGGATTTTTTTCAAAACAAATGGTTTACAATTTCGTTTATCCTGTCCTCACACATCTTCACAGAATGGGAAGGCGGAACGCAAAATTAGAACCATTAACAAGCTGTTTGATGGATTTGCAGGTCTGCAAGAGAGAGAAGAGACGTTGTTGGAGAGCTCTATTATTATTAACAATGTAGACCTTTAATGTATAAACCACAATATTATAGAAATACTTCAAAGAATTGAACTCAACAACAATAAGGAACCAATAACATTGAAAAACGAAAATCCGTCTCCGCTTGTGCTGCAGTTCAACGGTCGTCTGTCTTGAGAATATAACTATCTAAGTGATAGTTATAGCACAAGAACTTCACCCCTGTCGAATCTACTATATGTGTTCTTCAGAAACTTATTTTGGAGGAAGAAGAAGAATCAACAAGAAGGATTCTTCAAATTGATTTTGATTCTCAAATTTGAAGATTGATCTTGTTAATTGCGTTGTTGGTGTTTTAAACAAGTGATCAATATACTTTATATAGCATTAAATTCGACCATGTGAAGCCTTTCTTCAAAGGTTGTGACCTTAGAAGAAGAGATGCATTTTTTCATTCAAACTGGAAAAATCCCGTTACGCAGAGCTGCGGCCCTGCACGTCGGCGCCGCAGCTCTGAAATTCCAGAGGCCCTCAGGTGTTTCGGCGCCACGGTCCTGCTCGTTGGCGCCGCGACGCTGTCCCTTTTTTCCGATCACTGTTTTTCCTTCTTCTTTTTCAACTAAGTTCCAATACCCCACATTTTCTATTCACACATCCAACAATACCCACATGTTGATAGAAAATAAGATAAAAGGAATTTTTCGTCATTTCTGTCAAACGAGACATGATATGCATCGGAAAAGGTGTCTTTTGGACTTGAACTTGTCATAGTGAATACCCATCGGATCTACTTGTGACGTAGTGGACGTAATGCCTTGAACTATTTCACGTTTTATAGTAAATCGAGACAACAAGTATCACACATATTATATCAATATATTTCAATTCTTACGGTTGTGTTCGTTTCAGTCATGAACAACTCCTATCTTCATGAGAATTTCTAGAGAACTTAGCCGTGTCGGTTCTCCCAGATGCGATCCCACATCAATCTCACACAGGTAATATTAATCAAGAATAGTCTGTACTATATGTTACACCCCGTAGTTCCAGGACATGTATACGAGAATAGACGTGAGAGCACAAGACTTATAAATTTGAACGAAGAAAGATTTATTATTCTTAAGAAAAAGTTTTCCGAACCCCGGGAAGGAAAATGTTCGTTAATGAGAATTGGTGTTACACCCCGTAGTTCAGGTCCTGCTTATGGGGACGTACGAAAGAAGTTAAGATTTAAATTTTTGACGGAATGTTTCGGACGGGTTTTTAGTCAACTTTGAGGCGGTGTATGCTCGGTTACATTGAGAGTTCCTAAGTGTTTCAAAGGCCTAGTACGTAGTTCGTTGAGTCTAGTTTCCAACGCAACAAACCGTTCGTCGATACGATATCTGGGTAGAAAGTTATGGAAGTTACAAGTTCATTGCGCAATCGAACAGAAAAATATTTCGGTCAGGAGCCACAGGGCCGCGGCGCCGGATGCAGGGCCGCGACGCCAAATGTTCTGAATATTCGCTGAAGTTTCAGCGCCGCGGCGCCAGAAAGCAGGGCCGCGGAGCCGGAAGTTCTGAAGAGTCTCGGATGTTTCAGCGCCATGGCCACGGCCGCAGGCCGGCGTTCTCGCGAGGCGTGGGAAATCGAATCGCTTTGTTTTAAAAGAGGCCGTGGGTGGGTGACAAGTGTCCCCATCTGATTTTGCATGTCCTATTTATTGACCAAGTCTTGAAGACTTGGTCATTCTTCAAGCTCTTCTCTCTCTCTAAAATTAAGAGCTCTCCCTTCTCTCTAGAAAATCAAGAGGAAATCAAGGCTTGAGAAAAATCTGAAAAAGGTGGCAAGAAGGAAACTTGTTGGCAAGCTTGTAGGAGCTTTTGTGGTGGTTATTGTGGAAAGGAGGCTAGTGAATTTGTTTGATTAATTTGGCTAAGCTCTAAGGTAACAATTCTTCCTCTTTTTGCTAGTTTATGGTGTTGCATGTGAAGAAGAAAGAACTTGTAGTGGTAAATATTGCTCTTAGATAAATTGCATGTAAGAAATATGATTTGGATTTGAGGGGATTGAATAAGGTTAGTATGTGAACATGTTGTAGCCAAAATACTACCTTTAACTTATTGATTTAGTTAATATGAATTGTGGGGCAGAATTTTACACACCTAAGATTAGGTGTGTAATCCCCTTTGTATTGATTGGATTGTTGGGCCTTAAAAGTGGCGTTTGGATGTTGAATTCGGCCTTAAAAAAGGTGGCAAAGTATGTAGAAACAAAGGAAATGTTGCCCGATTTTCCGTAGAATTTAGTGACTTTGCACTTGGAATATTCTATGTTGAAGCTAGAGGTTAATAAACGTATTATGGTCATTATAGGTTGACGTACTACGTGCGGTTTATTGGACTTAGCAAGTGGATTGACCCGAAGAGGTATGTGGAACTTTCCTACCTCTTGAGTATGAATAGTTGCATCTATGTGGTACGGTAGACGTACAAGACTTTGATATCCCTTACTTGTCTTATAATGTCTTAAGTTTCAAAGTCAAGGGACTTGAAGTGTTTTAAGTATATGATACTTGTTTCGTTTTAAAAGTATGAGTCCCTTGGATATAGGAAAATGTATTTGACTAATGTATAATGTTAATATAACGACTTTATGGGAAGTTGGTTGTATTGGTTTTATGGAAGGTTAACAAAGAAAGATTTACTCTAAGTAAAATAAGTACGGATAAATGATTTGAATTTATGAAAGACAAATTGATTTTAAGGCATTAATTGCCTAAGGTTTGAAAGGAAATGAAGTCACTTGATTTAGAAGCCTATTATATTTCTAAAAGGAAATGTGACTTGTCTTGAAAAGTAGTCGTGACTTGATACTACGGTTATTAGTATCTTGAGAGTTTTATATAAAAATGAGTCATTTCTTAAAAGGTTAAAGGTACGTGTTACTTGGGTTGAATTCCCGAATTTTCTATTAAAATGACATGATAGTGCCTTAAGTAAACTAAAATGAGAGGATATACTAATAATGTTAATAAGAAGTTAGGGGATATTCTTAACTTGCTTACGTTATGATAAGTCGGTAGCGTTTATGTTATGTATGATATCCGGTTGTGCTGAGTTATGTATTATTATTATTATTATTACTACTTATGCCATTGATTTGCTACCCATGATGCGAGTGCGGCGCTTGTACTCATGCGGGCCCGCCGGGTCCATGCGGGTGAAATAGTCTCATGCGGGTGAAATAGTCCCATGCGAGGCAGATGACCTCATGTGGGTGAAATAGTCTCATGCGGGTGAAATAGTCTCATGCGAGGTGGATGACCTCATGCGGGTCCACAGGACCTATGCGGGTGAAATAGTCCCAGGAGTAGGATTGCTTAATGATACTACAGGCGAGAGACCCTGTTTTGATCATGAACCTCCTATTTTTTTTGCAGTAAAGTTTATACTTGATACTCTCATTGTTAGTAAGGCCGCGATGCATCGTATTTTGATTTTCTTCCATGACTCAAATTATTTTAGACTTATGATATTATTACGATTTTCCGCTTTACATACTTGGTACATATGTGCAGACCCTTCGCCGTTGCGTTACGCCGCAGGTAGGGTAAGAGCGTGGATCCTCATTCTTAGGATCTTTGCTCAAGTGTCAGAAGCTCCATTTATCCGGAGGCTCGACTTTTGGTACGGTTCTCCCTGATGTTGTAGATGTTATGTACATTCAGGGGTATGACGGGACCCTGTCCCGTCATAGTGGTTACACATTCTTAGAGGTCTGTAGTCCTGTTATAAATTGGGTTGCTAAGGATGTAATTGCTCAGTCTTTGTTATATTGAAAGGTAGCCATCTTGGGTTAGTCTGTTTTATATTCTATATGGTTTCTTGTTATGAGTTTATTTTCCGCTGGTTTTCTCTGATGTTGTATCACAAGGGTGCCCGGGGTAAGGCACCAGTCACGGGTCCGAGGTCGGGTCGTGACAATTGGGTTCCAAAAATTGTTATTTGAGACGCTTAGAATTTATCGGGATTGTGGAAGTTTATTTACAGAGTTGGATACATGGGGCCCACCCGAGAAATTTTACGTTTTTGTGGGGCCCACGAGGTTTCGGATATTTTGACCAATTATGGAAATTTCGGGAAACATCATGTTATGGACCAATGGGAGGGCGACACGTGTCACCCTCCACATGGTCATCCTTGGACGAAAATATTCATTAAAAACTAGCCAAATTGGCTTGATAAAATGGACCAAGTTAAAGGGGAAAGTTGAGCTTGATATAATTGACCTCATCTTAGTCATCCATATGTTTTAATCCTAGTCATTGGTCTCCTTATATATTACTACTACTAGTGCAAGACTAGATCATTCAACACTTAAAAAAATTCAAAAAAACTTTGAGCTAGTTCTATGTTGCTCTCAGCTAAGGTGGAAAAAAAGGAAGAGAAATTTTGCAATCTTACTCCATAATTCCCAATATTCAAACCCAAGGTTCCTAGAGGTATTGTAAGGATATCTCAATAGAAATATCCCGGAAAAACTACGTTTTCACGTTAGTCGCAAGATGAAAACCTAAGGTGTTCTTCAACTTTGAAGTTGGAAATTGAAGAGAAGTTGGTTATGAGCTTCTAAGGAGTGCTTGGAGCGGATTAGAACGTAAGAAGAAGAGCTAAAAGTTGCTAAGGATCGACTTTGACGCTTGGATATTATTAGGGCTTATTGAGGTAAAATCTTCATCTTCTTAATGTGATTGAAGATTACATGTTATAGTAGTTGATAAGTGAGCATGTGGTATATAGATTGAAGTTTGAAAAGATTTGGATCATGTCGACATGTTAAAAACCGAAAATGGGCAAGTTAGCCATTTATGTTGTAATCATTTTGGTCGATAGTTACAATCGTCGCATGTTAAGAAATAAAGGATTTATAGTTGTTATAATTGTTATAGGGTATATAACATATTAGAATAACAACTTGGATTGAAAAGGAAATTGAAAGAAAATTGATATTGTTGTGATACATTGTAGCCGAATATGACTTAAGTTGTTGGACAATTTTATATTGATTGTGGGGCAGAATTTTACACGTCCGGCTAGGCGTGTAATCCCCTTGGAATTTCTGAATTGTTGAGCCTTAAATGTGGCATTTGGTTATTGATTTTCGGGCCTTGAAAAATGTGTAAAAGTATGTAGAAACAAAGGAAGTGCTGCCCGATTTTCCGTAGAATAAGAGTCCTTATACTTAGAAATATTCTACGTTGAAAGCTAGAAGTTGATAGGCGTATTGTGATCATTATAGGTTGACATTCTACGCGCGGCGTATTCAACTTGGCAAGTGGATTGAGCCGGAGAGGTATGTGGAAACTTTTCTTATCTCTTGAGCATGAATCTTGTAAAAATGTATAGTACGGTAGACGTACGTAAATTAAGAGAACTCGGTTCCATTTTTAGTATCCTTGCCTTGATTATTGAAAGTGTAGTAACTTGACTTTTAAAAGGTATAGGTCACTTGATCTTATGTATAAAGACATCTTGACGTGTAAAGTATTGATTACTTGAACTATGTTAAAGTTAAGAAACTTGATTTCTAAAATTAAGAGACTTGAAGTATTTTGAAAGTTATGTAACTTGATTTGAAAGTATAAGTCTCTTGGTTATAAAAAGAATGAATTTGTCTAAGACATAAAAAGTTATAACGACTTTATGAGAAGTTAGTTATGACGGCTTTATGAATGGTTAAAGATGTCTTAGTTTCTAAAGCATAAAGTTAGTATAACGGCTTTATGGGAAGTTGGTTATAACAACTTTATGGAAAGTTAAAGGAATGGTTTTCTCTAGTAATGTAAACAAGGATAAATGACTTGAAATAAAGAAGTGCAATTTGATTTAAAGGCATCAATTGTTAAAGTTTTAAAGTAAGAGTCACTTGATTTAGAAGCCTAAAAATATATTTCTAAAAGTGTAGTGACTTGTTTGAAATGTAGACAAGTCTTGATACTACGGGTGTTAGTATCTTGGGGGATTTTATACGAGAAAGAGTCATTTAAAAAAAAAAGATAAATGTACGTAGTACTTTGGGTTAAATTCCCGGATTTTTATGTGACACGAAAGTGCCTTGAGTTTATAAAATGAAATTCATTTTTGTATGATAATGGAAGTCTAGAGATTTTATGAACTTGCCTATGCTTGCTTGTGATAGCCTTTGAGTGCAAGTATTATATTTTTACGCTGTCGTGACTCTCGGTTGGAGGGTCGGCTGTCTTGTTGTGAATTTACTTGGACGTACCGACAGTGATGGAGGATTCCACGGGTATGCTTCCATTGTGATTGATCCATGGACATGCTTATACGATGAGGGATTCCGAGGCATGCTACCATGATGCGGGTTAAATTCCCGGATGCTATTATTACTCCATGACCATGCTTATACGATGAAGGATTTCGGGGCATGCGACCATGTTATATACTATTACTCCATGGACTAGCTCCCCATGAAGACATGTACCCGAGATGATGGATTTCACGGGCATGTTATATACTATTATTACCCCATGGATTAGCTCTCCATGAAGTCATGTACCCGAGATGAGGGATTCCACGGGCATGAGATATATATATATATTGCATATGTGCACGCCGACAGTGAGGTAGGATGCCACGGGCTTGTTGCATGTATATATTGTACACTTACGGCTGTTGGCAGTGATGGAGGATTCCACGGGCACGCTTTGAGGTTTTGAGGGCTTGAGACCCTTACTGGACTGTGTGATGATTTTGAGGGTTTGTGTCCCTAGCCATGGTCTGACTATTGTTCATGTGTTGAAATAGTCTTTAAAAGGTAAAACTGACTTCATTACTTTCATTTCGGCAAGACACGGTTGTACTGTTAATTTGATTATCATACTTGTCTCCAGTTTTTTATATCTAGACTTTATGATTTAAATTACAAGATTTCTGGCTTTACATACTTGGTACATATTTTGTACTGACCTCCTTCGGGGGGCTGCGTTCATGCCGCAGGTTGAGGTACATAGTTTGATGATCCTCACTCTTAGGATCACTGTTCAGTTCTTGGAAAACTCCATTTCTCCGGAGGCTTTGTCTTTTGGTACAGTTCCCTGAGGTTGTAGATTGATGTACATTCAGGGGTATGGCGGGGCCCTGTCCCGTCACAATTGTTATGTCAAAACTCTTAGAGGTATGTAGTCATATCTTGTGGGTCGCTTTGTAAAAAAGAAAAGATGTAACTGCTTTTGGATTTATGTATATTTTTATATATCCAGGGAGGTAGCCTTATCGGCTAACCTGTTATTTATTTCTTGACGAGTTTATGTATGTTCCGCTGATTATCTCTGATGTATACCTGTAAGGGTGCCCAGATAGGGCACCAGTCGCCGGTCCGGGGTCGGGTCGTGACACTATCCCACCATAAAGGCTATTAATATTATTAAGAACAAATGTTCAACCCTTTAACGTCAACGGATTAACACACTTTGTACATCATAGGAACGAGCATATATGTGTTTTACGCTCCTTGAGTCTTCCCCAGCTAGTTTGCTTTTTGAACCTAGACCATGGGATCTTCAATTATGATAGGTAAGGTTTCCACCAGTTAACAACTCATTGTATTGGCTTTAAGCCTATTCCCCTCGATGTATATACGACTTGCTCTCTTGTAAGGCATTTTGTCAAAGGATCTGCTATATTGTCCTTTGACTTTACATAATCAATGGAAATTATTCCATTCTTCAAAAGTCAGATCAGACTATTATGACGTCGCCGTATATGTCTTGACTTGCCATTATATATTTGATTATTTGCCCTCGTCAGGGCAGCCATACTATCACAATGTATGCAAATGGCGGTCACTGGCTTTGTCCACAATAGAATACCTTCTAGGAAGTTTCTTAGTCATTCTGCCTCTTCAACAGCTTTATCCAAGACTACAAACTCTGCTTCCATAGTTGATCTCGTATTTACCGTTTGCTTTGATGATTTCCATGATACTGACGCTCCACCAAGTGTAAACACATATCCACTTGTGGACTTACTTTCTGAATGGTTGGAAATCCAATTAGCATCACAATATCCTTCTAACACGGGAGGATATTTTGTATAATGCAATTCATAGTTCATTGTATGCTTTAGGTATCGTAGTGCCTGTATTAACGCTACCCAATGATCATTTCCAGGATTGTGTGAGTATCGACTGAGTCGACTCACTGTATATGCTAAATCCGGTCTTGTACAATTCATTATATACATCAAGCTTCCAAGAACTTGTGTATACTCCAGTTGTGACACATTTTTACCTTCATTCTTCTTAAGGTGACAAGCAGGATCAAATGGCGTAACCACTGTCGCGCCCTTTTTCGACCGCGACTTTCTAAAAGCGAACCCTGCTTAAATAAAATGTTAGAAAATAAATAAAATGCTAAATGTTAAAAGAAAGAATGTTGAAGTGTTGAAAAAAGTGTTAAAAGTTTAAAAAGGTTCGCGGAGTCGCCACCTAATTAATTCGGGTGAATTAGGACACCTAAATGTTAACTAGTTTAAAGTAAACATTAACTCCATTTAGTGGTCTGCTAAACTTAATGAGATTCTGGGTAAGGGTTCTTTGTTATCCTAAAGGGAAGGGGTTAGGCACCCTAAAGGATCCGCTAACTTGCGGTTGTCCGTTCAAATCTAGGGTTAGTTATTATTGCTAAGAATGCATGTTTTGAAAGTGCTTAAGCAAAAGATATTTGTAAGTAAAAATGTATTTTTGACCAACATAAAATATAAGAAAAATATATAAAGTTAGTTCTAGTTGAAAATATGCATTTATGAAGTAATAAAAAAACGTACGAAATTTATCTTATAAGGTATAATATAGAGGTACTAATGCAAAATCTGCTATGACAAAATATATGCTTATAGGATATGACAATGTGTATTATGCGAAGGCTAACGATCTTGCGATTTAAATAAATTTTTCTATGTGAGTGCTAATAGGAGTCTATGAAAATGATCTTCTCATGTTAGGATTTAGTAACTAATAATGTTTTGACTACCTAAATAATTATGCGAGTGGAGGATTACTAAATAGTTTGATTATAACTTAAGTAAGCTAAAATAATTAACTTAAAGGGGGAAAACAAATTTCTAATGTCAAGCTACTTTATAGTCTATTGGTTCAAGGTTTAACTATTATGAATATTCTACTAATTAATGTAGCGTTAGACATATAATTTACAACAAATAAATGAATGGGGGCGGGGTAGAAAATAATTAAAAGGACTCGAGGAATGGCGATGTCTTTCGCCTGCGGCTTTGGAATTCCGATGCGGATAGAGAAATGCACATAGATGCGGGTATTAATTTGCCACGATGAGTCTCGCCATGAGACTCTTTGTTGCTCCGGTGCGTTTCATGTAAAAATAAAAGAAGATAAGGATTAGTGTATATCCGATTATTTAAATCATAAAAGAATCTACACACACATGATCCATACTTGTACGCAACCAGTGCACAAAGGTATAAATCAGTCAATAAACCGAGGCCATCTGCTGCAACAGTCGGCAAACAGAGCCAGCAGATGGTGAAATACCGGGAGGTCAACCCATAGAGCAAAATCTCATGGTTCAAGTTGTAATGTACTTAAATGTTAACAGTCTGATGTATGTGGTAAGAGTAACTCACAATCCCTTTTCTGTATGTATTATGGCAGCAACAAGAAATGCAGATAGTTAAAAGCAACACACAATGATGCTTTAGTGACATATGGTAACATGTAGAGCGGTAGAGGAAATAGGCCTATGCAACATCAGATTTATTAGAGGTAGTTTGGCATGCATAAGCCAACAGCGGGCTTCAACAAGAGACCAATATGCAAGAAAACCAGAGACTGATGCACGTAAGGCATTCAAGGCGTATGAGATGTATTAGAAGGCATATCCAGGCATACAATCAATTTGTGATACACTCTTACTCATTTATGAATGATCTAGATAAACTGTGTCCATCATTTTATAATCCAGAATCAACACATATTTCTTCAAACAATAATGCATGTGCTATGTTTCAGATAGTAGCTTGCAGCCAAAGTCTAAGGCTAGTCACATTGACAAAGTAAATTCATACAGGGCAAACACTGAACAGGGCTCAAATCAAGCCTAATCTCAAGCCACTTTACAAACATACTAACACTTAAGATATCATGCCCTTTAAAAATGGATATAGAATCTTGGGATACGGTCATGTGATCTATCACAGCCTGGTTGACATGATTTCAAACTTGGCTAAAGATTAAACGATCATTTTTTAGTTAGATAGATGTAAACAAGCAAATTAACCCCTTAGGTCAACAGGCATGATTCAACTTAATTCCCTCCACTACAGATTATTCGTTGAAACACTTTCAACATCGATTTAAACCAAAGAACAAGTTATATAGCACGTGTAAACCAAGCCGAGATCTAATGCCATATAACATGTAATTTTTAGATACATTTACCAATCCTATTTCCGCTCATAAAACCTCCTACATTTTATCTAAACAGAATTGGACATGCTCGAGACGTAGTAGCAGGCTACAATCGAAGATATGAACACATAAGCACATAAGCGACACAAAAGAACTGAGAGGAGTTCGGATTTACTTAAAGCAGAGCCTATTTCGTGTAGAATTCGTTCAATTATGAAGGCAACCAAACAGATTAACAAGCTGAAACAACTAAACTGAATCCCAACATAAACAGTGACAACACCAATGAATTAGTTCTTAGTTTCAGCACGATTGGACTGGTTGATATTACTCGAACCTCCACCATCACCACCTTGGCTCTTGCGAAGGCTACAGTCTTTTGCTCTATGCCCTGGCTTTCCGCACAACCAACAAACACCAACTTGTTTCTTGAACGTGTTGGCTTTTTGTGGGGCTAGTGTGCTTCTTCCGGCAGCAAATGGCGGCTTGGCACCATAGAACTTGCCTTTGCCTTTCTGAAACTTGGCTCTTGATGAATTTCCTTCAACCACATTTGCATTTGGCTCCAAGGAAACTGCATCTGCCTTGTCACTCTTCCGACTATTTTCCTCAACACGAAGTTTGAGAACCAGTTGCTCAAAACTCATTTCCTCCGTTAGATGCTTTAAATAAACCTTAAAATCCTCCAAGAATTATGTAATTTTTCAATAATAGCACCAATAAGGAAATATTGGTTAAGACCCATACCTTCAACCTCTAGTTCATGAACAATGACTTGGAGTTCCTCCACTTGCTTGACAACGACTTTTTGGCATCGCTCATCTTGAAATTTAGAAACTTGCCGATGATGAACTTCTTTGAATAAGCAACCTCTGTTTTGTACTTGTTCTCAAGTGACTACCACAACTCTCGTGTCGTGTTGAACGAGGAGTAGATGTCATTGAGACAGTCATCCAAGGCATTGAGAATGTAATTCCTGCACAAAAACTCTTGAGTTTCCCAGGTCTCAATGACCTTTAAGTTCTCAAAGACTTGTCGTGATCCGTAGGGCATTCTCCCTTATCCGCTCGGTAGCACCGCCGAGCCTCAATACCAAGACGTTTGCCACATGAAGAGTTGTTAAATAGAACAACATCTTTTGTTGCCAACACTTGAAATCAGAACCCTTGAATTTCTCGGGTTTCTCCACATGGTTTTTCACCATTGATGATCCAGATTGATCCATTCTTTTGCAAATCAGGAAGATGTATTCTCTGAAATTTTTTGCAAGCTTCACATAGTCAGAAAATAAATTTTCTGAGAATTTTAATTTTTGTCTTATATTGTTATTACCAATCTAGACCTTCAATGTATAAACCACAATAATATAGAAATATACTTCAAAGAATTGAACTCAAAAACAATAAGGAACCAACAACATCGAAATCAACTATAATGAATTCAACAAAGCATAAACACGTACTAACTTGATTAGTAGATAGAGGCCTGCAAATGCAGTGACCTAAGACAAAAATTCGTCCCTGCTTGTGCTGCAGTTCAACGGACGCCTGTCTTGAGGATACAACTATCTGAGTGATAGTTCTAGCACAAGAACTTCACCCCTGACGAATCTACTATATGTGTTCTTCAGGAACTTATTTTGGAGGAAGAAGAAGAAACAACAAGAAGGATTCTTCAAATTGATTTTGATTCTCAAATCTGAAGATTGATCTTGTTAATTGTGTTGTTGGTGTTTTAAACAAGTGATCTTTATATAGCATTAAATTCGACCAGGTGCAACCTTTTTCAAAGGTTGTGACCTTAGAAGAAGAGATGCAACTTTTCATTCAAACTGAAAAAATCCCGTTACACAGCGCCGCAACTTTGAAATTCCAGAGGCCCTCAGGTGTTTCGGCGCCGCGACGCTGTCCCATTTTTCCTATCAGTGTTTTTCCTTTTTCTTTTTCAACTAAGTTCCAACATTGATCCTCTCTGATTGGCGGGAACTGATTCTTCAACTGGCATTCAACCTCTTCTTTGAACCAAAATATAATTGAAGTAGGCTAGTCTTTTATAGTCTATTATTGCCTTTCTGTAGGTGTTATGTAGTAGGATTAGTACTTTCTATTTTTACTTTGTTCCAACTAAGTACGTACTCCCTCTAGTCCACTTTAATTGTCAACAACAACAAACCCCATTGTGGTCACACTAAGTGTGTCCAAAGAGCATAAGATGTACGTAGATCTTAGCTGGACTCAGAAGAAAAATACCTATTATAGAAATATATGAAATAAGACAACAAGTAGCAAGATATAAAATAAATGAGTTCACTTTATTTGTCACTCTTATTAAAGATGGATAGTTGTTATTTTAGAAAAATAAGATATAATTAGCTACTAGTTTCGACCTTTTCCCCTACTCAATAAATGTAGAAAGAGATTAATGTGGTGAAAAAAAATAGTATTAAATTGAGATTAAAAAATAAATAAAAATAATTTAGTCAAATTACCTTTTTAGTTAATGATTCTTTAAGGGGATAAAAAAAAAGACAAGAACAGGAGGGAGTATTGTTTAAGAAATGAAAGGCTAAAAAGGAAGTTCATTTCGTTTAAGTAGACAGTGCTTTAAACAAAGTAGTGGTGTGTAACTAAACCAGACTCACCAGAGTAATAACACAGCTACTTCCTTGCCATAAAATCTAAGCTCTGCAAATGACCAAATGATACAGCATATACAACATTGTGACCAAATGATAAGATTCTTGCACAAGGTGGCCAAGCCTTTTACAAGTGCAAGACAGCCCCAAATTCATTTGCCTAAACATCTTAAACCAGAAAGAGTTAACCTGACTCTGAAAAGCTACCTCAAATCCGATCCTATCAAGACTATATTGCTGTTTTCTGACTTGCTGAGGAAAAAAGTTTCTTCAGTAGATAGCTACTCTCTCCTGTATGTCATCAAAGCTTGTGCTAAGAAATCCCTAGCCACTGAAGGGAAACAAGCCCATACCCTTGTCATCAAACTTGGATACGAACCCATCATTTTTGTTCAAACATCGCTCATAGATATGTACGCTGCAACTTCAAATGTTGCTGATGTGCACAAGATGTTCGACGAAATACCCAACAAGAATGTTGTGTGTTGGACTTCACTGATTTCTGCGTATGTCAAAAATGAGAAACCATACAGAGCCATGGATATATTCAGGCAGATGCAAATGGGTAATGTTGAGCCTGATCAGGTAACACTAACAGTTGCTTTGTCGGCCTGTGCTGATCTAGGAGCATTGGATAAAGGGGTGTGGATTCATGATTTGATTTATCGAAAACCGGAGTTTAGTGAGGATTTATCTTTAATGAATGCTCTGTTGAACATGTATGTAAAATGTGGGGATATCAGAAAAGCTAAGTTACTGTTTGATAATATTAGAATTAAGGATGTCAGGACTTGGACATCCATGATTGTTGGACATGCATTACACGGCCAAGGAGAGGAAGCGCTAAGGTTGTTTTCGGCATTGGAAGAAAAGAACAAGTCCAGATCAAGAAAAGGCCACGGGACTGAGAACCAAATACTTGTTCCCAATGACGTTATGTTTATAGGGGTTTTAATGGCTTGTTCCCATGCAGGGATGGTGGAAGAGGGGAAAAGATATTTTAGAACAATGATTGACGAGTATGGCATAAAGCCTAGGCTTTTTCACTTTGGCTGTATGGTGGATCTGTTATGTCGTCGTGGGCTGCTAAAAGAGGCATATAGCTTTATTCTGGCAATGCCAATTCAGCCAAATGCAGTTATATGGAGGACTCTACTTGGTGCCTCTGGCGTTCATGGCAACGAAGAACTTGGTGCAGTGGCTCGGTCTAAATTACGTGAGTTAGACGCGAGTCTTGTTGGTGATGATGTTGCGTTATCTAATATCTATGCTGCCAAGGGCATGTGGGAGGAGAAAGTATTGCTTAGAGATGAGATTACACAGAGGCGAACTCCTGGATGCAGTTCAATTGAGGTGAAGAAGTTGTTTTCTTCAATGTTAGTGGAGAGGAGTGATTATCCTTTGGATTAGGTTCTTGCTCACTTCTTTGGGACATGAGAAACAATTGTCAATTTGTCAGCTTTTATCAAGGACATTAAGTTTGGGCAGAAAGTTTAAATAAACTGACTGCTCAATATGTTCATAATATTGCTAACTCATTAAACTTTTTCTGGTATATGGCATTTGACAACAGAAAGGAAAATAAGAATGTGGGGATTGTTTTTGAGGTATAACTATCCTGTCCTCATAATAGATGAACAGAGTATATTCCAATTTTTTTTCCAAGTGGAGAAAATAGACAGGAAGAACAGGCAGGATGATGAAAAAAAAAGGCAGTCCGGTGCACTAAGCTCCCGTTATGTGCGGGGTCCGGAAAAAGGCCGGATCATAAGGGTCTATTGTACGCAGTCTTACCTTATATTACAGGATAATGAATTCTCACAAATACTATGAAGGCCATATAATGAGGAGGTTTCTATCTAAGTTTGCCAATAGTAGCTAATTTGAAATAAAAGAAGAAAAAATTTAAATTACATGATGGGAAATGGTTACCAGATGCAATTCCTATTTGAAGATTGACATCCTCCTCCTCCTCTTCTTAGAATTGGTTGCTTTTGAAACCTTTTCTTGAATTTGCGTCCTGATTTAAAATTCATCATCCGATATGCCTTAGTTTAATTATTTTTGAGAAATCACTGATTGAAAACTAAAATTATTTGAATAAGTCGTCGTATGGATGAACATATAAGCAATAATCAACTTCATGATTTAAACCTTTAAACAGTAAACTCCAAGGATAGGAAAAAAAAGTGAAAAATAGTCAATGTTAGAGAGGTATAGAAAAAGTTCAAAGAGCTAAGGTATTGAAGTCCTTCTAATCTACATAGAGCCTTGATTAACCCAACCCAAATGAAAGGAGTCATTTTTTGAATTGTTGGTAGCTGGTGGTAAACTCCACCAAACTCCAACTAGCACCAAACTTCAGATATGCGGTATGAATTTGGGAGTTTATGGCCTTACACAAATCTGTAACTTTATTTTAAAAAAAAAATTGCATTTTCAATGGCGTATGTCTGAAGTTATTTCTAAAGTGACTAAATTTATAAATTTTGGCTATGCCTTAAATCGGTAATCTTCAATCTAAGCAAAGCCCTAAGTGGCGAGACAAGGAACCCGGTCCAACCGTTACTTTTTCCATATCCAACTGAATCTCGACGACTCCGTTACTGTTTTTGGTGCCCGTCCGTTGATAGTATGGCTGACTTATCGGACGATGATCGGAAACCTAAGGTTGGACCTAGCAATAACTCTATCGATCAGTCCTTGGACGCCATCGAGAGTCAATTATCCTCAATTTCAGTCGGTCAATCCGAATTCGATAGCAAGGAAGCTTCGGCATCCAATCAGGATAAGCTGGCGAATGGACTGTGGAATGGGAATCCCGGAGCTGATAACTCTGAAGAGCTTCCTCGTAGCAATGTGGTGGAAGACCTTAACTCTGTGTGGAGGAATATGTCTGAAGAAATGGAAGCACCGTCAAGTCCTAGTAGCAGTGGTTATGCGGCTGAAAGAGGGAGTAGCAACGCCAGTAGTAGGGACATTGGCATTGAGGAGGTTGATGGGGAGATTCTTGAAATTGGCAATAGTGATCCTCTTGACAGAGTTTCGGACTCTCAGGTGCAATGGCTTCCTGGGAAACGCCACAGCAATGAGGTGCGTCCAACTGAAGCTAGTGAATGTTTAGACCTAAATAGTAGTTGTGGCTAGTTTAGCATATCAGTTGTTGGACTAAATTTGGACGATTTTCCTCAAAAGGCCTCATCCATTAAGAGTATCCACCACCTTATAAGTAACTTACTTTCCTTTTCAGCTGCCATAAATAACTTACTTTCCTTTTCAGCTGCCATAAATAACTTACTTTCCTTTTCAGCTGCTAAGGTAGGACTTTGTTCACATCCATCCACCAACTTCTTGACAGTTTTTAACACAGTAAGATCAAATGAGGACAACTTGTAGGCTGCAATAAGGTCAAATGAAGGACAAATATAGGCGGAATCTCACTTAGGTTTAAAATGGCGTGAGCTGAGATTAAGTCGTGGTGTGGTAGCAATTACTGTTTATAATCTTACAACTTTTTATATTTTCTCCTGATGCATACACTCTATTTATCAAGACTTCCAGCTGCATTTTCATCAACTTGAACTCTCGCTTAGCTGTGCAAATTAGTAGTCCTTTGTATTGTTTAGAAATGTTGAAAACAAGTTAAGATATTTTTAAGAGCTCGCCTCATTGGCAAAGACAATAAAACAATATTTTATACTGCTCTATTGCAGAAAATATACTGGTGAAACTAATTTATATGCAGAAAACTAAAACTGAGTCTTCAGTAACATCAAAAGAGAAGTAAAGGAGATCCACTTTTGATATGATTCATGTTTATCTTTTGACCTTTTTTGTGATGAAGTGCAGGATGATGCTTCTAGTTCCTGGAGAAAAAGAAAGAAGCACTTCTTTATCTTGAGTCACTCAGGAAAACCAATATACTCAAGGTCAGTGTTAAAGTCCCCCTCCAGAGTGCTGAATGACATTTATTAATTAGAGTACTATATACCGTTGTCTATTCTTCTTAATCATTTTTAATGTCCTCTGAGATTTCTTATTTTTCTTTTATCATTCATTTGAAGATATGGAGATGAACACAAGCTTGCTGGATTCTCTGCCACTTTGCAAGCCATCATTTCATTTGTTGAGGATGGGTACTTTGCCAATGAATTATGGAGTTGCTCTTTTCTTATAAGCTCATCTTTCTGTTGTTACCTGGTAACCCCTTCCTTTTCAGAGAAGTCATAGCGGGATATTGAAGTTTGCCTGATTGATCTCTTTTTTCAGGGGTGATCAAGTCAACTTGGTCAGAGCCGGGAAACACCAGGTCAGTCTCCTTGTGTCAAAATTCCTCATAATGCCATGATGGAACTTGTGCTTTCCTTTATGTTCGATACCTCACCTTCTTCTATAATATTTTACTTGGTAATTCTGAAGCTGTACGGGTTAGTGTCTAGTGGTTGTGGATGTATATATTCCTGCTTACTTCAGTTTCATGCTAGTCTTTTTTTTTTAATGCTTGAATGTTATTGTTTCGAAAATCCGCATTGATGGAAAGAAAGAAAGAGAAGATAGCCATATGCTGTTTGGTTTTTCTAGTGAGTGGTCACCTAGGAATATTTGTAATATTAGCAATTGAGTTGCAGCATTACGCAACTTAACTGAAGACCTTTCTGCTTAAGCTTTTTGATGAATATGTGCTGCCTGATTTGCGTTTCTTGTTTAACAGACATTTAAGGCTTGTGTTTCAGGTTGTGTTTCTTGTGAAAGGACCTATTTACTTGGCTTGCATAAGCTGTACAGAAGAGTCATATCAGTCACTGAAGGGACAACTAGAGCTCCTTTATGGTCAGGTAAGTCACTCTTTTTCTTTTTCCTTTTGTTCTTTTGATTATTTAATTTTATACTTATTGAGATGATGACCTGGTCGTAGTTTCCTTAGCATGTCAATTGACTGCCTATTATTCTGACAGATGGATGCAATTTCTCATGTATCAGTTGTTATCTATGCAGATGATACTTATTCTTACAAAGTCTCTGAATAGATGTTTCGAGAAGAACCCTAAATTTGACATGACTCCTTTGCTTGGAGGAACAGACGCTGTCTTCTCTTCTCTAATCCATTCATTCAGTTGGTTTGTGTCTATGCTCTCCCTTCTCTCTCTCTCTCTCTCTCTCTGCCTGTATACTTATGTTCATCGTGGTACCTTTTACTTCTTGTGACATTAATTTTGTTAAATGAAATATCCTTTACTTCATCTAATAGAAACTGTTGTTACCTATGCTAATGATTTCAGTACCTATACTAATATATTAAGTACGCTTATTTTGATTCCAGGAACCCAGCTAACTTTCTTCATGCTTACACGTGTCTTCCACTTGCTTATGCGACAAGGCAAGCTGCTAGTGCCATCTTGCAAGATGTAGCTGACTCAGGGGTCGTGTTTGCCATATTAATGTGTAAACACAAGGTCTTGTTTCTATTTCTTATTCTTCTTTCGAACTCTTCTTTCAAATTACGCATTTGAGGTGCATAGGTTTCAGTATTACTGTATTGTCTAATTCATCCTGTTCAAAGTTGATTTGCAGGTTATCAGTCTTGTTGGTGCACAAAAAGCATCTCTTCACCCTGATGATATGCTACTGCTCTCCAACTTTATTATGTCTTCTGAATCATTTAGGCAAGTTCAACTAACTTTTGATTCTTGTTTAGGCCATTTTCTTGTGTATCTGGTGCAAATGTTTGGAGATGATTGTTAAGCTCACACGTGTATATGCATATTTTTTTGCTGTTTAACCTTATTAGGCTGGTAGCTCATCCTACAACCTTGTAGTCAAATGGCTCATATTGTACCTTAATTTGCTGACCTTTTTGAATAAATGATTGGGCAAGGTTGCTAAATGCAGTTAGTTATCGACGCAGGCGTGGCCTTTGAGGATACAGATGTTACTGTAAATGGCCGTGCTAATTTTAGTATATTTGTCATTGGATTCTTGGTAGCATCGTGTAGTAGCGTTTTACTATTATGAAATTTCCCATTACTTTATTAAGCCTGATCACATAATTAGGCCACCTCTACTAGTTGGTACATTGCACATTTTCCTAGATTTCATTCACTTAGGTTTTCACGTGCTTTGATGAAGTCATTTCCGCAATGAAGGACCACCTTTTTCTTGAGACTCCAAAATACTTCACTTTTTATGCTTATGGTTCCCAATGATTTGGTGTAACGACTCTGTACCTATAAGTTCTCTCTTGGACATTTGTCTTGTGTCCTGAAGCAGTATGTAGCTAATGTATCTTTTGGTGTAGCTAGGGTTTGTTTATCATCATGACATTGCATTCAAATTCTTTTCTTCTATTCTGTGTGGTTGGTGTTCCTAATGCTTCTCCTTCTCATTGTTGCTTTGGTTTTTTGTCTTTTTCTGTGCCCTAGTTGACTGTTGACGGTTGGTTCATACCTTACATTAATATAATTGATGACTGAGCGATTATATATTTTAACTGAGTGATATCCCAGTGAAAAGGACCCTCCAACCTTGACACTGGGGTTCCTGTCGCCAAGAGAGAAAACTGGGAAAGGACCATTGACGACTCTTGGGCAGAGAGGATTCGGTGGTGGGGTTTCTTCCATATTAAAATAATAATAACAAAAAAATGGAAGATCATATGTTACAGCCCACATAAGATCTGTATTCCACTTATACTATTTAATTTCCTGGAGGCTATATTATAACATGCTCATTGATGTCATGCAGGACATCAGAATCCTTCTCACCAATTTGCTTACCAAGATATAATCCCATGGCATTTCTACATGCTTATGTGCATTACCTCGATGTAAGTTGTGACAGTGTCAAATTACTCTTTAATAGTCCCTTCTCGCAAAATGTTGTCAACTTCCCTTGAAAGGGTAATATTTATTACTTTGTACTACAGATACATTCAAATCTGTGAAAAGCTATTATTTATCTTTGATATTTTGGCTTCTTATTTTCAAACAACTATAAATTTTAACTCTTAATCGGTGCAACTCAAAGAAGGACCGCCAGCTTAATACAGAGGAAGTATCTATTGATGAAAGATTTTAAGTTGAATCTCTTTTTGATTGGTGATAGTAGGTGTCTTACAAGAATTTTAGGATTTTGGTGTTTCCAAATTACCCAATTTTGGTTCTGTATATTACAGGTTGACACATACTTAATATTGTTTTCTACGAGTTCAGATGTCTTTCATCATCTTAAAGATTGCAGGTAATGATGCTTTTTATCTTCTTCTTTTTTCAAGTACATTTGGTTATAGTACTCAAAGCTGAATTTTTTTCTTTTCTTTCCATAAGATCTGAACCATGGGAAATATGAGCCATGTATATCTGTTCTTCAATTCTGTCAAGAGGCATTAGCTTGTTAAAGGGAACAACTTTTATCTTTTCCATAATAGCCATGTTAAGGCAAAGTTCTTATCTATCTTGTAGGATTCGTATTGAAAAGGTACTTCTGGAGTCCAATGTACTTAATGAAGTTCAAAGATCCATGGTAGATGGTGGCATGCGTGTTGAGGATTTACCTGCTGATCATGGTTCTCATTCTGGACCAGTCTCCGCTCATCTGGGTCAGCCTGGACATACTAGAGAATCATCAGAGAGATTTGCTGAAGCATTCATAGGTGTTGGTGGTCCTGCTGGACTTTGGCATTTTATGTACCGAAGTATTTATCTTGACCAGTATGTATCATCTGAGTTTTCCTCATCAGTAAATAATAGACAACAGCAGAAAAGGTATTACTCTAAAAGACTAAAATCAAGTTGCTGTCATAACAAACAATACTTTTGTCTCTTTTTCTTTTTCCCTGTAAGACGAGATCTTCTATTTGCAGGTTGTATAGAGCTTACCAGAAACTTTATGCATCCATGCATGATAAAGAAATTGGACCGCACAAAACTCAGTTCAGAAGGGATGAAAATTATGGTATGTACTTGACTGCTTTTTTTTCTCCTTCTGCAAAGCTCTTGAAGCACGAAGACCTTTCTATTTTCTTCACCTAATTGAAAGTTTCTATATAGTGTTTATGACAGAAGAAGCATTAATCAAACAGTGAACATGAAGCAGTGTTCATGGTCTTTTCCTTCCTAGACGACACTGCTGCCTTTTGTGATTATTATCACCGAAACATTTGCCAACATAAATTAGCATACACATTTAGTCAATTTAGGTCCAAGTTGTGTAGATAATCTAATCTACATATCCTAAATCCTTTTTTAAAAAAAAAATTAATACAAGTCTACAGAACCTAGATTTGTCTATCTTTCTGCTTGAATTGTACCATAGAGCAGGTTAATTTTCTTCTCAAATCTTTGAGGCTTGGATGGAGAAGTTTTCTTTGGGTAGACACTAACAGTTGCTGGGTAAGAAATGTAAAAGTCTCCTATTCGTTTTTATTGTACTTCATGTTGCCGTTAGTTGTTATATGAATAAGAAAAGAATATAAATCTAGTGAGTCATAATTGAAATAAAGTGCGATCCCTTGCAAGTTGGCAGGTACTGATTTCAAAGCACCTCTCATATTTGTATGCTGAGCCAATCCTAAAAGCTAACTTCATAGACTTGAATAAACGAATTGTTCTTATTGAGGATAATTATAGTAATGAATTATTGCCATTATTCATATTCCTTCGAATTGGAGTTCTTTCAGGAAGGTGGTCTCTATGATCAAGTTCAGCATACTTAACTCCTTTGGTTTCCCGTATTGGCCTTTAATTTTTTTTTTCTTTTTTTTAATGGTTACTGGGAAGGGGAATTAGAAACGTAAAATACAATTCTCATGATTTTGTGATTTGTCCCATGATAATGTTATAGTTCCTCTTGGAATTACATCCTTACCATTATCTTGCAGTTCTACTGTGCTGGGTTACTCAGGATTTCGAACTTTACGCAGCATTTGATCCACTGGCGGACAAGGTTCTATTATTTATTTGTTCTTTTAAACCTGTTGTTTGTCTAAGTGATACCTTGAATGTCACTTTTATTTTAGAGCCTTACCATCTATCATTTTAATGGTGTTATATGTGCTAGATGCGACCCCATTTTGTCTTTAGGAATATTTGGACTATTCATGGGCTAGTTTAGGTATTGAAACTTTGGAAATACAAACATGCAGACCAATGAGATCTAATAGACCTTAGTTCACTTTGGTTCTGTTCTGTAGTGAGCTGGTTACTACTTATAATGACACATGAGATGTGTTTATGGCCAGGGTCCTAGCTGTCACGTCCCGAACCCTGGCCTGGGCGTAACAAGGCACTCGGTGCCTGACTGCATGTGGCCGGGCGAACCAATTGGTTGCCTGAGTCAACACGTGATATCAAAACCTACTGAAAGCGGAAAATAAACTTGACTCATGCTGATCTACTAAGGCATGACTGAATAATTAACTGAAAGTGCGGAATACTGAACAAAGTCTGAAAGATAAATATTATAGTCAACAAGCTAACATAACTACTAACATAATCTATGAAGCCTCTAATGAAGTATTGTAATTGACTGTTGCTGGGACAAGGCCCCGGGCATACTTGACTGTCTGTAATAAACTATAAAGACCGCAAAATAAATGATAAGACCTCGAAAGACTGGAGCTCACCAACTCAGCTGATACTAGAGATCCTAGTGTGCAGATGCGTCGTCCAGAAAATCGTTACCTCCACCGTGAAGTGCAGGCCTCGGACAAAAAGGACGTTAGTACATTTGAATTGCAATAGTATGTAAAACAATTGAAAGAAAGAACTGTAAATGCTGAAACTGAAATTGGTAACCGATAACTGAAGTAAAGAATATGAATACGTCATGTTCTGAAATGGAGAATCACAAATAATAAACTGTGGCCTTAGACCCAATATATGTGCACAATATGTGGCCTTGGGCCCAAGTATACGTATACATAAACTGTAGCCTTGGGCCCAAATACAGGTGTCCAACATAAACAATTTACAATAAGAAACTGAGCATTCATATTGTAATACATGATATTGGAATACTGAAGGTCTGATATAAAGTACTGACTACTGATATGGGACATGGATTCATGAACTATTCATGGATATTAGAGTAGTCTTTCTGTACAACATTTTTATAGTCTGAGACTGAGATTCATGGAATCTCAAACATGAGTCTATAAAGATTACGTACTGAGTTCACAACAATCAAAGTGATCATTATGAACAATTACAAAGTTATAATCTTAATGATAGACGTTCTGGTCTTTTCATGAACTAGGGAATAATCTCAAATTCTGAAGTAATTTGTAGTAATCTTAATGAACGAGACGTGGGGATGATTAAAGACGATCCAACACGTAGAGAGTTAGCCTCACATACCTGTAATCGCTCCTAGCAACGAACTATGTTGTTTTCTGACGAAGAACGCTCCAAACCCTAGCTTGAATTACTTGCGAAGGATTTTGTTGTTAATTCTATGTTTTAGTTAGAGGATCATGTTACTAATCATGATTTAATGCTAGAATTACGAAGGAATCGATAGGAGTGAACTTACCTTGTTGTGGGAGGTTGAGAGGAGGGGAAAGCGGCTGCTAAGGGTTTTTGAACGAAGTGAGAGAAGTCTCAAGGAGTTGGAGATATTTAAACTTGGAAAAAATTCGTGTCTGGCCAAAAATATGCCCGGCGTGGCGTGCCCAGGCCTGGCGCCCACGCCCCGTGTCAGGCTTGTATCCTAGATGGCTTAATTTTTCACCCCAAAATAGGCTTGACGTGGCCGGCCATGCCCAAGGCGGACGCCCGCGCCTGGCTTTTTTTTCCTGAGCTGGCGATGTTTGGTAAATCATACATAACTTTTTGTACGGGTGTTCGTTTGACCTCCATCATATACTGTTGGAAAGGTATTTCAAAGAGCTACAACTTTTATGAAGGAAGTATTCCCAAATTCCTTATAGAATTTTCCGAATACTTGCTATAAGTGAAAATTTGTGCAAATTTGTGCAAACTCACTTGAAAATATGGCCCGTAGAGTAGCTTCCGACTATACTTTGCCCAAAGACTGTTCTTATACCTTGATTAGCTTTCAAAACACTTCCTGCACTCTTCGTCTTGGTTCAATTATGTTCCATTGTACGGGTCAAACCTTAGCCTGAAGTACGAGGTGTTACACTAGCCCTGGCGATTGAAATCAAACTCACTTTTACATGAGTTATTTTCTCAACAGAAGAATTTACCTCAATGTGTACCTTAAGATCGATATCTTTCCAAGATGATCTTATCCTGCCACCCTCTAGATATATGTTAAACTGATTTATATGCATCATTGTCAAATAGCTGTTATTTGAGATGTTATCTCGTAACTCCCATCAGTCTTATTTAATACAAGTACATTTTTGTAGACTGAAATGCTTATAAATACGTCAAAGCTGATTTTATCTATTCTCAAACTTTAATGTGTTTTATTAGTTCATCAACGTGCTTGACATTTGAGGGGTTATTCACCAATGGTGATCCTATGACTTATCTTATGCCGATTCTTTCGGAATGTGAGAATTGCACTATTTACTGTTATCTTTCTGCTTTTTGACCTTTTTCGTAAATTCCACCTTGCAGGCTCTAGCTATTAAAACTTGCAATCGTGTATGTCAATGGATCAAGAACATGGAGAATGAGATTTTCTTGTTAGGAGCCACTGCGTTTTCATGGTGATCCTCCCCATGTTGTGTATCCTATTTTTTTCCCTTTCTTTTCTTCTCTCGAATTCCTTATAATAAGTTATTGCCTCAGTTTTTAAGGCTTTCCGTTTTTGTGGTCCTATTATATAATGTCAATTGTAGCTCAAAATTCGGCAGTCAAGATATGAGTTGATCCAACTCTAGGCGAGTTTTTATGAAAGTTTGTAGCTTATCTGTATCAAAATTTTGTTGTGTTCTAATATAATCATCCGACAGGTTAAAGAAAAAAATCCCACTGCCTTGCAGTGATATCATCTTTGTTAATGCCCGCAGCATCCAACATCTTAAAAAAAATAAAGATATTGGTGAATTTGGAATGTGATGCTATATTGGGACTAAAGTACCACAATATTGGGACTAAAGTACCACAGAGGGCGTTTATTTCGGAACTTGAAACTAACTCATAAACATCAATAAAATGTCTAATAGTTTGGAAGTTGGATACTCAGTATAGATCGTCTTGTACTCGATGCACAAGGTAAGTTGCACAATATCAAGTTACACCAAAACCTCCGAAATGGGCTATTTTATTTCTCTCTTTGTGTAGGTTATAGAGTGAACCATGCTGCAGTCTCGCAACTACTCTTGCTTTGTGCTACTAGGATCGGCTGTCATCTGCGTCAAATGCAAATAAAGCTACTGTGAGGACTCCACAGAAATGTAAAGAACTATGAAAGTGCAATCCTAATATACATTTCCATCCTATCAATCTCGCCTCAGCCTAAGAAAGCAGAGTAAAAGAAAGGAGGTATAAATTGAATCAAGTGATTCTCTTGTAATGATATGAATAATGGGTGTTTCTCTTCCACTGTAAATACATATAGCACGAATTCTTCGTATATACAATGAATACAAAGATATGAAGATCAACCTTAAGCATGGCTCCCTCTAATGATAAAAAAAGGTTATAAAGATATGATAATAAACAAGGAAAATAATAATCTTAATGTAATTTGACTGAAAGTTAAAGAAAAAAAATCAGAAATTGGTGATTAGCGCACACAGGACAACTCCGTATTAACAGTTAGCTGACTTGAACCAAGTAGGTGGAAACTTCACGCAGCAACTGCTTCAGGCCTTTTGCTTGTCTTGATTCCTTTAATAGCTGCAACATGTTTACACAACATGTAAGTTCTAAGTTTATTAATCTATAAACATCAAGTTCTGTGACTCTCAGTATGGCAAAATAAAAAGTCTATATATTCTTGCCTTCAGCATAATCAGGAGCTCCAAAGACGGCAGAACCAGCTACCAAGGCATTGGCTCCAGCTTTAATGACCTGCAAAGAAAAGGTGCTGTTAAATTGTAATCTCATATGCCAGTTGCTGCAGATTGTTTATGGTCATGGTATGGATCAGTGGTTGGTTGCTTTGACGCGCAATGTTCTCTTTGTCATCATCACATACGGTTCTCTATAATTCGAGAAGTTGGTTACTCTTCATTACAATATAAACACGTTTGCCATCATAAGTGGCAAAATATGGAGAGAAAGATAAGGTTGTCCTCCACGAGACCTGATAGAATATCATAACAATCTAGGAAAAGATTTGAATTCACGAGTTATAAATCAAGTAACATTTGCACGCCGCTTAAAATGCTGCGGGTAAGATTTATCCTTTTTTCACAACATATGACTTGTCCCAACAATACATCAAAAGAAAAATAAATCTTTTCAGAGTTAATGAGGGTCAAGTGACAAGCTTGTCAGGAGAGGGGTTAGAATCATGGGAGAGCATCATTCACCTTGTAAGCATTTTTGGGAGTAACTCCACCGTCAACTTCAATCCAAGGGTTTAATCCCTGCGAAGTTAATGTACGCATGTCATCACATTGCATAGTTTGCAGAGACTGAAAAAATGGTAAAAGAATTACCCTCTCCACGCAGATTCTTCTCAAGTCTGCAATTTTCTTGACCTGGCTCTCAATGAAGCTCTGTCCCCCAAATCCAGGGTTTACGGACATAATCAGCACCAGATCAACAGCTGTAGCACGGAAAAAAAAGAAGCAATTTATCACCTTGGCTCACTTTGGATTCAAAGTTGTGTTTTTCCCTATCTAGCTTTCCAGAGGCAGCATACAGGATATAGACTGGAAGATCAATACCAAATTAGAACTTTGCTAAGTCTATACATGTCTATTTCCCTACCCTTTAAGGATTGACGACAACTTGAATAAATTGAAATACGGGACAAAATGAACCTTGGGCCTACTCAACTGTAAAAGTTTTTTGATAACCATGGTGTCCGGCCAACTTGCACGCACCTAGACTAATTCTACTGGTATACCAACCGGTAACTCTATCTATCAAGGCTCAAATGAAAGAAACCACTTAATTTTTTTGCTTCTGGTGGGATTTGAACCAACCCACTTCATTGACCAATAGGTTACACCCTTCGGTGTTACTCAACTGTAAAAGCTAACTTATGAGGTAAGAATTACCCAAAATCATATAAAGAGACTACAAACCATGAGAGATTGAGAGCTCATTATTAGGTAAACTACGAATAAGGATCGGTTTTGGCTCTAATAGCATATTAAGAATAACATACTTTGAGCCTAACTTAGTACCAGAAGCTAGCTCATGAGAGGGGCATTGCCAAAGACCAGGACTGCAACTGATATTCTCAAGCAATGTAAGACTCTTAACACCTTGCTTTACAAATCAGCATCTCTAAGTTAGTTTTCCTAGTTGCACTCAAATTAGTATACAAGTAGTTAAAGGGTACAATCCATGCTTTTGCTTCACACCAATCTTAAGTTGTGACATTGTACAGTATATTCAGCATAGCTCAACCTAATGATTGAACTAGTAGGACCTAAGGTGCTTTAACATGTTTTTCTACCCTACGAAGTCGCATTGAAAGATAAGATAATCTATATCACCTATTTAGAGGAGTACTTCTCCCATCCCTCAATCGTAATTTCATTATTGACTCTCAACAACAATAACAGCATACCCAGTGAAATCCCACAACGTGGGGTCTGGAGAGGGTAGAGAGGGTAGAGTGTACGCAGACCTTACATCTACCTTGGTAGGTAGAGCGCCCTCGGCTCAAGACAAAACATAAGCACAAGCAAACCAAGAGAAACGGTCACCCGGATAAGAAATTTAAAGCGGTATGAAAATGATGATAACAAAAGCGAATAAGCCCGGATAAAGTATTCTGAAAAAGGAAGCAATAACTAACGCATGTAAATAAGATAAACAAGATAAATAACGTACACTAAAGAACACATAGCAACAGAACGAAAGGGGACTATAAAACAATATTGCGCTTACTAGTATGGTAGGCTAAGCAGACCTACAATAATAACACTATAAGTACCGGTATGTATGCGTAAGTGCGTAAGTAGGACTACGCTCAACTACCTACTACCCTTCTACCCCTAATCTGTGTCCTCCATAATCTCTTATCTAAGGTCATGTCCTCAGTAAGTTGTACATGTGTCATATCCCGTCTAATTACCTCTCCTCAATACTTCTTCGGCCTACCTCTACCCCTCCTGAACCCGTCCGTAGCCACCCTCTCACACCTCCGCACTGGGGCATTTGTGTCTCTCCTCTGCACATGCTCGAACTATCTCAACCTTGCTTCCCGCATCTTATCTTCCACCGGAGCCACTCTTACTCTGTCCCGGATATCATCACTTCTAATCTTATCCCTCCTTGTATGCCCACACATATATCTCAGCAACTTTCATCTTTTGGATGTGCGAAATATTGACTGGCCAACACTCTGCCTCATACAACATAGTCGGTCTAACCATCACTCTATAGAACTTGCCTTTAAGTTTTGGTGACACCTTTTTATAGCACAAGACTCCAGCCTCTATTTCATCCACTCTGCCCCAATATGATGTGTGACATCGTCATCAGTCTCTCCATTTCATTGGATAATAGACCTGAGGTACTTGAAGCTTCTTTTCCTTGAAATGACCTGAGTACCAAGTCTCACCTCCACGTTTGTCTCAAGATCGCTCCCGTTACTGAACTTGCACTCCAAGTATTCTGTCTTGGTCCTACTCAGCCTAACCCTTTAGACTCCAGAGTCTGTCTCCAAACTTCCAGCTTATCGTTCACTCCACTGCGTGTCTCATCAATCAGGACTATGTCGTTTACGAATAACATACACCATGACACCTCCCCTTGGATTTGTCGCGTCAGTCCATCCATCACCAAGGCAAATAAGAATGGGCTAAAAGTTGATCCCTAGTGCTCCGAGTCTCCTCCTACTATATGTACCCTGGTCTGGGCTCCATCATACATATATTTGATCGCCCTAGTGTACGCCACAGATACACCTCTAACCTCCAAATACCTTCATAGGACCTCCCTAGGGACTTTGTCGTATGCCTTCTCGAGGTCGATGAAAACATATGTACGTCTCTTCCTCACCCTATACTGCTCCACCAACCTCTTAATAAGATGAATGACTTCTGTAGTCGAACGCCCCGACATGAATCCAAACTAGTTCTCGGAAATAGACACGCCTCTTCTCACCCTCATCTCCACGACCCTTTTTCAAACTTTCATAGTGTGGCTTAGCAGCTTGATACCCCTATAGTTGTCGCAACTCTGGATATCACATTTGTTCTTGTACAAAGAAATCATTGTACTCCACCTCCATTCTTCGGGCATTCTCACCGTCTTAAAAATGACATTAAACAACTCAGTCAGTCACTCCAAATCTACCCCGCAAATGACATTACTGACTCTCACATCATCAGTAATAAAGAAGAAAACCGAAGCAGAAAATTATAGGAAAAATACTGAGAGCATCTCTGAAAAGTTTTCTTTAAGAAGCAATATCTTACCATCAAGGACATATTCAATTGCGGTTAAAGGTGTTCCAGGATTGAGGACAACCCCAGCTTTAGCTCCCAAATTTTTAATCTGAACCAGAAACAATTAATAAAGTGGTCAAGAGGAACTTAAATAGGTGAAATAATGGACAGGAAACTAATCATGAAGTTAGAACAATCTTTGAGTAACAAAATCATAATTTTCTGAAATATCACCAGCTGAATTTCGAACATCTATGGCTCTCACAATTACAATTTACAGCACACCATTTTTGATGTCTAGCAACACCTAACCATAATCTTATATGATTTCTCTAGAAGGTAGTTCATTTTAAATAGATGAAGTAAATCTAATGTAAAAGGTAATCAGAATTTAAAAAAAAAGGAAACTTGAAATGAATTAAGTGTTCAATGTAAGAAAAACAAGCACTCTACATTTTATTTTCTAACTCCCGTGATGCGAGTTTGGAAGCCTTGCATCATGTGAAAAGTGTTCAAGAGAGACATTATCTTTAATAATAGTAATAAATTCATCACACATAATTAATCAATTACTCCAACAAGTCTGTTATTACTGATACCCTAAAAGAAAAGAATGCAATGAAGGTAAATGAAAAACATCCACTTTTTAGACTTCTGATAAAGGATACCTAGAATCATGGGTTGATCTGACAAATAGAAATCTGTAGTAAGTTTACTTATGTACAACATTCCTATTTCCTAACAATCTTGACTTAAAGAGAAGCCCCTTGCTGTAGCCTTATTTAAGTAGGTTTGCAATCTAATTCCTATGATATAGTCATTATTGACAAAGAGGTGTTATTATCGACAAAAAACAAGCATGTTTGAGCATCAAAAGGTATAAAGGATCACAAAACCAAGAGTAATCCTGTTAGATAAGTGAAGCCAAAATTTTCAAAAATCTGAGAAAGACACTTAATAAGTCCCATGTACCAAATTTTTTAGCAAGTGTGAGGCAGTTGATAGGCCTTATCCCACCAAAGGAAAGATTTAGCAAATTGTGTAGGTTGCTCCTACAGAAAAATGCAAAAAATTACATAGAAACACACTCAAGACGCAATTCTTTGTTTGAAAGAACATTTTAGCAGTCATCTTGCAGTTCACACAACTAGCTGCATTAGCCAAACAGACTCCACGCATCAATACTACTAAGATAGCTTAATCTGAATGTCATACTATGCACATACTACAAACTTTTCTTTTATTGTTGAAAATTTTGTTTTCTCATGGGCAACCTATGATGTAATCCAAAAAAGTTGAGGTGAAAAGGAATTCCTCAGGTTGCAGTGCTTCACCACTTTCGGAAACACTATTGATCAGATTTTCCAAGACCCTTTGTATGATATCATAAGTACAGGAAAAAAAGAAAGAAAGAGAGATTCTTACCTGATTTATTGTACGATGTAAGTGGATTGTAGAAGATTGCTCACAGTGAACACTGATGATATCAGCACCTGCTTTTATGAAGTCAGGTACTCTCTGGTCAGGTTCGACAATCATCTGCAATGGTCCATTGAAATTGAACATTAGCAAAAGCATTTTCATGCCTATAGACCTGAATTACTTTTACCACATGAACAATGGAAATTACCAGATGCACATCCAATGGAAGATCTGTGACCGGGCGCAAGGAATCAACTACAAGGGGTCCAATAGTTATATTTGGAACAAATCGACCATCCATCACATCTACATGAATCCAGTCGCAGCCTGCCTGCTCAACTGCTTTCACCTAAATGCATGAAAGGCAGAAGAGTAAAGCACTTACCTATTATGACTGATTAACCAACTTAAGAGCCATTCTTACGAGAAGTCACAAACAAAAAAGAGGATATTCATAAAAGAACTTGACCTAAAAGGAGGAAGGCAAAATGTGTTTACTCAACATATCAAACTTGCAAATGTATGGCAATTTTTCTCATATCTGGTTTCCAAATAAAACGACACCCTTATAAGATCTATATAAAAATGGTAGAGCAAGAGGTCCATATGACCACAAACCTGTTCTCCTAATTTAGAAAAGTTAGCAGAAAGGATGGATGGAGAAACAATAATATCGCTTTTCGAAAACTTATCCACCCGAGCGGAAGCCTTCACCAGAGTTTGAACTCTCCTCCTGCAGTTATAACGAAATTAGGAACAATAGTATTCAGACAGATTGTGATGCTAAGGGGCATAGTTCCAGAAAGAGAAATGACTACTAGATAAATTTCCTATATTTTCTAAGAGAGGAAGCAAGAAAGGAACGTGCCGTTATTAGCAGGAAAAGAAAATGAATGCTCGTCTCCAAAAACAACAAAAAATGCATAAACTCAGCTGATATTCAAGAAATTGGCTCATTTTTACAACTATATTAAGCAAAATTGCATCACCAAGTGAGCATAATCTCATCAGAGAGATAAAGAGCTAATAGCAACTGGAATGGAACTCAAGTTAAGATTAGCGCTAGTTGAGAAACATAGAAGTCACAATGACTTGAACAAGAATTAATCAAAATGTCAAAAGACCACATTGCCAATAAGCATTCCCGGTCCCCGGATGACTTTACATGATCAACCTATTGCCAATTGAAGAGGGTGGTTTCTTGATGCTGTTAGATTCTAAATTGTCACCATTAGGGAATGATGAATTGCAGATTATCCAGCTTATAACATCGACTCTTCAAGACCATTTGCTTACCATGCACAGAGGGAATCAAACTTCAGTAGGATATGTTATTGAAACACTTCCTTCACGCTTTATTAGAACCTTACTGGTTTAAGCTTAGCAAGACATATTCACAAACATAAGGAGTGCATAAATTCCTGGTATATATTTATCATCCTCTACATTACATATTTAAAACCCCTCGGTGCAAGAAAGCCTCTTTTTTAGCCTTGAAAGGAACTCAGGCTTTACCAACTATAATCAATCATTTCGTATACTTTTCAGACCAATAAAATGTCAAGGGCGATCCACTCAATATGCAGCACCGTGATACCTCCAAGGGCACTATAATCAATCATTTCGTATACTTTAGCAAGCTGGTAATCAAGTTTGCTTTCGATATTAACTCTAAGTACAAAGATTGCAAGTAAAAGACATAACTTTTAGGGGGGGGGGGGGGATCAAGAAAGTAGAAAAACCTGGTGAAAGTGAGTGAATTGGGGTTGGAGAAAGAAATCTTTTGAATCTTATGACTTGCGCCAAATCCATTAATTTGGGATTGTAACAGAGTTGATGAACCCAAAGAAGAAGCACTCGCCATTTGTTGAAAGCTGAGAGCTCACAATTCCAACCACCCTCTGTTTAACTTTTGAGATTTCCAAGATAATAAGACTGTTAGTATTTTGAGGAAAATCAAGAATGAAATATCAGGTTGACACGTGTCAGATTTGGCTTCTCATAGCGGCTTTGCTTATCTTCAATGGTTGGCCCTTCTCTCTTGCTGACTCAATTTGTAGGACCTGCCATCCTTCATTTCGCATGATGGGCACAAGCACACCAACAGAGGTGAAGATAGAACATAGAACACACCCCCCAACCCCAACAAAATGCCCAACCTAAAGCCAAAAGCCACTTTCTCTCTTATCTATCTTTGCATCGGGAGTAACATTAAAAAATTACTCCTCAATATTAATGCCTTGTTTAAGAAAAAAATGTTTTTATATTAATTTCCAAGTCTGATTATCTTTAATATTAATTACTCATTCACCAAGTTATTTTACAAATATATTGATACTATACATCAATTAATATAATAAGTATTTTACTAAAATATATATTTCATTTATTTTATTTTTTTTAAAAGCACAAATACCATTATAGACAAGTAAAAGTGAATAAAGAGAGTAAATAATTATATATTGATAATGAAAATTGTTGAGTGTATAATTTATTGCAGTAAGTTATATGCTTTAATTTTCAGGTAATTAGTTCCATATATTATAAGCAACTGTGTAATTTTTTCTTTTATTTAATACTTTCTCTATCTCAGTTACGTGACACTCACCTTTCTATATTCATTAATAATTTAACTTTAAATTTTTTCTTTTGCATTCATTAATATATATGACTTATTTTACCCATAAATTTCAAGACTTTCCTTTCATTCTTGAATTTCGCATCTAGTCAAATATTACCTCATAAATTGAGATGGAAGTAGTATAATCTACCATGTCAATATACTCTTCCGTCCTAAAAAGATTGTTTTACTTTTATTGTAGTCCCAAAGATTGACACATTTCTATATTTAGAAATAATTTTACTTTATGAGATGATTTACATTCACACAAATATCTAAGGCTTGTTTTAGAATACACATTTCAAAAGTCTTACTTCCTCAGTCCCAATTTATGTGATATATTTTTCTTTTTAGTCAACAACAACATACCCAGTAAAATCCCACAATCTGGGTCTAGAGAGGGTAGATTGTACGCATACCTTACCACTACCTTGGTAGGTAGAACAGTTGTTTTCGAGAGACATCGGCTCAAGACAAAGCACAAACACAAGCAAAGTAAGACAAACAAAGCGACTAAGCAATTAAGCGAATTCTGAAAAAGAAACAACAACTAATGCAGGTAAATAAACCAAAAAAAAATACACATAGCAGCATAAATCAAACGACATGGATTATAAAGAAATATTGTCCCTACTAGTAAGATAGTGTCACGACCCGACCCGACAGGCCGCGACCCGACGCCCTAATTGGACGCCATTACACTAACCCGTCACGTAATCAACTGACACTTAAGGGTAATAGAAAATTCGGCAGCACAACGCTGCATCTATAACATATACCCAAAATAGGCGAGCTGACAAGGCTGTCTTACACAACTAACCAACAATCACAACAGGCTAGCCGACTAGGCTGCCACCAAATAGCATCACATAAACAAAGGAACAATCAAAATAGGCAAGCCTGCCACTATATACGGAAATATCCCAAAACAAGTGCAACAATACAGCTAGCTCAACCGCATAAACGTTCTACACAAGTCCAAAACACATCTATCATCCACAACTGTCTACAGACCTCTAAGAGAAGGATAACATAATATAACGGGACAGGGCTCCGTCGTGCCCCTAAATATACATAAGTCTAGAATAGCGAATCTATACCAAAATGGCTAACTCCGGACAGTGGAGCTCACAAGAAAACAGCTGATCAGGAATCTTAAGCCAGAGGATCGCCGAACTGAATATATGTACCTGCGGGCATGAACGCAGCCCCCCGAGGAAAGGGGGGTCAGTACGAAATAATGTACTAAGTATGAAAACATGAAATACCGAAAATGAAATCATAACTGTGCCATGTGAAATAAAGAATCATATCAGTAATCCTGAATGTTTACCCATAGAGTCATCATGTCCATATGTATGTATATAACATGTCTCGACCCTCTAGTGAGGACTCACGAATTATCAATATAACGTGTCTCTACCAGAGTGAGGACTCGATAGAATTATCAATATAACATGTCTCGGCCTTGTAGTGAGGGACTCAGTGAAATCATATATGTATAACATGTCTCGGTCCTCTAGTGAGGGACTCGATGGAATCATCATCATCTTATATGTACATATAACGTGTCCCGACCCTCTAGTGAGGGACTCGGTGAACACTTGGCACGAGCAAAATTTCATGAACAACCATATATAACTTAAATTATCATTTGACTCTCAATGGAATAAGAAAAAAACATTAGCATATCATATATCTTTTAAATCATCTTTTGGAAAATCAAGACGCTTATCGTATCATATATCATTTTAAAACATCCTTTGGAAAGTCAAGGCACTTATCATATCATGAATCATTATTTTAGTAAAACTAGACTTTGAAGGAATCACGTGCGTCCGCCGTACTTTCATTAAAATCATACCAAAAGAAAGAAGAAAAATTTTCACAAAATCATGCCAAAGAAAGAAAGAATAGTTCACATACCTCTTAGTCGCACAATCAATGCAATACTAGGATACGCCTCGTCTAGTATGTCAGCCTATAATAATAATAATACGACCATTAATTCTAGGGCTTCTAACGTAAGTTATATTGAATAACGACTTCCTATTTCTATAAAAATTTGGGAAGAGCTGTTACACCTCGTAAGTTAAGACAAGTGTTAAGAACGTCATTAAGCTTAAGATTCAAATAATGGATATAAGTTATATTTACATAAGCTACGAGCGCGTCAATGAGAACTTAATATGATAAGTTATATATATTTCCATTAAGGATTATTACATATATAAGAATTACGACATGGGGAATGCGAGACCTTATGAAATTTCCGAGAAATTAACGGAAACGGGAATCAAGATTGGAAGAATTGGGATTAAGATTTATTACTTGCGGGATTAAGTTAGTTAAATAGACACTTAGAGGGTTAAAGTGTAATTGCAAGGGGGGCCAAAGTGTATTTATTAGAAATCTGAAAATATTAAATTAGACATAACTACTTCATTCTTTCACTTAGACAAAATCAAAATTTCTCTCCTCCTCTTTCTTTCCCCATGGCCGAAATTCTCACCCCATTTGTAGCAAGAAAAATCTAATTTTTATTCCATCTTCTTAGACTAATTATCCTACACAATTGAAGCCTAGAATTAGAGGATTTTTGTAGCCCAAAATAAATGGTTTCACTCCACTGGACCGAGACTTGGGGCAGTGATTCCTTCAAGTTTTGAACAAGATTTTTGGAAGAAAAACATGTATAAATGATGGGTTGACATTATGGAATGATTTCATGTTGAATTGGAGTGGAAGAAGTGAAAAGTGGGCAAGAAGAGGGGCAAAAAAAATGGGCAGAAAATCGGGATTTTGGGCAGAAATTTAGTCAACTTTGGAGGGGTATATCTCCTCGTATATTAGGGGGTTTTGGGTGTTTCAAAAGACTAAAATGAATTTCGTCGAGTCTAGTTTTCAACGAAATAAACCTTTCGTCTATAGGACACCGGAGTAGGGAGTTATGGACGTTACAAGTTCAGCTGACAAAGCAGTGGCTAAAAATCGGGACTGTTTTGGGGATTAAATTAAGGTATGAAAATTCTTCTTTCTATGCTATAATTGAAGTTGCATATTGTTGTAGTTGAAGTAATGAATTTGTGTTAGGAAGAAATCTTAAATTTAGACAATGCATGTGTCAATTTTGGGTGTGAGCCGAATTGAGCTGTTTCGGGCATATGTTGGATTAGTGTGTTGTGTTGTAAATTTCATCACTAATTGCATATTAAAAATGGATGAAATTGTGAAGATTAAAGATGGATTCGTTATATGGGATTGTTGGAAAGATAAGTTGGTTTAATAGTTAAGAAAAAAGTTAAAATGGTCGCATGTTAATGACCTAAAATTCATGGATAACTCTCGGACATTGTGTGACCTTTACGGGCTGTTTTTGTGCAAATTAATTGTTAGTATTATTATTAGTATCGTCGCTAATCGTATGTTAAGAATTGAAAGAAGCATTGGTACTTGGTATTGTAATTAGTTATATAAAGGAATGCGATATGAAATGGATTTAAGAAACCAAAAAAGGAGTTACTGAACTTTTTAGACATTATGGTAACATTTTAAAAATTTCATGAATATGGTAAATAGGTGCGATAATCACATTGATGGTTAAAATTGTTGTATTTCATGAGTAAGGATAAAGGAGGAGGTATGATGGCGTATATGTAGTGTATGGAGCCTAATCAGATTACATATTGAAATGGTTGTGATTGTTGGTTGATTTGGATTGTTGGTTAATTGTGGATACGCACATAAACAGAGGAAATGCTGCCCAAATTTTTATAGAATTAAGGAAGTCGTTATTCAAATAACTTACGTTAGGAGTCCTAGAATTAATGGTCTTATTATTATGATTATAGGCTGACGTAGTAGACGAGGCGCATCCTAGTTTTACATTGGTTGAGCGACTAAGAGGTATGTGAGATTATTTTTTCCTTCTTTGGCATGATTTTGTGAAAATCCTTCTTCTTTCTTTTGACATGAATTTTAATGAAAGTACGGCGGACGTACGTGATTCCTTCAAAGTCTGGTTTTAATAAAATAATGATTCATGATATGATAAGTGACTCGGCTTTCCAAAAGATGTTTTAAAATGATATATGATACGGTAAACGCCTTGATTTACCAAAAGATGATTTAAATGATATATGATATGATAATGCCTTTTCTTATTCCATTGAGAGTCAAATGATTATGATGATTCCATCGAGTCCCTCACTACATGGCCGAGACATGTTATATTGATAATTGCATCGAGTCCCTCACTAGAGGGCCGAGACATGTTATATACATACATATGGACACGATGACTCTATGAGTAAGCATTCAGGATTACTAATATGATTCTTTATTTCACATGACATAGTTATGATTTCATTTTCAGTATTTCATGTTTTCATACTCAGTACATTATTTCGTAATGACCCCTCTTTCCTCGGGGGGCTGCGTTCATGCCCGCAGGTACATATATTCAGTTCGGCGATCCTCCGGCTTAGGATTCCTGCTCTGCTGTTTTCTTGGGAGCTCCACTGTCCGGAGTTAACCATTTTGGTACAGATTCGCTATTCTAGACTTATGTATATTTAGGGGCACGACGGGGCCCTGTCCCGTCATATTATGTTATCTTTCTTGAGTCCGTAGACCGCCAGGGTTGTACGTATGTAGACTTGTAAATCTGTTTTCGTCGCCTATGTCATCGACTGTGTTGGGATGTTTTCGTGTATGTGATATTATTCGGTGGCAGCCTTGTCGGCTTGCTTATTATATTATGTTGGCTAGTTATGACTCCTCGCAGGCAGTGCATCTTGTGTAAAGCGCAAATTGTCGGCTCGCCTATTCTGGCACATGTTGTTGTTACGGCGTTGTGCTGCCGGAATTCATACTTCCCTTAGTATTAGTCGGATTACGTGTGACAAGTTAGTGGAATGGCGTCATTAGGGCGTTTAGTCGCGGCCCGTCGGGTCGTGACAAGAGCCTCCTTTATAATTATGTCTATCCACCTATATCCAGCAAACCAACTGATGCCTCACAGGGCCACAATATAACGCACATGCAATTCACCAATTCAAAATAGTTAAGTATGAAACCAAATTACCTGTGAATATTCAACTGAATCTTATGTAATACCTTGAACAAAGTTAAAGAGTCTCCATGCGGTGCTATATTCCTCTATTTTCGAATTTGCCACAACCTTCCAGCTAGTACTACCGCTTCAATTTGTAATGGCATATAGTGTCCCACCATATCTGTATTGCATGCTTAATATGACGACAATTCATGTGTATACCTGTTGTATTGTTAAAATAGCTCCATATAGATTTGACAACTTCCTTGTACGAAACAAGTGATCTATCATTCCTTGATGTAAGACATTATATCAGCAGCATCTTGATACTATATTAATTCCAATATTATGCAACACTTTATCTACTAGAATTTTAAATTTCCACATCGTCCATAGAAAGAAATATACCTTGAATGACACTCTTTTAACCCGCATTTACCTATATACATCATAAGGATAGGATCTTTATCTCAACAAATCTCATGCACTTGACACAGTAAATTTACTAGAACTTGTCATTATCCACCAAGGATTATCCACAGGGTATATACCAAGTATGTAGTGATATGTGAGACAATGTCATCTGGCAGATACTGCCCTAGCCTTGACAAACCTCATCAATCCCCACGTAGCAGTTCTTTGACCTCTTTCACTATTCCTTGAAAACTCTGATAGTATTACATCGTGTAATGTTACCAATTTGGTACGATTATCAATTCAACCACTCTTTGTTTTCCCAGCAAATTCCTTGTTTAATGTTATCCCTTACCTCAAGAATCATTTTCAAGACCTGAGAACCATCTTTCCATTGCACATATTGAGGGTAATGCTTCTTAGAGTACATGTTCCCTAGAAAGTTAGCCCATAGAGAGTTGGTGGTTCTAAATCTCCACCATAGTTTTTCACACAATGCCTTGATATATCAAAATAATATCTGAACCCCAATCCACTATTATCCTTAGGCAAGTACGTTTTTAACCATGTAAACCAATGCTTAGACTTAACATCATCCTTACTATACACCAGAAGAATATCACCAATATTTGACGTATCTCTCTGATCACACATTTGCAATTCACCAGTTTATAACCAAATAAGGAATTGAATTGAATTATCTGGAGGTACAGGGAACAAATGAGTATAACACATACCCTCAACATATCCTCTAGTGTCTGAATAGTATGTCTAGGATGGAATGTTGTGCTAGGACTCACTTGCATCCCCTATCCCTCCTGGAACGATCTCCAAAAGTTTTCTTACTCCATAATAATAGGGCAGTCTTGACATTCTTCAGTTTCAGTCTAAAAGAAACGAAATCATCTTAATCAATATCAGTGTGCCAATTTTGATTTAGCGTCTAAAAGAATGCTTCATATTCTGTCCAAAACTTGAGGAATCTAAATGATTTACTCACATGCATAGATTGATCACCATAAGTTAACAACTAAGGGGCATGGTCTAAACTGGTTCTTATTACTTATTCCACTTCCATTTGTCCAAGCCAATCTAAAATAAATATTTGCCATCATTCTATCTATCCTCTTAAAAATGCAGTCATTATCAGCACTTTCATTCCACCATTTAACAGGACTCTCTTTAAATCCAATTTCAAACATTTCACATGAATTAGTACAAAATGCAAAAATCCTCACGTTCTGCAGGATATGTATGAATATCGCCTATTGTCTCCCTTCCATTTATAATAATATTAAAATCCTCACTAACTAGCCAAGGATCCCTCATATCGTCGACAATATAGTATAAACTATTGTTGACACCCAATTTTGACCCTCCCGTCCAGCCATTAACTATAAAATTACACTAATTTTGTAAAATAATTTTTTAGGATTTTTATAATAAAATACAACAATAAAACATAAATACAGGCATTAAGAATTAATTTAATAATGACATCGCGTCTTACGTAGAGTTTTAAGCACTTAGAGTCTCGCGTCCGCATTAATTAACTTTAAGCTTTGTCGTAATTCTTAAATAATTAATAAATGCATAAAATAAATAATTTAGCGATAACGTCGTGTCAGGTAGCATAGCCGCATTTATTAGTAATCATTTGTAGTTTAAAAATCAATTTTAATCTAATACATGCATTTAATAGCGTCGCATTTATAAAAGCTTTAAACAAATTCTTAAAAATCATATTTTGCATTTAGCATTTAAATAATTCAATCTAAGCTCATTTTAATTTAACTTCACAATAATGCATAACAATAAGATTTTAAATAATAGCGTCGCATTCTAAAATATTGAGCTAATTAAATAGCACGCCCGCATTTATTTATTATAACAATTAGATTAATGAAGCACCTAATTAGTTTAATCACATGTGTTAATTTAGGTTATCACTAATTAATTAATACACTTGCCTAGAATTAATTAGATAATTAATTAACTAGCCTAAAAACTAATTAAACTAATTAAAACTCTTAATACTAATGCCCTAATTAACTAATCAACCCACAAATCAATAATTAACAGCCCACACCCCCTTAATTTCGTCTAACCCACAGCCCATACCCCCTAAAACTCTACCCAGCCCAACTACTCAGGCCCGTTTCTTTTTGCACCCGCACTGCTTCCCTTTAAACGTTGCCTTATCCTACCAAAGAATTTCACGCCCAGATATACCCCTTGTCCTCGTCTCCCCCTCATGGCAAAAACCTAAAAAAAAAGAAGAAGAAATCCAGCAGCTCTTACGCGAAGCCCTAGTTCGCCACACCATCGCCGCCATGCCCGGATTTCTCGCCGGAGAATCCGGGCTTTCCTTTATCCACACACACCCAGCGAACGATTTCTTGCCATAACTAACCAAATCCCTTCAAATCAGCAAAAGATCCTTCAAATCCTTTCAAAATCGGGCCTTACCATAACCTTAAGATCCATACCAAACTTAGAACCAAATGGAGACTATAAATTGATCCTATTATACATGCAAGAGGAGAAATGGATGGTCTAGAGCTCAGTTGGGGTAGCAGTCGGGTAGCAATCGACGGGACACCCCCTAGCAGCAGTGAATAACCCAATCGGCGAGAAGGAGAAAACCCTTCAAGATAATTGGAATACAACCGCAAGAACTCTTAAGCGCACTAGTTCTGCACATCTTAGCCCCAATAGCACAAAAACAGAAATTCAGAAACAGCCCTCTTATCACCTTTAATCGCATAACCACAGAACGCTCCGAGTGGTATCGACGACTTGACACGCTGCCTCGGTTCGCTGCCCGGAGAAGGTAAACTCAAAATCTTCTCAGTTTTATTCTGTTTTGTTGTGTCTCTTTGCGTTAAGTTTGTTCGTATTTGTGTCCACCGATACGCGTTGTTTAAAATCGCTTGTTAATATGTTCGCTGGACTATTGATGCCTAAATTCACTGTGTCATGTACTCTGTATCCTCCGTGAGTTGTTGGTATATATATGGCAACTAGTATAGACATTAAATTAGCTCCCCTTTGTTCCATATTGATATGTTTGCCATTTAGTTTTAAGTCTATGTTTGTCTGAATACTGCATATATGAATAATGCCATTTTTTTTAAAATTCATCTGTATGATTGCTGGCTGCTATGGTTTAAAACATGTCCGAGTTTGCTAGGAGGTATATGTGACAGCATTTAAAGAAGAATATACATGTCTGGGCATCATCTCTCTGTTCTTTTTCCTTCATAATAGTATGGTACACATCTTATATATATTGTTATTTTCCCTGATATACTTAGGAATAATATGTGCATTATGGTGTATATTCAGTATATCATTTTGCATCCTTGTGTGACTATATTCCTTGGGCTTAGCCCACTGTCTGTTGCTCCCCCCCTTCCTTATTCACCACTCTTGGTGCATTCATGCCTACTAATCTGTTTTAAGTGCCTATCTCTATTCGTTTCAATATCAGCTCGGATCCTTGTGTATTTTTTTTTACACTGAATCATGGTGCAGCCCCTGTTGTATGTTCGTATATCTGTTTGCTGGGAGTATAATGCGACTGGTATCCTATGTACATTTTTTTCCTTCTATCGGTGATGCTAAAATCATTTCATGTTTTGTCTGCTTTCCTCTATGCTTTACTGCCTGCCCTGTTGAATATACGATGATATACTTCAGGGTATACAAGGTGTAGAAGCCTAATCGTACACTAGAGGTATTAAGGTTATAGCACTTGTATATCCTCAAGTATATTATATATACTTTGGATGTTCTGTCTAGATCAGTCCTTGAAATGTGAAACGTGGGCTTATATGCTTATGTGACAATGTTCATACGTATGTTGGGCTCGTATTGCATTTGGGCCGATTTATTCTCTTTAAAGTTTGATAATTGTCATATTAGGCATGTCTTTTCTTTTTCCATATTATTGGGATGAAACCTAATCAAACACATAACCCGATCCTATTTTAGTCCGAAAACCATTATTTGGGGTCCGCTTCCTTTCGTGTTTATTTGCATTATCAAGGCCCAGTATTTGTTTGAACAATGTTGGGATTCATTGTGCTTGAACTTGTCATCTCATCTTGGGCTGCTACGGCTATAAAAAAAAAAAAAAAAATTAAAAATATACACACGTTAAATTTATATGAACATTTTATCTATTTGCGTCATAAGGCTTGGAAGGTTTTACTAATTCTTATCTTTTCTTTGTTTACATGAAATGCACCGGAGCAACAAAGAGTCTCACGGCGAGACTCATCATGAGCTACTTCAAATGAAGGCCCACATTTATGTGCATCCACCTCGCATAGAAAATTCCAAACCGCGAATAGCATCGCTACTGCCGAGTCCTTTTATTTCTTATCCCGCCCCGTTTATTCGTGTAATTAACTGTCTAACACTCGTACATTAGCAGTAAGTTGCCTAGAACATTTAAACTTTGGGTCACCATTTAAAATTGATTCGACAATTAGAAATTGGCTTGTTCCTTTAAGTTAATATTTTAAATACTCGCTTAAATCATATTAGATTCTAACAATGTCCCACCGACATAAATATTCAGGTAGCTAAGATATTAGTAACAGGAGAAATCTATTTTTTATGAACTCGTGCTAACATGCATAATGAATCTTTTTTTTAGTCTTTGCATAATAGGTATTTTTCATATGATTTTGTAAACACACATTTTTCATGTCATTAAAACATTTTTTTTATGAATGCAGGTTTTCCACTAAGGACATTTTAACAAAATCTCACATTTGGCTTAGTCAAAATACATCTTAAGTATTTTAAGATTTTGAAGCATCCTGTATAAACAAGCATTTTTAAACATAATAATTACCCTAGGTTTGGCAGGATAACCGCAAGTTAGCGGATCTTAGAGGGTGCCTAACCCCTTCCCTCTAGATTAATAAAGAACCCTTACCCAGAATCTCATTAAGTTTAGCAGACCATCAAATGGAGTTAATGTTTACTTTAAACTAGTTAAACATTTAAGTGTCCTAATTCACTATAATAATTAGGTGGCGACTCCCGAACCCTTTAAACATTTTTTAGCACCTTTAAACATTTTAGCACTTTTATTATTTATTTTCTAACCTTTTATTTGAGCAGAGCAGGAGTTTTTATTTAAAAAATGCCGCGGCCGGAAAAGGGCGCGACAGAAATGGCGACTCTGCTGGGGATTTTAGGTTCTTAACCACAACAGATCTAGGATAATTATTTGGCATTTAATTTTTGTGTGTTGTATTTTGTTTTATTTATTTTGATCACCGCTTTCGCTTTCCTTAAACTGACATTCCGCTCATATTTCTTCCACTCTGGAAAATTCACACAATCACACACTCACGCGCTGGTGTGCTTCGCGCACCCGCAAATTTCTTCAAATACCCAAATTTTAAGAGAGTTGGCGCCTGCGCGGAGTTAGATCGGTTCGTCTGATCAGCCGCGTAGCCTTCTCACTCGAGTTGTCCGCTCGGAACTCAAGGCCTAGAAAAAGCCAAATCTTAGCAACTCAGATGAGCTATACCACCCTTATTTTAGTGGCATGCATACATTTACCTTAGGTGGTCGGTCCTGCATCGACACCACAATTAAGAAAACACCAAACTTGTCGACGTTTCTCGCAACCCAACGACCAACCAAAGATATTATGTGTAGCGACAATGATGATTTAATCCAAACCCAATCATGACATGCTGAAATTGGGAAAAGTGCACCGTCATTTGGTCGCCATTTCCAACGAAGGCATTACAGGTTAAGGTTTGGACAAATTTATCATAATCTCGCATATCCGGCGTTAGGCTCACCTGGCATAAAGAGGTCCCAAACATGTTAGAACACGCACTTGATTTGCAATTTGCTTATTTGTATATATTGCGCAGCCTTTTGCATATTATACTAACTTGGTTTGCCTCATTTGTTAAAGGTTTATTTTTGCCTAGCTTATTCCCCAAAAGGTTGATTCGCGTTGACTAGTAGGCACAATCATCCAATGACTAATCCAAGACCGGACGAAACAACTTAGGACTCATCCCCGCTCATGTAGAGGATGCAGAGGCGCCGTAGCGTAAACACCAATGATCAACACTCGCCACACTATCGCAAAGAAATGGAAATCATGCAGTTCAAATAGAAAGGCTCCGAGATATCACAAACACGCCTATTAGCTTGAATGCACCACTCCCGCAGCAAGGGACAAATGCAATCGTGTCACAAGCCCTCGAGCCTCCACTTCTCCAAAGTTCCCGCAGAGGCCGCAACATACCACCACACCAAAATGTCACTCGCCTTGGCCAATTTGCAAACCGACCTCCAAATGATCCGCTCACTATATACACATCTCAACCTCCACCTACTTATATCTCCCCACTGACCCAAATTGCCAAGCCACCAATACGAGCAGATGGCACACAAACATATGAAGGATTAGCACATCCGATCGAAAGCCAACCATTTATCAGGTATGCATCCTCTCAAGAGATGATCAATACAAAGGAAATGGAGCGACTTAGCCAGAGCGATGAAAATGTGGCAAAAGAAATTCGTAGCTTGAAAGAAGCATTCAAAACATTCAGATGAACAAGGGGAGGAGGGTTTAATATGAAGACTTATGCACGCACTCGACGTTGAATTACCTATGGGTACAAAGTGCCCAAATTTGACATGTTTGATGGAAAGGAATCCTCGAGCTCATCTAAGGTCATATTGCGATAAATTGATTGGGGTTGGTAAAATCAAGCAATCATCACGAAGCTATTCATCGTGAGTCTAATCGCGAGGCGCCGATTGGTACACATGCCAAGACTCTAAAATGGGACGGTTGAACGCCATGGCACAAGATTTCATGGATAGATTCGTGTTCAACATCGACATCGCCCCGACAGATTTTATCTTATGAAACTTGAAAAGAAATCTACGTAAACTTTCGAGAATACGCTCGAGGTGGCGGTCAAGAAAGAAAGGTTCAACCCCAACGGCAGAGAGCGAAATGACCACCTTGCTCGCAAATGCGTTAAAAGACGCGACATATTATGAAAGAATGATCGGTGTAATCGAAGTTTGCGTAAGTCGTAGAACGGGCGACTTCGTGGAAGGCGCATTAAGACAGCAGATTACAAACTGACAGCCCTACAGCAACTAGCGAGAGCAAAGGCACCAAATTCCGCTGAGGTACCTCCCGCAGGTTAAGAGACGATCACCTCCATCACGGTCATTCGCGAGCATAGCCGAACAACATCCAGATATCAAAGCCCACCGCTTCTTACCAAAACACTCAAAATCCATACCATATTATCAAGATCACGCCACCCCATATCCCGCTTACCATACCCAACCAAAGATATCCAAAATACTCACCACAATCACGAGCTCGCACCCCAAACGGACCCAAACCCCGCATAGACGCCAAAGAAAACCAACAAAACCTATACACTTTTAGCCGAGCCCATAGCTCGAGTGTATGCAGGTCGAAGCCGCAGAATACTCCATCCACCCGGAAATACTCCTGTGCCTACTTCCCGAGGCACGATAAGACTAAACATCAGGCATACCACTCCGGCAGAGGACACGACATCGAAAATTGCTATACACTCAAGGACGAGTAGAGGAATTAATCGGCGAGGAGTCATTCTACCAAAGATGGTCCTCTCAATGCAAACAATAACTTTCTGGTTATGAAGATGCCCATGTTAGCATGATAGCCAAAATGAAGAAGATACCGAAGGACTATTACGCCACCGCAGTGGAAGAAAGTCGAATCATCAACCAACCGCCGTAAGAAGAGCGAGTGCTCGCCGAGATTGTTTAACTATCAATAGGTCATTCGCCTAGTCAGGCGAGATGATCCCGCCAAGACTCAACCATCAAAGACACAGAGCAAGAAGTGGACTCGCGCCGCTTCGCCCACGAGTCCCGAAATAGTTAGTTTAATGCATTTTGCCCTTTATATGTAATAATTGGAACTACGTTTGACTGATTCCTCGTGGATACGTAGCGCCGCCTCGCCTGGCCCCACATCTAGAAATTTTAATTTTACCCAATTTCACTTGTAATGAACTACGCCATGACTGATTCCCACTGGGGATACGTAGCGCCTAAATCGGCTTCGGTCACACCTTTAGGAAACTTTCCCTTCGTTCTTAAAATAACAAGAATACAAATAACATACAATCAACTCCATTAAGACCCACTTTAGGCCAAAACGCCTTCAGATATTCAAAATCGACAATGTAGGAAACTGCATAGGTCAAGTCCAAACAGCGTGCACGCAGATATCAAGGAACAAGGCGCTGGTCAACGCGAATCAACCGCCTCAAACTCACAAATTTTTCTTCGAGCGCAGTCTCTATATTAGCGTATGTACAACAAAGTTCTCGCATACTAGCGTATGTAAAATATAACAAAATTCTTCGTAAGCAGGCGCATAAACATCAACAATCGAGTTCAAATCCCGCAACAAATTATAAAAGCATCACCTGCCTAGAGTCAAATCAGAACTCATGCAGTGCACAAACGCACAACAAAGACATCATGGCAATCCATATGGTTCACAAATGCATCACAACAAAGGCATCATGGCAATTCGTCAGTGGCAGCATCTAGCATGGACAACACCCCACATATCATACAGGGAAGACATCCTTATTCACATAATTGCATTTCTCATATATTTATCGTCTTGTTTTACCGGTTATACACTAATTTTTCTCAAGCTTAGCTCAGAACATTTATTATACGCGAGCATCGCAACACGCCCAAAACGACGCCACGCCCGAACGACGCCGAGTCCAAACGACTCCGAGTCCGAAAACGACGTCACGTCCAAAAACGACGTCGAGTCCGAAACGACTCGGCGTCAAAACGACGCCACGCCCGAAACGACGCTTAAGTCCAAAACGACGCCACGCCCAAAAACGACGCCGAGTCCGGAAACGACTCCGCCCAAAACGACGCCACGCCCAAAAACGACAAGTCCAAAACGACTCAGTCCGAAACGACTCGGCCCAAACGACGCCACGTCCAAAACGACGACACGCCCAAAACGATTTACAAGTCCAAAACGACTCAAAAACGACGCCACGTCCGAAAACGATTTACACGTCCAAAAACGATTTACAAGTCCGAAACGACGACAAGTCCAAAAACGACGCCAAGTCCAAAACGACGACAAGTCCAAAACGCGGCGACAAGTCAAGATATCACATCTACGCAGGACGATTTCGCTCTCAAATCGCTTTTTCTGTGTATTATTCTCGTCTCGAAGCATGCACTAAACTCTTTCTTGAGCTTTAGTCTGTGACATTCTGCAGCAGTGACAACGATCCGCTGCTCACAATCGCAACACGCCCGCGCAAGGACGAAAATCACAAAGATTCGCAAAATCGCATCAACACAACAGCATCGCGCTTTGCGGGATAACCTTTTCTATTCACGCTACATTGTTTTTAAAATTATTTTGCCTTAGCGATTATGCACTAACCGCTTGTTCAAGTCTTAGACGCAGCAGTGAGCACAACGTGGAATTTCTCTTACAATAACCGGGGCAATCTGCCGGGCCAACCTTCCCAACGATCATGGCGAAGCGCTTGGCCCACTCGCCTCCACATCACCGTAACCCAAAGACCACAAGCCATAGCAGACACCCTGTGTTCAAGCCGCCATTTTCTTTTACTTTTTGCACCATAACCCAGTGTCATCATAACTCGACACTGGGACATCTTCAAGCCCGCATTAGCCCGCTTTGGTGTTTTGACCATGGCAGCCCAGTGTCGTCATAACTCGACACTGGGACAGCGTTAAGTCCGCGTTAGCCCGCCGTGGTGTTTAGACCATGGTAACCCAAAGGTCGCCATAACTCGACATCGACGCTTTTTGATTTTGCATCACGCCTTGTCTACCGCCGGTGTTTTGCAATTGAAGATCGAGACAAAATTGGCATGAAGTCAACGCTTTGTCCAAGATTCTTCCATCATCTCCATACAAAGAGGACATCCGCTGACACCCAATTTTGACCCTCCCGTCCAGCCATTAACTATAAAATTACACTAATTTTGTAAAATAATTTTTTAGGATTTTTATAATAAAATACAACAATAAAACATAAATACAGGCATTAAGAATTAATTTAATAATGACATCGCGTCTTACGTAGAGTTTTAAGCACTTAGAGTCTCGCGTCCGCATTAATTAACTTTAAGCTTTGTCGTAATTCTTAAATAATTAATAAATGCATAAAATAAATAATTTAGCGATAACGTCGTGTCAGGTAGCATAGCCGCATTTATTAGTAATCATTTGTAGTTTAAAAATCAATTTTAATCTAATACATGCATTTAATAGCGTCGCATTTATAAAAGCTTTAAACAAATTCTTAAAAATCATATTTTGCATTTAGCATTTAAATAATTCAATCTAAGCTCATTTTAATTTAACTTCACAATAATGCATAACAATAAGATTTTAAATAATAGCGTCGCATTCTAAAATATTGAGCTAATTAAATAGCACGCCCGCATTTATTTATTATAACAATTAGATTAATGAAGCACCTAATTAGTTTAATCACATGTGTTAATTTAGGTTATCACTAATTAATTAATACACTTGCCTAGAATTAATTAGATAATTAATTAACTAGCCTAAAAACTAATTAAACTAATTAAAACTCTTAATACTAATGCCCTAATTAACTAATCAACCCACAAATCAATAATTAACAGCCCACACCCCCTTAATTTCGTCTAACCCACAGCCCATACCCCAAACTCTACCACCCAACTACTGGGCGTTTCTTTTTGCACCCGCAGCCCGTTTCCCTTTTAAACGTTGCCTTATCCTACCAGCAGCCCACGCCCAGATATACCCCTTGTCCTCGTCTCCCCCTCATGGCAAAAACCTAAAAAAAAAGAAGAAGAAATCCAGCAGCTCTTACGCGAAGCCCTAGTTCGCCACACCATCGCCGCCATGCCCGGATTTCTCGCCGGAGAATCCGGGCTTTCCTTTATCCACACACACCCAGCGAACGATTTCTTGCCATAACTAACCAAATCCCTTCAAATCAGCAAAAGATCCTTCAAATCCTTTCAAAATCAGTTCCTTACCATAACCTTAAGATCCATACCAAACTTAGAACCAAATGGAGACTATAAATTGATCCTATTATACATGCAAGAGGAGAAATGGATGGTCTAGAGCTCAGTTGGGGTAGCAGTCGGGTAGCAATCGACGGGACACCCCCTAGCAGCAGTGAATAACCCAATCGGCGAGAAGGAGAAAACCCTTCAAGATAATTGGAATACAACCGCAAGAACTCTTAAGCGCACTAGTTCTGCACATCTTAGCCCCAATAGCACAAAAACAGAAATTCAGAAACAGCCCTCTTATCACCTTTAATCGCATAACCACAGAACGCTCCGAGTGGTATCGACGACTTGACACGCTGCCTCGGTTCGCTGCCCGGAGAAGGTAAACTCAAAATCTTCTCAGTTTTATTCTGTTTTGTTGTGTCTCTTTTTGCGTTAAGTTTGTTCGTATTTGTGTCCACTGATACGCGTTGTTTAAAACTGTTTGTTAATATGTTCGCTGGACTATTGATGCCTAAATTCACTGTGTCATGTACTCTGTATCCTCCGTGAGTTGTTGGTATATATATGGCAACTAGTATAGACATTAAATTAGCTCCCCTTTGTTCCATATTGATATGTTTGCCATTTAGTTTTAAGTCTATGTTTGTCTGAATACTGCATATATGAATAATGCCATTTTTTTTAAAATTCATCTGTATGATTGCTGGCTGCTATGGTTTAAAACATGTCCGAGTTTGCTAGGAGGTATATGTGACAGCATTTAAAGAAGAATATACATGTCTGGGCATCATCTCTCTGTTCTTTTTCCTTCATAATAGTATGGTACACATCTTATATATATTGTTATTTTCCCTGATATACTTAGGAATAATATGTGCATTATGGTGTATATTCAGTATATCATTTTGCATCCTTGTGTGACTATATTCCTTGGGCTTAGCCCACTGTCTGTTGCTCCCCCCCTTCCTTATTCACCACTCTTGGTGCATTCATGCCTACTAATCTGTTTTAAGTGCCTATCTCTATTCGTTTCAATATCAGCTCGGATCCTTGTGTATTTTTTTACATCAATCACGCGCACATTGTATGTTCGTATATCATTTCTTTGGGAGTATAATGCGACTGGTATCCTATGTACATTTTTTTCCTTCTATCGGTGATGCTAAAATCATTTCATGTTTTTATGCTTTCTATGCTTTCTTTGCGCCTGTTGAATATACGATGATATACTTCAGGGTATACAAGGTGTAGAAGCCTAATCGTACACTAGAGGTATTAAGGTTATAGCACTTGTATATCCTCAAGTATATTATATATACTTTGGATGTTCTGTCTAGATCAGTCCTTGAAATGTGAAACGTGGGCTTATATGCTTATGTGACAATGTTCATACGTATGTTGGGCTCGTATTGCATTTGGGCCGATTTATTCTCTTTAAAGTTTGATAATTGTCATATTAGGCATGTCTTTTCTTTTTCCATATTATTGGGATGAAACCCAGAATCTGAAACACATAACCCGATCCTATTTTAGTCTGAAAACCATTATTTGGGTCTGCTTTCCCTTTCTGTGTTTATTTGCATTATCAAGGCCCAGTATTTGTTTGAACAATGTTGGGATTCATTGTGCTTGAACTTGTCATCTCATCTTGGGCTGCTACGGCTATAAAAAAAAAAAAAATTAAAAATATACACACGTTAAATTTATATGAACATTTTATCTATTTGCGTCATAAGGCTTGGAAGGTTTTACTAATTCTTATCTTTTCTTTGTTTACATGAAATGCACCGGAGCAACAAAGAGTCTCACGGCGAGACTCATCATGAGCTACTTCAAATGAAGGCCCACATTTATGTGCATCCACCTCGCATAGGAAAATTCCAAACCGCCGGCGAATAGCATCGCTACTCTGTCGAGTCCTTTTATTTCTTATCCCGCCCCGTTTATTCGTGTAATTAACTGTCTAACACTCGTACATTAGCAGTAAGTTGCCTAGAACATTTAAACTTTGGGTCACCATTTAAAATTGATTCGACAATTAGAAATTGGCTTGTTCCTTTAAGTTAATATTTTAAATACTCGCTTAAATCATATTAGATTCTAACAATGTCCCACCGACATAAATATTCAGGTAGCTAAGATATTAGTAACAGGAGAAATCTATTTTTTATGAACTCGTGCTAACATGCATAATGAATCTTTTTTTTAGTCTTTGCATAATAGGTATTTTTCATATGATTTTGTAAACACACATTTTTCATGTCATTAAAACATTTTTTTTATGAATGCAGGTTTTCCACTAAGGACATTTTAACAAAATCTCACATTTGGCTTAGTCAAAATACATCTTAAGTATTTTAAGATTTTGAAGCATCCTGTATAAACAAGCATTTTTAAACATAATAATTACCCTAGGTTTGGCAGGATAACCGCAAGTTAGCGGATCTTAGAGGGTGCCTAACCCCTTCCCTCTAGATTAATAAAGAACCCTTACCCAGAATCTCATTAAGTTTAGCAGACCATCAAATGGAGTTAATGTTTACTTTAAACTAGTTAAACATTTAAGTGTCCTAATTCACTATAATAATTAGGTGGCGACTCCCGAACCCTTTAAACATTTTTTAGCACCTTTAAACATTTTAGCACTTTTATTATTTATTTTCTAACCTTTTATTTGAGCAGAGCAGGAGTTTTTATTTAAAAAATGCCGCGGCCGGAAAAGGGCGCGACAACTATCCCAGAGACAACCTTCCCAATGCATCACTCTTTGCATATACCATAGTATATCTACTTAGTTCATGTAACTCCTTCACCCTTGAGTCCTTAAGTTTGCCATGTTGATTACCCCTTATATTATCTCTGGTTAAGTTTTCTGCTGATCAATATTTAGGATAGACATATCCGCTCCTTATTAACTTTTGCTGCTACAAAAGCTCCTTCAACATGTTCTTTAGTAGTAAGAGTTACTTTTGATTTTTCCATCAATTGTGCGTCCTTGATGAGTTGTTTTACTTCTACCACCTTACCATTGTCGTCTTCCTTATTCTATTTTATTACCATTTTCTTCCCCAGTATCTCTTTGTTCCTCCTTATTCTCATTATTTCCGTTTGTCTTCTCAAGTGGCATTTGTTCTATCCTCTTGTTGGACTTACTGACTCAGTTGTATCTTTGGCTGCGTCAACATTTGTCACTTTGACTGCATCACCCTGAATATCTATTACCACTTCGTTGAATTCATCTATATCTTTGTACCTCACTTATCTGTTTTCCATCCTTCTATTATGGTCTGTAGAAATTCAGGATTCAACTTTCACCTATTAAAGTATCTAAACTTATACTGAGCCTTTATGCCTACTTCTCACCTAATTAACCCAAGAGAATGTTCATATAGGCCTCGTTTCATGAAAGACACCTTAGAATCATGTAGGTTATCATTTCATTCTTGATTAGTAAGTGCTGCTATACATCCTGCATGCCACTCATTTCACCATAATCTGCTACATAATGCTTAAAATCTCTTATCTCAGTCTTAGCGACATGACACTTCACTCTTTCAATATCTAACCACAATTTTCTTTTAAGAGCCACATCATTAAACGCATACACCAAGGTCACATGAAAACTTCTCTTTGTACCCCTATGTGTTACCCCGCAGTATATCAATTATTCTGTACAACTTAATATCTACTTCATAGAGATGAGGCTTCCACAATAACCATATCCCTCCATTTGGATGCTCGGTAAGATTAGTACTTAGAAGATCACCCACTACGCAAATTAAGCGAGGTATTATGAGCTTCTTCCATTTTTAACCTTTGGTTCCAAAAGACCAAATAGCCTCATCTTAGCATTCTGCGTGAACTAATGCATTGAAACTGTGCACAAATACATACCCCGATTACCAATCCTTCAAATAACTTCTTAACTGAAAATATGAACTCCGGAGGTTACAACATTTAAAATGCTTGACACAACTATACACTAATAGGATGCTCATCATTCCCAAGTTCTAAGTCATTTGCGAAAGAAACTCAATTAATCCCTATGTCCAATACTTCCCAACATTCGGTCCAAAGTAAGAAAAATGCTTTCATTATTTTATATCAATCTTATTATTCCAGAAGTAATACCCCCTTCTTATTCTTACATGGGAACAATGTTCTTTTATAGTTTCCTACCTGCACATAGTCCAGCAACATGGTATACCATAAAATCGTCTCAGATCCTAACAATTAGAGCTCAACATTTAATTAAAAGTATGAAGGAGAAAAGAGTAGGTAAGCTTCATTTTCTATCTTTGGAAGGAAAAGTTCAATCTATGTAACTATAGATCAGATAACGTAGCATAACGGAGTACCAATTCGTAAGATAGAGGCTACTGCAATTTATTTCACAAGTCAACACCTCATTCATGGTCTGAAAGGGATCTCTTCACTATTCGTAATTATAAACAACTTCATTTCTTACCTGTCGTACTTTTCGTAATTCCAACATATTCTAGTATACATACGTAACCTCAGACATTGCTTCTGGTTCCAATCCATGATGATACCATCCCCTTAAGTGATGAATTGTTAACTTATTCTCTTATTTGGTACGTAAAAGATTCTGAAGAGTTACCTTACCTGACGTTAACCTAGTATCTCCAAACCTGGTCATCATACTTCTATTCAAATTCTTTCACTTATATTATGGCTTGACGCACCAAGTCAAGTCCGAATAACTCTGATTTTTCCTTCCGAGCCACTGTCGTTGTCTTTCGAGACATAGCTGCAACCACAATAATTATTAGGAAGGGGGGATTATCCTAATGACATAGCTTTATTGCACGATCTACGAGATGAAAGAGTAGAAACCAATCCTAAATGTCCCGCAGCCTCCTGCGTATAAGTATGGTGCACAACATACTCATACACAAGACTCTGCTAGACACGGTCTGTAGACATTCCGAGGACTAACTGCTCTGATGCCACTTTTGTCAGCTGAACTTGTAACGTCCATAACTATCTGCTCCGGTGTTCTATCGACGAGAGGTTTGTTGCGTTGGAAACCAGACTCGACGAAATTCATTTTAGGCTTTTGAAACACCCAAAAACTTCTAATATACTAGGAGATATACCCCTCCAAAGTTGACTAAATCTGCCAGCAACCAGCGATTTTCTGCCCATTTTTTTTGCCCCTCTTTTTGCCCAAATTTTCACTTCTTCCACTCCAATCAACATGCAATCATTCCATAATGTCAACCCATAACTTATACATGTTTTCCTTCCAAAAATCTTGTCCAAAATTTGAAGGAAAACCCCCTACAATTCTCGGCCAGAGAAGCCGAGAATACCCACTGTTTGGGTGATTAAAGTTGCTTTAATTCTTTGCTGAAATGTGTTGGATAATTAGTCTAATATGATGGAGTAAAAACTAAATTTTCTTGCTAGGGAAGGGGGGAGAAATCGGCCAAGGGGGGAGGAGAGGAGGAGAAAATAGGTTTTTGATTTAAGTGGAAGAATGAAATGTTTTAGGACTAAATTAAATATTTTCAGATTTTTAATAATACACTTTGGTCCCCCTTGCAATTACACTATGATCCTACAATTATTAACTTAACTAAATTAATCCCCCAAGTAATAAATCCTTAAACCCACTTATTTTATTTCTTAACTCCCACGTCCTTTAATTCCCGAGAATTCCAATACGCCTCGTATTCTCGTCGTCGTAACTTATATACATTACTAATCCATAACGGGATATGTATATAGATTAGAGATGGCAATGGATACTGGACCCGATCCGGATCCGGTGGATCCAGATCCGTTTTATAGGATATGGATATTCAAAGTTTGGACCCGACGGATCCGGATCGGACCCGGATCCGTTTATAATGGATCGGATCGATCCGATCTTGTCTTTGAGATCCGTATCCGGTCCAGATCCGACCCGTGAATCCGTTTTTTATTAAATTAATTATACATTTATTATTTATACATTATGGCACCGAATCCTTTGTAATCTTAATTTTATTTTATATTCAAAGGGGCGAAGGCCATTATTTTTTTAATTGAGACACGTTTTGCGTGTTATTCTTTAATCATTATATTAATCATTTATGTGGTACTTATGTAGTAGTTTAGGTATTGAGAGGATTGTTTCTCACTACAGCAATAGCCAATAGGCATAACAATTGTCAACAATGTCATTGTCCTAATTTACGGATGCATTCCCCATGATTCCGTTAAATTAAATTGACTTTTTTTCTAGAAAATTTGGACTGATTAGAAGGTATAACTTAATAATCAGTCACTTTGATTTGGATCCAGATCCGATCTGTAGATCCGGTGGATCCGATGGATCTGGATTTGGATATGATTTTATGGACCCTATGGATCTGGATCTGGATATGGATACATGTATGTAAAACGGATCTGGATCTGGATCTAGTAGGATCCGGTCCAGATCCTACCCGTTGTCATCCCTAATATAGATATACTACTATTATTAAAGAAATTTTCGACGTCACACTCGTCGTTGCCAAAATTATTCTGTATTAACATGTAAGAATATACTTAATTTCCAAAATTCGAATCTTTATTCTTAATGACGTTCTTAATTATCGCCTTAAACTTACGAGGTGTAACAGATAGGCTAAGCGGGCCTACAATAATAACACTACAACTACCAATTTGTAAGCATATGTAGCACTACGCTGGACTACCTACTACCCTTCTACCCAAATATGTGTATTCCATAACCCTCTATCTAAGGTCATGTCCTCAGTGAGTTGCATCTGCGTCATATCTCGTCTAATCACATCTACCCAATACGTCTTTGGCCTACCTCTACTCCTCATGTACTCGTCCATGGCCAACCTCTCGTCCGCACTAGGGCATTTGTGTCTCTCCTCTGCACGTGTCTAAACCATCTCAACCTCGCTTTCCGCATCTTATCCTCCATTGAGGTCACTCTCACTCTGTATATCATCATTTCTAATTATATCCCTCTTTGTATGTCCACACATTCATCTTAGCATCCTCATTTCCGCAACTTTCATATCTTGACCGGCCAACACTCCACCATATACAACATAGTCGGTCTAACCATCACCCTATAGAACTTGCCTTTAAGTTTTGGTGGCACCCTTTTATCGCACACGACTCTAGATGCGAGCCTTCATTTCATCCACCCTGCCCCAATACGATGTGTGACATCATCATCAATCTCTCCATTCCCTTGGATAATAGACCCGAGGTACTTGAAGCTTCCTTTTTTTGGAATGACCTGAGTACCAAGCCTCACATCCACGTTTGTCTGAAGATCGCTCCCGTTACTGAACTTGCACTCCAAGTATTCTGTCTTGGTCCTTCACAGCCTGAACCCTTTAGACTCAAGAGTTTATCTCCAAACCTCTAGCTTAGTGTTCACTCCGCTAGAGTCTCATCAGTCATGACTATGTCATCTGCGAATAACATACACCATGGCACCTCCTCTTGGATTTGTCGCGTCAGTCCTTTCATCACCAAGGCAAAAAGAATGGGCTAAGAGTTTATCCCTGGTGCAGCCCCATCATCACGGAAAAGTGTTCAGAGTCTCCTCTTACTGTATGTACTCTGGTCTTGGCTCCATCATACATATCATTGATTACCTTAGTGTACACCACAAGTACACATCTATGATCCAAACATCTTCATAGAACTTCCCTATGGACTTTGTCGTATGTCTTCTCGAGGTCGATGAAAAATATATGTAAGTCTCTATTCCTCTCCCTATACTGCTCCACCAACCTCCTAATAAGATGAAAGACTTTTGTAGTCAAACGCCCCAGCATGAATCCAAACTGGTTCTCGGAGATAGACACGCCTTCTCTCACCCTCATCTCCATGACTCTTTCCCAAACTTTTATAGTGTGGTTTAACAGCTTGATACCCCCATAGTTATTGCAACTTTGGATATCACTTTTGTTCTTGTACAAAGGAATTATTTTACTCCACCTCTATACTTCGGGCATTCTCATCGTCTTAAAAATGACGTTAAACAACTATGTCAGCCACTCCAAACATGTCTTTCATGTGCTCTTCCAAAATTCAATTGGAATCTCATCAGGCTCGGTCGTTTGTCCCCTGCGAACATCACCCTGAACCTCTTCAACCTTAATGCTTCCACAATGCCCAAAATCCTGATACCTACCATATTGCTCCAGATTTGCCAGCATAATGTCTTTATATTATTTTTCGTTCAAGAGTTTATGGACGTAAGACTGCCATCTCCGCCTAATATGCGCATCTTCCACCAATACTTTGTCGTCCTTGTCCTTGATGCACCTCACGTGTAAGTCCCGAGCCCTCATCTCTCTCGCCTTGGCTAATATGTACAACTTCTTAGTCCCCGACTTTTCCTCTAATTCCACATAGAGATATTCAAAAGTTGTCATTTTCGCCGCCGTAATCGCTAGCTTTGCCTCATTCCTCGCCATCTTATACAATTCCTTATTCGTCCACTTCTCCACCCCATCTATGTTTTCTACTAATTTTGCATACGTCATTTTTTTCGCTTCCACATTCTCTTGAACTTTACCATTCCACCACCAATCCCCTCGATGCCTACCACGGCTACCCCCGCGATACCCCTAGCACTTCTCTAACAACCTCCCGAATGCAACTGGTCTTCATGTCCCACACACTTGTGGCATCCCCACTACTCCCCCAAGCCACATTAGCCATCAACCTCTCCCCCATCTCTTTTGCATTAGTCATGGTCAAACTACCCCATTTGATTCTAAACATGTCATCCACAACCCTTTTTTTTCTCCATCTTGATTTTCAAATCTATCACCAAAAGCTTGTATCATGTTGTAAGATACTCTCTCAGAATAACCTTGTAGTCTTTACAAAAACCGTTGTCAACCTTCCTAAGGAGCAAAAAAAATATCTCAGTCTTAGCCACCGAACTACGGAAAGTCACCAAATGCTCATCCTTCTTCAGGAACCTTGAATTGACTATCACCATCCCAAAAGCTCTAGCAAACTCCAAAAGTGAGACGCCTCTCTCGTTCCTGTCTCCGAAGCCAAAATATCTATGCACATCGTCATAACCCCCGGAAGTGCCCCGATATGTCCATTGAAATTCCCTCCTACAAATAACTTCTCATTGGGTGGTATATCTCCCATCACTTCGTCCAAATCTTCCCAAAAGTGCCTCTTCTCATCCTCGTTCAAGCCCGTCTACGTCGCATACACACTAATAATGTTCATAGTGAATCCTTCAACTACCAACTTAATCGCCATCATCCTGTCATTGACCCTCCTAACCTCTACCACCTGATCCCTCAGCACGCTGTCTAACAAAATGCCTACCTCATTCCTATACTTTGACCTACCCGAGAACCATAACTTATACCCGTCTATATCCTTAGCCTTAGGTCTTACCCATTTGATCTCCTGGACACATGCTATATTAATCATCATCTTCTTAAGAATCTTAACTAGCTCTATGGACTTCCCTGTTAAAGTCTCAATTTTCCAAGACCCTATTCTCAGCCTAGCATCTCTCTTACCCCACTTACCCCCCTAACCCTCGCCCCCGATCGAGAAAATGATACATTTTCTTATTTGAAAATAATTTAACTTTAAACTTTACCTTTTACGCTTAATGAGATGATTTATAACCACACAAATATCTTTGGCTTGTTTTAGACCACAAGATTCAAAAGTTTTCCTTTATTCCTTAAACTTCGTGTCCAGTCAAACTATATCACATAAATTGGGACGGATGAAGTACTTAATTTCTTAAACTACATGTTAAATCAAACTAAGACAATTTTTTTGGAAGGAGGGAGTATAAGTTAAAGGCAAAAACTTTATAATACTAATACTCCGCTTAAAGCAAATGGTATCCTTATCGTTTTGGACTAATGTTACTTGTTTAAGAGTGTTGAAAAATATATATTAATTATCGTAGTAAAATTTTGGCAAAACGTTAAAATTTATTACTGTTGGTGACGATTAATCAAGAACCTTTTTATAGTTGATGACTTGGTCCTATATATATGCTTTATATTTATAGTGGGCACCTGGACACACGAATACACATACACAAATATAACTAATGACATATTTCAAAATGTTTCAAGACTATCCTCACTGCAAAAACTTAAGTTCCTCGTATCTCGAATTACTCCGTAACGTAAATGGTGGACATGCACTAGTTTTACATTCGAGTCCTTATATACATTCTAACATTTAAAATGACAAATTCGAATAACCAAGTTCAAAATGTGGTTTGAATTTTAATTTCTTGATCACTTAAGTATCCTCTGAGAGTCTCCTGAATAGTAATGGGCTGCTGGCATTGCATTGTATAATTGGTTGAGCTCGAGTGTAAAAGCTCAAACCCGATGGCCATGTCCAAATTTGACCACATTCTATGGATGATCGAAAGCAGCAACAAAATTTAATAGCCAAAATGAATAACATAGGAAGCCATGTGTAGCAAAGAGGAAAGATGATCTGCACTATGCAGACAAAGGAAAAGAATCATCACTATAAATAGAAATTAATAATGAATGGTTAATTGGTACATAATGTATCCAACCAACCTTTGAATTGTTAACTCTTGGGCAGGTGCTGCTACCAATACTCCTTTTTCGACTATCTTCACAAAACATTTTTAGTACATTCTAGTATTCGAGTAACTATGAAGCGATTCAAGAAAACCTTCAACGATCAGCAAGTTTGTTCTGATCGTGCTGTTCCAAAGGGTCAAGAGTTGAAATGGGATCTGAATCTCAGCACACTCATTGGTTTTATCATTGTTCTCTTGATGATTCTTACGGTTGTTTTCTCACTTGCCTTCATTTTCGGGGACTTATCTTATGATTGCTTGTGGACTTTGGCTGAAGCTAGAATTTTTCATGTTAAACCTTCAAAAGGTACTTCATTTCCTCTGTATTTTCTCATTTTTGCTTTCACTTATATTACTAGTATTTCTTCCTCTTCTGCAATTCAAGTTTGTTGAAACTAGAATAATATGTATAGAAAATGTGTGGCATGCCATTCATTATGCACCATATGTGATATGTACTCGTGAAGCGTTACGTTACTAGATCCTATGCTTTTGAGATAAGATCATAATGAATAAGGCTAAAACAAAGGAGCAAGTTTAGGAACAGAAGTTTCCAATTCATCGCATCTAAACTTTCTCATGCAGGCCAATCATAATGAAAAAATTGCTTGCAGTACTGATAGGATATGTACAAACCAGCATAATGATATGTGAATGTTTGGCCAGAAATCTTATTCTTTTCTTTTTCTTTCTTCCAGCCAAAGTTTCTGAAGATGATATTCCTCAGCTACCGACAGTGCCAAAAGATAAACTACTAGGTGGCCTTCTTCCTTCTGGATTTGATGAAACATCTTGTTTGAGTAGGTACGAATCACTCTTATACAACAAAGTTCTACAGCATAAGCCGTCCTCTTATCTTATCTCGGGGTTAAGAAGATACGAAGCTCTTCACAAGCAATGCGGACCTTATACAGAATTATATAACAAAACTGTCGACCTTATAAAGTCCGGTGAACACAGTAGTGATTCTTCAGTTTGTAATTATGTCGTTTGGATATCCTATAGTGGTTTAGGTAACAGGATACTAACCTTAACTTCTGCTTTCCTTTATGCTCTTCTCACAAACAGAATCCTTCTTGTTGATCCCAGAGTTAATTTGCCTGACCTGTTTTGTGAACCTTTTCCTGAAGTTTCTTGGTTGCTTCCATCAGATTTTCCTATAATTGATCAGTTTAGTAGCTTTAATCAGAAATCTCCACATTCTTATGGCTATATGGTGAGGAATAATGTCACAGGCAATTCAAGAATACCTTCATTCCTCTACCTTCATTTAGCTCATGACTTTGATGAGCAAGATAAATTATTTTTTTGTGACACTGACCAAACATTTCTCCACAAAGTCCCTTGGCTATTTGTGAAGTCAAATAATTATTATGTGCCTGCTCTTTTCTTGATCCCGTCTTTCGAGCAAGAGTTGAACAATCTTTTTCCAGAGAAAGAAACTGTCTTCCACTTTTTAGGTAGGTACCTTTTCCATCCCACAAATTCTGTATGGGGGCTTATTACTAGGTACCATCAAGCTTATTTAGCCCAGGCAGATGAAAAAATAGGCATTCAAATTAGAGTTTTTGATTTAGGTGTTGGTTACTTTAAGTTTGTATTGGATCAAATCATAGCTTGTACAACAAAGGAGAATCTATTGCCACAGGTTAACCTGAATGAGCCTATAGTCAATTCGTCTGGCAAGACTAAGACTATAAGCGTGTTGATGACATCTCTAAGTCCACGATATTTTGAGGAGATTAGGAACATGTATTGGGACAATCCTACTGTGACAGGAGAGATTGTTAGTGTTTTTCAGCCAAGTCATGAAGAGCATCAACAAACTGAGAAGCTGATGCATGACAGAAAGGCTTGGGCAGAGATGTATTTGCTGAGTTTAAGTGATAAGTTGGTTACAAGTGCATGGTCCACTTTTGGTTATGTGGCTCAGGGTCTTGGAGATTTGAAGCCATGGATTTTATACAAGTTTGAGAATGGAACAGTCCATAACCCGCCTTGCTTTCAAGCTACATCTTTGGAGCCATGTTATCATTCTCCGCCTTACTACAATTGCAAGAAGAAAACAGCAAGTTCTAACACAGTAAATGTTGTTCCTCATGTGAGACATTGTGAGGATAATAGTCAGGGTTTGAAGTTATTTGACCGAAATGGTGAATTGTAACCATAGGTTGATAACTCATTAGAATAAGGTAAAATACAATTGTTGCAGGAGTAGTTGTAACTTATTTCAAGATTCTTTTATTGTTATTATTCTTTTGATGAGAAGCAAAGATGCAACTAGAATGGAGAAGAGACAAAATCATATTTTTAAAGTTTTTGATGAAAACTACCATAAATTTCTGTTTATGTGTGGACTCTTATTATATTGCATTCTAAACTTACCTCTTAGACGCAGTTTCTCTAATCTTATGGTGTTGATATTCAACTCATTTTGACTCAAGTGACATGACAACCAGGCCTGTGGAACTCAATGTACCAACTCAAACCATGGCTATATATACTTTTTTTATTACCCGGGCTAGCTTGCATGCATCTTGACTAATTTTACGAGGTACCTGCTACCTTCCACGAGCACAGGTACCGGATAACACTGTCCATCAAGGCTTTGGGAAGAAATCACCTACTGATTCTCAACCCAATCTCACAAAGTCATATACTTGACACCAAACTTTCCTATGACCTAAGAGAATACATAAATAGTAAACCAAAAAAATGCTGCTTCTGAAATATTTCATAATTTTCCAATGTACCTCAAATTAGCTTTACTGATTAGTGAATACTTACAAGCGATCCTCCTAGTGTTATTAGCCATTCAACATAGGAAGTCGGAACCAAGTGAACAATCAACATGGATGAGTTCTCCTTGGTGGAAAATAAGATTTTCACCGCCCCACAACTACATATGTATGCGTCTGTTGCGTGCAAAATCCATGTGTAATTATAAACATGACTTGATTCCCAGAACCAAAATTCAGAAAACTTGGACAGCGCGTTAACTAAATTTGCCAGAAATTAAGGGGGAAAAGTTGAAATTAAATACATGAGCTCAACATCACAGAAGCAGTAAATCATTGAGCTTCTAATAGGAGGACCATCAACGAGGGGAAGGAAATAATATGGTTATCGGCACCCTCTTAACTGCATGACAAACAAAAGGATTACACTTCCTGGAATGTCGATTTAAGCCCCTCATATGGTCTTATCTGACATTTTATTGAATTAATGTTGATCACTCTTCGTAACTACACAATTTGTAAGCCTTCAAATATTCTGATGGAATTTACTTCCAGTCAGAATCGTGATATACATATACTGTGGCCTATATTTTTTACTTTTCCATTCCTTCACAAATCAAAACTAAACTACTAAGGAAATATGTTTACACATCAAGAAACTTTATCGAGCTCAATGTACATGGTATCCGATGCCTGCAAGGCAACCAGTTATCTAAAGGAGGATGTTGTTAGTCATCCGCCTGCTCGCAAGAAATTTCAGCTTCTACCCTGTGCTAATAAAACAGCCTGCAGTCTTTTGAATCCAACTAGCTGCAGGCAACCAGTTATCTAAAGGAGGATGTTGTTAGTCATCCGCCTGCTCGCAAGAAATTTCAGCTTCTACCCTGTGCTAATAAAACAGCCTGCAGTCTTTTGAATCCAACTAGCCCGTATCAGAATCTGAAAATTCCACTTGCTGAGCATCTTTCGGCTCCACGTCGGTCATAGAAGGTGGAATAAGATCGTTTCTTGGGCGTCGTTTTCGTATGGTTGCTTCCTACAAAGAAATATAAGGTGGAAAAGATCCATGTTACGTAATTTCCAAAGAGGTCAAAATAAAGATCGTTTCAGGAGCAAACTGAAAGTGCCTATCACTACCTTTGCATTCTGCTGATTTGACTGATCTGGCTCTCTGGTTCGCTGGTTCGAACGTTCTGGCTCATTGGATTTCTGGCTTGAATGATCAGGCTCGCTTGACTGAGCTACCTGACTTCTCTTAAACCAAACACTACCAAATGAGATCAATGCTGCCAGGAGCAAGAAAGGTCCAACCCTTGGATCGCCACTGTAATCATGAACTTTATTTAGGATGCTTTTGATCCTATGATTCAATCCTCTACTAGGGCTAACAGTTCCTTCAGACCAAGACGACCAACTGGAATCTGCATCCTCCGGGACCAATTCAGGAGTTCTTGTTTTCTGCAACAAAATGTATATAATGATACAGAAATAGAAAAGGAACGTAAAAAAGGGCTAAAGACGGGTTTTCACTGCTTTACATCTTTGCAATAATCAACATATGAATAACATGAGAAATCATTATCTCATGACATTGACATCTATTACTCCTCCCACGAGATTGCTCCTATCACTCCTCCCACATACATTGATTAAGTACCTTCCAGACTAGTATCCATAATTCCGCTCAAGTGAGAGATGATAGATCAATTTCCATAGAGATTTAGTAGCAAGGCGTAAATAATATTGTGCATGCACAACCAACTGACAACTGCTGTCATGAATAGAGCTTACAATCTTGAAGGAGGGGTGTCATTTATAAGATCCATTATTTTTCAAACCCAAACCACCATTGAACCAAGAAAAGATCTTTTTGGAATCAGTTAATGCAAACAAGTCTGAACAGAGAGATTTTGGAAATTAACTTACAAATGAAGGAAGATTCTTTGAGTCGCCATCTTTGATTATCTCAGAAATCCATTGTACAATCTGTCATTCCAATATAACATACATTAGATATCTAGATATAATCATCATGAACATTCTCATACAAGTAGCTGGCTCAATAGAAGAATGAAGAGTCCAACAAATCTCAGGATAGACAATATGTTTTCCTATTCAGGTGTTTTTATTTTTGATGAAGTGAGTATTTTCCTATCTAGGTGTTTCCCATGTATGCTGACGATTCAGTCAAATACCAGACGGGGGAAACGTTTGGAGAGCCAAGCGTTATTTGCTAATCAAGCAAATTACTTGCATGTTCGAAAAGCAGGAGGCATTTGACTATAAATGAGGCAGTCTTAGTAGATTGGAAATGAGTGAATTGTGTTTACATGTTCAAGTTATAAGGGGTTGTTCATCAGCAGAAATTCACAAGTTTTCCAACTTCACAACATATGTCCTTTTTTACTCTTAATGAGGTACCTTGCATAACTATCTAAAAGTGGTATCATGCAAACATGTGATCAATTATCATCGATGAGGGGAAGGAAACAGCCCTGAGCCGCAACCTCCAAAAATTAATGTCTCCTATACGTGTCTTCTACATAAACATGCCCTTTTGGATCAAAGAAAGAAAACCAATGGGAAAAGTAAATAGCTTAGGAGGGAAAAATAGAGAGATAAATTGTTTAACTAGAAGCAATTTTACTTTGATATTGTCCAATATAGATGCTATATTCAACAGAAAAATGAATTGCTCGACAGAGCAGGGGAGAAGATACTTTATATACATATTCGGTGTTGCTGTCAAGGAACACTTTATATATAAACTAGTGTGTTTATACTCAATCACCAGAGAATGTGAAAAATAGATCCATCATGTGACTTGCTATTGAATTTCAGGGGATTTGACAGTCTACAGACCTCTTCAATTTTGTTAGAACCATTGTACTTTGCCACAAGCTGAGATGCAGGGTCAGTTTCAACATTGTATAATGCTGAGAATTTGTTGGTTGGTTGCTTTTCAACATCCTCTGTACCATTCCTCTCATAGCGTACAATAAACAAGTGTGCTATGTCTGTTATATCCCTCCTCGGCCCACAGGTCTCGTAACTATTTTCTGAATTAATGTAGAAGAAACAGTAACTCTGTAAAAAAGAGAAGCTGTTAGTTTCAACGTGGCAGACCTCATGGGTAACACGCCACCACGAACATAATAATCAATCAAGTCTTACATGCTTAAATAATAAATAAAGAATAATAACAAACAAGGGAAAGAAAGATAGTTATATGAATCAGATTTAAGTTCAGGAGCATCTCTCTACTACATAAAGGAACAAAAAGTTTTTCAAAGCATAAACAGTCTTCAGGCTTTAACAAGGTTTGAATCCAAAAACCAGCTGGAAATTTAAAGCCTATAAACTAATCAATCAACTAAACCCCAATCCCAAATTAGTTGGGCCGGTTAATATGAATCCTCTACACATCCAGAGCTGAAATTTTCAGGGAAGGCTACTCCCTCCGTTCAGTTTACTTGTCCACTATACTAAAACTACATTTTCAGATTTGCTCGTCACTTTTAGCATATCAAGAGAATTTTTTTCTACCTTTAGCATTAATTACTTATTCCCCAAATCATTTTTCAGGACCTAAGACTAAACATCAATTAATATGGGTATTGTGGTAAAAGAAAAACATATCAATTGGAGTATTATTTATTAAAGGATGTGCAAAGTCCAAATTTGACAAGTAAACATGAACGGAGAGAATAAAAGAATCTAAGATGGGAGATTAATTCGGCACAAACAAGTAAATGAAATGCCTAGCTAAGTATGTAAGATGAGAGGTTCTAGGAGTTTGATCTTCACTCTAGACAATAAATGCTAAAGAATCTAAGGAGCCATTTGCCCATGAAAATTATTCATTTTTTCGGGAATAATTTTTTACTTTATTTCAAAATCAGTGTTTAGCCGTGAAAATTCCAAATCCTGATTCTAAATTTGAAAAACAACTTATAACCTATTTTCCAACTCCATCTCCATAATTCCAAATAAAGTTCTTTCTTCTCTCCTTTGCATGTTCAACACAAGATGGGTATGAATCTATTGACAGATTGATCTTATATGTTAAAGAGGCTCACATCGGATATGGAATGGGAATTATGGACTTGGACAATCCTCACCCTACAAGCTAGCTTTTGGGGTTGAGTTAGGCCCAAGATTCATTCTTTACATGGTAGCAGACTCATTCCAATTCCAATTCTTTATTACCGATGTTGGGTCCCCAAATTATATTGTCAACGCTCCAGTTAACGAGGTCTGGACGTGCGGGGAGTGTTAAGAGTCTCACATCGGATATGGAATGGGAACTCCTTATATGGATTGGACAATCCTCACCCTACAAGCTACCTTTTGGGGTTGAGTTAGGCCCAAGATCCATTCTTTACATTATAAAACAAAAAGGTGATGGTGCTACAGAAAATGCAATCACGCCACTATTTAACCAAAGCATTGCCAGAAATTGAAGAGATGTGCTCACTTTCTGTGCTTCACCATCAAGCCAGGTAAATGTCAGTCGTTTCTGTTTTAGTGCAAGCAGAGCTGGCGCAGATGACAGATCTTGATCTACTGCAGTCAATTCTTCATCATTTGAAAGAATTTCTTGAACCCTCCGCATGGTCTTATGTAACAGGTAATTTACACCATCAGCTAATGTAACAGACATTCAAAGCATTTAACATATTATGCATGTCGCTTAATGTGACACAATATTTTAAAACCACGTGAATCTATGTAACTGGTGGTGATAATGAGAAGTCCTTCAGGCCCGAGGGGAAGTCTCTTCCAGCATTTTAGGGTTGACGCAGGTCACCAGAAAAATGCATCCCAAGGAAGAAATCTTTAGCTTTTATATATTAGGACATAACTAAATGGATAGGCATATATAATATGCAGATGCAGACAAGTAGACATCATTATTTACAGATTAGTGTAGGTGGTGGTATCTCATTAAAGTGTTTCAATTCTAATTAATCTTTCATCTTAAAGTTCCAAGATAGAAATGTTAAGAAAGTTCTAATTGTTGGAGATGCACATCGTCTATGTATTATCAGGTGATCTGTAGCAACCCAACAGATTTCGTATGATCCAGTAGTCCAGCATGGCCATATCAATATCATAGAAGTACATATGCTGAATAGGACTTTAATGGTTCATTTCATTCATGTAGGCTTGGTCCTTCCGTTCGGGCCCTATTGGGATACTCTGTGGGCCAATTCGTAGGTATATAAAACTGCTGAATAGAGAGGGAGGCTTTATCAGATTCTCTGGTATTACTAGTGCCAACTCTCTCTCTCTCTCACACACACAGAACTCAAAGAGCTCCCCCCCCCCCCGGCCCCTCTATCACAATTACCACGCTACATCTTACGTTAATCTCCGTTCAGACTTTCTAAAACTAGATGGGAAGACAAATCAACTAAAACTGAGATGGATAAGCCAAATTACAATATTACAGTCTAGAGTTTTCATTAAGAAAAATGTACTACGAAAAAAATCTTACTTCACGCATTTCATTGAGCTCCTGGCTATACCTCCCGACTAAAACAACACAATACCATATCCTGGTATCCTTTCCAGCACGTGAAAAGCCCCGCGCATCACAACCCAATTCCGTCGAAGTTGCACTCCTCAATTGTGGAAGCACTGAAGAAGTATGAAACAAAGACCAAAAAAATCCATGTTAATACTATTTCAGAAAAGGGCAAGACACATATTAGAAGAGGCACAACTTTTGAAGTTTTGCCATATTTCAGTACCACGGTCAATGGGAAAAGTAACCTGGCATCTTATTTTTTCTCCATCCAAATTGGAGAACTCAAGACATATAAACAAAAATATAACCATCCTTGAATTATGATCACAACACAAATTTTGGAACTCATCTTTCTGCATGTTATCAACTGAAAATAAGCCATGATGCCAATTGCCAAGTAATGCATTCATAGTGCTACGAATGCCATGAGCGATTTGGTTGTTGGTAGACTTCAACCCAGGCATACATGTTGAATTAGTTCAATGATCAATGTACTAAAACATGATTGTCATGAAAATGCCTAGACCAGTTTATGCAGAATAGGGGAAGAACTTTGAAGCATCTAAATAGCCACAACTATGCTTATAACATCAAAAAAAATTGCCACAACTATGCTTATAACATCAAAAAAAATTGCCACAACTATGTGTTTTATATATAAAGAGTAACTACGGAAAGTACAGTGGTCACATGAAAAACTACACCTCAACTAACTAGTACTCCCTCCGGTTCAAAATAAGTATCCACTTAGCATTTTTATTTTGCTTCAAAATAAGTGTAAAAAGAGGGCAGCCCGGTGCATTATGCATTTATGCTCCCGTTATGCGCGGGTCCGTGGAAGGTCCGGACCACAAGGGTTTATTGTACGCAACCTTGTCGGATTTGCCCCTATTTACTCAAGGCAATAAATAAGCAAGACTCTTATTAATTAAGGATAGTTTAGTCAAATATCTATTTTTTTATAGGAGTTAGCGAGTTCTTAAGGGGTGTGAAAAAGGCTAAGTGGAGACTTATTTTGAACCGGAGGGAGTTATAAAATATATTTCCTTGTTCACATCTGGTTACATAGCACTAACCATCCCCCTAGAGCCATTTCATGACACTCTAAATGAGCGTAGCGAAAGGCAAAAAGCAGGATGCATCAATGGTTTTAAGACTTCATTTTCTATATAGTCTTTTTTATGTTCACTCGACTACTGTCAGCTCTAGCCAGAATGATAATTTGTTGAGTTAGGCATTATCAAACAAAAGAAATCTTGGTAAAATGTCTTATCACCTGGGAGGAACAACAACAACATACCCAGTGAAGTCCCACAACGTAGGGTCTGGGAAAGGTAACCTTACATCTACCTTGGTAGGTAGAGCGGTTGTTTCCGAGGGACCCTCGGCTCAATACAAAGCAAAAGCAAAAGCAAAAGCAAAGCAAGAGAAACGGTCAGACCCGGACAAGAAATTTAAAGCAGTATGAAAATGCTGGTATCAAAAGCGAATAAGCCATGATGAGGAAATATACTTGAAATTAATGAGCAAAAAGAACTTTATAGCATCATTGTAAAAGTGGTGATGAGAAGTTTACATAATGATTGCTAACACTACAGTAACGTGCATAAAATAAACCTTCCTGACTGGAATGTATATACTAAAATATCAAATTGATTAGCCAGCACAAATCATACCATATAAAGCAGTTTATGAAAAAATACTTGCTCAATTCACTTATGCAGTACATTAATATATGAAACTGATGAAATAGTCAAATACATTGGTAAAAGGGGGAAAAGGTAGTACCTTGATGTTTATTCTTCTCCATAATATCCACAAACAATGAACTGTTGACATAGCCTACAACCATATACATTTTTTAGATTGCTATCTTAGACACATCACTTATCACAGCCACCAGAAGTTATGACAATATGACAACAAAAGGAGGATAATGAACTTGCCATGATGAACAACAGGTTTGACACCTGTTTCTTTTAGAAATACAATGGCAGGAGCAGATTCGACCCCTAACCTGTATAGATAGGACAATGTCATCTTAACAAAAATTTAAGTGAAACATAACGGAGCATAAAAGCATAGCAGTATAACTAAGTAAAAGTTGTGCATTTCACATGAAAGAGCTCTGTATTTTCTTTATCATTCTTTCTTCTTCCCTTTTTTATTAGACGTGGAAGAGGAACCAATCATACAATAAAAAATATTGCCTGGAGAACTGTATTAGCTGACTAATATCGTGTTGTCAAAGTTCCACATTAGTGTTCAATAGTTTTTTCGAGGATGTTGCATACTGACTATCCAATCAACATAATGCCTTCCTCTGTTATTAGCTAAATACATCAATTATGAAGTACCTCAAGGTAACTTAATAAAAAAGAATACCTCAAGGTACTATTTAACCACACCTGTCGATAGCAATCAGTGCTCAAACACCGTTGCTTCACTTTTGTAGGTTAATTTTGTTATTTTCATGTAGACGGATAGAAAAGTCCAAAACTATAAACGACAAGATTTTGAGGCTTCAGATCTTGTGGAATACTTGGCTCTATGTACACCGTACACATCCCCACTCACATATCAGTTGAACTGTAATAGGAAGCCAACCAGGTTGCTAACTAGGAATAAAATTCAGGATATATTTGGAATATCATTTGTGAAATTTTTGCTAATGCCTCTTCTTCTTTCTTTGAGCCGAGGGTCTCTCTGCGTACACACTACCCTCCCCAGACCCACTTGTGGGATTACGGTTTGTTGTTGTATTTGTGAAATTTGATAGAAGAAATTAACAAATGATCAGCAATATAGGGAAAGGACAGAGGATTCATGTCAGCCCAACTAAATTGGGATTGAGGCCTAGTTGATTGATTGTTAGGAATTCAAAGAAATTAATATGCAAGTGAATTGAAAGAATAAAGTAGATATAGAAATCCTTTAAAGATAACAGAACCAAGTTACCTACTCTAATATAAGTTCAATATGAGACAAATTCTGAAAGAATGTGGAATAAAATGTGAAGAAATTACTGCTCCATACATGGTTAAAACTTAAAACTCAGGAATAAAGAAAAACTACTAAAAGTTGGAATCAACAGAAAATCCGCTGTATACTTTATTTTTTCGTAATTATTACTTAGAATCATTTATAATTATTACACCACAAAAGAATATATGAGGTATTATTAGGTATTTCAACTTATAATTTATAAGATAAGAAAATTTTAGAAAGTTAAAAAATCAAACAAATTCAATAATATAAGAAAATAAAGAAAAGAACTCTCATCATGTCATTTTTATGACATGGTTTAAATTGGGGTACTCGAGCAACTTTTGTCCCTCTACAATTTTCTAAAAATAAATAAATTAGATAGTCCAATTCTTTAAAAATGTGGGGAACTTGGAGTAACTGGTAAAGTTGTTGTCATGTGATAAGGTAAATGTGGGGTAAGGCTGCGTACAATAAACCCTTGTGGTCCGGCCCTACCCGAACCCCACGCATAGCGGGAGCTTAGTGCACTGGGCTGCCCTTTTTAGTCCAATTCTTTTTAAAAACTTGGTTTATAGTGATTTTGTAGTTCCTAAATATGCCTTTTTACCCCTTTTTGAAAAAAAGAAAAACTCAATGTGCCAGTGTAGCTGAAACTTAGATTGTTGCAAACTCGTACTCCAAATAATATCATTCATTTAAGGAGGGAATAACTTTTAACAAGTTTGAGCTCCACCTTATTATATCCAAAAGAACTATATTCATACTTTTGGACATAAATTAGAAATAATTTTTTTTATTCCACGTTATTACCATTAAACACATGTACTAACACGTGTGTAAAGTAGTTTTGTACCCCAAAATAGGCTAAGATTTAGAATGATTTGACTATTGTCAAATGGTATGACAGTTGTTGTCTTGTTGATGCCTTGTTAGTCATAAAGGTCTCCTTCAGATCCAATAATATTTTATTTTACTGTTATTTTTTATATCTACGTAACCTTCAGCTGTTCACCACACAACCAACTTCCAAGTTGTTCAACATTCACTCAATGTGGAAAAATCAAAAGATAATGGAAGCTAGAGAGATGATAAGGAAGGAAGAGGGAGAATATTTGAGAGAGAAAAAGAAAAAGAAATCAAGAACCTATTCAGCACACACACCCTCTCCCACCAAAAGAAAAAGGAAAGACAAATTAACATGAGAGGGAAAGGAAAAATACACAACATAGCGGGAAAAAAAGAAGCAAAATTAGTGTACATTACATATTCCACCACAATGAAGATTCTCCTTCCTGCCATAGCACGAATGCGAATGCAGCATAGGCTGAGTAATTCTTAGCAGCTTGACGTATAAATGGAGTTGCCCGTTCTCCAGTTTGAGAGAAGAAAATGACCTTGACCTTACCATTGGGCAAAACAAGAAACCTGTCAAATTCTACGCAAGCGACCTAAAACAAGTACACATGGCAGCACCAGGGTACGAAACATGACAGTGAAATTGAAAATATCTTCACATATTCATGCTGGGTGTATTATGTGTAGAATAAAATTAGTCAAGCTATATGGAATGTAATGTGTTTGCAGCCAATCCAATACAAAATACTAAACCCCGTGACAGAGACTTCAAACAAATCAAAGAATAAGATTACTCAGTTAAAAAGAAGCTGCACGTTAAAACATGCCCTCAGTTTCTAGGAATAAGGAAGTTTCTTCCCACAATTTGCCCACTGTTGAATGTCCAACTAGTATGCCCAAATATGTTAAGAGTTATATAAATTTTCTTCTATCTTAGGTGATGATTTGTCTTACAGTCAGGAATTTAAACTCCAAAGTCTACGATGTTCAATTCTGTCGAAATCTTAGCAAGTATTTTAACTCCAGCCAATGGTTGTTGAGGAATTATATCAACGAGTAGTGGAACTAGTGGTAAAGCATATTCTTCCTTCAGGGGGCTGAAGTCACGCACTTCATAGAAGTGTGTCCTTCAAAGAATGACACAAAGCGATCCTAACAAGAAGCGAACTGTTCTTTGAATCTCAACTTTAAAGAGTTGGGTTAACATCTATATTATTGTATATTGGATGTTGAAGTTAGTTATTCTAATTTCTATGTGATCGATATAGTACTAATTCATTTATGTTTGGCACTTTTTTAATGTCGTGAATTGTGCACTTCTCTTTAAAGGAGCGGTGCGCTTGACTTCTTGCTTTTCACTTCAAGTCCCATTTTGTCGAAATCTTACAAAGTATTTTGACTTCGACCAATAGTTTTCAAGGATTTATATCAACTGAGTAGTGGACCTAGTGCTAAAGCATATTTTTCCTTTCAAAAGGCTGGTATTTTTTAAACAGAAGCCTGGTACTTATTTTAGCTTTAATATTAAGAGGACACACTGAAGAGTGCTGCTTGGGATCTAGATTTTTGTCAATGATCATTTCTAAAAGAAGAAATGGCTTAGGGAAGGTGATTGCATTATGACAATACTTTACAGAACTTACTGATCGCTTTTTAAGGAGGATGTTTGAGCATCATCCCAACATTTTGCTCAAACGAAAGCCACTAGTATATCATAATTAGAAGAAAAGGATAATGAAAGGATGCAGTTTAAGATGGTTTTACATAGATAGAGTACGTGATTGTGACCTTTGATTATTGCATTGTGATGACCTCTTAAAAAATGATCGGCACAGATGTGTTGAACTGGTAAAAGTAAGGGTAACTCGTAAAGGATACTTTAATGTGCATATTTATCAAGCTAGTCAATCATAAGTTGCAGCAACTTGCCATCCTTCATCACTTCGTTTTCTTTCTTTTTTACAACTGAAGTAGTTGGGAAGGCTGCAGAAGTTGTACCTTGTGAGGTTTGCTTTTCGGTAGAAAATCTTGGGCCTGAAATTAAGAAGAAGCTGTGAATCAGAATACTTAAAGCTAGTCAAATATTAAAGCATACTTTATTGAATGCAAAATCTGTCCATCTTTCAACAAGTTAAGCACAAAATTTGCATGTATATTGATCCATCCAGGAGTTACCAGATATAAGAGATGTGAATGTGGAAAAACTCGCAATTTACAACTATAGAAGCACATTTGTCTGTTAGCTTGTTAGGCCAAGCTTTTCGGAGAGAATGAATGCTTATTTAAAAAAGATGTACTAATTATTCTGAAGAATTAGGAGTTTGGCCAAACTTTAAGAACAAAGTATTCTAAGTACTAGCATAAATTACTTTTCCCGCTTTGAACTGGAAACTCAAATTTGTAACTTCTCTTCAGAAGCACAAGCAGAATAGAAAATTTAATTTTTCAGGACACAAATACCCTTACCAACAATTAACATTTGCCAAACTATCCCTCTTAATTTAGCTATATATATCTCAGTTAAACTAACAATTATTTAAGAAGTATATATTTACCAATTATATAATATTCCAATTATTACTTTGATTTAACAATATTTAAACATAATATTTTGATATATATTTTTTATTTTACTTTTACATTTAGTTAAATAAAATTGAGGATTTTAATTAGTCTTCCATTATAAAAAAAGGGCAGCCCGGTACACTAACCTCCCGCTATGTGCGGGGTCTGGGTAAGGGCCGGACCACAAGGGTCTATTGTACGCAGCTTTAACTCACATTTCTGCAAGAAGCTGTTTCCACGGCTTGAACCCATGAACTCCCTGTCACATGGCAACAATTTTACCAGTAAATATTTAAAATCATTTATTTAAAATTAGTCTTCCACAATAAATATTTAAAATCATTTATTGGTTAAATATGAACTGTCAAGTAAAGCATTACCTATCTTTTCTGGCTAAAAAAACATTTCCTGAAAATTTGGTCAAACACTAAGAAAAACACTTCTCGAATCCTAAAAAAACAAGCTAGCTAGAGTTTTTGTTCCTAAAATCCAATGAAGCTGCTATTTTCAGTTTTCTCACACACTAACCTACCCATCAGTATAATTGTGCAATGACAGCAGAATAAAACATAAGATGAAAGCTAAATCACATTAGTTACCATTGACTCCTTCGAGTAGTACCGGATACGAGGCAAACTTAGAATGGACGTTGCAACCCAATCGGTAACTGAATCAATGGAAAATTCTCCTTCATACCTAACCAGATTATGAAGTATCATTAGCAAAATACAATAAGCAGGAAATTGTAGTGAAGGCAAAATACGTCCACACTCTAGTTTTGAACTTTAATCAAAAAAACATGCCTGGATGACAAGAGAATAACCTGAAGAATGGTGAGAAAAGGAAACGCACCTAGACATGCATCTTAAACCTCTACAACCTGGGGGGAATGCTACAAGTGCTGGAATTCCTGTAAGTGAGGCAATAAGTCAAGTTAAGAAGGGTTGAAGAAATGGAGGAATTCATGAATCAGCGTCAGTTAATTTATCAAATCATAATAAACTTCTGCAAGTCAAATTGAATTTTGGTGGATGAGATGACCTCCTATAAAAATTGTAAGCTAAGAAATAAAACAGAAGATAAGTCCTAGATGAACATGTACATACTCAAAATTTATCTGATTTAAGTCAATCTCGATTCCTTCATCTTAGTGGCTGAAAATTAGACCTAGTTTGCTGAGTGCTGCAGAAGATTAGTGTATCTGAATTCTTCTCCTACTAATTGCACTTGATGCAAAAATAGAAAGCATGCCCCACTTTGTGCAAATGCATAATTTACAGAATATATCATCTAGGGAAGAGATCCACGATAAGACCACTGCCCCGAAATTCAGTTTCAATGTCTCCAGATCTTCTTACTAGGCTTTTTGCATTGCAATCCCATTGTACTCTTTTCTAAATTCGACGAGCTACAGTATTTCAAGTCCATCACATCTTCCCTCTAATGAATTTATAGCATACATGATCCAGAACCTAACAGCAGCCTTACTGGTCAAGTGCTGCAGTCAAATTCCGAACACCGCATAACAGCAATCTAATTCTTATCTCAATCAGTCCCAAAATATATATTTATTTCCCTATTATGTTAACAATTGAATCCCACACTTCTATAGATGATTTGCTCAAAGAACAAAATATCAGTCATAAATATGAACTCCATGAAATGTATTCCAAGCTTATATTTCAGCAGAATACTATCTAACAGCCACTGTTCTGTTGAAGCATTTTGGAGGAATGACAAAGTAATATTTACATTTGTTTATTAAAATACTTTCCATGTCTAAAATATGGTAGTCCACCAGGTCTCTTCTCAGCTAGATATGTGGCAAGTTGAACATCAGCAAGATCAATCACTCCAGTATCTGCCACCCCATCTAACAAAGTAACTGAAGACACAAGGTAGAATAAATAAATGGGAAAAATACTTCAAATAACATTAGCAGGGTAGAAGAAAAATACACCAAATAAACGTTAGCAAGATTATTTATGGAATAAATGTCTGCAAAAATATTCAAACTCTTACCAATTCTCTTCCATTTGTTTGAAAATCGAGCACATTGCGCACTCCCTGTAGAAAAAATCTAGAGCAGAATTTCAGTCAAATATAGACACAGGTTCGTCATGCAAAAAAGAGTTTCATGGCATGTTATTGAACAATATATCCGACGATGCACTTAACCATTCATAACACCCCAATATAAAATGAAGGGGTACATTCTGGTTGATACAATAGTATGCATGTAGCTCTCATGTACAGAGAGTGAATAATGAAAGCACAAATTAGTGGCTACATAAGAATTAAGAAGAGTAAAAAAACCAGTTTGCACACATATTCTACCTGAATTAGCAATGCCTTGTCAGTTTCAAGCTTGGATAGAAAATTCTCTGAGTTGATGACATCAAAAGCATGGTCTTCAGGATCTAAGATACAAAGATGGAGAAATATGCATCAGACAAACATTATAATAGCTCTTTAAAGAACAAGTCTAAACTAAACTAAAATCACTTAAAAGTTTCATATTATCTGTGGTTTATATTTTGCTTAGCAAAGTCTATTTAAAGAGGCGTTTACAAACCAAAAGAAATTGTCTCCAGGAGTGGTAATCTGATTTCTGAAATACTTCTCCCGGCGTACTGCTCTTTAGCCTTACCAATAACATGCTGAATAGCGAAAGAAAAAATATATTAAAACATAAAACAGAACACATTAATTGCAAATGTGAAATGAATCTATAGATTCCCATTTTTGGTACTAAAATTATCTGTACAAACTAGAGCAGAAAACTTACGAATTGCTCATCAATACTGAATAAGTCATAATCTCTCTTCCAAATTTGATTTGTCAGCAACTCAAAAGCATATCGAGCCTGTAAACAATTATGCAGCAATCATGATATGGGAAAAATGAGGCAAATTGGTCATGCTAGGTGGTGCAGGAGAGTCAGGCAACAGGAAAGTAAAATCAACCACTTCACAGCTGTCCAAAATATAAATATATCAAGACCCCTAATCACAGGAAAGCCAGCAGCTGCGGACAACCATGGCACTAGGAAAAAATGCTAAGACATGTCTTGCAGACCTAATTGCATGCAATTCCATGGTTAAGGGCATTGAGCGTGCACAAGCCAGCATTAAGAAAACAAACATAATGATAAAGAAGTCCTTATAAAAAAATGATAAAGAAGCTAGTGGATAAAGAATCTGGCAATATTTGGATGATTGGTATGAGAAAATCTTTCAAGTAAAAGAAAATACTAATATTTAAGAAAGCAAGCAAACACCAGTGTTAAGAGTCAAAAGAAAATGTGAAAATACTAGGGCAAGGACGTCAGCATGAAGATTCAGTAATACTGCATGCTAATTAACAAAAATTAGCAAGTGACGAGACAAATTTAGACCAACTATTATTTAGCAGAATATCAAGAAAGGAATATTTGAAGTTTGTTAAAAACTAACTTATCAAAGAAAAAGTTTGTTTAAAGTTAAACCATAGTTGCAGAGTTCCAAGATGAAAGTTTATGTCAGTAATTTTACCTTGTTTATTATAGACAAATCAATTCTTTGCTTCTTGCTTGCTCAAGGTGTTGACGCCAGTCATTAAAGCACAAGAGAGCAAGCTGAATTTTCTAATCACAACAACAACATACATAGTATAATCCCATCAAGTGGGGTCTGGGGAGGGTAGAGTGTACGCAGACCTTACCCCTACTTTTAGAAGGTCGGGATGTTGTTTCCGATAAACCCTCGGCTCAAGAAAAGAATTTTTTTTCTAATCACATCTTAACCATATAATAACTACCATTACTTTTTGTCTCACAACGTTTTTCTTTCTAGCTTACAACAATCACAGTCAAGAGAACTAATGTAGAGTCCTAATTTTAAAAATCTTTACGATCAGCATCAGTGGAGATGAGCTTTCTTTATGAAATTTGAAGGACAAAAAGGACATATGAAGACCCTGAACCCCTGCTCCTCCTTCAGTAAAAGTCCCTATATGGAAGAACATCATGTCGACCTAGGGAGATCCAACAGCATGAGAAGAAACAAACTGCAATACAACCTGCTTCTTTCTTAGATTGTTGCACTTCCTTCATATATCTTGTCCATTAAACTTGGTTTTCTAAAGTTCTTCCTTCATTCAAGGCATTGAATTTGAACTAATTAGCCTTAAACTAGGGTTGTTTTTTCCACCAAAATGGGTAAGTGTACCCTCACTTGTCCTACATCCACTTTTTCTCATCACATTAAGTCACCCATCACATAATGTATAATCTTTATAGTAGAATCTACACTAGAGACTTAAAATGGGGAACTCAGGCTAGCTAAATGTTGATCAACTATCTGATAAACACTAAACAAAGTAACTAATATGAAGCAGACATAATCAACTATTCTCTTTGTATATACATCCACAAACATAAAAGAATGTACTTCCACCACAAACTTGGAGTGATGAATTGTTAGTAGGACAACCGAATAAAGATGTGCATGAAGTGCACACCTTGATCTCTAATTATAAAAGTACAACAACAATGAAATCCCAAAAAGTAGGGTCTGCGGAGGGTGGAGTGTACGCACAAGCAGACCTTACCCTGCAGGTAGAGAGGCTTTTCCACCTCGGCACAAACCATTATAAAAGTATTAAGATCAAATCATTGCACGCAGTTTCCATGATTGATAGGGGTAATAGCTACATGTTAGTTAAGCCCACTTTAAAATGTCCGTGAATTGGAGATTAAAGAAAAGAGTTGAATATATTTCCACATGCACTCTAACTTCATTTTATGTAGGAAAGGTTGGTGGAGCCAACAGAATTAGACATTGAGCTATTGCACCAAAATTTGGTTGTTCATAACATGTACTTCCTCCGCCCCAATTTATGTGATGTAGTTTGACTGGGCACGGAGTTTAAGAAATAAAGGAAGACTTTTGAATTATGCGTCTAAAACAAGTCAAATATATTTGTGTGGTAATAAATCATCTCGTTAAGCATAAAAGGTAAAGTTTAAAGTTAAATTGTTGTCAAATAAGAAATTGTGTCATTCTTTTTGGGAATGACTAAAAAGGTAAGTGTGTCATATAAATTGGGACAGGGGAAGTACTTGTTTAGGTGAAGGAAGTATTGGGTGTTCATTGACTCCAGCAACAAGTGCAGGGTCTTGATTTAGAATGCCTTAGATAAGATCAAAGACAATGAAAATTGCAGATTTGGAAAACAGGATGAACTTTCACATTACCTTTGCCTCTGTGCTGCTATCAAAAGATAAAGAAGAAAAATTGAGGGAATGGGTTTAAGCCGTGACAGCCTCTTGCAGAAATGCAAGGTATGGTTGCGACCCTTGTGGTCCGGCCCTTCCCGGGACCCCGCGGATAGCGGGAGCTTAGTGCACCGGACTGCCCTTTTTTTATTCATGATAACCAGGAAATTTTTGTCATAGATATGCTAGCTTTTTCAATTTCAAACCACATGCTAGTTTTATCATGCTTCAGTTTTTCAATTAAAGACGAGGAATTTGCAAAGCACCATTCACTGTACGGCAAAAAAAAATCTCAAGTTATTGCTGACAACTAACCTTGATAAAATCGACAGTAGAAGGAACTTCAACACCTGAATTCCTGTAAATAATACAATTTTATTTCCAGCAAATTAAATCCAAATCAATGTTTCTTCGTGCTAAATACTGGATTTGACAGCAAAGATGGGCAGCAGTGGAAAAGTGAAAGTGCAATAACTTCTAAGCACATTTCGTACATATCTCACAGAAAGCATCCATATAATGTTCATGAGTCACGCCTCATCCCAACAAAGGGATATTGAAAACAAACTATGCCATTGGTGGACCTTTTCAGTTTATTGGTCAAAAGATGGAAATAAATTCTCCGAAAATACACATTGATAAGAAAATGGACGTTGAGTCTAACTCAACCCCAACGCTAGCTCATGAGGTGGGATTGCCCAAAACCATATAAGGAGACCAATTACTCCATCCACAACTGGTGAGGGAAAACTAAAACACATTAAGTTACAATTTACTTATTTTTTATCGGGAAGAATGAAGCTGGATTCTCAAGTTATAATTTTTATACCAATGATCAATTAAGAAATTTAACGTTTCGCTTAGTTAAAGACTTTAAGGGATAATTTATAAGCACAACCGAGTGTCTCTTATTTCTCTTTCCATTAGTTCAATTTTTTTGAGATGTGTCATAGTAGAGTTCAGTTTTATCGATAAAATGACTTTCTACTTGAGCAACATAATGAGAGGAATTAGGTTTGAGAAGGATTAGAGTGTATGCAGACCTTACCTCTACCTTGGTAGGTAGAGCGGCTGTTTCCGGGAGACCCTCGGCTCAAGACAAAGCATAATCACAAGCAAGACAAAGCAAGAGAAGCGGTCAGGCTCATACAACAAATTAAACAGTATGAACATGCTGACGTTATGCTAGCACATTCTAACAAAAGGAAGCAGTAGCTAACGCAGCTAAATAAAAACAAAGTACACTAAAGAACACATCACAACAGAAATCAAACTACAGGGGACTATAAAATAATATTGCGCCTATAAGTGTGATAGGCTAATCGGGCCTACGATAATAACACTACAACTATCATTTTGTAAGCGTAAGTAGTTCTACGCTCGACTACCTACTACCCTCCTATCTTAATTTGTGTCCTCCACAACCCCCTATCTAAGGTCATGTCCTCATTAAGTTGCACATGCGTCATATCCCATCTAATCACCTCTCCCCAATACTTCTTCGGCCTACCTCTACCCCTCCTGAACCAGTCCATAGCAAACCTCTCGCACTTCCGCATTGGGGCATCTGTGTCTCTCCTCTGCACATGCCTGAACCATCTCAACCTCGCTTACCGCATCTTATCATCCACCGAGGTCACTCTCACTTTGTCCCGGATATCATCATTTCTAATCATATCTCTCCTTGTATACCCACACATCCATCTCAGCATCCTCATCTCCGCAACTTTCATCTTTTGTATGTGTGAAATCTTGATTAGCCAACACTCCACCATACAACATAGTCGGTCTAACCACCACCCTATAGAACTTGCTTTTAAATTTTTGTGGCACATTTTTGTCACACAAAACTCCATATGCGAGCCTCCATTTCATCCACCCTACCACAATACGATGTGTGACGTCATCATCAATCTATCCATTGCCTTGGATGATAGCTTTTGAGCCATTATACTACATGTGGGGGGGAAATTATTATCAAGCTTAATGGAAAAGATTATGTCCCAAGATAACTTTTGAGAAGTGAACTCAAATAACAGTATTACACACGAGAACACTTATTTATTTTCTCAAAGGATAATATTGAATTTTCATATTAATTTATGCTAACTAGTTTTATAAAAATGTATAAGTACATACAAATAAACGATAACAGAATTAATCAAAAAATTATCTCAGTAAAGAGGTTTTCTTCAGGTGGTTGGTTAACTATCATGTCAAGGAGTGCCTATGTTCCATTGAAACCTCTAGGGGTGTTAGGGTCTAAAGGTCCATCCTTTTATAGTGTTTGTGGAATTAACAAAAGAAAAAAAGCAATTCACACAAACGATAGAAGAAGAAATGTTGGAACCATTAGTATATGACAAAAGCTAATCAAGAACTACCCCAATATGTAACAATAGAATGCCAGTGAAAAAGGAAGTACCACTTTGAAGAGAGCTTTTCGTATGCCTGATTAACTTCCTCAATTGAACTATGCACTCTGATACTCAATGCTACAAGAATAATTCAAGAAATAAGATCAAACGGCATACAGTTGGAGGGAAAAAGGTATTAATCAGAGTGTAGACTCACAATCATAATGCGAAGGAGGGAAGGCACGTGGAATTACGATTAACTGATAGAAAAGCGAAGCAGAGAAAAGTATAAAAGGGATAAAGTAGGCCTTGACCGGAACCCTAATAACAGAGGGTGTCGCCATGATCCAACACTGCTTTTCGGGACTTGGGAGGTTGATTTAAGACACTGTCCGGCAACGGGTTGGGTCCGGCCCAAGTATTTCCGTATCCGAGTTAGAGTTGAGTTCATGGTTTTCTTTAATAAATCATTAAGAAATTATATATTATTTAAACCGTTGCTTTATGAATGTATATTTTTATTATCAACAACTAAAACTTTGAAGTTACATAATATTAGTAACAAATACTTATGTTTTTCTTAAATTATGCGAGCTAAACATTGGAATAATATAACATAGAAAAATGAAGAATTTTAATAAATTTTGTTAGTTTCTAAGTTTTAGAGAAGGGCAATGAAATAAGTTTGGGTTTTTAAGTTTTACAATGCAATTGATTGAAATTGGGAACAAGCACTCTAACAATTGATCAAAAACGTACATGACTCTCTATCATAAGTAGTTCTTTATACTTAAGTTATAACCATTTGATAATTAGTATTTAATGTCAAATTGCTTTAGATTCGTATTGCTATATAACGCTAATAATAATAATAATAATAATAATAATAATAATAATAATAATAATAATAATAATAATTTTGAAACATGTGATAACATTTGAGCTATTTCTCAAAAGGGTTAAAAGATTTTTCTTCTCTAATTTCCAACTTGACGTCACTTGATAAATAGATATACATATTTAATGGCCTCTTACAATAAGAGAGTGAAGGAAGGGGAATATGAGTAATATGAATGGAAGTGTTGATAAATGAATATGTATTCATGATGATGATATCTTATTTGACTTCTAAGGACAAGACCTAATACAAAATTAGATAATATATATTCTCTCTTATCATCTAGCAATCTTTATTTTTGCGCTTTACGTTTTGGTCTTGTTCACCTGATCCTTGTTTTCTTTGTATCACTTTGTTACTATTTTCATGTGTCTAAATTGTACAATAATGCTTAATCAAAGATCATTATTGACTTGAGACAACGAACATAACCAATAATGAAACTGATTATCTTCTTGAGATTATGAAACTAAAAGTTAAGTTGAAAAATTCAACAACTTGATTGAGCTTGTTATAAAATATATATATATGGATGTCCTAGTTTTACTCACATGGTAAATAAGGATGCTATTATTCATTTGGTAGGCTTGATACTATACATTTGATAGGCTACCTACTATATATTTGGTAGGCTTGTACTATACATTTGGTAGGCTACCATCTCTATAAATAGATGACTAAGTCTTCATTTGTAAGACATCAACAACAAGTGATAATACAATTTCTACCTCCTCTTTATCAAGTTATTAGTTTGTTTTTATTATTATATAGTTCATAACAAGTTATCAGTATGAGTCTCTACTCTTTTATTGGAGTTTAGTCCAAATTAGTACTAGCGTATTCGAAACTTGAAGGTTCTACTCGTTGCCTTATTGGAGATAAAGGTACGTGTATTTTCTCCCCATAAGTGAGATATAGAAGTTACTATTATGTTGATTATAGTGGCTATAATGGGAAAAAAAAACAAATAATGAAATCTTCTTGGTCCGTAAAGAATAACGGTTCAATGTGTATATATGTTCTTAAGCTTATTTAAGTACATATCAATTATCTGAAGTGAATGTGATGATTAGTAAAGATTATAAAGACAAACGTGTTCTTCATTGTGGGAAAAAAATATATCACGACCCACCTTCAGAAAAGGTAAGATAATTGAGAAATAATATTCTAAATATTTTATGCTTTGCTCCCGAAGTATCAAACTCAGAAATATGCTTCCGAAGTAGCAAATTTTAAATTCTACTCCGAAAGTAGTAGAACTTTGAAAGTAGTAAAACTTTGAATTTACTCCTGAAGTGCTAAATCTTTGAACTTCACTTCCGAAGTAGTAGAATATTAAACTCTACTCTCGAAGTAGTAGAAACTTTATTTTTTACTCTTGAAGTAGTAAATCTGAAATTTACTCCCGAAGTAGTAGAACTCTTAAATTTACGCTCGCATTAGTAAAACTTCGAACTTTACTCTCAAAGTGATAAAGATGGTCACATTTTAAGAATAAAACCACCATACACATGGATGTCAAATATATTCCATATGAGGATTGAGAAGAGTTATACTAATTGAAATGATAAAATCTTTCTAAGGGCAGATGAAGTTTTTATGGCCAAAGGGGCCCTTCGCATTATCACGTGTAAACTCTCTTTATTTTGTGATTCAGTATGTTAACATATATCTTTTCTTTCTTAATCGTTGTTAGCATATCTTGCTTCACCGTACTATTATTTTTATTGTTTATATATTTCGTCTAAATCAAATTATACATATGCTTAAAGTGTTATTATTGAAATACTATGAAGTTCTAATACTCTCTTAAGAATTTGATATCATGGCATATGAAGATGAAATTGACATTCTAAAAACTGAATATATGCAGTTGATAATTAATTAAGAAATGTGATCACATGTATGTTGTATCATTAGAGAAATGTTATTTTGTGTGTAAAGGTCATTGTTGTACATATTTGTCGTATGTCAAATCATTAGAGATAATTTGATTATGTCTCATTCTAAGACAAAAAGATACAAACTGTGTAGAATACTATCTATTATAACCATATTGATATATATATGGTTACTGTAGCATCTTTGATGATAAATATTCGAATGTTAATGGTATTCTCCCCTGAATAAAATGTATGAAATACTAAAGTTTAGAACTTACTTTTCATCATTTATAAATTGTATTGTCTTTAAATGTCCATTATTTACTTCATGACAGCAACAGTGTCTAACTATAACTTATTTTATGATGTCAGCAGTATCTAAGCAATATTTGGTCGTACAAAATTAATAATCAAGTGCTTCAGAAGAGCTAAGTATTTATCTAGAAGATCATGACACTATTTATCTAGAAGATCATGACATCAATAGTGTCCAAACAGTATGTGTGATTATGGAGAATAAAACAGAGGCTCCTGAAAAGCATATATATTATGTCATTCGTTCTAGAGTGTAATATACAAAGTTGTTATGATCGAAACACAAGTTATAGTAAACCCGAAGTTTACTAAAATAAATAACTATCTATAAATGATTGGATAACTAAATCATAGTGGGTAAGGAATATGTATTTGAAATGTTACCCTCTTTATTCTCCAAATTGTATTGCATAAATATGAGCATGATGAAATCACATGTCACGATAAACCAGAAGTTTATTGTACAAAATAGAATTCATGTAATAGTAAACCAGAAGTTTACTAAAACAAATAGCACATGACATGATAAACTTGAAGCTTACTAGTATAAATAATTTTATTAATTGACGTGATAATTTTGGTTATCCTGATTTAAATTTGATGTGCTAAGTTTGTATTCAGAATATATTGAAGAACTAGAAGACTCTTCAAGAATTAATTTGCTTGTTCTCATGATAAGTTGATTACACCAGCTAATGTTGTGATTGAATTTCCTAAATTCTGAAAAATATAAAAGGTGAATAAGGGCATGTTCACATGTTATGTGATGACTTAAATAGATGCATCGATAAGACGGTCACATGTGCGTTTATTGTCAACCCGCAGTTTGACATATGCAAAATTACGTGCTCAAAATAATTGAGTTGAGATTATAATTTCCAGATTATGTAATCAAGATAATTCATCTTGTTAATGTTGGTTTATATACAAGCTGGTTTAGTGTTGAATTCCTCCGATAAATAGCTAAACCATTGTGAATGACAGAACAAAGCTTCATGTGTTGATCTGAAAAAATATATATTGCATACAACGATGTTAGTATGATTCAGACTAATAAATTATGATAAATTCTCCCCTCATAATTGATTCAAGGTCAGGAATCAAATATTTTCATCTAATAATTTTATTGTGCGGTATATGATTAATGAATCTATCACGATGCACACAGATGGATTCCCCAAAGAAGGTGAAAATGTATGTTAGTTTTTCTAACATAAGGGTAGAAAGAATAAACAACTAAGAAATATATTGTAAATTATTATCAATATGATTCTCGTTCAAATGATAATTCAAGTCAAATGCTAGAATCATTTGATGACTCAACTATTATATATTTCAGCTGCAAGATGCTCCTAAATATCCCTGAAGGACAAGGTTTACAACATGCGTGAAGCATGGTAGACAAATCGGTTTCAGACGCAATAATTCTTGAAGAAGAAAAAAAGAGGAGCAAATGATAAAAAAAAAAAGGTAATGTGCTCTTGAAGAGCCTACGACATAACACTTCATAAAACTTCGTACGAGGTTCAGGTACCTGAACAATAATGAAGTGATAAGATCTCAATAAGTTATGGCTAATTGCAAACCGATACAAAATGATATCACGTCGATATAATATAGTGCACAATATTGTATAATATTATGAGGATCCGAATTCTACATCTCGTAAAGCATGTTGATGTAGAAATAATTATCAAGTAAATGCATTTTGATAAGAGTAAATGTATTGGACCTACACTTCTGACATTAGAAGATGTCATGTAAATGAAAATTAGCTCAGTCTATATGGCTTACGTGACAAAAATTGATATGAAAATTTTGAAGAATTCAAAATGCCTGAAGCATATACAAGTTATTGAAATTAAATGAACTAAGGTTGATGTACTGAAATCACCTTAATAAATATTTATTGATGAAGAGTACGCGAGTTGTTGGTGGAATACGAGTAAGGACTTTGTTTGCCCCTTCCGGTGTCGGAGGAAGGGTAGTTTCAGAGTTCGAGATGCCCGGGTAAAACCATCAGTAGACACTACCGATGGGAAGGGGAGGCCCGCCCTATATAATAGGTAGCCGGGCAGAGCAGCTCGAAGAGGGGCATTTATCTCTATTGATCGAGCTAACTTCAATTTAATTAATTCATTTTTATCCGCAGGAAAGTCCATCTATTCCCAATCTCCCTTATGGGCTGGGCCAGGCCGTTCTTTCGTTTCCTCTATTAGTAGTCAGCTTGACTTCTTCTTTTCTTTGGTCGAGAAGTCAACTAACAACTAGTGCTTTCCACACCCCGCCTCTTATAGATGGAGGGAAAGTGAATTCAAGCCGGTACATCATAAATAAAAAGAGAGACTTCAGTTAGGGTAGTGGCCCAGCTCTTGAAGGGGAAGCACATAACTAATAGGGTACAAAGATGACTATGTTTAATCTCTTCTCTTTATGATATTCAAAATCTTTCATAAGGTTGTGCAAGTTGCTGACTTGAATATGATTGGAGATTTTGATTTTTTTTTCGAAAAGCAGTAGACTACCTGCTAAAAGAAGTTGAAGTGAAAAAATTATATTAGTCTTGAAGTATCATATATTTGTTCAATTGATGCATTTATTTATCTTGCTATAACTATGAGCATGATTTCTTTCTTACACGGAGATAATGAAATAAGATAAATTGCATATTATCGATTTGATGAGAGGTGCCCCCCCCCCCCCAAAATTAGGGGGAGAGAATAATGAAATAAAAAGGGAAATTTTGTGGAAAAATCCATTATCATCTCATCTTGATCTATGTGCTTATGTTAGTGATCAAGAGGTCCAAAAGATTATTCACTTGCAGAAAATAGCAAATCAAATACCAGACGCATTTACAGATTTGAAAATGATTACTGAATCACATATCCCTGCAGAGAATGTCTCAATTCGGATTGATGTTCTTGTAGGATCATCTACTAGTGTCATAGCAAATGAATAAAAAAGCACGCCTAAAGCGTGATAGACCATTGTGTTCTAAGGATCGAAATCATAGAAAAATAAAAATAAATGGTCAACAAGACACTAAGAAGGAATCTCATAAAGAAATGCAAGATTTGATCAATCCTGATATTCTTGAAGAAATCAATGAGCCACAAACTCAAGAAAATGAAGAAACATCAATAATTTCAATTGATGTTATGACTATTTGAATCGTTCGGAAGTAAATGTGATTTAAAATACCCACAACCTTATATGAAGATAATGCAGCATGTATTGCTCAATTGAATGAGGATTCATAAAAGGAGATAGGACAAAACACATTTCACCAAAGTTGTTCTTCACACACGAGCTTCAAAAGAATGGTGATATCAACGTGCAACAAATTCGTTCAAGTGGTAATATGGCTGATTTGTTCACTAAGTCTTTACCAACATCAACTTTCGAGAAGATGGTGTACAAAATTGGAATGTCAAGACTCAAACATTTGGACTGAAGTTTTCATCAGGGGGAGTTAACACATGTTGTACTCTTTTTTCCATATAAGGTTTTGTCCCATTGAGTTTTCCTTGTAAGGTTTTTAATTAAGCAACTAAAATGTGTATTATTAGAAATATGTACTCTTTTTCTTTCACTAGAATTTTTTCCACCGGATGTTTTCTAGTAAGGTTTTAACGTGACATATTATCTATTAATGGGCATCCAAGGGGGAGTGTTATAAAATATATATATATATGGATGTCCTAGTTTTACTCACATGGTAAATAAGGATGCTACTATTCATTTGGTAGGCTTGGTACTATACATTTGGTAGGCTACCTACTATACATTTGGTAGACTTGTACTATACATTTGGTAGGCTACCATCTATATAAATAGATGACTAAGTCCTCATTTGTAAGACATCAACAACAAGTGATAATACAATCTATACCTCCTCTTTATCAAGTTATTAGTTTGCTCTTATTATTATATAGTTCATAATAGAGCTCAATTTATAGGCACAAATCTCATGAAGTAATTTGAAAGAGAGTAACTTAGACGATTAATAGAATAGGTACATTTTATTTTTAAATTATTACTTGACTCAAACATAAGATGTTAATTGTAGAAGAATTGATTAAGGAAGGAAGAGGGATGAATTTGTGGAAGCTTTTCTAATCTTCATTATGAAAGCCACAAAATAGAATGCCCTGCGTACAAGATGTTATAGAGAAAAGAGAAGAAGACTACAACTGAAAAGACCAATTTACCCCTGAAGTAATTAATCAATATAATACTTAACCAGCTACTTATTAACCAACTACTTAATATCCTCAACACCCCCCTCAAGCGAGGATGTAAGAACGGATTCTTCATGCCGAGCTTGGAGAGAAGATGCATATGGTGTTCTGGTAACAAGGGCTTAGTCAGCATATCTGCTGGCTGGTCATCAGTCAAGATATATGTCGGATAAATCAAACCAGATTGCACCTTCTCCCTGATGAAATGACAATCGATCTCGATGTGCTTGGTCCGCTCATGAAATACTGGATTCGTAGCAATTTGGATTGCAGATTTGCTGTCACAATGAGTCAAAACAGGAAGTCGCAAGGATACACCAAATTCTGAAAACAGTCATTTAAGCCATACAATCTCTGCTACCACTGATGGCAAAGATTTGTACTCAGATTCTGTTGAGCTCCGAGAAACGGTCTGCTGCTTCTTGGATTTCCCCGAGATAAGAGAAGATCCAAAATACACAAGATACCCCGATACTGATCTCCTAGTAATAGGACAGGAAGCCCAATCTGCGTCATGATCGGTAAATGAATGTTCTTGTATCTTCGCTTATCAACACTCATAAGCCAGGTGCTTGTTTTACATACCTTACAACTCTTTCAGCTGCATATGAGACTGTTTGGGTGCTTGCATAAATTGACTCAAACATTGAACTGCGAAAGATATGTCCGTCCTAGTATTAGTCAAATACAGTAGTCGTCCAACCAGCCTTTGATAAGCTGCTGGATTCTTCAGTAGACTATCATTATGTAGTGAAATGGCTGCACCAACTTTGCATGTTGATGTCCCATCTTTGCCTGCTTCCTTCACAAGAGCATCATACTCAGCTGAAGTAAGTTTCACATTTGCTTCCATTGGGGAAGTTACTAGTTTGGAACCAGTTAAACCCATGTCCTCAATCAGCTCCAGTGAGTACTTTCGTTGATGCATCACTATCCCCTCTTTGTTCCTTGCAAATTCAAAACCTAGGAAGTACCTAAGCTCACCAAGGTCCTTGATTTTGAAATGATGTTGCAAGATAGTCTTTGTCTCATCAATAATCCATTGATCATTACCAGTCAAGAGAAGATCATACACATATATCAGCACCATAGCTATTTTATATCCATTTATCTTGATAAGTAGAGAATAGTCAAAAAGACTTTGGACAAAACCAGATGATATCAGTGCAGTGGTTAGTTTTATATTTCACTGCCGGGAGGCTTGCTTAAGACCATATAATGACTTAAGCAGACTGCAAATCTGTCCTTGCTCATGTGCAATTCCTTGTGGCAAGCTCATATACACATCCTCATTTAGATCCCCTTGAAGAAATGCATTGAATACATCCATTTGTTGAATAGCCCAACCTTTAGAAACTGCAACTGAAATCACACTTCTGACAGTGACCATCTTCACAACTGGAGAGAAGGTCTTCTGGTAATCTACCCCTTATATTTGATTGTATCCCTTAGCTACAAGTCTTGCCTTAAATCTCTCCACCTCACCTGTAGCCTTATAGTTAATTTTATATACCCATTTGCAACCAATAGCCTTCTTGTTGTGAGGCAAGTCAACAACCTCCCAGGTTTTATTGTCTTCTAGAGCTTGAATTTCTGAATTCATGGCTTCTACCCACCTTGAATCCTTGGCTGCTTCATGGTATGTCTGTGGCTCATGTTCTGTTGAGATTCTGGCTAGGAAATTGTGATACTGATCAGAGACCCCAGTATAATCCACCACCTTTGACATTGGATATACACATCCTGCCTGACTGTGTGGATGTGTTGTCTCTGGATGCAAAAAATCATTCAACCAGATTGGAGTTCTCCTTATTCTGTTGGACCTTCTAATATCCTCAGTAATATCAGACCCCTCAACAACTTCTCTATCTTTCAAGTTGGCTACATGGTTATCAGCAGATGATGGCCTCTCTAGTGGCACCTCTGCTGTCTCCACTTCTGTATCTAATGGTCCTCCTCCAGAAACCTGTTCATGATGTATACTCACATTCTCCACTGGATTAGATTGTGAAGGAACCTGTGCAATATCAGTAAACAAAGTCATCCCTCTTCCTTAATCAATTCTTCTACAATTAACATGGTATCAGAGCATAGAGATATAGTTGAGTCTTCATTCTCCTTGAATTGTTGGTAGGGGAATATATTTTCATGGAAATTGACATCTCTGCTAACAAAAATTATCTCATCAGACAAGTTCAACAGCTTGTATCCTTTCCTGTTGATAGCATATCCAAGTAATACTGCCTTAATGGCCCTAGGTTCAAACTTGTCTTTGCTTACCCAGTTTGAAGCATATCAAAGACATCCTATCACCCTCAAGTGTGAAAGTGAATGTATTCTTTTAAACAACTTCTCATAAGGTGAAACATTCTTTAATATAACAGTAGGAACCCTGTTAATGATATAAATAACAGCCTGCACACACTCACTCCAGAATTTAACTGACAGATGACCTTGTAACTTAATAGCCCTGACAATCTCCAAAATGTGCTTATGTTTCCTTTCAACTACTCCATTCTGCTGTGGAGTATAAGGGCAAGACCTTTGATGCATGATCCCTAATTTATTAAAGAGATCTAAACATGCAGTAATAACAAATTCAGTTCCATTATTTGTCCTGACACCCTTAACATCCATATTAAACTGAGTTTTTATATGTATAAACAAATTTTTGAGAACAGATATCATATCAGATTTAATGTGTAGTAAGAAAATTCATGTCCATCTAGTGTAATCATCCACCACAGTAAGGAAATATCTCATATTATCATAAGATGACACTCTATAATAACCCCATACATCCAGGTGTAAAAGTTGGAAAGGTATTTCAGTTCTACTCATACTGTCAGAGAAAGACTTTCTTGTTTGTCTAGCTAATGGACAAACATCACAATGACATATTGAGAAATTCGATCTGAGTTTGAAAGCAGTAATTTTCCTAAGCATACTCAATGGGACATGCCCAATTCTTCTGTGCAAGAGCTCAGCTTCCAGCTCATCCTTGGAGATCACTGTCAAAGAGGCATATGCATGTGCCTTTATTGATTCTTTGTAGCTTCTACCTGATTCCAGTATGTACAATCAATCAACTTCTCTACCAGTCTCCTTGACCTTCCCAGTAAACAGATCCTGCATGACAAAAAGGTCAGGGAAAAATCTTGCACATCAGTTTAACTCCCTGGTTAACTTCAACACTGAGAGCAGATTAAACTTAAAAGTAGGAACACACAACACATGCTCAATGAGATCACCACTCTTCAATCTGCAACTTCCAGCATATGTGATTTTAGCCACAACACCTGTGGGGAGTTGTACCTGCCCTGCACTATCTCTATCTCTTTTTTTAATCATGTTCTTATCACTAATCATATGGTTAGTTGCCCCTGTGTCCACTATCAAATCTGAATTGATGGTACCCCTATGTTCATAAGACATAAGGTTACCTGCCATGTGAGCCTTGGCCGCTGCCTTGTCCTGCTGGGCCAACACCTGTAGCACATTTTCATATCTGTCTGGACTACACTGAGACAACATGCTCTGGAGAATATCATGTTGCTACTTAGACAACTCCCTCATGTCTCTGCAGTGGTCAGGAACAGCAGCTGCTACATTCACCTTCATGTTCTCTTTGGAATCTGCCATCAGTCTATAACATTTTTCTGCAATATGACATTGTTTCTTGCAGTAATAGCAGAATAACAACAACTTGTGATAATTCTCTCTAATGTGACCTTTCATCTTGCAATAATCACAGAAACCACCAGACTGATTTGGTTTCTTTTGTTGATACTGTGTTGACTTCCCATATAAAGCCACAGACTCAGTCAAATCAATGTCTCTGAATCTTCCAGTAATGGATTTCTGACTTTCATCTTGCGCAATCATAACATATGCTTGATTGACACTAGGCGTAGGTGATAACAACAAAATGTGGCTTCGTGCTTGATTATAACCATCATTTAATCCCATCAAAAACTCCAATAACCTATGGCTAGCAAGGTGATCAACATAAGTCCGAGGGATGTCACATTCACATGTAGGTGGAGGAATTATGGAATCGATCTCATCTCATAGATCCTTCATTCATGAATAATAACTGGCCACATGAGACACTCCCTGCTGCAGCATACTCAGTTCCTTCTTCAATTGGTATACTCGAGACAAGTTGATTTTGTCGAATCGCTCCTTCAAGTCCCTCCAAACAGCTAAAGCAGTGGAGCGATATAAGATACCACTCAACAAATCTCGACTAACATTCTTCATGATCCACGACATCACCATTGTGTTACAACGATCCCACTGCTTCACCATATTTCATTCATACATATCTCTTCTCACTGTATCATCGATAAAATCGATCTTATTATTCGTCAACAAGCTGAGCTTCATCGCGCGACTCCATAATGTATAATTTCCATTCCCGTTAGTTGTATCTCAACATGCACAGCCCCAGGAGTATCAGATGAGCTCAAAAATAATGGATTGTTGTGAATATATTTGAACACAGGTTCAAAGTTTCTTCAGTAATCGCTGGTGTATTCTGTGAGGTATTCTCCATCGTAATCTACTCTCACCAAAATTCAAACAGAAAATTGAAACAAATGACAACTACAGTTGATCGATTGATCTTCCAAATCTCAAATATCATATATCGAACTTCAGAATGTCGATCGTGTACGAACTGAACCAGAAATTTAATTTTCACATGTCGATTGTAATATGTATGTTGTAAACTGTGTTGCATGCGTCAGATTGTTCTCGAATTGAACCGCGAACAAAATTTTGATCTTCAAATTTCCAGAATCGATCTTCGATTTATAGAATCTTCAATTTACAGAATCGATCTTCAAATTTGTTTCGACCTAGACCTTCTCTCTTGCTTCGATTTCTCAACAACAATTATTAGTTGGCTTTGATACCATGTTAATTGTAGAAGAATTAATTAAAGAAGGAAGAGGGATGGATTTATGGAAGCTTTTCTAATCTTCATTATGAAAGCCACAAAATAAAATACCCTGTTATAGAGAAAAGAGAAGAAGACTACAACTGAAAAGACCAATTTACCCCTGAAGTAATTAACCAATATAATACTTAACCAGCTACTTATTAACCAACTACTTAATATCCTCAACATAAGATAAAAGAATCAAGTTAAAACCATTGCTAAAAATGAAAAAAATACATAAAATACATAAAATCTCCTCTTAATTGGATGACTTTACATGTCATATAGAAAAAGTTAGATGACCTTATAGTTACAAAACAAATAAACATGATAGTGAGAGAACAATATTCATAATTGGGTGAAATTACTATCTCTGTTAAATTGATAGGATCAAGAAATAATTAAAATAAAGTATATATATAAACGGTGTAACAATTAATATACAAACTAAGATGTGAATCATTGGCTACTACTTAAAAAGAAGGGAAAAGGGGCATATTTGCCCTCCAACTTTGAGAAAAGGGGCATATTTGCCCTCCGTCAAAGTTGGGGGACAAATATACCCCTTCTGTTAATAAACTCCACCATGTGGGCATATTTGCATAACCTTAAATGCGATGCACAGGTGGAATCCACGTGGGTGCCACCTGTGCGCCACATGGATGACCCGACCCGTTAATTACCCGACCCGATTTGAAATAAAATCCAAATACGCGAACACCCAACTATTTCTTCTTCAAATTTGTGCCCTAGAAATCAGCCACTTCATTCTCCAGCAACAGCAACATCGATTGCCTTCTTCCAACATCAATATTTCAAGCTTTGTCCTTGTCGTCAATCACTACTCTTCCAGTACAGCGAGCTCTTCTTCCCCAAAAGCGAAAATTGAAGCTGTCAAGGTTCTAAATTTCATCAACTTCCGTCTTAACATTCAGGCCTACTAATCGCGTACGAGAAGGTTAGAAATTCTTGAACTTTATGTGTTGAATCGATACTGTCGCGCCCGATTTTGAACTCTCAGGCTTAAATGTGCGACGGAATGGTTATCCTCCCAAAAATGTAAAAGATAATGTAAAATGTTAAGGGAGTCGCCACCTAATTAGTTGGGTGAATTAGGACACCTAAATACTAACCAATTAAAGTCAGTATTAACTCCATTTAATGGTCTGTGAAACTAAATGAGATTCTGAGTAAGGGTTCTTTAGTATCCTAAAGGGAAGGGTCGCACCAAAGGATCCACTAACTCATGGTTGTCCGTTCAAACATAGGTTAATTTATTCTAGTTTAAAGGTGTGTGTTTTAAGAAGATTATAAAAATAAAAAAAAACGTAGCAAATATCTAAAGAGGGTATTTTGATAACTTACAAAAAAAAGACTTTATAGGATTCAAAAATATGTAAAATTAATTATGCAATTCGTAGATCATGAAATAGTTTTATTAAATGATAAATTACATCCTATAGGTATATGTAAGATTAAGGCTTTTATACCTAAGGTTAATTATGAAATCATTCTTTATTTGACAAAGTAAAAAATGACAAATTATCCCTATAAGCATATAGAATCGGTTAGGAAATGTGTATGAAACGTTAAATAAATTGCTCCTATGTTGTTTATGAAGAGATTATAAGAAAGTCTATTTTTCTTACTTTCTTTCTAGATAAGGAGTGGTATTTTGACTACATAACTAAGCATAGCTAGGATTAATTAATTTATCTTGGATTTAGATTTGTATGACGAATCTAGATTTAACAAAGAGCGGATTCATCTTTATACTACCCTTCCCATATATTCAAAGGCTAATAGAGTTAGTTATCCTATTAATTACAAGGTTAACAAATGTAACAATAATAAATAAGCAAAAATGAATAAATACACAAATAAGCCAAGGCAGGGGATGAGATCGTAGTTGACATGACATTTGGAATGGATGGTGACACCATCCATCCTATAGCGGTTTTGGAAGCCTCGTGAAGCATAGTTAGCGGCGATATGGAAATCTCGCGAGTCTCATACCGAGACTCTTGATTTGACTCCCAATGCGTGTTAGATAAAATAAGAAGGCAGATAAAATGGAAAGATTAGTATACATCCAAGCTTATCAAAAATAAGTAACCATTGCCACAGCACCCAAACACATATTAATCACTTATTTTAATAGGCAGACCCGAAATGCAAGAACAGGACAGTTTGGTAATCAGCCCAAAATAATGAATTGCAAGCCCATTAGTTTTAAAGTTTTGCGGGTTTTCCTTACAGTAAACAATTACAACAGCAAACCAAAAGGGGTGGCAACAGAATAACATCGGTGAACTTATGGATTAATATGTGTGTACTCGAGGATTCAGAAACAGTAACAACCTAACCAACATACATAATAATTATCCGATGACATTTAACATTCGTTTAACTTGTTTTAAAACCAATGCACCTAAGCAATAACCGAGTTGAGATAAAACAATTAACCATCGCATAACTTGATCATACAGGCCACACAATGCAGATTAAAGAGACAAAACTTAAAAGGAGATGAGTTTATGGATGGACAATGACAATAGGAATACTAGAGCACATTTTTCATGGATAAATGCAGCAGCGAAATCAGCAGCGAAATGGAAAACCAGTCCAAACAGAGGGCTAAAATCAGTCTCAGCAGGGCTGAAAATCAGACTGATCCATGCTAAAAATTGGTCTAAACAAATGGCCAAAACAGTGGAAACAAAGTATAATAAATATTATGATAGATATTATACTTGTATAGTTAGCTTGTAGTAAATACATTACCATTCTCTGAGAGGAGAACGCGGGGGATTTATTTTACCATTAAAGTGTTTGTTACTTTATCGGGAGGATAACACGACATTGTAAATCGTATATCCTTGATCTTAGTAACATTTTTGATTGGAGGTCGGTCTTAGGTTATTAAAATATAGTAGTGATATTTTATAAAAACAAGTAAAGGATTTGAATCTTTTGAATGCAAGCATATAAATATACAAACACATAGACACATAATTCTTTTGAAATTTGGGTTGTTATGACATGTATGTGGATTTATAGTCTTTCTTATGATCTTTTGGAAAATGAGTAAGAGGTTTGAATCTTGAATGTAGGCACATAAATATACATGCATATAAACACATAATCCTTTTAAATACTGGTTGTTGTTATTTACGGGAGCATGTCGGCTTGATTTTACAATTCGGGATTAGACACTGTAATCCCTTTTACTTCCCGCTAGCTATTTGTTAGGAGAAGTGTTTATTTATAGAGAAAGTTACAAGAAACAACATATATAGCGAATTTGGTTTTAATACCATCATGATTAATACTGATTTTTGGATTTAACATATCAATACATTCCTACTAACGTCCAGTCGCATACTAGCAAGTTAAAACAGAATATCCAAGTCAGTGTTTACACAACCATCTACTAACATCCAGTCGCATACTAGCAAGTCAAACAGAATATCCAAGTCAGTGTTTACACAACCATCAGCATACAACCAACAAAATAGATCTACGACCCTTATACAATCGTTATACACTTAATCATACCCTTAGAAAGTACTATCGAGGCACACGCACATGCTCGAACAGAATCACGCTACAAATATCGAAGGCTACTGCCGATAGATTTGTCTGGAAACAGTGACCAAACCAAATCGAACCAGTTTGAACAAAATGATACAGACACCATCATGCAGAACACATAGTATCAATTAGACCATTAAGTAAATGAAAGAGAAGGGGTTTCCGGACCTTTTATGGGTAGCGAACTGAGGCGACGACAATGGTTTTCCCGAATCGTCGAAGGAAAAATCACAAAGACTGTTTGCAAGAACGGATAATCGTGACTTTGATAGAAACGAAAAGGATTTCTGGATGCTGTGATAGTTCGATGGCCGACTCTGCCCTTTTTTGCATGTCCAACGTTGGGTCTTTATAGCCTCTAATTAGGCCGTTTCTATGGTAAGTTTAAGATGGATTCGAGGATGATTAAATCTTGGTTTGTTAAGGATTCGTAGGATGATTTGGTTCTTGACTTTAGGCGATTTGTTACCATTTTGGATTCTCAGATTCTTACTGAGATTGATAAGGAAAGGTTATTTAATGGTAAGTTGGGGAAGGTCGCCGGATTCTCAGGCACGAATCTCGGCGGGCGAGGTGGCGTGAGGGAGGGCTGCATGCGGCGTTTGATTTTCTAGGGTTTGTGTCTTTAGGTTTTCTTAAGAGGAGAGGAGGTCGACGCAGTTCTAGGGTTTTAAGAAAATGGGTCGAAGGGGTGAGTTAAAGGGGATGGGTTATGGGTGCGGGTTGGGTTGAAGGGTGAGGATTGTGGGCGCGGGTTTGTGAAAATAGGGTGGGCTTGGGTATTTTAATTAGTTTTGGGTTGGGTAGAGTTTTAGGTATTTGTTATTTAATTAATGGGTCAAGATAAAGCCTTAGGTGTATTATTAGTGTTAGTTTTAGGCTTTAGTTAATTTAATTAGGTATTTAAATTAATAAGCTGTGCTCAAATTATTTAAGTGCTTTATTAAAATTATTACAAGAATAAAATGGGCGTGCTATCTAATTGGTGCTTGAGTTTAAATTATTATTATAAAGAAATAAGACGGACGTACTATTTAATTAATGTTTAATGCGGCGCTTTTATTTAAAATCTTATTATTATGCATTATTGCGACGTTAAATTAAAATTGAATTGAGTTTAGATTAAATTAGTTAAATGCTAAATGCAAGTGTGATATTTAAGAAAAGCTTTATAAATGCGACGCTATTAAAGATGATTATGAAATTCTCTTGCGTACTAATAAATGCGGCTATGCTACCTGACACGACGTTGTTGCTAAATTGTTTATTTTATGTATTTATTATTAATTAAGAATCATGACAAGGCTTGAAATTAATTAATGCGGGCGCGGGACTCTAAGTGCTTAATACTCTACGTAAGAAGCGATGTCATTAGTAAATTGTTTATTTATGTCTGTATTAATGTTTTATTGCTGCATTTTATTATTTTAAAATTATTAAAATTATTGTTGAAAATTAGTGTAATTTTATAGTTAATGACTGGACGGGAGGGTCAAAATTGGGTGTCAACAATTGTCCCTCTTTGTATGGAGATGATGGAAGAATCTTCGGACAAAGACGTTGACTCATAGCCAATTTTGTCTCGATCCTCGTAATTGAAAGGTTTGGGCAATAGAAAAGGTCGACGCAAAATTTAAATTGTCCCAAAGGTCGAGTTATGGCGACATCGGGCTACCATGGTCAAACACTGGCGCGCTAACGCGACTCAAAAATTGTCCCAAAGGTCGAGTTATGGCGACACCGGGCTATGGTGCAAAAGTAAAGAAATAAAATAATCGCTTGATCCCGTGTACCGCTATGGCTTATGGTATCGGGTTTTATGGTGATGTGAACGAGTGGACCGACGCTGAGGCCGCTTCGCCATTCATCGGGAAGGTCGCCCCAACAAATTGCCCCGATTCGTAGAAGAGAAAATCCACGCCAGGCTCCCGCCGCCTTGTATGGGCGAGACGCGGATGTTCGCCAGATGGACGAGACGCAGATGTTCGCTGTCAGATGGACGACGCAGATGTTCGCCGCCAGATGGACGAGATGCAGATGTTCGTTGTATGGACGAGACGCAGATGTTACGCCGTCAGATGGACGAGACGCAGATGTTCGCCGTCAGATGGGCGAGACGCAGATGTTACGCCGTTGTATGGACGACGCAGATGTTCGCCGTTGTATGGACGAGATGCATGTTCGCCGTTGTATGGACGACGCAGATGTTCGCCGTTGTATGGACGACGCAGATGTTCGCCGTTGTATGGACGAGACGCAGATGTTCGTCGTTGTATGGACGAGATGCAGATGTTCGTCGTTGTATGGACGAGATGTAGATGTTCGCCGTTGTATGGACGAAATGCAGATGTTCGCCGTATGGACGATATGTAGACGTTCGCCGTCAGATGGACGATATGTAGATGTTCGTCGTCAGATGGACGAGATGCGCATGTTCGCCGTCAGATGGACGATACGCAGATGTTCGCCGTTGTATGGACGATATGTAGATGTTCGTCGTTATGCGGATGATATGTAGATGTTCGTCGCCGCTGACGACGAGATGTAGATGTTCGCCGTTGTATGGACGACGCAGATGTTACGTCAGATGGACGATACGCAGACGCTCGTCGTCAGATGGACGAAATGCAGATGTTCGCCGTTGTATGGACGATATGCGATGTTCGCCGTCAGATGGACGAAATGTAGATGTTCGCCGTCAGATGGACGATATGTAGACGTCGCCGTTGTATGGACGAAATGTAGATGTTCGCCGTTGTATGGACGATACGCAGATGTTCGCCGTTGTATGGACGATATGTAGATGTTCGCCGTTGTATGGACGATACGCAGATGTTCGCCGTTGTACGGACGACGCAGATGTTCGCCGTTGTATGGACGAAATGCGAATGTTCGCCGTTGTATGACGCAGATGCGCACGTTCGCCGTCAGATGCATGTTAAATGCGCACGTTCGCCGTCAGATGGACGACGCAGATGTTCGTCGTTGTATGGACGAGATGCGATGTTCGCCGTTGTATGGACGACGCAGATGTTCGCCGTTGTATGGACGAAATGCAGATGCTGCCGTCAGATGGACGAAATGCGATGTTCGCCGTTGATGGACGATGCGAATGTTCGTCGTTGTATGGACGAGATGTAGATGTTCGTCGTTGTATGGACGAAATGTAGATGTTCGTCGTTGTATGGACGAAAATGTAGATGTTGTATTGGAATGTTATTGTCCTCCTTGTTCCTGTTGACCTGCAAAATTCACTCAAAGAAAAATTGTGAGTTCGGGGAGGGGGTCGGCCGATTTGTGTTGGCTCTTGATATTTGCACGCCGCCTTGTCCGACATGTAACCCTGCTTGATTTCGAGTCTCGGCCGAAAATATTTATTGAAAATATTCTATCTTGAAAATATACTTATATACGCTAGTAGGAAATTATGTCGATACTTGAATAGTGATACGTTGTGAAACAAAACGAACTTTCTTATCCAAATCGCGGTATTCTCCCATACTCGATGCTCACGCCACAAGCTCTCTTTAAAATTTGTCCCGCTTTGGGACATGAAACCCTGTGCATAACTTAACCATGTCCATTGACGTCATTTGTGGTAAAACCCTTAAAATTGTCCCAGTTTATGTCGATCTTTCGAGCCTATGGAATCATATTTGTCGGTGTCCTTTCGTGGCGCAACTTAAAAATTGTCCCGCTTTGATCGACGAAACTGGTCGATATATGTCGAGATTTGTCTTGCGTGTATGACGGACCGAGTACGACTCACTAAGACGCAGATTTGACAAAACAAAGATTTTCCAACGCGCGACCGAGACCGATGTAGGCCGCCGACGTATCCGTTCAGGGAATCAGGTCGAACGTAGTTCGTTACGCATAAAATTTTAAACATTTTCGAGACGACCGAGGCCGATGTGGCCGCCACGATCCGCCAGAATCGTCACACGAGTTCCATTACAAGCAAAATAGAAATTGAGATTTTTAAAAGCGGGACCGGCCGATGTGGCCGCCACGATCCGCCATGGAATCGTCGAACGTAGTTCCAATTACAAGCAAAATAGAAATTGAGATTTTCTAAAAGTGCGGACCGGCCGATGTGGCCGCCACGATCCGCCAAGGGAATCGTCGAACGTAGTTCCATTACAAGCAAAATAGAAATTGAGATTTTCTAAAAGTGGGACCGGCCGATGTGCCGCCACGATCCGCCAAGGGAATCAGGTCGAACGTAGTTCCAATTACAAGCAAAGTGATTACATGGAAAATAAAAGCACTCTAAATATAGTATCTCTTCATCTGCGCTGATGGCTCTCGCCACACTTCGCCCATTTCACAAGATGAGGCCCTCCCGTAAGCACTCGGTGAACCATGTAAGGCCCTTGCCAATTGGGCGAATTTCCTTTCGCTTCACTTTGGTTAGGAATATACGCTTCAAAGACCGCTTGTCCCGTTGGAAGTTTCTTGGTCGCACCTTCTTATTAAAAGCTCGTCATTCTGCTCGCAAAGTTGTCCGCGTGCATCGCATTCATTCGCTTCGTCAATAAGCATCAATTGTTCGTACTTACTCAGATCCATTTGGCTTCATTTAGTTCGGCTTCGATGATTCTCAAAGACGGTATTTCCACCTCACGGCAAAGACAACTGCTCCATAAACCAAGAGATACGGTGTTGCTCCCGCGAGGTCCGGATTGTAGTACCAGAACCTAAGAGGCGAAGGCAAATTTTCACGCCAACGCTCGTAGTTATCTATCATCTTCCTCAAGATCCTCTTGATGTTCTTGTTGCCGCTTCGATCGCTTCCATTCATTTGTAGTCGATATGGAGTAGAGTTGCGATGAGTGATCCCGAACTTCACACATTTCCTTCATCGCATCGCTTATCGAGATTGGACCCGTTGTTTATGATCGATTCCTAATTCGAACCGATGCATGATGTGGTGATGAACAAAATCCACTACTACTTTCTTGGTCACGCACTTGTATGATGACGCTTCTACCCATTTCGTAAAGTAATCAATCGCTACTTGATAAACTCGTGTCCATTTGACGCTACTTCAATAGACCAATGACGCCCGTGCCCTGCCGCGAACGCCACGGAACTAGTGACGCTGAGTTCATTTGTGCACGTGAATCAAGTCACCGTGGATCCGACATTGATGGCATTTTCGCATTTAAATCGATGCAACTGCTTCCATCGCCATCCGTAAGTAACCTCCTCGTAGATCTTCTTAGCTAGCATGAAACCGCTATGCGGGTCCGCACATACCTCCGCTGTCTCTTCTAATAACGTGTTTGCTTCTCGAGTGTCAACACATCTTAACAAACCTAAATCCGAGTTCTCCGATAGCGACCTCGCCGTAAGAAGTGGTCGCTAACCTCCAAGAGTCTTCAGATGTTGGTCGCGCTTCCGGTACTCACCGCTGAGATACCTCGATCTCGCCATACCAAGGTTTGCCTTCCGATTCTTCATCTATCTCGAGAACAATAGTCGCCGCTTCTAGCACATCTACTTTGATTGGGTCAATATAGTTCTTGTCCGATGTTGGATCACGGAGGACAAAGTTGCTAGAGCGTCTGCAAACTCATTTTGAGCCCTGGTATGCCTCGAATTCTATCTTAACGAACCTCTTGCGCAATTCCTTCACGCAGCTGTAGGTACTAAGTATCTTTCTGCTTCGTGGCCCATTCGCTTGCACTTGGTGAATCAACAGTGTCCAATCCCTACGACCAAAGAACTCTCAGATGTTCATGTCAATAGCCATTCGAGTCCTAGTATGCACGCCATATTCTCGACATATTATCGTGCACGGAATCTGAGCTTTGCGATATCGTAGTGTTGTCCCGCTTCGATACCAAATCGCCTCCGATACCTACTCCTTTGAAATTCGCGCCATCAAGAACATTCTCCAACCCGATATTCTTCTAAAATGTCTTCTCCTACAAACATCACTTCTTCATCCGGAAAGTAGGTCCGCAGGGATGTATTCTCGCTCACCGGATTCTCTCGAGATGATCCGCTAACGCTTGTCCTTTGATCGCTTTTGGGTGACGATACGATGTCGAATTCACTTAAAAGACCGCCACTTTGCAAGTTTTCCAAGAGTATAGGCTTCAAAGATATACTTGAGCGTCCATCCTCGAGATGAGATAGGTGGTGTACGCGACAGTAATGTCCGAATTTTTGGGCAACCCAAGTCAAGGCACAACACGCTGCTCCAAAGATTGCGGTAACGAGCTTCATAAGACGTGAACTTTTACTCAAGTAGTATATTGCTTGTTCCTTCCTTCCCGCCTCATCACGTTGTCCTAACACACATCCGAATGCGCTTTCCAAGACGGATAAGTATAATAGCAAAGGCCTCGGGTTCCGAGGCACCAAGACCGCGGATTGTGGATACTCTTTGATTTTGTCGGGCTTGTTGGCACTCCAATGTCCACTTAGTGGCGGCGTTCTTCTTTAACAACTTAAATATTGTTTCGAATATCACTGTTGACTGTGCTATGAACCTGCTGATATAATTAAAACTACCGAGAAAACTCATCACTTCCTTGCGATTCTTCGGAGGAGGCAGTCCTTGAATGGCTTTTATCTTCGAATGATCCAACTCTATTCCCCTTCTGCTCACAATGAAACCTAACAATTTCCCTGCTGGGACGCCGAAGGCACACTTTGCCGGATTTAACTTCAGGTTGTATTGCCTCAATCGCTCAAAACTTCTTCGATGGACTGATGATCCGTAGCCCTCCGCGACTTGATAATGACGCCATCCACGTAGACTTCAATTTCCTTATGGATCATATCATGAAAATGGTAGTCATGGCTCTCGTGTAAGTGGCACTGCGTTTTAAGTCCAAATGGCATGACTCGATAATAATATACCCCACGGGTGGTGAACGCGTCTTCTCGCATCCTCTTCGCTCATTAAGATTTGATGGTACCCGTGAAACAATCGACAAAGGATCGCAACTCATGCTTCGCACAATTGTCAATGAGTAAATGAATGTTCTGGCGGAAAATCATCCTGTGGCTTGCCTTGTTGAGATCCCCGTAATCGACACGCACTCGTATCTTGCCATCCTTCTTGTTATCGCACAATATTGGCTAACCAAGGGGTACCTTGCTACCCGAATGACATTTGCGTCCAATTGTTTGGAGATTTCCTCTTTGACTTTCAAACTCTGGTCCGGCTTGATTTTCCTTGGTTTTTGCTTCACTGGGAGGCATGATGGTTCAACGGGCGCCTTATGAGAAACGATGTACGTGCTTAGACTCGCATATCATCATAAGACCAAGCGAATATGTCGACATACCGCTCAATAGGGCCACCGCGATTTTCTTTCTCGCGGTATTCAAGTGAACGCCGATCCTTGTCTCCTTCACGACTTTATCATCTCCTAGGTTTATCGCTGCTTTCATCCGCATTAGGTTTCACTTATCCTCGAATTTTCCTAACTCTTCCGTTAATTCCTCCAATGAAATTCCTTCTGGTTCTTTCGGATTATTCGACTTTGTTCATTGTTTCATGACATGTCACATTTTCATTATCGACAAGTATATTATTTTGTATGCTGAAAGAAAAAGGGAATAAAGAGCGTTGATTAAAACATAACTTGTTATTAAAACTTGAGAGGAAATAAGCTCATAAATCGTGTTCCATAATTCGAAAAATATGAATCAATTGTTTAAAAACGCCTAATTATTAATTCTACCTGCACTCATGAAAAACAAGTTGGGGTACAAGTCCAGCTTGCTCAAGACATCTCCCGCTCGCACTCCAAATGGTCCGGTCATCCGTAGTCTTCCAAAACCGCATTGACACTCGCTTCTTCTTCGTAAATGAAAAGGCGCTCAAGTCCTCCGCAGAATGTCTCGATCCTCATCTTCTCGTAGTTGAGCAAAGGCACGCTTTGACGAATGAATGATTCGGGTGGAAATGTGTCTTGGCAGTGAGACTCACCCTTCCTTCCGAGATCAAATAACATCATCTCCCAGCTGGCCGATATCCGAGGCCAAAAGTGTCCTTCTTCTCCTGGCAGTGAATCGGCTCGTGATTCCTCCTAGTCTTGGTCCAAGTCCTCACGGCTCGAAACCATTTCTCAAAGATCTCTCGCCACCATTTTGGGAGTTCGAGGTAGTCGATCCCTTTAGCCTTGCTAACGCCTACGATCTTGTTCATATGGTGACAGATCCATCCAAATTCTCCATACTCGATGACCGAATTGCCTTTAGCGTTGTTGTCCTTGTCTCTCAACCACAACTTCACGGTGATTCCGGATGAATTTCAAAACTTGATGCAGTGGAAGGGACGGCTCCACCACGTGGATCCAAGGTCTACCGAGTAACAAATCAGTAGACGTGGATATATCCAATACCGGAATTCTATCTCGAACTCGCGCCCAATCAGAAGTGTCAAGTCAATCTCGCCGCGACGCCCTCGTGGTCCCATCGAAACCTTTACCTCAGAGCTCTCGCGAGTTTCCCAATGTTGACTCCTAAAGTTCAAGAGTATTCAAAGCGGCATACATTAACAGCTGACCCCCATCAATCAAGACTCGAGAGATAAACTTATTAGCACACTTGACTGTTATGTTCAATGCCTTATTATGACCCCGACCTTCAGGAGGCAATTCATTCTCATGGAAAATTAACTTTTGCACCTCCTTAATTTGCCCGATCAGTGCTGAAAAGTTCTCATCGAGCCTACCGGTATATGAGCTTCTTTCAAAACCTCCATCAAAGAGGTTCATGGTTCACTAATTCATCAACAAATGACAAGAGAGATTTGTCTGGTGTTTTACTCAACTGCTCCACAATCGAATAGTCTCCTCAGAGGCATCCTCCTCCAAAATTCCTCTACTGGTTCGGCCACGCTTTTTCTGGTGTCTTCGTGATACTTCTACTGCATGAGTAACGTTGTCCGACCTCGCCACCCCACGCAATGACCTCTACAACCTGCTTCGCTACCTCATTATGCTTGACCGAACGGCTCCATCCTGGTACTAAGACTGGCATGAGAGGCGTATGACGGCCAACTCTACTTCCAACGCGCTCGCCTTCGCAGTAATCACACGGGCAATGTGTGAAGATTCCTTGTCTCCTTCCCTCGATTGATACGATGGTCCTTCCATATCGCATACATCATCGGCGTGATCATGCGCACGCCAAAGATTGTCGTGATTTGCGGGATTGTTGTTGACATTAGGAGGCTCTTTCAACCGAATAGCTCCTTCTTTGATTAGTTCCTCAATTTTGTTCTTCAATGCATAGCAACCATCAGATTGCGCCCCGATGCTCCCGAGTGGTATGCACAACGCTTATTCTCATCATGCCACGGGAGTGGATTGGGTTTTGCACGGATCTACCAGATAAAACCAGGCTCTTAGTCTTTCATATAGTTGGGAGTATGGTTCACCAACGGAGTGTATGATTTCGCGCCTCCTCTCGGTCGTTCGGTCCGTGTGTTTGTGTGTGGTATTGCGGGTGGGTATGCTGGTCAGACGTGAGGAATTTGTGCGGGCGAACGCCGCATGGTCAGATATTGGTGGGTGGTGTAGATGGGTGAAGGTTGATCAGATGGAAGTATTTTGGCCAAAGTGGTCATAGGGAGGTTTTGGAACGCTGGGGTTTCGTATGTTTGGGGTTGGTATGTTTGGGGTCAGTTGGTATGTCGTGGCCCGATTCGCTTGTGTCATTGCACCGCCATGATCGGGTCGCCCATCCTTCTTCTTCTTATTCATCCCTCCCATCGACTCGATTGTATGGCTCGCTTGTTGCTTGCAAAGCGCCAGTTCGTGATCCTACCTGCTCGAGTCCTTCTTCCACAAAATCTCCCATTTTTACTACTTGAAAAATCAAGGCCCAACGACGCCGATCAACCTCTCATAAGACGCGGTCCTTCAGTGATTGTACAAACAAAGGTGTTGTCATTTCACTTTCTTCCATAGTGGTCGGACCTTCGCCGCTTGATCTCCATCTCATCGCATATTCCCTAAAGGTTTCTATTGACTTTTTCTCCAATTTCATAAGATAGAATCTGCCCAGACGTTGTCCGTATTAAACTGAACTCGTTTACAAAGTCTCGCCATCGCCTCAACTACGCCACTTCCTCGATCCGGCTAGTATACCAATCCAAGGCTTCTCCACCAAGCTCCTTATAAACAACTTCATGATGATTGATTGATCTCTTCCCACACCCACTAATTTGTCGCAATAGGATCTCAAGTGCGCACGAGGATTACTTTTGCCGTCGAACAGGTCAAACTTTGGTACCTTGTATCCAACGGGCAGCTCGACGTCGGGATGCATGCATAAATCCTCGTATTCCAATCCCTCATGACCTTTGTCCATCTGAAGATTCTTAAAAGCCTTCTTCAAGTCGTGAATTTCTCCGCCACGCTTTCATCTATCCCAACTTCGCCCTCTTCTCCGCCTCTTCATATCGAGCAAACTCCGGGAGGGTATAGGTACCGTGAGATGTGGTGCATGGGTCACATATACGGTGATCCGTATTGTTTATTATGGTATGTCATCGCGGCCGGTTGAGTAGGTTGGTTGTTTTGGGCGTAAGGTGGCTTGTATTATTCGGGGCCGGCGCGCGTTAAGGTCATTTAAGGTCCGCGTTATGCGGCGAGCGTGTTGTTGTGTTGTGGCTTTGGCCGCGGGTTATGATGGCGCGTGTTGTCAGATTGTGGATCGAGGTCGGGTTATCCGTCATGTTGGGATGGCGCCGAAAGGACGTGAATTAGGAAGTGCGGTAGTCGTGTTGAGGCTTATAGATAGCTTAGTAATTTCCTGAGTCTATCCATTTCGCTTGCATGACCGCCATTTGTTGCGATTGAGCAAGGTATTCATCTAATACGGAGCATTTCCTTTCTCACGCCTCCGTTCATCTCGTTGAATGGCGATGAGTCCCAAGCCATCCTGCTCGCTTGCCCCGAATCATTCATTTTTGTTGCTCGTGCTTTGGATCCGTGAAATACGGGTGCTCACCTGCTTACAACACAAATCACCGACGAGGAGTAAAAGTCCTTTAGTTCAAAACACGTGTCAAGATAAATGTAATAGCGTAATATATGGGCATATAAAAGCTTCAACAAATAAAGTAGACAAAGCGCCCCTAATATGCAGGGCCTCTATCATGCCGCAGGTAGGCCTAAGCGCCATAAATGCAAAGTCACGTTAGATGTACTAAGCCATTGTATTGGAATGCCTTTATTGGAAATAAAGCTAATTGAAATGACATTTTATAAGAAAACAATGGAAATCCCAAACTAAATAATCGTGTCGCCGATGTGATAGTAAACTTAGGTCTTCTTTGGTATAGCCCCGCCTGCTCCAAATATTGTCGCATCGCGCATCAAGACCCACATGTCCGGGTGATGACCTTTTCTTCGAGTAGACCATTTTTCATCCTATTGCTCGCCCACGCCCTCAAACCTTGCTCTCCTTTTGGGTTGTCAGAGGCGCCACCGTAATCCTTCGCAACCATGTCCGATATTCGACGCATCCCGCCTGCTCATCTCCGATGTTTACCTTGTTGATGTCGCCCCATTCTCTCAAAATTTGTCTAGTTCGGCACGGCGATGAAGTTTGGTCCAAATGTGACTTCAAACTCCCATGTCCGATCCGGAGTGGGATTATTTGTTCTCGCCGAATTGTCGGCACGCGTAGGGAGCGTATGGTTGCGCACTTTAAACCAATGAGCTCAATATAGTATAATTCTTTACCGCATAAAGGCTCCATTTTTGTGAGGAGTAAAGGATATTTCCATTGATTCGATCTCGCGCGTGTCACGACCCGACCGGACGCGACTAGTACTTACCGGTACTCGCCGTATACATCGTAGAATAGCAATGATCATACATAACACATAACTTATAAAAGGTAAACATCATCGTCAACCGATAAGTGTCGCTTTCCATAAAACATACTTAAACAAAAGTATAGTAGTACAACCGGTTCTTATAGCCCAAAATACATAGGTGACTACTGCACTTAAAGATAATAATCGTGGCGGACAGGCCCGCCATACCCCGAATGTACAAAATACCTATAGCATCGTGAATATCCATACCAATAAATAAGCTTCCGAGGAACGGAGCTTCGACACCTAATAGTGATCCTAAGAACGAGGATCTCAATCGCTACCCTTACTCGCAGATGTAACGCAGCCCCGAAGGGGTCAGTACACAATATGTACCAAATATGCAAGGCTGGAAAATACTGTAATATGATATCATAAGTCTAAAAGCAAGCTGGAGTCATGGAAGACAATAAAATACCTTTTACTGTGCCTTACTAACAATGAGAGTGACAAGTATATATATACATATATAATAATCGCATAAAATAGAGGCTCATGATCAAAACAGGTACCTCGCCTGTAGTATCAAAAAGAAACCATCCTACTCGGGACTATTTCACCCGCACGGGTCCCGTGGACCCGCACAGGTACTCTCGTGATCACCGCATCACTGCCGCACGGGACTATTTCACCCGCATAAGCCCATAAGGACTCGCATGAGGTATTCTCGCATCGTGGGTAGCAAATCCACTAACAGTGGTATAACGATCTGGGACTTTCCTCGATATACTCTACCCCAAACCGATGGTATAACGATCTTGGGGTCAGACTCGATATACTCTTACACCGGAGCAGATGGTATAACGATCTTGGGGCTTGCCTCGATATACTCTTATATCGTGCAGATGGTATAACGATCTTCGATCTCGCCTCGATATACTCTACATCAAGCAGATGGTATGACGATCTTGGGCTGGCCTCGCATACTCTTACATCAAGGAGGTGGTATGACGATCTGGGGCTTGCTCGTATATACTCTTACCCTATCACAAATCACATCATATCATAATAATAATAAGTTAAGAAAACTTATAACTTCTTTTTAGTCTTGTTCACATACTCTCTCATTTTAGTTTACTTAAGGCACTTAACCATATCTTTAATAAAAGAACACCGAATTTAACCCAAGTACTACATACTTCAACTCTTTCAAAAGTGACTCTTCTTATACATAAAGCCTTTGGGCAATCGATGCCTTTAAATCAATTTGCCTCTTCATATAATTATCTTACTTAGAGTAAATCCCTTCTCATTAACCTTTATGAAGCTAATAGACCAACTTCCCATAAAGTTGTTATATTAACTCTATACTTTAGTAAAAATCATACTTTTCCTTAACCATGGGCTTATACGTTCTAAAACGAAAAGTCATTTTATACTCAAAACAAGTAAGAACACCAAATCGTACGCCTACCGCACTACATAGTTTCATCTATTCATGCTCAAGAGATAGGAAAGCTTCACATACCTCTTTGGTCAATCCACTTGCTAAGCTCAACTACCGCAAGTAATATCTCAACCTATAATAATCATGATACGCTTGTTAACCTCTAATCTCAAAGTAGAACAATCCAAGTTCTAAGTCACTAAATTCTATGGAAAATCAAAAGATTTCCTTTGTTTCTACTCACTTTGCCACCTTTCTCAAGGTCGAATTTATCATCCAAACACCACAATTAAGGCTCAACAATCCAACATTTTAAAGCGGATTACACATCCAAACTCGTGTGTAAAATTCGCCCCACTAGTTACAACAATTTACTTATCACTTCTAAGGTAGTTTTTAGGCTACAACATGCTCATAATCACTTCTTAGCCATTTCTTTCATACCCAAACCACATTTCTAACATGCAAAGATTCTAGAAGCATTATTTACTACCACAAGTTCTTTCTTCTAAACACGCAACACTTAGAACTAATTCTAAAGGAAGAAATGTTACCTTGAAGTTTTAGCCAAAACTTATTCCAACTATTGCTAGCTTCCTTGCCAAGAACACCACCACAACAATGTCAACAAGCTAACCACAAGCTTCCTTTTCTTGCTCTTAACTTTCAGATTTTTCTGGGTTTTCTTAGAGAAGGAGGAGCAGATTTTAGAGAGATGAGAGAGAGTGAAGATGAAAGATGGGAAGAATGACCAAGTCTTGGTCAATATATTGCATGTAGCAGAAAATCAGATGGGGACACTTGTCACCCTCCCATGGTCTCTTTTAAAACAAAAATCAGATTTTCTAAGTTTTTCCGCCCAATTTTCTCGCGCCTGCTTCGCTTCCAGTGGCCATGCACTAAACTTCCGCAGTTTCAACTTTCGCGCCGCGGTCGCTGAGCCATGGCTGCAACTTCGACCTCAAGATTTTAGGCGCCGCGTTCGCATACGCGCGCCGCGCCTGCCGCTTTGCTCGAACGCATTTCGCCGATCGCTACGAACTTGTAACTCATAACTTTCTACCCGACGCCTATCGATTTAACGGTTGGTTGCGTTGAATCAAGACTCAACGAACTACGCCCTAGGCCTTTAAAATACTTAGGAACTCTCAACGAATCGGGTCATAACCCGCCTCAAAGTTGACTAAAACCGTCCGAACGACTCACAACCCGCCCTTCTGAAATTTTAAGTCTTACATACTTTCACGCTTCCATACGTAGGTCGTAACTACGGGTATAACATTCTCTTAGAAACATTCGTCCCGAATGTTCCTTCTAGGCTTACTCAAATCACAACATCGACATAGACCCTCTTAACTATTCATTCAGAATAAAGTTAAGCTCCACGAGCCACAACATACGTAAGTCAGAATGCTAAATCAAAACTAACAAGCAGGAAAGTAGGTTACCCGAGGTATAGGGAATAAGTGAGGATACTTCTTCATCATGTCATCCTCTCGCTTCCCACGCCATTTCCTCCTCGTTGCTCCGCCATGTGACTCGACTAAGCCACGCCTTTCGTCCAAGTCGCCTAACTCGACGATCGAGTATCGCGCATGACTCTCTCATACGATAACTCCTCACATTGGACATCCCGAACCGGTGCACTCTAGATGGATCTCCAATACATTTCCGCAACATGGACACATGAAAATCGATGCACCGCCCAAATCGGACGGAAGATCTAACTCATGTGCAACCTCGCTACCCTACGACAATCTGATACGCCAACGTACTTGGGCTAAGCTTCCTTTCTTTCCAAATCTCATCACGCCTTCACGGGCGATACCTTTAGGAAAACCCAATCATCTATCTCAAATTCCAAGTGTCGACGCCGATGATCCGCATACGACTTTCACGACTCGAGCCGCCAACAACGCCCCGATAAGCTTTACCTTATCCATCGTCACGAACTAACCGCCCGACTAATCAACTTCTCCCACTCGAACCAAATTTATCGTGACTGCACTTCTCCCGTATAAGGCCTCATGCGCGCCATCTCAATACCGGAATGGTAGCCGTTGTTATAAGCAAACTCCACGAGGCAAATGATCCTCCCAACTACCCTCGAATCAATAACACAAGCCCGCAAAGATATCCTCGTTGTCCGATAGTGCGCTACCGCCCGCTCGTCTCCGAGGATGAAACGCCGCATCGAGACTCACTTGTGTCCCTAATCCTTCCGAAGCGACCTCTGTGTTAGCCGAGAACCGCCTCTATCTCGATATAATCGACACCGACTCCGTGCGCCTCACAATCTCTAATATATAATCGCATAGTCTCACCAAAACGCTGCTCGATCGGAAGAAATGGGCCGATTTCGCCACCGCCGATAATCGCCCAAATGGAATCATGCTTCCTCCGAGGGTAGGTAGCCCCGTAATAAAATCCATATTTATCACCTCCCACTTCCAAGTCGGAATATCAATGGCTCGCAACAGCCTCCGGCTTCGTGCTCAATCTTAACTCACGACAATTCCGCATCGTGCACGAACTCCGCAACGCCCCTCTTTAGGCCATCCCACCAATACACGATTCGAGGTCATGGTACATCTTAGTCGACTTTGATGAATAGAATAACGAGCACCGCAGGCCTCCCTGCAATGCCGCCAAGTCCTCGCTACATCGGGAACACACAACCGCTCGATCTTAGCACTTCATCAGCGCTACCGCAAATAGACTATTCTCCTTCCGAGAGTCGCATCTCTGCATCGCACTGCAAAATCGGATCCTCATACTGCCGCCTCTTCACCTCGACGATGGAAGACTCAGAACCTCTCGAACCCGAATTCGCATTAACGTAATCAACCAAACGGACCCAAGGCTTGCTAACGATGTAACTCTCGACCATATCCTCTTCTCGGCCGAACATCGCATGCACTACCCATCGACCGCGATTGGCGGCATCCGCCACCACATCGCCTTCCCCCCGTGGTACGTAATATCAACGCCATAATCCTTAAGTAGCTCCAACCACCGCTCTCGCCGCAAATTCACTCCTCCGTCAAGATGTACCGAGACTCGTGGTCCGTGTAAATGTCCACACGAACTCCATATAAATAATGTCTCCGCATCTTTAAGGTACGAATCATCACGCCACCTCCAAGTCATGCGCGGGATAGTTCTTCTCATGTTTCCTAAGCCGCTGGACGATGTTATAACCTTGCCGTGGCCGCATCAGACGCACTCCAAGCCCGACACCGACGCGCCACAATAAAACCACATATCCATCTAAGCCTCTCGAAGAGTAAGAACTGGGCGGTCAACTTCTCCTTTAGCAATCAAAACTTTCTCACAAGTATCCGCCCACGAACATAGCCGCTTTCCGAGTCGCCTTAGTCAAAGGTGTCAAATAGAAGCAAACTTCTCCACAAACCTCCGATAATAACTCGCAAGGCCCAAAGCTGCGCACTGCTTGTAGCTGGTCTAGCAAGTCTGATCGCTTCAATCTTTGTCAGACAACCCGAATACCTCTACCGATAATATGCCCTAAGAAAGCCACCGACGCCACTAACTCGCAGACTTCGAGAACTTGGCATACAATCGCGGCCTCTGAGGACTCCCAATACCGCCCTCAAATGATTCAGATGCCCCGCCTCGCGCGAATACACCAAGATATCATCAATAAACACTATAACGAACATATCCAAGAATGGCTCAACACCCTATTCATCAAATCCATGAATACCGCCAGGCGCTGTCAACCCGGAAGACATCACCTCAACTCATAGTGCCCATACCGGTCCCGAATGCGCTTGGGATATCTACCTCTAACTCGCACTGATGATAACTGCACTCAGGTCTATCTTGAAAACACTTTGCACCTCGCAATCGTCAAACAAATCGTCAATCCCGGGAGGATATCTATTCTTGATAGTTACCTTGTTCACCGTCAGAATCAATACACATACGCAGCTGGCCCCATCCTTCTTCTTTACAAATAACATCGTGCTTCCCTAGGAGAAACACTGCCTAATAAAGCCTTTCTCCAAAGAAATCTTTCACCGTCCTTCAACTCCTTCACTTCGGCAGTGCCATCCTCAGTATGGCGGAATAGATATCGCCGAGTATCCGCGCCAAATCAATGCAAACTCAATCTCCTTTCGAGGGATACCCTAAGCTCATCCGAATACGCCCGAAACTCTCTAACGACCGAATCGATCAAGGTCCGTACTCACCTCATGTCGAATACCCGAACCATATGGTAGATATACCCTTTCCGCACCATCTTCCTAGCCTTGAGGTAAGAAATAAACTTACCCTCTACGACGCAAAGATTCCCTTCCACTGATAACGGCCACGGAAACCGAACCGAACTAATCTCTCCCTACACCACGCTGGCATAGCAAGACGCTAGCCAATCCATACCCATAATCACATCAAAGTTCGCCATATCCAACTCTATCAAGCTCGGCCAGAGTCCGACGGCTATCTATAGTCACAGGCAAGCCTTATACACTCGCCACTACCATCGAATCACCATCGCGTAGCCACCTCAAAAGGTCTTATGGACTCTGCTCTATCCCTATTCTATCGCAATATGAGGAGATATGTAGGACAAGGTAGAACTCGATCTATCAAAGCATATACATCACAAAGAAGAAACCAATAATGTACTGCGGATTTACATCCGCGACGCCCCGGTCCCGCTGACCGACATAGCATAGACGCGCTCGAGGACCGCTAGAATCGAACCCTACCACGACCTTCGCCAGCGCTCCGCCCATAAGTACTCGCTCCCGGCGTCTAACCATCAAGATGAAGATCCAAAGAATGCACTTCGCTTACCAACTGCACGTTTCCCGCCGCGGCGACGACAATCTTCTTCGATGGCCCCGCCGCTACAAGAGTAACATGATCTCGAACCCATACGCACTCGCCCGGATGAGACCTACCGCATCGAACGCACCGGCAGGTAGGTGGTCTCGACAGCGCCGGCCTCGCCTCGAAACTCGACGCCCCGAGCCCCGACTCGCCTCGAATAACCTCGCTGACGACTCCCGCCGTAAAACTGGAAGGAGCACTGAGCCGGGCCGGAAGGCGGACTAGTTCGCCGCCGAGGCCGCCCGCCAAAATCGCCTCAGAACCCGATGTCTCGCCTCTGGCCGCCCAAATCTAGCCGATCCCGCTCTCTCGCCTCGATCCTCGCAGATGCTCGCATCTCCGCAATATCCATCCTCGGCCGAAGTGCCACTCCTAAGCAAGCAGAATCATGTGACGGCCCAGCCCCATCACGTATCTATGAACCCCGCTCGCCATATCGCCTACAATGGTGTGCGCATATATCGCCAAGGAGTCAAACTCAGTCAGATTCCCGATAGTCCTCCCGCCCCGCCTCAAGGTCAAGAACCTATTCACGCGGCTCTCTCACCTCGTGAGGCAAGAAGTGGTCTAGAACGCCTCGTGAACTCCTCCCAATCACCGGAAGAGCATCATCACCTCGACAATACCTACGACTCAAACCGCTTCAACGCAATATCGCAGAATCCTGAAGCGTTTCAGTGTAATGCACTCGATTCGATGCCCTAAGAACTCGCACGGTCCGTCAGAATCGCTTGACAAACTCCCGCGATCCTCATCGAATCTCGAACCATAGAACTCGGCGGTGACAACTCAGAAATCCCAATCCAGAACCGCTTGGCCTGGTCGCCGCCGCTCGCTGGCCGCCGCCACTACGCTGCCGCGAATCGACTGTTTCCCATAATCTCTCAGACCAGTTCTCGATCGGAGCCGAGGCTCCGCATCATGTCTCGTGAGGCCGGCCCACGCCGAACTCGCTGAGGTCGGCGACGACGTGGAACTCGCCGCCCTAAACATCATCTCTCGTAAGGATTGGGCTCAGGCTCGTGATTCTCCGCGCCCCACTAGCAAAGACTCTCACCGCCGCTTCTTCTCGGGCCGCTGCCTTGCGAGGCATAATCGATACATAAAGGAAAACATCGTGAGATTCAACCTATAACTCACTCTATTGCACGATCTTAGGGTGAAAGAATGGAAACCAATCCTAAATATCCTGCAGCCTCCTCGATTATAGACGCGCACGACACACCGATAATCAAGACTCTACTAGACACGGCCTGTGGACACTTTCCGAGGACAAACTGCTCTGATACCACTTTTGTCACGACTCACCCTCGGACGCGACTAGTACTTACCGGGTACCCGTCGTATACATCGAGAATAGCAATGATCATACATAACACATAACTTATAAAAGGTAAACATCATCGTCAACCGATAAGGTCGCTTTCCATAAAACATACTTAAACAAAAGTATAGTAGTACAACCGTTCTTATAGCCCAAAATACATAGGTGACCACGCACTTAAAGATAATAATCGTATGGCGGGGCCCCGCCATACCCCGAATGTACAAAATACCTATAGCGTCGGGAATATCCATACCAATAAATAAGCTTCCGAGGAACGGAGCTTCGACACCGAATAGTGATCCTAAGAACGAGGATCCTCAATCGCTTACCTGCGGCGTGAACGCAGCCTGGAAGTGGGTCGATAATAATATGTACCAAATATGCAAGGCCGGGAAAATATCGTAATATGATATCATAAGTCTAAAAGCAAATTGAGTCATGGAAGACAATAAAATACCTTTTCAGTGCCTTACTAACAATGAGAGTGACAAGTATATATATACATATATAATCGCATAAAATAGGAGGCTCATGATCAAAACAGGTACCTGCCTGTAGTATCAAAAAGAAACCATCCTACTCGGGACTATTTCACCGCACGGGTCCCGCGGACCGCATGAGGTACTCCTCGCATCGGTGTACTGCCGCACGGGACTATTTCACCCGCATAAGCCCATAAGGACTCGCATGAGGTATTCCTCGCGTCGTGGGTAGCAAATCCACGGGCGGTGGTATAACGATCTTGGGGACTTTCCTCGATATACTCTTACCAAACAGATGGTATAACGATCTTGGGTACCTCGGATATACTCTTTACCGGAGCAGATGGTATAACGATCTTGGGGCTTGCCCGCCGGATATACTCTTATCTTCGTGCGGATGGTATAACGATCTTCGATCTGCCCGCCGGATATACTCTTTACCGGCGGATGGTATGACGATCTTGGTGGCCGCCGGACATACTCTTACATCAAGGAGGTGGTATGACGATCTTGGGGCTTGCCCGCCGGACATACTCTTACCCTATCACAAACTGTCATCATATCATAATAATAATAAGTTAAGAAAACTTATAACTTCTTTTTAGTCTTGTTCACATACTCTCTCATTTTAGTTTACTTAAGGCACTTAACCATATCTTTAATAAAAGAACACCTGGAATTTAACCCAAGTACTACATACTTCAACTCTTTCAAAAGTGACTCTTCTTTATACATAAAGCCTTTGGGCAATTGATGCCTTTAAATCAATTTGCCTCTTCATATAATTATCTTACTTAGAGTAAATCCCTTCTCATTAACCTTTTATGAAGCTAATAGACCAACTTCCCATAAAGTTGTTATATTAACTCTATACTTTAGTAAAAATCATACTTTTCCCTTAACCAAGGGGCTTATACGTTCTTAAAACGAAAAGTCATTTTATACTCAAAACAAGTAAGAACACCAAATCGTGTACGTCTACCGTACTACATAGTTTCATCTATTCATGCTCAAGAGATAGGAAAGCTTCACATACCTCTTTGGTCAATCCACTTGCTAAGCTCAACTACCGCAAGTAATATCTCAACCTATAATAATCATGATACGCTTGTTAACCTCTAATCTCAAAGTAGAACAATCCAAGTTCTAAGTCACTAAATTCTATGGAAAATTGGGCAGCATTTCCTTTGTTTCTACTCACTTTGCCACCTTTCTCAAGGTCGAATTTATCATCCAAACACCACAATTAAGGCTCAACAATCCAACATTTTAAAGGGGATTACACATCCAAACTTGGGTGTGTAAAATTCTGCCCCACTAGTTACAACAATTTACTTATCACTTCTAAGGTAGTTTTTAGGCTACAACATGCTCATAATCACTTCTTAGCCATTTCTTTCATACCCAAACCACATTTCTAACATGCAAAGATTCTAGAAGCATTATTTACTACCACAAGTTCTTTCTTCTAAACATGCAACACTTAGAACTAATTCTAAAGGAAGAAATGTTACCTTGAAGTTTTAGCCAAAACTTATTCCAACTATTGCTAGCTTCCTTGCCAAGAACACCACCACAACAATGTCAACAAGCTAACCACAAGCTTCCTTTTCTTGCTCTTAACTTTCAGATTTTTCTTGGGTTTTCTTAGAGAAGGAGGAGCAGATTTTAGAGAGAGGGAGAGAGAGTGTGAAGATGAAAGATGGGAAGAATGACCAAGTCTTGGTCAATATATTGCATGTGAGAAAATCAGATGGGGACACTTGTCACCCTCCCATGGTCTCTTTTAAAACAAAATCAGATTTTCTAAGTTTTTCGCCCAATTTCCCGCCTCGGCGCGCCACGCTTCCGGCGCTGGCTAAACTCCGCAGCTCTCAACTTTCGCGCGCACCTGTCATGGCGCGCGCGCTGCAACTCTGCGACCTCTCGAAGATTTAGGCGCGCGACCCTGCATCTGCGCCGCGGCCATCGCGCTTTGCTCGAACGCATTTACGCCGATCACACTGAACTTGTAACTCTCATAACTTTCTACTCGACGCCCTATCGACGAACGGTTGGTTGCGTTGGAATCAAGACTCAACGAACTACGCCCTAGGCCTTTAAAATACTTAGGAACTCTCAACGAATCGGGTCATAACCGCCTCAAAGTTGACTAAAACCGTCCGAACGACGTCAACTGTCGCCTGAAATTTTAAGTCTTACATACTTTCGTACGTTTCCATACGTAGGGTCAGAACTACGGGGTATAACAGTGCGGGATGTCAAAAACTTGCACCAATCTTTGATGCCGACCGGTGACACAAACCGTTTCGTTCTATCATAGAAGTTGTCGATCTTGTAGGATCTTACCAAACAAACGTCATCATATTTGACCGTTGGTAAAAATGCTCCATGGCCCACATTTGTAAGATAAGATTGCAACCTTCAAAGAAGTTTGTCTGTCCTCTTTTGCATTTCCCAAGAGCTCGGAATATTTCTGCCAAAATCATAGGAACCAAATTGGGTTATATCGCCAATTCCTCGAAAAGTGATCGCCACGTAACATATGCAAGTACTTATCTTGCCATACTCAAGAGGAAAAATCAAGGTGCCAAGTAGAGCGGCGATGAATGCAATAGGGCGCTGTTTTGCAATGGCGTAGAGTGCATGAGAATTGCTTTACATGTCTTGTAAGCGTTATTATGTCCATACCTCTCGTAAAGATAGTCGAGACACCCGATTGTTCTCGAACCAACGCAACTCCTTAGTATTCTTAAGACCCATGTAGCGGAGGAATTTCTTCCCCGATTGGTCATTGAAATAATCATCTTCTACCTTGGTAAACTAAATTGGTGAAATAATGCACTTCTTCAATGTAGGAGTTATTTCAAAATCCTTGAATTTGAAAATGACTCGGCCGATCCCAAAATCGATTAAAGCTCGGATCAAATGCGGATCTGGCGAAATACCAAATAGTGAGATGAGACACCAACTTCTTCCTAATCATCGCCTCATCTGATGTCGAATCCTCCCACCATACTCTTAGCTTATTAGGAACTCCGCTAACCATTCTTATATGATCCATGTTACAAATCTTTGAAAAACAATAATAATAAACTTACATTTCCAACTTTGGGCATGTCTTTTGGCTTCGATAAATCTATCACGACTGCAACACATAATATCTTTGGTTGGTCGTTGGGTTGAGAAACCCATCGACAAGTTTGGTGTCTTCCAATAGTGGTGTCGATACAAGGCCAGACCACCTAAGGTAAATGCATGCATACTTTAAAATAAAGGGTGGTATAGCTCTATCTTAAGTTTGCTAAGATTTGGCTTACTAGACGCAAGGTTCCCGAGCGGACTACTCGAGTGAGAAGGCTACGCGACCACCGGCCGGACCGGATTCTCCGCGCAAAATACCAACTCTCTTAAATTTGGGTGTTTGAAAGAAATTTGCAGGTGCGCAAAGCACACCCGCGTGTTGTGTGTGATAATGTGAATTTTCCATAAGGGAGGAAGTATGAGCGGAATGCCAGTTTAAGGAAAGCAGTAACAAATAGCAGTCAAAACAATATGCAAATATTCATATATAAAGCAAAATAGTTTAGGCAAAATATAAAGCAAATAAGTGTGAAACATAAAATAAGCAAATTAAGCAAGTTAAGCAAATAAATAAAAAACAAATAAATAAATAAAGAAAGGAAAAAAGAAGCACAATAATTAACCTATGTTTGTTATGGTTAAGAACCTGTCTATCCCCAGTGGAGTCGCTACGTCTTTGTCGCTACGATTTTGAACTCTCAGGCTTAAATGTGCGACGGAATGGTTATCCTCCCAAAAATGTAAAAGATAATGTAAAATGTTAAGGGAGTCGCCACCTAATTAGTTGGGTGAATTAGGACACCTAAATACTAACCAATTAAAGTCAGTATTAACTCCATTTAATGGTCTGTGAAACTAAATGAGATTCTGAGTAAGGGTTCTTTAGTATCCTAAAGGGAAGGGTTCAGGCACCCTAAAGGATCCACTAACTTGCGGTTGTCCGTTCAAACATAGGTTAATTTATTCTAGTTTAAAGGTGTGTGTTTTAAGAAGATTATAAAAATAAAAATAAAACGTAGCAAATATCTAAAGAGGGTATTTTGATAACTTACAAAAAAAAGACTTTATAGGATTCAAAAATATGTAAAATTAATTATGCAATTCGTAGATCATGAAATAGTTTTATTAAATGATAAATTACATCCTATAGGTATATGTAAGATTAAGGCTTTTATACCTAAGGTTAATTATGAAATCATTCTTTATTTGACAAAGTAAAAAATGACAAATTATCCCTATAAGCATATAGAATCGGTTAGGAAATGTGTATGAAACGTTAAATAAATTGCTCCTATGTTGTTTATGAAGAGATTATAAGAAAGTCTATTTTTCTTACTTTCTTTCTAGATAAGGAGTGGTATTTTGACTACATAACTAAGCATAGCTAGGATTAATTAATTTATCTTGGATTTAGATTTGTATGACGAATCTAGATTTAACAAAGAGCGGATTCATCTTTATACTACCCTTCCCATATATTCAAAGGCTAATAGAGTTAGTTATCCTATTAATTACAAGGTTAACAAATGTAACAATAATAAATAAGCAAAAATGAATAAATACACAAATAAGCCAAGGCAGGGGATGAGATCGTAGTTGACATGACATTTGGAATGGATGGTGACACCATCCATCCTATAGCTGTTTTGGAAGCCCTGCGGCGGAAGCATAGTTGGCGACGATATGGAAATCCTGACGAGTCTCATACCGAGACTCTTGATTTGACTCCCAATGCGTGTTAGATAAAATAAGAAGGCAGATAAAATGGAAAGATTAGTATACATCCAAGCTTATCAAAAATAAGTAACCATTGCCACAGCACCCAAACACATATTAATCACTTATTTTAATAGGCAGACCCGAAATGCAAGAACAGGACAGTTTGGTAATCAGCCCAAAATAATGAATTGCAAGCCCATTAGTTTTAAAGTTTTGCGGGTTTTCCTTACAGTAAACAATTACAACAGCAAACCAAAAGGGGTGGCAACAGAATAACATCGGTGAACTTATGGATTAATATGTGTGTACTCGAGGATTCAGAAACAGTAACAACCTAACCAACATACATAATAATTATCCGATGACATTTAACATTCGTTTAACTTGTTTTAAAACCAGTCGACAGACCTAAGCAATAACCGAGTTGAGATAAAACAATTAACCATCGCATAACTTGATCATACATGCCACACAATGCAGATTAAAGAGACAAAACTTAAAAGGAGATGAGTTTATGGATGGACAATGACAATAGGAATACTAGAGCACATTTTTCATGGATAAATGCAAAGTAAATCAGCAATGAAATGGAAAACCGATCCAAACAGAGGCTAAAATCGCCTCGTGAGTGAAAATCGATCGATCCATGCTAAAAATTGGTCTAAACAAATGGCCAAAACAGCGGAAACAAAGTATAATAAATATTATGATAGATATTATACTTGTATAGTTAGCTTGTAGTAAATACATTACCATTCTCTGAGAGGAGAACGCGGGGGATTTATTTTACCATTAAAGTGTTTGTTACTTTATCGGGAGGATAACACGACATTGTAAATCGTATATCCTTGATCTTAGTAACATTTTTGATTGGAGGTCGGTCTTAGGTTATTAAAATATAGTAGTGATATTTTAGAAAAACAAGTAAAAGATTTGAATCTTTTGAATGCAAGCATATAAATATACAAACACATAGACACATAATTCTTTTGAAATTTGGGTTGTTATGACATGTATGTGGATTTATAGTCTTTCTTATGATCTTTTGGAAAATGAGTAAGAGGTTTGAATCTTGAATGTAGGCACATAAATATACATGCATATAAACACATAATCCTTTTAAATACTGGTTGTTGTTATTTACGGGAGCATGTCGGCTTGATTTTACAATTCGGGATTAGACCTCGTAATCCCTTTTACTTCCCGCTAGCTATTTGTTAGGAGAAGTGTTTATTTATAGAGAAAGTTACAAGAAACAACATATATAGCGAATTTCGGTTTTAACAGTTCATCATGATTAATACTGATTTTTGGATTTAACATATCAATACATTCCTACTAACGTCCAGTCGCATACTAGCAAGTTAAAACAGAATATCCAAGTCAGTGTTTACACAACCATCTACTAACATCCAGTCGCATACTAGCAAGTCAAACAGAATATCCAAGTCAGTGTTTACACAACCATCAGCATACAACCAACAAAATAGATCTACGACCCTTATACAATCGTTATACACTTAATCATACCCTTAGAAAGTACTATCGAGGCACACGCACATGCTCGAACAGAATCACGCTACAAATATCGAAGGCTACTGCCGATAGATTTGTCTGGAAACAGTGACCAAACCAAATCGAACCAGTTTGAACAAAATGATACAGACACCATCATGCAGAATACATAGTATCAATTAGACCATTAAGTAAATGAAAGAGAAGGGGTTTCCGGACCTTTTATGGGTAGCGAACTGAGGCGACGACAATGGTTTTCCCGAATCGTCGAAGGAAAAATCACAAAGACTGTTTGCAAGAACGGATAATCGTGACTTTGATAGAAACGAAAAGGATTTCTAGACTGGATGCTGTGATAGTTCGATGGCCGACTCTGCCCTTTTTTGCATGTCCAACGTTGGGTATTTATAGCCTCTAATTAGGCTTCGTTTCTATGGTAAGTTTAAGATGGATTCAAGGGATGATTAAATCTTGGTTTGTTAAGGATTCGTGGGATGATTTGGTTGCTGACTTTAGGCGATTTGTTACCATTTTTGGATTCTCAGATTCTTACTGAGATTGATAAGGAAAGGTTATTTAATGGTAAGTTGGGGAAGGTCGCCGGATTCTCAGGCGAGAATCTCGGCTGGAGAGGTGGCGTGAGGGAGGGCTGCATGCGGCGTTTGAGTTTTTTTAGGGTTTGTGTCTTTAGGTTTTCTTAAGAGGAGAGGGAGGTCGACGCAGAAGTTCTAGGGTTTTAAGAAAATGGGCTGTCGAAGGGGTGAGTTAAAGGGGATGGGTTATGGGCTGCGGGTTCGGGTTGAAGGGGTGAGGATTGTGGGCCGCGGGTTTGACGAAAATAGGGTGGGCTTGGGTTATTTTAATTAGTTTTGGGTTGGGTAGAGTTTTAGGTATTTGTTATTTAATTAATGGGTTGAAGATAAAGCCTTAGGTGTATTATTAGTGTTAGTTTTAGGCTTTAGTTAATTTAATTAGGTATTTAAATTAATAAGCTGTGCTCAAATTATTTAAGTGCTTTATTAAAATTATTACAAGAATAAAATGGGCGTGCTATCTAATTGGTGCTTGAGTTTAAATTATTATTATAAAGAAATAAGACGGACGTACTATTTAATTAATGTTTAATGCGGCGCTTTTATTTAAAATCTTATTATTATGCATTATTGCGACGTTAAATTAAAATTGAATTGAGTTTAGATTAAATTAGTTAAATGCTAAATGCAAGTGTGATATTTAAGAAAAGCTTTATAAATGCGACGCTATTAAAGATGATTATGAAATTCTCTTGCGTACTAATAAATGCGGCTATGCTACCTGACACGACGTTGTTGCTAAATTGTTTATTTTATGTATTTATTATTAATTAAGAATCATGACAAGGCTTGAAATTAATTAATGCGGGCGCGGAACTCTAAGTGCTTAATACTCTACGTAAGAAGCGATGTCATTATTAAATTGTTTATTTATGTCTGTATTAATGTTTTATTGCTGCATTTTATTATTTTAAAATTATTAAAATTATTGTTGAAAATTAGTGTAATTTTATAGTTAATGACTGGACGGGAGGGTCAAAATTGGGTGTCAACAGATACTTATATGGTTCTAAGTCTTTCGTCGACATTCTAATCGACACTTGAATTTCTAGTCGATAGTGTTTGTTTAAGTTTATTAGTTAATACAATTGTGTCGTCGACATAGAAATGTCTAATCGACACTTGAATTTCTGCAAATTTTTATTGTTTGAAATTTATGTGTTAATCGATACAATTTTTATTGTTTGAAGACTTAGAACCCAATGTCGGTTAACTGTTAAGTGCATACTTGAAGGTTAGAAATTTTTATTGTTTGAAGATTGAAGTTCTATGCTTTTTATTCTACTTCGAAAGTGTAAATTTGGTTCGTCGATGAGTTTTGACAGTCTTTGTTTCGATTAAGTTATAGTCGATAGTGTTTGTTTAAGTTTATTAGTTAATACAATTGTGTCGTCGACATATAAATGTCTAATCGACACTTGAATTTCTGCAAATTTTTATTGTTTGAAGTTTATGTGTTAATCGATACAATTTTTATTGTTTGAAGACTTAGAACCAATTGTCGGGTAACTGTTAAGTGCATACTTGAAGGTTAGAAATTTTTATTGTTTGAAGATTGAAGTTCTATGCTTCTTATTCTACTTCGAAAGTGTAAATTTGGTTCGTCGATGAGTTTTGACAGTCTTTGTTTCGATTAAGTTATAGTCGATAGTGTTTGTTTAAGTTTATTAGTTAATACAATTGTGTCGTCGACATATAAATGTCTAATCGACACTTGAATTTCTGCAAATTTTTAATGTTTGAAGTTTATGTGTTAATCGATACAATTTTTTTTGTTTGAAGACTTAGAACCAATTGTCGGGTAACTGTTAAGTGCATACTTGAAGGTTAGAAATTTTTATTGTTTGAAGATTGAAGTTCTATGCTTCTTATTCTACTTCGAAAGTGTAAATTTGGTTCGTCGATGAGTTTTGACAGTCTTTGTTTCGATTAAGTTATAGTCGATAGTGTTTGTTTAAGTTTATTAGTTAATACAATTGTGTCGTCGACATATAAATGTCTAATCGACACTTGAATTTCTGCAAATTTTTATTGTTTGAAGTTTATGTGTTAATCGATACAATTTTTATTGTTTGAAGACTTAGAACCAACTGTCGGGTAACTGTTAAGTGCATACTTGAAGGTTAGAAATTTTTATTGTTTGAAGATTGAAGTTCTATGCTTCTTATTCTACTTCGAAATTGTAAATTTGGTTCGTCGATGAGTTTTGACAGTCTTTGTTTCGATTAAGTTATAGTATATAGTGTTTGTTTAAGTTTATTAGTTAATACAATTGTGTTTATGTTCAGCAAGTAAGAAATGTCTCAAGTTAGTTGTTCTTCACAAAGGAGGTGTCATTGTGGTATGACTGCGAATCAATTTATTTCGAGGACTACTTCAAATCCCGGAAGGAAATTCTTCAAATGCCCCAAACCTAAGGTAAGTAATTTTAATCTAATACTTTGACGACATTTTTTGTTTGTTTGATTTTATTTTTTTCTTCTTCATTTTTTGCTTATAGAGAAGTTCTTGTGGATATTGACAATAGGAGGATGAGGAACATATTGAAAGTTTCTCTGGCGAATTAACGTCGTCATTGGATGTGTTTAAGAATGTAATAGCAGATTTGAAGAGTGAAAGAGATATGTTGAAAGCAGAAATCGTTGCGTTGAAGAGTATAAATCAAACTGAAATGAACAAAGTTTTGAAGATGCGCGTGTTTATGATGATTTCATGGGCGTTATTTGTTGGATTTGTTGCGGCATCGATTATGAAATGATTATGTATTTGTAGTTGAGTAAGAACTTTTAATTTTATGTTTAGGAATTAATATTTGTAGTTGTGTATTGAAGTTTAATGGCATTTAAATGTTATTGAAGAATCATTCTCATTTTTTCACCATTGGCTGCTGTAAAAGATGTACTTTTATCTTGTTCTTTTGTGTAAAGCTTCTTATAGGGATTCTGCCTTTGGACTTCTTTTCTGCTGTCAAACATTATTTCTTTCTGTTTTCTTGTTTTTTCATATTCTATTCTCGAATGCTTAATTATAGGCTAATTGTCAGAAATATATATTAACAAAGTATGTCATTTGAGATGATACAGTAACAAAAACTTGTGCAATCGAAGCTAAATATTAGTACAATTATCAACGCAGTCGAATATGAAATTGAATGGTGCAATTTAACTTCTTGTTATGGTAGACTAAGTCAAAAATGAAAATCAATTTGCATTTGCCATTACCTTAATAAAGGCTTCCATTTTCATAGTTGAAATACTGCTGCAACATGAACAAAAAAAAGTGCAGCAACCTCTAAGCTATATAAGAGCCTTGTTTCGTGGCCAAGGCAACCTCTAAGCTATATAACAACAACATGAACAAAAAAAAAGTGCAGCAACCTCTAAGCTATATAAGAGGCTTGTTTCGTGGCCAAGGCAACCTCTAAGCTATATAACAACAACATGAACAAAAAAAAGTGCAGCAACCTCATGGCCAAGGCATCAGTAATTCATGTCTTCGTCATGTGTCGGACTGCCTATTTCTCTTCCATGTCTTCAATTTCGCTCTTATAACAAGAGCCTTGTTTCGTGGTTGATAAGGCAAGTTGGTTGGCTCACTCATTGAAGTAGAATCACCAACGATGGATATTTTTCTTATTGGTGTAGCTAATCTTTGTTTCATCCTTTCAAGTATTCTAGTATTTGCCTCCGAAAATGACCTTGGCCTTAATGATGGTTCCCTTATCATAGCGGTGGTCTTCTTGCATTGAGTTAGACGTTCTTCCGTTACGATGCTACAAAACTTTCTTACGGTTCTCGTTACGCGGGAGTAAATATGTGTTCTTTATTCTTTGCTTTTATTCCTTGCAAGTTGTTTCCCTTTACTAGCCTGCTGTTTAAAACAGGACAACAACATGAACAATTTAAAACAGAACACCAGCATCAGCTAAAACAGAACACCACAACAGCAACTAAAAATTTAAAAAGCGACAGCAAAGAAGACGGTTAAAGCGAACACCAAAGCTAAAGCGAGAACACCACGAAGAACTAAAAATTTAAAAAGCAGATAAAGAATAGAATAACTAAAGCGAACACCAAAGCGGCTAAACGAGACACCAACAGCTAAAACAGAACACCACATCAACAACTAAAAATTTAAAAAACAGACAAAGAAAGAATAAAATGCGAACACCAAAGAAAGTGGCGAGATGTGTAGAGTGTTACCTTATCACATCCTATTGCATTGTGTCCACTGTGATGACATGTAGAACATGTCATAGGTTTTCCTTTCCTTGAAGCGGACCATTCACCTTGTCTTTTCAAGTTTTCCTTCCTCTCTTAATTTTGGGTCGACCCACCATCTTACACATTTCTGGTGGTTCCATATCATGACTCTTTTCATATTTCCAGAATTTAGACCCTCTAATTGGTTGAAATTTGTGTGAATAGATTGACAAGTAGGTTGACTTATTAAAATATGGGTGAATGACTCCCTCGGCAATAGGATCCTTGTGTCTATGCTTGTATGCTCTTATAGCATGAGGACATGGGATACCACTAAGTTCCCATGTCCTACAACTACATTTCTTTGTCATTAGATCGACAATATGTGTATCGGTTCCCTCAGACACTTCAAACCCATCATCACCACTAAAATGAACCTCACAATTTTCAGCAATAACCACAAAGTCCTTGTAAATCTCTAATGTTGTAAGACTGTATTCCATAGCCCATTTATGCCCTTGACTTTCATTCGCTACCAACATGGCCATTACCTACACAATGTTAAGGTGTTAATTCCGTGTCTTAAAACTAAATTGAAAGGGTCAAGTGTTACCTTTAATCTAATATCTTCAAGCATCTTGATAATTGGCTTGTGCCTTGCCTCCAGAATCCACTTGTTAAACGACTCTGTGATGTTGTTATCCACATTTTGATTCTTGCAAGTTGTGTCGAAGTAGGCTCTAACCCAAGTCACAACTGGGTATGTCAATAAATTCTCAGCAGCTGACTGATCCATCTCACCTATAACCTTCAAATGGTCAACAAACTCTTCATGATACGAGCTCCATGCACAATGCCACATCTTCTTCTTCAATGCTTCAGAACCACCCCATCTTTTCAACCAATTGTGCTCTATATGTTTAGCACAAAACCTATACTTAGCTTCAGGTAACTTTGTCTGGGTTGCATCAATTAAACCCTGCATATATACATCAATTTTTTAGTTTTTCAGATTTTCAGTTTTCAGAATTTTCAAGATTCCTGCATTTTCAGTTTTCACAATTTTCAGAATTTTCAGAATTTTCAGAATTTCAGAATTTCAGAATTTTCAGAATTTCAATTTTAGCCATGGTACTTAAATCAGAAATATTTTACCTTTTGCATATCAGACATGATGGTGATCCTCGCCTTCTGCAGTTTAGTGAATTCTTTAGTAGTCCTAAAAACCAATTCCAAGTGACCTTGTTCTCTTTAGAGACTACTGCCTAGACTAATGGATAAATATGGTTCATTGAATCTTGACCAACAGCTACCAACGGTTGCCCTTTAGCCTTTCCTTTCAAGAATGTGTCATCCAATCCTATGAAAGGTCTTAACCCACCACTAAATCCATTCTTCATTGCATTAAAACATATATACATTCTTAGGAACTTTCGTACTCCCGTTTCAAGTGCATCCCTAGATATGTTGATTACAACATCATCACTTCCACGGTTGCTATTCCTCAATTCATTAGCATTACTCTCTAACTTATTATACTCATCATTGTAACTGCCACTAAGTTCTCCCAAAATTATTCTCTTGGCCCTCTTACACTTATGAAGACTAACATTGACATTAAAGACGACTTTCAGTTCTACCCTCATCTTTTTGACCTTCACTTTTGGATCATTTTGTAGCTTGTTTTGAAAATAATGAGCTATTGTGTCACAATCTACTCTTTTGCATTCAAATGCTGGTGGACAATTGTGTTCATTAACCAATGTTTTAACTGAAATCCCGATCCCGTTCTTGCATTTACTGATGGAACATTTAAAAGGACATCCCTCAACACACTTGTACCTAACCCTAGATTTGTCACTTTTCAACAATACCAACCCTTTATTTTGCGACAAGGCATAAAGCTTCATAAACATTCTAGCCTCAATGATATCTTTGAAAGACATTTTAGGATATATAGTTTTGAAATGCTCTAACTTTTGTGTAATCTCTCTTTTATTCTGAAGTCTAATAAGCTCTAATTCTTCAACATCAAAATCATCATCACTAGACTCATTACCAGAAGAGTTTAATGATTCATTGGCACTGTCACAGTCTGTGCCGACCTCAACATCAATACAATATGACTCAGAATGTTGTGCAATGTTAGTCGCATCAAAATCATCAACATCTAATTCACATTCAGCTGCGACATCAACATCTAATTCACATTCTACAAGTCTTTCCATGACAATGATCTGCAAAAAAAAATACAACACTCGCGTCAAAAAAAATTGTTGGCTTCAAACAATAAAAATTTCTAACCTTCAAGTATGCACTTAATAGCAATTACGACAATCGTTCTAAGTCTTCAAACAATAAAAATTGTATCGATTAACACATAAACTTCAAACAATAAAAATTTGCAGAAATTCAAGTGTCGATTAGACATTTATATGTCGACGACACAATTGTATTAATTAATAAACTTAAACAAACACTATCGACTATAACTTAATCGAAACAAATACTGTCAAAACTCATCGACGAACCAAATTTACACTTTCGAAGTAGAATAAGAAGCATAGAACTTCAATCTTCAAACAATAAAAATTTCTAACCTTCAAGTATGCACTTAACAGTTAACCGACATTTGGTTCTAAGCCTTCAAACAATAAAAATTGTATCGATTAACACATAAACTTCAAACAATAAAAATTTGCAGAAATTCAAGTGTCGATTAGACATTTCTATGTCGACGACACAATTGTATTAACTAATAAACTTAAACAAACACTATCGACTAGAAATTCAAGTGTCGATTAGAATGTCGACGAAAGACTTAGAACCATATAAGTATCGATTCAACACATAAAGTTCAAGAATTTCTAACCTTCTCGTACGCGATTAGTAGGCCTGAATGTTAAGACGGAAGTTGATGAAATTTAGAACCTTGACAGCTTCGATTTTCGCTTTTGGGGAAGAAGAGCTCGCTGTACTGGAAGAGTAGTGATTGACGACAAGGACAAAGCTTGAAATATTGATGTTGGAAGAAGGCAATCGATGTTGCTGTTGCTGGAGAATGAAGTGGTTGATTTCTAGGGCACAAATTTGAAGAAGAAATAGTTGGGTGTTCGCGTATTTGGATTTTATTTCAAATCGGGTCGGGTAATTAACGGGTCGGGTCATCCAGGTGGCGCACAGGTGGCGTCCACGTGGATTCCACCTGTGCATCGCAGTTAAGGTTATGCAAATATGCCCACATGGTGGAAGTTTATTAACAGAAGGGGTATATTTGTCCCCCAACTTTGACGGAGGGCAAATATGCCCCTTTTCTCAAAGTTGGAGGGCAAATATGCCCCTTTTCCCTAAAAAGAATAATGTATAGAGCATTCTACAAACACACATATTTGTCTTTAAATTGAACCGTCAAGGTGCAGGTCCTTTGACCCGATCAAACTACACATTCAAGTGAGTTGTCCCAAGCACAAATTGCAGTCTAGTTAACTATGTTCTAGTCCACTCCATGTTTATTTATTTAACTATATAATAAGAGTGAGCTTTGGACTCGTTTGATACGCTGTATTACGTTGAACTGTACTGATAAAAAAATAATACAACATTTGACGGATTTTTTCAGCCGGACAGGACTATATTATTTCAAAAATTGTACACTCCAACTGCCATTTTTGAGACCCATCTAGTAGATGAGTCTCCCCTGGACTGTATTAAAAATAAAAAATACAGTCCATTATATATTAATACTCTAATATCGTACATTATATAATAATACAATTCAATCTATTATAATACAGTACAGTTCATATAAAAATATACAGGTCGCACTTGAGTGCGACGTACCAAACGAGTGTTGTAGTACGACTAAGGATGTTATTGTAAAATGGCACTTGTTCATAGGTAAATTGGTAATTTGATCCCTTCCTTAGTTCCTTACTTCCTTTAGTGAAACGTGTACGATTTTAACCAAATCCTCCACACCACTTTACTTTTCAAGTGAATATTTTTGCCCTTTCATTGCCGTCTTTTGCCTTCTCACTCTCTTTCAGTGTGGGCCGAGTTCTCGTAAACAGCCGTTTTAACTGGTGGAGGCTCCAGACACACAGTTTGGAATTTTATTGGGTATTTTGTTGTTGTACTCTCTTTCACTGTGTAGTCGCTTTCGATTTTCTGCCGTGTTCTTCTTAATTCTCCATTTACTTTTAATCTTCTGATTTCTTTTTGTCAGGATCTCCGGTGGTTGTTCTTCTGGTAAGTTATTTTTTCAAGTAATCTCTCGTTATTGCACTTCTTTCTTGGTAATTATTTTGCTACATTTTTACATCTGTGCTAGATTTTTATCTGATATGCACATGCATGTATAGAAATAGATACTCCAATACATAATCTTGGATAACTGTTCTTTCATGGATATGTTGATAATTTTTTCTTCAGGTACAAATTAATTAACCCGTAGGTCTTACAGAAAATCTGAAGAATCAAAATCATGAATTTTGTTTGCAAAGTTAGTGCGACGAAGTGTCAAGAGTCCCACATCGGAAATAGAGTGGGAACATGTACTCCTTATATGTATTTGTACAATAACTCACCCTACAAGCTAGCTTTTAGATTGAGTTAAGTCCAAGATCCATTCTTTACATGGTATCAGAGTCAGACTCATTTCAATTATTTGTTCACCGATGTTGGCCCCAAATTATATTGTCTACGCTCCAGTTAACAAGGTCTAGGCGTGCGGGGTGTTACATCGGAAATGAAATAGGAATATGGACTCCTTATATGGATTTGAATAATACTCATCATACAAGCTAGCTTTTGGGTTGAGTTACCCCTTCTTTTTCTTCCCATTTTTTTTTTTTTGAAATGTTTGTCTAATATCCTTAGCTATTAAATGCATTTAACTAAAGAGGAAAGCCGAACAAGCAGAGGTGAATCCAAGATTTAAACTCTATGGGCTCAATCCTAAGATTCTTCGCATTGAACACATTATATTTTAAAGTTATGAGTTCATATCTACTATTTATTATAATTTAAATAGTTTTTTATTCGCTCCACGTTGAAAGTTAGGGCTCCAACTGAACCCCTACCTATAAGGCTAGATACGCCTCTGCGAACAAGAATCGGTTATCTGTGCTATATGCCTGGTATTATTGCTTCTGCAGCTTGTGTTTCGATCTCTTCTAAAGAATAAACAGAACACGCAACACCTGTATTTTTTTTACAAGTTCTGTCATTTTCTCTTCATTTCTTTTTAAGTTTGATTGTTTTTTTTTGTTGACGAAGGAACCCGCAGCCGCTACTCTTTCGAGTGCGCAGTGGTAAACCTCGATCGACGCAGAGCACGCAAACCACGTCAGCCATGTAAACCACACTTGGCAAGCCATGTGTGACAGGCTCAACCAAGAAGGTTTATGCAGGGGATCGAACTCGTGACCTTGCGGTCCCGCGCTCTACTGCTACACCAACTTGGCTACCCTTGCGGGTATTTTTAAGTTTGATTGTTGTTAATAATAACCGTTGACGTGGTCTATGTGCCTAGGTGTTTGATGACATGCCTGATTCATTTTATTTGGAGTAATGAAGTTCACATATTTTATTTAAGACTCGCCATTAGGAATTATACTTTATGAGTCTTGCCAGCCAAATTCGCTGCTCTTTATGCTTCTCTACTTGGTGAGTTTTTCTATAATTACATCTGTGTTTTATTTGTGTTAACACAAAATATTAAAAAGTAATGCATAGTTTTTTTTTTTTTTGTAAAAAATAGATTCCTGTAGAGATATCAAGTCGTGCTACTATAGCCATACCCAGATTTAATTATCGGTAATGAGACAGAGACATGACTATCAGAAAAAATAACTGCCATATTAAAATAGGATGCCTTGTCTAAAACATCAACATACCAAGTATATTCTCACAAGTTTGGTCGGGAAAGGGTGGGCTGTGTGCAGTAACACAGAACTTACCTTAACCTTTGTGGGGTAGAAAGGTTGTTTCCGATAAATAGATCTAAAAAAATCAAGTTTAGTATAAATAGATAGATACCCATCAATCATTATAACGAAATCTCACATTATGATCTTAAAATGCAGATGCGTCCTACTCAATAAATCTCAATCAACTGTGGTTTACATGAATTCTGCAGTTAACAGGCCAAAAATCGTTGCTGGTTCAGGTTATTCTTATAAAAAAATTACCGTCTTCTATTGTAGCTTAATGAAAAAGTTAGGAATGTTTGAAAGTGTGGAACTACTCTAGGATTTGCTTATGCTTTTTTTAAATATATCGGTCGAGGTATTGGCGTATATTAGCTGCACTCTTTAAATTTTAGAATGTCTGATTACAATTGCTTTTGTAGACTAATGAATTAACAGTGGGAGCTGGTTTTAGGTATATAATGCATTTATCTGGTATGTTTTTCCGCTATATCTTGTGAGGAGGCTGATGCATTTTGACCATTTAAGGGCCTAGTTTCATTAGCTTTCAATTTTGCTGAAAAGAAAAAGTTATACTCCATCCTTTACCTTCAAAGTCTGCTCTACTAGAGGTCTCATTCTGGTCCGATTCCCAAATTACTAGGTAGAGTTAGACCCAGTTAATATAGGATTTTCCCCACTTTTTTATATCTTTGTTATGTTCGTTTCATTACATATGTGAGTATTTTCCTTTTTAAGGATACGTCTTTTATATTTATATTAAGTTAAACAGTGATTTGTGCAAGTTATTTCATGTTTGTTCAAGTTGTATATTAGTGTGCAAACACTTATGTGCCATCAGATATAAAGAATTGGTTGGCATTGGATCTCTTTTCAAAGAATTACTTAATTTTCTTTATTTGTAGCAGTTTCACCATGCCCGGAGAACCGCGTACTTTTAAAGGTTCTCTATTCCAGTTAGATAATTGTCTCTTTTTTTAGTTTCTATCATTTTTCTGAATCACATTATAAAGAATAGCCTACATCCCTTTCACTCAAAGTAACTGTTAATAGTCCCACATCGGATATGAAATGAGAATATGGAGTCCTTATATGGACTTGGACAATCCTCACCCTATGTTAAGATTCCCACATCGCATATGGAATGAGAACATGAACTCCTTATTTAGACAATCCTCAGCCTACAAGTTAGCTTTTGGGGTTGAGTTAGGTCCAAGATCCATTTTCCTTCATGGTATCAGAGTCAGACTCATTTCAATTCTTCATTCACCGATGTTGGGCCCCTAAATTATATTATCCACACTCCAGTTAACAAGGTCTGAGCGTGCGGGGAGTGTTAAGAGTCCCACATCGGATATGAAATGAGAACATGAACTCCTTATATGGACTTGGACAATCCTCACCCTACAAGCTAGCTTTTGGAGTTGAGTTAGGTTCATGATCCATTTTTCTTCGGTAACAATAACAACAATAACAAATAACAACATACGCAGTGTAATTTCACATAGTGGGATCTATGGAGGGTTAGGATGTACACATGCCTTTAACTCTATTTTTTTAACTCAAAAATATTGATAAAATATATTTTTTTACACCAAAGTTCCCGAATTGTTTAAGAGTCCCCTTCTCCTTCATTCACTTGAAATTCACGATCCACTTGTGGTGTCTACTGTCAGTGAATGCAATTAGAATGGTCCTGATATATAAATATTTGATATATTATAAGTGTACTCCATTTCTGATGTGTACTTGATTTCCGAGTTTCATGCAATATCCAAATTTATTTGTGATAGCAGATAAGAGAAATTTTACTATTGGGTCAAGACCATAGGTAGAATAGACTGAATAATTGCATAATAAAGTCAGCAATAGCATATTGGAAGTTGAAATTGAAATTTTATCGTATTGACCCCGCCAGAATGCTTGTCTAGCTTTAACCACGACCAGCTTAGCTTTTATCACAGTTTATTTATGGTTATTAGGGGTGTCAAAATTAGCCCAAACTCAAATGACCCGCCCAAGGTTTCATGAGTTTGGGCAAGAGTGATTTTGATGATGGGTTGGTTTGAGCTAGCCCAAATTGATCCATCATAAATGAGCGGCCCAAGTTTTTTCATTAAACAAGTTTCTTTGTCCAGTATGTAAACAAGTTTTTCATTAATGTAAACAGAAGAATGCATTATGTTGCAAATTCGTATTTCATATTTTGTACAACTTTGTTCCTCATATGAATGTAAATGCTATGGTATGAAACATTAATATGTTATTTTTATATAATCAACATTGTAGTATTACTTTCTTTTTTGGTAGTCCTGAAAAACAACTTATGAAGGTATCTTTTTCAATCTCAACCGTTTAGATAATCTTGTAATTGTACATAATCTACAGATAACACAAGCTGCAATATCAGGCATATACCTGTCTGCAGCACGGGCACGGAGCATTTAGTATGGTTATATCTATCAATATTATAATATGCCAACACTAACTAACTTTTGAATTGTGTTGGTCTTAGTCCCATGCTTCTCTCCTTTGAATAGTACATTCATTTGACGAAGAATCCAGAAAAATATTATATTGCCTTCTTTTTCCCCCAAATTTGAGCACCCATTTAGCAATAAGACAAATTTATGGATCGATTTCGGCTCCTCCATGCTGTTAGCGTCAATGGTGCATTAAGATAGCCGCCAATTGGAGATTAATTATGACAATTGATCAGTGGTGAAATCAGAAATTTTGGTAAAGAGATCTTAAATAAAATTTCAAAAATATCACATTCATGATTTGAACATGCATTTCTAATATGTTGAGGGGACTATATATATAGTATAATTTTTTGACAAGGGCCGGATTCAATTGATCATTTGCATGTGGCTAGGGATGACAATTGGGCAGGGGCAAGTCTTGACCTGCTAAGGATTTGATCCGCTCTGTCCCATTTAGCAATTTTCAGAAAATATGTCCTGCCCTGCCCCACCATGCTCTTTATAATTTAACTTTAATGTGTATAAATCATGCAACTCAGCCAGTATACGACATCAACATTTTTTGAGAATCAAGAAATAATAAGTAGCATAAGCTGATCATATTGCATGCTACATCTGAGTTAAGGATGCAGTCTATTTTTTTTTTTAAAGAAAACGTGTCTTCGTTAATTTTTCTGTTTTGAGTGATGCATTTAAGGAAGAAAATGTTCTTTTCATAAATCATATACTTTTGCCACCTCTATAGTTAGTCTCCATTATCCAGTCTGGTACATACCTGAATCAGACTCCATTAGCTAATTTCACAGAGCAGATTTATGTATCAGTAGCAATTTATGCATATAATGCAAAGATCAGGGCACCACAAGGACAAAAAAGATAGTAACTTCATATTCAATTTGTGTCCTAAAGATGAAATCTTGAAAGTACATTGAACAAAGCTCACTCACTGATGGGAATTGTCTCATTGGACAAAATTGTAATGACTTTGAGATCAGATAATGGCGCTATGATAGCACGAAGGGGACAACAGTGTGGTTTCAAAATATTCAGAGGAATCAGATTCAAAGCTCACTGAAATTTAAAAATAATGTCGTGGAATAGTAATTGGGGGAGAAATATATGCGGGTCACTTATTTTTACCCGATTCATTTATAAATTCGGACCTTGTCCTGCCCTGTTCTAACCCATTAACTAATTTCAAAAATATTATTTTACCCTGTCCTGCCTTATTTTAATCTTTCCCATTAAAGATTGCCCTAACCCGCCCTGTCCCAGTTGCCACCCCTACATGTGGCGCTGCCACTACCATTGACCACTTCCCAATATGATAGTGGTGAACTGGGAGTATCATCATTTTATATCTCATATGTGATCTTATAACTTATCCACACATGGATTATACCAACCTGCTCAAAAGCCACCATTGAAACATTAATTGAGTTCTTACCAAAAATAAAATATTAATTGAGAAACAACTTGTGCCAAAATTCAATGAACTTGTTCATCATTTTCATTGATTTGAACTCCAAAATTGACTTTATGCACCTGGATATTGCCCACTATAAAAACATCATGACATGGAACTTAATTCCTCCAATATTAGTAGGTTCAGAAAATTCCTAGTGAAACAAGCATCCATGATCTGCCTAATTATTTTGTTCCCTGCAGATTTTGCTCAACATTTGTCAACTTTGATATAAATGTCCGCAATATTATCATGATCACAAATATGTTGGCTAAACATACAAAGGTCCAAATGATTTTCACAATTCAGCATGGCCAGAATTTTACTACTAGGAGAAAGTGTTGCATTTGACAACTCCCCAATCAGTTACTACTAGTTTTGTCTTCTTATAAAAAGGTTATAACAAAAAACAATTGTAAAGGGAACGTGGTATAATAGCAGTACTTGTGATAAATTGAATTACTAATTTAATTTAGTAAAAGAATAGGAAAAGTAGATGATCTTTTAATAACTAATTCACCTCTAGGAAGAGCAATAAATGACTTTTTAGAGTCATCTGTTCTCCTCGTTTCACATTGTACATGCATATTTCTAGCCAAACAAAACGACTTTATGTCTATAGGATAAGCTTCAAGAATTCCATACCTTATCTTAACTAATTGCATCTCCAATATATCTTGCATTTACACCTTAGTATCACATAATTATCCAAGGAAAAGAGAACATTTTTGCAAACAACCCGTTTCTGTCATTATTAGTCATTTTAAAAATATAAGTTGTTTGTAATCTTGTTAAAAAACTTACCTCTTTATAACAATTTTTTTTTTATTTCTCATAGTCGTGTCAACTTAAACTAATTATAAGAGTGAACTTACACAAAGGATTAGTCATGGGTTTCAAAATCACTGTATTCATTTGTATACAAAAAGATATCCTTCGAAATACATGCGAATAAAGTGTATTTTTCGGTGAGATGTGGATAATTCATCGGAGAAGATAGACAGTAAAGAGAGCAGTAGTATGGATATCGCCGAAGTTCCGACGGCGATTCGTGGTGGCCGACGACGACGAAGTGAGAAGAGAGAGGGAAAAGGAGAGAGAGTTAAGGGAGAAGAGAGAGGGGGGTTTGAGGAAAAGGATGATATAGTGGATGTTTTTGAGATATTAGTTACTATGTGTAATTAAAATACAATATATAGCTGTGAAATGTAATTAATATAAACTATATCTACTTAATATAATTATATACTAATAGTTAGTTATGTCATGTAAATTTTTCATTATAAAATGAGGATATATAGAAGTTGATTATCTTAATTCTATTGACTTTGAGATTCTGTTTATAATTAATTGTATTTCCTATATGATGTCACTTTATATATTTATATGATTATAAAAAATTATGATTTTGGACATGTCACTATTTTGTGTGGCTATCAAATTTTATCACTAAGGGAAAAAAATGAAATTCCGGGTTAAACTATTTTTAAATTTGAAGTAACATATTAATAACGAAATACCTATCTTTCGAGTCCGGCGCCTGAATGACACGTTTTTGTAGGCTAAAGATCAAAATGGTATGTCAATTTTTTTTTCTATACTTATACTTGCTCTATCTCAAATTATATGTGTTTTTTTTCTTTACACGCTTTTTAAAGAATAGTATTTTTATTAATTACTAGAAAGTATATTTGACTAATTTTATATTTATTTATGTCTAAGTTATAATCTTTCTCCATTAAATGCTATTATATTTATGCGTCATCTTCATTAATAATAAAATTCTACTGAGGTAAATTAAAATTCTCCATGGGGGGAGGGGGGGGGGGGGGGTACTTTTATCATTTTCATTGTTTTATATGGAAATAACTAATCTTGATACTATTATCTGGCAGTGATAACTTATCTCGATAATATTTTTAATCTTGATATAACTTATCCCAAGATTAGTAACCAATGAAAATGACAAAAGTATCCATGAATGGCGAATTTTAATTTATCTTAGTAGAATTTTATCATTAATGGAGATGACACATAAATAAAGTAACATTTAAAGGAGAGAGATAATTTAGACATAAATAAGCGTAAAGTTAATCAAATACCCCTTCTAATAATTAATAGTATTTTTTAAGAAGCGTGTAAAATAAAAAAAAACTATAGATAATTTGAGATGAAGGAAATATAATTTTGTGAAAATGAAATTGAATTCAACCTCGTTTCCCTCAACCTTAGAAGTTCGAAACCCCCCACTCCCACCCCACCCCACCAAATAAAGAAAACATCATTAATTCCTCTCTCTATATGACTACTTGCATAGTGAGTGACTGAATCCCTTAATTTTTTTTTGAAAAAGATGACCAGTTCACTCACTGCACAACCAAGTGCAATAAATAAATAAATTACAACCAAGTGAAAAAAGAATATCCGTCTGATTTCCAAGGCCTCCCCTATATAAAAGACAGGTTTATTTTTAGCTTTACTTATTAATTTTTATCATTGATTTAGAATTATTCGTTCTATTACTAACACTTTTACTAATTATTTATACATGTACCCGGAGATGCATCTTGTGCAAAATGCCTAAAAAGGGCTAAAAAGATGTCCCGGAGTCTTATTTTATTTCGTTGCATTTAATTTTAGTTTTATTATTCTGTATTGCATTTTATTTTAATTATTTTAATTGTAAATTATAAAAAATGCTTAGAATAGGTAGATTAAAAAGCCAATATATAATTAACCTTGATTTAATCGGATAACCGCAAGTTAGCGGATCTTAAAAGATGCCTAACTCCTTCTCTTTAGAATAATAAAGAACTCTTATCCAGAATCTCATTAATTTTGCAGACCATTAAATGGAGATTAATTACAGTATTTTTATTGCAATAAATCAAGTGTCCTAATTCACTTAACTAATTAGGTGGCGACTCCTCAAAAACAAGCATTTTGCTCCATCCAGGGAACCGCGCCAAAGAGCAACGTTGCAGATACCGTTCAAACCCTGAGGTAAAAAACGAGCGCAATAAGTGGTATAGCTCAAAACAGTGCAGCGACTGGTTCAAATTTAGCCGAGAGAATACATCAACGTGTTGGCTTTAAATCTGCCTAAAATGCAGTAGCAAATGACAAAAAATGCAGCAGTCATGTAGTATCATGTTCAAATCAGTATTCTGTCGAAATCGGAGGGACATGACCTCAATTTCAATTTCATTGGCTTAAGTGTAGTATTGATGTTCAAATCAACGAGATTTTAATCAGGTGCGAATCCATTCGCCTTAGAAAGCGGCGATGAGTGGCTCGAGAAATCCAAAGAATAGATGGTTAAATATGGGCGAGAACAACAAGTTGTCTAGTTTAAAATCGGCAGTGGTATAACTCAAAGCGGTCATGATCGTTCAAATTTAGTCGAGAGAATACAACAACGCGTTGGCCTTAAATCTGCCTAAAATGCAGTAGCAAATGACAAAAATGCAGCAGTTATGTAGTATCATGTTCAAATCAGTATTCTGTCGAAACCGAAGGGACACGACCTTAATTTCAATTCTATTGGCCTAAGTGTAGTATTGATGTTCAAATGTGTGAGATTTTAAACAAGTGCGTGATCCATTACGCCATAGAAAGCGGCGATGGTGGCACGAAAAATCCGAGTAGACTGGTTAAATATGGCCAGGAACAACAAGTTGTCTAGTTTAAAATACAGCAGTGGAATAACTCAAAACAGTGCAGCGACTGATTCAAATTTAGCTGAGAGAATACATCAACGTGTTGGCCTTAAATCTGCCTAAAATGCAGTAGCAAATGACAAAAAATGCAGCAACAAACAGGTGAAAATACCGCAACAGAACATGCAAAGGCACAACAACGAAATGGCAAAAATGCAGCAACAAATTTACTCAAGAAGTGGGCATTTTTCGACCCCAAAAATGCGGCAATCGTCAATGTAACAATATCAACTAAATGCAGTGAAATGTTGCAGCAACATGCCTTTGAAAATAATACCTTAGGCGTAGAATTAGTTCATTTCCAAAGACTGTAGCAGTACTACAACAGCGAGACGAACATAGAATCGACACTTTCAAGTAAAGCAAAGAAAATGAAAGGAAAATGATTAGTATATGCCATAGACCTTTATCAAAATAATAAATATTGACAAAGTTTAAATACATATGAATTAATTCATTTCGGCAATTAAAAAGAAGCAAACAGTCGCAATGAGATATCAGTCCCATTTTTACATTAAACCAACCCGCAAGCTCATTCTTAGCATATAAGAGACACTAATATATAAATGATATTCGTGATATACGCGGTGTATTCAAAACACAATGATATGCTTACGGATGTATAATGATATACAATCTTGGTGCGTACCTAGTGTATACTTATGTCATATGTCCTGAAGCAAAGAGTTGTGTATTTCAAAGCAAGTGGAGATAGAAGAAAAAAAACTAAACCAGAACATAAACATATGAGCTTTAGGATCCATCCCTTCAGATTCAGATACCACAAAGATTTAAAGAAAGGTGTATTTTTATGTGCCACAAAGAGAACCACATACTGTCATGGGTGTATTTTCAACATATAAACATGCTCGAAACGTAATGATAGGCTATAATTAAACATATAAACTCATACGCATATAAAGAACTGAGAGGAGTTCAGGTTTACCGATCTTCTTCGGGCAGCGAACTGAGGCGTCGTTTCGACTCGTCGAACTCGCTCGAAGAGTATATGGATGGCTCGTTGCCACCATAATGTCCCGAAGTCAACTTTTCGATCAACAATGGTATTTTTCGATGGGTGATGAATTGAGAGACGGTGGTGGGTATATAATGTAGAGAACAGCTATACGAACACAATGAGACCTCTCTTGATGCTCGACGTTATCAGAGATAGCCGAAAAATCGAAAGTTGCGCCTAGGGTTTTTGGGAATTTCGATTTGGGAGATGTAGATGTAGGGGTTGAATCGAATGGTGTTGTTAGGTGCAAACTGTAGGTCCGATGAAGACGAACCTTTTGGCACCACACTTGATCCTCGAATCGACCGGAGATGACCAAAAAATCAAGAACGACAATCAGAAAACAGGGGGATTTTTCGATCTGAGATTGTCGACGATGTAGGTAGAATCGATGATTGTGGTTGGTATAGAAATGATGGGCTTGAAGAGACAAAACTAATGGTATAAGTCTCGTCTCCAATGGAATCCTGTGGTGGCCGGAATCGACGATTCACCGCTAGAACCACTGTTCACCGACGGAAAGCGAGAATTTGGGACTTGCTTACACGTACAAGTTCGGCTAAGTCCTTCCTTATTTAGTAATTCTTTACTTCAATAGCGCTTACATAAGCGCTATCTAAGTGGAATATTTATTTTATTATATTAATAAATTACTTAGGTAACGCAAATTATAATAGCGCTTTAAATAAGCGCTATGCAAGGAGTAACTTGCATAGCGCTTCGATAAAAATTTCCGCGAAGCGCTATGCAAGTATTTTTTGTTAGATTTTTTTTTTTAATTTGAAAATTTGAAAAAGCGCTATGCAAGTTGTTACTTAGATAGCGCTTTGTACGCAAGCTGAAATCTGTAGTAGTGACTTCAAATGAATGTCATAGAATTTTTTTTATAAGATTTAACACTGTTAATTAAGCTAACGTTTGATCATAAATTTTGGATCAGATTTTAAAATTTTATTTTCGAATATCTGTTTGGTTATAGATTTTGGATCAGATTTTAAAAGTCTTGTCTTAAAAAATTTCAAGTTCCAAAGTTTTGAGGTTTTGGGACTTCGACTCACGAATCTTTAAATTTTTTCAAAGTAAAATGCATATTCAAACACAATTTCTGTAAAAAAAAAAAGGGGGGCTTCGTCCTAACGAAATTAATTAGTCTAGTAAGAGTCATGCATGATTACTCCCTCCATCCCACTTTACTTGGTCACTTTCACTTTCACACGCCCTTTAAAAAATCATAAATAAAAAATGTATTTTTACTACACTACATTTATCTCTCTTCAATAAATTACACTCTAATTAATATTAGTTATTTTAAAAAATAATTAATGCTAAGTATAAAATAAGAAAAAATTAATTAATTTTATCTTATTTTTAGAAAGTGATCAAGTAATTTGTGACATATATTTTTAGTAATGTGAAAAATTAATATGGAACTGATGGATTACCCTTTACTAACGTCAATAACATTAATGACTAATACTATAGTTGGATCACGTGAGAATGTTGGATAACGTTTTATATTCCAACTAATACATAATGTGAAAAGTATTAATGATATTAGCTGCCAGATGCGTTATAATTGGCTAACAATTCTCCAAATAGAATGGCTGCTGAGATCATAATAAGTCACAACCTTTGCCAACTGGTTAACCCCCCTGTGAAAGTTGATAGCGTATGGTTATTAAACAGTATTTCTTTAATGAACAGTTTGAATACATGTGATTAAATTTCAGACATACGTACCTTAGCTTTCGGTCAGGTTCACAACTTGTGACATATAACACTAGAACATAAGTGAAGAATCAATTTAATATAATTGTACTCATTGTGACAAATAATAAAATCGTTCCTTCTATTCTTTGCAAAAAGAGAAATTATTGTGATTGGAATTTTTTCAAGAGGGGATGAGAGTGTGAACAAAGTATGGGAATTTGCAGTGTCATCGTCCAGTGCATATGTCATATGTCAAGGAAGTTAGATTGAATAATAAATGAATGAATTTAACTGTGAAAGGCCAAAACTACCTAAATTCATCGTTTTCCAACTGACATGACATATTACTCACCATTGTCAATATAAGTAATAGATGTTTCTGAAAGAATAATCCCTTCATTATTCTTAATGAAAGACATATATATACAAATTACAAGAAATATCATCTTCCTATTCTACTTAAAAATTCATATTCTATAAGAATACTAACTTTACAATTATGATAATATTACACTACTAATTAAGGTACAAACGTAAGTCTAATATTCACCAAATATACAAAGGAAAGAGAAAGGGAAAAGGGTCCCACGACTGAGCTGCACTACTGAATGGCCCAATATACTTTAACACACCTCCGCGGTCATAGCGGGCGGTCTTCGTACGCTGAGACTGTCTCTAAAATCTTCAAAAAAGACCGAGGGAAGATCATTTGTAAAGATGTCTGCAATCTGATATCTTGAAGGAGCATGTGACAGCGTCTTGTCCTTTTGACTACCTTCTCGAACAAAGTGAATATCCATCTCTATGTGTTTAGTACGCTGGTCTTTGAATCGATTACCAGAAAGGTAGATGACACTTATATTATCACAATATACCAAGGTAGCCTTCTCAATAGGACAATGAAGCTCTAAAAGTAGATTTAGTAACCAACATAACTCGAAAATCACATTTGCTACCCCTCGATACTCGGCCTCTACACTTGAACGTGAAAGCGTAGATTGACGCTTAACAGACCATGAGACCAAGTTATTACCCAAAAACATACAATAGCCAGACGTAGACCGTCTGGTGTCAGAAAAACCACCCCAATCAGTATCTGTATATGAGACAAGTGTAAACGTCGACGAAGGGTTCAAATGCAAACCATAATCAAGTGTTCCCTGAATGTACCTAAGGATGCGTTTGAGCGCATTCATATGTTCAACTCTGGGATCATGCATAAACACACCTGCTAGACTGCATATGTAATGTCTGATCGCGTGAACGTAAGATACTGAAGGGCACCTGCAAGACTACGATAGCCGATTGAATCTTGGAGAGCCAGCTGCAGCACCCAACTTGGGTTTAGTATCAACTGAAGTAGAAATGGACTTACAGGATGACATCCCAGCCCTCTCAATGATCTCTGTTGCATACTTCCTCTGTGTTAAGAACAATCCACCTGCATGACGAGTGACTGCAATTCCCAAAAAATAGCTCAAGGGGCCCAAGTCTTTCATGGCAAACTCAGAACTGAGCATTGTCATAATAGACTTTCTCAATTCATCAGAAGAGGCAGTCAAGATAATATCATCCACATATAACAATATATAAGCCATGGAAGAACCTCGACGATATATGAACAATGAATTATCAGACATGCTGTGAGAAAAATCCATAGTCTAGCAAACCTCTTATACCAAGCCCGTGGAGACTGCTTAAGTCCATATAAAGACTACTTCAATAGACAGACATGATTAGGATATCTAGTATCCCTAAACTCCAAAGGCTGATGCATATAAACTGTCTCCTGAAGATCACCATGTAGGAAAACATTCTTCACATCTAGCTGATGAATGAAAAATGATTTTGAAAGAGTCAAGCTGAGCACTGTGCGAATGGTAGCCGGCTTGACTACCGGGATAAATGTCTCACCACAATCCACACAACCTGCTGAGTATTACCATCACCTACAAGTCTAGCCTTATGCCTTGCAAATGAACCATCAGAATTTTTCTTATGAACAAAAATTCACATAGACCGAATAATATAAACACCGAAAGGACGGGGTACCAACTCCCACGTCTTATTATCAATAAGAGCATTATATTCCTCGGTCATGACAATTTTCCAATTAGGGTCATTTAAGACAGAAATAGAATTACGGGGTAAATGAGATTTAAGAACATTAGAATTCAAATTAAAATGTCTCTTTGGTTTAAAAATACCCCGTTGACTGCGAGTGATTGGACCATGAATCTGGGCTGGATTGGGTGAATTTTGGGAATTTTTGGGAATTTTTGGAAGTACCGTCGGAGGCGCTGACGGCGTTTTTTCGGATAAATCGGAAAAATGACGGAGAACATAGGGGGAGACATCCTCATCCAAAAAATCATAAGTACAAGGCACGAGTGTTTCTACTTTAGAAAAGGGAAATTGAGATTCATCAAAGAGAACATGATGACTAATGATGATTCGTTTAGAGGGCAAATCAAAGCATTTATAACCACGATAATTTGATGGAAAACCCAAAAACACACAAGGAGTAGAACGTGTCTGAAGTTTATTGATCATAGTGGATGGAAACAGTGGATAACATAAGCATCCGAAAACCCTAAGATGAGAATATGACGAAGTCTTATTGTATAACACTCTGAGAGGGGATGAATATGTCAAACCTTTAGAGGGAAGAATATTTAGGAGATCGGTAGTCATTTGTAGTGCATGATGCCAAAATAATGGATGAACGGAAGAATGAACCAATAAAGTGCGGACAATATTATTAATGGTACGAATTTTTCGCTCAGCTTTCCCATTTTGTGAAGAAGTATGAGGACAAGAAAAATGAAAATTTATCCATTTTGAGCACAAAACTCCCTAAATTCTCCATTGTCATACTCTTTGCCATTATCACATTGGATGTTTTTGATTTTCTGTTCGAATTGTGTTCTTATGAAAGCTCTAAATTTTATGAAAATGGAAAAAACTTGAGATTTTTTCGCAATTGGAAACGTCCATAAATATTTAGAATAGTCATTTAAGAATAAAACATAATAACGATGACCCATAGAACTGAGAACCGGAGATGTCCATAAATCACTATGAATAATTTCAAATGACATTGAAGTATTAGAATTCGAAGCTACAAATGGTAATTTAATAATTTTTTCCAAAGCACAGGATTGACAAAGTGGAGTACTACGCGTACCCTTACAAGAAATAAACTTATGTCTATCTAAAGAAGATAAAATAGACGACCCCGGATGACCTAGACGAGCATGCCACAAGAAAGGAGCAAGAACTGCAAAAGTGGATGACATAGCTTGACGCGAGATGCTGAGAGTCGGTGTGATTGTATAAAGATCCCCCTACTGTCACACCTCATGAGATGACTTCCCGTTTTGAAATCCTTCACAGAAAACCCAAATAGATCAAAATTAATAGAAACTCAATTATGAGTGGTGAATTTACGGACATACACCAAAATTTTAATCAATTTGGGGCATGAAGGGTATGTTTCAGGACAAGTGGTGGATGAGGAGGGGACAAACGTTTATGACCATAACCCTTAATTGAAATAAAATTGTCATTACCAACAGTTATACCATGAATAGTGCTCAAATTGGAATAAGACGAGAGAGTACCTTGATCGGATGTCATGTGGGTAGTGGCGCCGGTGTCCATGTACCAATTAGGGTCCGGTTGAGCCAAGCTAAGCGTATGCATCGCTGCTTCAATGTCGGTCTGGGTGGGCCCCACTGCGTGGTGAGCCTGATGTGGGCGAGGCCCAAGTATACTGGACTGCTAGGGATATCCATACGCTGGTCTGAAACCTGGATTCTGACCTGGAAAGACGTTGGACCGCGGTGCTTGCGCCGGCTGATATTGAGGGGCGCGGTCTTTGTAAGACCGTGTCGCGATCTGTAGGCTTTGGGACCCATCGCCTGTCCGGGGGCCTCTGTGGGCTCGGATCGCCGCTGCTTGACGATTGCCCCCGTTGTTATCACCACGATTTTTGCCATTATTTTTTCAATTTTATCCCTTCTTACCACCCCGTTGTTGTGATTTTGGGTCACATTGGCTGGATTTGAAGGAGTAAAATTAGAAGCTATCATCATGACGACAGATTGGCCCCAATCACCACTTTCTTAGCCAATTTGGCTTCTTCCAAAGTAAGCTTATAACGAGCTTGATAAAATCCTGACAAGGGGTTACTCTGTCGAATAACTGAAGCAACACCGCTATAGGCCTCTGACAGGCCTGCAACCATTTGAAGAACTAGACGACTATTAGAAACAGGAGAACCCACGTTGTTGAGTTGGTCTGTCAAGTCCTTGAGGCGTTTGCAATACGAAGAAACGTTTGGTAAATTCGCCATAGAAACCTGAGAAAAATCCTGCTCAAGGATAACAATTCGAGAATGACTTTTATCTTGGAATATGTCTCGCAATCGATCCCACGCTGCCATAGCTGTGGAGTTGGGTTTCATAATCGTCTGTAAAAGATCCAAGGAGATAGTGACATAAATCCACTGAAGAACCTTAGCCTCAAGCATGACCCATAATTCTGGATCTGCTTCTTTAGTGGGCACAACCGTCGTAGAAGTAGACGCCGCATCACCCCTCTTTGGAGGAGTTAGAGGAATGATGTGGTGGAAGTCTTTATGTGCCAAAGCATGAATCTTAAATAATTCCGCCCACGTCCCATATTGAACGTTTTCTAGGTCAAGAACGATAGGAAGAACACTCTTGATATTAGAAACAGTGAGGGCAGGGTGAAAAATGTTCTTATCAGCCATAGGGAATAGAACAATAAGATTCAAAGAAGGGAATTTGTGAGAAAGGATTTTGGAAGAGAAGATACTCGGTTTTTGTGAAAGAGGAAAAACACAAAAAAATCGAGAATTTAGGGCAAAATTTCGAATAGAATAGAGAGGAAATTTTGAAGAGCGGAAACAAGGTAAAGAGAACCTAGACTCTTGATACCATGAAAGAAATAATTCCTTGATTATTCTTATTAATGAAAGACATATATATATACAAGTTACAAGGAAGATCCTCTTCCTATTCTACCTACGAATCTCTATTATATAAGAATATTAACTTTACAATTATTGTAATATTACACTACTAATTAAGGTACAAACCTAAGTCTAATATTCACCAAATATACAAAAGAAAGGGAAAGGAAAAAGAGTCCAACGGCTGGGCTGCACTACCGAATGGCCCAATATACTTTAACAGTTTCTAATGTGTTGTTAAGAGTCTCACATCGAATGTGGATTGAGAAATGGACTCCTTATATAGACTTAGACAATTCTCACTCTATAAGTTAGCTTTTGGGGTTGAGTTAGATCCAAAATTCATTCTTAAAGTCGACATTGAACGAAATAAGTTCACCACTTTGATTTTTGGGTTACGTTTGTGCTTCTGTTGACTTTAGATTATATTGATTGTTTTAGTTGCAAGATTTCACTTTAATTGATTGATGTCACATTTTTGCTAATTAAAAATGTGTTGCAATATACAAATGCTAGATATAACAGGACATTTTTTAAGTAAAGGAAAGTTGCACTAATATTTTGATTTGATATGACATTTTGGTTTAAATGAAGAATGCACATCTTAACATTAATAAATGGCACAAAATGATTGGAGTAATATCATTCTGACAAATCATAGCTGAACAAGACAACGACAGTGACTAGCAATTCTCTTTTGTGTCAGGCACAAAGAATAGAACATATAGAGGAACACTACCAGATATTACTATAAAGTATAAACTCATATTTCTGGTGTTCTTCACTTTGCAATGAACTTACTATAAGTTCAAGTTTTGAACTATTTTCTGAACAATTATTATTAGTTTTTATTGGAAACATAATACATAATAAGAAGACGTGTTGCAAAGTCACAACCTCACGTCACTAAAAATCCATAATAAGGAAATGTCTGTCAACAATTGATGATATGCCCTGATATTTTCTGTGAATTGAATACGAAATTAGCAACCTTAATTCCATTTAGTCAATTATCTCCGTGACAAATTTTAAAAAGTTTTTTCATATTGTTAGTCTATAAGTTAAATTCTTTATTCTTTTTAATTTGGTCATTTCCTTTATAAACTGAGCTTCACCACAAGCGAAACTAGAAGATAATCTACGAGTTCGGCTGGACTTAATAGATTTATTTAAATCTTGTACTTGTAATATGAACTTTACTAAATATGTACAAAATTTAAATTAATAACTTAGTTATTAGCGTTTGAAATCATTATTATAGAATTCAGAACCCATTTGGATTAGAAGGACTGAAATCTTAAAGCCCTTGATTTACATGTGCGACAACTAAAGCATGAAGGAAACATACAAACGGCAAAACTTTAGTCATGCTTAGTGCCTTGACCTGTTCTTTTTCTAATTTAATACGTGACAAGAACCATGTTTTTACTTATTTCGTGTCTCTAACTAAACTTGATATACATCCATATCCATCTGTAATTGCCAACATTATTTTCGTTACAACTATTCCAATGACATTTGGTGAAAGAAATAATTTCTTAATTATTTTTATTAATGAATGAGTATATATATATTAAAATTTTATTTCTATTCTACTCTCAAACTCTATTCTATTTGTACAAAAATTCTATAATTATGATAAGTGTACAATTTTAATTAAATACAAATACAACACCAAAATATATAGCCTAAAATCGTGATATACATGGTTGTGTATACCGTGTATATCACGGTTCAAATATGGTAAGACCTTTGTAAATAATAGATTTTGGACCTAACTCAACCCCAAAAGCTAGCTTGTAGGGTGAGGATTGTCCAAGTCCATATAAGGAGTCCATGTTCCCATTTCATATCCGATGTGAGACTCTTAATACTCCCCCGCACGCCCATATCTTGTTAACTGAAGCGTGGATAATATAATTTGGGGCCTAACATCGGTGAACAAAGAATTGGAATGAGTCTATGATACCATGTAAATAATAGATCTTGGGCCTAACTCAACCCCAAAAGCTAGCTTGTAGGGTGAAGATTGTCCAAGTCCATATAAGGAGTCTATGTTCCCATTCCATATATGATGTGTGACTCTTAACAACCTTCTTGTGTTTCCGTGATATACACGATATACATAAGGCATTATATATGCCATATATATCGTGTATATCACGATAAATTTCATTTGCTTCGTTTAAGAGATGGTCCTAGGAATTTCCTAGTCTTTCAATAAACATTTGAGTAGTTCTGTATTTTGTCAAAAAGATAAAAGAGAAGATAATGACTAATGACAGGGCCGAAGCCTCATTGCACCACTAGGGGCTATAGACCCTAACAATTTTTTTATTATTATTATTATTATATTACTCACAAATTTGTATAATATAGTACTAGCCCCCTCGGAAAAAATTGGTTGGCTTCGTCCCTGACTACTGAGATCATTTCTTTAGCAAGACACACGTGGTTTATAGCCCTTTGAGATCATTTCTGAAGTGGTCCTTATTTAAAGCACTTTGAGATTATCTCATAATCATGACACAATCATACACAAATTGTGGGGGAAGAAGAGGGTCCCCGGCATATAATTTGGTTAATTGAGTCCCACAAAACGTTCTTTAAGAAACATTCAACCTGAAGCTAAAGTTTGGATGAAGCAACCGCTAAAATACATAGAGATAAAGCAAGTAGTTCTAAAGAGAATAAAGGAAACACAATAAAAGATCAGTAAGCCACCAACCTGATCTCACACAGTCACATGTTAACAGTGTTCATCAGTACTACTAAAATATTTTACAAATTCAATATCGCAATAATAAAATAACGGCAGTGAGACAACTGGAAGTGTAAAATGACAAAAAAGAAGAAGTGGTAGGGACATAATATGGTTACTCTCTTGGATGCAACTTAGGGGATTAGTAAATCTATACACAACAATTTAAGTCCACACCATAATAGCTACTATAACTGAAGCTCTATATCTGTTCTTTTCTGTTTTTTTTCCTGCCCTTTCCTCTCTAGAATTTCAGTAAGTCCAGAGGCAATCAAGATCCTGTTGAGATGATGTAATTTCAGTGTTCATATCAGTACTTAGACCTGTTTCTTGTGACACACTGACCATATCTTTCTGCTTTTTGAAACTCTGTTGCATGTTCTGCCCATAGTTCTCAAGCAAATTCCTAAGAGTTGCAGGATCTTGTAAGGGAAATGAACCTGGCTGAGGAAAAGTATGTTGAATAGGGACTGTTTGGTTCCAGGTGAATGCATTGGGTAGAGAATTTCTCGCGAAAACGTCCATGGAATTCGAGAGAACAGGGAAATTAGGAGAAGTGTTGAAATAATTTATCATATTTTCTTGGTTTTTTTGAGCAGTAAAATTGGAGAAGCAGTGCACGTGACTGGGTGATGAATCTGTCAATGGTGGTAAAGTGGAATTGCTCATTTCATCTTCATCAGAGTTGGTCCCTCTCATAAGCCCTGAAATGTGAATTTTCTTCCCACCAGCTGTCTTATGAAATACTCTACAAATCACCCAGTCATTCTGCAACAACCAAACACAAAAACAAAGAAGAATTTAGGATTCTTGAAATGCAACAACAACAACAACATACCCGGTGTAATCCCACAAATGAGGTCTGAGGACGGTAGACCTTACCCCTACCTTGAGAGGTAGAGAGGTATCAGAAGAAAAAAATGCATAAAGTTAGTACCTTTATTGTTTTGGGAAGATTGTAAAGTGATAATCTTCCTTCTAATCTGTGTTCATGAGTTACCCAATTTGTTTTTTCACCTTTTGGAGCTCTCCCTTTGTAGAAAACCAAAGTTTTCTTCATACCAACAAGTGATTTTCCTCTGAAAATCTCCTTGTCTTTTCCTGTTGCTTTCCAATAACCTGCAGCAGTTGCCCTGTTTGTCCTTAGACCAGTTGGGTACTTCTTGTCTCTTACACAAAAAAAATACCATTCTTTTTCCCCAATTTTTGCCTTCCCTACATTAACCAACAAATCACAAACAAAACAAGAACATCAGCAACATGTACCATGTTAAAAGACAAATAAAATGGGATCTTTACATTAATAATCGTTCCTAGTCGGTATACATAGATTATACACCGATGAGTTTTAGTTTAAGCTATTAAGTAGACGGCTATTTAGGTTATTTAGATAAGTTAAAAAGGGAGAAATAAACTTACATGGAAGTTCCCAAGGTTCAATTTTGTTCATGTCAACTTCTCCAATAGCAATAGCAGAGAAATTGGTATCCACAACTTTTTTCGACAAATAATGAGTAATCAACTCTTCATCAGTGGGATGAAATCGAAATCCAGGAGGAAGTTCAATCTGTTGCTGTTGATGATCATCCTCCTTAACAACTTCAGAAAAATTCTCCATCATCATAACCTAAACCTCTACACACCCTTTATAAAATTTATGATTTTTTTCACAATCAGACCAATAATTTATGAGTACCAAATGAATTCTTGCCAAACAGTTCAGAAAACAACAAGAAAGAATACTATATTAAGATTCAAGACTAATGAAACTAAAAAAAGGTATGTTTGTCTTTAAGAATTGGGAAGAAAAGTTAATGAAAAAGTGGGAAATAAATGAGAAAGTTAGAAAAAAAAGCCATGGAAATGATTTTAAAGATTGAAGAAAAAGCACAGAAATAAACAGAACAAGGCCCTAAATACTGGTATTTGAAGAGAAATATAGAAACGTGAGCTATAAGGAACGAATTGTGTTTTTGGCCCTTCTATTATGCCTTCTATACACCCCTTTTTATATTTGACTAAATACACTTCATCCCCTTAAAGTTAGCATGTAATTCTGTCAATTTTTTTGTCATAGTGTTTGTTTTTAACTAAAGATATTTTTCTTTGGATCATATAATTTATTTATTTTTGGAATTTCTGTTGTGTAATAGTAGTAGTTGAAGAAGCTTTCATTTTGTGTTGCTTTCATGGTTGTTTCAACTGTATACCAGAACTGTATATCCAATATGATTTTAGTAGTATTTTAAGTTTTTTAATATATAGTAATTAAAGTTGCTTTCAATATATATCTATCTCTTACATTCTTCTAATACAATTCTTGAGTGATTTTCCTAAATTAACCTCCTATCCGAAATACCTGACTTTTGAGCGTGTGAAAATGTTTTTTTTAATGAAATAAACTTAAGAAAGAGATTACAGAGAATGTTTACATCATCTACCTGAAATTAGCTTAAATCCCATTTAACCAAGTTAAAATTACCCCATACTTATCTTCACGCTGTTAGTTTTCAGATTAGACACGTTAAATTCACCTTATCAGCAGAAAATTAGTCCAAAAAGTCTTAAGGTTCTTAAAAGCCTTTCATACTTACAATTGTCAATGATACAGAATTCAATTAAAAAGAACGATGTTAGATTCACACATACTGTTTTACACTAATTCAATAAATATATAACACGGAAGTTAATTAATTTACTCTTTACCTCGATTGTATACTTAACCATAGTAAACTAATGTACACAGACCTCACCTCCACCTTGGTAGGTAGAACGGCTGTTTCCGGAAGACTAATGTAGTTTAGCGTAGCGTTACTTAATTACCTTTTCAATTCACAGTTCCTTTTAACAAGATTCTGTTATGTACTCCAATTTGACACAAGAAAAAAGGGACTTTAAGAGGGTTCCTTCTCATGAAAAGCACTTTCTGTTCTGCAACTAATTTATTAAGTAATAGATCATTAGATATTAGTTGTACTGTTAATGAAGCACCAAAGAGCCCCATAAAGAGCCGAAAGGTATTATTATGAAGACCCTTTTGTTGTTATAAGGATATGGGTCGTGAGGAAGTTCACTTAAAAGATGCTATACACTTTTTTGGACTCATCTTCCACATGTTTTTTTATGTACATACAAAAAACTTACTATTGCAGGCGGGCGGATTTAGTGGGACAGTGTATATATATATGATAGATTTTCTGTGTTTATGTACATATATTGACTTTTGAATATTTTAAACAAATGCAAAAGGTTAGCTCAAGTAGTTCATAGTATTTAAAATTGTTTCTAGCATCCTAGGTTTAATTTTCTAGGACAACATTATTTTTTTATATTTAGTTTTTGTTGTTTTTCTTAAACACCCTGAATAAAAATCTTGGATCCGCCGCTAATTGAAGGCCATCATGTCTTGCTTTGCTATGATGATTATATTATTATATCTAATTTTCAAAATGATAGATATCCTTTGCGTGATCTCATAGGGTAAAAACAAATTTGCTCGTCGCATAGTACTTTGGCATATTTATTTACTATCTGCAAATAGATTGTCACAAACTCAGAATCCAAACTGGAAACATATCATAGTTAAGAACATGGACAAAATAACATCAACTAGTTATTAATCTTTAAAATATGTATGTATTATACTTGTACAAATACTTCTAGCATCTTTCTTAAATCAGCTGTGTCATCGTCATTGTCTTTGTGTGTATTAGCTGTAAGAGTGTGTGACTATATATATTAGATCTAGAGTCACTTTCATATTTAGGCACTAGCTAAATTTATATAAAATGTTTGTTTTAGAGGAAAGATGAATTTTTTTTGAAAGCGTTGGAGTTTTAAAACCCAATGGAAAAATGAAAATGCTTCCATGGTAGACTTGTTGTTTGCCATCCATTATGTGCATGAATTTAATTTAGACAATACATGAAACATTTGTTACATCAAAATAATTAGGACACTTTACTTTGTTTAGTAAATGGAAATGACACAGTGTGGACACTTTATAATTCATTCATCGTGTTATCCTAAAAATGGTAGGATTTGCACCTAGACAAAGAAGTGTGAATTCGTCGATATGACAATAGAGGTGCATTTACTTATGATAGATACAATATACGAATATGAACACTAATGACATGTACTGTACTAACAATTAAATTTGTCTCATATTAAATCAAGAACCATATAGCAAAGGATCTACAATCGGTTGAAATAGTAATTATTAATATGTAAGTGCTTAGCAAATCCAAAGGAAGAGGAGAAATCACTTTTAAAAGTTCCAAATTTTATAGTACTACTAGGTTATGTATCTAAACTTTTTGAAATATTACTTACAAAATCTAACTTTACAATGTTTGCTATTCACCAAAAAAGTAAAAACATAATACAAATTTCTGTAATAATATACTGCTTCAAAAAACTTAAATTGAGTGTTTTGGATGTTATTTATACTATAAACCTGTGTTTACCCCTCTATTGGAAATTGAGCAATTTTTTATTCTATTAGAATTTTGGTTTAATATTACCTCTGTCGTTAGAAAAAAGGTTCCGTTTTTCCACTTGACCATGAAGGTAATTATACATTATAGTCAAAAGTTGAGGGATAAATTTTAAACTTTCTTCAAGGAGAATTTTGAACGCTAGAGCTTCGTCAATAACAAGGACGACTACAATAATATTTGTGAATAGGAGTGGTATGAATTGAGCAAAAAAGTAATGATATGGAAAATTCAAATAAAATTTGAAAATTTCCCACAGTAAAATCATAGCCTAAGCAGTCCTAAAACGTACATCCCTTTTATAGAAAATAAAAAACTATCGTTCTTATAACCCATGAGATTAGAAGAATTTGCCCTCAAGAAAAAACATATTTAGTAGCAGCTTATTTTATTTTTAGTAGCAAAACCAAATTTAAATCTTAGGACAGTGGCCTAAAAATAGAAACAGTAGAACTTTCTTATTCAGGAAAGAAACCCAATTATAGGAGGGCCAAGATTGCGTTTCTTAAGGAATTAAATTACAATAATCTTGTCAACAATACTGAACCGTTCAGATTGGCTTAAATAGTCAAACATTCATATCAGCCCAATGAAGAAAAAATGTTGGTGCCGTCATATATGGGCCAATAAAAACCATCACGAAAATACACAGTTGGCTTCTCCCATTTGATCCAAGCAAGAAAATTTAACTAAACTCTGGTTTAGTTAATTAACTCTAGGGTTGACCATTTAAACTCTGGATTAGGCTGGGTCCTGTTTCATTTGTTCCAACACATACCAAGAAATGAGACAACTTTACTTGGCACAAGAATATTGGTTCTTATTGGAAATTAATTAGGGAATAAAATTAGGTGTCACTTTTTGAATTCTTTGCCATTTGCTCCCAAATCTTTAAAGTAATTTTTATAAAATATGCTATAATGATTGACTACTTCTTCATGCATTGCCTAACTATCAATTTATAATAAGATTGTGATAAGTATTTTGTGTTTTGGTTAGCTCATTATGATCTTGTTTAGGTCCAAAGCATACTGCAAATCTCTTTTTGCGGTATTAGATTAGGTTTTATTATATACTACGTGGCTTATGTACCATTATTTATATATATATATATATATGTGGATGCAAAATTGCCATGTTCTCATGCTTTTAAGTTTTATAAGGTTTGACCAAAAATCACTTACATGATGAATCCAATCTCACATTGCTAGCTGTATAATTTGGTTTCTTCCTTTTCAGAGAAATATTCGTTCTGTGCTGATGTGTAACATATATTAGCATGTTTGATGAAACTTTCACAATAAGTCTTCTCGAAAAAATATTTCTTAAGATTTATGTTTCGAAAAATACTTTTTGTTAATATTAAAATAATAATTTGTCAAGAAGAAAATGAAATAAGATTTTTCTTCTGGTATGCAAGAAGCTATTTTTTCAACTTCTTAAAATCAGTTTCTACTACTACTCAGAAATACCTTTTTTTTCTCAAATATTTGGTCAATCACCTCAATTTTCGAAAATACACACTTTAACGTCTCAGAAGTTTGACCAAACAGGTTAATAGTTATGATGAGCTAAGCGATTATGTCTGATTCGATACTTGATTAACAAGCTTTAAGTCACAAATTTGATTTTAAGTTCTTTAAAGTGATCATCAACATATAAGTTTTATCTTCAAATTTCTCTTCTTCTCCATTTGTGTTTAACTAATTTAATGAAAACAATACATTTGAATATTGTAGATACTGGATTTTGCGATTTTCGATATGCATTCACACGAGAAACTATACATGCAAATCTATCATTCGCAGCATGACATGGTGTATTCTAGATCAACGTTCGACTTTTATATAAATGAAGAAGGTATATATAACATACCCAATTTTGTAGAAAATTAACATATTTGTACATGATGTGTGCAAACAATAATCAGCCTTCTTATAATAACAACATACCCAGCGTAGTCTGACAAATGGCCTGGAGAGAGTAGAGTATACGCAGACCTTACCCCTACATTGGGAGGTAAAGAGGTTGTTTCTGATAGATAAAGCAAAAAACAAAGTAAATCAACAAGGAAAAGGAACAATAACTACGACAAAATAATATGTTAAGCGAATAACAAACGACAATGGATAGTAACAGAAATTAATGCATAAAAAATACTACGGCTACTGGTAAGAAAAAAAGTGAGACAACACTCTACTACTTAATACTTACTAACCTTCTTTAATAATATCTTTTTGATGAAAAATGGTAAATTAATGACAGAAGAGGACCCATTAATCATGCTTATGCAAATTTCACACGAAACCTTTTATGTCGGCAGCAAAACAAAAATACAAAAACCTCGTCCCCTAATTACTCTTCTGAGTGACAAGATTTCAGGATGTTTTTGTGGTAATTATCATATGATTGATCCATTTTATACTTTTTCTTGCTTCATGCGTATAATATAAATTTCAAGTTAGTTATGTGGCTTAACTCAAGAAACGTGCAATATCTGGGTTGGTCCTTTTATTTTGGGTCACTTTATCTCCCTTTTCTATGTGCCTAACAAACAAAACAAAGTTTCTTGTCATTGTCATATTTTTTCCTTGTCTTTGCGTCATGGTATGTAATTTCTACTCTTTAAGGCCATTTCAAGTTGTGTAACTATTTCTTTTTTTCTTCCTTAAATTACAAAAAGTTTGTTAACAAATCGCAGGATTTCAGTTTGATGCAGAAAATCAATTAATTAAAAAAGAGAGAAAACTCATTATAATCGTTTAGTTGAGGCTCTAGTCTAGAGGAACATATTGTTGATGTTGAAAGGCGGCAAAGCTTCAGATAGGCTCTCAATTCTGTGTATTTGTCGGATACAAAATTAAGATAATTCTTTGTGTTAGAAAAAGACCTCACTTTATTTACAGCTAATGCATACGTTGATGATAACAAGAATCAACACCCACCCACCCTCCATAAATAATCAACTACATCATTACATGTTTGGGATAGAAGTACTGAAACTAATAATAAGCAACAAAGCCCAAGCTCGATTATTTGTTGCTTAAAACAATAATCTACAGGAATGACAATAATTGAAATGGGCTGTTTAGCTAACTCTGGCATGATCTGAAAGCACCAGATAGAGATAATAGGCCTACCAGAAATGATTGAGTAGAACAAAACAATAACATCTAAATCCAGGGCCCTGCTGATGTTTCCTTCTTTGCCACTTTCTGTTTCACTTTGTGATAGAATTAAGAACAAATCCAGAAAACTGCTATTTCAGACATAACTCATCTCTCTGTATCACAATCTTGGCCAATTGGAAGGGTAGCATATCACATTTTCTTGTTAATCTAAGCACCATGACAAAATTTAAATGAATAGCAATACCAAAATATGAAGATTTCCAGTTGTTTAGCTGTATAAATGAAAATTGGTTACTGTACTCTTTATTTTAGATCAATGTACTGACATGGAAGAGATTGAACAAGTCCATGCCCAAATTATCCGGGCCGACTAACCCAGAATCTCTCTCATTGGCAAGATATATCATTATGTTTTGCGTTGTCTCAGAGCACGGCTTTACGAATAATGCTACTTCAGTATCTTCTAGCTAACGCGTATGCACATTTGGACCAATGGGATAAGTTTACAAGAGTGCACGCGTCAATGATGAGCAGGAGATGAGACAGTAAAAAATTTGACTGTCAAAATGTGAGGTCTATTGTGTTAAATTTAAGAATCAAATGTAGATTTGGATAGAAAACAGAGAAGGAAAATGAATAACGTGGGAAAGAAGAGAGGGAGGAGAGAGAGATATTTTTGGGGCTCAAAAATGAGCTTATGGATTTATTTTCTGTTAAGTGGAAATACAAATACAATGCCACATTTATAGTGAAACTAGCTAAAGTAAAACTAGTCTATCAACTAATTAACAACTAACTAACCACCCACATATATATACAATGTATATATGCGGTATATACTTGGTGTATCTCAACACCCCCTCTCAAGCTAGGCACTGAAAACAACGGAGATTCAGTCCTAGCTTGGAGACATGAGTCACAGGACTAGCAACATCAGTCGAGAGCCATGGTCCAATCCACAGCCAACAACACCAGCAGTAGTCGCAACGATTTCCACAATATCTGCAAGTTCAGCACCATCAATCAAGACCAGTAGTAGGTCAAGCAGCAGGCAAAGTGACAGAAGCAGTTGTCTCCTCCATATCAAGGTCTGATATGCAAGTCACGTCTCCTGAGCTTGAAATTCCAGCATTACCAGGTGCACAGAAAATAGTATCAAAAGACGACAGCAAGAACCTCTCGTTCTCTAATCACACTCGGACTAGAAAATCCCTCGATTCTCCCATATCAATGTTTGTGCCTGCAGTTTTCTCCAAACTCTGGTTTTTTTTATCAAGAACATTGTTGTTCTCCTTCATCCTCATTTCATCTTTGTCAATTTGTAGGGAGTTGCCTCACAGAAGTCCTCAACTCTCTTCATCATTTACTTCTCCTCATTTCAGAATAATATGAAAAACAAAATACTAGTAATTCTCTTAAACCAGTTTTCCACCATCTAATAAGTCATGCCTGAATCCGCATAATGAACAGAAAAAAAAAAAGGGCTTGCTTTGCTTCCAAAGTTTTCCCTGTTTCATGTCTTTTCTTTTATCTCGCCCTGGAAGGGCAGAGAGGTTGCTTCTTTGGTAGCACTGCTGGAATTTGAAAAACATTTTCCACCTATCCAACTGGTCATGGAGAAGATATAGTAAAGAAAATTCCGCATGGATTTCTCCACAAAACAGTAGTTGTAATAGCAGCAACTGCATCATATTCCAGTTTTCCAGCAGCCACACACTAGCAGCATTGAGTAACCACAACAGCTGCACCATCCATATCTGCATTATCTCCTGCCCACTTTCATCACTATCTGAGTAGACACATCAGCTGCTCGATTATTATGAACACTAAGCTGCTGTATGACCCTAGCAAGAAGAGAGGATTGTTTCTGCCAGTGCTCCCTCTTACGATTCACATTATGGTCTTCCAGGAGTAGCTCTTCAATCTTAACTCTACTTTGCGCACTAACAGAAATGTACAACTTATTAAGCATATCTTCTCTAACACAAAGACGAACACATCATTAAGAAAGCAGACAACATTCTTGTCATAATGCTCCTTCGGAAGACCAGTTTTAGTCCTGCACTAAGCATTCTCTTCACATGATGTGGCAAATACCTCTATCGCAACAGCAACAGTACGATCCATAACAAATACACCAAATAAATACATTAGCGAGAATAGCAAATTTCAAGAATATCGGTGGCGTAAATCGGCCCACCGATCCGAGCAATAACGATGAGTAACAAACAAAAGCGGTCGATCCTGCGCACTGCGAACATTGCACCAGCAGGAACATCAGCTGCTGGAAACAAGTAGGAGCTTTAACTCCCATATCAATAGATGAAGAACCCCTCGTTCTCTAGTCTCATCCGGACTAGAGAATCTCTCGATTCTCATCACGCAATCTCTCATAATAAGCTCGGATATACGCAATGAGTCTCCTCAATTTCTAGTCCATTTTCATTAGAAACTCCCGATTCTCCTATCCTGAGCTACACATAAAAACAGCCAATCTAACACTTGATCAACTGTGAATGACTCTTTGAATCCTTGAATTGGTTTTCAACTCAATCCATATCGTCTCCGACGAAGTATCCCTCAGTTCTTAGTCTATTTTCGCTAAGAACTCCTCGATCCTCCTATCGATAGACATTTCCTACTATTATGATCTACTCAACCATAGACCTCCTCCATTAATATCCCTATCATGAGTTGCAATAGCAACACTTACACCAAATGCTCACTCTGAAACTACTGCACATCATTTTCCACCAACAGCAACAACTAAAAAATCCATTATTTGCTTCAACTGCGCTACTTCAATACTAGAAACATCAGCAACAATACCAACACGTACATGAATAGAAACTAACAACCACAGTAAAAACAGCAACAACCAGCCAACACAAGCAACGAACGACACAGTTCTATAATCCGAATGTAAGACAACAACAACGAACTTTAACTCAATTTTCTTCCAATTTCACAACACTATTCGTTAATTCGATATTTTAACATCTTGTCTATTATATGTTCTCTGTTTCTAGATAGTGATTCAAAGAAGAAAACGCGAAATGATGCAGATTCATCTTACCGCCACAAAATTGATTCACCAACACATAACCAATACAAAATGAAATTGAATTTCCATTAATTCGACTAATATACCTCAGACGCACACACATCCTCAGCGATCTACGACGTCGCAACGATAGCCAAAGGCGGAGTGTATCCGCCGGAAATAATAACTCCATATGGCTCTGTTTTCAGTGATTCCGATTCATTGATTCCTTTGCAATTTGATTCAGAAGAAAATCGCAATTGAAATTGAATCTCCTTCAATCAATTACTCGCAATTCCAGATCCCCTTCAATCGATCAAATGTCGCAGTAGAAGCAAACAAAATCTAAAACACAAAAATGAATACACAAAATTGAATTTGGACAGATTTGTGGCTATGTTACCGTCCTCTTGATGTCGATTTCGACTCCTTCGATGAAGTTCGGCTTCGATTTCGATTTCTCAATCAAAGATTCACGATTCGATTTCGACTTCGATTCTTCGATATCGATCTCTTCAATTGGTTAATCCTTCACTGATTTCGAATTTGTTCCTTTTCTGATTTCTTCTCTGTTTTCTGTTTTCTGTTTTCTTCTCTATTGTTGCCAACGAATTCTTCAGTCCATGTATTCTCGATCTCCCTCTCCTCTACTACCGTGGTGGCTTTGATACCATGTTAAATTTAAGAATCAAATGTAGATTTGGATAGAAAACAGAGAAGGAAAATGAATAACGTGGGAAAGAAGAGAGGGAGGAGAGAGAGATATTTTTGGGGCTCAAAAATGAGCTTATGGATTTATTTTCTGTTAAGTGGAAATACAAATACAATGCCACATTTATAGTGAAACTAGCTAAAGTAAAACTAGTCTATCAACTAATTAACAACTAACTAACCACCCACATATATATACAATGTATATATGCGGTATATACTTGGTGTATCTCAACATATTGTTTCTTGACTTCAGTTTGATCTTGGTCCGTGCCCATGAGAGCTTGTTATGTTCTTGGAGAGAGTCGAAACAATTAGAAAAGTGAGAAAAAAGAATGCTTAATCATTCATGCACTAATGGTGCAGTAGGTGCCGCCTATAAAACATTCATCCCATTAAAAGAGTACAAGCAATTATAAACAATTCAAGAGCCACCTCTTTGGTAGCTCAGTGTGTGATGCTTAGTATCAAAATCCCATGGAGTTACACGGAGTGTGTAACCTGGGATTTAGTAGGTAATCCACTTTCTAGCAGTCCATCACTGGTAAGCGTAAAAAAGTAGTTTAGCAATTAGATATTTTGTTATTTCAATATTAGATATTTTAGTGGCAGTTAAGTAGGGGTCATTATTCTTAATAGTGTATACTTGGAGTGATGTGTATATAGTTAACACACACATACTCTTTCTCTCTCTCACGCTACCTGTCTTCCCCTTCACACTTCTTCTTCTGTTACCTTCCTCTCTTCTTCTTCACATGTAAATAATCTTCTTCTTCTTCTTCATCTTTTCTCCTTCTTCTGTGTATTTTGCATATTCAATATGATATCAAAGCTAGAGTAGATCGCGAGGCACAGTCGTAGATCTGCGATAACTGATGCGATTTGAGATCGAGTGACAGATCTGAGAAGACATGGCAGATTTTTGTCAAATCGGAGATAATTAAGTTGCATGCAAGTTGAGATCTAAGAGTATAAGCTTGTTCTGTTAAAATTTTGTTGGATCTGGAATTAATTTTGTTGACGATTAAGGACAAAATTAAAGATCTAGCGATATGAGTTTGTTCCGTTGTTTTTGAGTTAATTTTGTTGTCGATTAAGAACGAAATTAAAGGAGTCGTCTAAATATGACTATATCAGAAGCAGTCGCATGCAGTGGAGTGGATGTAATAGGAGAGACATCAACTTTGAGGAACAATATAGTAGACCACAACCATCCGCTATATTTTTTTTCATCAGATGCACCTGGTTCCTTATCAGTTGGAATCATCTTGAATGGAATGGACAACTACACATTGTGGAGCAGGGCAGTGAAGTTGGCGCTATTGGGAAAGAAAAAAATGAGATTCATTGATGGTACAATCAGAAGAGAAAACTACAATGATGAACTGGCAAGGATATGGGACAGATGTAACGCTATAGTGGTGTCCTGGTTGATTGGGATTGTGAGTAAAAGTTTACTAACAGGGATGTTGTTTAATGCGGATGCACACAACATATGGGAAGAGTTGAAAGAGAGGTTCGACAAAGTGAACAGCTCGAGAGCATTTCATCTTCATAAGAAGATATTCACGCTAAGACAGGGAACAATGTCAGTTTCAGGATACTATTCGAGGCTAAAGGATCTTTGGGATGAGTATGATTCAATCATACCTTTACCATCTTGTTGTCCTAAGTCGAAAGATTTTGCTAATCAATTGCAATACCAGAGATTATTACAGTTTCTTATGGGTTTGAATGAGAGTTAAAATCATACGAGAAGCCAGGTTCTCATGCTGCAGCAAGTTCCAAGTCTAAACCAAGCCTATGCATTAATTAATCAAGAAGGGAGTCAGAGAATTATGGCAAGTGGTAGTAGAGCAGTACATGACCACATTGAGTCGACTGCAATGTTTACTGCAAGGAATGGAAATAGTAAAGGAGGTCACAAGCCAAGGAAACCTTTTAATCCTAATGTTATGTGTGACTACTGCCATATGAAGGGACACTACAGAATTGATTGTTTCAAACTGATGAAGTGCAATCATTGTGGGAAGACAGGACACTTAGAGGAGGGTTGTTATCAATTGATTGGATATCCAGATGATTTCAAGACGAGACCAAAAAAGGCCTATGCAGTTACATGTAATCTTGAGGATACAGGACAGGAAGTTGATATGATACAGAATGGAGCAAAGATGGTGAAACAACAACAGGATTATTTCACCCCTAGTCAGAGACAACAGATTCTCCTTGTGCTGGAAGAGAAGGATAAGAATAAAGGCCACAATGCAAACATGGCAGGTATGCACATATCTGAAGAAATACTGTAGTGGATTGTTGACTCAGGTGCAACCAACCATATGATAAGTGATTCTAAATACTTACACAATAATCTAATGATAGAGGGGACTGGAAAGGTTCAGCTACCAACATGAGATTCCAACGGAATCTCACATGTTGGAGATTATCACCTAGGAAAAGGTGATGTTCTAAGAATTGTCCTTTGTGTTCCTGCATTCAAATTTAATCTCTTGTCAATGTCTAAAGTGACTAGGGAGCTGAATTGCAGTGTCACATTTTTCCCATCGTGCTGTGTATTCAGGACTTAGCATCTGGGAAGGTGAGGGGGATTGGTAGTGAGAAGGATGGGCTCTATATTTTATGTCCGATACTCGTGATCGAGAAGGAAGGCGAGAGATGTATGACTGCTGCACATAACATAGATGCAATGACATGGCATAAAAGGCTATGTCATGTACCCATGACAGTATTAAGGAAAATTTCATGCTTCAAAAACAATGTTGATTTTGTTTTGGATAATTGTGAAATATGTCCATTGGCTAGACAAACTAGATCCCCATTTCCCGATAGAACAACTAAATCTTTCCAGTTGTTGCACTTAGATGTATGGGGGCCATATATAGTCGAGACTTACAATGGGATGAAATATTTCCTAACCATTGTAGATGATTTTTCTAGGTGGACATGGACATTCTTAATAAGACTTAAATCTGATGTATCCACTGTTTTGAGATTTTTTTTTACAGAAGTTAATACACAGTTTGATCTCAAAATTCAGAGAATCGGGTCAGATAATAGATCTGAATTCTTTAATCAGAATTGTAGAGAGTTATTTCAGTCATGTGGTGTTATACATGAAAGTTCTTGTCCCTACACACCACAACAAAATGGTGTGGTTGAGAGAATATACAGACACATTCTTGAGACTGCTAGAGCTGTTAAACTTCAGGGTAGCATACCAGATAAGTATAGAAGCTGCAACATATATCATTAATAGGATCCCCTCGACTGTTTTAAAAAATGAATCCCCATTTCACAGATTATACAACAAAACACAACAACTTAACCACTTAAGAGTCATAGATTGCTTATGTTTTGCTACTGTACTTCATACACATGATAAATTTAGTCCAAGGGCAGTTAGGTGTGTCTTGCTTGGATATGCTCCTACACAAAAGGGATACAAGTTATATGATTTGGAGAATAGAAATATTCTTGTGAGCAGGGATGTAATTTTTAGGGAAGATGTCTTTCCTTTCCAGAATGGCCTGAGGAGAATGTCAACATAAAGGCACATGAGCAATTCTCTTATGAGGAATTGATAAATAATCCTATCACTAACAATACACCAGTTTTTGAAGAGTGTATTGCAGGAGAAGATGGTACTGGTGTAAACCAGGATGTTATAACCTTGATCGACAGATGAAGTTCTTTGGTGCAGATCATGGTGTTCTCACTATTGACTATGTAAATGAAACTGATCACCAAGAGAATGCTGCACATAGAAGTACACATACAAAACTTGTAGTAAGGAAGTCAGGAAGGAGTAGCAAGCCTCCTATTTGGCACAAGGATTACATCACTAACAAAGGATCTTCTAAATGTTTATATTCTATTTCTGATAGTGTTGTCTACACAGGTATTTCTTCCACTTATCAGCACTTTGTTGCTAAGGTGTCCCTGGACACAGAACCATCAGGGTACTTAGATGCAACAAAGGATCCTAGATGGGTTGAAGCCATGTAATCTGAGATTAAAGCACTGGAAGACAATGGGACATGGGAGTTGGTCAAATTGCCTGAAGGAAAGAAAGCCATAGGTTGTAGATGGGTATACAAGATCAAATACAAGGCATTAGGAGAGATTGAAAGGTTCAAAGCAAGACTTGTAGCCAAGGGATACAATCAAAAGGAAGGGATTGACTACCAGGAGACTTTCTCACCAGTGGTTAAAATGGCCACAGTCAGAACAGTGGTGTCCATTGCTGCAGTGAAGAATTGGAGGATACATCAAATGGATGTTTATAATGCATTTCTCCAAGGTGATCTATCTGAGGAAGTATTCATGACAGTTCCTGAAGGATTCAGTCCAAGCTACAGGAAAACACATGTGTGTAGGCTACTGAAATCTTTATATGGATTAAAACAGGCCTCTAGACAATGAAACATAAAGTTGACATCTGCTTTGTTATCATCAGGCTTCACACAAAGTCACAGGGATTACTCATTCTTTACCAAACAGGAAGAAGAGAAGATTGTGGTGGTGTTGGTATATGTGGATGATTTGTTGTTGACAGGCAGTGATTCAGCACTCATTCAATCGACAAAGGAAGCACTACAATCAGCATTCAAGATTTAAAGACTTACGAGATTTGAGATATTTTCTTGGCATTGAATTTGCAAGAAACTCACAGGAAATTTTGATGCATCAAAGAAAATATGCACTGGAGCTCATATCAGACATGAGATTGGCAGGAGCCAAACCTGCTTCCTTTCCAATGGAACCAAACTAGAAGCTTACTACTGTCGAACTAGACAAACTTATAGCTTCTAATTTTGGTTCACCACCCAGTTCAGATAAATTGTTGAATGATCCTTGTGTGTATAGGAGGTTAATTGGAAGACTATTGTACTTAACAACTACCAGGCCAGACATCACCTTTACAGTACACTCACTCAGTCAATTTATGCAGGTACCTAAGAATTCGCATATAGAGGCAAGTCTTAGGCTAGTCAGATATGTTAAACAAACACCAGGAATGGGGGTTCTCATATCTAGTTCAGCTGAATGTATTCCTCACCTTCAAATGTACTGTGATGCAGACTGGGGAGGATGTGTAAATACCAGGAGATCAGTCACAGGATACTTGACAATGTTTGGTTCATTACCTATATCCTGGAAGTCGAAGAAACAGGATACAATCTCTGAAGCTCATGAGCGAGAATCTGAGGCTATGGCTTCGCTACCGAGGTTGTTTGGTTAGTTGGCTTGTTCAAAGAACTGGGAATTGCCATCTCCCAACCAATGGCCATACACACAGACATCAGATCTGCTATACAGATAGCTGACAACCCAGTGTTTCATGAGAGAACTAAACACATAGATATCGACTATCATTTCATTCGAGAGAAGGTACATGCTGGGCTGATCAACACTCAATTTCTCACATCGAAGGAACAACCAGCTGACATCTTAACAAAGGCACTGAGTCGACAACAACACACTTATTTGTTATCCAAACTAGGATTGAAAAACATGTTCATACATCCTAGCTTGAGGAGGGAGGTGTAAAAGAGTAGTTTAGCAATTAGATATTTTGTTATTTCAATGTTAGATATTTTAGTGGCAGTTAAGTAGGGGTCGTTATTCTTAATAGTGTATACTTGGAGTGATGTGTATATAGTTAACACACACAGATGTAAATTCTTTTTTCATTAATCAATACAGATACTCTCTCTCTCTCTCTCTCACGCTACCTGTCTTCCCCCTCACACTTCACTTCTGTTACCTTCCTCTCTTCTTCTTCACATGTAAATAATCTTCTTCTTCATCTTTTCTCCTTCTTCTGTGTATTTTGCATATTCAACAGTAAGAAGCATCATACATCAAAACCCATGAATCCTTCACCATTTGGTGCATTAAACCACAGGCTAAGAGCATTTGATAACAATTGATTTCTCATAAAGGATGTATACAAAACCAGGATTTTGATTGTATCTGAGTATGTATACAAAACCAAGTTTACGTGGACATAAGCAGTTCACATGCGAACCAACTCTGTTTCATTTACATATATATATAGAATAGTTAACAACCTCACGTATTCGAACTTAAGATATTTTTTTCTGTTTTTTCTCTTGCCATTCTTTGATTTCAGCATCTATCGTTGCTTTCACTTTTGAATGAAACCCAGGGTACGGTTCATAACCAAAAAGAGTTTGGAGGGCCTGTGAGGAACCAATAAGTCATGATAAGATTAGATAATGCCACCACTGAAAGTACCTGCATCCTAAAATAGATGACAAACTTAGTATAATTACCTCAAGGAGTACAAAGAATGGAGCCATAAGGAATGCTTGTGTAAGATTGTCCAGTAGGGCAGGTGCTCGCTTCTATAAAATTGAATAACAATGTCATGCGACCAAATTAATGGAAGCTTTGGGAATCATGCATAAAATTACTACAAATGATCACCTCAAACACTCCATGACCTATAAACTGTCCAGTCCAGCAGAGTAACTGAGCCGCTAGAACAACCTGGCCATGTGTTTGTCATAGTTAGCACCAACTATCACATACTTGATTCAAGAAAAACAAGAGAGATTCAACAAAAGTATTTCCGACCAAACAGATCATGCATTATACATCTTTGTCCAGTCCAAGTAGTGATAAGTGTTTTTTCTCTTTTTTTCTAATGACCGTGGTATCCGGGCCATCTTGAGCACAGTTCGACTAATTTCTTTCACGAGTTACCTGTTACCTCCCAGGCTCCCACCAGCACAAGTACCATCGTACCAGGTAACTCTATAATTAGTTATTGGTTATTCGCCTCTAACATCAAGTAGATGATTGCCAAGTTTGATCAAAACCAATGCGATCAAACAACAATAGGCTATGATTATCTACCCCAATGAACTGCTATAGCTAAAGTAATCAGGAGTTAGATCGGAGCACATAGAAGACACAGATAGCTAAACCAAATAATTATGAAGATTAATTACCAAAAGATAAGTTGTTCTATGGTACAAATTCAAGGTAAGAGAGGAGAAAAAACATCCACACCCAGTCTACCAACAAAGATATCAAGTTAAAGAATTGAAGGCATAGGTTGGTCAGATATCATGTATAACATGTTTGTGTCATGTAGAGTGGAGTCTGGACTGTACACAATATGGTAGCTACACTCTCGCCAGAGTTGTGATAAGTAAATTCAGCTGAATGACTAGATCTTTAAATGGACCATCAGTTTCGTATCCAAGATGTGCAAATAAGCTACATTACAAGAAAAACTTTAAGCTCTCCTCTTTAACTTCATTTTGCTAGTTGTGCATACAGGAATAGCAACTAAATGACTGCTTTGGGTCAGTATTAGACCATGCAGGTAAAAACTGCAAGGAATTCCCAACCACATTTGATACAAAAAGAACTTAAGATGGTGCAACCCTCGATTAGCAGAGCCCCAAGTTTTCTGCAGCTCATATAACATTGCCTGTAATCATTTTTCAGCAATATTCCAATAACCTGTTTCTGATTCCAGCTTCATTAACTAGCATGTCCAACTGGTGTAATCAGGAGTTGCTCCTTGATTGCATGTCAGTGGAGGGTGACATATAGAGAGAACCCGTAATTTACTTGAAAGGCAACTTGTTTAACTTTTGAATTAAATGAACCCAATTACGGCAAAGTAGATTCAAAGGATTCATACATCTGACTCCAATTAGTTTGGGATTGAGGTTTAGTTGATTGATAGATTGATTGAAGGGGTGCAACAAAATACTGAAGCAAGGGGTGCAAAAATATAGTAATTGATCAAGCAAATAGGGGGAATTAGGACGCTAGGTATGCTGGTCGGCAATGAATGGAACCATGTGATAGACAGTTAATTTGGCTTTACGGAAGATCAACATATGGCTTAATGTGACTAGGCTGAAAATTTGGTTAGAATAAGGTGAAGTCCTGAGACTCCAATTGCTGGTAATAAGCAGAATGAACAATCAAGTAGAACAAATAAAGAGATAAGACAAGAAATTAAGCTGAGAAAGTCTAAAAGCTAAAGGCTTTGATATCAGACAAAGGAAAAAATGAATCACACACAAAATAAACAGATGAAAGTATTTCATCAATGACCATCTCATCTAAACACATAAACTCACAAATCCTCAATCTGTGTAATGAAATGCATGTCTACAACAACATGTAATCCAGTGGTGTCTAGGGAGGGTAGGATGTACGCAGACATTATCAATGAAATGCATGCCTAGTACTAGTAAAAAGTACTCCCTCCATCTCAAATTAGTTGTCATTTTAGCGTTACGAGAACTTTAACCAACATTTTAAAATATATGTTTTAATCAAATTGTCATGAGAAAAGTTGCATCTTGTAGTACTTTTCGTATAGTGTTTGAATATCTAAATTTTAATTGTAACATATTGAGTGGATCAAATCAATTTAGTTGCGAAGATTAGTCAAACTTTCTAATCCAATTTAACTGTGAAGATTAGTCAAATTTGTTAGTGTTAGGTTCTGTGTCCTAACATTTTCCGTAACATGTCTTTTTTTGGTGTTAAGTAAAAACAGGAAAATGTCATCCCAAATGTCGTGACATCTGGGAGGACATTTCTGGCAAGAGTTTTGCCTATCTTCACGCGATTTCAAGCCGAGAAGATTTTATCACGTGAATGTTTGGCTTGGTTAGGAGCTAAGGAAAACACGATAATACTTAACAAGACCAAGTCCAAGGAGAGTGCATAACGGAAGGAGCATTCTCAGGAAGACAAAGTCAAATCTGTTGAGAATTTTAAGGTGAAGAACGGCTCCACCAACCCTATTCTCGCTCAACCTCCACCGAGAATCAAGGAGCCTCTCGGGTGAACTCTCCACTATAAATAGAGGGTTCACTCCAAGGTTTTACATCCAGTTTTTGCAGAAGAAAATTCAGATCTGAGACGTCTCAAATATTGCCTCAAACACAGCTGGATCAAGCAGCCTGGTTTTGTGATTACACTTGTTCAAAATTGCGAATTGCTTTCTTAGATCTATACTTGTTCTTTCAACTCAAAGCAATTGTAATAGGGTGTTTTTCACTTCTATTTTAGATAGATTTTTCAGGCTTAGAAGTTAGGATTTAACTTCTTTTTAATCCCTTTTTGTTTTACGGATTTTTATTCATTCTCAAGGGATTTGTAAGATTGTATAATCTTTATACAATAAATTTTTGGTCATGAGACCACTATAAGTTATATACAATTATATAACTTATGAAAAACAATCTTGGGTGTCCTTGATTTATTTCCGCTGCAGCTTAACTCGTTTTTCAGTTCTGCGTTATTGTTAATGTTCCAGTTCATGTCACAGAACATTTTTGGGAACATTCCTTACTGTCTTTAAGTTTACCTCTGTTCTTCTTTGCTGAAATTATTTATTCCATAGTTTAAGTTCGATAATCCCCTTTCAAGTGGTACCAAAGCAGACACTTGACATAATAAGTGTTAAGGTCCTTTTACTTAACTATGGATCCGGGTAATCCAAATATTGGTAGACTTCCTATTTTAGATGGATCAAACTATCCTTATTGGAAGATTCGCCTACGTTCTCACATCAAATCCATTGATGTTAGAGCGTGGAGATCTATTACAAATGGATACATCGTTCTGCTTCCGGACGAGGAAAGGCGACATTTTGGTCAAGCCCGAGGCCGAATGGACTTTCGAAGAAACTAATAGTGCGAGCCTAACGAAAAGGCACTAAATGCTATTTTGGATGGGTTGATCTTTATATGTTCAAACTCATCCAAAATTGCTCTCGCGAGATGCTTGGGATACTTTACAAACTCATTGTGAAGGTAGCTCAGTGTTCGACGAACGGGCGTGCTCGTGAGTAAGTATGAGCGTTTAAGGATGGAGGAATCGGAGGATATTAAAACCTATTTTGAAAAGTTGATTGATATCTCTAATGAATGTCAAGTTCTTGGTTCTCCATTGACCAACAATCAACTTGTTGAAAAAGCCCCGATCTCTTCCGAAAAGTTCAACATTAAGATTTGTGCGATTGAAGAAGCACAACCTTGCCACAATGGACCTACATACCTTAATGAGCATCGCCAAAACATATGAGATGAACATGGAAAATCAAAGGTCTTTATACAAAGGCAAGGATGTTGCCCTTCAAGCAAAATCCTTAGAGACGGAAGTCGATGAAGAGGATGAAACACTTGAAGAAATTGGGGATGGTGTCAACGTTGCTCTTCTTACTCGTAGGTTCAATACGATGTTAAGAAGATTCAACGAAGATAAGAATAAATCTAAGTCTAAAGAGCACCAAAACCAAGGACTCGATCCACGAATTACCAAGAATTTTCCCACCGCACAAAAAGGCAATCAACTTAGGAGAATAAATTATCGAACCGGGTTCGATCCCAGACTCGACAAAGATTCAATGTCATGCTCGCCGGATGGGGCCGTTATGCCAACGAGTGTGCAAACACTCTAAGAAAGGTTGGCAAAAGTCTATGGATTTCCTAAGTGATGATGAAGGTGAAGGAAGAGAATACGTAAATAGAGTCACAAGCAACGCCGCCATCGTTTTTGAACATTCTGTCGGATGATGAAGGTTTAGCCGATGATACACTAAATGTCATGACATTTCCGAACATCGGTATAACATCTGCGCAGATCTGAACAATGACATGTGTATGAGTTTTTAATTCTTGGATGTCGATTGCTTCGTGGCTTTATTTCAAAAATGATTCTAAACACGAGACTCGAAGACTCAGGATGATATGATTAAGGAATTGCAAGCCGCTGCGAGGACTTAATCATTGAATCTAATCAACTTGAATCAAAGGTGAAAACTCTAACTCGTGAGAATGCAGATTTGATAAATACCATTACCCGATCGAAGTGACTCTTACCAAAAAGATCTTGAATTCGGAAGATTAGTGCAAAGTTGGATCCGCCAAGCAACCTTCAAAAAGCTAAACACGTGCACCTCCAAATTAGATGAAATCCTTAGTGTTAGTCAACCTCATTTGTCTTGGTTTGGGCTACAAGAATCCTATCAATACATTATGCTCCAACTTGTTTGTTAAAAATGGGAAATGAAGCAGTAAGAAGAATTAGCAACTATGTGTGCAATTATTGTAATAAATCTGGACATTTAAAACCTTTTGCTTTAAGTTACTAAAACTCGGAAAGAAAAGGTCTTCCGAATCGTCAAGAACTTGACAAGACTCAAGAGACTCTCTATCTACAAAAATCGTAAGGTAACAAAAAGGTTTGGGTTCCCATCAAGAAAACAAGTTGTAATGTAGCCATAACCGCACTAAGGACCAATATCTCTGGATCGCGTACTTTGATGGTCGTTCATATACGACAGAACAAAAGCATCTAAAGAACTACGGCTCTAAATGGAGGAAATGTTACATATGGAGGAGGTGGAAAGAGTAAGATAATAGGAAGAGGAATCGTTAATGTCCCCGAATTCCAAAGACTAAATAATGTCTTCTTGCGTTGATGGTCGATGGCTAACCTAATTAGTATAAGCCAACCGTGATGACAACTTAGAGGTAAGATTCAATAAACAAGCATGTACGATGGTGATGAAACTAACAAATGCATAATGACAGTCTGAGAACAAGTGATAATTGTTATCTTGTCGGAGAACATAAGGTATGTAATAGTGTTAGGGTGATGACACAACATTGTGGCATCAAAAACTAGGACATGTCAATTACTGCAACCTTAGAAAATTGATATCTTATGAGGCGGTAAAGGCATTCCTAAACTAAGTCCTATGAGTGAAACCGTGGTGTGTGAAGATTGCCTCAAAGGTAAGCAAACCCGTGTCCTCACAAAGTTGTTGAGTGATGGGACATTTCTCGTGCACGTCTCATACAGTGTCCTCACAAAGTTGTTGAGTGATGGACATTTCTCGTGCACGCCTCATTGCTTTCAACTTTTACATATGGATCTTATGGGTCCAATCGAGGTAGATAGCCTAGGAGGCGTAAGGTACTCCTGTGTGATTGTAGATGACTTTTCAAGATACTCTTGGATATTCTTTTTGAAAGAAAAGTCTCAAACGTTTGACATGTTTAGAATATTGTACTCTAGAATTAGAAATCTATATCATTCCTCTATTTTTCGGATAAGATCGATCATGGAAAGGAGTTTGAAAATAATCAATTTTCTACATTTTGTGAGAAAAAGGTATTTTCCATAAATTTTCTGCTCCCAAAACCCCAACAAAATGGTGTAGCGAGAGGAAGAATAGAACCCTACAAGAAATGGCTAGAGTCATGCTAAGTTCTAAAAAGCGTCAAAACGTTTTTGGTAAGCCCTAAACACCTGCAAGTCACATCTCTAATAAGTCTATCTTAGACCAGAACAAAAATGACACCCTATGAGATCTCGAATGGAAAGAAACCAAATCTACGTTACTTTCATATTTTTGGGTGTGTATGCTATGTTCTAAATGATAGAGATAATCGAGCAAAGTTTGACTCTAAGAGTGATAAGGGAATTTTCATAGGCTATTCTCAAAATAGTCATGCTTCACACCGAGTGTACAATCTTGAACCAAATCTGTACAAGAATCATTAACATTGTTTTTGATGATAATGCAGTTATGCAGAAATACACCCGATGAGATCTTTGTCGTAACAATACGGAGAGGCGGACACGAGAAAATGCAGATGTTACACCAAATGTCACAACATCTGCAAAGCACATGTAGAAGATGAGAACACTGCGAGTTCGATGAGGATTCGGCGAACCGTGATTCGATGCGCGAGGATCCTCATCCGTAATCGTAAGAAACCATCCCAGCATGTAATAGGAGAAGTATTCGAAGGAATAAAAACAAGGAGAAAAGAGCCAAAAAATTACCGAGACATGGTGAAGTATGCGTGTATGTCCACCATACATCACAAGGTAAGTCAATCTTGCTATGTTTCTACTTTGGAACCTAAAAACATTAATGAAGCACTAAAAAGACGGTTGGTGGATACAAGCCGTACAGAAGAACTAGAACAGTTCACCAGAAATGAGGTTTGGGATCTAGTTCCTCGCCCTGATGAGACTAATGTAATAGGAACTAAATGGATCTTTAAGAATAAATCTGACGAATCTGGAACTATTATTAGAAATAAAGCTAGACTAGTGGCTCAAGGATACTCTCAAGTCAAAGGTATCGACTATGATGAAACCTTTGCTCCAGTAGCTAGAATTGAATCAATTAGATTATTACTTGCCATAGCTTGTTGTTTAAAGATAACTCTTCACCAAATGGATGTGAAAGGTGCCTTTTTGAACGGATATATTGATAAGGAGGTATATGTTGAACAACCCAAAGGATTTGAAGATCCTCACCATCCACAACATGTATACAGGTTAAAAAAGGCCTTGTATGGACTAAAACAAGCTCCACGTGCATGGTATGGTCGTTTAACTCAATTCCTTCTTGAATTTGGTTTCCAACGTGGTGTAGCTGATTGTACTTTATTTATAAAACATCATGGATCAGATATGGTTATTGCTCAAATCTATGTAGATGACATAGTTTTTGGTTCGACTTCAATGTCTCATCTTAAGACTTTTGTCGAAGCTATGTCCTCAACATTCGAAATGAGCATGATAGGGGAACTAACCTTTTTCTTAGGCTTGCAGATAAAACAAAATGAGGAGGGTATCTTCATTTCACAAAGCAAATATGCCAAGAACACGGTTAAAAGTTTGGATTGGAGAACGCCAAACACACGAAGACTCAGATGGGATCAACCTGCACTATATCCAAAGATGATGTTGGGGAGAATGTTGACCCAACTTTATACGAGATCTATGATAGGTAGTCTTTTGTATCTCACCGCGAGTCGTCCGGATCTTATGTTTAGTGTTTGTGTGTGCACGATTCCAAGCATGCCCTAAAATTTCCCACTTAAATCTTTGTCAAACGTGTCATAAGATATGTTGCTTACACGTGCGAGTTGGGAATTTGGTATTCCAAAGACACTAATCCTAATCTAATAGGATATAGTGGCCGGATTAGGTTGGGGATGTGGAAGATAGAAAAAGTACTAGTGGAGGATGTTTTTACCTTGGCAATAACTTAGTTTCTGATACAATCGTAAACAAAATTGTGTCTCTCTCAACCATCGAATCTGAATATGTAGCAATGGGAGTTGTTGCTCTCAATTAATATGGCTAAGACACATGCTAGACGATTATGGTGTTTGAAAAATATCTTAGTTTTGTCTTTGTGATAATATGAGTGCCATCAATATATCTAAAAATCGGTTCAAGACTCTCGCACTAAACATATAGATATAAGACATCACTTTCTTGAGACTTGGTTGAAAAAGCAACTAGTTAGAATCGATTATGTTGACACTTCTCATCAACTAGCGATATTTTTACAAAAGCTTTAGATCGCAGAGGTTTTCAAACTTGAAAAACTCTGCCTCTGTCAATATAAAAATTAATCTTTGGGGTGTGTTATCCAAATATCCACGACATTTGTGGTAACATTCATCCGATGTAAAATCTGAACTGCATCTTTCTGGTAAATGTTAAAGTTGTTTTGTGTTTCTAACGGTCATGACTTCTCAAAGGAACACCTTTTTAAAATGATACCGATTCTGCGATGATATAAAAATCATAAAAAGGAGTATCAAAAATAAGGCAAAGCCTTAAATTCCTCGGCAATTGTAAAATGTTGGGCAAAGCCACAAAATTGATACTGCTCCTATTCTATGGAGTATCAACATACTTATAATTTATATCATGATAGACACAAGATCTTATCTATTTGGACTCAATATACATTGTTCCACTAATTTAGAGACAAAACTCTATAAAGTGTCTTGTTTAGTTCTCAAAGCTAGCTTCTATGAGAAAATGACTCCCGTGTTACACAAAATGTGCTAACATTTCTGATAACACTCAGATTTCCAGATTTTTCAAAAGACGTGTGTCGATTAATGTTGAGTTGGTTTTTGTTGAAAAATTTCTCTTGGTTTTGATGTCTATTTTGAAACAACCTCTAAACCTTAGGAACTAGTCTTTGTATAGAATTTAAACACTTATGTAGATAGTTTTTGCCAAGTGTATAAATACCCATTCACTAAATACTAATTCTCACTTCCAAAGAAACTTCCTTCGAGAAACAACAACAAAAAAAAAAAAAAGGGCGGGAACAAAATTTTCGCACATTACCCACGATGAATCCCACGCACAACACATCTCCCTCACAAACTTCTCCCATTCCCGTAACCTCCGAAAACCCTAACTTCTCCTTCTCTTCTTCCCCTTTCTCTCCAATGGATGTCTCACCCATGTCACCGAAAATGTCACCACGGTCAGAACACTCCCAACGAGCACAAGTCCACCATCAGTACAGATTGGTGATAAGTGACTTCAAGAACCTTTGGAAATCGCTATCCGGGGAGACAAATAATCCTATCAACTTAGAAACCGGATGTTTCCGTCCTCCCAAAGAGGACAAATCAAGCAGCTTTTTCCACTCGCAGATCGGTCCGAAACTTTGAGAAGGCCTTTGGCAGTGGTGAATCATCCACCAAAAGGAAGAAATCAGCGACTCCTCCCTCTTCAAGCTCCAGGTCTACTGATTCAGAGAAGACTCGTTCGATTGAGTCCCAACCGGAATCCCCTGCTTCACCTTCCTTCACAAATCTGCAAGAATCCAGTGAGGAAGATGAAATTCCAGACGACACCCCGCTGAAGAAATTTTATCCCAAGAAATCTGGTCATGCTTCAGGGGAAACAAAATCATCATCAACCCCTCAAGATGTCACAGAAAATGTTATGACATCTTCTGGATCATCTATCCACAAAACTTCAGATTCCAGTGTTCGAGGTCTCACGCGGTAGCTCGAATCTGCGTCGAGGTAACCCTTTCTCTATCAAGTTTTTAATGACCAATCACTCAAAACATTGGTCTTGGTTCAACTCGAGCCATTCGAACCGGTGTTGGACATTGCGTCTTTGTAGTAGCCACTTACAGTGGATTTCTTCACTTCAAGAAATCTACTAGACTCATTAAATAACAAATGTCCTTATGAAGAAAAGGTAGTGAAGTTATTTTATGCAAATCTAACAAGTAAAATAGAGAAACCCAAGTCGAAACACTTTGGGAAAGTGTTTCTCTATAACAAATTTTATGACTTCACACCGACTACAATTAACCAATGTTTGAATAGAGTGAATGATGATGAGAGGGCAGAATGGGAAGTGATAAATGACAGGGATGAGGTGATTTCATACCTCACCGGTGGAGTTGTGAAGAAATGGGTTTCAAGATGTCCAACCTCCAAACTCACTGCCTTATTTCTTTGTTTTGCACAAGTTAATGATACACAATTGGTTGTGTTCTTTGAACAAATCAATTGTAACAATTGAACAAAGATTGTTCTATACAAAATAGGAAAAGGTTTTAGTGTTGATATAGGAAAAACAATCTTTCAACAGATTGTAAATATGGCAGAAAAGGACACAGGTATCATCCTTCCCTTTCCCTCATTGATCTTTAAGGTACTAACCTCACAGGATTCAAGCCCTGGCGAGATTCTCTGGAAAGAACTGAAGTATATGTCGTTAATCGACGATCTGAAGAAGCGAAGCGAGTCATTGATCTTCCATGGGCGAATCTGGTGGAAGTGCTAGTGTTACGAAATGTCCGACATCTCGGTAACATCTCACGATCGTCTTGACAACCGCTGGCTGGTGCGAGATTGCAAAGCTCAATGCCCGGATCGCGAGAGTGGACCAGTGCACGTAGCCCAGTGGAAGCTAGGAACGTTACTATTTTTGCTTTCTTCCCAAAAGGAGGAGATGGAGTGCAGTCCGGGAGCAACCGACAGGTGAATGCTCAGGCAGAGGATCTTGATCTGAGGAGATGAAACCAAAGGACAATCGGAGGTGGCGGTGGTGAGGAAAGCAGTCTAAGGTTCTTGTGTTTAAATTTGCTAAGTAGCGATTGTTGAATGCTTGTTGAATGCTTATTAGTTGTTAGTTGTGGGTGAAGTTATTTGGCTTGATTTGAGACACTTTAACTCTGTTTATATATTGCTATTTATTCTATACTGTTTATGTGTATATTGATGGTTTCAGTGCATTAATCTTTTAGATGTATACTCGCATTTGCATCATACTCTGATTCGAGTAACTTACTGGCACATAGTGTATATATCGTGCTTTATAATCGCTTTGAGTTGAAGGTTGAGATATTTGCCTGTGATAAAATCATTAACCTATTTAGTTTTGTGAAGAAAGACAAAAAGGGGGAGATTGTTAGTGTTAGGTTCTGTGTCCTAACATTTTCCGTAACATGTCTTTTTTTGGTGTTAAGTAAAATAGAAAATGTCATCCCAAATGTCGTGACATCCGGGAGGACATTTCGCAAGAGTTTTGCCTATCTTCACGCGATTTACAGCCGAGAAGATTTTATCACGTGAATGTTTGGCTTGGTTGTGAGCTAAGGAAAACACGATAATACTTAACAAGACCAAGTCCGAGGAGAGTGCATAACGGAAGGAGCATTCTCGTGAAGACAAAGTCAAATCTGTTGAGAATTTTAAGGTCAAGAAACGCTCCACCAACCCTATTCTCGCTTCAACCTCCACCGAGAATCAAGGAGCCTCTGGGTGAACTCTCCACTATAAATAGAGGTTCACTCCAAGGTTTTACATCCAGCTTTTTGAAGAAAATTCAGATCTGAGGCGTCTCAAATATTGCCTCAAACACACCGGATCAAGCGACTGGTTTTGTGATTACACTTGTTCAAAATTGCGAATTGCTTTCTTAGATCTATACTTGTTCTTTCAACTCAAAGCAATTGTAATAGGGTGTTTTTCACTTCTATTTTAGATAGATTTTTCAGGCTTAGAAGTTAGGATTTAACTTCTTTTTAATCCCTTTTTGTTTTACGGATTTTTATTCATTCTCAAGGGATTTGTAAGATTGTATAATCTTTATACAATAAATTTTTGGTCATGAGACCACTATAAGTTATATACAATTATATAACTTATGAAAAACAATCTTGGGTGTCCTTGATTTATTTCCGCTGCAGCTTAACTCGTTTTTCAGTTCTGCGTTATTGTTAATGTTCCAGTTCATGTCACAGAACATTTTTGGGAACATTCCTTACTGTCTTTAAGTTTACCTCTGTTCTTCTTTGCTGAAATTATTTATTCCATAGTTTAAGTTCGATAATCCCCTTTCAAAATTAACTCTCAAGAAGCTAAACATGACAAATAATAAAGGGAGTAACATATAATACGAATTAGAACTTGCTCATTTTTCTTCAATTTGCCTGTTTCGAAATCGACTGTTCTCCAACACGTATGCAATATCCCAAAACTACGGGAGCCTGACATAACTTAAAATAGTAAATGATGGATAGAAAATCAAGTGAGCAGGCAGGTGCAAGGGAAACAAGAAAGACTCAAATTTTTAGGGAAATGAAGGAAAATATTTTATTTAGAATATTATAATCCCCTGTTCACTTTTACTTGTCCACTATTGACTTTTCACAACTCATAAGAAATAATAAATGAAGTGCATAATTTTTTAATAGACTTGAAAAAAGATTTGAAATGAGTAATTAATACTATGGATAAAACATGAAAAAAGAAATTGAGTAAAAGTAAAAATCTATTTTTAGTAGATTGGACAAGTAAAAGCGAACTGAGGGAGTAAATCTTTCAATGCACTTTACAATTCGAGGGTCTATCGGAACTGGCCTCTCTACCTCTCGGGTACGGCTAACGTTTGCATACGGACTACTCCCCATAATTCACTTGTGGAATTAAACTGAATATGTACTTCTCGGATAGGGCTAAGGTCTGCGTACGCTCTACTCCCCAGAATTCACTTGTGGGATTACACTTAATATGTTGTTGTTGGTGCTCTACAATTCTCCGCTATATGAAAATAGCTAGCAACACCCTCATCTATAATAGTACGAAATAAACTGAAAAACCTATTCCTATATGAACTTACTATATATTTTAACTAGACATGATTTAAAATACAACTTTGAATAAAAAAAATCCAACAGGAAATACAAAAACAATATATAAAGGAAAGAAGACATTACCTTCCAGGCAAGAGAGAAACCCAATTGACGAGCAATCATACTACTGGAAACCCAACAAATCAAACAGAGGAAAGCAGCCAAAGAGCCAGCTTTCTTGTCCAAACACACGTAGAACACGCCATAAACCAAAGCAAACAAGAACCCATAATTAAGAACCAATGAACTATGTTCACAGAGCTGAATCGGAGGTAAATTGAAAAGTGGGGGAGTAAAATTGAAAAGAATAAGACCGGTGAAAAAGATGGGCCAAACAAACACCATGTGAATCAAGATATTAACTGGGTTGCTATGGTAAGCGCCATAGAATGCCAATTGCTTCTCTAAGTCAAATATTCCCATATCTCCTTCTTCACCCTTTGCTTTGATTGGTAAATTATGATGAAATTATTGAGCCTATTTGGGATTATAAAGAGGAAAGTAAAGGAACTGGGAATTTTATTTTATTTTTGGCAGAGAAGCGACAAAAGGATAAAGAATGACAAATTGTGAAGAAGAGGTTTATATTCTTGAAAAGAAATTTAATGGATTACTCCCTATTCACATTGATTGCTCACTTTATTTCTATTTATGTGTCTCGACTCACGGAGTTTTAAATTCTATAGCCCTAAACAAACCATTGATTGCTCACTCTATTTCAATTTATTTAATTTTTCTTAATTTGATTCGATAGGAAATTTTAAATTTTATAGCCCTAAACAAATGATGTGTGATCTGTATTAAAATATCATTTAAATTTTATGACTATAAATTTGTTAAGATATTAGATGAAAAGAGTTAATATAAAAGTGACATTCGTTTAATAAGAATAACAAAGAAAATAAGATAAATAAATTGAAGGAGGGGGGAGTATGACATTGAGCGGTCATTGAGGTAAAAATTATTTCTCAAAAGTCAGGTGAAAATTTCGGTCATTGAGCTTTCTATTACGTCAGTCTGTGGTTTACCCAATGCGCACCTTCGAATAGCGACTGCGGGTTTCACATTAAACAAAGCTTCTGGTTGGAATAATATCATTGGAAAATAAATAGGAGTATAATTATGAGGTGGGATATCAGCATATGTCAATTTTCTTTAGTTAATAAAAAGGCACCACAGTAATTAAAACGATCGACTTCAGACATTTGGTTGTCATACTTGAGGTATTTACAAATATTCTATTTGTGGTAGATGGTACGGAGAGTAGTTAGTTGCAGAGATGAAAGAGAAAGAGACAGGTCACTGTTTTGTGTTTTCTGGACAAAAAAACAGCAAAATAATGGCCCATGCAGGTCTCGAACCTGCGACCTTCGCGTTATTAGCACGACGCTCTAACCAACTGAGCTAATGGGCCTATTTGCTTTATATATAATACTTAAAATATACAATTGTGGACAAACCTTATTCAATTTCCTACCCGTCAGAGGCGTAAAAGAAATGCAGGGATAGCAACTAATTTCAAAATTTTAGTTTCATCTTTCAAGAAAATGGCTGAAGCCATTATGAGCTTTTCGATTGTCAAACCTAGGATTTTTAACTCCTTTGTGCAAACTACAAAACTGGAATTGCACCTTTTACTACATCAGTTAAGCATTACCATCTGTTCATTTCTCTCTCTTTTTTTCTCTTTCAAATTCCTCTACATTAATTACATCTGTTTCTCTCTCGCAATATTTCAGCTTCGGCAATACTCGGGCAATGAATTTGGCTGCACCGGACACCACGTACGTACCTCTTTTACTATCCGTGATTACGAAAACATGTTTCATTCTTAAGCATTCTAAAGTACTATTGACCTGTATTGCTCAAACTCTTCAAAAATGTAATCGGATGTGTGCCGGATCCGTCAAAAGTAGTGTATTTTTGTCTTTTTGAAGGATCCGACACAAGAACAACAAATTTGGTAGGTCTTAAAAATACAGGTATTGACTAGTCGTATAACTCTGGAACATGCAATAGATTGAAGGTAGAAGAAGAAATTATAGTTTCAGAGTGAACGCTCTTCCAGATTGGCCACTGATGGCAGTATTAGTTGAGCACATGGAAGGTCAAAGAGACCTCATTACTGTTGAATTTCGGAATGAAGTGCAGATTTTGTTCTGCAAGCAGAGGAGAAAATGAGAGGAAGAAACGATCGAGAAGAAGAAGAAGAAGGCAAAGCTGGAGAGGTTGAACAGGAGAAGTAAAACAGAGGAGCTGGGAGCAAATGCTCTTCTTTGTTCTCTTTATTTTGCTCAAAGTAAACCAATTACATTTGTGCTATTTATAGAAATCTGAAGTCAACTAATCTAAAATATCTATCTCACTAAAATATCTTGTTTCACTAACCAAAATATCTAAATACTAACTAACCACATATATATACAATGTATATATGTGGTATATCTCAACATTTCCCTGCTAGGAGATATGAAGACATTCTTCATTCCTAGCTTGGACATCGAGCACTAACATGCATCGCGTAATTTAGTCCATCAAGGTATGAAATATAAAGTGTCTGAAAGTAGCTTGTATTCCTCTGCAACTCCCACTAGCACTCTTTGCACCGTGCACATTTGAAACCCAGCAACTCATATATTTCTCGTATACCATTTCCTGGTGCCTCTCATCCACTCTACTCATGTCCTCGCTGATTTCTTCATCCGCTGTATGTGTTAAATCAGACTCTAATTGTGGATATAATCCAATAAAGTGAATCTCAAGAAGTTTCTCATCAATAGACATCTCATTATACTGATACTCGCAATGCAAAGCCGTGCAAGGTTCATTGTCATGGAAGTAAAGATTTTGTGAATGGTCATAGTTTAGAAAGTCCCCCATGTCTGAAGCAGATGTAACATTATTATAGTCCATGACTTGCTCCACATTATCAAAGGACCCCCACAAGCATTTATGATGTATCCATTAGAGGCAGGGTATTTGAAAGTATCACTGACATATAATAATCAGGCATGAAGTATCTGATTCTAAATTCATCTCCATTTCAAATCCAGATTGATAACTATCAGAATTGAGATTTCCATTCTCACTGCAATAAAGATCTTCAGGTATGCACTCATTCCTCAATGTCGAGGTTGAGTCAATTTCAAATGCAACAAAGAATAGAATAGAATAGCCACCACCGGCGGATGCAAAGAACAACAAGATTTCATTTTTAGCGTAAATCGCACCACCCGCGCTTCTTTTTCTACATTTTCACAGTAAAACAGCAAGTACAAAAGTCCCTCGCCGCAATTTTAGTCCAACTATAGTAATCACTCTGCACACCTATGGAATGCTTTCCACCAGCAACAACTGCAGCACTAACATTATCAAGCAAAAAATAGATGGTGTAGTAGCATAAGCAACAGCAGAAACTGCAGATTCAACTCCCACAACAATAATGAAGAACCCCTCGTTCTCTAGTCTCACTCGGACTAGATAATCCCTCGATTCTCCTTATGTAAAACCGACGGCAAGAACCCCTCGTTCTCTAGTCTCTTTTGGACTAGAGAGATTCCCATCACGTCAACTATTTTAATAAGCGGCAAGAACCCCTCGTTCTCTAGTCTCGCTTGGACTAGAGAATCCCTCGATTCTCATCACGCAATCTCACACAATCCATATTGTCTTCGACGAAGTATCCCTCAATTCTTAGTCTATTTGTCGCTAAGAACTCCTCGATCCTTCTATCGATAGAAATTTCCTACTCTATGGTCTTCTCAACCCATAGATCTTCATTAACATCCATAACACCAATATTGTTTCCATTCGCCAAAACTCCAGAAACTTATTATAAAAGAAAAACAGTCTTGCAAGAGAGGAACCAACCTTCTCAGCAGTAACACAACCAGCACCCACTGCCACATTATCCACCTCTGCCTTCTCAGCAGCAACACACAGCAACAAGAAAAACCAGCAGTAGATATAACAACATGAGCAATATCAACACAGTGCAAATTTAATACCAACACAAACCGACGAACGACACTTTTCTCCAATTCGTCAATACAAAATCAATAGCAATTGCTGCTTTATGAACAACATCAGCCGCAACAATCCAACACGGTACAAATTCACCAACACGAATTCAATTTTAACAATACGAAAATAAAGTTGAAAAGTCGAATTTTTAGAAATATTTTCGACAATCTTCGATTCTGTGTCTCTCGCAACAGAATTGATGTACATCCTACAGAGATTACCTCAATACTCTGTCGATTTCGATTAAGGTCGCGATTTCGATCTTGATCCTTCGCGATCCCCAATTCATCCTCAATATGTTTCAGAATCGATCGATCCAGAGAGGATCACTCTGTGTTGTCACTCTAATCTGGAAAACAACTGCTTCGATCTCTCAATCGATCTTCAATTCTGAATTTTCAGTCGAAAGAAGAAAAAAAAAATGTTTTCGATTTTCTGATTTTTCGAGGAAAATCGCAATTGCGATTTCGATTTTCAAGTTTCTCTTCGATTTTCTCCTCAATATGCTCTATCAACTCGATGTTCAGTTCCTTCGCAATTTTTGATTTTTCGAAGAAAACCGTGATTTCGTTCCTTCGCGATTTTTTTTTTTCCAGCGATTTTGTTTTTCAAGTTTCTCTTCGATTTCAATATCACAGATCTTCCTCCACTGGCTCTGATACCATGTTGAATTTCGGAATGAAGTGCAGATTTTGTTCTGCAAGCAGAGGAGAAAATGAGAGGAAGAAACGATCGAGAAGAAGAAGAAGAAGGCTAAGCTGGAGAGGTTGAACAGGAGAAGTAAAACAGAGGAGCTGGGAGCAAATGCTCTTCTTTGTTCTCTTTATTTTGCTCAAAGTAAACCAATTACATTTGTGCTATTTATAGAAATCTGAAGTCAACTAATCTAAAATATCTATCTCACTAAAATATCTTGTTTCACTAACCAAAATATCTAAATACTAACTAACCACATATATATACAATGTATATATGTGGTATATCTCAACAATTACTCACAAATCTGTTTGGCACCTAAGCAGTGGCGAATTCAGGCAATAAAATCTAGTGGTGCAAAACGATGTTGTTTTGTGGCTATTTACAACAAAACGATGTATAAAAAAAATTAAAAATTCTGAAAATTCTGGTGGTACAAAACGACTAGGGATGTCGACCTGGCGGCGGGCGGGAAGGGTACCGCACTGCACTCCACCACCTAAAACACACCCCCACCCCCGCCCCACCACCCATCACGGGTAGTAATTCCTCCACCCGTCCCGGCCCACTTACTCCGTGCGGGTACCCACTTACCCGGCGGGTACCCATTAATCTCATTCTCTTTTTCTGACGGTCCCGAAAAAATGATTAACTAGTTTTCAGGATTTGCCTTGTCAAAAAGACGAACCCAACTATACACAGAGCTTTCCAAGTTGACTTTTGAATCTCTCAGTTAACCATCTTTCCAGTGCAAGATCAAGGTATTAACTTAGCATAAATGCTCGCTCAAAAGTTGACAAACATTAAAACACAAATGATGGGCATTCCAAGGTTAGAGTTGTTTCATCCACACATGCAAGCCTAACATAAGCATACATCCTATTAAACTTATTATTTTCATATACCAGAGATGCAAATGGACAATAAAAGTAGATTAGTCTACTAATATTATTTTCAGGATTTACATAATTAGGAGCATGAAACTCAGTTGTGGACAAAGGGGAAACTAAATAGCAAGTAAATGGAAGAGGTACTTTCATGATTAGTACAAAGCCATTTTATAAACAAAGGGACGAGGTATATTCAGGATCAGTACACTACTGTTTATGTAAAAAAAATAAAAATGGAAAGAGGTACTTTCATAATTTTCAGGACACGGTGCGGGTTGGCTCAAGTCATATTTTAAATCAAAGGGTCAAATAAATTCATAAATAGCCTAATTAAACTAATAGACGATACGGATATGGGCGGTGCGGGTACGGTCGGTGCGGATACGGTGTGGAGTGGTACTGTGCGGTAATGCGGGGAGTGCGGGCGGGTCTTATATGAAATCCACCCCCGCCCCACTACCCATGGCGGGTAGCACTTTTGATACTCATACCCGCTCCACCACCCACCAAACCATCCCCATACTCGCCCCAACTGGAGTGGGTGCGGGGCGGTACCCGTATTTACCCGCCCCACTGACATCCCTAAAAACGACGTTCATTTTGTATAAAAAAAATAAAAATTCTGAAAATTCGGGTGGTGCAAAAGACGTCGTTTTGTGGCTATTTACAACAAAACAACGTCGTTTTATATAAAAAAAAAACTGAAAATTCTGGTGGTGCAACTGCACCACCATGCTTTTAGTGGATCTGCTACTGCACCTAAGCGATGAAGCGATGAAGCCATGAAGAATGTTTATGTCACGACCCGAACCGGTTCGCATCGTGCCTTACCCCGCACCCTGGTGATACAACATCGAGAAAATCGTAAAATAAAAACATGAACATGAAACAAGAGATATGATAAAAACAAAGCTAACCAAAACGATTTGCCTTCTTGCGTATATACAGACCGAATACATCCTTTACAACCCCGCCTACGAGCATTTCTGCACTCTAAGAAAGTGACACAACTATGACGGACAGGCCCCGCCATACCCCGAATGTACAAGAACCTACTGCACTCGGGGTAACATACCACAAGATAAGCCTCCGAGAAACGGCATCCTAATACGCCGAATCGTGATCCTATGGCGAGGATCCACAACCGATGTACTCTACCGCGGAATGAACGCACTTCGGCGAGGTCGATGACAACAGTACCAAGTATGTGGCGAAATCAAATAAATGAAATCATGATACTATATAAAACAGAGACATGTATGATAGCCAAACTACGCTTACAACATAAAAGTAGTCATGTCAAGTCGTGGACTCACACCTCAAGTCATCCTCACGCCCGTGGAACTCCTTCCTCACCGCCAGCTTCTAGGTATAAATCGTATGACACGTATAACATGTCTCGCCCATCCCACGGGACTCGAGGTGGAATCGTGTGGAATACGTGTCTCGCCCATCCCACGGGACTCGAGGTGGAATCGTGGAATACGTGTCTCGCCCATCCCACGGGACTCGATAGAATCGTGGAATACGTGTCTCGCCCATCTCACGGGACTCGATAGAATCGTATGGAATACATGTCTCGGCCCATCTCACGGGACTCGACAGAATCGTATGGAATACATGTCTCGCCCATCTCGTGGGACTCGATAGAATCGTATGGAATACGTGTCTCGCCCATCTCGTGGGACTCGATAGAATCGTTCACAACCAATCACCCTCCATCGAGACGCGGCGGTATAAATACGATTTGCACAACAAGGCTATCACACGCAAACATAGGCAAGTTACACACAACTCAAGGTACTTTCATTTTATGTCAAAGTCCAGGTTCTGACCCCAAAGTATTACGTACGTTAAATTCTTTTAAAAGATCCATTTCTTTTACAAAGGTCACCCGATACCCGTAGTATTAACATAGAGTGACTAACATTTATAAGTAAACCAAAACACTTTCCTTATTAAAATCAAGTAACCACATTCTTTTCCAAAAGTTCAAGTTTGCCTAATTTCAAATGCTCAAGTCTCTTATTTTCGAAAGATTCCATAGATCATAGTCTTAATCACTTAACGTAATCTCTTTTTAAAACAATTGAGTAACATATGCCTTATGTGTGAGTAGCTTGTTCTTGCTTATAACCATTTTATTACAGCAGTCATGATCTAGGAAATGTAATACAATTTTGTCTTATCTTAGCTTCTATGCAGATGGAGGTTTCTACTGGTTTTAATATAATTAATTAGTCAATACATTTTCCTTTACTAACGCTGCAATGATTTGTTCGATACTTATTCTCATTTCCGAAATCAGTAAAACATCAATCTTTAAAAACCAAGTACTCATTACTCACGAATGAGGTTTCACACTTTTTAACAAAATTCATATCAAGTCAATTAAGTCAAGTCTCTTATCTTTCAAGATCAAGTCTCTTAACTTCTAAAATCAATAAACCATTCTATTGCTTACATAAAGTCGTTATAACTAACTTCCCATAAAGCTATTATAACACTATATGTTTTAAACCAACCAAAACTCGTTTAGCACACGTACGTCTACCGTACTACATAGTTCACAACAATCATGCTAGAAAAGATAGGAAGAGGTTCACATACCTCGCGACGATTATCGACAAATAGCAAAACGCTCCAAGTACTTCAACCCGTCGGCTACTCCTTAAGCCAAGTAGATCACGCCACACGTAGTACTCCACTCCTAAAATGGTCATAGTACTTCTATCAAACCTTTCTTACCATTGAAGACTTATACCAATAAAAAGCCCTCTAATTCTACGGAAAATTGGGCAACACTTCCCCCGTTTTTACTCACTTTTCCATCTTTCTCCAAGGCCCGAATAACCGTAATTATATGCCATAAATAAGGCGTAATAATTAAACAACATAAAGAAGGGGATTACACGCCCAAACGGTAACGCGGTTTACTATCACGCCTTCATAATAACAATAAGTAAAAGAAGGGGATTACGCGCCCAACCGGTAACGATGTTTACTATCACGCCTTCATAATAATACAATACAACAATTAAAAAGGGGATCACACGCCCAAACGGAACGCGATTGAACAATCTTCCCTTAATGTAAATGTAAATACACCCAAAGTAAATACACCCAAAGTAAATACGATCGTAAGTTGGGGTCCTCGCCAACTTTGTCCATTTTACTTATCCAATTACTTCATTAGTCATCCAACTTATATTCCATCTTAATATAAGTTATAGTTACTTGTTAAATACTTCTTCACAAGTAAGGTACGTTTGATACGTTGGATACGTTTTTTACCATTTTAATGGCGAACGGCCAATCCTTTCTTTTAACAAGTTAACAAGATCCAACTCTTCCAAACTTTTACTCCATATATTATATACTCCATAATATACTTATAATATATGTATAATAACCAATTCACAAAGAGGTTAAGGTTTACTACCTCAAATAGCCCAAAAAATATTCAAGTTCTTAAAGTCGCTCCAAGCAAGTCTTAGCTCCAAATATTTACGTTCCAATCCGCTACAAGCAACCCATAGAAGCTCCTAACCAACTTCTCTTCAAGATTCAACTCCAAAAAGTGAAGAACACTTAGGGTTTCCAACTAGCAACTTTCGGCCAAGGCAACAAATAGAGGTTAGGGGTGTGAAATCTTTTCCAACTTTTGGTACACAATCTTCCTAACACCTTAGGGAAGAACACTTAAGAGTTTAAGAATTGTTGGACAAATTTTGCTCAAGAAATGGGGGCAAAGCCGAGAGCTCTAGGTCGAGGAGAAGGAGGGAATTTCTTGTCTTGAAATGTCTAAGTGTGGAAGATTTCATCAACTAAGGGTGCATATATAGGACAACCAAGGGCTAGGATGAAGGCAAGTGTGTGGTTGAGATTGGGGACAAGTGTGTGTGGGTCCCACAAGCCACTTGTCCACACTAAAATATCTTGCACGACAAGGCCACTGCTCGCCACTGTTTCTAGCACATTTCGGCCATAAGGCCACCTAGGGGTGACACGTGTCGCCCTCCTATTCGTCCAAAATATTTCATCTTCCGAAAATATCCATAATGGCCAAAATCTCGAAAACAAAGTGGGCCCCACAAAACCGTAAATTTCTCCCGTGGGCCCCACGTGACCAATTCCGGAAATAAAATCTCATAATTCTAATATAATTCAAGAAGCCCAAATACCAAATCTGTGCAAGTAATACTTATCAGTGCAGTAACTGCAGTTTGTGGCGAATTTACTTTTTGTGTCAACTATGTCATTGTAGACACATTTTACATCATGTTCACTGTTTGGGGATGCTGTTTTTTTTTTTTTGATAATCCAGGTCTCGGAGTGGCCTTAGTACCCTATATCGCTAGTACCTGCACATGTACTGGTACTAGGCTCCTGGAGGCGATGGAACTCGTCCTTAGCCGCCACTGCCGGGTAAATCGCGGAATGTGCACCCCGCATTCAGTGTCTGATCGCTACCAACGGATAAATACTACAAGGTCTGACCCCCTAACAGGACTTGTCTGGAGGGAATCAAACCCACACTGCAACATGCCCGCGCGATTAAGCTACCAGGCTTTAATACGAGACATATGCCCCGGAGAACGTATCCGTCGAGAATCGAACTTGGGGATGCTATTTTTTGGTTCTACAAAAGTAAGCCTTAGTTTTCCCTATAGTCCCGTTTTTTGCATATTTCCAACTTGCTTCAAGTAAAAACATTAATATTGAAAAAATATAATCTCTTGATTATTTTTTCATTAATGAAGAGATCTATATATAAATGATATAATATTTAAATATGGAAATTAAATCTACCTTTTTCTAATACAATTCTAATACATTGTCCTTGTTAATGTTGAATTTGGTGTTGTGATTTTGCCCAACATATCATTTTTAGTACTAAGTTAAAATTCAGAAATGTTGGAACAAATGTCATGACATTCGGACCAACATTCTGTAAAACAGTTTTGCCTTATTTCACGGAACTAAAACAAATCTCGTGGGATTTTCACCACGATGGTAAAGTGACTTGATAAGGTGATTAGGAGTTGATGAAAAATGTGGAAAAAATAAGTCAAAGTCGTTGCTAAGCTTGGGGAACAAGTCCAAAAAGTTAGAGGATGTTGCTCCATGATCTTCTCCAACAAACCTTATCGGATGTCCATCTTTCTTCCAACCTCTACAACGATTCAATGAGCTTTTCAAGAGAGGCCCTCTACTATAAATAGAGAGGATGCCTCAGTGAATCGATATCCAGAAAAAGTTAGAAAAAATATCAAGAGAGCTCTCTGATATATTCCTCAGAAAACTGGATCATAAGTGTTGCCTGAGCGTGTCGACAACATTCTGTCCAACATTATAATTGTTGTTCAGATTCTACATTTGTTCTTTATTGAAGCAATTGTAATGAAATATTGTCTATGTCTATTTAGGTAGTTTTTTCAGGCATAAATGTTGGAATACACAGATATACACAGATATATATACTCATTATACATATCACATATATGTATAGGTAGTGGGCTGTTAGTAACAATTAGAGTTAACAGGGTTAGTGAACGGTGTTAGAATGCAATTAGAGTTAACAATGATTAGTTAGCTTAGGCTATAAATAGGACTATTCCCTTTGTAATTACATTTGAGCAATTATAATAAGAAAATATCTTTTGAATAGCAGTTGCTCCCAAACCGACTCTCTTTCGTCTTACGCTTCTCTATTCTCTTTCTCTCCAATTTCTTCATCAATTCTCATATACCTTATGAATCATGAAAATTAACATGGTATCAAAGCTTAGGTTAGAAGATTGATTGAGTAAACTCTGATTGTTGTTCATATTCGATCGATTACGAATTCAGATTTGGAAAATTCAATCGGTTTTGATTCATTTCCAATTTCAAATTGTGAAGCGCAAACAGAAAAGGAATTTACTCTGCAACTGTTGTCGATTCACATCGAAGGTGTTTTAGTCAAAATTGAGGTAATTCGATAAGGAGAACCTGTAGATTCAATGGATTTCATTGCACACAGAGAATAAAAAATATTCAGTATGGAGATGTTATCATTTTCTGCGGATACACTTCGTCTTTGGCTATCGCTGCGACGTCGAAGATCGCCGCGAACATGTATGCTTCTGAGGTATCAAATTAAGTTTTGAATTGCTGTGAGTTTCTGTAAATTCAATTTTATTTTCGTAATGGTTCTATGTTGGTGAATCAATTTTGTGGTGTTGAGATGGGTTTTTTTATTGTTAAAGTTGGATTTATGTTGGTGAATTGGATGCATTGATGTGGTAGTAATAAGTGTTGGTGAATTTGCGCTATGTTGGTGAAATTCACAAGTAGTTACTGTATGTCGAGCTGCTGTAGATGTCATTTGAGCTAATGACTTGACTGGTGATGGTGTCACTGCGTACATCTATTGTTGTTGCTGAAGCTGTCACTGCTTCTGTTAGTATAACCACTGCTGGTGTTGTTACTAGTGTAGTGGTTGTAGTGTTGCTGCTGAAAACACAAAAATAGGAACTGCTGTGGTGCTTACACTAATGCTAATGCTGCTGATGTGTTAGTGTAATGAACTTTTGAAGGACTCTGCTTGATCGTGAAATATTGGTGTTCAATTGCAATCTATGATGGATTCATTTAAAGTGAATGGAGATCACATGAATAGTGTCCATTGATCAGTTGCTTTCTTATTGAGTCTTCTGATATTTTTGGTATTATTGTTGATGGTCACTATGTTTCAGCTGTGGATAATGCTGATGTAGTTGACTGTTAAGGTTGCTAAACCAGTAGGTTTCTATGCTGGTTCTGAGGATGTCTCGGATAGATTGATTGAAGGATCGAAGAGTTCTTAGCGACAAATAGACTGAGAAATGAGGGATGCTTCGTCGAAGACAATATGGATTGAGTTGAAGCTCAATTCAAGGATTCAAAGAGTTATTCACAGGTCGTGTTAGATTGTCTGTTTTTGTGTGTAGCTTAGGATAGGAGAATCGGGGAGTTTCTAGCCGGATTTGACTAGGAATTGAGGGAGACTCCATTGTATATCCGAGCTTATTAAAATAGCTTGTGTGATGAGAATCGATGGATTCTCTAGTCCAAGCGAGACTAGAGAACGAGGTATTCTTGCCGCCATTTTACATAAGGAGAATCGAAAGATTCTCTAGTCCGAGTGAGACTAGAGAACGAGAAGTTCTTCATTATTGTTGTGGGAGTTGGAGCTCCTGCTACTGATGGATTGCATAAACTGCTGATATCGCGTTGCGGTTGCCGCTATTGTTGTTATTACGATATTGTTGGCTTGTTGCGATCGCTTCATCCGCGTGTCGCTATCGATGGATTCTGATAATGAAAGAAAAATTTGAGTACTGCTCAGACCAAACTGCAGGGGAACACTTGAAGTTGCTGGAAAATATTAATGCTGCAGTTGGATGGGGTCTTATAAGGACTGATTCTGTGTTAATATTGTTGTTGTTGTCACTCCTACTATCGAACCTGCTGGTGTTGCTGATGTTGCTGCAACAGTTGAAGGACATGGAGATAATATAACAATTGTTTTAGTTGTTACTACTGTTGATGTTTCTGATGTTACTGTTGTTGTTGCCGCAACAACAACGAGGTGCTTCCTGCTGTTTTTGTTACTGCTAATATTGCTGTTGTTCGTACTGTTATTGTCACAGCTGAGGGTGATGTTGCTACACTTACTGCTATTGATGTTGTTGCTGCTAAAGCAGTTGTTGTGCAAGTTATAGATGATGTTGTGGTTGGTATATTTATTGCTTCATTCGCGCGTGTCACAAATTGCTTTGTCAAACATACGAGAATTTGACTAATTGTTCTGGAGTGACAAGTTTCTCTGAGGGATTGTCTTGGTAGATTGTTGAGAGGTGCATGAATCTGCTGGAATTTTGCTTGTTGCAGCTGCTGTTGTGCTACTGTCTAATATTGCTTCCAAACTAGGACTGAAACCGTTGTTTTCAGTGTCTAGCTTGAGGGGGGTGTTGGAATACACAAATATACACATATATATATATACTCAGTATACATATCACATATATGTATAGGTAGTGGTTGTTAGTAACAATTAGAGTTAACAGAGTTAGAATTCTGTTAGAATGCAATTAGAGTTAACAATGATTAGTTAGCTTAGGCTATAAATAGGACTATTCCCTTTGTAATTACATTTGAGCAATTATAATAAGAAAATTTCTTCTGAAGAGCAGTTGCTCCCAAACCGACTCTCTCTTTCGTCTTACGCTTCTCTCTTCTCTTTCTCTCCAATTTCTTCATCAATTCTCATATACCTTACATGAATCATGAAAATTAACAATAAGTCATCTGCGACTTCAATTTTTTTAATTTCTTTTGTATTATTTTGTAATATTGTAAAAAAAAAATATTCAATTGTAAATAAATATATACAATACTTTCGGTCACTGACCGTCATAGATTATATAATCAATATAACCTATGTAAATATTAAACTTTTGTGTTCTTTATTTTTCTACTGCATTTACTCTCAAATGTTTTCTGTTTTATCGAAGTGTTGCCACTTGTGACAGACGACATTATCACTGACATTTGCAAACTATATTGCATTCGATTTATTTTACTTTCAGTTTGTTTTTACTGTTCCATAGCATACCCCCGGTACCCAACAGTCCTAATAAAAGAATAATATCATAATTATACTTGTACAATAATTTCTGCCAGATATCATATTGTATTAATTGTATATCTCCTATTTTAGTAGAATTATAATTATTTTGTAATCAGGTTGATTAGTTACCTAGTTTATAGCAAGGTAAATACGTTTGTAATACTATATATATTGTAAATTATTCATAATAAAATCAAGGAACGTATTCCTTTAAATTGAAAATGATTGATACTTTAATTTTTTGCCTTGTCCGGAAACATAAGAGCCTTTCTTCGATGGATTTTATTAATGGTTTTAGGGAAGCATCATAGTGTTAGCTCATGGCTTGGCTTTTATTTCTAGATCTACTTAGAGTTGATCTTGAAGCATCTACCAGATCATATATTATAGCCCACCTACATCATAAAACAGATCATGCATATACAAGTCATGGGTCTAAATTCTTTTACTCTTTGTTTTTTTGACGAAGGAATCCGCATCCGCTACTCTTTCGAGTGCGCACATGGTAAACCCCGGGCTGACGCAATAGCATGCAAATCACGTCAGCCGATTAACCACACTTGGCAAGTCATGTGTGACAGGCCTCAACCAAGAAGGTTTATGCAGGGGATCGAACTCGTGACCTTGCGGTCCCGCGCTCTACTGCTACACCAACTTGGCCTACTAGTCTGGAATTAGCTTCATTGTAAAGTTGAAGAAATGTTTTACTCCCTCGTCCTAATGACAGTGATAATTTAGTAACATGTCTGAACTGATGATGCTCCGTATTCTAACTATTGGAGATTGTTTATGCATTAATATTGTAAGGCTGATTGTTGTCGCAAAAAAATAATCCATATCATCATCTTTTCACTCTTTGAGATTGTTTATGCATTAATATTGCGTGTAAGGCTGATTGTTGTCACAAAATGTTAAAAGTATAGAAATATGCATTTTGTAATTAACTATAGTCATTCAACATGGTTAGTAGAAAGGTTAACTATAGTTAGCAGTTTTGAGTTGTATATAACTGTGTATACACACAAATATTGTAACTGATTTCATTCAATACAATTTCTTCCATTCTCTCTCCTCTCATCTTCTCTCACGCTCTCTTCCTCTCTTCTTCTTCTTCTTGCACAGACTTCTTCTTCCTCTTCTGCTCACAAACTTCTTCTTCTCTTTTTCTACATCTTTCTTCCTTCTACTTCACGGATTGTGCGATCCTCAACATGGTATCAAAGCCGATTTCGTGAATGACATGATCGCACAATAAGAAATTATGATTCAGTTGATATTCCAAACAAATCAGAACATATGATGAATTGAGGCATAAATCTCAAAGAAATGATGACATGCAAGACAAGTTTTCAAGGATCTCAGATTGCATTATGTAGATCTGTGACAATCGATCAATAATTGAAGATAGGAGGTAATGTTGATTGCGAGTGACGGAAGATGTTAAATTCTGTCATGATTAAGGTAATCAAGTTACATGAATATATAGATCTTTTGGAGAATTGCAAATTTTTGGAGGAATTGTTTACTGTTACATCAAAGAGTTTGTCACGACCCGACCTCGGGCCCGTGACTGGTGCCTTACCCCGGACACCCTAGTGATACAACATCAGAGAAAAACCAGCGGAAGTAACTCATAAACCTGAAACAATATAAAATAAGAAACATGCTAACCAAAATTGTTATCTTTCTGTAAATATAAATATAACAAAAACTGAACAGTTACATCCTTTACAAAATCCAATTTACAACAGGACTACATGCCTCTAAGAGTTTGTAACAACTATGATGGGACAGAGCCCCGTCATACCCCTGAATGTACATGAATCTACAATGACAGGAAATCATACCAAAAGATAAGCCTCCGGAGAAACGGGCTTCCCAAAAGCAGAACGGTGATCCTAGGAGCGAGGATCAACAACCGATGTACCTCGACCTGCGGCATGAACGCAGCCCCCCAAATGAGGTCAGTACAACATGTACCAAGTATGTGAAACTAAAAATACTGTAATAAAATCATAACATTTCCAAATCAAATCCACAGATATGTATGAAAAACCAATTAACCGCACACAGTGCCACAACATAGACAAGAGTAAACAAGTGTAACGCAACCGGTCTTTTCTAGGCCGCTAATGATCGAAGCGTGCACTCACCCATAATATCATTATTCGAGCCTAATCTCGACTTCAGAGCGCATAGTCTCGTGGACCCGCATTTAGGTACTCTTCAGACGGGGTAGCTAACCCGCGACATTTCCGGACTATCAGAGTCCGCATGGCCACTAGGACCACACGAGGTATTCTCGTGACGGCCAGAACACACCCGAGTGTTTCTGGACTACCGTAGTCCGCATAGGTCATGTGGACCCGCATGAGGTACTCCTCGCATTGGGGGTAGCTAACCCGCGACAACATAACAAGTCGGGGGGGGGGGTAGGTGATATACACAAGAACAACCAGCTTATCGTAAACGACATAAGCACAACGATAGAACCCCTTACCACAACAAAACTCAAGGCGCTAACACCCATAGTACATAACATGTTTACTTCTCAAACCAACTTACCACACATTCAGACATCATTACAAGGCTTCTACAAACAAGTAAGTAAACCATTCTTTTATCTTCCTTGTTACTATAACTAACTTCCCATAAAGTTAGTATAACACTTAAACTTCGTAATAAATCAAAACATTCACATTTGTTTGGAAAACCAAAAGAACTTGTTCTTTTAAAACCAAGTATTAATTTCCTTCCGAATAATGATTCATAACTCTTTTTGAAATATTTCAAGATTCTTAACATTTAGAACTCAAGTCAAAAGGCATCAAAGTGAAACCAAATTCAGTTAATACACGACGCGTCACCGCATTTATATATTTTTACAAATATCATGCTCAAGAGGATAGGAAGAATCACATACCTCCTCGGCTAAATCCACTTGCCAAGTCGAATATGCCGCGCGTAGAGTATCAACCTATAATAATCAAATACGTCTATTAACGTCTAGACTTCTTCGTCGAATATTCTAAGTATAAGGTTCCTTATTCTACGGAAAATTGGACAGCACTTCCTTTGTTTCTACATACTTTTCCACCTTTTCAACGTCCGATATCAACTACTAAACGGCACATTTAAGGCCCAACAATTCAGTAATAAAAGGGGATTACACGCCTAACTTGGGCGTGTAAAATTCTGCCCCACAATACAAATTAAACAATCCAATAAGTTTAAGGTATTATCTTGGCTATAACATGTTCACATATCATCCTTATCCAATCCTTTCAAATCCAAATTGTTATTCCTACATGCAATATACCTAAAAGCAATATTGACAACTACAAGTCCTTTCTTCCTCACATGCAACACAATTTTACTTAAAAAGGAGAATGGGTTGTTACCTTAGAGTTTACCCAAATTAGTCCAACAAATTTCACTTGCCTTCTTTCCACAATCACCTCCACAAACCTCCTACAAGCTTGTCAACATGTTTTCTTCTAGCCACCTTTCCGAAATTTCTCTAGGCCTTGGTTTCTCCTTGAATTTTTAGAGAGAATGGAGAAGAATTTTTAGAGAAAAGGAAGAGGAATTTTTAGAGAGGAGGGGGTTTTGTGAAGAATGACCAAGTCTTCAAGACTTGGTCAATAAATAGTGCTTCCACACAATCAGATGGGAGGGACACTTGTCACCCTCCCATGGCCTTTTAAAAAAATATCTTCTGATTTCCCCCCCAGATTTCGCAAAATCCGCCTACACGAAACCTCCGAGAATTTCAAGATTTCGAGTCGCGCCTGAATTCAGCGGCGGCTGCAACTTCAGAGAACCTTCAGATCTCCGCCGCTGCCTCAGATCCGGGCCATGGCACACTGTGGCACCGACCGAAAATACTTTTCGCCGATCACGACTGAACTTGTAACTTTCATAACTTTCTACTCCGATGTCATATCGACAAACGGTTTATTGCGTTGGGAACTAGACTCAACGAACTACATACTAGGATTTTGAAACACCTAAGAACTCCTAATGTAACTGGACATAAACCGCCTCAAAGTTGACTAAAACCCGTCCGAAACATTCCGTCAACCTATCTTTCTAAAATTTAAATCTTAATTCCTTTCGTACGTTCTCATAAGCATGACCTGAATTACGGGGTGTAACAGAGTTGTTGTCTGTTGTCGATTAAGGACAAACTGGAGAATTGTAGATCTGGAGGAGTAGTTTACAGAATTAAAGGAGTAGAAAACTTTTAGTTTTTCAGTCGATTTTTTTTTGTTTTCTGGAATTAGTATAAATATGGCTACATCAGAAACTATTGTAGACGGAGGAATGAATGTGGTAGGAGATACCACTAATTCACGGAATAGTGTGGATCATAATCATCATTTGTATCTGTTTCCATCGAATGCACCTGGTTCCTTATCTGTTGGAATCATTTTTAGTAGGATGAACAATTATACATTGTGGAGTAGGGAAATGAAGTTGGCATTATTAGGAAAAAATAAGATAGGGTTCATTGATGGAACAATTAGACGAGAATATTATAATGAAGATTTGGCAAGGGTATGAGACAGGTGCAATGCCATCGTGGTATCTTGATTAATGGGGAATGTTAGCAAGAGTCTGTTGACATGGATGTTGTATAATGCTGACTCACACAACATATGAGAATAGTTGAAAGAAAGATTCGACAAAGTAAATAGTTCAAAAGCCTTCCAACTCCATAAAGAAATTTTCACATTGAGACAAGGAATAATGTCAGTATCAGGTAGGGTTGTTAGCGGTCCGGATACTTCCGGTAATTACCCGAGAACCGGACCGGTAAACCCGGACCGATACTCGAACCGAAAAGTTAACGGATCGAATACGGGTACCAAAAAATTACCCTGACCGATAAGGAGCCGGACCAGAACCCAGAACACCCCTCCCCACCACCTCCCACCAAATTTCACTAGTCCCCTTCTCACATTTCAAGAAGCCCACCTCCCGCCACAAATTTCACTAACCGTCCTTAATTAGTTGTAAATTTGTGAAATTTTAAATGGTCATAACTCTGCGCTCGGACGCCCGTTCACCTAATTTTTTTTTGATTTCGTGTATTTTTTCGAGACGGCTTGGAGCAGTCGATTTCTCAAAAAACGTCTTTCTTGCCAATCAATTTCACTTTCCCTCAAATCGTTACGTTTTTTCCCTTTTCAAAGCTAAATATATCGCGATATACAATAGATTTCAACATCCAAATTTCGTGGTAATGTGTCCGAGAATGTTAATTTCAATATTGGAAATTCAATTTTTTTTTTAAATTAAAAAAATATCCGAGCCCCGGAACCCGACCCGAAAAATTCTTACTGGTCCTGACCGAGAACTGGACCGATGAGGTTTCGGTCCGATCACAGATCTGTACTCAGGATCGAAACCTTATCGGTACAGTTCTCGGTCCGGACCGGATCGATAACACCCCTAGTCTCAGGGTATTATTTGAAGCTGAAGGATCTCTAGGATGAGTACGATACTATTATACCTCCACCATCGTGTTGCCCTAGGTCAAAGGAGTTTACTAATCACCTGCAATATCAGAGACTGCTGCAGTTCCTGATGGGGCTTAATGAGAGTTACAATCGCAAGCTGTTGTTCATGATGCAGAGTTCTGTCCAACCAAAGCTTATGCACTGGTTAATCAGGAAGAGAGTCAAAGAATTCTGGCAGGATGGAGTAGAGCAGTGAATGATCATACTGAATCTGCAATGTTCACAACAAGGAATGGAAATAATAAGAAAGGACATGGAGGAAATCACAAGTAGATGAAGCCTTTCAATCCTAATGCTACATGTGACTTTTGTCACATGAAGAGACACTACAGACTTAATTGTTTTAAACTAATGAAATATAATCATTGTGGAAAGACATGACACTTGGAGGAAGGCTGCTATTAGTTGATTGGATATCTAGATTACTTCAAGAATAAGAATAAAAAGGCTTATGCAGTTACAACTGGATTTGAAGATACAGGACAGAGTTCTGGAGCAAATGATACAATACTGCAGGGTCAGTTTACTCCCAGTCAACGACAAAAAATCCTCCACATGCTGGAAGAGAAGGATAGAAACAAAAATCAGAGTGTGAATATTGCAGGTATACACACTGATCCATTAAGGTTATTGCAGTGGATTGTTGATTCAGGTGCGACCAACCATATGATAAGTGATTCTAAGCATCTACACAATGGTCTACTGACAGAAGGAACAGGGAATGTCCAATTGCCAACAGGAGATTCAACTAAAATCTCACATGTTGGTGATTACCATCTAGGAAAAGGTGATGACCTCAAAAATGTTTTGTGTGTGCCAGATTTCAAGTTTAACTTGATGTCAGTATCGAAAGTGACTAAGGAATTCAATTTTAGTGTCAATTTCTTTCCATCATTTTGTGTGTTTCAGGACATGCCATCTGGGAAGGTGAGGGGAATTGGTAGTGAGTTGGATGAACTCTACATTTTATGTCTGAATGCTTAGAATCAGGAGGAGGAACTGAGGAAGTGAATGGGTGTTACTCAGCACATAGAAACAATGACATGGCATCAGAGGCTATGTCATGTGCCTATGACAGTGTTAAGGAAGATTTTTTGCTTTAAGAACAATGTTGATTTTGCTTTAAATAATTGTGAGGTTTGTCCACTAGCTCGACAAATCAGGTCTCCATTTCCTGCTAGTACCAGTAAGACAGAGAAGCCTTTTCAATTGTTGCATTTAGATGTTTAGGGACCATATAGAATTGAGACATATAATGGAATGAGATACTTCTTAACCATTGTAAATGATTTTTCTAGATGGACATGGACATTTCTGCTGAGACTGAAATCTGATGTATATACTGTCTTGAAAAAATTTCTTGTTGAAGTTAACACACAGTTTGATTCTAAAGTTCAGAAAGTGAGATCAGATAATGGAACTGAGTTTTTCAATCAGAATTGTAGGGAATTATTTCAGACACTTGGGATCGAGAGTTTTTGTCCTTACACACCACAACAAAATGGTGTGGTTGAGAGAAGACACAGACATATACTTGAAACAGCAAGGGCTATTAAGATTCAAGGCAATTTACCAGATAAATTTTGGGGCATGTGCATAGAAACTGAAACATACATTATCAACAGGATCCCATCCACAGTTCTGAATAATGAGTCTCCTTTCTACAAGTTATATAACAAAACATCACCTCTTAACCACTTGAGAGTTGTAGGTTGATTGTGCTTTGCTACTATACTTAATACACATGATAAGTTTGGCCCAAGAGCAGTGATGTGTGTTTTACTTGGATATGCACATACACAAAAAGATTACAAACTCTATGACTTGGAGAATAGAGTTGTATTTGTCAGCAGAGATGTATTGTTAAGGGAAGATATTTTCCCTTTTAAGAATAGGAAGTATGAAGAGAATATCAACATAAAGGCACATGAGGAGTTATGTTATGAGGATATGATATGTGATCCTGTTACTAATGATACTCCAGTAAATGGAGATTTTTTTTGCAGGAGAAGAACCTGAGGCTGCAGATCCAGATATTTCTGATGTTAATGATCATCACATTCATACCAGCAATGACTGTACAGATGAGGATGGGCATCATGAGAATCATCCTGAAAGTGATATACAATAACATTACAAGTCCTGTAGTGAGGAAATCAGGAAGATGCAACAAGCCCCCTATTTGGCATAAGGATTACATCACTAATAAAGGCTATTCAAATTGTCTGTATTCCATATATGATAATGTCACATATACATGTTTATCTTCAACATATCAACATTTCATTGCAAGGCATCCCTGGACACAGAACCATCAAACTATGCGGATGCAGCTAAAGATCCTAGATGGGTTGCAGCTATAAAATCTGAAATCAAGGCTCTAGAGGATAATGGTACATGAAAACTAGTTCAACTACCTGAAGTAAAGAAAGCAATTGGTTGTAGACGGGTCTACAAAATCAAATACAAAGCAACAGGAGAAGTTGAGAGGTTCAAGGCAAGACTTGTAGCCAAGGGATTGAATCAAAAGGAAGGGATTGATTACCAGGAGACTTTCTCACATATGGTTAAGATGACCACAGTCAGGACAGTGGTATCTATTGAAGCAGTGTAGAATTGGGTGATATATCAAATGGATGTCTATAATGCATTTCTTCAGTGTGACTTATCAACAGAAGTATTCATGGTAGTTCCTGAAGGTTTTGATACTCAATACAGGAAGACACATGTGTGCAGATTACTCAAGTCCTTATATGGATTGAAGCAAGTTTCTCGACAGTGGAACATTAAGTTGACTACTGCCTTATTGACATCAAGCTTCACACAAAGTCATAGGGACTATTCTTTTTTCATCAAACAGGAAGAGGAGAAGATTGTAGTGGTATTGGTTTATGTAGATGATAGCTTGAGGGGGGTGTTAAAGTATATAAATATGCATTTTGTAATTAACTATAGTCATTCAATATGGTTAGTAGAAAAGTTAACTATAGTTAGCAGTTTTGAGTTGTAGTTTGAGTTGTATATAACTGTGTATACACACAAATATTGTAACTGATTTCATTCAATACAATTTCTTCCATTCTTTCTCCTCTCATCTTCTCTCACGCTCTCTTCTTCTTCTTCTTCTTCTTGCACATACTTCTTCTTCCTCTTCTGCTCACAAACTTCTTCTTCTCTTCTTCTATATATTTCGTCCTTCAACTTCACGGATTGTGCGATCCTCAACACAAAAAAATTTATCCATAAAAATATGACTTGCACAATCTATTTAGTTTGAACTGGTTATTCGCATCCGCGCGATCCTAACCATGAAGGTAAAGATTTTGTCTTTCACTCTATTCTATAGTTGGTAAAATTAGCGCATAAAATATTATTCGTCTTTCCGTTTAAGATTGAGCAGATTAATGACCCACTTATGTATAAACTCATTTTAGTTTGATCTACCCAAGTTTAGTTTAAAAGTCGAGTTAGTTTGTGTTAAATATGTAGCCCGAATTATTGATTCATGAGAAACCTTATCAAAATATTTTAAGAAAATGAATATTTGATATGTTATTATATATAGTTATAATTAAGAAACCAAAAAGGAAGTTCTATTAATTTCGTTATGCATAAACAAATTGTAAGAAAACAAAAAAAGAGATCAAAACTTGGACGAGTTATGTTATAATTCATTATTTAGTCCATATTGACTTAAATCATTCAACCCCGTCATCTCCCAAAAAAAGAAAAAGAACAAGCATACAGTTGACCAGAACTCGTTGCTTCAAAAGTTCAAAATTTCACTTCACTAAGTAGGCGTTTGGACATGCAATTTCATCTCATGAAATGAAATCAGCTTTGGACATGCGGTTTCATCTCATGAGATGAAATCCCAAATCATCCAAAAAGACATTATTTGGGATTCCAAATCAAGATTTTAATTTTTTTAAATGTAAAAGTTGACGCATAAGTTTATATTTTATAAAAGAAGATCCATAAATTGGTAGATATATTTATCAATCATGGTTATCAACCATTTATATCAAATATTAAAAAATCTACAAGTTGATAGTATATTTTACAACAAATTTACTCTTATCAATTATGTTGGAGGATTATATTAAAGAGTAGTTATTCTACAACTCTTGTTCAATTTTTCAATTTATTGAACAAAAATTTGATCAATTGATATTCATGCCCAGTCTACATCACAAAAGATCCTCAAATCTTGTGTGCTTGAAGTATTCATGAGGATCCCCAAGCCTGGTTCTTGCTTAATATACATCACTAGTCTCAATCCTGCCTCCATATGTGATTCTTTGGGATTTTTTGCATAAGTTGGCTTAAGCATTGGACTGAGTAAGCAATGTCTGGTCGTGTGTTAGTCAAGTATAAAAAATTTCCAATCAATATTCTGTAGGATGTAGGATCGGACAGAGGTTGATCTGATTGCTGCTGCTTAGGCCCTTTATGTGCTGATGTGTTATCATCATGTTGATCATATTCCATAGTAGTGAACTTCATGTTCATATCCATAGGTGAATATGCAGGTTTGGCTCCTGACAAGCCTAAATCTGAGATGAGTTCTAAAGCATATTTTCTATGGTGCATGAGTATGCCTTGAGTATTCCTTGCAAACTTCAAACCTAGAAAATATCTAATCTCTCCCAAATCCTTTATCTTGAAGGCTGACTTTAAAATTTCCTTTGTAGACTGAATAAGTGATATGTTATCTCCAGTGATTAAGAGATCGTCCACATATACTAATATAACAACAATGCTGCTATTCTCATACTTTGTAAACAATGAATAGTCCCTGTGACTCTGTTGAAAACCAGAAGCTATCAAGGCTGTGGTAAGCTTGATGTTCCACTGCCTTGATGCTTGTTTCAATCCATATAAAGATTTTAATAACCTGCACACCTGCTTCTTTCCATTGCTGACATTAAGCCCCTCTGGTACTGCCATGTAGACTTCTTCATATAAGTCTCCTTGTAAAAAGGCATTATAAACATCCATCTGATGAATTTCCCATTGTTTGGTTGCTGCAATTGAAGTCACAGATCTCACAGTGTCATTTTGACTACTGGTGAGAATGTCTCCTGATAGTCCAGTTATCACGACCCGAACCCCGGGCCCGCGACTGGTGCCCTACCTGGGCACCCTTCTACTCATACACACAAGTAACATGCGGAAGCTAAATAACACTCAATTGTTTTTCATTTTGTTTGCAAACAAAGGCAAAGCCGGCAAGGCTGCCATCAGATATATAACAATCAAATGCCTACAGCCATACACCGGTCCATCCCACATATGAATACAGACCTCTAGGAATTTTGACAACAACTATGACGGGACAAGGCCCCGTCGTACCCATTAATGTACATAAAAGCATAATACAACTCCGTACCAACATGGCAAACTCCGGAATAATGGAGCTACCTCACTGAAAGCTGAGTGGAGATCATAAGCTCGCAGATCACCCAACTGAGTACCTAATACATGCGGGCATGAACGCAGCCCCCCGAAGGGGGTCAGTACAACAAGTACTAAGTATGTAACCAGGAAGTACAGTAAACAAAATCATAACTGTACAAAAGAATGAAAGGGGCAAGTATGAAAATCAAATACCAGATCCTACAATGCCATATAAAATAGAGTCGACTGTACCTTTTAAAGTGAGAGAGTCATAACAAAATCATGCATGTCTGTTCGTCTAGTCAAATATTGTCATAGGTATCTACACCCGCATCATGGATATAAGTCCACGGACAAAACACATCTCATGGGAATCTATACTTGCATCGTGAATACAAGTTCACAGACAATATACATCTCATAGGAATCTATACCCGCCATGAATACAAGTTCACGGACAATATACATCTCATGGGAATCTATACCCGCATCGTGAATACAAGTTCACGGACAATATACATCTCATGGGAATCTATACCCGCATCGTGAATACAAGTTCACGGACAAAACACATCTCATGAGAATCTATACCCGCATCGTGAATACAAGTTCACGGACAATATACATCTCATGGAAATCTATACCCGCATCGTGAATACAAGTTCACGGACAATATACATCTCATGGGAATATATACCCGCATCGTGAATACAAGTTCACGGATAAAACACATCTCATGAGAATCTATACCTGCATCGTGAATACAAGTTCACGGACAAAACACATCTCATGGGAATCTATACCCGCATCGTGAATACAAGTTCACGGACAAAACCCATGCATGAATAGCTATCTGAGCAACCATGTGCAATTTAAACCATCTTTTGACTCTTAATAAAATCTTTAAATGAACTTTCATTTTAGATCAACCAAGGCAATACCATGTCTTCCATTTTAGAATTAACCAATGAACTATCACATTTTTAGGGAAATAAACCCAAAGTACTATGAAATATTAGGGACGTGAACCAAAAAGTACTATGTACGTTCGTCGTACATCCTTTCATTTATAAACCCCAAGACACTAACACTCGTAGTATCAAGATATTTCCACTTTTTAAAATCAAGTTACTTACACCTTTAGACTCAAGTAGCTTACCTCTTTTTAGAACTATGTAACTTATACCTTTAAATCAAGTCACTTCTTCTTTCAAAATCAAGTAACTTATACCTTTAAATCAAGTCACTTCTTCTTTCAAAATCAAGTAACTTATACCTTTAAATCAAGTAACTTATACCTTTAAATCAAGTCACTTCTTCTTTCAAAATCAAGTAACTTATACCATTAAATCAAGTCACTTCTTCTTTCAAAATCAAGTAACTTATACCTTTAAATCAAGTCACTTCTTATTTCAAAATTATTAAAATGAACCTTCCTTTTTGAAACCCAAAGGTACTTCTCCTAACACATATCAATAGGATTTAAACCATGTAGAAACCCAAAGTACAATCGAGAGAATATATAGAACAACTTCCATTTTAGAAAACCCAAAGTACTATCAAGGGAATATATAGAACAACTTTCATTTTAGAAAACCCAAAGTACTATCAAGGAAAATATATATCACTAAGGACTAGGATCCAATGGAACTTTATAAAGATCAAGTCAAGTGTCAATAAGGATTGAAATCCACACACTTTATAAAAACAAATCAAGTATCATCAAGGATTAAATCCACTCACTTTATACAATCAAATCATGCCAAAGAAGAAAGGATAATTTACATACCTCATTGACGACTAACCAACACGACAAGTAGACTACGCCCCAATGTACTTCAACCTTATCGGCTATTCCACATGTCAAGTAGAATATGCCACACGTAGTACTTCAACCTAAAATGACAATAACACTTCTATAAACATCAAGCTTCCAAGTGTAAGACTTATACCAAGTAATGGTCCTCTTATTATACGAAAATTTGGGTAGCACTTCCCCCGTTTATACGTACTTTTCCACCTTTTGCAAGGTCCGAATTCAACACCAATCAAGCCACACTTAAGGGCACAACCAACAGTTAGCCAAAGGGGATTACACGCCTACTAGACGTGTAAAATTCTGCCCCACAACGATATAAAAACAGTCCACAATTTTCGGCACAAAACAACCCACAATTCTACAATAACGAGGGTAAAATGTGAGGCCTTTAAACGTCTTTCCACACCCTTATTCCCTTAGGACTTTCATTAGCAACTACTACACTTAAACATGCATAACAACAACTAAATTTCCAGCATTTATACACGTCTAAAACAGTCCATAAAACGACACGACGACGTCTAACAGTTTTGGGCAGTTTTTCGGCCAACAACAACTACAACAATCCAAAGTCCTTTTCCATGATTCTATATAATCAAATTCTCATTTAAACACTTATATATATATTCCATATCACATATCAATAACCATATTACTTCATTTTAACATGCGACAAGTGTAGAAAACAATATTATAATCCAACGAATCCAATAACACCAAGATTGGCAACTCTCGGCCAACACCAATATCTAACACCTACACTTCTTATTTTCCGATTCTTCCTTAACACAAATTCATCCCTTAACATAACAACATGTAATATCCAATTACTTTATAAGAATAAGAACGTTTACCTCAATTTTTATCTCAAAACAGCCCGCAATGTCTCGGCCAAAAGCTCCTATTTTGCACCACTTCTTCAAGTTCCAATCACATCCATGTATCCTCTACAAGCTTATAACCATATTCACTTTGTATTTTACCTCCAAAAAGTTGATAAAATCTTAGGATTTCAACCCACCATTTTCGGTCAAGACAAGGTTGGAGGGTCTTGGAGAGTTAACTTGGTTTAACACTTGGTTTAAGGGCTTAATCTTGGAGAAAAGAAACTAATCAACACTTGTGTTCAAGGCTATGTTGCTCTCGGCCAAGGCTCAAGGGATAGGAAGAGATGAGATCTTTATTTGGATGAAGTGTAGATAATGAATGCAAATCTTGCAAGACTTGGATATATACAAGTGTAATTGCCAAGTGGAGTGGGCCCCCACATGCCCACTTGTCTTCAAAATATCTTCAAGACTTTCCATCTTGCAAGACAAGTGGGGGTGACACGTGTCACCCTCCTATTGGTCCAAAAATTAATTCTTCCCAAAATAATTTCATATTGGCCAAAATATCTCAAAATCTTGTGGGCCCCACAAATCCGTAAAATTTCCGGTGAGCCCCTCATGATCAAATTCAAGACTTAGAAATTCAATCCTTCATAATCATATATTAATCCCTTAAACCAAATTTGAGACTCTAATTCCAAGTAATTAAGTTTTTCCTTCATAAATTTTCCGAAATTTCCATAAGTAAAAGTAATTATACTTTTCTTTCCAACGTTCAAGTCTTATTTCCTTACGTACGTTCTTATAGTATTTCCTTGAAAATACGGGGTGTAACACCATTCCCTCCTTCTGGTTGTATCCCTTTGCAATAAGTTTGGCTTTATACCTTTCCACCTCTCCTGTTGCATTGTACTTAATTTTATAAACCAATCTACAACCAATAGCTTTCTTTCCTTCTGGGAGTGACACCAGTTTCCATGTATTATTATCTTCCAAAGCCTTGATTTCAGCTTCTATTGCCTCAACCCATCTCTTATCATTTGCTGCTTCCAGATAGGAATTTGGTTCAATATTGTCTGAAAGGTGAGCTAAAAAACTTTGGTATTTGGGTGACAGTCTACTGTAATCCACTCCATCAGAAATGGAGTACAAATATTTTAATGATCTGTGTTTAGTAACATAGTCTTTGTGCCAAATAGGGGGCTTAATGGCTCTTGTAGATCTCATGGCATTTGATTCTAGCACACTTACAGATGGATGGTCCTCCAAAGGCTCCTCCCTGATGCATATATCATGAGTTGCACCTGGTATATCTACCAGTACACCTTCTGATTGTACTCCTGACAGCATATCATTTGGCTCTGGTGAAACAGGCTGAGAAATACTCACTGTCTGGTGATGAACTAGATCATCATCGCAGAAATGCTCATGTGATCTGGTGTGATTGATGGTATCATCATGTCTCATTTGTATGGAAAAGTATTCTCCATAAATACACATCTCTAATCATGAAAAATTCTCCACTCTCCAGATCATACAATCTATAACCTTTTTGTGCAGTACCATAATCAAGTAACACAGTCCTCACTGCTCTTGGACTGAACTTATCTTGCCTTACTAAGACAATTGCAAAACACAAACAACCAATCACTCTTAGATGAGAAAGCGATGATTTCTTATTGTACAACATCGCATAAGGTGATTTGCTACCCAACACTATGGAGGAAATTCTATTTAAAATGTATACAACTCCTTCCACCAGAAAACTCCAAAACCTGTCTGGCAAACTTGCTTGAAACTGGATAGCTCTTGTTGTCTCCAAGATGTGTCTGTGCTTCCTCTCTACTACACCATTTTGTTGTGGTGAATATGGACATTATCTCTCATGTATCACACCATGTTGTGCAAACAATTCTTTACAACTAAGATTAAAAAATTCAGAACCGTTATCTGACCTTATTCTCTGAATTTTAGTCTTAAACTGTGTGTTGGTTTCAATGAAGAAATCTCTCAGTACTGTTATCACATCAGATTTCAGTCTCATTAAAAATACCCATGTCCATCTGGAGAATTCATCCACAATTATTAAGAAGTATCTCATTCCATTATATGTTTCAACTTTGTAAGGCCCCCATACATCAATATGTAGTAACTAAAAAATAGCACGTGTCCTACTAGTACTAACATGAAATGGTATTCTTGTTTGTCTAGCCAAAGGACCTATCTCACAATTATCCAAAACAAGAGAAGTATTATTCTTAATACATGAAATCTTTCTTAAGACACTCATAGGTACATGACATAACCTTTGGTGCCAAATCACTGCATCCAGAGAGGGAGTTACTGCCATGCACTTCAGCAAGTCTTCTTTCTTCTTTTGTGTGTCCAAACACACAATATACAATCCATATTTTTCATTACCAATCCCTCTCACCTTCCCAGTTGTGAGATCCTAAAAAACATAATATTTTGGAAGGAAGGTAACACTACAATTTAATTTCTTGGTTACTTTTGAGACAGACATGAGATTAAACTTGAAAGTTGGTATACATAACACATTTTTTGGAACACCACCTTTCCAAAGATTAAAATCTCCAATATGTGACACCTTAGCATAGTCACCAGTTGGTAGATGAACATTTCCTGTACTTTCTGTCATATGTTTATTATGTAAGTATTTTTTATTACCAACCATGTGATTAGTAGCTCCTGAATCTACAATCCACCTTACTAATGCTTCAGTAATAGAGAACTTTGTACCTGTCATGTTAGCCATTCCCAAGTTTTTTGTCTTCTCATTAAGCATCTTGGGGAGTTGTTGGTGCTGGCTTGTTGTCAGTTGCATGAGCAATGATTTAGCCTCCTGGTTGTGACCATAGTCTTGTCTCCGATTGTTCTGGCTTTCAAAATTATCATAAGACACATCATTCCATGTCACAACATATGCTTTCTTGTTCTTGCTCTTAAATTTTTTAGGATAACCATGTAGTCTGTAGCAGTCATCCTCCACATGTCCTGTTTTATGACAATAGTCACACTTCAACAACTTGTTGCAATCCTGTCTGATATGGCATTTTCCATGACAGTAGTCACAGTATGCACTTGGATTATATGGCTTATTCAGTTTTGAAGCTCCATTTTCACCCCTTCCTGCTCTAGTCTTAGTTGTGAAAATAGCAGATGGTTCAATGGTCTCCTGCATCATTCTGTTGTTCCCCGCAACAATCATCTGGTTTTCCTCCTGGTTGATCATTGCATATACCTGATTCAGACTAGTTATCTGCTGCATCATAAGGATCTGACTTCTGGCCTGATTGTATCATTCATTTAATCCCATCAGAAATTGTAATATTCTCCGATAATGAAGGTGATTAGTGATTTTTTTTATTTAGGGCAGCAAGCAGGTGGTGACATAATTGAATTATATTCATCCCAAAGGTCTTTAAGTCGAGTATAGTATACAGATACTGACATTGTTCTCTGTCTCAGTGTAAAGATCTCTTTATGCAGTTGAAATGCTCTTGCACTGTTAACCTTGTCGAACATTTCTTTTTGTTCTTTCCAGATTGTGTGTGAGTCAGAATTGAACAACATGTCACTGAACATGCTCTTGTTCACATTTTCCATTAACCATGAGACAACAATATCATTGCATCTGTCCCACAGTTTACACATATCACCATGAAAGGCTTCCCTCTTTATTGTTCCATCTACAAAGCCTAGTTTGTTCTTCCCTAACAACGCCAACTTCATCGCCCTACTCCATAGAGTGTAGTTGTCTATCCCAATCAATGTAACACCTACTCATAGAGATCCCGGGACATCTGATGGAAACAGATACAATGGATGGTTGTGGTCTATATTTACTGTCACAGTTGTGGTCTCACTTGACAGTTCCTCACCACCATTCTCCATTGTCTATTTATATTCAATACAAATACAAATGCAAGAAAAATATCCTCCTATGATCACACACGATCAGATCATATAACCAACTGATGTAACAGTGTATCACCAGAAACTTATGTACATCTAAAAACTCAAAACAGACTAAAATCTGCCATGCATGCTCCAATTCGTAATCGAAAATCACATATCTATGTTTTATGATTATAGATCTACGAATTGCTCCAATCGATTGTTACTCACCAATTTTATCAATCGATTTCAGATTTCTCATGTTCGATATGTTCGATGATCGATTGTTACTCACCAATTTTATCAATCGATTTCAGATTTCTCCTGTTCGATATGTTCGATGTGTAGATTGCTCGAATCTCGTCCTGCATATGTCAGAAATTTCCCCAACCTACACTATCGCTCCATCTAGCTTTGATACCATGTTAAATTATTGTTCTATTTCAAGCACATTAATTATCTTAGTCAGTGGCATATATTAACCGCTGTCTCACCAAGCTGTATCTACCTCAGGCAATCAATGTGCTATAATCAATATATTGTCAATTATAGAGTGATCAGAAGAAGAAAATGAGAAGAGGAAGAGAAGAAGAAAGTGAGAAGAAGAAGAATGTGTTGATATGACTAAGTGAAGAGAGGAGCAGTTCGCGAGAAGAGAGATATATATTTTGCATAGAATGTGTGAAATGAATTAATTACATCACAGATGTACTTTACATGTATATATACACTTGTCGAGAGAGTTCCATCTAAGAAGATATGTGTTCTAAGAAGATATTTCTTCTAACTAAACAGAAAAATTAATTGCTTCTAACAATCCTTAACAGACTTAATTCTATATGGTGTCTCCCATGCTCCTTATGGTGCTCTGCATGACATTGTATCATCATCTTTTACAATTTAAGTACATGTAAAATTTAATTGATTAAGTAAATTTTCAAAATAAATTTAACGTGAAAAAAATATATTTTCTCTATAAAAATATAAATTGAGTAAAAAACGGACACCGTAGTTGATCTGAAATAATGCTGAGAAAGTAAGATGTAGCAGAGATTTTCTCCATATTTGTTTATTGAAGGCAACATAATACTCAACAACTAGGCATGGGCAAACCAGCAGTTCCAAAACCATGGGCGAAGTCCTTCGAAGACCTCATGATTTTCTGTGGACCCAATAATATATCCACAATATCCTATGTATGAGGAGTAAAAATTCAAACAAGGGATCATATCAGCATGCCTCATGCACTGTATAATTTATGTAATGGACCTCTTGTGATCAGGACCGTATTTGGATTCGAGGTGTGCTACCGCATAAGATCTCATAAAAAATAAAAAAAATTAGGGCTCATTTTTTCATTTTTTTATTAAATAGTATTAGCCAGAATTTACTGTAAAAACTTATAATTTGCAGGTCTTAACCCAATTAAAAGACAATTTTTACGAATTAGAACAGGACCCCCAAAATGTTTGAGACGACCCTGCTTGTGATGTCCTCCCCATCAATGACGGACGCATAGAATTTTCAAACTGGGTGCACACATTTAATAAAGTTTACAAATCATTCGGGTGCCCAAATTTAATAAAGTTCACAAATCAGTAGCACTTCTCCAACACTATTTTTGTCCTGTATTTCAGTCAATCCAACACTATAGGTGAGTTACGTTGAAAATGATAGATGAGTAAAACGGACGTTGTTTTATAGGGTGATAAAAAAAATGGGTACACTTAGCACCCAATTTGGTAAGTCCAGTGCTCCCCATAACTTTAATTTTCCACCATATTTGTTCTTCATACAAAATATATTCCTTTGTCCTAAGAAACCAAAGCTATACGTACCACACAAGTTTTATGCTTGTGCTATATCACATATATATGGATAAATAGATAATGGATGTGTTTCATATGAAGCTGGACTTCTTTTGAGTGGATTGTGTTAAATTTATCCCGCCCAAGGTATATTTTGATCAAATATGGATTATGTAGCAGGTCATATAGTTCAATCTGTTGAACTCAAGACCACTTGTCAAATAATTACTTTAATTGTCCACATTTTTCATTTTTTTTGCTAGTTAAAAGTTAAAGAGATTATTTCAACACATTAGGAAGGGTTTAGAATCAACCTGTTGGCTTGTATCTTTTTAGCTGAAAATACTTTGTTGTGTCATTTTAGGACTAACCTGTATGACATATTCGTTCTTGATTCTTAAGTGAAATTTGTTTGAAATTTACTAAACGTGAAATAAAATTAATCATATTAATTATGACTCAAACAATTGGGATCCCGCACGTCGGAAACATGGTTTCCACACACGTGCACATAAAGTGTCAATGATCGTAATTTTCTTAATGGAAGAGATATTGATACGTATACGAATTGTTTGAGACGTAAAATAATAGACGGTTATTGGTCAAATGACAATGGTTTCACGTTGGTAAACGAAAGGAAGACGTGTATAATGTGTAAAAGATGAAACGAGTCTGAAAAATGCCGCGGCGCCAGCCTGCAAAGTCGCGGCACCGGCGATGCCCGAAACTCTCGGAAGTTTCGGCGCCATGGCGCCACCCTGCAGGACATTTCAGACCGTTGGAGAAGAACAAAAACTGATTTTTGGGCTGACTTTGAAACATTAATTCTCCATTATTTGGCTCATGAATTCAGCCATTATTTGGCTGAATTGTAACTCCACATTCAAGGCTATCACCTGGTCTTTATTGATCATTACTAGACTATGTGGAAGGTCAACTTCTCCACACTATAAAATGGAGCCTTTGGCTCATTTGCAAAATACACCTTACACTGAACAATTTCAGAAATTATCTTCCTCTCTTGCAATCTCCAAACACTCAAAGATCTTTCTTCCTAAGTGAACACTTGAGTCTCATTTGCTCACTTGTTTGATTGCTGTTTTATTTGGGATAAATTGTCATTACACCGTGGAAAGGAATATACGGGGCAATATTATCTTAAGCTTGTGAGAAATGTGTAGTAACAAGGAAATGAGAAATGTAACAACAACAACAAATGTGTTAGAAATCAGGAAATCAACAAAGTAATTGGCTTGCTGAGTCGATTGAATTTTCAATCAATCCTTTGCCCCGTATAATCCTTTCTACGGTGTAATGACAACTTCTAAAATTGTTAAGTGTAAGGTGTGTTTTGAAAATGAATCCAAGACTCCATTTTATAGTGTGGAGAAGATGACCTTCCACATAGCCTAATAATGATCAATAAAGATCATGTAATAGCCTTGATTGTGGAGTTACAATTCAATCAAATAATGGTTGAATTCATGAGCCAAATAATGGAGAATTAATGCTCCAAAGTCAGCCCAAAAATTCGTTCTTCTCCCAACGGTCTGAAACGTCCGCAGCACCGCGGCCCTACAGGGTGGCGCCGCGGCGCTGGTGCCGCAGCGTTTTTTCAGACTCGTTTCATCTTTTACACATTGTTCACGTCTTCCTTTCGTTTACCAACGTGAAATCATTGCCATTTGGCCAATAACCATCTATTATCTTACGTACCAAACAATTCGTATAAATACAAATATCTCTTACATTAAGAAAATTACGATCCTTGGCGCTTTATGTGCATGAGTGTGAAAATCTTGTTTCCGACGTACGGGGCCTCAATTATTCAAATCATAATTAATAGAATTAACTTTATTTCAGGTTTAGTAAATTTTCAATAAAATTTGGGCTAATTTGGACACTTATAAGATTGTCACCTATTACTTGTAAGAATAGTTGTAGTTGTAATATGTGGGACCAAAAGCCATTTTAAGGCTTTATAAGCCTAAGTCCACTAAGTCTAAATAAAATGAGCAATTGACATATTTAAAAGATATATGCATTTGTTTATATATATATATATATTCAATATTTAATTATATATATCTAAATTATGTAAACTTTTACTAATATTTTATAATATTTTTTTAATTATATTTGTATGAGAAGATTTTTAATTTATAATACTTTTCATATAGATTTTTAAAATATAAATTTTATTTTAAAATATAAAATTAATCTAATTCAATTTAAATTATAAAAATTAATTAAATTGAGTTACATAAATTGAAACGAGAAATATTGTACAATAAGTATGTGTATTTTCCATTGTGACAATACGTATGAGTAGTGCATATATTGTTAGTGGAATTATGAGCATCCACGTAATACGACATTGTCGGTATGTGATTTCAGTTGTAGATACTGAATTTGTGGGGTCTTATCCAAAATATGCCGACCTGGCAGAGGACACAGTCAGCTACGCGGTGAAAATGCAATGAAGCTAACTGCCAAAAATGCTAAAACCGATAATATAGCAATTAACCAGCTCATCCAGATGCCCATTTTTTGGATTTGTTTCACCTAAATCCAATTATTCAGATTTCAAAACATGCCAACGCAATTACACGCAAGCAAGACAATAAATAATCCTTAATCCTTTCGATAACCCAAATCAGATCAGACACATAGCAGCCTGCATTATCAATTACTATATCCAAAATCAGAAATTTAGGAGTTGTTAATCTACTCCCTCCGTCCAAAAATATTTATAGTCTTTAATAAAAATATTTGTTTTTTGTTTTATTTTACTATTATATTAATTATAATATTTAAGAGGGAGCTTTATGGAGTTAACATATATAAATAAGTAAATATTTATTGAAGAGAGACAGTATAATGAAAAATTATAAGAGGGTCAAATGATCAAGATGCTATCTTATTTTATTATTATTTTTTTGTTTTTTTTGTTTTTATTTTGACGAAGGAACCCGCAATCGCTATTCTTTCGAAGTGCAAGACAGATAAATTCGACGCAATACCGCAAACCACGCCACCGATTAACCACACTTAATGCATACGATGCACTCAATCGAATGCGATGCAGTGAATCGAACTCGTGAACTTCATGATCCCGCGCCTATCATTCTTCACTAATTTACCTCATGCGGGTGATCAAGACGCTATCTTATAAATGTATTTTTAAGGGTCTATAAATAAAAATGTCACAAATATTTTGAGATAGGGGAAATATTAATGAAAGAAAAAAGAAAATGAAAAAGGAGAAATGGAAATTTGTTTATGGATAAAGCTCACAGATTTATGTGAGTCATTGACCCCACCTAATCCCTCTTTTTCTCTTTTCAGTTTTTTGACCTTTAATAATTCTCTTTTCACTATTTGTTCCTCTTTTAAGTTTCACACAGAACAGAACAGAACACAAAAGCCACAATATATTTTGGCCCTTCTTCCCTCCCAACGGCCAATACATATACTGCTCCAAAACAACACATTTTTGGTTCACATCCTTCATTTTCCTATTTTGTTCTTGCATTCTTGTTGTATTCGAACAAATTTGTTATTGATCCAAAAGGGTATGTGAGAATTTGTTGTTGGATGCTATATCCTTGATAGTCCTTGGATTTTTAGGAGAAACAAATATGGCATGTTCATTGAAAACTCGTTTATCTGTTTTTGGGTCCTTTGAGGGTATTTTAGACAATACAAACAAAGAATTTCTTGGCAAATCGTTGGATGTATCAAATCAGATTAGTTTGAGCCATTGGAATGTTGAACCTCCAAGACTCATGTCAATTAATGTAAGTAAAACTTTTTTAATATTCTATTCTTGTGTTTTTGTAGGCTTTTTTGGGTGCAAAACTGAATCTTTTTTGTGTGCTTGATTTTAGGCACAAGCATCAATATGTATAAGCAAAGCTCAAAGATGGTGGGAAAAGACTCTTAAACCCAATATGGTAGAAATCCATTCAGCAAAAGAATTGAAGGATTCATTATTAAATGCTGGGGACAGATTGGTTATTATTGACTTTTATTCCCCTGGTTGTGGAGGTTGTAGGGCTTTACATCCTAAGGTATGTTTATTTTTACCTAGAATGACTGTTTTTTTATCCTCCATTTGTTTGTGTTTTAAAATCTGACCCTTTTTTTTGTCAATTTTTGCAGATATGTCAATTGGCTGATTCAAACCCTGATGCAATTTTTCTCAAGGTAAACTATGAAGAACTCAAAGCCATGTGTCATACTCTTAGGATACATGTATTACCCTTCTTCAGATTTTATAGGGGCGCAGAAGGCAAAGTTTGTAGCTTTAGCTGTACTAATGCAACTGTAAGTTTCAAGTATTTTAGTTTCCTACATACAAAAAAAAGTTAGTACTAAATGTGTAGTTTCTCATGGCAATTTCTTTATTTATTGTCATGCAGATCAAGAAATTCAAAGATGCATTAGGAAGGTATGGGACTGATAGGTGTAGTATTGGTCCAGCAAAAGGGCTAGATGAATCTGAGCTGTTAGCTTTAGCATCAATAGGTCAATTATCAAGAAATGAATTATCAATGGATTATCCAGTGAAGAAGAATGGATTTGAAGAATTTGTGCTATCAGGGTTGGATTTATCTGATAATAATATGGGGCTAAAAGAAAGCACTGAGTTGTTGATGGCCTAACAAATGGAGATCTTGATTAGAAGATTGTAGCAACTTTTTGGAGCAAATTTGCTTTGAGTTTGTAATTTGTAAATATTATTATTGGGTTTACCATAAAGTAGGGCTGGGTGTTTTTTTGGATAAGCCCTGCATATTTGGTCAGAATCTGTCATTGGATTAAAAATAGTGATTATGTTATGCATTTTGCCTATCTTTTCGATTACCGTTCCATTCAATATCCTTTATAACCCCTCCGGTTAAATAAGTAATTTGATCACTTAACATTTATTAAAAATAAATTTTAAAAAATTAAATTAATTGTTTTTCAAGTGGACACTTAGGATGCAATTCAAAAATCTTCTTGTTAATAGGTGACTCAAGCAATTCAATTGATCTTTTAACCAATTTCTAAATTGGTAGCTTGTCTAACAGATCTTTTGCAAAAATTAGGAACAGGAGAACATCTACCTTAACATTATTAAAAAAACAAATTCGTACAACCGAAGCTTCTCGAAAGAAAAATTGGATGGCCATTAGAATAAGTTTGAATTCTGATAGTGTTGATCATAAATTAGTTGATAGCTGAGTGTCACAAATGTCATTGAATAAAATACGTCGGTGTTCGATTTTGAAAACATTGAGAAGACAAATTTGTTGCTCATTCATGGTTTGACAAAGTCTAAATACCATGTGCGTCCGCCGATAAGAAAGTTAAGCGGGTATGGTGTATCCAAGACAAAAAATACAGTGTTTGATGGACATTTTCAACAGACTAGATCGCACTATTTTTAAATAAGATAATTAATCGACATTTTGAGACTATCTAACGGGTGAAATTCTGAACTATACTAAAAATAAAAAATAAAAAAAATATAATTCATTATATATTAATACTCTAATACCGTTCATTATATATTAATACAATCCAGTCCAATACAGTCTAGTCCAGTCCAGTATAATTTGATTTTTGAATTCAATTTTGGTAAAGCACAGTGCGAAAGTCGGTAAAAATTATTAATTATTATTTTAAATTTATGAATATTTATTAGTTATAATTAAATATATAATTATATTATAAGTCTTTAATATTATCTAATCAATTAAATTTAAAATTTTATACCTTTTTTATATTTTATTTAGATTAAAAAATTATTAATTTATATATATATATATATATATATTAATTATATATGTAATTAAATATTTTGTTAAGGTACATGGTATTTCGATATTTTTACTGTAAATACCAAAACAGAGTGGTAGACTAGCGGAGATTCATATATTTTTTTGGATGTGTTGCAGAACATTTTTTTATTATTATATTTAATAAACATTAATTGATATTAACTGAATCATGAAAATTTTTAAAATAAAATATTGGCCTTTTAATTTTCATTTAAGCACATGACAATCATCCATTGAGAAGTACTGCACCAAATTGTACTGGAGGTGATCCTCACCCAAGAATTATGCTACATTCGTCGTTGTTGCCGTTTCATTTTATGCGAAAGAGAAAATAAAAAGTATTAGAACATTCTATAATTTATGTTTGAATTTGAGTTTAATTTTTTCAAGTTTACTAAACACAGAACTTACGTATTTTAGAATTATGTAACTTAAAAAATTAATTGACAGACATTTTGTCATAAACAAAATTGTTCGACTATTTAAATACTGTAATCATAGTGTGACAGGGGATATATTTATGTATTCTTCAAAATCGAGTTGAATGGTGTGGTCCGAGAACATAATAAATACGCTTCAAAATCTTATTGTGTTATTTAAATTTGTGCAATCAGATGGCCTGTGTAAATAAACAAAAAAAATAAAAGAGTTAATTACACTAAATATTCATGTACAATGACTCAGTTATACATTTCTTGTATTTTAAAAAGTACATCTCTTATATAATGAAAATTCTCGATTTACATTCGTACCAGATATATCAATAATTAAGTATATTAAAATATAATTACAAATAAAACCTTTTATATTTTTATGTTTAATTAAAAAAATTGGACACTTTTGATTAAAAAAGAGAATAATCTTTTCTTAAAATATCCATCTTTTAAAACTCTTAAATAGAAAATGAACACAAACTTCTTAATAATAAGATGCCAAGATTTTTTATGTATTCAAAAAAATTATTGTTATTTATGTAAACTCCTAAATATAATGATATAATTCTTGTTTTTCTAAAAATATTTAAACCTTTTATATAATGAAATTCCTATACAAACAAAATTTTATCTAAATAAGTAAATTTAGGATAATTTTGAAGCTTAGCCAAATGAAAGCCATGATAGTGAGTAAAGGGTATTGGCGTAAGTTACGGGGGTGGGGTTATCAGGGAATTGGAAGAAGCGGTGGTGGCCTCGTCAGGTTGGCCAAAGATTTCTCCACAAGAAGAAATGATAATGAAATGGGGGCCATAATGTACACCTGTCAATTAATTGATATCTTCACATAAATATGATAACTTAATGTTTTGGCAAAAGTTAGGAATCAAAACTAATGGGAACTTAATGTTTTCAGTTTAAGAAAATACTCTCTCCGGATGATTTATAAACAAAAATGAGTTAAATTATGCAGATTAAGAACAATAGTTAATCACATAATTTTATGTAAAACATTATTTATATTATCCAAATTAACTTTGATTTAATTTTATTAAAAAAAGTGAATATTTATTGAATCAATATTTAATAAAGTTTGATATTAATTAAAAACAGTCTATAATTAGTCCATGTAATCCTAAGAGTTGCCCACCTAATTTTGTGTCTAAGAGTAAATCCTTTAAACTTTTCATATCCCACTCATAAACCTTAAAATAAAAGTTGTTGAGAACCACTTGAAATACATTAATTAATATTAATACCCATTGGACTTAAAAATAAACATTGAATTAAGTCGTATTCAATTCTGATCATTGGAAATGAAAAATCAAATTGTTTCAAGAGAAGAATAAATAAGTTATTAAAAATAAAGAAAAGTTATTTTAGTCATAACAAATGACTTTTGCTTATATTTCATTTTAAAAAAATTAGTCTATTTTTGCTTATAAATCATTCCGGAGGAAGTATGTGGATTTACTTTGTGGCAGAGGTGGTGGAAAAGGTGGAGATGGCGGTGAGTTTGGGAGTTAGGGGCGGGGGGGAGGTGGGGGAGAAGAAGGTTGGAACTGGAACTTTTAAAAAGAAAAAAAAAATGAATGAAAATAGAAAAAATAGAAAAAAAGAGTAAAAAATTAAAATTTAATCAATTGTGGGCATGGCGCTGAATCGCTGATATGACGGAGAGAATTCCATACATCCCATTGTAAAATTGGGCTATGGGCTAGACAAAGGAAGATTGAGTTTCACGTATAAATTATTCAGGGTAAATAATTATAAATAAAGTTTAATTATTAAAATAAATTTTCGATGAAAAGATATATTTTGTCATATATCTTCCACATTATCATTTACTCTGTTATCTCAATATTGTTTTCATTCTATCTCTTAATATTCAGTTTCAAAGTCTTGCTTTTCACGAAATATGTAATATTATTGCTTTGCTTTCTTATATCTTCACCTTGTTCTTTTGTTTCTTCCAAATTTAAGGCTCTCGCAACAATAGATTAATATGTATAGTGTAATTTAAATCACTATAAGGCAATAATCTGTTGCTAGTTAATTTGAACTTGTAGTCTTGTGTAGTTTATGAGCTATTGTTAAGTATATTTTGGATACCTTTTTGAGTCCTTTTTAGTTAGTATTTTACTCTTTTATTTCGCGTTTAATATAGTGTTAGGTGTGTTTTTCTTTCATTTTGTGTCACAGTGATCATAAAGGAGGAAATACATAATCGAGAATGAATTGAGCTTAATTGAGATGGAATTGCACATTAAAAAGGGCAAGAAATGAAGCCTAAGAAATCCCGGAAATTATAGAAGAAATCAGACGAAGTCCGGACGAAGAATCGAAAAGCTGCCAAAAAGCCGTCGACGGCAACGCTAAAACACCTGAGAGCTCTGATTTTGCTGCAGTATTAGCGGTGCAAGGAATTCATCAGGATGGGGAGCAAAAAACAACTAACTACACTATTCGGCGACGTGGTGCCAGCCTGCATAGTCATGGCGCCGACGCGGGATTTCTGATTTTTTTAGGCGAATTTAACACGTTTTCAGGGTCCGAAAGTGCAAATTTCTCAAGTATAAAACCCTGCTCATTAAACCATTCTATACCATAATACAAAATCATACTTTTGGGAGGCAAGAAGGAGGCTACAATTGGAGACTCTTGTTCAAGTTCTTTTTCCCCCCTTATTTTATTTCAGTTTATGTTGGATTTTGTATTAGTTCTTGACATGACAATGTTTATGAGCTAATTACTTTAGTAGTGTTTCATCGAATCTTCTTGAAGCTCTTTTATATAGTTAATGCATTGATTATTGATTTCTTCTTAAGCATATTAAGATCTATTCAATAGTGTTATGATTGCTTGATAATTAACTAGCTATTAATTGTCATCACTTATATGATTTTGAATCAAAAGTCTGAAAGGTGAGATTTGAATATGTTGTAATTGTCTAGACATAGGTTAAAATCGTGGACGAAAGTACTCCGATACTTGTGTAGTAATTAAGGTTATTGTTCTTAATCCTCCTGTGTGGTAAAATCTATTATAGAAATATAGAAGGTTTCTGCACTAGGTTGAGCTTTTGTATGTCCTAACCGGAATATAATGACAGATTAGTTAACCTGCTATCTTAATAAGAAGAAGAGTCAGTAACATTGCATTAACACGTGAAAGAATGGATAATTGAGGAGATTGAAACCCTATTTCCTTCATAACTGTTATAAACCCAAAGGCTTATAATCTTTAATTTATTTCCTGCACTTAGTCATAATTCGTAGTTATAATTCTCAAACAAAAGAACGTCAACCAAATAGATACCATAGGATAGATAATCTGTACTTATAAACAAGTCTCTGTGGACGATAAACTCGGACTTACAGACTATATTACTTGGAACGATACGTACACTTGCGTAAGCACTTAAAAATATCACAATAAGTTTTTGACGTTGTTGCCGGGGACTGACGTACTGTTAATATCGATTTATCTATCCTTATTTATAATTTAATTTTTATTTTCAGTTTTTTTTATTTTTGCTTTAGAACATTCTGTTGCCGTGATATATTTGTTGTTTTTTATTAGTCTCATGAACTTAGTTTATGCGAAGTAGGAGAGGAGCTGACATTCCTATCCCTTTGAACCCTGAGATTGAGAGATTGTGCAGACATAACAGAAAAGAGAAAAGAGCAGCTGATTTGTTAACAATGGGAGATCAACGAAACAATAATTTGGGGAATGATGAGTTACCGTCTATCTTAAGACAAATCCCTGCAGAAAGGAGCTTGGGGAACTATGTGATGCCAACCATTAAAGGGGTACATACTTGCATCAGGCTTCCAGTTGTTGAAGCCAACAATTTCGAAATCAAACCAGCCATATTGCACATGGTTCAAAGCTCAGTTCAGTTTGGGGGATTACCGTCTGTAGATCCTCACTTCCATCTAGCAAATTTTCTGGAGTTGTGTGCAACTTTCAAATACAATGGTGTTACTGATGACGTCATTCGGTTGAGACTCTTTCCATTCTCACTCAGGGATAGAGCAAAGTGTTGGCTGAACTCATTACAGACGAACTCCATCACTACATGGCAAGACTTAACCCAGAAGTTTCTTGCCAAGTTCTTTCCCCCAGCGAAGGCAGCAAAGCTCAGAGATGAGTTGAATAACTTTTATCACCTGGAGGGAGAATCACTATATGATGCATGGGAGCGGTTTAAAGACTTGCAGAGAAAGTGCCCACATCATGAGATTGAGAAGTGGATGCTAGTCCACATATTTTATAATGGGCTGGGTGATACAACTCGTACCATCATTAATGCTGCAGCATGAAGAGTGTCAATGAGACACATGATTTGCTAGAGGATATGACCACAAACAACCATCAGGGGGCCGATGAGAGAGCAATGAACAATAGGAAGATGACTGGGATTCATGAGTTGGATGCTATCACAAAGATCGATCGCACGTAGCCACTTTGACAAAGCAGATGCAACAGAATACCATGTCAGTTAAAGCGGTTCAGACACCTGTGAGTTGCGAAATTTGTGGGGGTCCCCATACTTTTGATAGGTGCACAGTGGTGGACCCAAATAATGTGCCCATGAAGCAGGTTCAGGCAGTGAGGAATTTTCAGAGATCGTACAACAATGCATTCTCCAACACATATAATCCGGGGTGGAGAAATCACCTAATTTTTCATGGAAGAATGAACAAGAGCAGCAACCACAATTTCAGCGGATCCTCATAATGCTTCAAATTTCACTGCACTCCACAAGAGAAGTCAGATGACATAAAAGCAGCATTGTTGACCTTGGCCAAATCTCAGACTCAATTCATGGCAAAAACCAGGTCCTCAATTTCATCCTTGGCTAACACTCATACAAAATTTATGACAGATACCCAGCAGTTCATGACAGAGACTAGGTATTCTATCATAAATTTGGAAACACATGTGGGACAGCTAGCACATACACTGAACAGTAGACCGCAAGGAAACCTACCTAGCAACATAGTGATTAACCCAATGGAGCAGTGTCAGGAAATTAGCTTGAGAAGTGGGAAGCATTTAGAGCAGAGGGCACCCCAAGCAGTGAATGAAAAGGAGAAGGATGTGGAGCAGACAATTAAAGTAGTAAAGGAGAGGGTTACTGAGGACCGCCCTACTTTAGAGAAGGCCCCACCCGCAGTGATGAGGGAGTACACAGACAAAATCTCTTACCCTCAAAGACTGCAGAAGAAGGCTTTGGATAGGCAGTTTTCGAAATTTTTGGAGGTATTTAAAAAACTGCACATTGACCTTCATTTCATTGAAGCCTTGAGCAAATGCCAGCGTACGTGAAGTTCAAGAAGGACATCCTTTTTAAGAAGAGGAAGCTGGAAGATTATGACCTTGCACCATAGGGAATGCGAGATGCAAGCAAGCCTTATGTGATTTGAGGGTAAGTGTGAACCTAATGCCCCTCTCTATGTTCAAAAGACTTGGTTTGGGGGAGACAAGACCAACCACAATCACATTGCAGCTAGCTGATCGATCAGTTGTGCATCCCCAAGGAATTATTGAAGATGTGTTGGTACAAGTGGGTAAATTCATCCTTCCTGCTGATTTCCTCATTTTAGACATGGAGGAAGATGACAATATGGCCATGATCCTTGAGAAATCATTCTTAGCCACAGGGAGAGCCCTCATTGATGTTGAAAATGAGAGTTAAAGCTAAGAGTTCAAGGTGAGGAAATGATGTTCAAAGTTTTCAAGCAGCTCACTGAACCTCAAGTCGATGTTAGATGTTTTGCTATTGGGGCAGTGGATAAGGTTGTGCTTAAGAAACGTCTCACAAGTATTGATGCTCGTGGGATACCACCAAAGCAGCATGAATAACCTGATGGTAAGACTTCTGAACTAGCTATTGATGAAAAAAATTGAACACCTCTGAAATCAGAACTGTGAAAAAGAAGAGAAGGAGGAGAAAGAAAATGGTGCTAAAATGGATATGCGGAGGGACACTCTACCCCCTTGATTTATTAAGTAACATGCGTCCGACTAAAAGACGTTAAAGACAGCGCTACTTGGGAGGCAACCCAATGGTTTTAATTATGTTATTTAAATTTTGTTTTAGTTTATTTTATTTTGTCTTGAACAGTCTTACGGTCTTGGTTTTTGTCTTATGTTGTGATGGCAGGTGGACTAATCGCTGACCCTGAGCGGAGAAGGATAAAAAACACTGGAAAAGGATAAGTGTCGTGCACAGCGCCGTGGCGCCAAAATGCAGGGCCACGACGCTGAAACTTCAGAGGCCCCAAAATCTGTGCAATTTCCAGAATTTTTCCTCCCAGACCTCCGTTATGACCGTTGTGTTGTGTCAGTAAGTTGTCCCTTTATTTTTAGTTTTCACACATTGGGGACAATGTGTCGATTAAGTTTGGGGGGTGTCTTATTTTGTTTTATTGTTCTGTTTTTGAGTTTTTTTTATTGTCTTTGTGTTGTTTTGTGTGTTTTGAGTCATTTTTTTTTATATGGATCATGCATGTTGTAGTTGCTAAAGATATTGAGTGGATAAAGTGGGATAATGTAATGAAATTAAAAGCGACAATCTGTGTGCTTAAGTTAAATATGCCAAAAATTCATGACATCTAATTATTGGAATATTTGTGTTTAGCCTATGAGTGTCAGTTATGGAAAGAAAGGTTGAAAAATGTGTAGAAAATCTGTTTTCTTGTTATTTGAGGCGAAATAGTTAAGATATACATGTTTAGGGAAATGAGTAAGACATTTCTTTGATAGCCCTTCTGATCATTCATTATCTATCTAACATAAATTGTATCACTAGTCAGCCCCTTTGAGCCTAAAATAAGATCTTTCTTTGACACCATATGATTCTTTTATTGTGCCATAAATGATAATTGAAAACGCTAGGAACAAAAAGTGTTGAAAAAGAATAAAAAAAAAAGTGAAAATTTGATGCACCCAATGAAAAATATGCAAAAATCTAAGTTTGGGGGTGCTTGTTATTTATAATGTATCTCATTCTTTCAAAAGAAAAGAGTGGACAAATAGGTGTGAGACTAAAAAGAAAGTCAAAAAGAAGGAAAATGAGTTGAATGAAAAGTGCTTATGGTACGTAATTGAGCCTAAATGCCTATTTTTATCTACCCCAGCCTAAACCTACATTACAACTCTTGAAAGTCCTGATGATCTCTAATATGTATGTCTATGATTAGTGGAGAATAACAAGTGAATAGGTCTATAGCATTTGGGAAAGATGGAATGAATTGACATGCATAAGTTAAGTGTTTGTATTTCCAATTGATCATGATCTAAGTGAATTTGCGAAATGTCTAACTTGAAATTCTAGATTGCTAAATATTCATGTTATGTATGTTCTAACACATTATTTCAATTTTCATCCATGATTTTGAAAAAGCATTACTATAGCTACTTGATCCATTTCATTGAGTCTTCTATTTTGATTTTGTTTTTGTTTAGTGCTTTACTCGAATGCGAGTAAAGTGTAAGTTTGGGGTGTTTGTTAAGTATATTTTGTATACACTTTTGAATCCTTTTTAGTTAGTATTTTACTCTTTTATTTCGCATTTAATATAGTGTTAGGTGTGTTTTCTTTTATTTTGTGTCACAGCGATCATAAAGGAGGAAATACATAATCGAGGATGAATTGAGCTTAATTGAGATGGAATTGCACATTAAAAAGGGCAAGAAATGAAGCCTAAGAAGTCCCGGGAAGTATAGAAGAAATCAGACAAAGTCCGGACGTAAAAAGGACGAAGAACCGAAAAGCTGCCAAAAAGCCATCAACGGCGCCGCGGCGCTAAAACACATGAGAGTTCTGATTTTGCTGCAGTATTTTCAGCGCCATGGCGCCAGCCTGCATGGCCACGGCGTCGACGCGGGATTTCTGATTTTTTTGGACCGAATTAGACACGTTTTCAGGGTCCGAAAGTGCAAGTTTCTCAAGTATAAAACCCTAAAATCCTGCTCATTAAACCTTTCTATACCATAATACAAAATCATACTTTTGGGAGGCAAGAAGGAGGTTACAATCGGAGACTCTTGTTCAAGTTCCTTTTTTTCCCCTTATTTTATTTCAGTTTATGTTGGATTTTATATTAGTTCTTAACATGACAATGTTTAGGAGCTAATTACTTTAGTATGGTTTCATCGAATCTTCTTGAAGCTCTTTCATATAATTAATGCATTGATTATTGATTTCTTCTTCAGCATATTAAGATTTATTCAATAGTGTTATGATTGCTTGATAATTAACTAGCTATTAATTGTCATCACTTATATGATTTCAAATCAAAAGTCTGAAAAGTGAGATTTGAATATGCTATAATTGTCTAGACATAGATTAAAATCGTGGACGAAAATACTCCGATACTTGTGTAGTAATTAAGGTTATTGTTCTTAAACCTCCTGTGGTAAAATTTATCACAGAAATATAGAAGGTTTCTGCACTAGGTTGAGCTTTTGTATGTCCTAACCGGAATATAATGACAGATTAGTTAACCTGCTATCTTAATAAGAAGAAGAGTCAGTAACATTGCATTAACACGTGAAAAAGTGGATAATTGAGGAGATTGAAACCCTATTTCCTTCATAACTGTTATAAACCCAAAAGCTTATAATCTTTAGTTTATTTCTTGCACTTAGTCATAATTCTTAGTTATAATTCTCAAACAAAAGAACGTTAACCAAATAGATACCATATGATAGATAATCGGTACTTAATAAACCAGTCTCTGTGAACGATAAATTCGATCTTACAGACTATATTACTTGGAACAATACGTACACTTGCGTAAGCACTTAGAATATCGCAATACCTATTACACATGCAAGGAATTTACCATGTGCACAACAATTGTACCTTCTTCAGATCTCACGTGTGAAATTACAATGGATATGTTGTTGTAATTAAATATTAGGTATTGTTTTAAATGTAATAGAAATTAGTTATTTTCTAATGTGAAAATAATATTTGAATAAAAATATTTCCACCTAGAACAATGAACGATTCTAGTATACATTATTGGAGTTTGAAATTTGAGAAGTGGGTGTTATGGCAGCAACTTTGAGTTAAGACATCAATTTCTCTGTTATGGCAGCAACTTTGAGTAACACACTGCCAGAACTCAAAAAATGAAACTCTTTTACAAGATGCAATTTAGCAATGCGCACAAACACACACTTATCTCAAGAATCAAAATAATACATGCTAAACCCCATGAATAAAGATATAAAACAAAGAATAGGATTGATTGTTTGCCGCAGAGGTAGTGACAATGGCAGATCATCATCCTTGTGTCTCTGATAATACGTGCAAATATGAATACATCACTGGCAAACAAGACAAAAATCCATCGGGCCAAAAACAGAACCAAAACAACTCTTCAGCCTCAGTTGCTGGAGATGATTTAAAAAGGAGCACATTAAAATCTCAACATGAAAATAAAAAAAAAACATTTACATAGCCTCAGCTGCGATGATTCGTTGACATGATCATGAAGAATCACAAGTCTTTTAATAACATCACCGGCAAATGTTAATCAGATTGAATTTATAAAAAACATCAATTACAGGATTATATTACTTAATAAAAAGTTAAGCTTCAAAAACCACATTTGAAGACATAGAAATTTTGGTGCATCAGAGAGATTCCCATCGACAAATCATCACAATCCTGTGGATTCTGATGTCCCTGTCTGTTTTATCATCACTTGCACAGGCCATAATAAAAGACTTATTGAAATAAAAGCAGAAAAAATCATGGGAAATGAGGATTTTTTTAACAAAAGTGAAGATAAAGTTCACTTAAACATAACAAAAATTATGTTTCGAACATATAACATTGACTGAAATATATTATCTAAGCTAAATTGCATCAGAGAGATTCCCATTAGACTAGTCATCTTTTCTCCTATAATGGAGATCTGATGTCCCTGTCTGTTTTAACATCACTTGCAAATCAACTTATAGTGATTGGAGAATAAAGCCTCTAGCCTCAGATTTAAGTTTTTTTCATGCTATATATCAAAGTATATTTAATAACCATCATAGGCAGAGGCACAGAACTGAAATTAAAAAGATGAAGGTAATTGAAAGGGGAGAATAAAAACGCATCAGAGATTCTGATTTCCAATGTAAACAAAATTTCACCTTTCTCCACAAGGGAGTATGGTGTATTAACTATCATCACTTGCGCTTTACTGTACCAATAAGTGGGTAAATTGATAACCAAATAATCTATACAACAAAAGCAAACAAAAATTAAAAAGAAGTGGTATACTGCAAGGGTTGAAGATCTGGAAGGAAGAAGCTAAGTGGTTCTGTTTATATATACATACTCTAGACGGCTCGAAGCTAGGGTTTAAGACAGAAAGAATGCATTTGCACTTGTACCCCTGTAAGTTTGTTATTTTTTCTATTTGGTTCTTATTTTCCTTGTTTACTGCCTGTTTGTTTCTCATTGTTCTTTTTTCCTTAAAAAGAATTCATGGTTATTTTTGGCAATTAAAGAATTTTTATTAACCACCAAGTGAATATTTACACAACCAAGGGAAGATAAACCTATGCTATCCCCTCTCACAGTATTACTGTAACATCCCGTATTTTTGGATAACGGTTTAAATGGTTAGGCGTGTGTAAATAGATCTGGACATTGGAGAAATTTTGATCATATTTACGTATGCTAATAAAGAGATTAATATATAAAGAAATCTGCTTTAAACGTGATTCTATTCTATATTAACATTCACAAATGATCCTATTCTATACCAAATGTCCAGTTACGTTCAGGTACAATGAAAAGGAAGTTAGCTGAAACTTCTTTCTAATTGTTTGTAATTAACAAATTGTAGTAACAAATATTCAATCTTCACCTCACCAACGTGATTCGAACAACAACGTGATATCTACTCCTTTACAATAGCAATGTTATTTCCATACGAAGGTATGTTTAGACAAATTATTTCTTTTTTTTTGGCATGTTCTACGTAAGAACGTAAATGTGATACTATTTCATGACTTGTTCTACTCCTAGTAGTTAAGAATAATCATGTTATTGGTTCCTATATTGAAAGCATGTCTAAATATGTTCCTAAATTATTATTGAGGCATACGAAAAAAATGTTGATATTCACAGTGTTAGCCGAGGGTACACGGATATTATGTCCCTCATGATATTTTATGTCCCTCAGGATATTATGTCTCTTTTGTCGGAGGACATTTCATGCCCGCAGGTTCACGTAGATAGGACGACGATCCACGTTAGTAGGTTGTTGACTCAGCGAATTTTGGAGCACTCCCCTTGTTTCGGAGTGTCGGTCTAATTTGGTGCGGTGTATTTTTGCGTGTATATACGGGTATGACAGAGTCTTGTCCCGACCTTTTGTTGTTGTGTACTCTTTTGAGGCTTGTAGACATGTGTCTTGTGTATAGTTGACATGTATAGCCTTGTCGGCCTTGGTATGTATATATATAAGTTGGGTTTTCTGATTAAGATGTTATATATGTTGGTATAATAATCTGTATTTGGCTAAATAATGTTTCAACACAATCTGTTAATCACTTAGTGAAACAGATAACACGATATAAACATTACTTAACAGTAAATTGATCATGAAACAATAAACGAAAACAGAATCTGTTTTGGAAAATAATTTCAGAATGTAATCGAGCCCACTTAGTTCAAAGTGTGTCCTTAAGGAAATTATTCCCCTCACAGTACTCGAGGTTAACGGAATATCGCCTCCCAGGATAGAACGATTATCTTACCAGAATAGTAGTACTCCAAATTCCGGTAGCAGCGAACCACTCAACGGCAGTATATCACACAGAATAAAGACAAAATATTTTTGAGTTCAAGACTGAAATTCAGGATTGAAAAATTGATTAATCAATAAATTCTTGGAATATGTTTGGAGGTGCTGATTCTGAATGTTTGCAACCATTCAGAATAGTCACCTAATTTTGGAGGGAAATTCGAAAAAAAAGAGGGAGAGCCGGACGGGTCGGGTCGGTCGCGGATCGATCCGTTTGGATTTATTTTTAATTAAATAATTAATTAATTAGAGAAACGTTTGTGCAAAAAGATTATCAATCAAGCCGAGCGACGACGACGGCGCGAGGGGTCCTTGCCCTCTCAACCCTTTTAGCAACTAGAGAAGGTGTAATGTAATATATACACCTCTCTTTCCTTTTCTTTTTTCGATGTGGGACAAAAGAGCATTTTACTCCCTTTAATTTTCATCTCATCATTTTCCATTCACCAATATCAAAATCCAATAATATAGTCATTTTCGGCTTAGTCCGTATTTAAGTATGATTAGGTGTTGATAATATGATTGGTGGTACCCGGCGGATAGGGTCTGGATGTCCGTCGCGGCCCTCCGATTTGAGTCGTGACAATTATACCTCTAATCCAACAGCAACCAAAAACACACTTAGAAACCCGAAAACAAAACTACACTTCTAGTGAGTTAATATAAGCAAAAATATGCACTCTATCCCTAGATCGTCTACAAAGGTTCACTTTCATCTAGGTGTATCAGTTGAGCACTGGTTAATGACCTATGCTGAAAAACTCGCAAATTCCTCTCAATTCATATCCCATACACCACAACAGCCAGACTTGCCTTCAATAAAACTGCTCGAGGATATCTTCACTTAGATTGATGACTAACTCATTGCTATTCCAACTCCTATCCTTGTATTCTCCTACCCCATTTCTGTCAGTGTAACATCTATTGCCACATAATCTTTGTAAATTTACAGTAAAAAAACACTTGTTGTCTTGATTTTGGACAGTTGTTGCAACGGACACAATCCCCATTCACTTGCCTCCCCCATTTCAAGAGCTAGTCTTACATTTTTTGCTTTCCATGTAGGTTCAGCCACAATATAAATGCTTGCTTAGGCTCAGCCATATTCTGATATAGTAACTTACTCCATGGTACATCTTGGACCTCCCCCCTTACCCGAGAGTAGGCAGAAGCAAGATAAAATTTGCCTTTGATTATCAAACTATTCATATCACCCAAATTGAACAATATTTCCTCATTTGTAGTATCTTCCTGATCATCCATGCTACTTGCTTAGGAATCTGCATAGTATGTAAGTCTTGGTTCTTGATATAATAAGTATGAATCCAGGAAATTCATAACTTATCTTTCTTCTGACTTAATGCCCAATGTAATTTACATATTGCAACTTGGTTTCAAATTCTTTAGAATATTCACCCCCACACCCCAGCTCTCTTTGGTAAACAGATTTTATTCCAAGCAACTATAACTTTTTTAGTCATCACAATTCACAGCCTCTCCAGACCACAAGTAACTCCTACACACTGATTCTATCAGTTTAATCACTTTCTTAGACATCAAGAACAGTTGCGCCCAGCAGTGGCGGAGCCAACAAGCAAATTCTAGTGGCGCAAATATGTTTTTGTGCAGCAAAAAATTTTTTTTGATCGAAGAAAATTAAAACACACCGTTTCACCCAAAATGACGTCGTTTTGATCGCAAATTTCAAAAAAACTGGTAGTGCAACCCGTGGCTCCGCCACTGGCGCCCAGTAAGCTTGCACTCCAAATAATACATCTTTTACCAATTGAAGTCTACCAGCATAAGAAAAGAATTTTGTCATTCAGGTTGTGATTTTTGCAGTGATGTTATCCACCAAAGGTTTATATTGGTGAACAGTTTATCTCTTGGTTGAGAGAGGCAACCCTAAATATTTCAAAGAGAGTGCACCCTCCTCATACCCTAAACGTTCCATAATTGCACTTTTTGTTTCCACATCCACTCTTAACAAAATACACTTGAATTTTGCTTAGATTGGTCTTGAGTCCAGAAGCTTCAGAGAACAAAGCAAACTTTTCTTTTAGTAGCATAACAGAGCTCAAATTTCCCCAAGAAAACAGAAGCAGATCATCTGCAAAATATAAATGTGTAATTCCCAATTTCTGGCACCTAGGATGAAAGTTGAAATCTGATTCCCTTTGCAAGCCCTTTAGACATCTGTTTAAGTATTCCATCAACAACACAAAAATGTTCCCCTTGCCTCAAACCCCTCTTAGCTTTCATTGTGGCAGTCATTTCTCTATTCACCATAAAAGTATAACTGACTGTTTGGATACAATTCATGACCCAAGTGACCATTGTGTTACATGATATTAATCTCACTTGGGGAGTTTCATTAATATCAAGGTATATATAGAGTACAATATTCATCCCTTATTCAATAGCAATCCTAGTCTTACCATAATTATATTTACACAATATATAGAAATATTCTAATTATGGGTAGAGAATATATTGTTTCTTATATTTACACGTTTACACACCCCCTCAGTCGGAGCGGAAGGAGGCCGGACGCTGAGACTGGATCTGAAGTCAAGAAACAACTGGGAAGTCATTTGGTAAATATGTCTGTATACTGATAGGATGATGGAACATATAACACTCTGACATGGCCTAGAGCAACTTTCTCACGAACAAAGTGTAGGTCTATCTCAATGTGCTTGGTTCGCTGATGCTGAACCGGATTATGAGACAAATAGATGACAGAGATGTTATCACAGTACACAATAGATGTCTGACGCAAAGGACACTGAAGTTCTAACAGTAAGTTTCTGAGCAAACAAATCTCAGCTAATACATTTGCAACGCCTCTGTACTCGCCTCAGACTGGATCTAGATAGGTAGCTTTGCCGCCGCGACCAAGAAATCGATTATCCCCAAGAAAACACAAAAGCCGGAGGTGGAACGTCGCGTGTCCGGACACCCCGCCACATGATCGTCAGATACAGAGCAACCTGTTTGGCGCAGAGGGTATAGTGCAAACCATAATCAAGAGTACCCTTAATGTATCGAATGATACGCCAAGAGCGATAAAATGAGACTCGCAGGCGTGCGTGAATAAGCACACATCTTTGAACAACATAAGCTATGCGGCCCAGTAAATGTGAGATAATCGTTGCACTCGCAAGACTCTATCTGAGTAGGATCAGAGACTGGAGCACCATCCATAGCACTGAGCTTAGATTTTGAATCGACTAGAGTAGGCATAACTTTGCAATTCGCCATCTTAGCCTTGTACACTATCTCCTCTGCATACTTACGCTGACACAAGAATATGTGATTGACAGACCTGGTCACTGATATCTCCAAGAAATAACTCAGTTTTCCCAAATCAGTCATTGCAAGTTGGACTTAAGCAAGGCAATAATCTCATTTTCCAATCTATCTGAGGAGGCAGTCAGAACAATATCATTCATGTACAGTAATAAGTAAGCAGTGTTACTACCTCGATGAAAAATAAAGAGTGATGTATCACTCTTGCTGCATACAAACCCAATCTGCAAGATATACCTGGCAAAGCGATTATATCACGCACGGGGAACCTGTTTCAAGCCATATAGTGACTTACGGAGACGGCACACATAGTGAGGATCATTGGAGGTGAACCCGTGCGCTACGATGTACACTATTTCTCTCAGGTCCCCATGTAAAAATGCATTCTTTACATCAAGTTGATGGATCGGTCAGTGTTTGCCCATGACAATGCTCAAAACTCTGTGAATAGTAGCCGGTTTGACAACAGGGCTGAAGGTCTCAAAACAATCAATGCACTCTTGCTGATTTGTGCCATTAGCCACAAGACGGGTCTTGTACCTCTCAAGATCCCCATTGTATCTGAACTTGTGACGAAAAAACCACATACATCGAATTACATTCACCCCCTCAGGTCTAGGTACTAGATCTCACGTGTGCTGTTTAGTTAAAGCATTGAATTTCTCATACATAGCCGCATTCCAATTAGGGTCTTGTTTGGCCAATTTTGGGTTCTTTGGAAGTGGATAGATGGTTTGGGCAGACAAGTTGAAATGGACTTTGGGTTTGAAGATTTCATGCTTTGAACGAGTTTTCATTGGATGAGTAGGGACAGTGGGTGACGGAGTGGTGTCTGAGACGGTGGGTAAAGTTGGATAAGGAGAAGGTGGGGGCGAAGCCGTCGGAGGAGCCGCGACCCCTGGAAATTCCTCATTAATATAAAGGTATATATAGAGTATAATATTCATCCCTTATACAATAGGAATCATAAGCCTATACAAAAGAGGAATTCTAGTCTTGCCATAATTATATTTACACAATATATAAAAATTCTAATTATGGGTAGAAAATATATTATTTCCTATATTTACACGTTTACACATTGTTCTAGGAAACCCCAACCCTAAGAGTAAGTAGAACTTAAATAATTAATTTGTGTTGGTGAAAAATATCAATAAATTATATTCAAAAAGTGAAATGAATAATAAAATAAATAATAAATATTCTTCAGAATGAGAATGAGGCGTGGATATCTCACTCTGTTTAAAAAAATTCAACCTATGCGATATCATCTTTATCGGTCCAGTAATAATGTTTGTCCCCTTCAGGATATAATAGCCTGACAACATCATACAATTCAACAATCTTTGAACAAGATGTTGAGTCTAAAGCTCCGCTGAAAAAACACATTCCTTTAACAAAATAAAACTTTTTTCCCCTTACAGTTGTTATGTTTGGTAAATAAGGAAAAATATCCATATATTTTTTTATAATATAGTGTCTTAAGTAATTGTGTTTGGTGGTTTTTTCTATAATTAGATCTGTCCAAAGCTCGGGTCGGATGACATTTTTTTTCCTACTTGCCCGACCCTGGCCCTATTTTTTTTAGATTTCTCGACCGGCCCTGACCTTTTGGGGACCCTACGCGCCTCGGGTCGGCCCTGACACGCCCTACAAACAAAAAAACGGGGGATTTTGGACGGGTCGGGGGCCCGACAGATTTTTTTTAAAAATTAAATTTTCAATATTGAAATTGACATTCTAGGAAACATTACCACGAAATTTGGACGTTGAAATATATTGTATATCATGAGATCTCAGCTAAAGAAAAGGAAAAATTAGAAACCGATTTGGGGATGTCAAATCGATTGGGAAAACATACGTTTTTACTGAAATTGGTTGCGCCAAACCGTCCTTTGGCAGTTTGCAGGGCCCTGTCTCGAAAAAATACGCGATTTTTTTTTTGGGTAAAACGGACATCCAAACGCAAAGTTATGATCATTTAAAGTTGCACCAATTTACAACTACTTTCTTCTCTCCCTATATTTTATGTCAATGCTTCACATTAAAAGATAAAGTCTACATCACATATATTCTTAAAACATGTAAATATTAATAAAGGAAAAATAATATAAATTATATTAAAAAGATTAAGTGGCGGATCGAGGTCAGGTCGGAGGTCGGGCCGGATCGGAAGGGTAAAAAATTATGACCCTGGCCCGACCCTACATATGACGGGTTCCCATTTTTTCGGGTCAGATGGCTCACGGATCAGAAATACGCTGATCCTGATTTTTCGGGATGTACATGTCTACCTATAATTAATAGGGGTACTTGTTTATAAGTTATAACTACAATAATAATTTATGTACTATTATTTGATGTATTCAATTTGGGATTTCCGGGGACTAGAGCTGAAAAAAGAAGGCTTCTGAGTTCTGACCCAACTCGCTACAAAAGGCCTACATAAGTGGCCTAGTTCATGTATTTGTTTCTTATGCCCGATAATTCTGACCCTTCTGATTAGGGCAATGGGCTACTGGGACTACGAACTATGGGCTCTCACAACTTTGCCCCAAGACGAAAAGAAAAGGGTGGAAACAGTAGAAGGAAAACAATGGTTGTTTTGAACTACTAGTCTTGATCATAAAATATACTTCATGTACGGTTTAAATTTCGAGAGTCAAATCAGTAGATCCTGTTTCCACTCTCCTAAATTTAAATTTCGAAAGTCAAATTAGTGAATTTATCCACTTCCAGATTGGGTAAAATGGGGGGACCAAAATGGAAAAGAAAGATGCTAGATTTACAATCAAAGTTAAAAAACATAAAAATTCTTCTTACAAATCCCCATAGTGTATGAGACAGAAATGGCTGCTGGCTTGAAAACCGTAGCTTGAAAACCGTCGCAGAGCATTTACTACACTTAAATACTTGGTTGACATGGCGGCATCGACTCTACTCCTTGAAGAATGAAAGTCGTCGTTCGTTAGACAAGGCCAAGTGATTGTTGCGTTGAAATTTAGAACTATATGCGCATGCAATATCAACGTTGACTTGAATGTTGCACATTTCAGGTTATATATTACTCCTGGAATTAATATTATTTGCTGTGAGCCTGCAAGCGTGCTATCTTTAGGAATTAGGATTGTGCATGAAAATGGGTGCAGTTAATTGTCCCTTTAGCTCTCTTATCACAATTGTTTGGAAATCCCCTTGAACGAGAAGAAAGTCATTTGCCAATAACATTTGTGTTATCAATATGTTAGATGTTACAAAAATTATTGTATGTCGTCGTAATAACCTTCGATGCGAAAAGTTTTTTGCAACAAATACTAGTATATAATGTTACCAATTGTTTGGAAATACTAGTATTTGTTGTCAATTGGTTTTAGAAAGGAAAACAAATACTAGTATATAATGTTGCCGTCAAAAGTATAGAAGCGGCCACAGAATAATGCCGCATGTGTAAAGTAAATATTATGAAACCGTCAACCACAAGCTGGGTTAAGATATTGTTGAAGAGAACACTATCTCTGCATCGATGCCTCCAAAAGTGATGATTAGGGGTGGCAGATGGATCGTTTGGATTGAAGTTGTCGGACAAGATGGATTGAATCAATAGATGGATCAATGCTCAATCCGCCCAAAACTTACATGGCTAAGATAAACGGGTCAAGATGAGCTAAATGATGAGTCATAACCCAACTCAGACAAATAACTACTTTCTATTACATTTAAAACAATAGATAATATTTAATTGACGACTCAAAAACTAAACATTCCACCTAATTTTTCTCAATCTAGTCTAGTGCGAATAGTGAAAACCACGAGAAATCTTAGATATGTTTTGCCCCGACGAACTTTGAGTCAACCAATTGTCACATCCTCATTGGATACGAATGATTCCACATGGCAAAGATATTGCCCAATTTCCATTTCCATCTCTCGACCTATGTGGCAATTTCTTGGGTCCCCCATCATCTTTTAAAACCATCAGAAATAAAGAAACAGATTTGAGGATATGGAAGGAAAGATAAGGATAAGGGCCATTTCTTCTCATTGGCTACTATCAAATTCACAACCCAATCCAGCCGTTGAATTCCTAAAAATTCTTGTAGTCCCACTTCAAGATTGAACCATAGCCACAATTATACCTTTGAAATGGCAATACAAATGCATTTACAAAGTCTAACTCACCTCAACTCCATTGCCATTTCTCTTTATACCTCCCAACATCACCTTAATTCTTCAAGTCAGAGAAATGGCAACCGTTACAACACAGGCTTCAGCCGCCATTTTCCGGCCATGTGCCTCAAAAACCAGGTTCCTCAGTGGATCATCTGGTAAATTAAACAGAGATGTCTCTTTTAGACTCTCAACTTCTTACAATTCATTCAAGGTTGAAGCTAAGAAAGGTCAATGGCTTCCAGGCTTAGCCTCTCCTACTTATCTTGATGGCAGGTACATACATTCAACATTCACAACTTTTTTGCCTTTATAATTTAGTTATTTAGTGGTTTCTAACTGTCTCTTTAGTCTAAAAGTTAAAACGTTTGTCTTAACACGCCCTTATGTGTAGGCCTGATTCTTTTTTATGAGCTAAACATATGGAAATAGTTTTTAAGGACCTTTTGTCTGCTATGATATCATGTTAAATTGTGTGACTAATCTAAAAGCTTACATGAGAGAAAGAGCACACCTTTAACTTAATTGTATTATGTCTCAACACTAGCCTTGATCTAATACGGGAATGATTGCTTGTCTCAGTCTCCCAGGAGACAATGGTTTTGATCCATTGGGACTTGCTGAGGATCCAGAGAACTTGAAGTGGTTTGTCCAGGCTGAGCTGGTGAACGGTCGTTGGGCTATGTTGGGTGTTGCTGGCATGCTGCTGCCTGAGGTTTTCACTAGCATCGGAATCCTTAACGTGCCCAAATGGTATGATGCTGGAAAAGAAGAGTACTTTGCATCTTCTTCAACCCTGTTTGTGATCGAGTTCATCTTGTTCCACTACGTCGAGATCAGAAGGTGGCAAGACATCAAGAACCCAGGAAGTGTCAACCAAGACCCTATCTTCAAAAGCTACAGCCTGCCTCCTAATAAAGTTGGATACCCTGGTGGTATTTTCAACCCACTCAACTTTGCACCAACTGCAGAGGCCAAGGAGAAGGAACTTGCTAATGGTAAGTCTAAGTCCTATAACTACAAGGATGTTTACTTTCTAAATGACTGTATACTTGAATCAGGCTAATTTTCAACTGGATAATTTGCAGGGAGATTGGCAATGTTGGCATTTTTGGGATTCATAGTGCAGCACAATGTGACTGGAAAGGGACCTTTTGACAACCTTCTGCAGCACCTCTCTGACCCATGGCACAACACTATTGTCCAAACATTCAGCAACTAGAAAACCTCACGGAAACTGGATTGAATATATTGTTACCTTGTAACCATGTTATGGTTTTTGATCAAGAATAGAGCTTTGTGGTAAATAAGGAACCTTTAATGTACAGCGTATCTTATTCGTGTTATTCCCACTAGATCATCAAAAGAATGTGATTCACACTCTTGTTAACATATAAAGTGAAAGAATTGCCCCCTTTAGCTAGTTCTAGATGCTCTTCGCGACTTGGATTTGATAAAGGGAAAGCTTTCTTTTAGTAGCTCAATTTGCATCTCAATTGCAAAACAAATCCCAATAATTTATTGAAGCAAAGTGAAATTGGTCTTTAACTCAGATCTCATATATGGGCAAGCTCTTATTCTACTTTCACCATGTATGGTGTCAGCGTTCTCTAACAAGACAACTATACACGTAACATAATTACCTATCAACAACCACTGCACCTGCAAATGTGACCTCACTTCGATCACAGATTATTCTACACAAGTTTTGCAACTTATCTCGACTGTTCAATCAGTGCGAACAGTTCCTTGCTGCAGGAAATAAATTGGAAAAAAAGAGACCGAGTAAGAAATGCTAGCCAGACAGGATCAAATTACATGACAGTATACTTGGAGATGGTGGTCTGTGTAATGGATTAAAAAACAGCATACAGGCAAAATTATTAATCCAGTAATCAACTACATTCAGCATAATCCAGTAATATTCATCATACAGGCAAAATACAGGCAATATTCATCAAATTACATTCAGCATAATCAACTACCAAAGAGACGGAAACATGCATGAAGCAGATGAATTCCATTTGTAAGATGAAGCAATTAAACATCATTGATTCAGTAATTAACTCTCAGAGTTGAAAAATCAACTGAGAACAGATACAGGCAAAATTACCTGTGGATATGATTTTTCATCCAAAACTGGAAACGCAAAGGTACCAACTGCCCAGGAATTATTGACTGAATCCACAGACCTAGGCAGGTTAAAATTCCTTTGAATTTCATAATCCATCAAATATCCTTTCAAATTGACCTCACACTGAGGATCCAATATTTCCCTTTCCAGCAGATTAAGATTATCATTGGGATTGTATGAATATTGCTCACTTAGTTGCTGCCTCAAGCATGCTATACTATTTAGATCATCCAAGATACTGTCATCTAGTATTGCAGTTGTGGTCTGTCTTACTTGGTAAAGCTGTAGTTCTTTTCCATAGTCCAGAACATGAGAAGATTCTGCAACGGATGTATCTCCGGAGTACCCCATATTTCTACAGAGAAACAGCGGTCATCAATTTGATTGTAAGATCATTACTAGAGCTGTTCCACTCAAGGTTAGAAATCAGTACAAATATAATTTCATAACGATCACCAAAATCCAGCAATTTCAAGCGTGAAATGATAAGATTGTAAAAGGGAAACACCATACAGATGCTGAATAAATATGGTCTAATACTCACTCCTGGGGTAGAATGTTTGGTGCCTCAGGAAATGCCACGTGTTGGCTTTTATTTGCTGGATGCCACAGAGGGGTTTGCCCATCTTGTTCACTGCTCATCAAAAGATGCGAATGCTTTGTGTTCTGGAGCTGTTATACGACATTCAAATGCAGAACCATTCAGCTATTTACACATTTTACACTGTTTTCCCAACCAACAAAGCAATAGACTAAAACAGAAACAGAAGAACACAGGGAGGACGGGCAAGGGGCAGCTAAAGGGTTTGCTACCTGGCTAGTGCAATCTAAAGGGGGAAAAAAAGGTGCCTGCCCAAAAATTTCCTGCTCAGAGATGACCAGATAAGTAACTATATAGTTTTAACCTTGAATCACCATGACCCAATTATCATTCTTATAGTGTAAGTAGATAGAGGATTTGACAAAGGATAGGTAAACAAGCAAAGCAGTTCAGAGCAGTCCGTAAGTCTCTGAATAATTTTATTGAGGCAAACGTATATAGTTCATCAATAATATGACCGTTTTCTAAAATTTGTGGCTACCAAAGCCAAATACTAGCATTAATCCAGTTTTTGGAAAGATTACCTTCCGAACATGGACTGCATTAAGTGACTCCGTTAGTGCACACTCCATCAGCGCGAGATCTTCCACCTTATTTATCTTATCAGGATTACTCCACCAGCTACAACGATGTAGAGGAGTAAGGTCAATAAATAAAAAGACAAAAAAGGGGCAGTCCGGTGCACTAAGCTAGCAAGTTGGCAGCAAACGGAGGGATTCACTCTGAGACTAGCTACACCTTTTAAGCGGTATTCGATTAACTACTAGTTGAGGGATTTCCTTCTGTCAAGCCAAACACACTTTCAACTCCCGCTATGCGCGAGGTCCGAGGAAGGGCCGGACCACAAGGGTCTATTGTACGCAGCCTTACCTTGCATAGCTGCAAGAGGCTATTTTCACGGCTTGAACCCGTGACCTCCTGGTCACATTGCAACAACTTTACCAGTTACTCCAAGACTAAGATCAATACAAAATGAATAATGACATTAGTCATTTAGCCCATATGATCTAGCTACAACTGCATATTAACTCAATCACTGAAGCAGCATATGCGGATTAAGATTAAAGAAACTGATGGGCCTATAATCAAGCAAGATGCTATTAGTTGTATATGGATATCCAATAAAAGTGTCCATCTGAGAGAATTAATTAGATATTCCTCAAAAGTTTTTTTCAAATACATTCAAAAAGCCAAATTGAACTTCCTACCACTGGAAAAGCTAATTCTGGTTCAGCTCTGAACTAGAAATTTCGGAAGAACGTATATACAAGGAATGAGAGAAGGTTCTACAGACTGAAAATGTCTGTTACTGTCTGATTGTAAACGATCAAAATATTTTGGCAGTTGATAAAGGGGTCAATTTATGGCAACATTTGAACACCAAAAATAGAAAAGGAAAAACAAAGGAATGAAAATCTATACCTGAGTCTCCTTTCGACATCAGTAAGCCGGGATCGTAAGACTTTCACTTGGTTGTGCAATTCCTGTCAGCACCACAAAACTTGAGTTAAGATTTACAGCCGAAGCCAAAAAGGTGTTGACAAAGTAAAATAGCGCATACCTCAACTGATGGATCACTGCAACAAAAGAAAAAAAAGGGAAAACGACAAGGTAAACGGTTAACATGATGCTTTACAATCTTAAAAGAAAGAACACTTGTTTCCAGTATGTACAAATTTGATGTTAAAGATCCTTAAATTGAATAATAAAAGTATATACCTAGCATCTAGAAACGCTTGCACACCTATATCGTGGTCAAGCTTCTTAAAAGTCTTCCTCAATGTCTGTAGTGTGACCGTTAACATTATGATTACATTCAGCTGGATTAAGAAATAAAAACAAACCATAGATAGAGGAAAAATCAGGCTGGTGATGAATATCACACTTACTTCAAGGCTCTCCAACTTCCTGTTTTAAGTTCAAGATTAACAGAAACTGGTCAGTTGGCCTATATATCTTACTCCTAGATAAAACTAATCCAAATAGACAAGTGTTTTTGTACCTTTTTGCCCTTTCTTGAGGAGTCAATTGAGCAAATTTTGCAATTATTTCATCAAAATTGCTGAGGACATGCAACAGAAATTAGGGGATGAATAATTCTACAGTTCACCATATATGATGAAGAGCCTCTAATTAGTTAGTGACATACCAATAAAAGACAATGACTAAATCACTACACGAGACTAACTGTGAGCAATAGAAAATAACAGGTAAAGCTTTGAAAATAGATGTGACTCGATTACATCTATTTACAAGATCATCTTCGAGAGGAGTAAAGACTCTTCATACCAGGTACTTTAAAATGAGAACATCACTCGCTTTGACCTTTACATGCCCAATGAGCGATGCTAGAAGTTTGGGGAACTTGCCAAAGAGTAAGTCTCCAATAAAGTAACCTGTTGTTTCACATACCCCCTATGAACTGATCAATGATACCATGAAACAATCCTAACCTCATAGATCATTACATGCACAAAAAAGTATTCCATGATACAGAAATGGATGTACAATCACAATGGTTCTCAACGAAAATGAAATGCAAAATTACATAAAATTAGATCTAAACTAGTAGTCATGGCTGTAATCTGTGTAGTAATGAATTTTGGCAAGACAATATAAGGAGACCAATTAACTCACCTCATCCCACACTGATGGTGAAACTCTAACACCTAGCACACCCAGGATGTAAACCAAGAAGCGAGATGTGTCTAACTCTAATACCATGATTAAAAAACTGGAACTTGGGCCTAGCTCAACACTAAAATTTAGCTCAAGATGTGAGGATTGTTTAAGACTATATAAAGAGACCAATCAACTCATCCCACACCGATGGTGGGACTAACACAATAAATATAACAGAGTGATGTTACGAAGCAATTGGCCACGTGACTTTAAATTGGGATCATGACATAATACTGAATCAAATTAACAAGAAAGAAAGTAGCAGCTGCTAGGTAAGTAGTACCTTCGTTCGCCATGAAATAGCGTTGGCTTTCCAGCGGGGGAGAGCATAAGAAGGATAATGTCAATGTCACATAACACTGAAATCTCCTTGGCTTTCTTCAAGATTCCAGACCTTCGTTTGCAATAAGTGACTTGCCGGTTACTATTGCTCTCCAATCGCTTCTTGCTTAGCCTAACCCTTCCCATCCTATAAACAAACAAAACAAAACATTGTTGTAAAATGATTCAAATACGCTTCTTAATTAATATTTCTGAAACGGCGGGTAAATAGTGACAAATAATTTAAGACTAGTTTTTATATGTGGTCAGCCTAAATATTTCTCTGTTTCCCGAAATTAGTCTGAAAAGCAAACTTCTTCATCATCCACGTGCCATATTCACTCAGATAAAAGAAAGAGTTGTTCGTTCACCAGATTCGCTTAATTAGAAATGCAGTCGTCGGTATGAAAGGAGATCACATGAATTTCTTAGATTAACGGCCGTAACTTTCAAAGAGATATCGGCAACTTGGGATTCCTTGTCCTTAACTGATGCCGTCACTCGCAAACTTCCGTTTATCAAGTTTTGTCAGCGTCCAAAATATAACACACATTCCAAAATTTTAGTGTTGCAATTGATCTGTCCAAAAGAAGAATGTATACAAAGTAACAAGTTTGACAGGATAATATAATAGACTCTTGACTCCGAGGAACAAAGTGTTTGTATGTGAAGTGTTTTTAAGAATGAATAAAAGATTTTTGAGACTTAATGGTCTAAAATAAGTTATACTCCCTCCATTTAAAAATAAATAGGCTAATTGAGGGGGAATTTTGGCCTTTGCCCATAAACCATTGTCATATGAATATTTGAATAAGTTTTAATGTGTGAGAAATATATATATATATATATATATGCAAACAAGAAATATAAGTGAAAAAGGAAAGATTTTGAAAAGTCATATACTAGTAATTACCACTCATTCATTGTCTCCTTTAAAATTAGAGAGTACGATTACTTTCCTCAATTACACTCAATTTTATATGATCAAGTAATTATTTGTGATTAAACTGTGTAATTACGATCAAATTCAATTACAAAATGGTCTTTTAAATGAGCTCAAGTCTTTGGTTTTCGACCCAAAACAAAAAAATAACATAGAAAAAGTATTTTAGCTTTTGGTCTCCAATTGAAGCATCGTATAAACACAAAAGGCGAACTCTATGCAAGGTCCAATTTTGGACAAATATTAACTACTTAACATCACAATATCAATTAAACAAACATAAAATTGCGTACATGCAACATTATTGATGGATTTACACATTTTGATGTCATGATAGTACTTAACTAGTAAATTTGCACGCGATACACAAGTCTAACTCTGCTCAGGATCCCGAAAGCTCTCTTCCATGAGCTTCAAAAATTCAATTCTCCCATCTCTGTTTTCATCAAATGCCATAATCATCTTCTTGCAATCTTCCATAGAAAAGTCGGAGAAACCAATTCTCCAAATAAGTTTCATCAACCCACTTGCATCAATATATGTTGGGTTTCGATATTGGTGAATGAGAAATGATGGGATAAAAATTAAAGAGAGTAAAATGCTCTTTTGTCCCACATCGAAAAAGGAGAATGAAAGAGAGGTGTATATATTACATTACACCTTCTCTAGTTGCTAAAAGGGTTGAGAGGGCAAGGACCTCTCGCGCCGTCGTCGTCGCTCGGCTCGGCTCGGCTCGGCTTCGGATCGATTGATTGATAATCTTTTTGGACAAACGTTTTTTTTAATTAATTTAATTAATTAATTATTTAATTAAAAATAAATCCAAATGGATCGACCCGACCCGTCTGGCTCTCCCTCTCTTTTTCGAATTTCCCTCCAAATATTAGGTGACTATTCTGAATGGTTGCAAACATTCAGAATCAGTACCTCCAACCCTATAAATTCTTGATTATTCCAAGAATTTATTCATTCATCAACCAATTCATTTTCAATTCTGAATTTGATCTTCAACTTGAAAATATTTTGTCTTCATTCTGTGTGATATACTGTCGTTGAGTGGTTCGCTGCTACCGGAATTTGGAGTACTACTATTCTGGTAAGATAATCGTTCTATCCTGGAAGACGATATTCCGTTAAGCTCGAGTACTGTGAGGGGAATAATTTCCTTAAGGACACACTTTGAACTAAGTGGGCTCGATTACATTCTGAAATTATTTTTCCAAAACAGATTCTGTTTCCGTTTATTGTTTCATTAATGTTATCTGTTTCACTAAGTGATTAACAGATTGTGTTGAAACATTATTTAGCCAAATACAGATTATTATACCAACGAATATATCCATCTCCATTTTCATCAAACGCTTCCTTAATTTCTTCAAAACTAGGCTCAACTTCCTCGAAACCTTTGCCAACTCTGTTTTATCGCCATTTGGATCGCAAAAACTCATTAGCTTATCCATAATTACTACCTCAACATCTTTTTTTAGTAATTCCTCGTTATCGCGATTTTCATAATGGCTACAACTTTTCAAGGTGTTTGATGATTTTTTAGCATCAGCATCAGCAGTATTATTATGCCTACATCGAGTCAACGCCTTTCGGACAGTGATGGAGAACAAAAGAATGGTTCGCAATGGAAAGAAAAACAAGAACATTAATATTAACTCATCGGATGGTTGTAGATCGTGTCTATATATAGAGAGACAATTTAAATAAGTTCAGTCTTTGTGGAAATTTTGGAGGAAAGAAAGGTGAAAAAAGAAATCAAGTTTTGTAATTCATACAATACATTTAAAGTAATCATTATTGGTTCCTTCTTTATTGGAGTGTATAGCCAGAGTTGGTCATGGTGATTTCCTGGTAATTCAGTAATAATAATTGTATCCAATAATGAGTGTGACCAATACAACACACGCTTAAGAGAATAATAAAAGGTGTGTTTACACATCGTAGTTACATCTGTAGAAATGGTAGACAAATTGAATTACATAGTGCATTGTGGATATTATTCTATCTAAAGTTAGAACTAGTACTTTTTTTTCCAGAGAATAACGTCATTGTCCCTTTTTTTTATGTCATAGTCCCCTTTTTTATGTGATGGGTGAAGAAAATATGAGAGAGCTATTAACAATTATTCATTTTTTTCAAATATTCGTGTTTGGACATGAAAATTTCAAATACAACTTGAAGTTATATTTGGAATTTTAAAAACAACCAAAACCTTGTTTTTCACAATCAAAACCTTGTTAAAAAAGTACATTAACAAAATATTATTTGTAAAAACTATAGTCAAACACAACTCCAACTCCAACTTCAAAATACCAAAAAAAAAATTGAAATTCTTTTTAGTTTCTATAGCAAAACGCCTACTAAATAACTATGCTTGATCTTTCTAAATTTAATTAACAACTTTTTATGACATAATAAAGATGATGTCAATAGTTAATTACTCTATCTGTTCTAATTTAAGTGTCTTAGTTTGATTAGACACGATGTTTAAGAAATAAAGATAATTTTTTTAATATTTTTGTTCTAAATTAAAGATGTGTATAATATACTAAAATGTCATTTGAATTCTATGGTTATAAACCTTTCATGTAAAACATTTAAATTGACAACTTACTAAATATAGAAAAAGACTTGTTTTATACAGATTAAAAAGAAAGTAAGACATTAAAATTAGTAGGTCGGAGGGAGTAATAACTTACTGGGTACGGGCACAACAACATCACTTAATCAAGGAGAAAAATAATCCTTCCACAGTTCAACTTTCTGACTATTGTACACCAACTAACGAAAGTCCTATTTGTTTTCAAATTTTATGAAATTTCACAGAAAATTAATGCAAACAAAAATCTGATATCTAGTGCAAAGCATGAGCGTGCTGGCCACACACACGACTGTTTCTTCATCTCTGTGTATAAATAACTATACCACGTTAATTTGCTCAACTGGAGAAAAAAAAGAAGAGAAAGCATAGTCTCTGAGGATATAGAATAAGTACTTAAGTAGTCCTTAGTTGTATTGTAGGTGAAAATAATGGGTGACATAGATGAGATTAATCTACTTTTCACTATAAATTTTGAGTTCAGGCTTTGAGAATGAAAAATTATTCATAAGAAACACTTCTTTAAAATGGCTTTACACAATATAATCTAAATTAGTCGAGTCAGTGAATTTTGAATACCAAATAGTTAAATAAAATGAGTGTATTATACTTTTTTGGGCCACAATATGCAATTTATAAGTTATACTTAAATACTTTAGTAAGCAATAGTTCCTTCCAAGGACGAAAGAAGTTCCAGAATTTATCTTTGGAATATATCCAGAATAAGACCCATTTTCATTCCCAAGCCCCAAATTAAACGTCGGTGTCTAAGTTCTACGAAATGCTATTTAATACTAGATTCACGTGAATTCATCAAAGACCTTTTAAATATCCAGGTATTGACGTCAGTCAAACATTTCATTTCCTAATTTTGAGTCCTTGAAGCTGAATACTAAAGTTGTTAGTTACCTCACGACACGGGTTATATAGTTCAAGAGACTCCTAGTATATTTTCTTTTGTATCACTTATATTAATATGTAATTCTCACGCAGTGATGCACGTAAGTTGATTCCTAATTTCAAAATTAAAGGTGTGCAAGACTAATTAATATTTGCGACTTCTCATTGTTGTATATATAGTCTTCAATTGTGTTTGTTAGGAAGTTGTATATGGAAATTTGTCCCACATTGAAAGAATAGAAAGAGCTTGATGTGTTTATAAGTACTTTTGTACTTTGTAAATTAGATTGAATTGAGTTCATTTAATTGGGTCAAATATGCATTGGGCTTGGCGCGCCACCCTGCAGGGCCGCGGCGCTGAGACGTCGCGAGTCTCTGAAGACGGTTTCAGATTGACATGCACTTGATTTCTTTAAATATAGAATGACACATGATTAAAAGATAGAAGTAATCTATCTCTTCCAATAAAGAAAATATTCTTTTTTTCAAGCAATTCATGTTCATGAAGAAGATATTATCCTAAGGACAGAGAATCGTCTCATCCTAATCTAGTTTCTATAATTCATTCCATTTATTATTTATTATACAGTTTATTTTCTAACACTCATAAATTATAGTAGTATAATTAGTAGACTATAGGCTGCATATATAATTGATTTTGATACTGAAATCAAAGCGCAAAGGTTCGTTTTCAGCTCATTACCAATATGAGAAAAGATCATCATATTTGTGATTTTAAACCCTAAATCTAATGTAGTACTCCTTTGTTTTAGGTCTTGATAGATTTTTCTATCGATTGAAGTTATTAAGTCTCAATTTATATGAAGGTGTCTAACTTGGCGCGGAGTTTAAGAATTTAATAAAGACTTGTGAAATTTATGGTTCAAAATAAGTCATAGATATTTGTGTTATAAATCATCTCATTAAAACTAAAATAAAAAGTTTTAAGTTAAATTGTTGCTAAATATGAAAAATTTCATTTTTTTTAATTGACTAACAAGGAAAATGTATCACATAAATTGAGATAAATGATACTCCCTCCGTCTCAAATTATTTGTCGTGGTTACTAAAAATAGATGTCTCAAATTATTTGTCGTTTTAAAAGTCCAAAGCACAATTAAAAATTCTTCTCCATTTTACCCTTTGTTATTACTTATTAATGAAGATGACACATAAATAGAGTAACATTTAATTAAGAGAGGTTATAACTTAGACATAAGTAACGGTAAAGTGAGTCAAATAATCCTCCTACTTAATATTTCTTAAAGGACATATAAAGCAAAAAAACGATAAATAATTTGATACGAGTGGAGTATTGATTTTCTTAAATTGCGAAGTGCCTTTTTGTTTACAAAATAACTGGTAAAGAAATACATATTAATACTTGTGCAATTTCTTTCTTGGGTGAAGCTTGTGAATTGCAATTTCCACTATTGCCCCTTTTTTGGGATGATGTTCAATTTTTGCCCCTCAAATTGGTGGTGTTTAATTTCTGCGCTTCGCCTAAAAAGTTGCCGAAAATATCCTTGAGATTTTGGATTTGAACCCCAACAGAGAAAAAAAAAACGCGAGACAAGATTTCATAACAAATTATGCCAATTCAGACATAACGGGGTAAAAAATAAAGACCAGTCATTATGAATGTCATCCTTCAAATGGGCTGATCTTCATTGTACCCTGAGATAACAAAGCAAATATGCTTTCATCTCCTTTTCAAGAAGATTCTCCTAAATAATGATGTCCATAGAAGATGATTTGAAAAGCAATTTTGAACCTACTAAACGCCTCCCCAAAGATCCCTCTGTATTTTTGTTTCTCTTAATGAACAAAACACAATTTATATTTTCACATCTTTAAGTCATTTGAAAAGCGAGCCAACAAAAAGTTGACTTGACCCTATTTCCTTCTCCTTTGCATTTTTATCCAAAGTCACCCTGATATCAAACCGTCAATGTAATGTGTGAATTTTGCGCACTAGCCACTTGTTTAACTCTCTAACTAATACAGTATACACATGCTACGATGAAACTCTAGGAAAAAAGTGATATAGCGTAGACTTAAGGACACTATAAGAGTGATTGAAAATCGATTTTGATTTAGCCCTGTATATCTGCAATGAAAGCTATTTTCTTGCTAAGAAAGTTAAAGTGAGAGGAAGTATCTACATTCATCGACTTGGAAAAAGCATACGATAGAGTATTAAAAAAAGTCATTTGGTGGGTGTTGGAGAAGAAAAGAATCCATTATTTAAATGTCATAAAAGACATTTATGAAGGATCCGTCACTAGAGTGAGAACAATAGTAGAAGATTGTGGGTCAACACCGGGGAACAGTATTGTGCATATACTTATTTACTCAAGTTATGGATGAGCTATCTAACACAATTCAAAGATGATTTGTCATGGCCGTGGTGTATGTTATTTGTCAATGATGTTGTATTAATTGACAAAACCATCAAAAGTGTAAACGAAAAGCTTGAATTATTGAGAAACATGCTAGAAAGTAAGGGTTTTTTAAGATAGGTAGAAGTACGACTGAATATATGCATTACAAATTTTGTCGGCATATGAAAGCGAAGTTGAGATAAAATTAGATAGGATTGTGGTGCCTAAATTCTAACATTTAAGATATTTAGGCTCGTCGTTCCAAGAGAATGAAATGATAAGTGAAGATGTTACATAGAATCAAAGTTGGATGAAATGAAGAAGTATTACCAAAGTGAAAAGTAATTTCTGTAGAATATTTATAAGATCGGGAATATTATATGAAAGTGAATGGTGGGCTGCTAAAGTCCAACACATTCACAAGATAAGACGCAGAGATGTCGATGCTAAAATAGATCTGCGTTCATACACGATTAGACAAGATTAGATATAATCACATTAGTCAGAAGGTGCAAATAACGCACATTGAAGATAAAATGAGTGAATATCTGAGATGATTGTCATATTTTGCTTTGACCTCTAGATGCATCAGTTTGTAGGTGTGAAACCATGATAAGCGAATATATTAAAAGTGGAAGAGGTAGACTTAAAATCATATGGAATGTAGTTGTCTCTAAAGATCTATAATCTCCTCGAGTGCAGATTTAACAAAGATTGGATACAATGGAAAAACAAATTTATGTAGGCAATACCAATTAGTTGGAAATATATTTTAGTTATATTAATACATTCACTTTTCATCTTTATTTTTTATTTTTCATAATGTTGGTGTGAGATGAACTTAAATGGAAAACAATGTCATTGAAGATTCATACAGCGGACCCTCCTGGAGTGTAGTCGTTGTATGCATTATATACATTCAAGTGCGTGTGTATATGTGTGTAAATCATTAAAACGAAAAGTATAATTGATAAATTACTCAAAAGTTCAATTTTAATGTCTATGTCATCCCAGAAAGGACATGTGTTACACTTGTAGTCTATTCAGATCCCCTAAATTTCAACTTACTGTCACTTTCTCACTCTGAAATTCATAATTTGAAAAATATGTTAAGAGGACATGTGGAGTATCTTTTCTTATTTCTCCCTTTTGCATCGCCGTGATGAGCACGTTGACTACTCTTTCCACCAATTGTCAAGAAAAGAAAGTAGTATACATCTTTTTCTTGACAGGCGATCATTGCTTCTTTGGACCAATTAATGTCTTAACCTAAGAGATGAGTCAGTAGCCATTTAGTTTATTGAATAAAGGCCTTTCTGTCAAATTTTTGTGCATTTTAAGTATATCTTGGAAAGTTGAATAGATTGGAAGTAATTAATTGGAGACATAACTTTATACTCCATCTCATTTTATGTAAAGGTATTTGATTGAACCCGAAGTTTAAAAAACTAAATAAGAATTTTGATATGGAAGCTAAATATATGCAATAACATACCTAGTGTAATCCCACAGGTGGAGTATGAGGAGGGTAGAATGTATGCAAACCTTACATCTACTTTTGTGGGATAGAGATGTTGTTTTCGATAGACACTCGGCTCAAAAGAAACATAGTCAATATAGGAATTCAAGAAAAATAAGATAGCAATATAACACGATACAAAACAAATGAAGAAACACATAGTAATACACACATAAGAGTATGGACCTAAGCGAAACCTAAATAATACTACAAAGAAAGGGAGAAGAGAAGATGAAGAGGCTAGCCCCCACCTCTCACACGCAGTGCGATAAAATTCAACTACTTAATAACATTTTATCTTAATCATCGACATCCAAAAAATTTATCCTTTAAAATTGAATTTATGGCTTAGGGTCATAAGTTCTTTAAAGGAGTTGTCATAATTGTGAATATTATGATGCGTAACTTATGTCTCTATAGACATAAATTCGATTTTAAAGGGCAAAAATTAAAGACCAATCCATTTGAAGGATAAAAATTAAAAACCAGCACAGAATAGGAAAAAAGTGCAAGTGATCCCATTAAAGGAACCTAAAGGTGAACAATTTCGGAGTCCTAAGGCCCAATTGGTGAATATTTCCCCTGAAACAAAAGGCCGGCCCATCAGCCCATGTTTACACGGAGTTCATTTAAGAAACAACAGGAAAACTTTATAAAAATTTGAAAGTCTAATGGGTGACGTAGCACTGAAAAATCGATTGGGCTATCAGTGACACTTGTCCATTGGGCTAAAGAATTAATTATCTGTTTATACTTTTTATGTAAAATACATAAAACCTAATAAATGAGCCTAGCTTTCTTGAAATTTATCAGAATTATTATCGCATATAATTGATAAAGAAAATATTGGAAAGAAAAGGTCTTTTTTTTTTCTCTCTTTTTCATTTTTTCATTCTTTCATTCCGGGATGTATGTATCTTCATTTCCATCAAAGAGACTCTTTCCGTTTCAATTTATGTGATCATATTTCTTTTTAGTTTATTTTAAAACGAATAATATCTTTTAAAATTTAAAAATAATTTAATTTAAACTTTTAATTTTATCTTAATGAGAACATATCTCTTATAGCCACAATGATATATATATATATATATATATATATATATATAATTATAATTATAAGTTTTATAGAATTATAACTATATAAATATTTTAACATGTAAACTATAAAATTTTAAAATATATCATTCTTTCAAGAATTATGTTCTCAGTTAAATGACATTTGACTTTTAGATTGGTGGTGATTAGTGATAACATTTGGTTTACTTAGCCACCTTAAAATTATTAAATTAATCTTTTTAGTCTTTGTCATCTCTGTCCCCACTTTGAAATAAATTAAAGTTGGAAAGTTGGACATCCAAGTGATGAATCTTTTTACTTACTTTTTGTTAGAAAGTGAAAGGAATCACATCCACACCTCTGGAAAAGTCATTTTGCTTATTTTAATTAGAAACCCCTAATTTGCTCTTTCCTAACCTTTATTTGCTTGTTTGTGACTTGCGAAAATGGATAGCATGATTTCCGAAGAAATCGACTAGGTTTCGGATCATTTTTTGGGAAGTTTGGAAAATTCATAAGTTAAGAGAATAAGACGGTTTGACTCATAGTTGACTTTTTGGTAAATGCATTCTTTTCGTAATTTCGTCGGTTCAATTAGATCTGGAATGTCGTTTATGACTTTGTCAACCTTCGGTTCGATTTCCGAGGCAACCGGGTGCATTTTGGGTGATTGATTACGAAATGGTGAAACTAGAACTTGAGGGTTGCCTTTGGTCAAACTCAAGCCTTAGAGACCTTTTTCGAAAATTTCGAGTGCGCGAGTAGGTTCGAAATGTGTTTTATGATTGAAATGCATGTTTGGTTTGTGTTAATTGAGTTGCGAACTATTTTCGAGTGGTGAGTCGAGATTGGTGAAAATCAAAATTTTCTGGTTCAGCTATTTTGATTTTCTTCTTCGCTATCGCGAGGAAGGAAATGCGATGGCGAGCCTTGATGAAATAGGCTCTCGCGATCGTGATATGTACTAACCGCGCTCGTGTGGACACACGTCTGGGGTGGAGAAATTGCGGTGCTTTGCGATCGCGTGGTCTTCTTTCGTGATTATGATTGGTCCAGTCGGTTCAGGTCAGATTAAGCCTTCGCGATTATGAAGGAGGCATTGTAGCAAACAATGATATGTCCCTAGTTCGAATTATCCTTCCCATTTCCATTTCAAGTTCTTGAGCTCAACTTTTGGGAGATTCAAAGTGCAAATTCATGGTTCTTCATTTGAGTAAACTCTAGACTCCAATCCCTTGGATATATTTCGTTATTATAGGCTTTAATCCATAATTAGGAAATAAGAGATTGGGGGATTTTCCACCTAGAACTAGGATTTATGTAATTCATGAAATTGAAGGACCAATTGAGCTTAGATTATGATAATATTTAGGATATGAATTGTATGGGTGATCGATAAGGTGAAGTTACTTTCAATTTTTCGTTTACCCTTGTGGGATCGGAGTTCCCTTTTTGGATTAACTTGAGAATTCTAGTATTAAGTATCAATATGGGTGTCATTGGGTTTGTATGATCGTATAGAGTCTTGTTTCGACATTATTGAACTTATGATAGTGATAAATTACATTTTGACTTTCGAGATTTGGGGGTAGAGTTTGGAGTGACATTTTAGATCTGAATCTCTTCTTATAGTAAAATGTATACCGTTAGACTCATAATCTCCTCTAGATAACATGATTGAACAAATTGGGCATGTGAGGCTTAGAGAAAGGGAAAAGCGGTCGCGTGACTCTTTGATTTCGAAAACATGCAAGTTAAGACTTCCTAGATCTTAATGTAGTATGTGTTGGTAATTGCTTAATTAAGGGGAGTAATGAGGAATTGGGGATCCTGTACTAGTGAGGTGACGAACACTTGTATGGTTACCGGTATATTTAAAAGGTAATTAATTGGCTTAGTATGTTGTACATGACATAGATTATGTGTTTAGCATTCGGATCGTAAGTGTGGTGCATAATCCACTTAGGTTGGTATGTTTGTTGCTTATTTGAGCTCATAGCCATGTCTGATAACTTATTATGATTTGACTTATCATGCATTCATCACTCAATATCTCATTAAATACTTGGACATAATTTGATACTAGATGTATTGATTATGCTTTTGCATGTTGTACACATATTCATATCATTCATATTATTACTATTGTTGGTATTGACCTGTTGAGATACTCAAAAGGGGCTTGTAAGTCGGTTGATGAATATGGTACATGATATGAGAGTGATGATTAATAATGACACTACAATCATAGACCTGTGATCCGATGGGATAATCCAGACGGGTATATGGACCTCATGAGTTTTCATGGGTCATGTGATACCTACTGCAGGAGTGTGTGTATACCGGGTACATATGACCATTGCATACATACATATCATTTGCATTTCATTCATACTCATTTATGTGTATTTGATGTTGTGTGTGTTCGGTGTTGAATAATGATAAACTATATGATCTTGTGACTCATAGGGTAGGTGCCCTCACGTCACGTAGGAGATTTTGGATCGTGACACATTCACATATATTACTATTTTTTTTCCACAATATCTATTCCTCTTCTAATCAGTCATTTGAAAAATGTTCACCCTCATGACCAAACAAAAAAGAAAGGAAAATATCTATATTCACCTCTTAATTTATTACCATTGTTGTTTCAAATACTTCTACTCTATACTAACCCAAATTAAAATACTAGTTACGAAGTGTTTTGTGCAATTCTTGATTGAATAAGACTTGACATGAAATCCAGGCCACTAGCTAGTGTCACTAGGAGAGGTAATTTGCAAATGGACGGGTAGGGCTAAACTAGGTTAAATTAAAATGGTCAAATAATGTCTTCAAATATGATCGAATCTCACATCTTTGAAAAAAGTTAATTGACTGCTAATATATTCTTTTCTTGAATAAGACTTTCAATTGTACGTTTGCTTTACAATTGCATTTTGACCCGATGGATGACACTATTTTGGCCAATTTCAATTCATTGGGTCAAATCGACAAAAGGGTTTATAACGAAACTTGTTTAAATGTTGGCCAGGTTACATAGAATTGACTAAATTTGTCGCCTCTAGTGCAACTACTTAACAATATGCTTTATGGATTGCGCTAAAATAAAGGAGAAAATATTAAGTTATATGACATGTGTTTGCATATATTTTTACACCAAATGACTTAGATGCATGATATAATTTTATTTTGAGAACTTAATCATGGTTAAGTAACATGCATATTGACCTCATTAAATCACTTAAATATGGTAAATTTATATAGTTTAGTGTAAAACATGATACATATATACTGTGAGTGATGGTGGGTCACTATATGCAACTGACTCTTTGCTTGATTAATGCTTTTTATCTACTCGTCCCTTTTGTTGATATGAAACGAAACGCACTATCACAAACAAGTAGCTTGAGTGACTTATATCTGAAAATCTCAAGTTGAGAGATTGACTTTGTGGAGTTTGAAGTGTTTAATGTGAGAAAAAACTTAAACTATGGTTTTGATGATCATATTTCATTACCACTGTCTAATGCAGAAAAATGGGATTATGAAAAATATACTATCAACTAGTTAGAAATATATTTTAATCATGCTAGTAAGTTTATTCAGGTCCAATGCTTTTCTAGGAGTATTTCGGTCTTATCATAAATTTATTTGGCGGCAAATATATATAATATTCTTGTATTCTATTTTCTATATGATTACAATATGAGATGAGTCTAAATTGAAAAACATTATTGATAAAACTATGCAAAGCTCTGTGAATTGAGTTCTGCCATGGAAGTGTCTGGAAGCAGCACGAGAGAGAAGAGAGAGAGAGCTGCCAATCTTTTCTTATTTTTTATTCTGATAATGAGAAAACGTCCAAAATGTTTACAATATAGAATCAAGAGAGAAAGTAAAATGGGCCTAACAATATGGGCCAAGAATGTGAAATATATCAGGCATATCTATCACTTATCAAGTAACCTACTAGTAGTGTATATGAATGTATACTAGGTGTATATACTAGGTATCCTCAACACGCCCCCTCGAGCTAGGACCTAAAAAACAAGTTCTTTAGGCCTAGCTTGGACAGCAGATAATCATGGCGACCATGCGTCAAACTCTTTGTGAGAATGTCAGTGGCTTTCATGGTGTGGATGTAACAAGTGTGGATCGATCCTCCGCACTTTCGCGAATGAAGTGGCGATCGATGTCGATGTGTTTGGTCGCTCATGAAAAAGCGAGTTGGCCGCAATCTGCAGGCGATTCTTATCGCGTGGGCGAGGCGGTAGTGAAATATGAACACCTAATGTCGAGAACAAACCAGAGAGCCACATAATTTCAGCCACTGTAGCAGCCAGGCTCCTATATTCAGCTTCAGCTGAGCTTCTGGAAACAGTGGGTTGTTTCTTTGACTTCCAAGAGATGAGAGAATCCCCAAAAAAAATGAGATAACCAGTAACCGATCTTCTAGTATTAAGGCATGATGCCCAATCAACATCACAATAGGTAGTAAGGTTGGTAGTTGTCCCTGCCTGCATATAGAGGCCAAGGCCTGGAGCTTGTTTTAAATATCTGACTACTCGATAGGCAGCCAAGAGATGAGAAGTTTTGGGACATTGCATGAATTGACTTAGGCTTTGGACAGCAAAGGAGATGTCGGGTCTTGTGTTGGTCAAGTATAATAGCCTTCCAATAAGTCTCTGATAGACTGTGGGATCATCCAATATTGGGTCATTGGTTGCAGATGAACCACCAGGAGCATGCTGATCATATACGACTGATGTCAACTTAGTATTGAGCTCCAAAGGTGATCTTGCTGGTTTACCAGCTGAGATCCCAAGGTCAGAAATCAATTCAACTGTATACTTCCTCTGATGCATCACGATACCAGTGGCATTTCTTGCAAATTCAAACCCCAGAAAATATCGCAAGAACCCCAAGTCTTTGATCTTGAAGTTCTGCTGAAGAGCTTGCTTTGTCTCCTGAATGAGTCCTTCATCGCTTCCTGTGATAAGGAGATCATCCACATATATAAGTACAATAAGCTTACATCCCCAACTGCTCAGGTGAGCAAAGAGTGATCTAATTGACTTTGAACAAATCCTGAATTTTGCAAAGCAGTTGTCAATTTTATATTCCATTGCCTAGAAGCTTGCTTTAATCCATAGAGTGACTTGATCAACCTGCACACCTTTCCTTGCTGAGTATCAAAACCTTGAGGCATACTCATATACACCTCTTCATTCAAGTCACCTTGTAGGAATGCATTGTATACATCCATTTGATATATGTTCCAACCTTTAGAAGCAGCCACTGAAATCACTGCTCTCACAGTCACCATCTTAGCTACAGGTGAAAAGGTGTCTTGGTAATCGACTCCCTCCTTTTGATTGTAACCATTGGCAACCAATCTAGCCTTAAATCTTTCCACTTCTCCATTTGCCTTGTATTTGACCTTGTAAACCCATTTGCATCCAATGGCTTTCTTATGTGCTGGGAGATCAGTGACTTCCCATGTATTGTTGTTTTCTAAGGCCTGCATCTCCAGTTTCATTGCATCGACCCATCTAGCATCCTTCACTGCTGAAAAGTAGGAAGTTGGTTCATGTTCAGCCTCAAGCTTAGCAATATAACTCTGATATTTTGTAGCTATTCCAGCATAGCTAAGATTGTTTGACATAGGATATAAGCTGCCCTGTCTATTCTCTGCATCTTCTATGTGTGGCACCTGTATGAAATCTCTCAACCAAGCAGGTTGCCTTTTATTTCTATCTGATCTCCTCAATGGTGGTTCAGCTCCAGAATCAGGCAGATGACTGTTATCTGCAGAATCAGGAAAAGGGATGTCATCTGCAGGATCAGGAAGGGAACTATCATCTGGTTGTATTATCAATTGCACATTGTTATCCTCCTGTGTCCTTTCTTCAACTGTTGAGATATTGTGGTCTGCAGCAACATCATCTGGAATCTGTTGGAAGGCATCAATGTCAGTGTCTATTGCACCTTGCTGTGATTGGCTTGAGTTCAGATTAGCCTCAGCAGTCGTGCTGCTGGAAAGGAAATATATCCTCATAAAAGGCAACATCCCTGCTTACAAACAAAACATTGTTAGAAAGATTCAGCAACCTATAGCCCTTCTGTCTGGTAGAGTACCCCAGCAATACTGCCTTGATGGCTCTAGTATCAAATTTGTCAACCTTCACTAGATTAGATGCATAGCAAAGACATCCAATAACTCTTAAATGAGATAGAACAGGTGCCCTGTTGTACAATTTTTCAAATGGTGAGATATTGTCCAAAACCACAGATGGTAATCTATTCATGATGTATACAACAGCTTCTACACAGTCCCCCCAAAATCTGGCTGGTAGATAACTCTGAAACTTGATGGCTCTTGCAAGTTCCAGTATGTGCCTGTGTCTCCTCAACTACTCCATTCTGTTGGGGGCTATAGGGGCAAGATGTTTGATGTACAATTCCCAACTGTGTAAACAAGTCTTTACAAGAGCTGTTTATGAATTCTGAGCCATTGTCTGTCCTGACAGATTTGACTTGTGAATCAAACTGAGTTTTGATCATCAGGAATAACTCTTTTATCATAGAAGGCACATCTGACTTTAAATGTAAAAGGTAAATCCATGTCCATCAAGTAAAGTCATCCACTACAGTTAGAAAGAATCTCATTCCAGTATATGTGGGAACCTTGTATGGTCCTCAAACATCAAGATGTAGTAATTCAAAAGGAAAACTAGACATACTTCTGCTAGTAGGAAATGACAACCTAGTTTGCCTTGCCATTGGACATACATCACAGTGTTGAATTGTAAACCTAGAATCATTATTGAAAACATTAATTTTCCTAAGTATACTCATTGGGACATGACCTAATCTCTTGTGCCATAAGGCAGCTTTCATCTCTCCTGTACTGACCCTTGACATGTGAGCCTTTGCATCCACTAGTCTATCCTGTTTCCTTGCTGAATCCAGCACATACAAGTCATCTACTTCTCTACCAATCTCCTTCACCTTCCCAGTGAAGAGATCCTGCAACACAAAGAAGTCAGGGAAGAACCTCGCACTACAATTCAACTACTTAGTCAACTTAGACACTGAAAGTAGGTTAAATTGAAAACTGGGTACACAAAGGACATGTTCTATGAGTTCACCTCCTATCAGTCTACAATTTCCAGTTTGTGTAATTGGAGCAAAACCTCCATTAGGCAGTTGGACATGCCCTGAGTTTTCTGTCAAGTGAGGTGTCTCAATCATATTCTTATTTTTTACCATGTGATTAGTAGCTCCTGAATCGACTATCCATGGACTACTGTTACCTTCAACATGAGTAGATTTACCTGCCATACACACTTTTACAAATGACAGTAGTGCATACTGTTTCCACTGAATTGATTCATCATCGACGATCCTCTCCAACATGCAGTGCGGTCCTCACCATCTGATGTAGTTGTTCCTGTTGGTAGGTAGAAAATTGAATTGAACCATTCCCTTCATTCTGTGTTGCTACGACAGCATTGACCTTACTCTTCCCTTTAAAATCTGTGGGATATCCTACTAGTTTGTAGCATTTTTCCTTAATGTGTCCCTGCTTCTTGCAATAGTCGCAGTAATAGAGCAATTTATGGCATCCTTCCCTATTGTGTCCCTTCATATGGCAATAATCACACGATGCATATGTATTGAACTTCTTATTTTTGTTGTTGTTGAAGGAGGCCCTGCCTGCAAGTGCAATATTATCGACTGAATTTCCCAAATATGAGATCTGTTTTTGGCTTTCATCCTGTGCTATCATTGCATAGGCTTGATTTACACTAGGCGTAGGAGACATTAACAGGATATGACTCCTCGCCTGGTTATAACCATCGTTCAGGCCCATAAGGAACTCCAGCAGCCTCTGATTTCCCAGATGAACAATGTATTCTCTAGGATTTGTGCACTCACACGTAGGAGGTGGTATAATCGAGTCTATTTCGTCCCATAAATCCTTCATTCTAGAGTAATACTGAGCTACTGGTGAAACTCCTTGATTGAGCATTGTTAATTCCTTTTTCAGCTGATACACTCGTGAGAGGTTGATTTTGTCAAACCTTTCCTTCAAATCCTTCCATACAGCAGCGACACTAGATCTATACAGAATTCCACTCAGCAGATTTTTGTCGACATTCTTCATTATCCACGACATCACCAAGGCATTGCATCTATCCCACTGCCTCATGTGATTGGGCCCATACGTGTCGCGCTTTATAGATCCGTCGATGAAACCAATTTTGTTCTTCATCAGCAGTGTTAGTTCCATCGCCCTACTCCAGAGAGTATAGTTTTCCATCCCTATCAATTGAATATCCACCTGCAGTACTCCGACACTGTCTGACACACTCAGGAACAGAGGATGGTTATGGTCGATGGTTTCTGAATCTGCATGCGAACCTTTCTCTGTAGTCCCCGATGGTGTATTCTCCATGGATCTTCTACTTCACAGCTAATTTGCTGAATGTTTGTCAGGAATTTAGGATCGAAATCAGGAAGAAGAGAAAAAAAAAATGTAAACACAGAGATCGACGAGTATGTCGATCGCTGAGCTAAATCAAGGGCCTAACTGCTAGAACATTGTCTGATTTGTCCTGCATGGCTCTGATACCATGATAAAACTATGCAAAGCTCTGTGAATTGAGCTCTGCCATGGAAGTGTCTGGAAGCAGCACGAGAGAGAAGAGAGAGAGAGCTGCCAAGCTTTTCTTATTTTTTATTCTGATAATGAGAAAACGTCCGAAATGTTTACAATATAGAATCAAGAGAGAAAGTAAAATGGGCCTAACAATATGGGCCAAGAATGTGAAATATATCAGGCCTATCTATCACTTATCAAGTAACCTACTAGTAGTGTATATGAATGTATACTAGGTGTATATACTAGGTATCCTCAACAATTATCAGTCATAGCGATCCCAACTTATTTAGAACTGAGACATAATTGTTTATCTTTTGGTTGAAAACCTTCACATGGTTAAGGCTGAACAAATTCCTTCCTTCAATTTGTAAGATCGATCTCAAAACTCTACTTTGAAAAAGAAAAAAAGGAGATTGTAAGTTTGTTTGTTTTCCTAGCTTCATGTTTTTGAAGAGCTTAAGTAAATTTGTGGATGCTGTGAAGCGTAACGAGCAGTGGAAATTGGAAGTTGTGGCTTAATTTCTATTGCTAAGAAGGAAGATGGGAGTATACCTATTGGTTAGGATTTAATTTGTGTATGTCAATCATGGGACTCTATTTTCAATCTTCACGTATAAGTCTGTCTTCCAGATGAAGAGCATTGCCATCCAAGAAAAAGTTGTACTTTTTCAAAGTTCTGTTCACTCAGTTTTGTTTTGTTAAAAGATTAAATATTTGCCTAACTAAAAAGTTAGGAGATGTTTGTAGTGTTGTCATAAAATGCTTTAAAAAGTATTTTATCGGAGATGAAATTAGTAACCTGAAAAGTAAAGTATATAATTTGAATAGATTAAAATTCAATTGAATTATTTAGAATTATATACTATCGGTGTATATAAATTAAATCATTTTAGCAAAATGCAAATTTACATCAATTCTCACTTCTCTAATTACTATTATAACTATTTTATTTTCTGAAGAAAACAAATGAGGAAACTAGTAAATCTCTTATGTTGTAAATACTCTAAAAATGCATTTCTCAAGAAAAAAAGAATGGCAAGAAATGGAAGAGAATCCTACATTGAACGACTTTGAATTATTAGTTGTCCCAAGAAACACAAGAGACGGCACATGCTAACTATCAGGTAATTAATTATTGAATAGTTTAAGTTATATACACAAATAATGTGAAGGTTTTTTATACTATTAAATCACCCCAATGATATTTATATGCAAGCGTCCTTAAAATGTAAAATTTATAATCTTCGAAAAAAATAAGTTTTCTACGATAGTATAACAGATAAAGATGACTCGATCGTATAAAATTCTCTAAGCTAACTACATAGTATAACTTAAAACTCATTCTTGAAACAGCTAGAGGTATTTAATCTGTGATATCTGAGGTTGAGAAGAAACTTGACAAAATTACTGGTAATAAGAGAGGGAGGGGTGGGGGTGGAGTTAGCTTTGGGGGTTAGGAAAGTGGAAAAAAGAAAACAAAATGAACTTTAATATCATCTTTCCACTTACCTTTTGCGACTTGGTTGGTTTGAAAATGGAAGGTACTATTACTACTTGGCTTTTTCTAGAATCCTCAAGAGAAGACTTAGGTACAATGTAACTCCCCTTCCACTCAAGACTCTTTGTTAGCTAAATTTTTTAAAGTTTTGTTTCTCGTAAAAAGTCATATATAAAAGGTTGTTTTTCACAAATTATCTTAATTATTTTCATGAGTTTTTTGTTTTTCTCATTATTTATCACAAAAGTTGTTGGCACAATTTTTTTATATAATCGCCTATCAGTTATTAAGGTTGTTAATCTGTTTATATATGTATATTATATTAGGTTATATTTTTTCATTTGTGATTAGAATAAGTATATTGAATTATTCACAATAATTTATTTTAGATGAATATTAAATAAATATTCACTTTGTCTAAATTTATACAAAATTTGAGATTCAACTACAATAATCAATAATGAAAAAAGAGTCAAACGAAAATCGTATCATAGCAATTTGTAAAAGATGATAATTTAATAAATTGACGTCGATAATTAATTACTAATGTGAGTAAAATGTGGTAGTGGTACATTTTTTTTCTTTTAATAAGTAGTGGTACATTTTCGATTGGTGTTTCAAGAAGAATTAGTCTTGATATAAAATTCAAAATGACTAATACAATATTTCGATTCCCTTTTCTTCTTATATAAGTTAGTAAGAAAATCATATTTAATTTTATGGAGGGAAATGTGGAATAAAAGTACATGTATTAACTAATAAAGAGAAAGTTGTATATATACTCATCAAAACTTAGCTTTTTAGATATATACCCATCAAAATTCTAAATTTAGTTATATACCCATCAAAACCCAATTATATTATTTATATGTCCAATTTTTTATTTTACCTCTTAAAATTTATAATAAATATTAATAAAATATTTTAAAGATTAATTTGCCCTCGCTCAACTAATTCCCTCCTTTTTTCTTTCCCTTTCCACTTTATTCGTCAATAATCTAAACTTCAATTGAATAATTACACGCATCTTCTTGAGATAATCTATAACACACATGAAGTATACAAACGTGCTCAGTCTCCAATGGTTGCTGCTAACCCGTAACGCATTACTCTTTGATATAAAAACTTGAAAAGAAAATATAAAAGTCATCCTATCCGAACACTATATTGTCCCACACAAAATTCTTTTAATTTCAAATCCTCTGAAAGATCATGGAAGCACCGTCTAACACTAGCAAGGCTAACAGAGTGGGTGGTATATGATAAGAAGCAGATGAGGTGCGAAAAATGGAAGGAAACAAGGAACAGTTCAGATGTGGGGGAGAAGTCTTGTTACTCCATTAGAGAGAACAGAGAGAAAACGTAATATTCAGTTTACAGAGAAGGAGAAATATGAATACTAAAAATAATATCTAACTACCCACTTTCTTATATTAAATACACTTCTTGCATTTCTAGCCACTAACCACTTCTAACTAATTACAAATCTAGCCACTAACTGTAATGTACCCACTAATTGTAGTATACACTACAATGCTATCTCAACATCCCCCCTCAAGCTAGAGGGTTTGAAGATGTTCTTCAATCCTAGCTTGGAAACCAATCGACGATGTTGAGGCTTCATAAGAGCCTTAGTGAGTATGTCTGCAGGCTGTTCACTGGTAGGTATATATGTAGTATGTATTAGCCCATCTTGAATCCACTCCCGAATGAAATGGCAATCAATGTCGATATGTTTCGTTCTTTCGTGGAAAACAGGATTCATTGCTATCTGGTGACTTCTTTGTCGGTGAATATCTCTACAGGCAATGTGATATGCACCCCTAACTCCTTGTATAGACCAACTAGCCATACGACTTCAAAGCTGCGCGGCCGTCGCTCTATACTGCGCCTCTGCAGAGGCTGCGCATTTCTGATCACTGTTTCTTGACTTCGGTGTTGGAGATCACCAAATAACACGGATATCTGTGATTGACCTCCAGTGTTGACCTGCGACCCCGATCTGCATCACAAGAAACATATAGTGTGGGCTAACATTTCTTGGCCAAAGGATACTGTCACGGTGCCTCGCTTCAAGTATCTTACTAGTCGCATTCCTGCTCCGGTGTGAAGTTTTGGGCTCTTCATAAATTGACTTAACCTTTGGGCGGCCGAATACTATATCGGCCTTGTATTTGTAGTACAAAAGCCTTCCTATCGATCTCTGTAAGCTCCTGGATCCTCCAAAGTGATCATCTGTTGGTGATTGTCTCTTGATCGACCACCCACCCGATCGGTCTGAATATGTTGATCATAAATGGTAGTAGTCGGTTCGATTTACTTCCAGGTGGTGAAAACTCTTTGAACGAGAAAGTCCCATATCGGATATTAATTCCGGTCGTGCCTTTGCAGTGCATAATTATGCCATCAGTGCTCCTAGCAAACTCTATTCCAAGGAAGAATCTGAGCTCTCCGAGGTCCTTAATTTTGAATGCTGTCTGCAAGGTTGATTTGGTGTACTGAATCAGTTCTGGATCATTACCTGTGATGAGGAGATCATCCACATACACAAGTATAATGACTATTCTTTCCTCCTTCTGCATGATGAACAGAGAGTAATCTCTGTGGCTCTGCTGGAACCCTGCTTCCAGTAAGGCTGAAGTAAGTTTTATGTTCCATTGCCTCGACGCTTGTTTCAAACCATAGAGGGATTTCAACAACTTGCATACTTGATTCTGTCCCCCTCTAGTGTGAAAACCCTCTGGAGGCAACATATAAACTTCCTCATATAAGTCCCCTTGTAAGAATGCATTATAGACATCCATCTGGTACAGTTTCCACTGTTTAGCAGCAGCAATTGCAACCACAACTCGCACTGTTGTCATCTTCACTACCGGAGAAAATGTTTCTTGATAATCGAGCCCCTCTTTCTGATTGTAGCCTTTGGCAACCAACCTGGCCTTAAATCTTTCGATCTCCCCTGATGATGTGTATTTTATTTTATACACCCATCGACAGCCAATGGATTTCTTTCCTCTTGGTAAATCTACTATCTCCCAGGTCTTGTTGTCTTCTAAAGCTTGGATCTCAGCCTTCATTGCCTCTATCCACCTTGTGTCACGAATTGCTTCTGAATATCTATGTGGTTCAACTTCTTTTGAAACTTGGCCTACAAAGTTCTGGTATTGGGAGGACAATCCACTGTAGTCTACTGTATCTGCAATGGAGTATAAGCATCTAGAGGGCCCCTGATCAGTCACATAATCCTTATGCCAAATAGGTGGCTTGGATGCCCTTGCTGATTTTCTGACTGTCTCATGACCAACACCTGCATTTCGACTCCTTGCAGTCTGCTGATCTTCACCAGGTATCCTTCCTTCTCCTTGCTGATATCCTTCACTCCCTTTACTGTGTTCCCCTGCATTCAGTTGGTCACCATTATTCACTGGAGAAGCCTCCTGATTATGTGAGGCCATTGAATCCCCCTGGTCCAGACTCCTCTGAGGATAAGTCATGATGAGATCCTCAAATCGAAAATGCTCCTGAGCAGTCATGAGTCCAGGTCTGTTGTCTATTTCATTCTTGAAGGGAAAGATCGACTCCATAAACACCACATCTCGACTCATGAATGTGACCCTATTCTCCATGTCGTAAAGTCTGTAGCCTTTCGCGAGGCACCATATCCCAAAGAATACGCTCTCACCGCTCTTGGTGAATTTATCTCTGTCTGGCGGTGTAGTTACAAAGCATAAGCACCTATCACTCTTAAGTGCAGCGGGAGGTGCCTTGTTATACAACATCTCAAATGGTGATTTATTCATCAGTATAGTGGCAGGTATCCTGTTGATAATGTAGACAGCACTTTCAATGCAAAATCCCCAAAAACCATCTGGTAGATTGGCTTGAATTTTGATAGCTCTGGCTGTCTCTAACAAATGTTTGTGTTTCCTTTCAACTACACCATTTTGTTGAGGTGTATATGGGCAAGAGCTCATGTATTACTCCGTACTCACGAAACAACATGCTGACTAGAATTAAAGAACTTCGAGCCATTGTCGGATCTTACCTCTTAATAACCATTTGAATTGTGTCTTTCTTTGCTACAAAGAAGCTTTTTAGTATGGTTGTAACATCAGACTTCAATCTTAACAGAAATATCCAAGTCCATCTAGAGCAATCATCTACAATGGTTAGAAAATACCTCATTCCATTGAAAGTTTCAACTTTGTAGGGACCCCATACATCCATATGTAATAGCCCAAAAGGCTTTAGTTTCCTACTATTACTGACTGGAAAAGGAACTCGAACCTGTCTAGCTAGTGGACAGACCTCACAGTTATTCAATGTAAAAGAATTGTTATTTCTAAAACATGGTATTCTCTTCAAGACTCTCATTGGCACATGTCCCATCCTCAGGTGCCAAGTAGCAGCATCTACATTTTGTGTAGCCGTCATTGCTCGAATCAATTTCCTACTTTCTGCATCATCAATGCTCAGCACATACAATCCCCCTTCTTCATTACCAATCGCTCTCACCTTCCCAGACGAGAGATCCTGAAATACACAATACTTAGGGAGGAATGTAACACTGCAATGCAACTCCTTTGTCACCTTAGATACAGACATTAGGTTAAATTTGAATGTAGGTATGCAAAGGACATTCTTAAGCATATCACCTCCTCCTAAGTGGTAGTCTCCAATATGTGTGATAGCAGCTGAGTCCCCTGTTGGCATCTGTACCTTGCCTGCATCTCCTATCAATTTCTTAGTCTTCAGCAACTTCTGGTCATTAATCATATGATTTGTGGCTCCAGTGTCTACAATCCATTTTATATTCTTTTCTGTATTCATCGTACCTGCCATGTTTGCTGCAATCCCAGTGGTGTTCCCTGGTCCATCCTCACTGTCCAGCAACTTCAGCAACCTCTGCTGCTGCCTGTGTGTTAGATTTCCCAACAGTTCAAATGTCTGTTGACTTCCCTGTTGTACTCCATCTAGTCTCCTGGATTGGCCCCTATCCTGCTGCACACCATGAACAAAATTCATGTTATTCCCTTGTCCAATACTTTCGAATTGTGATTCTTCACCTATTACTGCATTGGCCTTCCTGTATTTTCCTCTGAAATCCTCAGGGTATCCAATCAACCTGTAGCATCCTTCCTCCAGATGTCCTGTCTTGTGACAATGATTGCACTTCATTAATTTGTTACAATCTTGTTGTAAATGACCTCTCATGACGATGATCACGCATCACGTTGGGATTGAAAGGTTTCTTCTGCTTCTGTGTCCCTGGTCCAGTTCTGTTGTGTCTCGCAGTAAACATCGCAACAGGCTCTATCATATCCTGCATTATTCTTTGACTCTCTTCCTGGTTTATCATCGCATATACTTGATTGAGAGTAGGTACTTGTTGCATCATCAATACCTGACTCTTGGCTTGATTAAAACCATCATTCAACCCCATCAAAAACTGTAGCAACCTTTGATACTGCATATGGTCCACGAATTCCTTCGACTTGTCGCAACAGGTTGGTAATGGAATAATCGAGTCGTACTCGTCCCACAAATCCTTCAGTTTTGAGTAATATACTGAAACAGATTGTGTTCCTTGCCTTTGTGAAACTATCTCCTTGTGTAGTTGAAATGCCCTAGAACTGTTAATCTTATCGAATCTTTCCTTTAATTCCTTCCAGATTGTAAACGAGTCTGAGTTATAGAGCATTCCCGTAAGTAGTGGTTTGCTTACATTTCCCATTAGCCAAGAGACTACAATAGCATTACATCTCTCCCACAATCCTGCCAATGGTCCTTGATAATACTCCTTCTTCACCGTTCCATCTATGAACCCAACCTTGTTCTTTCCTAACAGAGCCAATCTCATTGCCCTGCTCCACAACGTATAATTGTCCATCCCCGTCAATATCACCCCAATCGACAACGATCCAGGCGAATCCGAAGGAAATAGATATAGTGGATGGTTGTGGTCGATCGATACAGACTCCTCTGCTGTTCCCATTGCGATCGACATGAATTTCTCAACCTTCTAACTATGAATTCTATTTCGATTTCAATTCCTAGGTTTTCTTCGATCTGAGAACCCTATTCTTCGAATCTTCACAATTTCTGATCCGTAAATCCTCAGAAATTGGTTGTTCCTTCACTGCATGTCCTCGTCCGTTCTGAAATTAGTTGTTCCTTCACTGCATGTCCTCGTCCACTCTGAGATCTCTCTTTTCGATCCCTTTTCCTATCCCAAAACTCATTCCTTGTTAAGCTCTTCGATCCTCATACCAGGCTCTGATACCATGATGAGAAGCAGATGAGGTGCGAAAAATGGAAGGAAACAAGCGATTCAGATGTGGGGGAGAAGTCTTGTTACTCCATTAGAGAGAACAGAGAGAAAACGTAATATTCAGTTTACAGAGAAGGAGAAATATGAATACTAAAAATAATATCTAACTACCCACTTTCTTATATTAAATACACTTCTTGCATTTCTAGCCACTAACCACTTCTAACTAATTACAAATCTAGCCACTAACTGTAATGTACCCACTAATTGTAGTATACACTACAATGCTATCTCAACAGTATAACATCAGTATATAGAGGTGTTAGGAAGAGGAAATGGGGGAAATGGGTGTCCGAAATTCGTGAGCCAGGGAAGAAAACGAGAATATGGCTAGGGAGTTTAGACACACCAGAGATGGCAGTCGCCGCGTATGATTCAGCTGCATTGCACCTCAGGGGACGTGCAGCTAAGCTAAATTTCCCAGAGTTGGTTGATCATCTCCCTAAACCTGCTAGTTGTTTCCCTGACGACATACGTTTGGCTGCTCAACAGGCTGCACTAAGTGTCAAGACCACAAATTCTGATCATCAGGTCTCTACTAGTCATGTAGCACCAGGCACCATAGGACTATCTCCAAGTCAAAATCAAGCTATTAATGACTTCCCTATGGATTCACCAACAACGTGGAGTGAAGAGGCAATGCTTACTTATGAAATGAGTGATTACGAGGAAATGGATGATTGCCTTTGGGATTCCTGAACTATAGATTTTGAAGATACGTTTAGCCTAATATACGTTCCATGGTGTGCCATTTAACTTTGTTATTGATTACAGATGAAGAACAAATAATGCCTAATTGGCTTTGTTCTCTAAGGTTGTCCCCGAGCATCAAAATGGGTTGGTTTTTTTAGCATAAAAAAGGAGGGAATTAGTTGAGGGAGGGCAATATAGTTTTTAAAATATTTTATTAATATTTATTATAAATTTTAAGAGGTAAAATAAAGAATTGGGCATATAAATAATATAATTGAGTTTTGATGGATATATAATTAAATTTAGAATTTTGATGGGTATATATCTAAAAAGCTAAGTTTTGATGGGTATATATACAAATTTTTCAATAATAAATAGGTTAAATCATTAAATGACAAAACTAACTTTCATAATAGTGAACGACATTTTTTTGTTAAAAAGTAAATAAATATTTTAATGATTTAACCTATTTAACCTATAAATAAATTAATTTATAATGTAATCAAACACAATATTCAATCACAAATAATTTTTAGGATAATTTGTCAAAGACAACCTTTTATATATGATTTTTGCGAGAGACAACCTTTTAACAAAAGGGGAGTTAATTAATGAACGAAAAATAGACATTTCTGTTAAAATGTTGTTTTCGCAACAAAAAAAAATTATAAAGGTCTGATATTGCCCAAATTTTTTTAAAAAGTTGTCTCTCGCAAAAAGTCATATATAAAAGATTGTTTCTGACAAATTTTCCTTATTTTAATACATTTCTGCAGCTGAGCAGTAACTTTTTAGGAATAAACTTTAAGAGAACCATTCCTGCTGATATTTAAGTATTTAAGTCATGTTTGAGACACAATGAAGAAGAAGTACATAGATGTAATGATCAAGAAGTTCAACATAAAATCTGAAAAGAAAGCTCAACTATTATTCAAACCACCGGGAAAAATGGGAGAAAATAAACCGCCTTCTAGATTAAACTTTGACGGGTACATGATATACATCTAAACGTTTCTCTCTTTCCATTTTTTCAATTATCCCCCTTAAGAACCACCCATGCGTACGTTTCTCTCTTCCCACTTGGTACTGTCAGCTGTATAAAGTTTATGTACATGGAAAAAACACACTGACCAAGCAAAAATATGTTACAAGGGAAGGATAAACACTGCTTTGAACAATAGCTTCCCCAGTTCCAGTTGGAGCACTTGAGGGATCTTAAGATGCTCAGCCCTGGTACATAAGCGTCCAATGTAATTAAGAAAAACTGAATGCTGCAATTAAGCGTAATTGGATATCCATCAGGCTGGAAGATCAACAAACCATCTTCCGGAAGGTAAGTCGTTTAACAACTATGTACCACAGAGCTGAAGGAGACAATTGCTCACTTTACACACTCTCCTGGAAGCTGAGGGACCTAGAGAAGGCTGCAGGGTTAGCATGCAATGCCGGGGATGTAGTGGCAGGGTGATCCTTCTCACTGCTTTTCTGTTGCAAGGCCTTGAAAAGCCCTCCCCTGCTAACAGAGTCGTACTTGATCCCCAGTGTTGACCATATAGAACTCTTTGCAGCTTCATCACGATCATCTATCCGCAACGTTTTTGGTACTAAAACAGACCCCTCTGAGTTCTTTTGACCCTCGGGATTGTTTGGCTTAATCAATTCACCGTCCCTTGAATGCTTCCCTAAAGGCGAATTACGAGCAGAACCTGATCCGTTTTGTTTTGCTGTTGGCGATGGTGGAGTCAACCAAGGAAGACTCCATGGACCAGGCACATTGCAATTCCAATAAGGTGGAGGGCAGAATGGCATAGGATATCCAGTGGGTCTAATGGCAGGGAAAGGAACAGTAGCAAACGGGAAAAGCCAAGGTACTCCTGGGAGGCAAGGAGCTGGAGACGGGAAGCATTTATAGTTTGCATAACTGGCTCAGGGAGGTGGTTTTTTACTCCTTCCGCCGTTGAATTTGAAATGGCGACTGAAGACACACTAGAGCAGTCATCTCCATTTTCTCCACCTATGCAAGACGGATTCTTGTGTTCTGGTCTGTAAAAACCATTTCTGATCCCATTTGGTGTCTTATTCTCAGCAAGATTCAGAACAGAGGCCATAGAGTCACACAGCGGCGAGTCAGAACCAAATGATAGGACCGTGCCATTGGGTTTGAGCGCTGGATGATGAAATCCATTCGGGGAATCAATTCTTGCAGTTTCAAGGGCTTCAGAAATCATGATGTGACGACAATGCGATGCAGAGTTCTTATTCTTGCGACGACCAGCTCCCACAGGAACATTCCTCATGGTACCCCCAGCAGTCCAATATCTCTGGCAACTCTTGCAGAAATGACGAGGCTGATTGAAATTGTAATTATTGTAGTAACAGAATTTCGTATCCATACTATTGCAACGAGGGCACGGGAGAATTTTGTCCGGCTTCTTCAGAGTTTTCTGCTGGGAATTTGTTGCATCATTCTGATCATCCCCAGTCTTTGAAGATTTTACTCTGGGAGAGTCATCATCATTACCAGGAGTTTTAGGCTGGTTTTCTGAGTCCGATAGAGACTTAGCATTATCCATTTCTTCCATGATTTGATTTTGGCCTTTCTCCTCTAATTTGGCTTCACCGAGCTCTCTTATCATTTGATCCTAAATTGGAAAACCAAAACTTTATGAGTTGCCTGTAATATTCCCATAAGAAGCTACAGTCAATGATGTGAGGTAAAATTCAGTCTGCAAAATAGGAAGAATCTCAAAGTCCTTGGCACTGACAAATTCAACTTTCCTACAGGATTCCCCTCAAGTTGGAAAAGAGGACAAAAGATAGAGAAGCTGATTCTTTCTCCAATTTCTTAAGTTACAATTACATCTAGTAAAGGGGGTCATCGTTGAAAAATATATTGAGCATAAATTACACAGGACTTGTTCAAAAACTTGTAGAGAATGACAGAGGGGGGGCAAAAGAAAGTTCAATTGCTAATATGATAATTCAAAGAAAATGCTTAGATTTAGTACCAGTACAAAAATGCAAATTTGTAAAACCAAATCAATGACAAAAAGGGCAAAAGTAGAACAAAATTAGTAAGACAACAGAATAAGCATGGTAAAACTGAAATTCTGAATGATGCTAAATTGCTAATCAAGGTGGAGCAGTAACTGTTGACCTCTGTGTGCAAGTCAATAGGTTGATATTTAGATACATAAACTACTAAATGTGCACTCTAGCATAAGTGGAAACTTCCAGAAAGAATCCCTTATTTTTTTTTGTCATAAAAAAAGGTTTTGGCAGAATCAATATTGTTTGTCAGAGGAAACTGTATGGGTCATAACTAAACAATTTGGGGGCAATCTAACTTGTTAATAGTAGCAAATTACAACATAACCAATCTGTAATTAGGAAATGAGAGCTGCAAAGCTAAGGGTACGGAATAAGGAAATTCTATGTTGGTTTTCCTAATTTCTCAATTTGACCTACAGAACATTATCTGAAAAAGCACAGAGCAATTGAAATTCAAGATGTATTTAAAGAGTTAAAAATTTATAATCCAACGAAGCGATTGAATTTGAGCTGATTCAGCAGATGAAGAGCAAATTATCAATTCATAATTCAATCAGTACCTTATCAGCCTCTTCCTTTTCGTATTCATCCTGCTCTGGACTACTGCCTTCCTTATCAACTAAGCATGGATCACGATCCAACCCGGTACTACTTTCTTTAGCAGTAACAACATCACTAGAACTTACGGATTTTCCGACACCGGAGACAATTACCGGTAGTATTCTCCCGTTCTCAGGCAGGGCAATCTTCTTTCCAAATAGCTTAATCTCTGGGTCCTCATTTTACCAGAGAAAAAGGACAAACAGAAAACTCAAAAATAAAGGATAAGGAAGCGTTGAAAAAGAAGATTCCAATACAACTCTCGTTTAGTCGTCGCCGGCGGCCGACGTCGTTCGGAAAGTGAACGATGTTTTTTTTCTTCCTGAGATACGATATTAGGAGTAAGTAGTGTTGCATGTCTTCCATAATTAAAATTCGAATCTGATACTTTTTGACTGTGTAATTTGATTGCCTCAACCAAAAGAAGCCCACAGAACTGCCTTTTATAGTTTTATTACCATAATGTGTTTGTGGCCCATAGGTCCTTATTAAGCATGTATAAAATGGAGCACTAACCAGCTCTTCTAATTAACAAGAATCTTGTTGCAGAAGAGAGTAGGCTATTACAACAGAGGAACTTATTGAAGCCATGGCAGTCACTTTCATTCATTTATTTCTCGCTTTTCTTTGGTTTTCTTATGCTATCAATGCCGTCCCAATTACAAGCAAGTTTATCTTTCAACTCCTCTTACTTAACATAACTTCATTCTTGCATAGGAAAAGGATCAAACACACCCTCTACTATATTAGATATCTTAATTTTACCCTTCATTATAATTTTGATATTCCTACATACTCAAATACGAGATGATTTCCTAAAGTACGAGAGGATAATTGATATTTATATATATTTTGTTAGTAGGTGGGGGTAAATTTGGACCTTTTTTGAAAAAATTATTGATCAATGTTATTGTTAAGAGTCTCATATCGTTAATAGAATGGAACATAAACTACTTATATGGATTTGGACAATCTTCACTCTACAAGCTAGCTTTTAGGGTTGAGTTAGCCCGAAATTCATTCTTTACATGGTATCAGGGTCATGTTCATTCAAATTTTTAGTTCACCGATTGTTGGGCTCCCAAATTATATTATTCACGCTCCAGTTAACAAGGTCTGGGCGTGTGGGGGAGTGTTAAGAGTCTTCACGTCAGATATGAAATGAGAACACAGACTCCTTATATGAGTTTGGACAATCTTCACCCTACAAGCTAGATTTTGGGGTTGAGTTAGGCCCAAGATACAATCTTTACATGATATTAGAGTCAGACTCGTTCCAATTCTTTGTTCATCGATGTTGGGTCCCCAAATTATGTCATCCACACTCCAGTTAACGAGGTCTGGGCGTGCGGAGAGTGTTAAGAGTCTCATATCGTTAATGGAATGGAAACATGAACTCCTTATATGGACTTAGACAATTATCATCCTACAAGCTAGCTTTTGGGGTTGAGTTACGCCAAATATCCATTCTTTATATGTTCATTTACTTTGATTTGTATTGACGCAGGAAGCATAATTCTGGTAGACATATCTCAAGAACATAAGGTGTTAGAGAATACCCATATGGTACTTCATCTTTAATTTGCCTATAGAAAATTAAGCTTATATTTTTAACTTCTACATTTTATGATTTAGTCATTTTAATTTGGAATTGTTAGGCAAATATGGAGGAGAGCTTGGAAGTAGAAGAAACAACAATGAGAGGAGTACTGGAGGCTGAAGAGATCAACGATTATCTAGGTTCTGGGGCCAATAATCGCCACACTCCAAGGCCTCAACTAGGAAGAGGCTGTGTTGAATGCTAGATCATCCATATATATATTTAATTAAGATAATTAGGAGTCAAGTAGTACATGTGTTAAGTATCTAAGTATCATTATAATCTTAATTGGCTCATATTTTTAATAGCTAATTAAGAGAGTTCATCATGTTGATATATCTCTCTGAGATTCATGAGAGAGGAGTTGCTAGATTATTGAGGAGTACTGATTATCACTATGTTATATGGAATATTAATTTATGGACCTTCTCTATGTTAGAAGATGAGTTGTGGCCAGTGGTGCATGTACAATTCAAATTTGCTCTCTTTTTTGGAATTAGTGATCGTTTTCATTGCTCTCCGATGCCAATCTGAAATCTCGATCAACTGCATTGATGTATATCTCACGATCGTAAAGTTATTTCCATACTTTGAAAATTCACTAAGGTTAATTCATAAGTAATGTATCAAATTAACTTAATTTGATACATTACTTATGAAGTTATATATTATATGAACTTTGTTTGGTTAAATTAATTTGTATATACGGGTACCACTAGAAATATTTTTGTATCATCTTAAATCTACAAGATTGTTGGAAACAAAATTTAGATCGATAGAAATAATTCCTTGTTATTCTCATTAATGAAATAAGTATATATATAAATTAAAAATATCTCGTTGACTACGAGTCATTGGTCTATGACTCGGAGGTTGAGTGAATTTTGGAAATTATCGACCGTGACGGATCGCCAAGAGTGGGCTGCTTATCCCAACACTGCAATCATGCATCAACAGATCGACATCGGATTGGCCGCGCAATCGCCCAATTCCGTAAATCAAGGGTCCCGCCCGCCATCGAATCGACCCAGCTGGTACCCGTAGCGATGGGGCATCGGGCGATGGTCACCTGGCGGATTCGTGGCGCGGGACATGTCCGATAAATGGTGGATAATATATGGGGAGATACCGTCATCCAAAAAATTATACGAACTAGGCACGGGACTACACACTTTAGTAAACGAAAATTGGGACTCATAAAAAATAACATGACAACTAATGATGATTTTATTAGACGATAAATCAAATATTTGTAACCACGATGATTAGACAGATAACCCAAAAACACACAGAGTAGAACGGGCCTAAAGTTTGTTAATTGTGGTGGACGAAAACAACGGATAACATAAGCACCCAAAGACCCAAAGATGTGAATACGAAGGAGTCTTATTATATAAAATTTGAAGAGGAGACGAATACGTCAAACCATTGATAGGAAGAATGTTGGAGAGATATGTAGTCATTTGTAGAGCATGATGCCAGAAAGAATGGGGGTACGGAAGCATGAATCAATAAAGTTCAGACAATGTTAATAATGGTAAGAATTTGGCGTTCGACTTTCCCATTTTGTGAAGACGTATAAGGACACGAAAAATAAAAATTAATCCCATTATTAGCACAAAATATTTGAAATACCCCATTACCGTATTCTTTGTCATTATCACATTGAATATTTTTTATTTTCCGTTCGAATTGGGTTCTAATAAATACTCTAACGTTTAAGAAAGTGGAAAACTTGAGATTTATTCGCTATCGGAAAAGTCCATAAAAATAGAATAACCATCGAGAAATAGAACATAATACCGATGACCCAAAGAACTGGAACATGAGATGTCCATAAATTGCAATGAATAATATCAAATTGCATTAAAGTATGAGAATTGGAGTCTACAAACGACAATCTAACTTTTTTCCCCTAAAGAACGAGATTAACAATTCGGAATACTACGCGTATCCTTACACGAATTAAAATTATTTTTATCTAAGAAAGAAAAAATAGATGCCCCCGGATGACCTAGACGAGCATGCCACAAGGATGGGGCAAGTGATGCAAAAGTTGATGGCAAGGCTGGACTCGAGAAATCGGAACTTGACGTGATAGGATAAAGATCTCCCCTACTATCACGCCTCATGAGATGACTCTACAATTTGAAATCCTTCACTGAAAACCCAATCGGATCAAATTCAACAGAAATGGAATTATCAGTGGTGAATTTATGGACATACACTAAATTTTTAATTAATTTAAGGTCATGAAGGGTATTTTTCAAATTAAGGGGTGGATGGGGGGGGGGGGGAGACAAGGTTTTATGATCGTAACCACGAATTGGAATAGAATTACCATTACCAATAATTATACCACGAAGGTTGCTCAAATTGGAATAAGACGAGAGAGTACCTGGGTCAGACGTCATGTGAGTAGTGACACCGGTGTCCATGTACCAATTTGGGTATTTATTCCAAGTATGTACATCGCGGATTCAATATCGATAGGAGTAGGACCCGCTGCATGATAGGTCTGGTGGGGCCCAGGCATGCCTCCTTGCTGACCCGAAACCCCACTATAGTGTTGGATCAGAATCGCCGATTGCCGGGCCGAAGTATGGCTGAAATCGGGCGTGGCGAGGATCGCTGGGCCACTGCCCACTAGCCCACGACCAGGGGTCCAAAGCTAGGACCAGTTGGGTTGTGGCTCAGTGCCACTGTTTTGGCCACTATCGCACTGCCGAAATCTTCGCGTTTCCCCCCACGGTTTTTCCCATTATTATTTCTAGTATTTTTGTCGCTGTGGTGAGCATGATTTTGGACCGAATTATAAATAAAACCCGAAAAATTTGTGGAGGATGTCATCATGACTACGGGACTATCCCCGATAGCCGTCTTCTTAGTCAAACCGACTTCTTCCAAAGTAAGCATGGAGCAGACTTGATAGAACTTTGGGAGAGGGTTACTTTGGAGAAGGAGAGTTCCAACACCACTATAGGTTATTGGTCTTAATCCTCCTTTATAGTCAATCTTATCACCGAAAGGTAGAAAAGTTCTATATTGGGGTTGAGTGTTTATATAACCTTAACATGAGTATAAAATGGCTTAGTTAACCTGCTATCTCAAAGTAGAAGAAGAATCATAATTAATTGCATTAACAGGTAAGATAAGCGGATAGTTGGGGAGATTTGGAAGCCCTATTCCACCATTAATGAAGTAAAACAACGTAGTTTAATTAGTTTTCATAATTATAGTCATAAACAACATATCAATCATCGGTTACCAAATAGATAACATAGAATATAATTTGGTACTTGAACACTAATCCCTGAGGACGAATGTTACACCCCGTAATTCAGGTCATGCTTATGAAAACGTACGAAAGGAATTAAGATTTAAATTTTAGAAAGATAGGTTGACGGAATGTTTCGGACGGGTTTTAGTCAACTTTGAGGCGGTTTATGTCCAGTTTCATTCGGAGTTCCTAGGTGTTTCAAAGGCCTAGTATGTAGTTCGTTGAGTCTAGTTCCCAACGCAACAAACCGTTCGTCGATAGGACATCAGAGTAGAAAGTTATGGAAGTTACAAGTTCGGTCGTGATCAGCGAGAAAAGTATTTTCGGGAGCTGGCCAGTGCCGGGATGCAGGGCCGCGGCGTCATATATACTAAAAATTCGCTGAAGTTGCAGCGCCGCGGCGCCGGAAAACAGGGTCGCGGCGCCGGAAGTACTGAAGTTCACGGAGGTTTCATCGCCGCGGCGCCGAGGTGGGTTTTTGCGAAATCTGGGGGGGAAATCAGAAGATATTTTTTTTAAATGGCCATGGGAGGGTGACAAGTGTCTCTCCCATCTGATTGTGTGGAAGCACTATTTATTGACCAAGTCTTGAAGACTTGATCATTCTTCAAAAAAAAACCTTCTCTCTAAAAATTCAAGGAGAAACCAAGACCTAGAGAAATTTCGGAAAGGTGGCAAGAAGGAAACATGTTGACAAGCTTGTAGGAGGTTTGTGGAGGTGATTGTGGAAAGAAGGCAAGTGAAATTTGTTGGACTAATTTGGGTAAACTCTAAGGTAACAATCAATTCTCCTTTTTAAGTAAATTGTGTTGCATGTGAGGAAGAAAGGACTTGTAGTTGTCAATATTGCTTTTAGGTATATTGCATGTAGGAATAACGATTTGGATTTGAAAGGATTGGATAAGGATGATATGTGAACATGTTATAGCCAAGATAACCTTAAACTTATTGGATTATTTAATTTGTATTGTGGGGCAGAATTTTACACGTCCAAGTTAGGCGTGTAATCCCATTGTATTGCTGAATTGTTGGGCCTTAAATGTGGCGTTTAGTAGTTGATATCGGACCTTGAAAAGGTGGAAAAGTATGTAGAAACAAAGGAAGTACTGTCCAATTTTTCGTAGAATAAGGGACTTTATACTTAGAATATTCGACGAAGAAGTCTAGACGTTAATAGACGTATTTGATTATTATAGGTTGATACTCTACGCTCGGCATATTCGACTTGGCAAGTGAATTTAGCCGAGGAGATATGTGATCCTTCCTACCCTCTTGAGCATGATGGTTGTAAAATATATAGTACGGTAGACGTACGTGTGTCAAATGAATTTTAGTTTTATTTTGATGTCTTTGACTTGAGTTCTAAATGTTAAGAATCTTGAAATATTTCAAAAAGAGTTATGAATCATTATTCGGAAGGCAATTAATATTTGGTTTTAAAAGAATAAGTTCTTTTGGTTTTCCAAACAAAGGTGAATGTTTTGATTTATTACAAAATTTAAGTGTTATACTAGATTTATGGGAAGTTAGTTATAACGACTTAAGGAAGATAAAAAGAATGGTTTACTTACTTGTTTGTAGAAGCCTTGTAATGATCTCTGAATGTGTGGTAAGTTGGTTTGAGAAGTAAACATGTTATGTTACTATGGGTGTTAGTGCCTTGAGATTTATTGTGGTAAGGGGGTTCTCTCGTTGTGCTTTTGTCGTTTACGATAAGCCGGTTGTGCTTGTGTATATCACCTACCCCCTGACTTGTTGTGATGCCGCGGGTTAGCTACCCCCGATGCGAGGAGTACCTCATGCGGGTCCACATGACCTATGCGGACTACGGTAGTCCAGGAATCACTCCGGGTGTGTTACGCCGATGCGAGGAATACCTCATGCGGTCCTAGTGGCCATGCGGACTACGGTAGTCCAGGAAATGCCGCGGGTTAGCTACCTCACGCGCGGTGAGTACCTCATGCGGGTCCACGAGACCTATGCGGACTACGGAAGTCCAGGATTATGCTCGTATAATGATACTATGGGCGAATGTCCCTGCTTCGATCATTAGCGGCCTAGAAAAGACCGGTTGCGTTACACCTGTTTACTTTTATTTATGATGTGGCACTGTGTGCGGTTAATTGGTTTTTCATACATATCTGTGGATTTGGTTTGGAAATGTTATGATTTCATTACAGTATTTTCAGTTTCACATACTTGGTACCTGTTGTATTGACCTCTTCTGGGCCGCGTCATGCCGCAGGTCGAGGTACATCGGTTGTTGATCCTCGCTCCTAGGATCACCGTTCTGCTTTTGGAAAGCCCCGTTTCTCCGGAGGCTTATCTTTTGATATGATTCCCTGTCATTGTAGATTCATGTACATTCAGGGGTATGACGGGGCCCTGTCCCGTCATAGTTGTTACAAACTCTTAGAGGTCTGTAGTCCTGTTGTAAATTGGGTTTTGTAAATGATGTAACTGTTCAGTTTTTGTTATGTATAGTTACCGAAAGGTAATCATTTTGGGTTAGCATGTTTCTTATTTTATATTGTCTCATGTTTATGAGTTTACTTCCGCTGGTTTTTCTCTGATGTTGTATCACTAGGGTGCCCGGGGTAAGGCACCAGTCACGGGCCCGAGGTCGGGTCGTGACAACGATAACTCGGTCTTCTAAAACTATATTACTTGACACGACACGTGCACTTGCGTAAGTGTGTGCATAAATCGCGCATCAACAGGGACATTTCCTGAAATATTTCTTACAATATATTTAAAAGAAACACCATCCTTAGCCCAGTAACTTGTACCAAGTTCAGGACTAACACTTTCATATGACAAACTTCTTACTATACCATGCCTTGTACTCCAATAGGCATAGAATAGACACAATTTAATTGGTTTTAAACTAGACCTGTCAGAAAATACACACGCAAAAGGGCCACTGCTTGGACTGATTACATCTAAGTATAAGTTTTAAAGAATATGTAGCATCATCCGACTCAAAACAGTAATCATGTTGGTTTTTAAATAATGACTATTATTCTTATATTGCTGGACAGATTATAGACTGCAGCAGCTCAACTTATAGATTTAAGGCATTCTACCATTTGTATAGCTTCGACTTAATTAAGAAATATTACCATCTTCATTTTAAACTAGTTAAAATTCTGCAAATAGGCTACATATGACTGAATAGATTTCCAACTTTCATCTTTTGTATATGTGAAGTCTTGACTGGTCAACACTCCCCCTCATACAACATAGTCAGTCTAACCACCACCCTATATAACTTGCCTTTAAGTTTTGATGGAACATTTTTATCGCACAAAACTCCAAATGCGAGCCTCCATTTCATCCGCCCTACCCCAATACGATGTGTGACATCGTCATCAATCTCTCAATTCTCTTGTATAATAGACCCTAGGTATTTGAAACTTCCTTTCTTTGGAATGACATGAGTACCAAGCCTCACATCCACGCATGTCTCAAGGTCGCTCCCGTTGCTGACATGCACTCTAAATATTATGTCTTGGTCCTACCAACCTTAAGCCTTTAGACTCCAGACTCTGTCTCCAAACCTTCAGCTTAGCGTTCACTCCATTGCGAGTCTCATCAATCAAGACTATGTCGTTTGCAAATAACATACACCATGATACCTCCACTTAAATTTTTCACGTCAGTCCATCACCAAGACAAATAGAAATAGGCTAAGAGCTGATCTCGGTGCAGCCCCATCATTACTGAAAAGTGCTCCGAGTCTCCACCTACTGTCTGTACCCTAATCTTAACTCCTTCATACTTATATATACTTGATCGCTCTAGTGTACGTCATAAGTACCTAAACCCTTTTTAAGCATTGTAAAAATAGTACTCATATTATTAGAAGAATAGCGCTCCCTCCATTTATTGACGTGAGATATTTGAAAGAACACAAAGAATGTACAATATTCTCTTTATCTGAATTCAAGTACTCATAGTTTAATTGGACACAAAAAAATTAAAAGAGATGAATACTTTTAAAATTTATGATCTAGAATAAACTTTAGATATGTGTGTTATAATTTATATCACCAAGAAGTAAATATATTTTAATGTTAAATTATTACTTACTACTAGGGCTGCACAAAAAAAGGACCGGATCGAAAAAAGATTGGACCAGACCGATAAACTTCGATCCTTTTAATTTATATTTTCGTGTTTCGGACCAGACCAGACTTGGACTGGACCGGATCGATAAATTCGATCCGGTCTTTGGTCCGACTTTTCTGAAAATTTAGTTCTCGGTCCGGTCCAATTTTAGGGTTTTGTGCAGCCCTACTTACTACATATAGAAATATACATTATTTTAGATTGATTAAAAAAGAAATACTACCTAAAGTCATAAATACTAAAAAGGAGTTGTAGTATGCAACTATAAAAGTTTGATCATTAAGAGCAGTGAGAAGTTTAAATAAATTGTCTTAAAAAATAAAAATAAAGATCATTACACTTCTAAACTTATTACTCCTCTGTCTCAATTTATGTGATATTTTTTTAAATATATTTTAAAAAGAATGTTACATTTTTTATATTTAGAAATAATTTATCTGAATGAGTTATAGGCACATAAAAATCTTAGATTTATTTTGGATCATAAACTTTTAATTTTTTTTTTAATTTCGTATCAAATTAAATGATGACACATAAATTGAGATTATGAGTAATAGGAATAAGGAGAGAGAGTGAGAAATGTTTTAACGTTTTAAAATTAAAAAGAAAAAAGGTAATATAATTGGACGGATGAAAAGAAGCAACGTATGAGAAGAAAAAGAACAAAAGAAGCATAGATTCCGTTTGTGCTTAGCGCCCCACCGTTGAATATTAGATTGAAGCGTCATTAATCGATGTGATCGAGGGCCATTTGACGGAGTATGAAAAGTGCAAGTACACCAACTCAGCGTGTCTCTACATGAAAACCTACCCTTTTAAAGCATCTCTACTAATATCTTTCAGTCCAAACTCCAAATTTCTTCCGACCCCTCCATTTCACTTTCCAGCTCCGCCGTAATTTCTCCCTAAGGTAATTCCGTATCCGCTCTGAGATTTCCGTCTTCAATTTCGTCAATTTTGTATTATTATTTGCTGGAATTTCTATTGTTTTTTGGATCTGTAGTTTATCTCTTCGTTGATTTATTGTACTTCAGGTTCGTATCTGTTGTTGGATTATACATTCTGTTTGTGGAATTCAATAGAATGCAGTAGCTATGATGTAGATCAACGTTATCTTTTATGCTTTTTATAGTTGCAACTCTAGATCTGTTAAACCTTGTTACTTTATATTAATTCCTTGGAACTAATTCTGAGTTTGAAAAGAAACAAGCAGTTTTTGCTCAGTTGTAAATAAAGTGAAGCTAGGATACTAATCGGATCTCTTCTTGTTTGCTTCTCTCTACTTAGTCAATCGCCATGATGAAAGGATAGTTATGTGAACATGCATGTTTGAAGTAGATGCCTGATGTGTAACTTGTGAGGTGATAGCTAAGATAGCTTTAGCTAATTAATCAGCTATATTTAATGAATGTTCTTGTCCTATACAATTTCATAATCAGCATTCAACTCTATTTAACGAATTTTATGTCAGTGCGTCCAGTTATTATCCATTTTAATTAGCTCATTGACTATTACCGTCCATTTGCCATCTCTTACAGAAACAGAGAGTGAAAGAAGGATCTGATCTAGTAGCTATAGGTACCTGATGCACGTGTTATATTCTAGAAATACACTTTTACAGTCTGATTTTAACTTTTTTATTTCTTCTACTCCAAACGTTGTCTATTTTTGCCCGATCAACAGTCATATTCACCAATTTTCTCACATTTGAGATTCAAATGTGGCTAAATTCCTTGGTTGAAAATAATATCTGTAGTTCTGGAAGGAAAATGTTTTGGTTTAAATTCTGTTTATGTGCCTTTTTGTGATGGAATGCAGCTGCATCATTATACTACTTCGGCCAGCTGCATCCTTACTGAGGACATGACCTTAGATAAGGGGTTGTGGAGGACACAGATTAGGGTAGAAGGGTAGTAGTTAGTCGAGCGTAGTCCTACTTACGCTTGCAAATGGGTAATTGTAGTGTTATTATTATAAGTCCGCTTAGCCTATCATACTAATAGACGCAGTATTGCTTTATAGTCCACTGTAGTTTGATTTCTGCTGCTATGTGCCCTTTAGTGTATTTTGTTTAGCTTATCTACATGTTTTAAGCGCATGACTTATTCGCTTTTGATACCAACATTAGCAACTTTAATTTTTTTTTACCGGGTTCGACCGTTTCTCTTGGTTTGCTTGTGCTTATGCTTTGTCTTGAGCCGAGGGTCTCTCGAAAACAAAGCCGCTCTACCTACCAAGGTAGAAGTAAGGTCTGCGTACACTCTACCCCCAGACCCCACCCCACGTTGTGGGATTTCACTGGGTATGTTGTTGTTTGTTGTTGTTGGCCTTCTGCATCCTTTGCAATCAGGGTCCATGTTTCTGGAATAACTATTTCTCTATCACTGATTCTGATTCCTTGTTTGCTGTAGAGTAGATCAGAGCCTATGTGTCCGACTTAGATGCCTCTGTCATCTTGTTGGAGCTACCGAGTCCTCTGTTTTAGTGGTGGACATGGCATCAAAGATATGTCTGCAGTCTGCCTTTTCTGTGTTTTAAACCAATTATGGATATGAGTTACTGAAATTGAAACATTTTTCTTGAGCGTCTGAAGTGAAGATTTAATTAGTGGTGTGGACCACATCATGGACTCTGTATTTCTTTTGGGATAAAATGGTTGTAATTTGTCCCTTTTGCTAGTTACAATAATTGGTTTGATTTGTCTGATTAGCTAAGCTGACAAGCAAATGTGTTTTCTATTCCATTCGAAGCTGGTCAGATCTTTTGCTGTTGTTGCTGATGCAATATTTTCTATTACGAGCACTGTGCTATACTTTTACTATTAATCCCTTCTTTTTCTTCTTTTTTTGGTATTGAGAACAAACTTTAGCTGTTGGCAGCACCATAGCAGTTTGGATAGGATTTATCTGTCTAATCTCCATAGCAATACCTGCACTCTTGTTTATGACACAATTCGGCCTACCCTCTAGTTTCTTCCGTTAGTAACCCTATTTCTGATATATGTGTGGATTTTCTGTTTTTGGTGTGTCTTTACAATGTCAACTTTTTAAAGAGGGAATACTCAACGCATTATTCAGTTGATTCCTCTGTGAATAGGTATCTTTTCAAAAACATTTGGCGCTACTGCAGTTCTACACTTTCTGAACCCGCTTTCACATGTTGCTATCTGAGCCTTTTGCACAACAACACTTTTCATCCAATCAATATTCAGACAAATTTTCGGAACCACCCTGTTTAACTGTTTATCGTATATAAGAATCCACACCCTATCTCAAATAAGCTGCATGTTGACCTACAGTTCCTTAATCCCAAAAATTGCATCCCCTAGTTCATTTATTTTCTTTTCTACAGCACAAACAAATATTTACTTGTTTTGTTTTCGCAATCAAGTGACTGACATGTGCTATACGTATCATTTAGGAAGGAAAACATCAAATTTATAATTTTTATGAAAAATAAGGGGCCCTAACTGCGAAGTGGTTAAGAGTGCAGTACGTGATGCCTGTGTTAGACACAAGTCATGGCTTTGACTTGTCAAGGACAAAAGCCTGGTATTTCAGTGGAGATAGTTTCAAACTATGCGCTACTGGCGCTCGGGGATTTCTCGATTACAAAAAAGAAAGAATTTTCTCCTTCCCACTTATACTTTTATATGGCTATCCTTTTGAGTGCATTATATCTTTCTGAAAAATGGTAATATCTCCCTATCTTACTAAATCTAGAACAGGAAAGTGAATATCATCTGTTTAATTCTTGCATTATTTTGGTGATGATGTTAATAACAATGGTAAAATGATACTCAAGGTTAATTCAGCTAACAAACAGTAAAATGTTAGTACTTGTGTATTATTTTAGAAACTAGACGTAAGATCCAAATGATTATCTAGAGGGAGACAGTTATAACCTGGATTCCTGGAGGAAAGAGAAGCCTATTTCATTTAACTTGATGTGCACCTTTTAGATGCTAAGTTTATCTCTTATAAGAAACTGAATGAAGCACCCAGTGGCATGTACATATTACTGACTCTTTATTCATGCAATATCACATGTTTTTATATATTAGATAGGGAAACTTCCTACTCATGCATTAGATGTGGTATGTACAGTCCTAAAAAATTCTCAATTGAAAATTAATCACTTTTCTGCTTTGCAGGGTGTGAAATGGCAGCAACATCAGCAACAACTTTCTCAGTTGGCTCAACCACATCTCGCTGCAAAGGGAGCTCAATATCACAATCAAAGGCCTTTGGTGTGAAATTCAACTCCAAAAACAACCTTACGAGTTTCAGTGGTTTGAAGGCTGCGACAAATTTAAGCTGTGAATCAGAATCGTCCTTTCTTGGGAAAGACAGTGTTGCGGTCCTTAAACAATCTATTACTTCAAAGGCCCAAAAAGAAAACAAGGGATATGGTAACTATGTTCAGCCTCAAGCATCTTACAAAGTGGCTATTCTTGGAGCCAGCGGTGGTATTGGTCAGCCTTTGGCTCTTCTGGTCAAGATGTCTCCATTAGTTTCAGAGCTGAACCTTTATGATATAGCTAATGTTAAAGGAGTTGCGGCTGATCTCAGTCACTGCAACACTCCCTCCCAAGTTTCAGATTTTACTGGAGCTTCTGAATTGGCCAACTGCTTGAAAGGTGTAAATCTGGTTGTCATACCTGCTGGCGTTCCAAGAAAGCCAGGTATGACACGTGATGACCTGTTCAACATTAATGCAAACATCGTGAAGACATTGGTCGAGGCTGTTGCTGATAACTGCCCTGATGCATTTATCCACATCATTAGCAATCCAGTCAACTCCACAGTGCCAATTGCAGCAGAGGTGTTGAAGCGAAAGGGTGTTTATGATCCTAAAAAACTTTTTGGTGTTACCACCCTAGATGTAGTCAGGGCAAACACATTTGTTGCTCAGAAGAAAAAATTGAGGCTTATTGATGTAGATGTCCCAGTTGTAGGTGGCCATGCTGGTATTACCATTTTGCCTTTGTTATCAAAGACAAAACCATCAACCACTTTCACTGACGAAGAAGTTCAGGAGCTAACTGTGAGGATTCAAAATGCTGGCACAGAAGTTGTGGACGCAAAGGCTGGTGCAGGGTCTGCTACACTTTCCATGGCTTACGCTGCAGCAAGATTTGTTGAGTCCTCACTCCGTGCTCTTGATGGAGATAGTGATGTCTATGAGTGTGCTTTTGTGCAGTCTGACCTATCAGAGCTTCCATTCTTTGCTTCTAGGATTAAAATAGGAAAGGACGGTGTTGAGGCTTTGATTTCATCTGACCTTCAAGGATTGACCGAGTATGAACAGAAAGCTCTGGATGCTTTAAAACCAGAATTGAAGGCTAGCATTGAGAAGGGTATAGGTTTTGTTCAGAAAGAAGCTGTAGCTGTTTAGAATATAATACAAGCTGAAGAAATGATGACAGGAATAAAGAAATTTAGCAAAATTCATGATGATCAACAATTCCAGTTTTGCAGTTGAGTTGAAATTGCTTCTTTTATTGAGAAACAAACAGTAGTATTGTAGAATTAAATCTCCTTTGCGGTATGTAAACTCACTCTTAAGTGATAACGTTGAGGCACTCTTGTCATGTTCCATCTTTCTTGTTAAATTCAAGTCTATCTTTATATAACATGAGCGTATCATTGTGGTTGTTGTGTGATGAAATGCAGGAAGTGCTTTGATTTTCTCTGATTATGCTAAAAGTGAGTATTCTAAACCTGTTTTCCCCGATTTTTAGCTTCTTACAGTGAATTTTACCACGGAGCTTCTTCTCAATGTTTGTACTTGTGAGTATTTTTTGGCAAATAATTGATTGGTCTTGAGGAATATTTGATTGATCTAATTGTGTTCTTCAAAATAAATATAATGCACAAAATATGTTTAACAAATTAAAATTCCCTAAATAGCAACCCAATTCTCTCAAAACTTCAGGAACGAATCTCCCGACCAGAAGAAGATACTCATTCACCACTAACGATAAATTGAAATCAACTTTGAATTATCACAATTCTTCGATTGCAGTGATACATATTTACCTCTATACAAATTTATCCGTCTGACTAAGTATATGCCATTAACCAATTCTTTACTCGAGTCTATGATGCTAATCGGAATTTAGGGGTTCGACTCTCTCAACTCTTCTGCTATGATTTTCTCGATTTGTGAATTTATATTAGAAACTTTTGTGGGGTAATAATGATGCTCTCCGGGGCGGTCTCAACTATTTTTGGGGGTCTGTTCTAATTCGTAAAAATGGGCTCTTAATTGGGTTAAGACCTGCGAATTATGGTCTTTACAGTAAATTTTGGTTAATACTACTTAATAAAAAATGAAAAAAGAGTCCCTAAATTTTTTCATTTTTCGGGGTCCCTGTGCGGTAACACACCTCACACGAATCCAAAGACGGCCCTTATGCTCTCAGTAAGGTGCGTATAGTAATATAAACATGGTGCTTCTTTTAGGAAAAAAAGAAATTGTCATCGGTTCAACATAAGCAACACATCTAAAATTTCAAGGAACTTCAGTCTCCACTACGATTGGAAGACACGAGATTTGGCGCGGTGTGATTGCCTTTGGGGGATTTTGGTTACCTAATATCTTCTCTGGTTGCTTCTTTGATTGAAAATCATTCGTTTGATCGCAACCGTTTTGCAGTCACCACCTCCCTTTTGGCAAAATCAACAATTTTCCCAGCTTGAATCTCGCTCAGTTCAGTCCATAACCACGGGAAATCCCACCATGGATTTTTCTCTGTGCAATGGGATTCTTCCTTTCTTGTAAGAGAGATCTCCTGATGAATGATTAGTGCGAGTCTGATATATCGTGTGGTTCTGTCCAATACCACAGTCAACATCATTCTCATCATCCTTCAAAAGATAATATTTGTAAGTCCTACTCTCATTCTGCTCCAGAATTTTACAATTACCAATAGTCATGGCAAGAACTCGACCTTTTCTGAAATGATGGAAGCGGTTCCGATCTCTAATAACAACTTCCCGATTATAGACTGCTGACAACATCTTACCAAAATTATGGCAGTCAACACAAATTCGGAGGTCTTTTGCAACTCTTATTGACGTGCCAGGTGGAGTTGATAGAACCCCAAAAGCAATAGCCAATTTCTCACTATGATAAGATAATGCAATCTGCTTCTCTTCCACACCCACATTACGCAACTTCGACACTGTCTCAGCAACGTATCCTGCTATCCTCGGTCGCTGATTGATCTCATCCAACATCTCATAAATTTCAGTCTTTCTTGGATGCGAAAAGTCATTTGCAACGAATTCATGTATTTCCCCTCTGAACTCAATGGTACTACAAGCAGGGTTGGTTTGGATTCCTTTTTCTTTCATCATTTTTCTCATGTTTATTACCTTATCCCAATCACCAAGTGATGAATAAATGTTCCACAGTACATAATCTCCGGCTTCTTGTGTTTTAAGTTCAATCAAATGCTCAATGACTTGTTCTCCTAGGTCAGCTTCGCGATGAATTCTACAAGCTCCTAGTAGAGTCCTCCATATTGTTGCATCCGGTTTGACCTTCATCGAATTTATAAGGTTGTAAACGTCGGTTGGAAATTTATTAAACGTGAAATAAAGATAAACCTATTAATTATGACTCGAACAATTGGAGTCACGCACGTCGGAAACTTAGTTTCCACACACGTTGTACCAAAGATCATAAATTTTCTAAGTGGAAGAGATATTGGTACGTATACAAAATGTTTGAGACCTAAGTTAATAGACGGTTATTGATCAAATGACAATGATTTCACGTTGGTAAATGAAGGAAGAAGTGTACGATGTGTAAAAGATGAAACGAGTCGGAAAAACGCCACCGAGCCTCGAAGGGCCGTGGCGCCTCACCGTCGGAGCCGCGGCGCCGACGAGGCCAAAACTCTCTGAAGTTTTGGCGCCGCGGTGCCTCCCTGCAGGGCCGCGGCGCTTGAGTTCCAGAAGCTGCGACGGGAGACGAAAAGACATGACTCTTGGGCTGGTTTTGAGGCATTAAGACTCCAATACTTCCCAAATGAATTCAGCCATTATTTGACGGAATTAAACCTCCATAATCAAGGCCATTACATGGTCATTCAAGGACATTACTTGGCCAATTGGAGGGTTATCTTCTCAACACTATAAAATGAGGTCTTAGGCTCATTTGCAAAACACACTCAACAATTCAGAAAATTGTCTTCCTCTCTAGCAATATCCACACACCCAAAAATCTTTCTTTCCTAGCGAACACTTGAGTCTTCTTTGCTCACTTGTTTGATTGCTGTTTTATCTTGGGAGATAAGTTGTCATACAACCGTTAAAGAAATATACGGGGAAATATTATCTTAAGAAAAGATTAAATATCAATCGACTCAGCAAGCCATCTTATTTGTTTATTTCCAGATTGTTAACCTCTTTGTTGTTGTTGTTCAAATTTCCATTTTCTTGTTACCACACATTTCTCTCACAGTCTTAAGATAATATTCATTGTTTGAAACAACAACATGTCTGCTGAAGATCAATTCAACGCTGAAAATAATGTCACTGCTCAAGGCAATCTTAATGCCTTCACCGTCGCCGCTCAAGGAAACACCGCTGCCTTTTACCCCACCGCTCAAGTCAACAACACTGCCTTCAATACCGTTGAACAGGGCATTCCTAATGCCTTCCAAAACACTGCTTTCGGCACAACTGGTGCCAACACCTTTTATGGCACTATTAGGTTTCCATCGCCGCTTCCAAAGCGCTATAACGTCTATGCTACTACCCATGGCACCCACAACACCTATGCTCCTGCTAGAGGAGTTCCCAACGTCTTTGCAACGGCTCAAAGAGGCGCCACAGCTCAAACACCCGTTGGTTTCCACCATGAACGTCCCGAGAAGTTCATGAGTGCTCACTTTAAGCGATGGCAACAAAAGATGATGTTTTTCCTGACGGTTATGAGAATGTCACGTTTCTTAACCGAAGACCCTCCACAAGTTGGGAAGATGTGGACCCTCATCCAAATGATTTGGCGGGAGGGGGCCAAGGTATCCATGTCGTTGACGACATGAAGTTGGTTCGTGGGGCATGGAAACATAGTGATTTCGTATGCAGGAACTATATTCTAAACAGTTTGTCCGATCCTCTACACTCAGATATTACCGTTGAAACTACTGGCGATTATGGACAAACTTCAGAAAAAATACAACACCCAAGATGCGGGTGCCAAGAAGTTCATCGTTGGAAAATTTCTAAAATTTTAAATAGTGGACAACAAAAGTGTGTCATCCCAAGTTCAGAAATTTCAAATGATTGTTCATCACCTGGATTTGGAAGGGTTGAGGCTTAACGAGCAATTCTTGGTTGCCTCGTTAATTGAGAAATTACCTCCTTTTTGGACCCAGTTCATGAACTATCTAAAACTGAAATCGAAGGAGATGACCTTAGATGAACTTATTGTCAAACTCCAGATTCAGGAGGACAATAAGAAGGCCATGTAAAAGGGGAAATTACCCGCTTAGGCTAAGGCGAACCTGACGGAAGTCAAAGGGAACTCAAGCAAAAATCGCAAGTTCCAGAAGGTAGGCAAGACCCAAACAACTGAAATGTTCAAGGGAAATTGCAACCACTGTGGTATAGTTGGTCACATGGCCAAAGACTGCCGCAAGGTCAAACGCGAGAATAAATAGAAGGAAAGGCTAAGACTAACATCGTCGAAGACACGTTCGTAGACGATATGATTGAGGAGTTCTCAGCGAAATTCTTGAAGCTAACCTCGTTCAGAATCCGATGCAGTGGTGGTTGGATACGGGTGCTACCCGTCACATTTGTTCCAATAAAGACGCCTTCTTCACTTATACACCAGTCACTGACAAGAAGTTGTTCATGGAAAACAATTCTTCTTCAGAGGTGCTGGGGTAGGAAAAGTAATCCTAAAGATGACGTCCGGGAAAGAGCTGACTCTGAAGGAAGTGATGCATGTCCAGAAATTCAAAGAAATTTAATTTCTGGACCTTTGTTGGTTAATGTTGGTTTTAGGCTAGTTTTAGAGGCTAACAAATTTGTAATCACTAAAAAGGAACATTTGTATGAAGGGGCTTCATCTGTGAAGACCTCTTTAAAGTTAATGTTGCATCTGTAATGCATTCGTCTTCCAATATTAATAAAACGGAGCCTTCTACTTACTTGATTGAGTCTTCTAATTTATGGCATCATAGATTAAGACATGTTAACTATCAATCTATCCAAAGATTGGTAAAGTTTGAATTACTATCGTCTATCGAAGTAAACCATCAACGTAAGTGTGAGGTATGCGTAGAGGCAAAACTTTCCAAGAGTCCCTTTAGATCCGTTGAAAGGGAAACCGCTCCTCTAGAACTCATACATACCGATGTATGTGATTTGAAGTTCGCTCAAACTAGAGGGGGGAACAAGTACTTTGTGACTTACATAGATGATAGCACAAAGTTTTGTTACCTTTACTTACTTAAACGTAAAGATGAAGCCTTTGAAGCGTTCAAACGCTACAAGGCAAAAGTTGAGTACCAACTAAGCGGACGGATCAAATCAATCCGTAGCGATAGAAGGGGAGAATATGTAGCGCCCTTTGAAGAATTTTGTACCCAATCGGGTATAGTTCATCAAAAAACGAATCCTTACTCAGCTCAATCAAACGGTACTGCTGAACACAAGAACCGAACGTTAAAGAAAATGATGAATGTTTTACTCATCAATTCGGGCCTCCCTCAAAGCATGTGGGGAGAATCCGTCCTTATTGCGAATAAAATTATTAATAGAGTCCCGCACAAGGGTAAGGATAACACTCCATATGAGCTATGGAAATGAAAGAAACCCACCTACAAATATTTGACGGTGTGCGGTTGTCTGACCAATGTAGAAGTACCTAAGCCAAAACAGGTCAAAATTGGGCCTAAGACTGTGGATTGCATATTCATCGGATATGCCAATAACAGTAGCACTTATCGCTTTCTAGTGCATAAGTCGAATGTACCAGACATTCATGTAGGTACCATCATGGAATCAAAGAATGATAGGTTCTTTGAAGACACGTTTCCTAGAAAGGAAAGAAACATAACCTCTCACAAACGAAGTTATGAGCAAACCTCTGAGGATCCTGGAGTCGTTGACTGCCCGGATCTAAACGGTTTGATGTTGTGAATCAAGAGTCGACTATCCAAATCCAAAGATTCCAGATTCTCAGGACTTAGAAGATTCAGAGATGGAATCAAGACAAAGTAAAAGGGCCCGGAAGGACAAATCCTTCGGTCCAGACTTGTAGCTTATCTGGTTCAAGACGAGCCACGGACAATCGCCGAAGCATTGACAACTCCAAAAGCACCGCTCTGGAAAGAAGCTATAGAGAGTGAGATCGAGTCCATACTGCATAACCACACCTGAGAGTTGGTTGATCTTCCTCCGGGATACAAACCTTTGGGTTGTAAGTGGATCCTCAAACAAAACTTAAAGGCAGATGGATCTATCGACAAATACAAGGTCAGGTTGGTAGTCAAGGGTTATCGCCAAAAGGAGGGCCTTGACTATTTTGATACCTACTCTCCGGTGTCTAGAATGACATCCATACGTATGTCCATAGCTATCACCGCCTTGCGGGATCTTGAAATACACCAAATGGATGTCAAGACAGTCTTCCTTAATGGTGATTTGGAAAAAGAAATATATATGGACCAACCCGAGGGGTATGTGGTTCCAGGACAAGAGACAAAAGTTTGTCGGCTTGTCAAATCTCTGTATGGGCTGAAACAAGCCCCGAAACAATGGCATGAGAAATTTGATAATACCCTTATATCGAAAGGGTTCGCCATTAACGAGTGTGACAAATGTGTTTACATGAAAGGAAATGTCGATTCATTCATCATGATATGCCTTTATGTAGACGACATGTTGATCACTTGGAGCAGTCCTAGGATAATCCTAGAGACTAAGAACATGTTAAAACAATGTTTTGACATGAAAGATATGGGTATCTCATATGTCATCTTAGGGATCAAGATCTCTAAGACATCTGACGGACTAGTCTTGTCTCAATCTCATTACATTGAGAATGTGCTGAAGAAATTTAGGATGTACGACAGTTCGCCACTTACGACACCACTGGATAAAAATCTAAAGATTGATAAACATCATGGTGCTCCCATTCGCCAGGAGCGGTATGCACAAGTGATTGGCAGTTTAATGTACATCACAAACTGCACTCGGCCTGATATCACTTATACAATCAACTTGTTGGCTAGGTTCACCCGTAATTCGAGTGATAACCACTGGATAGCGTTGATTCGGGTATTACGATACTTAAATACACGCAAAACTATGAGTTGCATTATTCGAGGTATCCAAATGTACTAGAGGGGTACAGTGATGCAAAGTGGATATCTGACATAAATGACATCAAATCCATCAGTGGGTATATTTTTACAATTGGTGTGGAGCTGTGTCTTGGAAATCCTCTAGGCAAACTGTTATTGTCCAATCCACGATGGAGTCAGAGTTTATCGCTTTAGACAAAACAGGAGAAGAAGCTGAGTGACTTCATGATTTCTTAAAGGATGTCCCATGCTGGAACAAACCCGTGCCTTATGTAATGATCCACTGCGACAGTCAGTCGGCTCTAGGAAGGGCACAAAGTTCTATGTACAACGGCAAGTCTCGTCATATTCAATGGAGACATGCGTCCGTTAGGCAGCTGATCACCACGGGTATAATTTCCATTGATTACGTAAAATCTAAGGAAAATATCGCAGATCCCTTGACGAAGGGTATACCCAGAGATCAGATGCTCTGTCTGTCTAAGGAAATGGGCTTAAAACCCAGTAAATAAGAACCGATAGTATGGACACCCAACCTTACAGACTGAAGATCCCAAGAATAAGGTTCAATGGGAAAACTAAATCGTAAAGGTTCAGTTGAGCGCTTCGGTGGAAGCAAGAGCACTTTGGATAATGATTTCTTCTTAGAAACATAAATCCAAGGTCGTTCCCGCGATAGACATAAGTGCTGCCTGCAGAGTGGGTAAAGGTTAAATTTCCAAACCTTTCATGATCCTCAATGATTGAGGTTAGGTTGGGGAAATTTTTAATGGTGTCTAACACTTGTGTAGTGGGGTGTTGCAGGATATCTTGTAGGAGATATCACCTATTTAAGTACGAGGACAGACCGTCTCAAATGAACGCACTTAAGAATCCAAGTGTGTCCACGGCCCACGACGGACAAAAACATAAAGAATGATTGAGTAGGAAAAGTGTTGTGTGGGTATCATTGTTTTGGATTATACTAAACACTGACGATTCAAGACATCGTGTTCACTGTGCAGTAAATATGTCCGATGATATTCCACTATAGAAGGTTCAAATCTACGGCTACCTATCCAGATCCAACATCGATCCGTCGGACGATTGCTAGAAAGGCACCATGTGCGTGCGCCAAAATTTCTTCCAAGAGGGGATTGTTGGAAATTTATTAAACGTGAAATAAAGTTAATCCTATTAATTATGACTCGAACAATTGGGGACCCGCACGTCGGAAACTTCGTTTCCACACACGTGCACTCATTGTACCAAGGATCATAAATTTTCTAAGTGAAAGAGATATTGGTACGTATACAAAATGTTTGAGACATAAGTTAATAGACGGTTATTGGTCAAATAACAATGGTTTAACGTTGGTAAATGAAGGAAGAAATGTACGATGTGTAAAAGATGAAATGAGTCGGAAAAATGCCGCGGAGCCTCGAAGGGTCGCAGCGCCTCACCGTCGGAGCCTCGAAGGGTCACAGCGCCTCTGCGGCTTTGGCGCCATGCGACTGTGCGAAACCCTCGGCGTTTGGCACCGCGCATCCTGCAGGCAGCGCTTGAGTTTCAGAAGCTGCGACGGGAGACGAAAAGACATGACTCTTGGGCTGGTTTGAGGCATTAAACCTCCATTACTTTCCAAATAAATTCATTCATTATTTGCCTGAATTAAACCTCCATAATCAAGGTCATTACTTGGCCAATTGGAGGGTCATCTTCTCAACACTATAAAATGAGGTCTTAGGCTCATTTGCAAAACACACTCAACAATTCAGAAAAGAGTCTTCCTCTCTAGCAACCACACCGAAAATACTTAGTAATAAGTGCATTACGAATATTCATTGCCTTGTCAAAGCTATGCTCTTCACAATATCTATGAACTCCCTCACCAAATGCCAATGCATTCAAATTTGCACAAGCCTGAAGTACCAACCAGGGGCGTCCCTGGGGCGGCCAAGGCGACGCCACCGCACAGGGCCCTCGGGCGGGTGAGGCCTCCGCGGCTCCGCCCCAGATTTGTTTTTTTTTATGATTTCAAATATTAAGATATGTATTAAACATGCCTCAAATCTTATCAGTGGGAGCTGTAGCATAGCGGTTGAAGCTTTTATTCAAAAGTTATTATCTAGCGAAAGGATATGTGTTCGAATCCATTGAGCAACAAAAGATTTTTTTTAAAACACAAAAATTAAATTGGGCCAAAGTTCAGGCCCCGCCCAAAACAAATTTGGGCCCAAATTCCATGACCCAATCGCCACCCTCACTCTTTAAATTAAAAAACAACCCCCAAAGTTAAATTCCCAGCCCAACCCCCGCCCAAAATAAATTCGGGCCCAAATTTCATGGCCCAATCGTCCACCCTCCAATCTTTAAACAAAAAAAAAGGCCCTACTCTCTTCCCTCTTTACAGTTTACACTAAAAAATTGTCCAGTGTCCACCCTCCAATCTTTAAACCAAAAAACGGTCCCTACTCCCTTCCCTCTTTACATTTTATACAAAAAAATCGTCCACCCTCCAATCTTTAAACCAAAAAATAGTCCCTACTCCGGGCCTCTTTTTAATTTTTCATGTGAATAAAAAAATGTCTCTTTTCTTTTACACCGGACCCTTAAAAGTATAAGAACGGTCTTGGTAGTTGGTAGCAACAAACAAGTAACCTCATCCCGTTGGCAATCATAATACGAGCTCCGCATACCGCATTATATCAAACACACGCAAAGCATCCCGAGTACGTCGGTTACGTATGTAGCAAGCAATCAACACATTCCAAGTTATTGTATCTCTATGAGACATTTCGTCGAACACCTTGCAAGGTTCATTAGATGAATAAAAATACATCAATGTAGTCATCAGACGTCCATCAGATTGATGCCCATCTCTCAAAATTCGAGCATGTATCTGTAGCCCACCAAATAAAGACCCAGTCTTTACACAACAAACGAAGATGTTAATGAATTCGGTGATACACCCGACCTTAACATTTCTTTATATAACTTTCGGGGTATCACTCATTCCATAAGCTCTAATCATTATGTTATACTGGAAAAAATCGGGTTTTCTATATTTCGAAAATACCCGATAAGCATATGTAATGGTGGGAGTTGAAAACTATTATTTTTGAAATTTTTGAAGTTGGAGTTGTGTTTGACCATAGTTTTTATAAATAATTTTTATGGTCAAAGGGTCCTTAGTATGTTAACCCAATAATCGTTGGTTGTGTTTCAATTCAAATTCAGTCTTATCCGTCCATTAACACACCTAAATAGCTCTAATAAATATGATGATGTCTGAATTAGCTCTAATAAATTTTGTCACATATTTGATAAAAACATAATTTTTTTATAATTATGATGTCTGAATTAATTTGGGCGTATCTTGTCTAATTCCACAAAATCGTTGTTAACTTCCACCACCGATTGATAAAAACATGTATGAAACATGATTAAGATCTTTTTGAATGTCAACATAGAATATCATCAATTGGCTGATTAACTGTCTCCCTCTTCTCATATGTAAAATATGATTAGATTTATACCAACATGATATATCTATGTCTTTTCATATGTAAAATATGATTATATTTATACCAAAATGATACATCTATGTGATAGCTAATTCAAGTTCTCGAAGTAGTTGAATTGTTAGTTGTTGACTTCTTGTGTCATTTGCATTTTTAGGAAGACTAATGTAATCGTTTGCACTATAATATTTTCAGTAATTAGATGATATTCCATAAACTTTACTCAGTCAATGGAGGAACTTTTATTGCTACTGTACGTATATTTGAACTCTTTCAGGGAATCAAGATCTTTGGTTGTGTTTGGTAAGGAGGAAACATTTTGATAAAATATTTTTTAATTTTTTCATGTTTGGTTGGCTAAAATTTTTGGAAAATATTTTTTCTAGGAAAATAAATATCTCAAAAATGAGGAAATGACTTCCTTAATGAAAGTAGGAAAAATAAGTGACATTCCAAGATCTTTGGTTGTGTTTGGTAAGGAGGAAAACATTTTTGAGACAATATTTTTCAATTTTTTCATGGTTGATTGGCCAAAATCTTTGAAAAACATTTTCTCTAGGAAAACAAATATCTCAAAAATGAGGAAAATGACTTCCTTAATGAAAGTAGGAAAAATAAATTACTTACGTGACATTCCAAGTTCATTATTTCCTCCCACCCACCCAACGTCTTCAACCCCCACTCTTTGACCAACCCCCACACCCCACTCCATCTCACCCCCATAGTACATACGTGCATACATACCCAGTAAAATCTCAAAATTTGAATTTGAGGTGGGTAGAGTGTACATAAACCTTACGTCTACATTAGTAGGCAGATTGACTGTTTCCGAGTGACCTCGGCTCAAGACAAAGCCCAAGCCCCGACAAAGTAAAACAAACAAAAGTGAGTAAGTCATAATAGTGAATTCTGAAAAAGAAAAATAAGTAAAAAGAAGCAATAATTAATGCAAGTAATTCAGACAAACAAAATATACATAACAACATAAATCAAACAACAGGGGACTACAAGATAATATTGTGTCTACTAGTATGATAGGCTAAGTGAGCCTACACTAATAATACTACAACTACCAATTTGTAAGCGTAGGTAGGACTACGCTGGACTACATATACCATTCTACCCTAATACGTGTTCTTCATACCCCCTATCTAAGGTCATGTCCTCATTGAGTTGCATCTACTTCATATCCCGTTTAATCACCTCTCTCAATACTTCACCGGCCTACCTATACCTCTCATGTACCCATTTATTGCCAACCTCTCACACCTACGCACTAGGACAATTGTGTCTCTCCTCTACACGTGTCCGAACCATCTCAACCTCGTTCCCGCATCTTATCCTCCACCGATGCCACACACACTCTATCGTGGATATCATTATTTATAATTTTATCCCTCCGTGTATGCCACACATCCATCTTAGCATCCTCGTCTCCACAACTTTTATTTTTTGGGTGTGCGGAGTATTTACAGCCAACACTCCGGCCCATACAACATAGTTGGTCTAACCACCACCCTATAGAACTTGTCTTTAAGTTTTGGTGGCACATTTTTATCGCACAAAACACCGGATGCGAGCCTCAATTTCATCCACCCTGCCCCAATACGATGTGTGACATCGTCATCAATCTCCTCATTCCTTTGGATAATAGACCCGAGGTACTTGAAGCTCTCTTTCTTTGGAATGACCTGAGTATCAAGCCTCACCTCCACGCTTGTCTCAAGGTCGCTCCCATTACTGAATTTGCACTCCAAGTATTCTGTCTTGGTCCTACTCAGTCGAACCCTTTAGATTCCAAAGTCTGTCTCCAAACCTCCAGCTTAGCATTCACTCTGATGCGAGTCTCATCAATCAGGACTATGTCATCCGCGAATAACATACACCATGACACATCCCCTTGGATTTATCGCGTCAATCCATCCATCACCAAAACAAATAGGAAAATTACTTCCTTAATGAAAGTATGAAAAATAAGTTACATAAGTGACATTCCAAGTTCATTGTTTCCTCCCACCCACCCAACGTCCTCAACTCTCACTCTTTGACCAACCCCTCCAACCCCCACTCCCTACTCCATCTCACTTCATAGTGTTTTGCTATATTACATACAAATACCATTGGGATAATATTTGCTTCTTCCTTACCAAACACTAGAATATAAGTAAAAAATTCACTTGTTTTCCAATAAAACATTTTCTACAAAAACATTTTCCTTCACACCAAACACACCATTTATCATAAGTTGTTTGACGATTAAGATCTTTCTTAAATATCAATTGACGATAATTACATATACAAATAGTAATGTGTAACCTTGTCTGACTTATAGCATGTTTGGCCAAATTTATTTTTTTTCATAAGTGTTTATTTGAAAAAAGTGAGCTGTTTGACCAAACTTTTGAAAGAAAATAAGTGTTTCTGAAGAGTAGAAGAAACATTTATTTAAAAGCTAAAAAAAATTATTTGTGCGAAAATACTTTTTTGAAAGACATTTTGAGAAAAATGTACTTAGAAACACTTTTTAAAAGTTTGGTCAAACACTAACTGTTGGTCAAAAGTGACTTTTAAATTATTTAGTCAAACACACTATTTTCCACAAAAAATACTTTTAAAAATAACACTTAAAAATAATCAAATTTTAAAAGTTTGATTGGAAGTTTGGCCAATCAAACTATTCATAAAGGGCGTCCATTTTTATAGAAGTAGTGAAATAAATTACTATGTTAATATTATGTGGTATATAGTAGGAGGTAATTCAAGTTCTCAAAGCAGTGGATTCCATGTCATATCCAATTAATTATTAGTCAAATAGTATGATGTGATTGTTCTAAAACACTCATAGGCCATACAGAAAAAGTTATTATTAGTAGTATAGTACTATGAAATATTATTGATGTGAGATACTACATAAAGTTAATTAGTAGTATTTGAATTTCTTGCTTTAGATGACACTCAGGGAAGTGTTTGGTAGGGAGGCTAAAATGTTTTCTATTAATTTTCTCTTTATTTGATTGATCCAAATATTTTATACAACATTTTTCAAAAATATAAGTTTCAAACTTTGCAGGCATGAGATTCTAAACTAATTAAAAAAAATAAGTGGGGTGCATGAAGCATTTCGTGCAAGGTTTAAAGAAGAAATGCATTTTAAAAGGGGTGTGATATAGACGGGTAAAATCGTATGTTTTACGAATTAGAACATGACTCCTAAATATTTGAGATGAATATAAATAATTTACACAAAAACAAATATTAATAACTAATGCACCGTTCAAATCAGTAGAGTGAGAATTCTATCATTGCGCCAACCGACGTCTATAGAAAAGCAAAAAAGCACAAAAAAGAAAAGTTCAGTCATGCAACGTTGGGCTATTGGTAGAGAAACAGCCAGCAAGAAGGGACTTAATCTCTTCATCATCTTCCTCCTCTCTATGTCCATGACCAATAGCAGCATTAATATTAGCAGCTGGATTATTATTGCAGTAATTACCAAAAGAAGCATGTAATTCTGCCATACCCATAAGCCTTCTCCTCTTGTAGTTAGCCTTGAAACAAGCTTGCCTCAATCTCTTTGTTTTCTCCTCAAGTTCCATGTCTGGAATTTCTTCCATATTCTTCTTCTCTTCCTCCAATAGCTTTATCACATCCTTCAACTTTTGTTCCATACCATTTCCTCCCCCCTTCTCCAATTCCTGCAAATATTGCATCGTCATATATAAAAGAGTTTAACTTTGGTAGATCATTTAAAAATGTTACTTCCAATCTATAACGAAATGTACATAAACTTTTACACTATTAATTCAATAAAAGAAATACTTATAGGGAATCCTCTAGAAAACTATTAAATCATTCAAAAAATATTTATATGTAACCCCTATAAAATATTAAACTTGTAATCTTAATCTACTACAACTAAATATTATCCAATAGAGTAAAAATTTATAACACTAGTGAATATTAGTTAAACATCATTGTTTGGTAGCCTTCAAATTATTGTAGCAAGTAAAACTAAACGTCAAAAAGTAGGGTGTATGTAATAACATGTTGTAGCAAGTAAAATTAGAGTGAGCCTTAATATTTTTTTTAACAGAGCAGAAAGAAAATATAATATTGTTACATTAACTGAAAAAGTGTGTATACTACAAGAAAAGATGAACTTTTTTGCTATCAACATAATATTATAATATGCAATTGAAACAGGAGTGTGTATATAGAGAGAGTGAACCTTAACATTCTTGATTAGTGTTTGAAGACTCATCAACTTCCTATGAGGCCACCTTTGAATTCCCAAATCTCTACATCTTTTCTTCAAAAGTGTCAAACCAATATTAAGCTCCTTGGCTGCTTGAGTTATTGGCATGTAAAAATACTTAGAAATTGTATCTCGAGACAACATTCTTGAACTACTAATCTCCTCTCTAATTTGCCTTGAATTATCCTTCTCTTTTTCCGTTATAATTTCCTCAACACGATCACTAGTTATCATTATCTCTTCTTGATTTTTCCCATCACATAACAACAATTGCTGGTTCCCACGACTTCCGAGCAATTCGGTACTTAATCCAAGTTCACCGCTCATTTCATTCCACATTCTAAAGCCATTTCCAATTTCATCATAGCATAAATCTCCTGCACCCATAACATTATAAAATATTAGTTAATAAATAAAAAAGTAGAAAAACACTAATAGTGTGATCATCATCACCTGGGGTAAGGCTATAAAAAGATGAAGAAAATGGATCTTCAAGAGTACATTCCATCAAAGGATTATTAGCAGCATCAAAAGCGTTATCTTGAATAGACAAATCATACTGATAATTGATAGCGTTGTGTCCTGAATATTCACTGTTTTTAAACGTAACATATTATCACTTATAGAGAATAAAAGGTAGAAACAAAAGAAAAAATTAATTTCTTCAAGTATATAAAATAATCACCTCAAATCATCAAGAGAAGGGAGTTGGGTGGTAAGTGAATATATGTCTTGCTTAGTCATTAGTTCAAAGTTTGAATGGCTTCCCATATTTGGGCTGGAGATAAATAAACTATAATAAGATCAAAAATGACTTCACTTTTTGGATTAGACACTTAAGTAGTTTAATTTAAGCATACAAATAGCTTCAGTTTTTGGCAGGGATTGAAAGTGAAAAGTGTGAAACTGAGAAGTGATTAAGTGCATTGGATATCGTGAGCCGTCATTATGGATGCATGTTTATCATTAATTACATTCATCAATATTAATTACTGTGTTTTGTTTTGTGTCCACGTACGCCTGTGAATCAAGACTTATAATTATGATTATTTTTTTCGGAATTTGCTCCAAGATTTTTTTATTAAATAAAATGTTGTTTTACATCTTTATGTTGAAAATTAACATCTGAAAACATTATAGAAATGAGTTGCCATAGCCCATAGTAATGGTTAATAATTATCCGTAAGAGTAGTCAAGTTGGTGTATCAGTAAAGCGTGAGATCGCAAGGTAACGAGTTCGATCCCCTGCATAAATTTTCTTGGTTAAGTCTGTCACACATGGCTTGTCAAGTGTGGTTAAACGGTTGGCGTGGTTTGCAGGCTATTGCGTCAGTCCGGGGTTTACCCAAAGCGCACTAGAAAAAATAGCGGCTGCGACTTCCTTCGTAAAAAAAAAAAAAGTTTAATAATTTTGTCGACATTATAAAAATAACATGAGCATTAAACTCCATGGGAACTTTCCATTCCATAGGGACTAGCAATTCCATCAATGGATCTTAATTAGTTACTCCAACTTAAAAGGGAGAGTTGCGGTGCTTACGTGCCAAATTTTAGTTAGCTATCCACGCAGTTTTTGTGGTAGATTGATGATAAAATTTATTCTGAGTGTTTATTTTTTTTTTTTTTTGTTGTGAAGGCGAACGCGGCCATTACTCTTTTCGAGTCAAGACAGATAAACCGGTGACCGACGCAGAGATCGCAAACCACGCCACCATGTAAACTACACTTTGGCCAGCGTGTTGTGCCAACCGAAAGGTTTATGCAGAGGATCGAACTCGACTCATGGCCCGCGCTACTTCTTCAAGCCAACTGCTATCCTCATGTAAAACAAAGGTTTCTGAGTGTTTATATTAAATCGATTAAGTTGTGTTTTAATTTTTTATTTTAATTTAAAATAAATGATAGGATTTTTATTTTATATAATTTAGAAGGTATTAATTGTTTTCTTTTAGTTTACTCCTATTCAAATAAGTGAGTTTTTATATAACCACGAATCTATATTGAATATGTATTATTTAATTAAGTATAAGTTAATAAAATACTTCATACATTTTAAAAGTGAGTAGATTTTTAAGAGATATGCTCAAACTAAAAACACACCTTGATAAGATCTCAGTAAATATATATTCTTACCTCGTAAAATTATTTAATCATGATAAATTGGAGTATAATTTAATATAAATATCTGACACGTTCTAATTATTTTATTATTTTCCCTTTTATAGATTAGTGAAAATTCGAATTTTAGCAATAGAACTGCGGTTATATCTTTGGAAAGTAGATTCATCTCAGTAATCATTACACTCATAAAAGAAGAGAATTAATGTTACCATCACTAATCATTCGTTTCATTTAGGAGAGTATATAACGCTTCAGGGAAGTTACTATTAAATTTATTTATTATTCACTCTATCGAATTTATTCTACTTATCCCAAATGATAAGTAGTGGTGGCTGGTACTTATTGTAGCATTTATTAGTTATACTCCACTAATTAGTGTAAATAACAAGCATTAGGGGTTACTGATCTATGGCAGTAAATATTCCCCTGGATATTTGCTTCTTTTCAGGCCACGCCCAGCCCAACAAAAAAGTGTTACTTTGGGATGAGTTTCTGTTTTCTTTCGCATTACATTATATTACACTGCAAAACGTTTTACGAGAAAATGACAAAGATGGTCCCTTAATGTTTGGAGTGGGTTCAAACTAATTTTTAAAGTGTGTTCTGAACAGTTTTGGTCCTTCAAGTTGGTTAAAAGTTAACACTTTTGATCTCCATCAAATATTTAGTAAATTTGACAATTTAGGGGGAGGGGGTGGATTTAGCAAAAATTCATTTTTGGAGATATAATTTTGTAATTTCTGTTATTTTTTTGTCTCCTTCTAGAGTTTGTTTACAATTTTTTCAATACAATTTCTGCTATTTTGGGTACAAACTTTGGTGTCTAGTACTACAATTTTATGTGTTTCCATTTCTAGGATTTGATGAATTTTTCCTAATATTTTTTATTAAATCCTTTTTTTCACAGCTCCCAATAAATCTTACATATCTTCATTAAATATTTAACGAAAAATGTTAAAAATGACAAATTTAAAGGATCAAAACTGTCCAGAACATACTTTAGAGACTATTCTGAACCTACCCTCAAATATAAGGGACCATCATTATCATTCTCCTATAAATACATTGAATTACCTTCTCTTTGATTTACTATTACAAGTGATAACATGCAATTACTTATTACAATGTGTATCAAAGCACTCCTTCCTTCCTCGTCAATCTCCCTATTAAAATTGGGATTACATTATCAACAATTTGGTTATTGATATTAGTTAATACAGGTCTAAGTTTTATACCAAAATTCTGGTACTATCCTGAGATAATCTTGTTTTGAACCAAACCTCCCTTGAGTTTTGTACTTTTTATAGGCGGAAGAGGGGATGATAGTTTCATGGGTCAAAACTCAAAATATCAGGAAAAAACCATAAGATTTCCCAAGAATTTTCAACAATTTAACCAGCTATTGGTAATATAATGTAGATGAGGCTATAAAAACACTTATAGCATGAAAATAAACCAGTAAAAACATTATGTCAAACGGGATAATAGATGTAACAGACCAAAATTTAAACTTAAACAGCACTTAACAAGACGATCAGAAGAAATTGACCATCTACTGTCAGCTGTTTCAGTATCTTGGCTTCCCTCCTCTTCCACGGCCACGCCCATATCCACCTCCTCTTCCTCCACCACCACCTCCTTTTCCACCGCTAGCATAATGTTTTGATTGCATGTTCGCTGGAAGGGGTTGAATCTGATCGACACACTTCCTAAAGCTAAAGTCATCAACAGAATCATCATCCCTAACAACAAAGAAGCAGCGACTCTTGAAATGTGGATGAAATCGGATTTGGAAAGCACGAACTCCAGTACCAATCTTCCTTTCTGGTTCTGAATGACCCTTCTTAAGTAAGTCAAGTAACACCATGTGCTCATACTGCAATACCAAACTAACAAAATGTAAGTGATTAAGATCATCATATTCCAGAGGTATAGTTCGGAAATGCAGAACCATGAAAGCTGAATTAGAGTTCCAACAGAGAATCCTTATAGAATCAAGTCATCAACATTCTTGTGTGATAACTCCTCTTTAAGGCACGAATCATATACTTTGCTAAGCAACTATTTTAGACATTTTTTTTGCTCTAAAAATGAGATTGAGTAGAAAATACAATTCCAACAAGCTACTAATTGAACTACATAAAAGTTCAAATTGTTCAAAGGGCAAGTAAGCACAATGAATACAAATTTGGAGCCTAAAAGACAAGCTCTGAGGAACATGAATATAGGATAGGAAAAAAGAGGCATACTTAAAAGATAAATCTAGAGGACAAACATGTAGTAATTCCGAGCAAAAACAAAATCAAACAGATCATCATCCAAATTGCAACAAAATAAGTCCAAATTCAGTAACATATTCTAAACTAGCCCACGGAAAGAGTATAAGATATTCAGAGGTAGCCAAATAGTATTATCCGGGTAACACTAATACTTACAAGTAGATGTTTGTTATTAAAATAGACACATCACCAAGAAATGTATAATCAGATACCTCGAGCTCGATGTGTTAAAGCCTTTTACACTTAAAGGCAACTACTGGAGGGCAATTATAATAACTAAGCTATCCATGAGTCAGCAGCCACTCAAAAACTATTCTTGACGTGAAGACCAGAGATCAATTTGACGTCGATATAAGTACAATGTAATGCAATTTGATGCTTCAACGAAATGGACATTTCAGAATCCTAAATGTAAAAGTTCCTAATTGCCAATTTAAAACGTCCCAAATATGTACAGTTCATTCATCTATGCCCATAGATAATAAACTAAGCCAGAGACGTAAAAACCAAATTTTGCTTTACACAATATGCTACACAAAACACCAGCTAAATTTATTGACAACTTACAGATAATAAGAGTACATAAATAAACTAAGTGATATTTTTTACCTTGTTGAGATTGAGATTAAGAGACCAAGAATGAAGGAGTTTGTAAAAGTAGCCAAACATCTCCACTGACGAAACAAAACTCTTAGGCCCAACACTAACAGGATCCGACCCGTCTTTCTTTTCCTCTTCGACACACTCGTCGAGTTTCGGTTTCTTCGTATCGTCTCCGTTCTCTTCATCTTCCCTTGGGCGTTTCGAGCCGCCGTTATCCGCCGCATCATCGGCGCCTTGAACTTCCACGTCCATTTTCTGTTCTTCTTTCTCGGTCACTGCTAGGGTTTCGTTGGCTTTAGGTTCAGTTTCCGCCATACCTCAACTGCCAACTTATTTTTTTTCGGAAAAAGACCCTAATTATAGATTTTGCAGTTTTAAAAGTTTAAACAGCGGGCTTTTTGACCCGACTTAAGTGATCAATCCAGATTCGGAGGAGTACTTTGCAGGCCAATTCGCACGACTGCCCTATTTTAGGTTTGGTCTTTAATATTTGCATCAATTTTTCTTAAATTTATGGTCATTAATTTTCGTCCTTCGCTTAAAAAATAACGAAAAATATATTTGAGTTTGTGAGTTCGAATCTTAGTAGATTCAAAAAAAAAATGCAAAACAAAATTTCATTAGAAATATGTCTATTCAATCAAAATTGTATAAAAATTATGCCTTAAGGGCTCGTTATGCCTTAAGGGCTCGTTTGACGTCAGACCGAATCGCATTTCAATTTCATCGGACGGATTGCATCAGACGGACGATCAGTATTAATATATAATTGACGGTATTAGAGTATTAATATATAATAGACTGTATTTTTTTATTTTTAATACAATCCAGAGGAGACCCACATGCTAGATTTAGCCTCAAAATAAGAAATTGAATCAGACTAAGATCCCAACGCTAATAAAACGTCCACCAAATATTATATTAGTTTTTTGTACAGTACAGTCCAGTTTAATACAACGTATCAAACGTACCCTAAGGATATAGTTTTTATGTAACTAAACCATGCCTTAATAAATATGTCATTTTTTACTTGAAAAAATTAGACCAATGAACTAAAGTTCGAAAGCAGTAGTAGTACATCATCCGAAATTTAAATTGAAGGCTAATATTAGACCATATGTTTGCACCGTCATGTTAAATTTACGTGCTATAACTATTGCAGGTAAACCATTTTTTCATATTTCTTTTTTCTTTTTCTAAAATTAAATACTTAAGTGCACTAGTCTCTCTCCTTCAAAGCCTTTCATCTAACTCTATTTCTCCTCCCAACCCTTCCTCCGTGGTCTTTTTCTTTGATGGTCTTTCAAATCCGTATTCCTTTAATAGATCTTCTTCATGTCTTTGAAATATTAAATGCATTCTAAGATTTTATAAGTAGATTTGTGAGTTAATAATATGCTAAAAATGAAAATCATTAAAAATATGCTATAGCAAACCATAAAGCAGAAGCTCCTTAGGGCACGTTTGATACGCTGATCAGACCTGACAAAAAAATAATACAAATATTGATGTGCGTTTAAATGACCGAACTGCATTTATTTCCAAATGTCATTTTTAAGACCCATCTAGCCTTGGACTGTACTAAAAATAAATAAATAAATAAAAAATACAGTCCATTATATATTAATACTCTAATACTTTCTATTATATATTAATACAGTTCAGTCCATTATAATACAGTACAGTCTATACAAAATTATATAGTCAAGTGCGATACACCAAACGAGCCCTTAGGGTTAACCAGTTAAAGTGTTGAGGAATATAATTCACAATATTTGAGGCATTGAAGAATTTTGAACTTTTTTTAACAATCCTTCTTTATTTACACTGATAATGTACAAAACTTTATTTGCGTCACAAAAGCCACCCGGGGTAAATAACACGCAAATTCTTAGGGGAAATATAGAATATAAGAGGTCTTTACACAATATATCCTATTTAATGATATTTATTGCATATAGTTCCAGAAAGTAAATGAATTGTGAATATCAATTCAGTCTAAATTGGGAAAAGAGCCTATTGGCGGTAAAGATTTGGTCTAAATCATGGGTGTATTTATTTTTAATTCAACATGAAAACAGTTCAGAAGTGGCTCAAGGGACCCGCAGGATAAGCCAAGTTTACAGAAGAAGAAATATGACCGCATGGCCACGATTCGATCCTCTGCATAAACCTTCTTGGCTGAAAGCTCACATCACACATGGCTTGCCAAGTGTGGTTTACATGGCCGACGTGGTTTGCGCTATCATACCAGACTCAAGCGACTTCGAAGAAAGAGAGCGGCCATGCCTTCACAAAAAAAAAAAAAAAAAGTTACTCAAGGGTGAAGAGGCCCAAAAACAAATTGAGACTTCAAAAATTTAGTTAATAGTGAACTTTCTAATTTTATTTTGATTACATAATAATGAAATTTGTAATAAAAATAAACTTAAAAAATAAAAGAAAGAAAAAATGCCTACTCTTTATAGTAGAAATATTTTAGAATTTTAAATTAAACGACTCACATCTTCATATTAATAAATAAAAGTTTATTCAACATCATCCAACATATTGTATTGCAAACAAATGGCTAACATCTTATTAATTTGAATTAGTTTCTAATATAAATATTAGCAATAATATTACTATATAAAGTTAAGACTTTATGTTTGTTTAAGAATACTATGCTGCAAACAAAGAGTATGAAAAAAAAAATATAGGCATCTTTAAACAACCACCCTTGAGGTAATTAGATAATTATACTCCTTCATTAGCTATATTGGACACTACTAATATATACCACATGATTACCTTTTTGTAGACATAACAAGTTGCTGATCAAATAAAGCTAAATAAAGTTCAATGTAATTTTACAAGTGACATTTGATATAAGTAAAATATACACAGATCAAAACAATTTTACAAAATAAAATATAGAAGTAAAGACAAATATAGAAATAGGACATGTTAACTGGAAGACGAAGACCCACATGCACTTTACATAAAGTAAGAAAGACACGTATCTTTAGCTCAAAATATTCTTTCTTACCCATTATAATAGGAGTATAGTAAAAATATCCAACATATATTCTTTCTTTATATAGCCATCAAATTTTGTTATGTTCGGCGGAAGGATAGTACATAAATGTTCATATTTTGCTAATTATTCTTGATGTCTCTAAAACTATGATTCAGTTACATTTATTTGCTCAAGATAAATCATGTAATTCATATTCTTGTTTTGTAGGTATGACAGAGAGCAGAAAACAAAGAAGAAGGACAATGATAAAACAAAAACATTTACCATCGAGTTTGAGTGTAAGAAATGTCTAAAAACTGATGAATATATTAATATGGCTAAATGAGAGACACGTGTAAAGGCATGTCAGGTAAACTTAAATTGAATGATTAGCTGAGTAATAGTAAAAACTAATATATTTGTTTTTTCAATAACAGGGAACTGCAGGTAAGGGGGAAAAAACTAATTCAAAGGGAGGCCAAAAGAACAACTCTGGAATGATATGATAGAGTTAAACAATGCTTATTTTCCATCTCTTATACTGTTGTGTTTGTGTTGAATGAGAGACATTGAAGTAGCTTTACCGTGTATTTGTGTAGTTTGTTTTTCATATAGTAAAAGATTTAAAATAATGGCAAACAAATGAAGAGACCACATGTAGATATTTCATAGGACATAGCTAATTGAATTAACAATAAGACCATAGTATGGAGGTTATACTAACCTAGTTTTATTCCAACAAGATTGATTGGAATACCTGGGTGATAATGTAGCAAGAGGAAAATATATCACCAACCATACATCTTTCTTACACATTATAATAGGAGTATAGTAAAAATATCCAACGTATAACTCCAAATAAGAAACAATCTTTCTTTTCTAATAATATTAATAATCACATTCCATGAATCCTTCGTGAAGTTTAAATAAATGAAAGGTTAAATTGTGAAAGTTAGAACTATAAGCATTGTTTTTAGAGTTTGAACTACATGATTTTGCTCCAACAAACTTTCGAACTATATCACATATGTCAAAGCTTCCAACTTCAGCATCTTATGCTGGATTTGATTTGTAATTTTAGATACGAATTTTTATGTCAAAATACTATGTTTAAATTAAAAACATCGACTAGATTTTAATTGTCGATTCAAAAATAATTATTCCACCTACGTGTATCAAAAATAATCAAAATACTATGTTTAAACTTTAAACTAGTCTACTTTGATTTGGTCGATTCATTTTGAACCATGGATCAAACTCATTTATCGTGTAATAAGTGTTAGTTTAATTGACTTACGTGTATCAATCATAACTTGTCATGCTTGTATTGATAAATTGACTCGACTTAGCATACCATATCATGGAACATGCGACATGATGTTATTGACTCATTTATTTGGATTGTTGTGTCCATTGATTGCCACATGACACAAATTTGGTCTATCAAAATAAGATAAGTAATTGCTCGCTTTCCCTTCAAATTTGGCTGGTCTTTAATTGTTGTTCTTCAAAATTGAACTTATGCCTTGAGGAAGTAAGTATTTAAGCGTGTGGTCTATAACTTGTGAAATATTATGATGCGAAACTATAAATATATACTCCATAAAAAAACATTTGTTACGAGGAGCAAAATCAAATACCAGCGTGAAATAGGACAAAAGTGTAAATGACCCCCATCCAATAAACACTGGACTAATAAATTAGGTTCATAATCTGCAGCCCAACCAGATGAACTAACAACAATGAAATTGGGCCTTTAATGAATCCAACGATTAGATGGACTAACAACAGTGAAATTGGGCCTTTAATGAATCCAATATATATTAGACTGGGACCCTATTATATTTGGATAAAAAAATATTGACCCACAATTTTATTTGGGGTCATATGTCTAAATTTTAGATAAATAAATCCATTTTTTTTTTAAATGTCTACACTAAGATCCTTTTTTTTACGTCTTCACATTTTATTTATTTTTTGCAAACAAAAAAAGAGTAAAAGACCTCTTGGAAGTTGGAATTAGTATAATTTCCCAACACTTTCGACCTTTCAAGCGTTTTTCGATTCATTTTGTTCTCTTTAATTTTGCATTAGTATATTGACACTCTGCTTTGGAACTCCTTAATAATTATAGAGAAAATTTCCTAGATAGCTATAGTCAGAGCGTAATTACGAAACATATAGTGGCAGTTTGTATATTTACGTAATGTATAGTTACAATTGTTGTATCAATGAAAGAGGTGCATCAGACATGTATCATGCGAGTATCAGTTGTATAAACGAAAGAGTTGCATTAGACATGTGTCATGCGGGTATCTGCTCAGTTATATCAGACAGTTATCAATTGTATCATGCGGGTATCAGTTGTATCATAGCATATTGTTATTAGCTGAAATTACACGAAATGAGTTGATCAACGCATATTGTATCAACATTCTAAGTGTCATAAATACAGGAGCTACGTTTCATAATATGTTTTATTACATTCCGTAAATACAATCTAAATGGTTATCACGTCACATAATTTTTTCATAATTTAATTATATGGCAATTAGGAACTAGTTATGCAAACATCAAAGTTATTCAATTTGTTGAATATCAAAGGCGGGGAGGCCCATCACTTTTATCATTGGGCTGAAAGGTAGACATATGACATATCAAATGTGGTGACCCATGAAAGCAATGGTCCTAGATGATGTTATGTTCATTAGACAGAAATTGATATTTTTTATTATCAAAGAATCGCCTGAATTTACTAAATCTCGCATGACAAAATATCTTGCCAAAAAAGCAGTAATAATATGTTTGATCGACCTTGTTTAAACCAGTTTATTTGAAAAGTACTTTTCAAAAAAGTATTGTTGGTGAGAAATAATTTGTATTTAATTGATTAATTTGAAAAATACTTCTTCATTCGAACAATATTTGACCAAATTTAAAAAAAAAAGTGTTCATTACGTGACCCACCTATAGTGTTGCATTGACTGAAATGCAGGGCAAAATAGTGTTGGAGAAGTGCTACTAAGGAAAGTTGAACTATAAGTAAGAAATTTGCATATGAAATATTTCTCTTTAGTTTCAGAAAAGTGGTGAAACAACCGCGTATACTAACGTTTATTTGAAACAACCTCCCTTGCGATTCCACTTCACTGCCGCCAAGGTAAGTCTCACACCTCCATCTCTCTATATTCGTTTGTATCTGTTCTTCAACTCTTTCCATTGTTCATAAATTGGTATGTTTGATTGCTTGTCAATTATGGAGTGAATTTTCTTGTTGAGTTGGTAGTTTGGAAAATTAACAGAAACTATAATTTCCCAATTAAATTGGGAGGGTCAACTACATTACATTGTTGATTCAAATTCTAGTTCAACTGTTTGATGTCTAAAATTAGGACTTTTTTATTTGGTTGGTTGAAAACTTGGAATTAGGGCTTGATGTTATATTCAAAATTAGGGCTTTTTTTATTTGCATATTTATCTGGGTGCAAATTGTGAATTTGTTATTTGTGCTATTGTTACCTGTTACATGTTTAGTTGTTTAAATTGTAATCTTTAAATTGTGAATTTTGATTTTTGTCTCTTCAACAAGGTTAGAGGTTTTTTGACTATTAAGGAAATATGGAGAGATTTTTTAAACGAAAATTGACAGAAATTGGAATTTGTGGTTCTAATGGTGCATCTCCTAGTACTCAATCGTCTGTTCCCATAACTTCAACTAGGAAAGATTTTGTTGATTTGAATAGTCTTCCTTCAGATCCTGCAGAAAGAAAAAAGATATTTGAATTTCACCCAAACTAGATTGATGAAATTAGAAGAACTTATCTATTAAAGGGGCCTTGTCAACCCCGTGGCCATGATTTCCCTCAGAAAATAATGGGAAATAAAATGCGTCGTTTTAATCCTGATTGGTTTGATCAGTATGCTAATTGGTTAGAATATAGCATGAAAGAAAATAAAACATATTGCTTGTGTTGTTATTTGTTTAGATATCAAATCAACAATCAAGGTGGTGGGGTTTATAACTGAAGATTTTTCTACTTGAAATAAAAAAGTTAGGTTGGATTCCCATGTTGGTGCAGTTAATAGTGTTCATTATGTTCTCATGCATAAACCTTTTTGGTTGAGTCAGTCACACATGACTTGTCAAATGTGGTTAATCGGCTGACGTGGTTTGCAGGCTATTGCGTCAGCCCGGGGTTTACCCTGTGCGCATTCGAAAGAGTAGCGGCTGCGGGTTCATTCGTCAACAAAAAAAAATAGTGTTCATTATGTGTGTTTAAAGAAGTGTGATGATATAATGAGACAAAGTCAATCTATTGCAGTTGCTCTTCATAGACAATCAGACATTGTGAGAAATGAATATCGAATTCGATTAGGTGTTTCAATTGATTCTTGTCGATTTTTATTGAACCAAAGGTTGACTTTTCGTGGTCATGATGAGACTGAAGATTCTTCAAATAGAGATTTTTTTTGAAATGGTTAAGTTTTGTGCTGATCAAAATGATTCTGTTCGTAAAGTCATTATGGGAAATGCTCAAAAAATTAAATGATTTCTCTGCACATTCAAAAGGATATTGTTCATTGTTTTACACAAGAAATAGTACGAAAAATAATTGAAGAGATCAAAGATGATTTTTTTGCATTAATGGTGGATGAGTCTAGTGATGTATCTGACAAAGAACAAATGACTGTGGTTTTGCGATTTGTTAACTCTTGTGGGAATGTTCAAGAGAGGTTTATTTGTGTTGTGCATGTGATGGTGACTTCTGTTTTGTCTTTGAAATCTGTTATTAATAATGTGTTTGCTGATATTGATTTGAGTTTGATGAAAATCCGGGGTCAAGGTTATAATAGTGCAAGTAATATGAATGGTGAATTTAGAGGGTTGAAGACTTTGATTATGAATGAAAATCGGTCTGCATATTATGTTCATTGCTTTGCTCATCAACTTCAATTAGCTCTTGCTGCTGTGACTAGAAAAAATATTGATATTACAGACTTTTTAAACATGATTTACACTTTATTAAATGTTGTTGGAGCATCTTATAAGCGTAAAGACATTATTCGCTAAAAACAAGCACAAAAAATGGCGGAAAGAATCGAGAGTGATTTGCTTGAGACAGAGAAGAGATTAAATCAAGAATTAAGTCTTAAGAGGGATGTGGATACACGTTGTGGGTCTCATTATAAATTATTATTGTACTTGGTTGCTTTGTTTTCTTCTGTTATTGAAGTTCTTGAAGTTGTTTCGTGTAATGCTACAGATTCATCGAAAAAAGCTCAAGTAGTTGATTTATTGGGATATTTGCAATCATTTGATTTTGTCTTTAATTTGCAATTGATGCTGACTGTACTTTCGTTCGCAAATGAGTTGTCATTAGCTTTGCAAAGGAAAGATACATATATTTTGAATGCTATGACATTTGTTAAAGTAATTAGGCAGCAATTGCAAGCGGCAAGAAATGATGGATGAGAATCTCTTCTAGGTAAAATTACTGGTTTTTGCAATGAGAACAAGATTGATTGTGTGGATATGAATGCTGAATATGTTAATCGTCACCGTCATCGGCGTAAGACAAACATTACTAACGATTTTCATTATCGTGTGGAATGTTTTAATGCCATTATGGATCAGTAAATTTTAGAGATTAATGATCGGTTCAATGAGGTCAATTCTGAGTTGCTTCTTTGTATTGCTTGTTTGAATCCAAGTAATGATTTTGTTGATTTTAATATAGCAAAATTGGTCAGAATGTTTCAGTTTTATCCGGATGACTTCTCTCTAGTTGATTGTATGAAGCTTGAAAATCAACTAGAGACATATATTATGGATTTGCGATCAGATGACATATTCAGTCGATTGGAGGGGCTTGTTGATCTATCTACATTGCTTGTGCAAACACGAAAATACTTGTCGTACCCATTGGTGTGTCGGCTTTTGAAGTTCGCATTGATTTTGCCGGTAGCAACAACAAGCGTGGAAAGATGTTTCTCTGCAATGAATATTGTTAAGACAGATCTACAAAATCGAATTTGTGATCAATTTTTAAATGATTGTCTTGTATGTTTTATTAAAAAAGATTTGATTAAGAGGGTTACAAATGATGATGTAATTAAACGTTTTCAAAATATGAAAACGCGTAGGGAACAATTATGATTTGTAAACTTTATTAAATTTGGGCACCCGGATGATTTGTAAACTTTATTAAATGTGTGCACCCGGTTGGAAAATTCTCTGCGTCCGCCTCTGACAACAGACCCTTGTGGTCCGGCCCTTCTCCGAACCCCGCTTATGCGGGAGTTTAGTGCACCGAGCTACCAGCTCCGGCCCTTCTCCAAACCCCGCTTATGCGGGAATTTAGTGCATCGGGCTGCCCTAGTCGTCATACAATGTATGGTATAAGCAAGAACAAATGTTAAATTTGTTCAAAGTTTTTTCTTGTCTTGTGATGGTTCTTTGACTGAGTTGTAAGAGTCCTACTATTATGGCTTGAAAAGGGGTTATAACCTTGCACTAAGCTATATGAAGGTTTAACAAATTCCTTTCTTCTCTTGTTATTTAATATGGCTCATCATGTTTGTACATTTTAGGATACGTGGGTGAACTGCTAATGGGAGAACATTTGGCTCTATGTGTTGATCGTCTTATCCTCTCTGAAAGAGTCAGAGGATGCAGGATCCTCTGGGGGAAGTTCTTGCCCTCACACAGTAGGTCAATCTGCCTATGGTACTGTTAATAAGGTGGAGGAGGAGGAACCAGAAACTGGAGGCAAAGATGAGCCATTACTTCAGACTGTGGAATGCCGAATTTTCCAGGAAGAAGATAGCCCGAAGAATTTGGAGATTCCTTGTAGCTGCAATGGCAGCTTAAAGGTAGATTTGTGAAGTTTAATTTTTGCATTTTATTCAACTAGCTGTAATAAAACTTCACTGGGTATGTTGTTGTTGTACTTTATTCAACTAGCTGCTAAATATTGATCTTGATGTTGCTCCGCATGTAATAAATATGTATCCATAATGGCATCTTCTTTGTTCCTAAGCCTGAATTGTGCTATATTCAAGTTACTCTTCTCAAGAACTTGACATTTTCATGATTCGTCATTTTACAATCCTCTTATCATTCGCGTCTTCCATTAGTTCTTATAACTTCTCTAGAATTAGTTAAGACTTCTACCTCTTCGAATCATTGATGTCATGTTTTATCCGTCTGTGCTTCAAACTTGTCTTTTGTTCTAATTATTTTCTCTTTTTTTCTTTCTGCGTGTTTGTTACAAAATCCAGTATGCACATAGGAAATGCGTTCAGCGGTGGTGCAATGAGAAGGGTGATATAATTTGCGAGATTTGCCATCAGGTACTTTGTTCTATCTGTTAATACCTGTTTGTGTTTTGAGTGATGATGCTTCATGACTTACCTCTCCCCATCGCAAAAGCATTTAGGGGTCTTTTGGTAGAGTGTGTAAGAATAACACTAAGTAGAGTGTATTAGTAATGCACGGACTAATAATGCAAGGATTAGTTATGCTGAGATTATTTCTTATCAACGGTTTGATATGGTATTAAAAATAACATGCATTGCATAATTTCTAAAAAAAATATTTGTCTACAAAAATATCCTCCACGTTCTTTAGCTTTGAGGGACTTCAAAGACAATTTTATCTTTAACCATGCTTATTCATGCATTAATAATTTTGGTATTGCTAATACCAGAGTTTGTTATGTATTAGTTATACTTAGAATAATACCAAATAGGGTGTAGAACTAATACTTTTATTCGTTATACATAGGTTGAAAAAGCGTACCTAACAAGGGATTAGTAATACCAAAGCTAATACACCCCTTACAACTAAATGAACTTGAAAATAGCAATGGAAGGAGGAATAAAGAAATAGCATGGTTTTGCATAGGCACAGAGCTTATTTGATTCGGCTAGAATGATAGCTCACCTTATGCAGTAATTAGTTGATGCATTTTTCCTTCAGAAATATAAGTAGTTGGGACTTTAAAATCTGTTAATGAATACATACTAAAAAAGTTTCTAGTTAAGCCTCACTTAGTTCATAAAAAATTATATGTTGACTTTGAAAACTCTATAACATGCAGCCTTACCAACCTGGCTATACTGCACCACCGCCTTCTGAAGATATTGCCATTGACATGAGGTTGGTTGGAATCCTGGTTATCGTCTTCGTGAATACAAAATTTGATATATTTATCCAAGCATTTCTCACAATCTATGGTCTACATTTCCAAGTATGTTTTTATCTATATATTTTCTACACTGACATTGCCCCAAATTTCCCATAAAAGAAAAGAAAAGAAATGAAAAGAGAGAAAATAGACTACGGAACGGACGATCTTACTGTCTTCACACCTTTCTCTTTGACTTGATTATGCGCATCTTCTTTATGAATTGCTCCGCTTATTTAGAGGCCTCCAAATAATCTCTCGGAAATTCTAATTTGTAAATGAAGTTGTGTTTCTTCGTGAACCCAAGAATAGGTCAATGTACTGTGAAACTCAAGAAGTCATTAACAATCTCAACTATACTTCATGCTTTCTGCCAAAAAGAAAAAGGAGTTTAGTGGTATGCTTGATAATGGAGAGGCAAATCCTTATCTATGGTCTATGACTGTGAACTCTGCATTACCAATGTGTTCAATATTTTTTATCAGGACAGCAAAGAGGGACTTTCTAGTGATGATTCCAATTTCCCGGTTCATTATTGTTGTTCTTTGATATCAAGTACTGCATTAGGTTGTGTATGTTTGTAGCTAAAGTGATACAAGTGGCAATTTACAGAAGATTAAGATGAATTGTATTCTTCTTTTAGTTTTTGGTGTATAATCTGAATACACATGTGATCCTGAGTCAATCATAGATGTCTTAGGCACCTTGTAAGATGTGCAAGATCTTTGTTTGCCTTTTTCTTTTTTGGTGTTCTAATGTAGTTACTCCATTTTGGTTACCAGTACAATTCAGCATCATTGACATGAAATTATTTTTCGTGGCCCAACCGGAACAGTATATGACAGTCTGAACTGGCCATAATGACCTCCCCCCCCCCCCTCTTTTGAATGTACTTGAAACATGTTTAACTTATTATATTTTGGGGCAGGTCAGTTTTCCATAGTATACATATAGGCCCTTGTTGCTGAAATTTTGATTGATAATCTGATGTAACCTTTTCTTTGGTGCCATTTATCCGTTAAAAGTCTTTATTGAGAGCAAGACAACATGATCGGAATGTCCTCTCAAAATCTTAATCTTGAAAATATTCTTTCCGTCTTCGCTTCTGTCACTGATAGATTCATCCACGTGGATTTGCCTTGCAGTGGGGGATGGACAGTAGCTGGTACTCAGCTTGACTTACATGATCCTCGGCTTCTTGCAATGGCAGCTGCAGAGCGCCATCTTTTGGAGGCTGACTATGACGAATATGCTGATTCAAGTGCTAGTGGAGCTGCATTTTGCCGTTCTGCTGCTTTAATTGTAAGCAACTTCTATTCCTCTATGTTAGAAATCATTTTGCTAAATGCAGGCTTGTCGTAATGTAAGTGTATGCATTGTTAATTTTTTCTTGTGGAAGATAATGCACCATCAGATTCAGCATTCTCTTTTTGGGTTGAGATGGGGTTTAACCTTGACCGTGTGGCACATGAACTTTATCTTTAAGTAGTCACCTAATGGTGACTTGAGAAGAAACTTGAGAGTTCGTTCGTCATTGAGAGTGGTTGTACAATTTTACTGGGCACAACTTTCTTTGATTTATGACACTCCTTCCCTTCTTAAAAATGAGAATCTTCCTTTCTTAGAAGGCATATTTGAGGAATGCTCACAATGGAAAATAATATCAACTGCGCCCTTCCATTACCAGAAAAAAAAACACAAAAAAAGAAAAGAAAACTCACTGTACCCTATTTTGCGTATATTTTCATGCTCACGCTCCAATAGTTTACCCTGCAAGTTCTAGAAACTGCAGCACTAGTAAGGGATAGGGCTGTTCAATGTCTCATACTTTTCTTTTTCCCCTTTTGAGTAGGAAGGGTCTCATGCTACTTTTCATGCTTTTGTTCTCCTCTTATCTGCTTATAATTCCTTCCTTGTTTGTGTTGCCCTTTCTGTCCTTTCCGGCTGGTTGAATGGATCATAAATGACCTTCACTTCATTGTCTAAATATGTTAAAAGTTCTTCCCAGTACCAAAAATAGAGAAACTAGGGAAAACATTTAAGATGTGTTGATGACAAAATATGACATAGTAATTTGAGGATGGGGTGCAGAGTATGTGGGAGTAAATTTGGACATATTCAGCTATCGACTATCATATCATTCGTTACATTTCTTATGTACTTTATAATATATATTTTTGATTAAATGTTGCAAATAATTATTATTTTTTATTAAAGTGTAAAGATATACTATTTTTTAGAAACATAGAATAGAAAAGAATATTTTAAATAGTTTTAAATTTATTAAAAAGAATATTCTAAAGAATTCAGATAATGCGCCAAACAGAAAACTATTTCGCTTCTCGTAAGATTTATAATTATAAGGCAAACACTCTAACAAATTCTCTAAAAACAGTTTCTACAGAATTATTTCTAAGAAACAAAAACACTTTTCCAGAAGTTTGGCCAAAAAAATCCTTAAAATATATTGTTTGAGAATGTATAAGTAAGAAAACGTTTATGCAATAAGTAACTAATTTCCTACTTTGAAAATCGGAATTTTATATTCTCAATTGTGATTATTTCTTCAAAATTTGCCCAATCACTTGTCTTCATGAGAGATATTTTCTGTCTCAACTTATATAACATAATTTTATTTGGTTTATCTAAAAAATAATATCATATTTTTATATTTATAAATAATTTAATTTTATAAAATAATTTACAGCCATATATTTATATAAAATTTATTTTTAATCACACATTTTAAAAATATTGTTTTTTCCATAAATTCTATATAACGGATGGGTAGTTAGATGAGCAATTGACTACTACGGTACATCCGAGCAAGGCAAGCCACAATCGAAAAATGTACCTACGTGGCAGAATGTGAGCCAGTTGGACATCATGCAAAATAAAAGACCCATTAGATGAAAACATGAAACAAATCAAGAATCTTTCCCCATTATCCAAATCCAATCTTAGCCCTTCATCCCTTTTCATCAACGGCACTCATCCCCTTAATATCCCCAACCATATCCATCAAAATCATACCCAAAAAAAATCATAAAAACTCCACACTGTCCATTGTCACACATTAACACTAAACAATGGCTTCCATTGCTCTCAAAACTTTCACCGGCCTCCGTCAATCCTCGCCGGAAAACAACTCCATTACTCTCTCTAAATCCCTCCTTTCAACCCAACCCCACCGTAGGCTACGCATCAATGCTTCCAAGTCCAGCCCAAGAGTCAATGGCCGGAACCTCCGAGTTGCGGTGGTGGGAGGTGGTCCTGCTGGTGGAGCCGCCGCTGAGACACTCGCTAAAGGAGGAATTGAAACATTCTTAATCGAACGTAAGCTGGATAACTGCAAACCATGTGGTGGGGCCATCCCACTTTGTATGGTTGGCGAATTCGATCTCCCTTTAGATATCATTGACCGAAAAGTCACAAAAATGAAGATGATTTCCCCATCCAACGTGGCAGTCGATATCGGACAGACCTTAAAGCCTCACGAGTACATCGGTATGGTGCGCCGCGAAGTACTCGATGCTTACCTCCGTGACCGTGCTGCTGAAGCTGGAGCTTCCGTTCTCAACGGTTTATTTCTGAAAATGGACATGCCAAAAGACGCAAATGCGCCTTACGTGTTATACTACACAGCTTACGATTCCAAAACTAACGGCGCTGGTGAGAAACGCACCTTGGAAGTTGACGCCGTTATCGGCGCTGACGGTGCTAATTCCCGTGTCGCAAAATCCATCAATGCTGGTGATTACGAGTACGCTATTGCATTTCAAGAACGTATTAAAATATCCGATGATAAAATGAAGTATTACGAGAATTTAGCTGAGATGTATGTTGGAGATGACGTGTCACCTGATTTTTACGGGTGGGTTTTCCCTAAATGTGACCACGTGGCAGTTGGAACTGGCACAGTTACACACAAAGCTGATATCAAGAAATTCCAGCTAGCAACAAGACTTAGAGCTGATTCGAAAATTACTGGTGGAAAAATCATCCGTGTTGAAGCTCATCCGATTCCAGAACACCCAAGGCCAAGAAGATTGCAAGACAGAGTTGCATTAGTTGGTGACGCAGCAGGGTACGTCACCAAATGTTCCGGCGAAGGTATTTACTTCGCCGCTAAAAGTGGACGTATGTGTGCTGAAGCAATTGTTGAAGGGTCAGAAAATGGGAAGAGAATGGTGGACGAGAGTGATTTGAGGAAGTATTTGGAGAAATGGGACAAGACATATTGGCCAACATATAAGGTGCTTGATATATTGCAGAAGGTATTTTACAGGTCGAATCCAGCGAGGGAGGCATTTGTTGAGATGTGTGCTGATGAGTATGTGCAGAAGATGACATTTGATAGCTATTTGTACAAGAAAGTTGCACCAGGGAACCCCATTGAAGATTTGAAGCTTGCTGTCAATACTATTGGAAGTTTGGTGAGGGCTAATGCACTAAGAAAGGAAATGGATAAGCTCAGTGTCTAAGAGAATGAATGAATGTCATACTTGCTAATAGTTTGTAAACTTGATTTGTAATTGAAGTATTTATGTCTTTAGTCGGATTTTATGTTACTTCTTAAGTTTTTATTGATGGGTTTAGAAACTTATTCTTATCACCTTATGTAATAAGCATTCCTGTCGGTTTGAACTTTGAAGGAAACAGGCTTGAATTGAGCAATATCTAAGTTGCCTGCTGGTGTAATAACTAAACTGTGTTAAGCATGGCTAACTAACTAATGAGATGGTACTTATGTAACACTTTTATAAAGAGATGATGTTTCTAATCTTCAAACTAAGGGTTGTGACTTGTGCATAGCTTAATACAGAAAAGAAAAATTGTAGGCGTATTAGTAATTGTGGGGAGATATTAGTAATACATGATTTTACATATTTGTTGATACCAAATGACCTTTAGCATACATCAAAGCAAATGACCTTTAGTAGTTTAGTGTACTTCAAAGCAAATGACCTTTAGCAAATGACCTTTAGTAGTTTAGTGTACTTCAAAGCAAATGACCTTTAGTATACATCAAAGCAAATGATCTTTAGTGTACTTCAAAGCAAATTACCTTTAGTATACATCAAAGCAAATGATCTTTGATATATATTGAATCTGAGGTGTCTTTTGGTTGATATGTTAGCTATGTGATGCCATAATACATTGATCATTTATATTGTGAATAATAATCAAGGAATTGATATATTAGTAATAATAACATTGGAATTATTATGCTGGAAATGTTATGTTGTAGAGGTTAGCAATTTTAAGAATATTCTATCTCTGACTACTTTAATCTCCGGATTGCTGATATACTCTTACTTCACAATCATAAAAGGATACATAAATTATTGCATAATTTAATATCGGCAACCAAACATTACATTAATTATGCAAAAAATATTTTTAAAATTATACTACTCCACTAATCAGCACTATCTAAATTATATCATGGTTATTCTTTTCCGAATGTTTCTAACCAAATATTATAGTGTCTTATGCATAATTTATATTGACATTTTACTTTCTAGACTTTTCGTTTTGCTTTATTTGTGTACAGACCCATTTGGATTTTGCTTTTGTTTATTTAATAAAATAGTCAGTAGGACCAAAAAAAAAACCACGGACTTTATTTTTAAAAATGGCCCCTTAAGGCCTTCGGTTGGCCGGTCCATGTTTTCGATGTTAGGTTTGTGGACCGAGTGAGGAGAGACTAGTAACACAGGCCTAACTGCCTAACATTATTGATTAGGAACGAACCCTAAAATATAGATTTGACTTTATTTAGTTAAATGATAATTTATAGTATTAAATTTAACGTCAATTGGTAAAATGAACTCGAATATCAAAAATCTTAAGCATCGTAAAAATAGTACAACAACAATAACATACTCAGTAAAACGACATAACGTTGAATCTGGAAAGGGTAGAGTGTAAATAAACATTACATCTACCTTGGTAGGTAGAGCGGATGTTTCCGGGAGACCCTCGGCTCAAAACAAAACATAATCACAAGCAAAGCAAAACAAGAGAAGCGGTCAGACTCATACAAAAAATTAAAGCAGTATGAACATGCTGATAACAAAATCGAATACGTCATGGTAGCACATTCTAACAAAAGAAAGTAGTAGCTAACACAACTAAATAAGATAAACAAAGTACACTAAAGAACACATAGCAGCAGAAATCAAACTACATGAGACTATAAAATAATATTGCGCCTATAAGCGTGGTAGGCTATGTAATACCCCATTTTAACTTGAGTCGAAACGGTGTACTACGTATGGTTGATTCCTAAATGTATTTTTTAAGGAGTCGTCACCTAATTATTTTAAAGATGAATTAGGACATCTACTTAGCAAAAATCTGCTAAAAATAACTCAAATTAATGGTCTACAAAACTTAATGAGATTCTAGGTAAGGTTTTTTTATTATCCTAAAGGAAATGGATCAGTCATCCTATAGATTCTAGGTAAGGTTTTTTTATTATCCTAAAGGAAATGGGTCAGTCATCCTATAGGATCCGCTTACTTGCGGTTGTCCGGTCAAACTTAGATTAATTATGAATACATATTTTGAAAATATTTTAAGTAAGTATATATAAGAAATATATTTTTTGATGACACAAAGGACTTAGAAGACTTATTTTATAAGAACACATATAAGAAGTATAGCTTATTAAAAATGTATAAATTATTATGTAGGTAAAATATATATACGTTGTACAGTAAAGAAAAGAAAACAAAAAAAAAGTAGAAAGATACATTTATGTAAAGTAAGGAAAAATATAGTTTGTTTTATGCACTTGCAAAATCTAACTTTTGGATCCCATATTAGTATAGCATATGTAAGTGTTTAAATAATAAGTTACTTAGGAAATTAGTGAACAAGTTTACGAAAAAATAACTTCTCTCACTAAGAATTAGTAGGAAATAATATGTAACTACGGGATAAAAGTATAGATAAAGCTTAGTTGAATTATTCCTAAATTTAGATCTCTATGACAAATCTAAAGTGAATAAATGGAAATGAATCTATATTTTTGAATTACCCTCCCAATCTATTCGAAGTCAATTATCCTAAATCTACCTATTCTAAAAGTTTCAACAATTGTTAGAGTTATACAATTATATGATAATAAGAATAATATGACGAAATAAAAATAATAAAAGAGATTAAAGAGTTGGAGAGGATGAGACGAGCAACAACATCGACTCGCCCCCATTCGTTTGGAAGTTCCGAGGCCAACGATGCAATGAAGGTAGGACGCGGATATGGTGAGTCTCTTAGCGAGACTCTTGTTACTCTCCAATGAGTTTCATGTAGAAAACAAGAAAAGAAAAGATATTAGTAACACCTCAAAATTTAATGATACAAATAGGTGCAATGTTTATGTAACTTAACATGTAATATATTATAATCCATAGTACCCGTAGCAAACCAAAAAGTGATAAATTTCAATCACTGAAATTCTAGTTCTATTCAATCAAATATTGGGTCTTGGCAGTGCAAATTAAACACAGAAAAACACACAGGCCCAACTACAATTATTAAACTTTAAAAGAATGTAAATCAGTTCCAAAATGATATAAACTCAATTAGTGATTTCGGATTTTTCTAAGGAAGAATAGGCAGACCCAAAATCATTTAAATGGAGTCTTCTTATTGATATACACAAGTGATATACATTACTGTATATCTCGTATACTGTGTATATTTGGTATACAAGTCGTATCTCATAGTATATGTCAAGAGAACATCTTAGACAATCATATAAGAAGGTGAAGAAGAAATATGCAGAGAGAGATATACACGATATGCTCTACACATTGGATTCTTACTGGATGAAAAAAAAGACACAACTGAAGAGTTCTAAGTTCAAATCTTTTACTGGGCTTTCCATTCATGGAAACAATTCCTATACCAAACTGGGTCCTATATTTGATCATTAAAGTAAAGGCAATGCAGCTTATAATAAGTCAATACCAGCACAAACAGGGACTAGTAAACTTGAGAATAAGACTTAGAGACAGGGACATTTTCTGGAATATTTCTTAAAATATATTTAAAAGAAACACCATCCTTAGCCCAGTAACTTGTACCAAGTTCAGGACTAACACTTTCATATGGCAAACTTCTTACTATACCCTGCCTTGTACTCCAATAGGCGGAGAATAGACACAACTTAATTGGTTTTAAACTAGACCTGCCAGAAAATACACACACAAAAGGGCCACTGCTTTAAAAAATATGTAGCATCATCCGACTCAAAACAGTAATCATGCTGGTTTTTTTTTAAAATGGCTATTATTCTTATATTGCTGGACAGATTATAGACTGCAGCAGCTCAACTGATAGATTTAAGGCATTCTACCATTTGTATAGCTTCAACTTAATTAAGATATATTACCATCTTCGTTTTAAACTAGTTAAAATTCTGCAAATAGGCTACACATGACTGATTAGATTTCCAATCCGGTTCCAAATTAAACAGGTGGTTCATATATGGACAGATCTGTCCTAAACCCACACAACAGGCAGTTATCTTAACCAAACAGTCCACAAGCGACCATAGCTAATTTTTAACATAACGAACTAGTTCATGGACAATTTGATCCTTAATACCATAAACCGACGAGGTCGTACATGATTAACCTAAGCCACAGCTAACAAGATAGATTATTCTAATCTTAAACAACGATTCATATTTAACGGAACATGCCTAATAAGCTGTGAAATAGCCTCGACAGTCATCACTGGACCAAAACACGTTTACTGAAACCACATGGATTGATACTCATGTTAACCAAACAGACTTACCAAATACAAACACGTCGGACAAAGCGTATTAAGCAAATTAAACAGTAAGTTAACAATGGAATCGTGTTTACCTTCTCCGGACGACGAACCGAAGCGTCGTCTCGAGTCGTCGAGTCCGCTCGGAGGTGTTTGCATGTGTGTTACTGAAGAGAAGTAAGACTTGATGTTTTCGGATTCTTGTTGGACCAATACTAAGAATAAGAGTCGGTTTTTGATGTCGATTCTCAGAAAAGTGTTCGTTTTTCTGAGCTTAAGCTCTGTAATAGCAATAGAAGATGAATTGTTTTTGTTCTCCAACTTAAGCAGAACCAGAAATTTTCGACCTTGAACACAACCCACAAGGGCTGTATTTATACCTAAAATTCGAAATCCCCCATCCCCCTTCCATCGGCTGGAGTGAATTTCGAATTAAAGGGGACTGATGGGAAACCTGTTGAGGGTCAGCACTAGGTGTATGGCTCGAATTGTAGACCAAGTACACTAAGGCATGGGCGATGTTGATGTGAAGGGTCTGCTGGAGCGGATTTTCGGGGTGTGCAGAGATGGAGTGATGGGTTTCTAGGTATGGTGGTGTCAAATTCGTTTATGGAGATGAAATGAATGGGGAGTTCGATTGGGAATGGACGAGGTGGTCGCTGGACTGGTTTTGGTTGAGATGGAACGATCTGGTTTGGAAGTCGATTGAGTGTTTTTTTACTTTTTTATGAAGGAGATGATTTGGGCCGGGTCAGGGGAATAAATTTGGGCTGTGGGAGAATGAGATTTGTTGGGCTGATTTATGGGGTATAAAATGTGGGAAATTAATTAGTCTAATTAACTAATCAAATTCCCTTAATTAATTAAAATATGCTTCTTTGTCCTAATTAGTTTTAAAAGTGTACACACACATAAAATATGATTTAAAAGATTTAATATATATATTTAATTTAAGTAAAAATGTATTATCCATAAAACTAATTAATTTAGTAATTGGTGAAAATATTAAGAGAAAATCAATCACCAAAGCCGATGTCGAAACATTAAAATTATTTTGCTTAAATTATAAAATATAATACTCGATATTTTAAAAATTATGCTGCAATTAGTAAAAATATACTTATTTTTGGAGATTTTTTTAAGACTGGGAAGCTGTTATACCCCGTATTTCCAGAGTATGTACGTGAGGACGTACGTAGAAAAATTTAAGCCTTAAAGTAGGCAAGGGCCGAAAATGTTGTTCACAACTACCGAAAAGAGTCGTTTTCCGACGAAACGTTTTTCAAACTTTGGGCGGAAAATTCCGCTATGTCATTTATTATTTTTATGATTTTTCCGAGAGATGGAATATTTTGGACCAACGGAGGGTGACACTTGTCACCTCAATGGACGGCAAACATGGGGCTTCCTTGGACGATTTTTGTGGCTTTTTTTTGTCAAGTTGGTAGGATATTTTGGTGGTAGATGGATAAGGTACTTGGGTAAATCTCGCCCTACACTCGCATAGCACTTCGCTTCATCTCGCCATTGGTTGACCTTTGCTTGACCTATAAATACCCCCTTTGAAGACTTCTTCATCCACTCCACAAATCTCTAAGTCTTGAAATCCCTTTCCCCCCTCTCGAGAGCTCTGCCGAGAGCACCCTCCCCTTCGAGAGCCTTGGCCGGCGGGTACCCCTCTCCTAGTGGTGCTAGCCGTAGCACACACCCCCTACCTCGAAGTGGTCTCAGAATACTACCCCCTCGTAGAAATACTCCAAGTATAGCATTATTCCAAAATACCTTGGCCCAAATACCTTGTAGTATTCCAAGGTTACACTTATACGAAAAGCCCAGAAATACTATTATACTTCCCTTCAGTCACTAAACGAAACCCTAAGGAAAATCTCCATAGTTGGTTGGAGTATTAAGAAGAAGTTGCGTAGAACTTCTGCGGTTGTTTGGAGCGGGTCGAGCAATCTTAGGAGCTAAACGTTGCTCAGGATCGACATTAAACTTGGATAATTTTGGGCTTACCGAGGTAAATAATCCTAACCTTCTATTGTATAAATGAATATAAGATTCATAGAAGAGATTTGAACTGTAATAGAAGGATATTACAGAAAAGACTTGAACTGAAATCACATCAGAAGAATAATCTACAGAGTAGTCTAGTCATTGGTAGACTAATATAACCTTTATAGGTTGAATGTGCTGCGAGTAGCATGTACTACTTGAAAGGTGGACGAGGCTAGCCGGGTTATAGCCGTGGAGCGTTTTGCTAATAGTCGATAATCGTCGCAAGGTATGTGATTCTTCCTATACTCTTGAGCATGATATTTTAAATATATATATAGTACGGTAGACGTACGTATGTGAACTGAATAATAATTACGGCAATGTCTTTTGACTTAAGCCTGAATAATACTTACGGCAATGTCTTGTGACTTAAGCCTGAATAATAAGGATCTTGAAGTATTTCAAAAGAATACTGAATCATTTTTTTTAACAGAAGAGTAATGCTTGGTTTTTAAAAGCTTAAGAGTTATACTAGCTTTATGGGAAGTTGGGTATAACGGCTTAAGAGAGATAAAAATAATGGTTTATAAATTTTAGAAGTTAAGAGACTTGATCTTAAAAGATAAGAGACTTGACTTAAATGAATTTTGTGTGAAACCTCATTCGTGAGTAATGAGTACTTGGTTTTTAAAAGGAATAATGTTTTACTGATTTCGGAAATCAGAATAAGTATCGAACACACCACTGCATCGTTAGTAAAGGGAAATGTATTGACTAATAAAGTATTATTAAAACCAGTAGAAACCTCCATCTGCATAGAAGCTAAGATGAGACAAAATGATATTACATTTCCTAGATCATGGCTGCATTAATAATATTGTTATAAACAAGAATAACCTACTCACACATAAGGCATATGTTTCTCAAATGGTTTTAAAAGAGAATTATATTATTAAGTGATTAAGACTACGAACTACGAAACCTTTCAAAAAAGGAGAAACTTGAGCATTTGAAATTAGGCAAACTTGAACGTTTGGAAAGTAATGTTGTCACTTGATTTTACAAAAGGAAGCGTTTTGGTTTAAAAAGATAGTCACTCTATTTTAATACTACGTATTGTGTGACTTTTGTGAAAGAAACTGATCTTTTAAAGAGTTAATGTATGAAGTACTTTGGGGATAAAACCCAAATGGTTAACATAAAGTAGAAAGTACCTTGTGTGAATAACTTGATTGTGTTGGTTTGTGTTAGCCTTGTAATACTTTCTTGTTGATTTGATAAGTAAACATGTTAGGATGCTACGTGTTAGTATCCGTGACGTTTGTGTAAAGGGTTTCTTGTTGTGCTTATGTTGTTTTACGATGTCGTTATGTTATTATATCACCTACCCTCGACTTATTATACCGGTGGCTCACACCTTGACGCGGTCTATACGGCCTACGCGGTCATGTGACTACGCGAGCAGCGGTATGCTCCAGATTGATCATTCCGGTGTTTTATCCCGACGCGGATGCCTATGCGGTCCGCGCGACTATGCGGTCTATCGAGACTATGCGGATCACGGAGTCCATGAGGGTACCGGGTTACCACCGACGCGTCTATACGACCTATGCGGTCTACGCGACCCATGCGGTCGCGGAAGTCCAGATTAGGCACGCATACCGATACTACGGGCGATTGACCTTGCTTCGATCATTAGCGGCCTAGAAAAGACCATAAGATATCTATTTCACTCTCATTTATGTTGTGGCGCGAGACCCATAGTTATAATTGAGTGATGACTTTGAGGGCGCGAGTCCTCGACTTGACATGACCGCTATTTATCAGTGAATTGTAGTTTGGTTATCATACATGTCTCCTCGCGTTATATAGACTACTATGATTTCATTTACGATTTTCGCCACATACTGCAATTGGCCAGATCGACCTCCTTCGGGGCCGCGTCATGCCGCAGTAGAGGTACTCCTACCGCTGATCCCCGCTCTAGGATCACCGCTTTCATTGGGAAAGCCCGCCTCCGAGGCTTATCACGTATAGTCCGCCGTAGTAGGTACTTACATTCGTGGTATGGCGGGCCCCGTCTCGCCATTGTTGTCGTATCATTCTGAGGTCCAGAGTAATCGCTGTGATGTAATTGTAAAAGGGATATAATCGTCTAGTTGATATATATATACGCCAAAGCGCAAGTCTTCTCGATAATCGCTTTCACTTTTCATATTATATCATGTCTTGTCAGATGTCTACTGACACTGATGTTGTATCACTAGGTGCCCGGTAGGCACTACCACGGCCCGGTTCGGTCGTGACAAAAGTTGTATCGTGAGCGAATCCTAAAAGTATCTACAGATCGTATCTAGTAGAGTTCGATTATCGCGTGCGCACCACACCAATAATCGTGAGGCTATAGGATATTTAGGATCGTTTCATTCTTCTCACTCGAGATCGTGCCTTAGAGTCGTGTTATAAGTCGACCTCTAACGATTTCTTTCCATTATCATTATGCCTCCGTAAGGCAACCCGCCCAGATGGCAAGGCAATGGCGGAGTCGCGAGTAGAGTACGAGGGTTACGAGGCACGCACTCCAATCAAGACCTAGGGTGGTGCTTCTTTCGGGAGTTCTGCGACGCCGCCAATTTCAAAGCAGAGTTTAGCACGGCAGCAGCCTTACCGCGCCATAATATATAAGCTTTCGGCCCATGACCGAACAAAGAATATGGATTACTAAGGAATAGACTACATTAGCCGGGATTTTAGCAACCGTGAGAATATAGAGTGCACCGATATATCACGGTCTTGATGACTATCTAAGAGAGGTTGTGCAAGAGTAGCTCTTCATTCAGCTTGAGCATGGCTCACAGACGGCTTATGCACAAAGCAGCCGAGAAACGTAGAGATCGACGGATTAACCAAGATCAAGAAGAGGCCGTGAGAAGCGTCCTTTGGTAACTTTCGAGGCGAATCACCTCACCAGCAGACTAGATATGCGCCCGCCATAAGCAGAGTGGTCCTCCACAAACTTCGTATGCTCAAGTACGCCGAGTTGGTCGAGCTCCGTGGCTTCCGGCTCACACCATACGCAGTTCTAGCCACCGTTCGCTTTTCCATCGTTGTTCACAAAGCGCCATCCCGGGAATGTCATCTTTTGTCGCTTGTCACACTGCGCCGCCGGGGCCATGGTCGAAAGCGGTGTCCTAATAGAGGGATGCAGAGAGGACTCACCTACCGCATCGCCATGATTCAGAGTTCTAGAAGAAGGGTGTTAGCAGAGAGGCCACCCCACCCTGTGTGGCCGGTGGTAAGTGTCATGGGAGTGTCGCATTCTTCGACAAATTGTTATGATTGGCACAACAGGCGTGATTGATTGGAACGACAGAGGGTAGAAGCAAAGAGATACAGTGTATTCTTAACCCTCTGAGATCAGGCGTGATAAGATAAGTATATCTTAAGTGTTACGCTCAATTAACATTGTGTAAATTGTGGTTAGAAACCATGGTTAGCTAGAAAGGTAAGATTGGGGATAGAAGAAAGTGTGAGCCTTAGAGTTTTATACGTAGAGACCTTAGAGGCAAGGCCATCTCGAGTGTAAGATTTATATTTTTATGTTTGACTTATCTGAGTGCATAGTGCACGCGAGATATAGTTGTATAATAAGTCCCCGAGTAGTGTGGAGGAAAGAGGGTAGTTGAGCTAAGAAGACCGCCAGGTTTTCGTGACTTGATTAGTGAGATTGTTCCGATCGGAACAAGAGTTTTTGCGCAATAATGGCCGGGTTGAGGACCACCGCGTCAACCCGCGACTGCTTTGTGCGGGTCGGGTGGTCCTCCGGTGGTAGGGTCACGAGGGTGTTAGGCCCAAGTTTAGTAACCAGCGACGAGTTCGTGGATGCTCGACCGCAGCGTCGCCAACGAGGTCACCCATCTTGTCCTTCAGCAGCGATCGCACTCGACAGAGATGTTATTTATCGTGAAGGTTGTAAGGTCGCACGAGGTGCCTACTTTCACCTTATGATGCATGTAGCCTGTGTCAGGCTATTTCGCTTTTCGAAGTTTTACCGCAGGTTGAAGAACTCAAAGTAGTCTCAAGATCGCATTCGCCTCTGCCGTTGTTTGATTTCGCGGGTAACAGAACGATTGTTGCCTCCTGTTAAGGGAGTATTTTTATAACCACCATTTCAGTATTCGGATATCGCCTTACGAAGCCTCGTAGGGGCGGTAGTGTAAGTTGCCGGTCGATTGGTTCGATGTTGGCAAAGTTCAGATAATTGGTTCGTACTTGTTTCAGTAGGATGTGGATAGAGTGAAGATTATCCAGGAGAGGTTATCGGCAGCTTAGAGTCACCGTAAATCGTATGATAATCGGCACGACGACGCTTGTAGTTCGTGCCGACGAGGATCTTCAAGGTACCACCCGGCGGTGTGACGAGATTCGAAAACAGAGGAAACTTAGCCCGAGTTACTTGGGCCTTTCGATCATGTGAAGAGTAGGCCGTGCCTTATATGTTAGATTTTGCCGTCCGACTTAGGAGGCAAGACGTCCATTCTTCATGTTGTTAGGTTCTAAAAGTATCTGAGACCCATCCAGAGATTTTTGGAAACAAGCAGAATGTGAATGTGGTAAGTTATGAGAAAGAGTTCGAGTGTATGAGAAGCGGCACGACGAGTAAGAAGCGAGCACGTGTTAAGAACATAGATGTGATCTTTTCTTTTGTAAAGTGAAGGTGCGGCGAGTACCTTTAGCCATCAGCGGAGTTTTTGTGATGTTAGAGGTGATTCCTCGTGGACTTGGACGTCGATTTGCGCGGTGTTTTCGTGGGCTACGCGTGGCATTTGCAAGCTTGTTAAACTATGAGGAACTTCATCGTTATCCGCCTGGTATGAACATTCGGACGAATGTTTCGGCGAGGAGAATGTTATACCCGTATTTCCAGAGTATGTATGAGGACGACGTAGGAAAATTTAAGCCTTAAAGTAGGCAAGGGCCAAAATGTTGTTCACAACTACCGAAAGAGTCGCTTTCGACTAAACGCTTTTTCAAACTTTGCGGGGAAAATTCCGCTATGTCATTTATTATTTTTGCGGATTTTTCCGAGAGATGGAATATTTTGGACAACGGAGGGTGACACTTGTCACCTCAATGGACGCAAACACGGGCTTCCTGACGATTTTTGTGGCTTTTTTGTCAAGTAGTTGGTAGGATATTTCGTGGTAGATGGATAAGGTACTTGCAAATCTCGCCCTACACTTGCATAGCACTTGGCTTCATATTGGCCATTGGTTGGCCTTTGCTTGACCTATAAATACCCCCTTCAAGACTTCTTCATCCACTCCACAAATCTCTAAGTCTTGAAATCCCTTTCCTCTCTCTCGAGAGCTCTGCCGAGAGCACCCTCCCCTTTGAGAGGCCTTTGGCCGGTGGTACCCTCTCCTAGTGGTGCTAGCCGTAGCACACACCCCTACCTCGAGTGGTCTCAGAATACTACCCCCTTGGTAGAAATACTCTCCAAGTATAGTTACTATTCCAAAATACTCGCCCAAATACCTTGTAGTATTCCAAGGTTACACTTATACGAAAAGCCCAGAAATACTATTATACTTCCCTTCAGTCACTAAACGAAACCCTAAGGAAAATCTCCATAGTTGGTTGGAGTATTAAGAATAAGTTGCGTAGAACTTCTAAGGGTTGTTCGAGCGGTCGAGCACTTATGAGGAGGAGCTAAACGTTGCTCAAGATCGACATTAAACTTGGATAATTTTGGGCTTACCGAGGTAAATAATCCTAACCTTCTATTGTAATTGGAAATTACATATTGTAGTTGTATAAATGAATATAAGATTCATAGAAGAGATTTGAACTGTAATGAAGGATATTACGTAAAAGACTTGAATCAAATCACATCAGAAGAATAATCTACAGAGTAGTCTAGTCATTGGTAGACTAATATAACCTTTATAGGTTGAATGTGCTGCGAGTAGCATGTACTACTTGAAAGGTGGACGAGGCTAGCCGGGTTATAGCCGTGGAGCGTTTTGCTAATAATCGATAATCGCCGCAAGGTACGTGATTCTTCCTATACTCGAGCATGATATTTTAAATATATATATAGTACGGTAGACGACGTATGTGAACCGAATAATAATTACGGCAATGTCTTTTGACTTAAGCCCGATAATACTTACAGAATGTCTTGTGACTTAAGCCCGAATAATAAGGATCTTCAAGCATTTCAAAAGAATATCAATCATTTTTTTAATGTAAGAGTAATGCTTGGTTTTTAAAAGCTTAAGAGTTATACTAGCTTTACGGGAAGTTGGGTATAACGCTAAGAGAGATAAAAAGAATGGTTTATAAATTTTAGAAGTTAAGAGACTTGATCTTAAAAGATAAGAGACTTGACTTAAATGAATTTTGTGTGAAACCTCATTCGTGAGTAATGAGTACTTGGTTTTTAAAAGGAATAATGTTTTACTGATTTCTAAATCGAATAAGTATCGAACACACCACCGCAAATGTTAGTAAAGGGAAATGTATTGACTAATAAAGTATTATTAAAACCAAGAGAAACCTCCATCCGCATGTAAGCTAAGATGAGACAAAATGATATTACATTTCCTAGATCATGGTTGCATTAATAATATTGTTATAAACAAGAATAACCTACTCACACATAAGGCATATGTTTCTCAAATGGTTTTAAAAGAGAATTATATTATTAAGTGATTAAGACTACGAACTACTAAACCTTTCAAAAAGGAGAAACTTGAGCATTTGAAATTAGGCAAACTTGAACGCTTGGAAAGTAATGTTGTCACTTGATTTTACAAAAGAAGCGTTTTGGTTTAAAAAGATAGTCACTCTATTTTAATACTACGTATCAGGTGACTTTTGTGAAAGAAACTGATCTTTTAAAGAGTTAATGTATGAAGTACTTTGGGGATAAAACCCAAATGGTTAACATAAAGTAGAAAGTACCTTGTGTGAATAACTTGATTGTGTTGGTTTGTGTTAGCCTTGTAATACTTTCTTGTTGATTTGATAAGTAAACATGTTAGGATGCTACGTGTGTTAGTATCCGTGATGTTTGTGTAAAGCGGTTTCCCTTGTTGTGCTTATGTTGTTTTACGATAAATTGTTATGTTATTATATCACCTACCCTCGACTTATTATACCGGTGGCTTGCCACCCTCGACGCGGTCTATACGGCCTACGCGTTCATGTGACTATGCGGAGCAGCAGATGCTCCGTGATTGATCATTCCGTATTTTATCCCGACGCGGATGCCCTATGCGGCCCGCGCGACTATGCGGCCTATCGAGACTATGCGGATTGCGGAGTCCATGAGGGTACCGGTTACTACCCGACGCGGGTCTATACGACCTACGCGTCTACGCGTGACCTATGCGGGCCGCGGAAGTCCAGATTAGGCACGCATACCGATACTACGGGTGATTGGCCTTGCTTCGATCATTAGCGCCTAGAAAAGACCAAGCATAAGATATCTATTTCACTCGCTTATGTTGTGGCGTGAGACCCATAGTTATAATCGAGTGATGACTTTGAGGCGTGAGTCCCCGACTTGACATGATCGCTATTTATCAGGAATCGTAGTTTGGTTATCATACATGTCTCCTCGTTATATAGACTACTATGATTTCATTTACGTGATTTTCGCCACATACTTGGCAATTGCATCGACTCCTTCGGCCGCGCTCATGCCGCAGTAGAGGTACTCCTACCGCTGATCCCCGCTCTAGATCACCGCTTTCAACGCTGAAAGCTCCGTTCCTCCGAGGCTTATCAATGGTATAGTCCGCCGTAGTAGGTACTTACATTCGTGGTATGGCGGCCTGCCTCGCCATTGTCCGTATCATTCTTAGAGGTCCGTAGTAAATGCTGTGGCGCATTGTAAAAAGGGATATAATCGTTTCTAGTAGATATATATATACGCCAAAGGCAAGTCTTCTCGTATAATCGTTTCACTTTTCATATTATATCATGTCTTGTCAGATGTTCCACTGACACTGATGTCAGATCACCAGTGCGCCGGTAGGCACCACGCCCGGTTCGGTCGTGATGTACATAGTTAAACTAATTAAAGAGAAGTCTAAATGAAGTGTTCTCAGACAAATAGCCGTTAAATATGGAACAAAATTGGGTGTCAACAGTTTGTCCCTCTTTGACTGAAGACGATGAAAGAGTTTTCGGACAAAGACATTGACTTGTAGCCAATTTTGTCCTGATTTGTTCACGATTAGAAAATGTGCGGGTAAACAGAGTTTTCAAGAAAAATGTGGGATTCCTGATGCTAGGATTTTGAGTGCAAAGTTGATGAAGATTCAAAAATTTGTCCCAATATCGAATAATGATGACAATGGGTTGATGTGATGCTAGAAAATTAAGGACAAGGCTAACGCGGATTCAGAATTTTGTCCCAGTGTCGAATTATGATGACATTGGGGCCATTGGTGTTGCAGGATGCTGGAGGAGAGCGGATCGACGTTCGAGGCCGCCTTTGCCCTTTGTTGGGATCTGGTTTCCCACCAAATTGCTTCGGTTCGCCGTAAGAGATAGTTTCACGTTGTTCTCCGCTCCTAAATTAAGGTACCTGCATGTTAAAGCTCAAGAAGAAGTTAGTGAATAACTGTTAAGACAAAATGATAACGCATGAATATATGAGAAATACGACCATCTGAGTTGAAATGTTGACTTTGCGCAGACGTAATGTAGTTGCAGATGCTGAGTTGGTGACATCTTTGTGTGGACGTGTTGATGATGACGTCTTTGTGTAGACATGTGTTGTTGATAGCGTCGTTTTCGAACATGTTGTTGATGACGTCATTTTTTAACATGGCGTCGTTTTCGGACCTGGTGTCATTTTCGGATATTGCATCGTTTTCGGACCTAACGTCATTTTCGGACCTTGCGTCGTTTCAGACAATGGCATCGTTTTCGGATATTGCGTCATTTCAGACAATGACGTCGTTTTCGGACGTAGCGTCATTTTCGAACTTAGCATCGTTTTCGTACGTAGCGTCGTTTTCGGACGTAGCGTCGTTGTCGAACTTAGCGTCATTTTTGGACTCGGCGTCATTTTCGGACGTAGAGTCGTTTTCGGACTTAGCGTCATTTTCGGACTTAGTTTCATTTTCGGACGTGGCGTCATTTTCAGACTTTGTGTCGTTTTCGGACGTGACGTCATTTTCGGATTTTGAGTCGTTTTCGGACATGGCGTTGTTTTCGGACTTGGCGTCGTTTTCGAACGTGGCGTCGTTTTCGGACTGGGCGTCGTTTTCGGACGTGGCGTCATTTTCGAATGTGGCGTCTTTTTCGGACTTGAGATCGTTTTCGGACTTAACGTCGTTTTCGAATGTAGCATTGTTTTCGGACTTAGCGTTGTTTTCAGACTTAGTGTCGTTTTCAGACTTTGTGTCGTTTTCGGACTTTGCGTTGTTTTCGGACGTATTGTTGATGATGTCATTTTTGGACATGATGTTGATGAAGACGTCATTAACAATGCTGATGAATACGTCATTGTGTTGATGCTCTTTTTTCTGTAAATTAATGTTCCTGCATGCTAATCTTAAAAATGATTAGTGGGTAATTGTTAAAACAAAGTGATAAATATATGAAAATGTAGTTCTGCGAGTAGAGATTTCGTCCCTGTATAATGTGGTAATCACGCGACCATCGAGATACGGTCTCATGCTTGTTGACATGTTAAACGCCGCAATCACGAGATGTTGTTCTTTCACTGACGTAATGCGTTTGTGAAGCGCATGAATTGCCATGATGCCCTTGATCTAGGTGTTGTGCGTTTGTGGACCGCATGTGCGACACTGATGTAGTTGTTTATGCTTTTGTGAACCGCATGAGTTGTGATGACTTGTGACTGATATGCTGGACCTTATTGCGAAATTTGAACTTTGATTGTTGTTTTATTTTCTGCTTCTGCTAATGATCGGTGTATTTTATATACACCTTTTGAATCATTTTTAGTTAGTATTTTACTCATTTTGTTGATGTTTAGTATATTATTAGGGTCGTTTTTCTTCCTTTTGTGTCACAGCGGTCAGAAATGGCGAAAAGAATAGGAAATGAGCTTAATTGAGATGGAAATGCACACTAAAAGGGGCCAATAAATAAAGTCTAAGAAGTACCGAGAAGTATAGACAAGATCGATTTAATCCTGATAAAAACTGGACGACGGCGAAGAGTCGCTTAAAATCGCCACCGCTGCCGCGCGCCGCAAAGCTGCCGCGCACGAATCTTCCGAAAGTTGATTTCGCTGCAGGTTTTTTGGCGCCGTGGCGCCAGTCTGCAGGGCCACGGCGCTGATGCGGGATTTCTGAGTAAAGGGCCAAATTTGTCACATTTTTAGGGTCCAAAAGGATTCCATAACTTTTCCTACCTACATTTTCCTTAACCCTTTAACTAAATGATTCCATAACTTTTCATTAACCCTTTACCTAAAAGATTCCATAACTTTTCCTACCTACATAATCCCTGTTGACACCCAATTTTGACCCTCCCGTCCAGCCATTAACCATAAAATTACACTAATTTTGTAAAATAAATTTTTAGGATTTTTATAATAAAATGCAGTGAATAAAACATAAATACAGGCACAAATAATTAATAATGACATCCCGTCTTACGTAGAGTTTTAAGCACTTAGAGTCTCGCGCCCGCATTAATTAACTTTAAGCTTTATCGTAATTCTTAAATAATTAATAAATACATAAAATAAATAATTTAGCGATAACGTCGTGTCAGGTAGCATAGCCGCATTTATTAGTAATCATTTGTAGTTTAAAAATCAATTTTAATCTGATATATATACATTTAATAGCACCGCATTTATAAAGCTTTAAACAATTCTTAAAAATCATATTTGCATTAGCATTTAAATAATTCAATCTAAGCTCATTTTAATTTTAATTTAACTTCGCAATAATGCATAACAATAAAATTTTAAATAATAGCGTCGCATCCTAAAGCATTAAGCATTAATTAAACAACACGCCTGCTTATTATAACAATTAATTTTAAAAGCACCTAAATAATATAAGCAATTTATGTTATTAATTTATCACTAATTAAAAGCCTAAAACTAATTAAAACTAACTAACCTCTACTCTAATTCGCACTTCACTACCCAAACTCAAATTCAACACCATGGCCCACCCCTTTTCCCTTATCAAGACCCGCAGCCCACAAATCTATTATTTCCCTACACCATCGTCCATGCAAATTTCACCATTCTTAAGTTCCTTCCTTTACTCGTAACCCTAAACAGAGAAAACCACCATCGCCGCTAAGACACCAAAGAAATTTCGAGATTCTCGCGAGAATCCGGAGCTTTCCTTACCCACGCACTCCCAGCCGCCTCCTTTCCGTAACCAAACGAATCCTACGATACCTTTCCATAACCAAACAAATCCTTCCAAAAATCGTAACCTTACCATAAATCGCCCAAGAAGAATCACACGAACCACATACCAATCAAGCCTAGAATCAACCTTCATTTACTTACCATCATCGAACCCGAAGGATGGCTATAAAAGCACATGCAATAGGCATGTGAGGGGACAAAGAATCCGCACTCCCACCCTTTTGCTAACAGAGTCCAACAAAGAATAGACGAGAGCTCAGCCGAGGTAGCACATTCTCACCGCCGAACACCCCCTTAGCGCAGCTTAAGAATCCTTTCTTTTCCAAACAAGAAACCAAAGAAACAAACCTCGCCTCTATTCGCATCGCGAAACCTAAAACCCGCCGAAGGATCGACGACTTGATACGCCGCTCCGGTCGCCTCTAAGGTAAACCCGCTCCTTTCGCATTTCTGGGTGATTTACGCTTTATAATTTGCTTGAATGTTGTTTCGCTAGTCGTGTTTAATACCACATTCGTATGATTTGAAGTGCATTCGCCTATGTCGAATCTGTTAGTCGCATTAATCGCTATTAGTATTTGTAATTCGCTTTGTTAGTCTAAAAGGTTCTGATCGCTATTGTCAAAATTCACTATGACGATGTTGAATAAAAGTGTTTGTATGAGATCGCATTGACTTTGATTTCTTGCTATGGGTATGAATTGGTCCTATATTCCTAATTTCTTGTTAAACTTGACTTAAAAATCAACCATGAAAAGGCATATATGTTTCGCTCCATCCTAAAAATGCTCACCCACCGCTTTCAAATAAGCGAAATGTGCATGTTTGATATCCGATTTCTAATCCAAATTTATTCATATTTTAAGCTACGCGTGATCATTCCATAATCTTTGTATACTTGTGATCCTCCCGCGTGGATGAACGTCTGCTTGGTTTGCTAAATCATTCATCGATTGGCCGCTCAACCATTTTGTCATTGCCAGAACTCGCCTCCGAAATAGATATTAACCGAGAAATGTCTATCGCCGATTGTTTAGTGTTTCTTATTGGTCGCTCGACCGATCCTCATGTCTAAGTTACCTATTATGATACGCGTGTGGTCGGTTGCCGTTTAATGTCGACTGATCGTTAACTTATCATCTTTGACGTTAATACTCATAATGTGGTGTCGAGTTCATAGTTGGCATTAGGTGGCCGTAATGCCATCTTAGTATCCGTATAGTAAAGACCGTGGTATAAAGGATTAGTCTAAGGTCGATTATCTTATTCTTGAAATCCTTTGTCAAGCAAAACAAGGTCACGCGGTGCTTTGTGATTTACATCACCGCCGAGAATGGTTGTTGTTTGGTACATAGCATGAATAGGCTTCCACATGTGGTCATGGTCCCAGGGGTTTTAAATCTCGCCGTTTGATCTATTTTATGTTCGCCTCGCCTCTTGATTGCCCGAACGAGGCCTCAGATAATATCATGTATCAGGTCGAACTCTGTGGTGTCATGTTAAACTATGTCTCTTGTTTGCATGCTTCTAGTTGCTTATGACTATGTACAATGATCGTAGAAGCTAATATGTCTTTTGCAAAAATGTGAAATTGCTTTTAGACTGTGGTCCATTGTAGAATCCGATCTTTGTCATTTAGATCTGAAATGTGTTTCACGCTCGCATTCACACCCGTTGCTTGGGCCGACAGTGTTTATACTTGAAATTATCACCCTTCTCGAATAATATAACTAAAAACGATCAATCATGTTTCCGAGCCGCCATCCAACAGTGTTTGTTTGCTGATCACAAGTATACCTGCATAATATACAATAACACCGAAGTCTTCATCTAGTCAGGTTGCCTCTTTTCTCGCTCCTTCTCAAAGAGACGTGCAATTCGTCCCGTAACTCTTTCTAGCATTGTTTCTCTATTGAAATTTTCATATCCTCATCATATTGCATCACGAAAGCGTGCTCGCCTATCTCATTTACAATCATTTCATCGCTCATTTTTTCGCCACAATAATCGGGGTTTGCCCATTAGTATTTCTTTGCATCCGCCTCCATGACAGCTTTATTATTGCTAAGCCCATTCACTTGCATTTCACTAAGTCGCTTGGTGGAATATCCGAATACACATGCTGTTTTTGGGTCCACTTCGCTCAAATTGTGGAAAGAGATGATATAAACATGTTAAATTCTATAGCAATAAGCTCATTAGGTAATAATGCAGAAGATGTTCTTTATTTCGCTTCTCGTGTCATTACATGTGTATGGGCTCGCTTCGGCTTATGAACAAAGAACCGTAATAGTTTCAATAGGTTTAAACTTTCTGGTTTGGCCATTTGATAAGTTTTCTAGATGATTGCTAATCCTTATCTTTTCTTATTTTACATGAAACACATGCCTCGAGCAGCGGAGGAGTCTCAATACGAGACTCATCGCTATCTTCCCAAACGAAGATCCGTGCCTACATTCCTCGCCAGATCTCACATCCGATATCCTAAAGCCACAAGCGAAATGCCTCGCTACCATTCCTAGTGGTCATTTTATTTTCTCGCTTTCCCGCCCCATTCATTTATCAGAATATAATTGTCTAACATTACGCTATTAGTAAAACATTTGGAGTAGTTAAACATCGACGCAATAAATTAGAAGGTAGTTTGCCCTCTTAAGTTAATTGCCTAAATTATTAAACCATTTAATCACATAATTACTCTGTAGTCTAGACATTATTTCCGCTATTAAATCTTAACTTGCATAATTAATCACATATAGCTATGATATTATTTTCCGCATTTCTAACTCATTTGCTATAGCACCCATATAGAAATCTTATTTTTCATATTAAGAAAACCCCTTAAGTACGTGTTATACTAATCAAGGTAGGCAAATGTGTATATTTAGTCAATTAGTCTATTTTTGCATTATATATTATTTAAAGCATGCTTTAAACTTTAGTAACATTTTAGCACCTTCCTAGCATTCTTTCTACTTTAGCATATAGCACCTTTTGCCCTTTCAATACTTTTTAAGCACCTTTTAAAACATTTTAACATGCTAGATCTATCTCCCAAATTTTCAAAGACTTTAGTATTTAGCACTTTTAAGCACCTCTTTACACCTTAGCACCCGTAGCTTTAAAATTAACCTCTTAGCACCTTTAAACATCTTCCAACATTTTAAAACCTTTTAACTACTCAAAGATTATTTTAACATCCAAAGATTTTATTTTCTAACATTGCACTTTTTATAGATCTTTTACTTTGCATTTTTAAAAATATAATAACTACCCTAGGTTTGGCAGACAACCGCAGTTAGCTGATCTTGAGGTGCCTAACCCCTTCCCTCTAGATTAATAAAGAACCCTTACCCAGAATCTCATTAAGTTTAGCAGACCATTAAAATGGAGTTAATGTTTTTCTTTAAACTAGTTAAACATTTAGGTGTCCTAATTCACCCCAATTAATTAGGTGGCGACTCCGCGAACCCTTAGCGTTCTAGCAACCCTTTAGCATTTTAGCATTTTAGCACCCTTTTAAACTTTAGCATCTTTTGCAATTTTAGCATCCTTTTAGCACTTTTAATACTTTTAAACATTTCTTTAACCTCTTTAACTTTCTTATTAGCTTTTATTATTTTATTTTCTAACCTTTTTAATTTGAGCAGCAGGAGTTAGTTTAGAAAATAAATGCCGCGGCCGAAAAAGGGCGCGACAGAAATGGCGACTCCGCTGGGGATTTTAGGTTCTTAACCACAACAGACTTAGGGCTATTATTCGGCAATTATTTTGCATTTAATTTTTTGTGTATTGTATTTTGTTTATTTTTTGCTACTTGCTTTACTGCTTTCCCTAAACTGGCATTCCGCTCATATTTCTTCCATTCTGGAAAATTCACACAAATCACAAACTCACGCTACTGCAGTGCTCCAAGACCCGCAAATTTCTTTCAAAAATATCCAAATTTTAGGAGAGTCATGGCGCTGAATGAGTTAGATCGGTTCGTCTGATCACCGCAGAGCCTTTTCTCACTCGAGTTGTCCGCCTGAACTCAAGGCCCGTAAAAGCCAAATCTTAGAAACTTAAGATAGAGCTATACCACCCTTTATTTTAGTGGCATGACGCATTTACCTTGTGCTGGTTGGTCCTGCATCGACACCACAATTAGGAAGACACCAAACTTGTCGACGGTTTCTCAACCCAAACGACTAACCAAAGATATTACGTAGCGTGGCAATGACAGATAAATCCAAACCCAATCATGACATGTCAAATTGGGAAAAGCACCGTCATTTGGTCGCCATTTCCAACAAAGGCATTATAGTTGGACGACTTGACAAACTGGCCATAATCTCGCATGTTGACGCTAGGCTTCCTCCGCATAAAGAGGCCCCCGCATGTTAGGAAACGCTGAACGTGCTATATGCAATATATCCGCTACATACCCGCAAATTACGTGCTTTATGCTAACACCGCTTGTTGCATTTTTAGAAAGATTTATCATCTCCCCAAAGGTCGATTTGTATTTGACTTAGCAATGGCAGAGCATCAATATTTCACAAGATCAAAGGCACGGTCCAAATGACATGACCGATTCAAGCGCATCCGAGCGAACGAGCCTAACTCGCTTCGTTCCTATAGCAAGCAGGGTCTCGTAAAAGAAGAGCAGCATGACACCTTCTCAAAACTGGGACAATGTAGGAAACTGCATGCAAATCCAAACAAAGCTGCACGCAGATATCAGGAACAAGGCAATGAAGTCGATACGAATCGACTTCCAAAACTCACAAATTTTCTTTGAGCGCAGTCTTTTCAGATAACAAAAGCAAAGAAATGCAGAGTCGGGCGTAAAATACGGCAAGAAGTTTCTTCGCAAGAAGAAACAGCAGAGGCAGAAGATATAAAAAAAAAAAAAAAAATCCCAAAATTCAAAATCCATCGTGCAAAGAATGGCAGAAAGCGGCATCAACAATCCCAATCAAAGTTCGTAGTTCCGCAACAAAACCTAGCGCCACAACTCCTGCATAAAGTCAAACTTGCAAACCGCGTGATCGCACACAACAAAGGCATCATAACAATTCCACTGCAGTAGCAAGGACGACATCTCGATTCATCCGCGAGCAGGACAACATCTCTACCCATAAAATTGCACTTCTCGTATGTGTTTACCATTTCATTTAAACAGGTATACACTAATGTTTTCTCAAGCTTGCGAGCATCTATCCTATAGAGCAAAGCAGCAAGACGCCCAGCAACGACGTTATCAACATTATGTTCAAAGCGAACATATATCCGACTCGGCCATTACCAAAATCGACATCTTTCAGGCCTTCGCCACGAAAGGACACCGACAAATAGGATTCCATACGCCGGCGGATGAGGCACCGATAATCAACATTCGAATTCAAAAGTCCGCAACAAATTATAGCGCATCGCCGCCTAGAGTCAAATCAGAATCATGCAGCACAAACGCACAACAAAGACATCACGACAATCCACGGTTCACGAACGATCACAACAAAGGCATCATGACAATTCGCTGTCGCGATTTAGCATGTCCCGCCAAGGACAACATCTCAGCATTCACAACACCCCACATATCATACAGGGAAGACATCCTTAGTCACATAATTGCATTTCTCATATATATTTATCATTTTGTTTAAACAGGTATACACTAACGTTTTTCTCAAGCTTAGCTCGCAGGAGCATTTATTCTACAGGAGCAAGAAGAACACGCCCAGTAACGACGCCATCGCTAAGGTTTACACAACGACGCCAAGAACATTATGTCCAGTAACGACATCATCGCGATTGCGCTCACGCAACGACGCCAAAGAAGAACACGCCCAGTGCAACGACGCACGCGATTATGTCAAGGCAACGACATCATCGCGATTGCGCTTCACGCAACGACGCCAAAGAAGAACACGCCCAGTAACGACGCTATCAAGATTGCGTCTACACAACGACGCCAGCAACATTATGTCCAGTAACGACATCATCGCGATTGGCCTACGCAACGACGCCAAGAAAGAACACGCCCAGTGCAACGACGCGACGCGATTATGTCCAGTAACGACATCATCGCGATTGCTCACGCAACGACGCCAAAGAATATCAGGTCCAGTGCAACGACACCATCAAGATTGCGCTTCACGCAACGACGCCAAAGAAGAACACGCCCAGTAACGACGCCATCAAGATTAAGGTTTACACAACGACGCCAAAGAACATTATGTCCAGTGCAACGACATCATCAAGATTGCCTACGCAACGACGCCAAAGAAGAACACGCCCAGTGCAACGACGCACGCGATTATGTCCAGTAACGACATCATCGCGATTGCGTTTACGCAACGACGCCAAAGAATATCAGGTCTGTGCAACGACACCATCAACATCAAGGTTTACGCAACGACGCCAAAGAAGAACACGCCCAGTAACGACGCCATCAAGATTAAGGCCTACACGACGCCAAAGAACATTATGTCCGTGCAACGACATCATCAAGATTGCGGTCCAGTGCAACGACACCATCAAGATTGCTTTACGCAACGACGCCAAGAAGAAGACGCCCAGTGCAATGACGTTATCAAGACAAAGAAGTCCGAAACGACGCCATCATCGCGATATTACATCTACACGCAAGATTTTCTCGTTTCAAAATTGCATTCTTATCATTCATGCTTTATTATTCTGTCTTAGCAGTTATGCACTAACTCTTCCTTGAGCTTTAGTCTACAGGAGCAGCAGCAACAAGTCCAGAAACGACGCCAAGTCCAAAAACGACGCCAACGACGCCAAGTCCAAAAACGACGCCAAGTCCGAAAACGACGACAAGTCCGAAAACGACGACGAGTCCGAAAACGCATTTACAAGTCCGGAAACGATTTACAAGTCAAGATATCACATCTACGCAGGACGATTTCTATTCTCATAATTGCATTTTGTTTCTCATATATTATTCTCGCTTTAGCGCATGCACTAACTCTTTCGAGCTTTAGTATACAGGACAATTGCAGCAGCGACAACGATCCGCATTCACAATCGCAACACGCCCGCGGCGGCGAAATCACAAAGATTTGCAGATCGCATCAACACAACAGCATCGTGGTTTTGCAGATAACCTTTTCTATTCACGCTACATTGTTTTTAAAATTATTTTGCCTTAGCGCATGCACTAACCGCTTGTTCAAGTCTTAGCACGCAGCAGCAGGAGCACAACGTGGATTTTCTTACAAATAACCGGCAATTGCCGGGCCAACCTTCCCAACGACGCGTAAGCCGCCAAGCGCCGGCCCACTCGCCCACCACAAGCCATAAGCACGCACCCTGTGTTCGCCGCTTATTTTCTTTTACTTTTTACATTCATAACCCAAAGGTCATCATAACTCGACATCGACATCTTTAAGCCCGCATTAGCCCGCCTTGGTGTTTCGACCACGGTAACTCAAATGTCGCCATAACTCGACATCGGGATGCCTTCGAGCCCGCATTAGCCCGCTTTGCTTTTGACTACGGTGACTCAAAGGTCGCCATAACTCGACACCGATGCCTTTCAGTCCGCCTTTAGCTCGCCTTAGTGTTTAGACTGATGGTAACCCAAAGGTCGCCATAACTCGACATCGGGACGCTTTTTTGATTTTTCGTCACTTTATCTACCGCCAAAGATTTTTGCAACTCAAGATCGAGACAAAATCACATGAGTCAACGCCTTTGTCCAAGATTCTTCCATCATCTCCATACAAAGAGGGACATCTGTTGACACCCAATTTTGACCCTCCCGTCCAACCATTAACCATAAAATTACACTAATTTTGTAAAATAAATTTTTAGGATTTTTATAATAAAATGCAGTGAATAAAACATAAATACAGGCACAAATAATTAATAATGACATCCCGTCTTACGTAGAGTTTTAAGCACTTAGAGTCTCGCGCCCGCATTAATTAACTTTAAGCTTTGTCGTAATTCTTAAATAATTAATAAATACATAAAATAAATAATTTAGCGATAACGTCGTGTCAGGTAGCATAGCCGCATTTATTAGTAATCATTTGTAGTTTAAAAATCAATTTTAATCTGATATATATACATTTAATAGCACCGCATTTATAAAGCTTTAAACAATTCTTAAAAATCATATTTGCATTAGCATTTAAATAATTCAATCTAAGCTCATTTTAATTTTAATTTAACTTCGCAATAATGCATAACAATAAAATTTTAAATAATAGCGTCGCATCCTAAAGCATTAAGCATTAATTAAACAACACGCCCGCGTTTATTATAACAATTAATTTTAAAAGCACCTAAATAATATAAGCAATTTATGTTATTAATTTATCACTAATTAAAAGCCTAAAACTAATTAAAACTAACTAACCTCGGCCCTAATTCGCAGCCCACTACCCAAACCCAGCCCAACACCCGCGGGGCCCAGTCCCTTTTCCCTTATCAGCACCCGCAAGCCCACAGCCCTATTATTTCCCTACACCATCGTCCATGCAGCCCACCATTCTTAAGTTCCTTCCTTTACTCAGAACCCTAAACAGAGAAACCACCATCGCCGCCAAGACACCAAAGAAATTTCAGATTCTCGCCGGAGAATCCGGGAGCTTTCCCTTACCCACGCACCCTAGCCAGCTCTCCTTTCCAGAACCAAACGAATCCAACGATACCTTTCCATAACCAAACAAATCCTTCCAAAAATCAGAACCTTACCATAAATCGTCCAGTAAGAATCACACGAACCACATACCAATCAAGCCTAGAATCAACCTTCATTTACTTACCATCATCGAACCCGGCGACGGCTATAAAAGCACATGCAATAGGCATGAGGGGACAAAGAATCCGCACTCCCACCCTTTGCTAACAGAGTCCAACAAAGAATAGACGAGCTCAGCCGAGGTAGCACATTCTCACCGCCGAACACCCTTAGCAGAAGCTTAAGAATCCTTTCTTTTCCAAACCAAGAAACCAGAAACAAACCTCGCCTCTATTCGTGATCGCAAACCTAAACCCGCCGAGTGGATCGACGACTTGATACGCTCCGGTCGCCGCCTCTAAGGCGTAAACCCGCTCCTTTCGATTTCTGGGTGATTTACGCTTTATAATTTGCTTCAATGTTGTTTCGCTAGTTGTGTTTAATACCACATTCGTATGATTTGAAGTGCATTCGCCTATGTCGAATGCTAGTCGAATTAATCGCCATTAGTATTTTGTTAGCTTTGCCAAAAGGTTCTGATCGCTATTGTCAAAATTCACTATGACGATGTTGTCAATAAAAGTGTTTGTATGAGATCGCATTGACTTTGATTTCTTGCTATGGGTATGAATTCGTCCTATATTCCTAATTTCGTTAAACTTGACTTAAAAATCAACCATGAAAAGGGGCATATATGTTTCGCTCCATCCTAAAAATGCTCACCCATCGCTTTCAAATAAGCTGAAATGCGCATGTTTGATATCCGATTTCTAATCCATCTCTATTCATATTTTAAGCTACGCGTGATCATTCCATAATCTTTGTATACTGTGATCCTCCCGCGACGAACGTCTGCTTGGTTTGCTAAATCATTCATCGTATTGCCGTTCAACCATTTTGTCATTGCCAGAATCTCGCCTCCAAATAGATATTAACCGCAGAAATTTCTATCACGATTGTTTAGTGTTTCTTATTGGTCACTCAATCGATCCTCATGCCTAAGTTACCTATTATGATACGCGTGGTCGGGTTGCCGTTTAATGTCGACTTGATCGTTAACTTATCATCTTTGATCGTTAATACTCATAATGTGGTGTCGAGTTCATAGTTGGCATTAGGTGGCCGTAATGCCATCTTAGTATCCGTGATAGTAAAGCACTGTGGTATAAAGGATTAGTCTAAGGTCGATTATCTTATTCTTGAAATCCTTTGTCAAGCAAAACAAGGTCACGCCGGTGCTTTGTGATTTACATCACCGCACGAGAACGGTTGTTGTTTGGTACATAGCACGAATAGGATTCCACACGTGTTCATGGTCCCATGGGTTTTAAATCTCGCCGCTTGATCTATTTTATGCTCGCCTCGCCTCTTGATTGCCCGAACGAGGCTCAGATAATATCATGTATCAGGTCGAACTCAAGTGGTGTCATGTTAAACTATGTCTCTTGTTTGCATGTTTGCTAGTTAAGCTTATGACTATGTACAATGTAATCGTAAGCTAATATGTCTTTTTGCAAAAATGTGAAATTGCTTTAGACTGTGGTCATTGTAGACCGATCTTTGTCATTTAGATCTGAAACGTGTTCGCTGCGCATTCACACCGCTGTTGGGCCGATGTTGTTTATACTTGAAATTATCACCCTTCTCGAATAATATAACTAAAAACGATCAATCATGTTTCCGAAATGCCATCCAACAGAGTTTGTTTGCCCGACACAAGTATACCTGCATAATATACAATAACACCGAAGTCTTCATCTAGTCAGGTTGCCTCTTTTTCTCGCTCCTTCTCAAAGAGACGCAATTCGTCCCCGTAACTCTTTCTAGCATTGTTTCTCTATTGAAATTTTCATATCCTCATTGTTATTGCATCACGAAAGGTGTCGCCTATCTCATTTACAATCATTTCATCGCTCATTTTTTCGCTACAATAATCGGGGTTTGCCCATTAGTATTTCTTTGCATCCGCCTCCATGACATTTATTATTGCTAAGCCCATTCACTTGCATTTCACGGTTTCGTGGAATATCCGAATACACATGTCGCTTTTGGGTCCACTTCGCTCAAATTGTGGAAAGAGATGATATAAACATGTTAAATTCTATAGCAATAAGCTCATTAGGTAATAATGCAGAAGATGTTCTTTATTTCGCTTTCTCGTGTTGTTGTAATGGGCTCGCTTATGAACAAAGAACCGTAATAGTTTCAATAGGTTTAAACTTTGCTGGTTTGGCCATTTGATAAGTTTTCAGATGATTGCTAATCCTTATCTTTTCTTATTTTACATGAAACACATGCTCGAGCAGCTGAGGAGTCTCAATACGAGACTCATCGCTATCTTCCCAAACGAAGATCCGCGCCTACATTCCTCGCAGATCTCACATCCGATATCCTAAAGCCACGTTTAAATGCTCGCTACCATTCCTTAGTGGTCATTTTATTTTCTCTCGCCCCATTCATTTATCAGAATATAATTGTCTAACATTACGCTATTAGTAAAACATTCGAGTAGTTAAACATCGACGCAATAAATTAAGGTAGTTTGCCCTCTTAAGTTAATTGCCTAAATTATTAAACCATTTAATCACATAATTACTCTGTAGTCTAGACATTATTTCCGCCATTAAATCTTAACTTGCATAATTAATCACATATAGCTATGATATTATTTTCCGCATTTCTAACTCATTTGCTATAGCACCCATATAGAAATCTTATTTTTCATATTAAGAAAACCCCTTAAGTACGTGTTATACTAATCAAGGTAGGCAAATGTGTATATTTAGTCAATTAGTCTATTTTTGCATTATATATTATTTAAAGCATGCTTTAAACTTTAGTAACATTTTAGCACCTTCCTAGCATTCTTTCTACTTTAGCATATAGCACCTTTTGCCCTTTCAATACTTTAAGACCTTTTAAAACATTTTAACATGCTAGATCTATCTCCCAAATTCTTCAAAGACTTTAGTATTTAGCACTTTTAAGCACCTCTTTACACCTTAGCACCGTTAGCTTTAAAATTAACCTCTTAGCACCTTTAAACATCTTCCAACATTTTAAAACCTTTTAACTACTCAAAGATTATTTTAACATCCAAAGATTTTATTTTCTAACATTGCACTTTTATAGATCTTTTACTTTGCATTTTTAAAAATATAATAACTACCCTAGGTTTGGCAGACAACCGCAGTTAGCGGATCTTGAGGTGCCTAACCCCTTCCCTCTAGATTAATGTTAACCCTTACCTAATCTCATTAAGTTTAGCAGACCATTAAAATGGAGTTAATGTTTTTCTTTAAACTAGTTAAACATTTAGGTGTCCTAATTCACCCCAATTAATTAGGTGGCGACTCCGCGAACCCTTAGCGTTCTAGCAACCCTTTAGCATTTTAGCATTTTAGCACCCTTTTAAACTTTAGCATCTTTTGCAATTTTAGCATCCTTTTAGCACTTTTAATACTTTTAAACATTTCTTTAACCTCTTTAACTTTCTTATTAGCTTTTATTATTTTATTTTCTAACCTTTTTAATTTGAGCAGCAGGAGTTAGTTTAGAAAATAAATGCCGCGGCCGAAAAAGGGCGCGACAATCCCTAACCCTTTACCTAAATGATTTTTGGGCTATAAATAGTCTCTACATCATTAGAAGAATTCAATTCCACTCTCCATCCATCATTCCATTCCATTCTATCTTGTAAATATTCCACAACACAATCCTCGTATGCTAGAAGGCTTGGAGACTTGTTCTTAAGTATTTTCTTTTCTTTTTTTTGCTTTGTTTTTTTCAGTTCATGTATGGAGATTGCATTAGTTCTTAGCGTGACTATCTATGGCTAGGAGCTAATTACTTTATTAGGGATTTCCTTGTGATTCTCTTGAAACTCTTATTCATGAATTAATAAATTAGTTGATTTCTTCTTCACTTGTTTAAGATTTATTCAATAGTTGTTTTGATTGCTTGATAATTAATTGATCACTAGTTATCATCACTTATATAAGTTCTAATCAAACTGAAAGTGAGATTGTGAATATGTTATAGTTGAATAAACATAGTTTAAATCGCGACGAAAGCATTCTCGATACTTGTGTAGCTTAATATTTAATATGTTATCGCTTAATCCTCCTCTACGTCAATCTTGTCATCGAAAGATGTATGGTTCTCCATTGGTGTTGAGTGTTTATATTACCTTAACATGAGTATAAAATGTTAGATAACCTACTATCTTAACGCAGAAGTTAAGTCATTCTAATCAGACAAGGATTGAATATAGTGGATAGTTGATAATCTTGGAAGCCCTAATTCTCAATCATAACTGATTTAAATCAAAATATTTTTATAATTAGTTTATTTCCTGCATTAATAGTTTAGAATTCCAACTCAATTAACGTTAACCAAATGGAAACTAAAGATGATAATCTGTGATTAAAACCAAATTCCCGAAAGACGATATTCTTGGCCTTACCTGTGACTATATTACTTGTCACGACACGTGCACTTACGTTTAGTGTGTGCATAAATCGCACATCAGCTAACATGAAGAACCTGCGCTCAAAGCAAACTTGTGAGTTTTGGGGGTGGTTGATTCACGTTGACTTATGCCGATTAATAAAAAGGATAAAATATTGATCAATAGAACTTGGAAGAGATACAGAGAAACTCCCTTGAATAATTAGAACATCTATTCAGGTATGTCAAATTTCTATCATTTCCTCTATTTTATTTTTAGTTTCGGTGAGATAATTAATTGGGATTTTTTATTTTAAGATTATTGAAATTGATTTTAGTAGTGGTTATGTTTTGATCTTCAAAGCTTCTAATAAGTATATCTCGTGTTGGTAAGAGAAAATGGAAAGCCTCCACTTTGTAGTTGTTAAGTCAAAGTTGATCTTAATAGTAAAGTCCATACCTTTTGATTGTACTAGGGTTTTGAAAATCTGTTTGCTGATAATTCACACTTGAATATCCTATTGCTTTGTCAAGTAAATGTGGCATTTGAGTCTTTATTACTAATCGACAATAGGCTAAACCTTGTGGGGAGAAATTTGGAGGGAAATCAATTATACGCTTTTTCTGAACTGTTTTTCTTTTCTTGTGATGGTTCTTTGACTGAGTTGTAAGAGTCCTACTATTATGGCTTGAAAAGGGGTTATAACCTTGCACTAAGCTATATGAAGGTTTAACAAATTCCTTTCTTCTCTTGTTATTTAATATGGCTCATCATGTTTGTACATTTTAGGATACGTGGGTGAACTGCTAATGGGAGAACATTTGGCTCTATGTGTTGATCGTCTTATCCTCTCTGAAAGAGTCAGAGGATGCAGGATCCTCTGGGGGAAGTTCTTGCCCTCACACAGTAGGTCAATCTGCCTATGGTACTGCTAATAAGGAGGAGGAGGAGGAGGAACCAGAAACTGGAGGCGAAGATGAGCCATTACTTCAGACTGTGGAATGCCGAATTTTCCAGGAAGAAGATAGCCCGAAGAATTTGGAGATTCCTTGTAGCTGCAATGGCAGCTTAAAGGTAGATTTGTGAAGTTTAATTTTTGCATTTTATTCAACTAGCTGTAATAAAACTTCACTGGTATGTTGTTGTTGTACTTTATTCAACTAGCTGCTAAATATTGATCTTGATGTTGCTCCGCATGTAATAAATATGTATCCATAATGGCATCTTCTTTGTTCCTAAGCCTGAATTGTGCTATATTCAAGTTACTCTTCTCAAGAACTTGACATTTTCATGATTCGTCATTTTACAATCCTCTTATCATTCACGTCTTCCATTAGTTCTTATAACTTCTCTAGAATTAGTTAAGACTTCTACCTCTTCGAATCATTGATGTCATGTTTTATCCGTCTGTGCTTCAAACTTGTCTTTTGTTCTAATTATTTTCTCTTTTTTTCTTTTCTGCGTGTTTGTTACAAAATCCAGTATGCACATAGGAAATGCGTTCAGCGGTGGTGCAATGAGAAGGGTGATATAATTTGCGAGATTTGCCATCAGGTATTTTGTTCTATCTGTTAATACCTGTTTGTGTTTTGAGTGATGATGCTTCATGACTTACCTCTCCCCATCGCAAAAGCATTTAGGGGTCTTTTGGTAGGGTGTATAAGAATAACACTAAGTAGAGTGTATTAGTAATGCAAGGATTAGTTATGCTGAGATTATTTCTTATCAACGGTTTGATATGGTATTAAAAATAACATGCATTGCATAATTTCTAAAAAAAATATTTGTCTACAAAAATATCCTCCACGTTCTTTAGCTTTGAGGGACTTCAAGGACAATTTTATCTTTAACCATGCTTATTCATGCATTAATAATTTTGGTATTGCTAATACCAGAGTTTGCTATGTATTAGTTATACTTAGAATAATACCAAATAGGGTGTAGAACTAATACTTTTATTCGTTATACATAGGTTGAAAAAGCGTACCTAACAAGGGATTAGTAATACCAAAGCTAATACACCCCTTACAACTAAATGAACTTGAAAATAGCAATGGAAGGAGGAATAAAGAAATAGCATGGTTTTTGCATAGGCACAGAGCTTATTTGATTCGGATAGAATGATAGCTCACCTTATGCAGTAATTAGTTGATGCATTTTTCCTTCAGAAATATAAGTAGTTGGGACTTTAAAATCTGTTAATGAATACATACTAAAAAAGTTTCTAGTTAAGCCTCACTTAGTTCATAAAAAATTATATGTTGACTTTGAAAGCTCTATAACATGCAGCCTTACCAACCTGGCTATACTGCACCACCGCCTTCTGAAGATATTGCCATTGACATGAGGTTGGTTGGAATCCTGGTTATCGTCTTCGTGAATACAAAATTTGATATATTTATCCAAGCATTTCTCACAATCTATGGTCTACATTTCCAAGTATGTTTTTATCTATATATTTTCTACACTGACATTGCCCCAAATTTCCCATAAAAGAAAAGAAAAGAAATGAAAAGAGAGAAAATAGACTACGGAACGGACGATCTTACTGTCTTCACACCTTTCTCTTTGACTTGACTATGCACATCTTCTTTATGAATTGCTCCGCTTATTTAGAGGCCTCCAAATAATCTCTCGGAAATTCTAATTTGTAAATGAAGTTGTGTTTCTTCGTGAACCCAAGAATAGGTCAATGTACTGTGAACTCTGCATTACCAATGTGTTCAGTATTTTTTATCAGGACAGCAAAGAGGGACTTTCTAGTGATGATTCCAATTTCCCGGTTCATTATTGTTGTTCTTTGATATCAAGTACTGCATTAGGTTGTGTATGTTTGTAGCTAAAGTGATACAAGTGGCAATTTACAGAAGATTAAGATGAATTGTATTCTTCTTTTAGTTTTTGGTGTATAATCTGAATACACATGTGATCCTGAGTCAATCATAGATGTCTTAGGCACCTTGTAAGATGTGCAAGATCTTTGTTTGCCTTTTTCTTTTTGGTGTTCTAATGTAGTTACTCCATTTTGGTTACCAGTACAATTCAGCATCATTGACATGAAATTATTTTTAGTGGCCCAACCGGAACAGTATATGACAGTCTGAACTGGCCATAATGACCTCCCCCCCCCCCCCCCCCCTCTTTTGAATGTACTTGAAACATGTTTAACTTATTATATTTTGGGGCAGGTCAGTTTTCCATAGTATACATATAGGCCCTTGTTGCTGAAATTTTGATTGATAATCTGATGTAACCTTTTCTTTGGTGCCATTTATCCGTTAAAAGTCTTTATTGAGAGCAAGACAACATGATCGGAATGTCCTCTCAAAATCTTAATCTTGAAAATATTCTTTCCGTCTTCGCTCTGTCACTGATAGATTCATCCACGTGGATTTGCCTTGCAGTGGGGGATGGACAGTAGCTGGTACTCAGCTTGACTTACATGATCCTCGGCTTCTTGCAATGGCAGCTGCAGAGCGCCATCTTTTGGAGGCTGACTATGACGAATATGCTGATTCAAGTGCTAGTGGAGCTGCATTTTGCCGTTCTGCTGCTTTAATTGTAAGCAACTTCTATTCCTCTATGTTAGAAATCATTTTGCTAAATGCAGGCTTGTCGAATGTAAGTGTATGCATTGTTAATTTTTTCTTGTGGAAGATAATGCACCATCAGATTCAGCATTCTCTTTTGGGTTGAGATGGGGTTTAACCTTGACCGTGTGGCACATGAACTTTATCTTTAAGTAGTCACCTAATGGTGACTTGAGAAGAAACTTGAGAGTTCGTCACATTGAGAGTGGTTGTACAATTTTACTGGGCACAACTTTCTTTGATTTATGACACTCCTTCCCTTCTTAAAAATGAGAATCTTCCTTTCTTAGAAGGCATATTTGAGGAATGCTCACAATTGAAAATAATATCAACTGCGCCCTTCCATTACCAGAAAAAACACAAAAAAAGAAAAGAAAACTCACTGTACCCTATTTTGCGTATATTTTCATGCTCACGCTCCAATAGTTTACCCTGCAAGTTCTAGAAACTGCAGCACTAGTAAGGGATAGGGCTGTTCAATGTCTCATACTTTTCTTTTTCCCCTTTTGAGTAGGAAGGGTCTCATGCTACTTTTCATGCTTTTGTTCTCCTCTTATCTGCTTATAATTCCTTCCTTGTTTGTGTTGCCCTTTCTGTCCTTTCCGGCTGGTTGAATGGATCATAAATGACCTTCACTTCATTGTCTAAATATGTTAAAAGTTCTTCCCAGTACCAAAAATAGAGAAACTAGGGAAAACATTTAAGATGTGTTGATGACAAAATTTTGCTTTCAATATTTACCTTTTTTTCCCCCATGCAATCTATTTATATTATATTTTGAGCTAATCTCAGTTTCTAGATAAACAAAGAATGATGCACTGTGTACTGTGCAGTTAATGGCCCTTTTATTATTGAGGCATGCTGTGACCATCTGTAAATGACTATTAACATGTCAATCTTCATATTTTCTAATTTGATAATAACTTTGCATCTTTGCAAAATGCAAAATCCTTGTGGTTCAAATCAGATAATTTTTTTTTGTTTGTGTTGTAATGGTTGACTAACGCGGTATCCATGCACGTGTATATAATAAATATTGAGTGATTTGGATCATTGCTCTAGTTTATGGGAACTCAGTGGACCTTTCCTTTCAGAAACATTTAGAACCTTTAATCCTAGTCTTAGTTTAATACGTCAATGCGGGTGTTCTTGCTAAAACATGAAGAATTCATGTTCACCCTTGCATGAATGAAATACCTCATGCAAGGATATTTGTGCTAAGACTCTTCGCTGAAACTTCTGGCTCACTAATGAATTCCTCTTGTATGGGATGAAATACCTCATTTGTTTGTACTTTTCCCAATAAATTGCTCTCACTTTACACATTCCCAACTTCCAAACAATTCCAAGTTTATTTGATGGTCCTACCTCTATATTCCTGATTTATACTTTGGGCATCCCACTTTTTGCTTTCATGTTGATTATGATGTAAGTCGCAATATATAATTGGTTAGCCAGTGTGATTTTGCCCACCACTGTCACTTCAGTTGTGACTTTGTAGGTGCTGCTGATAGATGTCAGCACTTTGTACGCCCATTAAGTAAATTTGAATTGGAGAAATATTGGAACTTATGTGGTCTTATCATGAGAACCAAGTACGATATTTAAGGGCATGTTAAACTCTTGAAAGTGTTACTACTTACTCTAGCTGTGGAAGTTACGGCACTAATTTGCTTGCAATACAAAGTTAACTTTGATTAAAAACAAGTGAAAAGAAAAGAAAAAGAAAACTTGTTCTGTCCTGTTTTATACGAAATTCACACTATCTGGGAAATCAAGCACTTTTTTCTTTAACTACGATTTTTTCTAACATCTTTAAATATTTGTGATTTTCTATATATTGCGGCCTTTTACTTTTATGTAGTCTCTAAGTATGTATATCTTATTAAAAAAATCATTGTCTGAGCCGTACCGGAAATTAGATACTTCGATCATAACTTCGAACTCCATCATCCATTTCGGCATGTACCAAGGGTCGCTTTTTTCATTCATCAAAACTGACTAAATAAATTCATTTTGTAACGTGTAGTTTACTTCATTCTTTTTTACTTTGCGTTATTATTTATTTTTCGGATGTTTATTCTTTGTCTTTTCTTCGAGGCAGGAGGCAGCAGAAGTTGCTTTCATGCTGCAGGCAGGGCAACATAGGGGCTTGCATGTAACAATATCACCAGGACCTGCACAGGCAGCAGAACCTTCGGCAACACCAGCAAACCCAACTACCCATGTTGCAACACCGACTGGCCAGGTGGCAACTCCTCCTCCAGAGCTTGTATAAATGGCCATACTCAGCTTGCATGTTAAAAAGTAGTTGCTGATAATGGCATTGTACTTTTGTAAGTTGCACAAGTTAAGAGGATAGAGTTTCTTTTTTTCTTTTGCAATGTAGTAGTTGTATCTTTGCCCTGCCAAAATTGGAGTGATGCAGAGGCGGAAACTGTTTCCATTTTGTACAATATTTCATTAATGCTTGAACATGTAAAAAAAAAAGAAGCTATAGCAGCTAACTTAGCTGCTTCCATTTCAATGTGGAGATACCACATCTTCACATTGTGTACATTGGTTATTCTTATCGATATGGTTTACTCTTAATTTAGTATTAAACATGCTTTTTACGTTCTACCTTGCTATCTTCTCTATCATGTTTGGGTACTTTACTGGTATCACTGATTTGAGCTGGATTGCTTCTGTTATATATACCTGCTGGTTATTTCTCCTATATTTCGTGTTGTATATGTCAGCTTCTTATTATTTAGCTGATTTAGATATGATAATCAGGTTGCTGAGATGAGCTGCATTATAGGTATATTATACCTTGGCAGAAATTAGCCAGAGAGATACCCTTTGCTTGATAATCAGAATCAAATGTGGTGTCTTAATAGTTACCTTTGCCGAGTATAGAGTATAGGCATGCATAATATTGCATGTTATCTTCGTAATTGCTCAAATAAGTGAAGCTGAACTTTTGAGATATTACTTATTTCCTAGTAATTGCTTAAAGATTTAAATAAAATATTACGACAGAAGCTCTTTGTCATACTTTACTAAACTCGTGAAATAATTGTCCTATTTTTCTGAAGTTGGATTCACAATTGGTTTGAGGGAAGCATCCATATTCATTAATTTTTAAAGAACGTTATTAATGTGCGAGGAACAAATTCTTTCATGGGATTGAGACAAAGGCTTCTATTCTTGAGTAATATGCTTGACAAGGTCCAAGAATTTTGAATGGAGGGAAATTGCACAATCTAAATTAAAGATAGAGCAAAGAAAAGCATAAAGGGAAACTCATTAAGCACAAGGAACCAAGATTGCCATTTTTGTTTTTTAGATTGGAATTCTAAAATCTAAAGTAGAGTTTGGCATAAAGCAACTTCTTGGATTTATATTTTTCCAAGAGGCTTCTATTCTTCACATTGCCCAATACTCTCTACTTTATCTGGCTTTCTTGCAACTGTTGCAATCTCAGCTTTGGCTGCCTCATAATTAATTTCTTGTAATTGGGACATTTCCTTTTATCTAATTAAAATCCTAAAGAGAAAATCTAATGAGGAAAGTTGTACTAAAGTAAATAAAGTTCAGGAATTATACGTGAAATTAGCCTTTGTTCTTGTAACTGATGTGGCCAAAACTGTTGAAAAACAAATGTTTCAGGCTTTGTCAAGCCGGTTGTAGAACTGTAGGATTAAATTTGTTAGAGGTTCAAGAACAAGTGATCATAATTGGATGATTTGGCAGCTGAGTTGGCATAAAGTTCAAATAAGACTGGTCTGGTCATTGTTTGGTCCAAAAGGGCAAAGCATGAAAGGGATGTAGGGAACGAATGTATAGATTCTTGGCCCAAAGAATGGTGTTCCAACTTCACTTTTATTCAAACCTGTCAGTGTCTTGTACAACAGCCTTATATTGCTTGCAGCAATTGACAGGCTTATGATTGAAGTGAATCTTAAACTTCTCTATATGTTGTCTTGGGACCCCTCCTTGCTTTAATGTAACTTTAGTCTTGCAAATCCCATAAAAGATGAAACACAAGTTTATATGTACAGGCACTTGGTGTTGGATATGCAGAGTGTAGCCACAGACAAATCTATTATTTTCTCATCATAGTTCTGCCAAGAAAACACTTTTATCCCTTCTGTTGGACCAAGTGCAGAAAAATGTTGTGTCCTTCCTGTAGGGTGATGGTCGTAATTCTTTGTATCGGGTTATTGTCAATTCAACCAGACAAAGTTTCTGCTCTGAGAAGTATAGATCTTGCTCTCAGATGGGGAAAAGGCAACTTGTCTTTTCTGAGAAGTTCTCGGATTCTAAAGGCTGCTGTCGTGCAGGACCTACATACACAGCTTAGTATAGCGCCTGCACCTTCGATGACCTTTGATCCAAATCAATCAAACAAAAGAAGAGTGAGAAGAGGATCAGATCCCATCCATAATAAATGTGTGCAAGGATGAACATTTCAAGATTCATAAAGACGGAAAAGCCAGCTGCTTTCTTTTGCATTTTTCTAAGAGAAAATACTCGAGGATGGTGGGCAATTCTTCATCCTCAGACGCTTTTTTTAGGTTCGTGATACTGATCACTTACCATTTGTTTGAGTAGCAGTCTTTACTGAAAGCAGCAAAGCAACTTCATATGTTATGTAAAGCTAGAACCACAGTAAGACATTAGGATATTAATGCTCATTGTCATACACAACAGATTGTTTCATATATTCTGACTATATAGATAGCATATTAACTTTAAGCATCAGTAATTCTTGCATGTATAATGAAATAGAATTTTCTCTGGATTTTGCTGTTGACTGCAATTCTCTGCCTCAACTTCATGGGAGCAATCTGTCACCCTGGAACCAACTGAGTTACACCCATGCGGGTAAATGAAGAGAATGTCTCTAGCACTCGATCTGCCTCAACTTCACTTGTGCTTATTGTCAAGACTTCCTCTTACTAGTTTTCTTTTACTATACATGTTAGAGTTAGACAGAGTATCATGCATTGTCATTTGTGTTATACAATTCCAGTTATGTCACTGGTAAATCCTGGTGGTTAAAAAGAAGCCTAGTTATCAGGCAGGAGTGATACAAAACTTCCCGTTTTGACCTGATTGAATGATGGGTCACTTTGATTTCAACGTGTTGGGTCAACTCATCAAACGTGGTCATGACTCAATCCGTAGAAACATCGAACGGATTGGGTTGATATTGTCACCCCTAATTGTAAATACCGAACGTTAATACTTGAAATATTAATAAATTATTAAAAATGTTGTTTGGGGATTGTTTCAAGTGAAACAAAGGTTTTCAACCACATTTTTCTTTCTCCAGTAAACAATGATCCAATTTGACCTATCATTCACTTTTTTGTTTCTAAGTGAAAGTGGCGTTACGTAACAAATTAAGCCTTACAATTTGAATAAGTTCGAAGTTGATATAGATGAGGGGTACAAGTTTTATGCTTTTCTATTCATATATGTTTGAAGTTATTTTTTTTGCTTTGCTGGATTGTACCAAAGCTGTCCAGTGGGCCGGGACGTCCCGATCCCGCCCCGGCCCGGTCCCGCCAAGTAAATTATGGGATGGGAATTGTGGTAACCGGGTTCGAAATCGGGACGGAACTAGGGTTGGTCACGCCGTCCGGATCCCGGTCCCGTCCCGCCCCATTTACAGAAACTAACCGTTGTACAAACGACCATTTTCAATTTTAGCAGTTGGCAACGGCTAGTAACTGTCATTTTGGCCCCCTACCCCTTTATTTTTAATCCATAATTTAATATATTTACACATTACCCTATTTTTCAACTATAAATATCACATTTTCTTCATTTTTATCACAAATCTTCTTACCATATCTCTAATCTATCTCTCTACAAGTCTAAATTGCACACTAAATATTATATTTTATTTGCTTATTTCTATCAAAGTTCAAAAATTTAGAGTGAAGTTGGCAACTAGCTTGAAGATCATCGAGCAAAGTTTCAATTTTCAACTTCGACACACGCCGATGTTATTTACTCGCTTGATACACTCGCTCCTTCCGTGATCCAACTACTATTATTTAGAAAATGAATTAGAAGATAATTTATATAACACACCCAGTAGTGCGACTCCACTCAGGCTCAGACTGAGTTTCTAGATGAAACTGGAATCCCTCTTATTCCCCCTAGTATGAGTAGATGTCAAAAACAATGAAAATTAAAATCACATAATATGAGATTTTTTTGATAGGAACATTCCTAATCTACTAGCTATTTGTAAAATTTCTCGCGAAGTTTATAAATTTAAAACTGGAAAAGGTCAAGGTGGGACATGAGGTTTAATGAGACATGTGGAAAACTCTCACTAAGCAAGGTATAACCAATACTTGGCTGAAAAGCGGGTGTGCAAATGCCTTCTGAATCGGGACAAGGTTCACATAGTGTCCCCGACCAAGTACAAGGTCGAATTAACCCGATGACGGGAAAAATTAGCAAAATTAATTGATGTGGAGGGTTTACCTTTTTTATTTCCTTCTTCTCCTGGTTGTATTCATTACATTAGAGAAACATATAATCATGTTTTTAACGATTTTCCTACATCAACTGTTAGAAGAATGTTTTTAAATTTGCGCATGAATATCAACAATATATACGTTATGCATTGTATCATTTTAATGGCAAAGTGACTATCACTTCTGACATAGGTCATAGTACTAATGATAATGATTATTTAACTGTTACATGTCATTGGATAGATCACAATTGGTCTATGCAAAAACGTATATTAGCATATAGATAAATTGATGAAAGTCACACTGGAGTTTTATTTCAAGAAATATTCATGAAATTAGTGAATATTATGAAATCACTGATAAAATGACTATTACATTAGATAATGTTTCTTCTAATGGTTATGATGTAAACATTTTTTAAAACTTGATTTACTCCATTTTTTCCCGATTTTTTTTCATATTAGATGTGCATGTCATATTTATAACTTAGTTGTAAATGATGTCATAAAACTTTTTAAAGACATCCTTGATAAAGTACAATTTGCTATCAACTTTATTTTTAAAGTTAATAAAATACAAAAACGCAAAGAGTATAAAAACATGTCATGATAAGGTAATCCACAAGAAGTTGCAACTAGGTGGAATTCTATGTATGAACAATTAATTGTTGCTCACTAGTATAGAAGACATATAACTTTATTATTTAACGCCCATAATCAATATCATTCGGATATGCTTGTAGATGACGATTGAGATAAAATTTTGGAATTTATTATGTTCTTAGAGAATTTTTTTCTAGCTACTAAGAAATTTTCTGGTATTTATTATCCTACTATTTCATCTATGTTATTTTATATAGCTCTAATATTTTTGTTATTTAATGAATATATGAAAAAATCAACTTACGCTCCAGCTATTAAAAAATGTTTGTAATTTTTTTTTCTATTTCCACTATTTATTTTATTGGTGTTGTATTAAATCCTACTATTAAAATAGACAGTTGTAATGACCTTATTGAAACAATTTATGAAATTTTAGAAATAGTTCCACCTCCAAGTCCAAATGAAGAACCAACTTACGAACCAACTAAAGAAAAAGTTATGTCTAGCATACATAATATATATATATATATATTACCAAGAACAAAGTGTAAATAATCAACCAGCTTCTGTACCGTCTTCTTCTACTTCGTTGCAATCTTATAAAATGTTGTTTTTGCCTCAAGTATTCAAGGCCTTTGAAATAGAATGTATAGTGGTTCAAGTTCTTCACAAATTAGCGAGTATGATGTTTATGTTTTGCAGGGTGTTGTACCGTACAAATCAATTGTCAATGAAGATGGACGTGAAGATTTTTTGAAATACTGAAGGGAGAATGAGAAGACATTTCCGACACTATCAAAGATGACCCGAGTTGTGTTGAATATTCAAGCGTCATCAACAGATTCAGAAATTGTTTTTTCTGCTGGAATGTTTCAAATAGGAGAGCACATATATTCATTGGTGGGAGAGTTTGAAAATTGCAGTTTTATTCAGAGATTGGATTAGAGCGGAATGTAGAAGGTGTAATCAACCTGATATCAATGATGAAGACGACTACAACTACAACGAAATCTTATCCGAGAGAACAGGAAGTGACGTCAAACAATTTGACCAACAACTTCCAATTCCAACAGAAGATCTTCAAGAGATTGTGAGAAATTAGAAAGAGTATGTTTGAATATGTAATTTTTTAATGACAATTTTACTATGTGATTTGCAACTTTTGAACTACGAAACAAAATTGCAATTTTAAAATTGTATTACAAAAAAAATTGTATCTCTATTAAATAATATAAGATGCACAAAAACAACCTTTGTGATATTTTTATTCACTATATTGTTCAATTATTTAATTATTTATATATATATATTTTTAAATTAAGTGTCTTAAAAAAATTAAAATCCCCCAAATCTCCATACCCGACCCGACCCGACCCCTAAATTTCGTCCCTTTTTCCGGCGGGATGTGGGACGGGATGTGACTTCTTCCCGTCCCGCCTATCCCGACTCACCAAGACCCGATCCTGACCCACCCCCGCCCCCCTAAATTCTGTTTCGTTCCGATTCGGCCCACTGGACATCATTAGTTTGACTATATGATATTATAAATTCAAATTGTAAAGAAAATCTCTGAGTTTTGTTCTTGATATGCCGATGTTCGGTAATCTCTGTATAAGAGAAAAATAAGCTTTTAGTTCTTTATCATGTAATGACAAGAAAATCTAGGAATACACAAAAAATAAACTCAGTTCATTAATTACTTGATATTTAAAAATTATGACAATAGACTGATTGTTCATCCATTTAAAAAAAATCAAAAGAAGTTAACAAAATAAATACCAAGTTGAAAGTGAAAAATAAATAGAAGAAAAATGAAAAATAACATAAATAGTGCAGGGCGGAGCAGGGCTTAACGGGAAAGGACAAGACAGGGCAAATTTTTTGAAAATGCTAAACGAGGCAGGAAGGGCGGGTTAAAATCTTAACAGGTCAAGGCTTGCACTGCCCTAACTCGCCCTAACCTGCCTCATTGCCACCCCTAATCACATAGTACTTAATAGGGTCAAATCTGAAAAATAAGGTTAATTATTTCTTGATTTGATAAGTTGACACTCTTTTTGACTCAAGAAAAAATGATAAGTGAACACTTTTTTTATCTAGAAGGAGTACTACTAAGGCAGAATATATGGACAAATTTTTAAATTTGTCAGTAAATTTAATTTTGACACTTGAAAATGTCATATTCTGATAAAACAACTAAACACATAATAAAATATATCTATTAAACACTTTTGGCTCAAAATCTTTAATTTTTTTACATGTATTCCCAAAACGTTTGATACATAATTATATATATTAATCTCAATTAAAACATACCTATAATTTTAGGACTTTTTTAGGTAAACTATGTTTCGAATGTGGTAAACAAATTATTGATTCAAGTAGTTTTAACTCGTTAACCTATGATATAATAATTGTAGGTTCAACTTTGTCATATGCCTGAAGTATTTTTTCTAGATTGATCAACAAGTCCACCCGTGAAGCGGAATTCAATTACCATCCGAAATGTGGGAACTTGGAGATCACACATTTGACTTTTGCGGATGACTTGCTCCTCCTATCAAGAGGCGATGCTCACTATATCTGTATCATCTTGGACTGTTTGGATACATTCGGTCGATGCTCTAGGCTTAACTCGAACGTACTAAAATCCAATTTATACTCGTCTTGTATCCCGGCAGAGGAGCTGGACGAAATCAAGGAGATTACTAATTTTCTGATTGAAACGATGGTGTTTCGATACTTAGGAATTCCCTTGAATGCGAAAACTTTAAAAATCATGCACTATGAGCCCCTCATTGAAAAAATAGCCTCTTACATAAATGCATGGACAAGCGCCACTCTTTCCTATGCGGGACGAATTGAGCTCATAAAGTCGGTCATGCAGGGTATGGAGTGTTGACAGTCAATTTTGACCCGTTTTTCGCATATTTGTTGCAATTTCATCTGTTTTAGGACACTGCATTCTAATCATCTTTTTTTTGATTTTTTATCTTTATATTTTAAAATTAAGCGTTATGTTATGTTTCTATTATTACTACACCGTCGTTTATTTTAATAATATTTGCGTTTCTTTAAATAATTAATTGACATCCGGCTTTATTTTTAGTTAGACATTAAGTGTTTGTTAAATATCATATTTTTTATTATTATTGCACCGGCATTTGCATTTTTATAATCTTGCATCTTGTTAATTAATTAACCCGCTTTATATTTCGTCAAACCAGTCCAGTACGGAACCCAATCCGAATCATTCCAATCCAACACCATTTTTTATATCATCCAAACACCCCCTTTTATTCTCCCCATTTTTTAATTCCAAACACCCTCTTATTTTCCCCCCATCTTTTAAATTTCAAATACCACTTTCATTTCCCCCCAAAATACCTTACCCACCTTTATTAAAAGAGAGGGGCCAGCCCACACACGAGCAAGACAAAAAGAAGGGCATCCGCCCATTTCTCCATTTTGAAAAAAGAAAAAAAAAGGGCCTTCCTCTCCTCCCTTCACTGCTGCCGCGCCTCGCTGCCGCCACGGAGTCAAGCTCCGGCGAACCCCCCTTTTATTTTCAGAAAACTAGCCCGCAGTCGCACCTCCACCCTCCCCTCTCGCATCACCTCCGTCGCTGACTCCGGCGTCGTGAGTTCGCCGGAGTTCGACAACAACACCAACCCAGCCGGCGAACCCACTGTTCCGGCGAACACCTTTAGCCGCGAACCTCGTCATTGCCTGCATCAAACACCACGGCGGCGTTGTTCCGGCGTTAGCCGTGGTAGTGACGCCGCCATTTTTCTTTTGTGCTACTCAGAATAGTCGGAGTCTGAAACTCCGGCGATGTTGGTTTTTCGACGTTCTGTTGGTATCTGATGTTCATTTGGCTGATGGCTTGACTTTCTGATTTTTTGAGTATCTGCCGACGTTCTGAAATTTCCAGCAATGTTCTTAAAATTTCTGGCGACCATCTATTGACAAATTTACCCTGGCTTTGTTTTTATTGCAGGATCTGTTGTGCACTGTGTTGTTGGGACTGATTTTCATTTATTTTAGTAATTTAGCCGGAGTTAAAAACTCCGGCGAACTGGTTCAGTGATATTGTGTTTGTTGGGATGATTCGACCTCATTATTGGTATAATGGCCGGAGTTTGAACTCCGGCGGACATTGGTGTTCTGTCGCTGGTTGCGTTTTTTTTGTTCGATATTGTTGCTTACTGTCACGACCCATTCCGGGGCCCGTGACTGGTGCCTTACCCGGGCACCCAAGTAGTCATACATCAGAGAACAATCAGCGGAATATAAAACAAGACATGCAACATGATATAATTAGAACATTTTATCTGAAGAAAAAGGTTGCTTTCGCTATATACATAAACCAAGTTTTGCGATTACATCCCAACTGCATAATATGACATGCACTCTAAGGAAAATAACAACTATGGCGACAGGCCCGCCATACCTCGATCAGACAAACTATCTACAACAGGAGATCATACCCAAAAGTAGAGCCTCCAGAGAGTGGAGCTCCCGACACCAACGTAGATCCTAAGGATGTGGATCTAGTACCGCTTTCCTCTAGAACTGCGCAGATAACGCAGCCCAGGAGGTCAAGATAACAGTACCAAGTATGTGAAACTATAAAGTACTTTAAATGAAATCAAAGTATTCAAAACCTTTTCACAAATACATTCATTCAATTGCACATAGTGCACATCACAACAATAAAGAATAGGAAAATCAGAATAGTGTCTAGTCTAGGCCGCGAATGATCGGGCAGGCCAACCGCCCATAGTATCATTCTCGTGCCTAGTCCCGACTTCGTAGTCCGTGATAGGTCACAAACAGACCAAGATGAGGTATTCCCCGCGACGGGGTAGCTAGCCCTGCATTCTCCTCGACTTCCGCACCGCATAGCCTCAAAAGACCGCGTAGTCCCACGGACCGCATAGGCATCTCGTGACGGCTAAACACCCGAATGATCAATCCCGAGCATACCGCACTCCGCATAGTCTCATAGACCGCATAGCCGATAGACCAAGATCGCGGTGGCAAGCCCTCGGTATAATAAGTCAGGGTAGGTGATACAAATAACAAGACAACGGACTTACTGTTAAGCAACGTAAGTAAGCAAAGAATGACCCCTTTCACAACATTACAAGACAATTAACACACGCAGATCATAAGATGTCTACCTATCAACCAATCTTACTACTCTTAACAGTAAATCAATACAAGGCTTTTATAAACAAACAAGTAAATAGCCTTTTATCATTCTTAAGTTGTTATACCTACTTCCCATAAAGCTAGTATAACTCTTAAGCTTTGTTTTAAAACCAAATATTACTCTTCCGTTAAATATGATTCATTATTCCTTTGACATACTTCAAGGTTCTTATTATTCGTGCTTAAGTCAAAAGACATTGCCGATTATCATATGTACGCTCACCGCACTATATATACTTAACATATCATGCTCAAGGGTATAGGAAGAATCACATACCTTCTCGCGAAATCCACCGCCAAGTCGAGTATGTCGCACACAGAGAATCAGCCTATAATAGTCACGCATAACTATCAAAGTCTAGACTATTCAGAGGTCATTCTAAACAGAGGGTCCTCAATTCTACGGAAAGTCGGGCAGCACAACCCTACCCTGAGTTATATAAGTTCATCAGTGAAAACAAATTCTATGTAAGTACATTTGATTATTCTTCTTTAAACCCTTCTAAGTGATTAACACTTCAATTCTATTCAGAATATACTTCTAAGTATTTATACTATTCTTATTCTACAACAAGAAGTATTCTTTAATTCAAAAGAGGGTTAGGATTAGTTACCCTGTAAGCCCAATAATATCCTAGAAAAGTCGCTACCGAGCAAGGTTTTGCTCCTAAGTTGTATGCTCCAAGGAAACCTTAGAAGTTCTTCACAACTTCTACTAAGTGCTAAGGTATTTGGGCTAGGGTATTTTGGGCATTATAACAATACAAGAAGGCAACTTTTCTACCAAGGGAGGGGGGGTAGGTTTCGGCTAGGCTCGGGGGTGGGGTAGCCTCGGCCAAGCTTCTCAAGGGGAGGTGTGTTTGGACGAAACAACAAGAGGAGAGGAGGATTTGAGACTTAGACAGATTGCTCAATGGAGGATGAAAGAACACTCCAACAAGGGGGGGGTATTTATAGGTCAAGACATGGCCAACCAATGGCCAAGATTATGCCAAGTGCAAGGCAAGTGTAGGGTGAGGATTTAGGCAAGTGTCCTTGGCCAACTTGCACACAAAATATCTAGCCAACTTTATGACAAGGCTTGGCATTCCAATCGGCCTTAATGCCGTGACAAGTCCACCAATGAGAGGGTGGAAAGTGTCGCCCTCTCATTGGTCCAAAGTGTTACGCCTCTGAAAAATCCGCAAAAATAAGAAATGACATAGCCGAATTTATCCTATGAAAGTCGTGGAAACGTTTCGCTTCGAAACCGTTCACTTTGTGAGTCAGGCCTAAAAATCGCCCAAGGCCTAACTTTAAGACCAAAACTTTTAGACGTATTCCTTTACGCATATACTCGAAATACGGTATAACATTCTCCTCTCCTTAGAAACATTCGTCGAATGTTCCTTCCCAAGACAGATAACGGTGGTTCTTCATAACTTAAATAGCTTGCAAATGCCACACACGCCACAAAACAACATTTAGGCAAAACGATAACGAAAATTATAAGTAGGAAAGTGAGTTACCCGGAGGGTGGGAATAGGTGAGGGTACCTCGCCTCATGTCCTCCTCTCGCTTCCCACGCCATCTCCTCCTAAGCTCGTTCCGCCACAGACTTTGACGGAAGCCACGCCCTTCGTCCGCAGACGCTAACTCGACGATCGATTATCGCCATGGGAACCTCCTCATACGATAACCCCTGGCCACCGACATCGCCGATCGGATGTACTGGATGGATCCCCGATACATCTCTCAAAGATAGAAACGTGAAACACGGATGCACCGCTTCCGGACGGACGGCAGATCCAACTCATAGTAACCTCGCTACCTCGCGACAATCCAAACGCCCAATGTACTTGGCCGAAGTTTTCCTTCTTCCGAATCTCATCACACCCTTCACGGGTGACACCTTCAGAAAACCCAATCATCAATCGCGAACTCGGATGTCGACGCCGATGATCTGCGTGATACGATTGCCGACTCGAGCCGATAGCCGCCTTGATAAGCTTCACCTTATCCATCGCTCGCGCACCAAGTCCGGTCCTACTAATCGTACTCGCCCACATCGAACCATGCTATCGCGACCGCACTTCCTCCCATACAAAGCCTCATACGGCGCCATCCGAATGCTAGAGTGGTAGCCGTTATTATACGCGAACTCTACCAGGCAAGTGATCCTCCCACCCTCGGTCAATAACACAGCTCGCAAAGATATCCTCAAGAGTGCGGATAGGCGCTCGCCCGTCCGTCTGCTCGTGGATGGAATGCGTGACTGTGCTCACTGCGTCCCTAAACCCTTCGAAGGACCTCCAGGTTAGCCAGAACCGGGCTCTCCGCTGATATGATCGAAATAGGGACTCCATGCACCGACGATCTCTCGGATGTAAAGTCCGCATAATCCTCACCGAAAAAGTCGTCCCGACGGAAGAAAGTGGGCTGATTTCGCCACCGTCGACGATAACCCATATAGAATCATGTCTCTCCGAGTGCGAGGCAATCCCGTGATGAAGTCCATGTTGATTACCTCCCACTTCCGTGTCGATCTCTATCGCCAGAATAAACCACCGTGCCTCGGTGCTCTACCTTCACCGCCGACAACACGCACCGAGCTACGAACTCGCAACGCCCCTCTTCAAACCATCCCACCAATACACGATCTGGCGTCGTGGTACATCTTGGTCGACCCGGATGGATAGAGTAACGCTACGCGTGCTTCCCCAAGAACTCCGCCAAGTCCTCAAACATCCGGAACACAACCGCCTCAAACCTTAGCACCCCATCAAGTGCTACCTCAAGCGACCCTTGCCCTCACGAAGAGTCAGATCACGATATCGAATCAAAGCCGATCCTCGAATTGCCTCTTCACCTCCTCAACGATGGAAGACTCGGCAACCTCACGAACTCTAACCCCACCGCTATCGAATCAATCAAACGGACACCAAGGCTCGCTAATCGATGCAAATCACGAACCATGCCCTCCTCTCAGTGAATATCGATAAGCTACCCATAGACCTACGGCTAAGTGCATTCGCCACAACGCTGGCCTTCCCGTGGTACAGATATCGACGTCATAGTCCTTCAAAGAACTCTAACCACCGCCTCTGCCGTGAGTTCGGCTCCTCTGGTGAAGATATACCGAGGCTCTTGTGGTCAGTATAAATATCCACGTGAACCCCATACAAATAGTGCCTCCGATCTTCAAAGCGTGTATCACCGCCGCCACCCAAATCATGGGTGGGGTAGTTCCTCCGTGAATCTTGCCGCTGACGCGTATGCTATAACTCGCCTGCTGCGTCAACACACATCCCAACCCGATGCCCGACGATCACAATACACTACGTAACCATCCGACCTCGGGAAGAGTAAGAACGGGCGGTCGCCGGTTTCCTTTAGCAACCGAAACCTCGCCACACGCATCACCATCAAACTTAGCCGCCGAGTCACCTAGTCAACGGGGCAGATAGAAGCAAACTTCTACGAACCGATAATATCCTCGCAAGGCCCGTAAAACTACGAACCTCGCCGGAGTAGTAGTTCAGGCCAAGTCCTAATCGCTTCGATCTTGGCGTATCCACTAATGCCATCACCGACAATATGCCCAAGAAAAGCTACCGGTCAACCAAAACTCACATTTGGAAAACTTCGCATACACCGCCGATCCCGAGAATCACAAGATCCTCAAATACTCCGCGTGCTCCTCGCTCTGGCGAGAATAGACCAAGATATCATCAATGAACACTATCACGAATGTGTCCAAAATGGTTTGAACACTCGGTTCATCAAATCCATGAATACCACGAGCATCGTCAACCCAAAAGACATGACCGAACTCATAATGCCTGCATCGTCCGAATGCGATCCTAGGGACATCCACCTCTCTAACTCGAACTCGATGATAGCCCGATCGTAGATCAATCTTGGAAAAACATCTCGCGCTCGCAATCGATCGAACAAATCATCAATCCCGAAGAGGGTATCCGTTTAATGGTCACCTTGTTCACCGCCGTAATCAACACACATACGCAGCGCCCCGCCCTTCTTCTTCACGAACAATACCGCGCCCTGGGAGAAACACTAGGTCCGATGAAACCCTTCTCCAACAAATCACTCAGCTGCTCCTTCAACTCTCTCAACTCGGCAGGTGCCATCCTGTATGGCGGAATGGAAATAGCCGAGTGTCCGGCAAAGACATCTATACAAAACTCGATCTCCTCTCGTGAGGATACCCGGAGGTCGTCTGAAACACGCCCGGGAACTCACGACTCTGAATCGACGGAAAATCTGCACCGCACCTCGATATCAAACACCCGAACTAGATGGTAGATATACCCTTCTCGCACCATCTTCCTAGCCTTGAGGTAGGAAATAAACCTACCCTCTGGCGATACCGTGCTCTTCCCACTCAACAACCGCCTCGTGAAACTGGAACTGCATTACTTCTCTCAGCCTACATTGGCATAGCAAGAGGCTAGCCAATCCATCCCCATAATCACGTCAAAGTCAATCATCTCCAACTCTATCAAGTCGGCTAGGGTCCGACGACTGAAAATGGTTACACGACAAGCTCTATATACCCGCCGAGCTACCACCGAATCCCCCACCGGCGTAGCTACCTCGAAAGGGGCTATGGACTCAGGCTCTATCCCTATCCTACTAGCAACAAGGGAGATATATGTGATGCAGTAACCCGGATCTATCAAAGCATATACATCAAACCCGTGACCGAGCAAGGTACCTGGCGACGACATCGGTGAGGCCTCCCGATCCGCTTACCGACAAAGCATAAATGCGGTTCTCGAGGACCGCTAGAATCGACTCGCGCCACGACCTGCCGCGACCTGCTGATCTCTGCACCACGCCCGGCGAGTAATCGGGGATGAAGAAGCGCAACAGACTCGTAGGCCGGGCCCTACCCAGCCACGCCGGCCGGCAAACTCGCGAAATGACCTGCGGCCACAAGTATGGCAAGTTCCGTAGTAGCATAACAGCTCCTGAATGGAATCTACCGCAACGGGCACACGAGCAGACCTCGAGCAGTTAGCACTCGCTACTCGAAATCAAGTCTGGGCCCCGACCGCCTTCGATCGCTCGTCAGATCAGAATGATGTAGGAGTGCTCGAGCCATTGTGGTGCAAATCGACCTCACGATCGCCCACCACGAGAACCACCAAAAGAACCGGCCGTCTCGCCTTCTTCTCGCCGATATCGGTCTACCCGCGGTCTCTACGCCTCGCATCCTAACGCATGAGCTCGCATACGTAATGTCCATGCTGGTGAAGGGACACACCCGCAAGACTCGGCCATATAGTCGTCTCAGCGGTGGCGTAGCGATGCACCCGGTCCTCCATATCGCTACACAGCAGGAACATACCGAGCCAATGAATCAAACTCGACATTGTACTCTAATCAAGGCCCTCTCGCCTCGGTAACAAAAAATTGCCGATCGTGCCTCCTCATCTCATGAGGCAAGAAGTGTGTGAGAAAAGCCTCAAAACTCATCCCGTGCTGGAGGTGCATGCTCTCCCGAAAGCTCCCATGATCGAACCAATCGATCGCGGTATCACGCGGCCGATGCGAACCGAATGTCACACTGATCTACGAAGCCTTGACCACCCGCATAATCCTTCTCGCAATCGACGGATGAACTCCTGCGGATCGTCCTCGGCCACCCAGAAAACTCGCGGGCTACAAGGAAGTCCCGTAGCCTCAAACTATCTGCCCTCTGGTGGACAACGGGTGCTACTGGAGCTGGAACTGGTACTGGAATGGCTGCCTCAAACCTCTCTCATATCGCCACGACCTTGGCTAGAATCGCCATCTCCTGTACCCTAACTCTTCGCCCGGCCGGTGGATCGAGGCGTAAACACTGTGGTCTCATCGCCGCTGTGGCCCTAAACCGCTTTGGGCCGGCGTCGTGAACTTCGCCGCCCGAGGCATCGCCTGTAAAGACTGGGCTCGAGCCACGTGAACCTCGTGTCATACTAGCGACTCCTCACGCTTTGCCTTCGGGCGGGTTGCCTTACGTGGAGGCATAATCATATAGAAAGGAATACGTTAGAGGTCCAACCTATAACACACCTCTAAAGCACGATCTCGAGTGAGAAGAATAGAAACCAATCCTAAATATCCTATAGCCTCACGATTATTGGTGTGCACAACACACCGATAATCAAGACTTACTAGATACGGCCAGTAGACACTTTCCGAGGATTAATCGCTCGATACCACTTTTGTCACGACCCATTCCGGCCCGTGGATCGTGCCTTACCCGGCACCCAAGTAGTCATACATCGAGAACAATCGGGAATATAAAACAAGACATGCAAATACGATATAATTAGAACATTTTATCTCAAGAAAAGGTTGCCTTTCGCTTATATACATAAAACCAAGTTTTGCTACATCCCAACTGCATAATATGACTCTGCACTTAAGGAAAATAACAACTATGGCGGACAGGCCCGCCATACCTCGATCAGATAAACTATCTACAACAGGAGATCATACCCAAAAGTAGAGCCTCCGAGAGAGTGGAGCTCCGACACCAACGTAGAGATCCTAAGGATGTGGATCTAGTACCGCTTCTCTAGAACTCGCGCATGAACGCACTTCCAGGAGGTCAAGACAACAGTACCAAGTATGTGAAACTATAAAGTACTTTAAATGAAATCAAAGTATTCAAAACCTTTTCACAAATACATTCGATTCAATTGCACATAGTGCACATCACAACAATAATAAGAATAGGAAAAGCAGAATAGTCTAGTCTAGGCCGCGAATGATCGGCAGGCCAACCGCCCATAGTATCATTCTGCGTGCCTAGTCCTGACTTCCGTAGTCCGCATAGGTCACAAACAGACCGCGTGAGGTATTCCCGCGACGGTAGCTAGCCCGGTACTCTCCTCGACTTCCGCACCGCGTAGCCTCAAAAGACCGCGTAGTCCATGGACCGCGTAGGGCATCCGCGTCAGACGCTAAACACCCGAATGATCAATCACGAGCATACCGCGACTCGCGTAGTCTCATGAGACCGCGTAGCCGTATAGACCCGCGTCGAGGTGGCAAGCCCTCGGTATAATAAGTCGAGGGTAGGTGATACAAATAACGATAACTGACTTCAGGTTAGCAACGTAAGCAAAGCAAGAATGACCCCTTTCACAACATTACAAGACAATTAACACACGCAGATCATGGATGTCTACCTATCAACCAATCTTACTACTCTTAATGTAAATCAATACAAGGCTTTTATAGACAAACAAGTAAATAGCCTTTTATCATTCTTAAGTTGTTATACCTACTTCCCATAAAGCTAGTATAACTCTTAAGCTTTGTTTTAAAACCAAATATTACTCTTACGTTAAATATGATTCATTATTCCTTTGACATACTTCAAGGTTCTTATTATTCGGGCTTAAGTCAAAAGACATTGCCGATTATCATATGTCGTCTCACCGACTATATATACTTAACATATCATGCTCGGGTATAGGAAGAATCACATACCTTCTACGAAATCCACCGCCAAGTCGAGTATGTCATACAGAGAGAATCACTATAATAGTCACAGACAACTATCAAAGTCTAGACTATTCTGTAGGTCATTCTAAACAGAGGGTCCTCAATTCTACGGAAAGTCGGGCGACAACCCTACCTCGTGAGTTATATAAGTCTCATCAGAAAACAAATTCTATGTAAGTACAGTTTGATTATTCTTCTTTAAACCCTTCTAAGTGATTAACACTTCAATTCTATTCTAATATACTTCTAAGTATTTATACTATTCTTATTCTACAACATGAAGTATTCTTTAATTCAAAAGAGGGTTAGGATTAGTTACCTCGGTAAGCCCAATAATATCCTAGAAAAGTCGCTACTGAGCAAGGTTTTGCTCCTAAGTTGTATGCTCCAGGAAACCTTAGAAGTTCTTCACAACTTCTACTAAGTGCTAAGGTATTTGGGCTAGGGTATTTTGGGCATTATAACAATACAAGAAGGCAACTTTTCTACCAAGGGAGGGGGTAGGTTTCGGCTAGGCTAGGGGTGGGGTAGCCTCGGCCAAGCTTCTCGAGGAGGGGTGTGTTTGGACGAAACAACAAGAGAGAGAGGAGGGATTTGAGACTTAGATAGATTGCTCAATTTAGGATGAAATAACTCTTCAACAAGGGGTATTTATAGGTCAAGACATGGCCAACCAATGGCCAAGATTATGCCAAGTGCAAGGCAAGTGTAGGGTGAGGATTTAGGCAAGTGTCTCGCCAACTTGCACACAAAATATCTAGCCAACTTTATGACAAGGCTTGGCATTCCAATCGGCCTTAATGCCGTGACAAGTCCACCAATGAGAGGGTGGAAAGTGTCGCCTCTCATTGGTCCAAAGTGTTACGTCTCTAAAAATCCGCAAAAATAAGAAATGACATAGCCGAATTTATCCTATGAAAGTCGTGGAAACGTTTCGTCGAAAACCGTCTCGCTTGTGAGTTGTGCCTAAAAATCGCCCAAGGCCTAACTTTAAGACCAAAACTTTTTAGACGTATTCCTTTACGCATATACTCGAAATACGGTATAACACTTACCACGTCACGTCGCATTTTCTTGTTTGATATTGTTGCTTACTGTGCTGCGGGCTGCATTTTTCTGTTTGATAGTGTTGTTTATTATGTCACTGTCTGCGTTTTCTGTTTGGGCTATGTTGCTTACTGTTTCGCTGTGTTGCTACTGTTTTTGGGTATTCCACAGTGATTTGGACGATTTTGCCCTTTTACTACTTTATTTTACTGATTTTTGAACAAGTTACTACACTTGGTATTTTACTGATTTTTTAACAAGTTACTACACTTGGTATTTTACTGATTTTTGAACAAGTTACTACACTTGGTATTTTACTGATTTTGAACTTGATAATACACTGGCCAAAGAAGGATTTATCCGTCGATCTGGAGGCCTCCGTGGTAAGCGAGACGGAATATGTGGGCGAGGAGGAAAGTGAAAAAGATTAGACGAGAATGCATAGTATCGTTCACCGGGAGGCGAGTCGACCGCCGCTGTAACGACATTGGCTTCTCATGTCTTAGTATCATTGGCATAACACTAGCTGAGCCCACACTATATAAAAATATATCTTTCACAATATCTTCTATATATATATTTATATATATATACATACATTGTGTTTGTTTGGTAATTTATTTATTATTTACTAACTCTTCTACTAAGTGTCTTTTGCAGGTACCCGGAGGCGCACCCCCAAAGTTAAAACATTCGCGTAAAAATAAAATAAAAGCGAAATGTTGCTAATTTCTCTTCATTACATCTTTTATGATTATTTGCTTTTATTACTATCTTGTTAAATATATATCTATTATAAATATTTGCATGCCTAGTTTAAATATCTCTTTTGATTAGTTTAATAATTAGAACACCTTTAGAATTGTAAATTGCATGTTAGCACAATAATGTTAAAACCTAAGTTTGAACGGATAACCGCAAGTTAGCGGATCTTAGAGGGTGCCTAACCCCTTCCCTTTAGGATAATAAAGAACCTTTACCTAGAATCTCACATAGTTTCACAGACCTTTAAAATGGAGATCATTCGTAGTATTTTATGCTACATTTTTAGTGTCCTAATTCACTATAATAATTAGGTGGCGACTCCTTTAAATAGCATTTCAGGAATCCAACCATGCGTAGCAGTAATCCCGTTTCCGACTCCGGTTGAAAATAGGGTGTCACATAGAGTGCTTTTGGCTCTCAATCATGCTCATCCCGGCTACTGTTTGCGACAAAATCATTAGACTCTGTCGGGCCTTCCTTTGGCGTTCTGGTCACCGTCTTGTATCTTGGAAGGTTTGCTGCCTGCCTAAATCAGAGGGTGGCCTTGGTTTCAGGGACATTCGTGCTTGGAATCACTCTTTGCTGGCCAAGTGCCTTTGGGATATCCACCAGAAAAAAGATACCCCTTGGGTACGTTGAATCCATTAAAAGTACTTGACAAATTGTGGTATTTGGTCTTGGGTGGCAAGAAAGGATGATTCCGCCCTCATTAAACAATTGATTATCATCCGCGACAAGATTACTGCCCGTGCTGGGTCTGAAGCACCGACGGTAGATACGATCACTAAATGGCATCGGGATACCTAGGGAATCTGTGGTACTCATACTGCATATGAATTATTCAGATAGCACATCGATAAAGTGACATGGGCCCTTGATGTATGGAACCCATGCATACTACCAAAAGATCCTCGAATCAACCACGACTATCATCTGCGGTCCATTTTCGTTCTCTTCCCTGCCCAAGCATTCCTTCATTCTTTAGCTATGCTCTAACAAAAGGCTCAGTACAAAGGACAAAATTAATTACATTGACATCTCCCGAGTGTGTAGACTTTGCGGTAGGGTTGATGAGTCTAACGCCCATTTGTTCTTTACTTGCGCCTCTAGCAGCTACATATGGCAGTGTATCAGGTGTTGGCTTGGAATCACCAGGGCTATGTAAATCGTTTACAGCGCTTTGAAGTTTATTATAAAGAAGGGGCAAGGCACGGGCTGGCAGGCGAAGGCAAAACGTGCAGCGCTAGCCAGCACGGTTTACCATGGATTGAGCGCAACAAGATTGATTTTCAATGGTCGAGGCTTGATAAGGAGACTATTATCTTCAATATCAAGACCAATGTATACTCTATTTTGTTTACTTTATTTTCGCATTTTATTCCTGTTTTGATCACTTGGCCATTAGCAATGATCCGAGTACGCTGCACTAAAGCTAAGGTACTCTTTCCTTATCATGGGTTTGTCCCGATTGGGTTTATCATGGTAAAGTTTGACGAGGCCTGCGACTGCAACCTTATGTCGTTGTTTGGGGCATAAGGGATTGCCATTGGCTGACATGCGGCTGCAACCTTATGTCCTTTGGTACGTTGTTTGGGTTGCCCACAATTGAGTTCTCCTTCGTTTGTCTCGATTTGGTGACTCTAGTTTTTTTTTGGTGAAACGGTAAAAATGTATAAATGTAATTGTATCAACTGTGGGCGAACTCACGTACAAAAGGATTGAATGGCGCTCGAAATCTCGTGTTTATCCCACAAACATATTAGTACAAGATTTGTTTGCGCGCCATAACAAATAAAATCTCCAGCTAATCCCACATGTCGGGTAGTCAAGAGCGCCCGTATAGATAAAATAACGTTAGAAATATCATGCTCATCCCACAATGGCTGACCTGTATGGACACTCTCGACTTTCCGATTTGTGGGTTTAGCTTAAGTCTTTTGATTATGACGCTAAAAAATCTTGTGACTACTTGAAGGAGAATATTACTGTAACAGAGATGACTCATTGGCTCATGTAATTACTGCCACTGTCACCTGTATAGCATTTGGCGCCATCTAGAAAAATCTTCACAAGTATCACTCAATCGGATTTCAAATATTAATCGTTTGGTGAATTAATTAAGTTTAAAATATTTGATGTCTTAGAAAGTGAATTACTTATTTCACAAGTTTATTCATATTCTTCAATTAATTAAATAATACGTTTAATGACTAATAAATAATACGGCAGATGATGTGGACCGAACATAGCATTATAAGTTTTTCAGAGCTTAATAAGGAGAGAAAAAACCCGATCTGTTTAACTTGAAAGTATAATCTTTTATCAAGTGTCGGATGTCTCTGCTAAGTCTTTTATTCAGTATTTGTTTTTTAGTCTGCAGAACAGCATCATCATTGTCTCACTTATTCGCCAAAAGAACGATTTATTTATTTTATATTTTAAAAGTAATTTACTTCTCCAAAAATATCAATAATTTATTTTATAAATTTCAAAAAGAAAAATCTTACTAAGTTTTATGTCCAACCACATGGACGTGAGGGAGTACACTTAGAACTTGTTTGGTACGTCGCATTGGACTTTATATTTTTATATTTGAATATAATATATTGTAATTGACTGAACTATATTAATATATAATGGACGCTATTAGAGTATTAATATATAATGGACTGTATTTTTTTTAGTACAGTCTAGGAAAGACTCATCTTACTGGAGTGTACTATTTCTAAAACGTTCATCAAACGCTATATTATTTTTTGTTCAGTGCAGTCCAGTGTACCAAACTTAATGGGCAAAATAAAATTTCACCCCCCAAATGGCCCCAATAAATGACCGGCCTTTCGTACTTGGCGCCTACTTCGAAAAGCATAATTTTCAGGGGCAAAAATTAAAGACCAGCCCATTTGAAAGATAAACCGTGCAATTAAGTTGAGATACAGCCCAAGCCCAATGAATTCGACATCTTAAATTTTTGCTACATTGACACATTTGACTTATGCTTTCCCATTAAAGAAGGGGAAAAAAAAATTGGTGATGCTATTGTAACAGGCAGGTAGTTTAAGAGTAAAAACAATAAGAATAGACCAAAAAGAATTGGTCAAACAGCTCTCATATCGGGCAACACAAAGGTATTCTGCCCAAAGGAGCAATACATCGAGTAAAAGTACACTTTAAACACAAAACAAAGGTCATACAACTAATGACCTCTTGATTCAGACGAAATAGTAATAGGGTCAAGAAGACCGACAAACAACATTATCAATTAAACTTTGAGAGACAAATTAGAGTAACCATGTGGTGGTAATTAAAAAATTTAAGGACACTTGGGTCCTCCTTCCTTGGTCTTCCAGTTGTTGTAGCAGGGGCAAAGACCTTTGTTTCCATAGAAACCAGGAGGAACACATAGACATGTCTTGCAACATTTCTGGCAAAAGAACATGCATGGCTTGTGGTATTGTGTCTTGCTACATCTCCTCGTACATTGTGGTAGGCATTCTGTTAAACAAACAATTAAATTAGCAAGTACACAGATAAGATATGGTAACTGAAAAGATTAATTAGTACACTTCTTATAACTGTACATTGCATTGCAGATATAGTGTAAAAGTTGACTGTGTTTATGTTGGTATAATAATCTGTATTTGGCTAAATAATGTTTCAAAACAATTTGTTTATCACTTAGTAAAACATGTAACATTAATGAAACAATAAACGAAAACAGAATCTGTTTTGAAAAAATAATTTCAGAATGTAATCGAGCTCACTTAGTTCAAAGTGTGTCCTTAAGGAAATTATTCCTCTCACAGTACTCGAGGTTAACGGAATATCGCCTCCCATGATAGAACGATTATCTTACCAGAATAGTAGTACTCTAAATTTCGGTAGCAGCGAACCACTCAACGGCAGTATATCACACATAATGAAAAATATTTTCGACTTGAATATGAAATTCAGAATGGAAAAATGAATGAATTAGTGAATAAATTCTTGAAATACTGATTCTGTGGTTGCAACCATTCGGAATAGTCACCTAATTTTGGAGGGAAATTCGAAAAAGAGAGGGATTTAATTAAATAATTAATTTAATTAAAGAAACGTTTGTCCAAAAAGATTATCAATCAATCTTTTGACGAATCCGAATCCGAAGCCGAGCGAGCGACGACGACGACGCGAGGGGTCCTTGTCCTCTCAACCCTTTTAGCAGCTAGAGAATGTGTAATGTAATATATACACCTCTTTCCTTCTCTTTTTTCGATGTGGGACAAAAGAGCACTTTCTCTTTAATTTTCATCCCATCATTTCCCATTCACCAATATCAAAATCCAATTTTCCCATCAACCATTTTATAGTCTAGAAATTTGGCAACCACAAACTTCTTCAAGCAAGCATCTTCTGTCTTGTACTTCTTTTCAAGTGCACTCCATAGTTCTTTGGAAGTTTTTACTGCACTGTAGACATTGTACAAGTCATCTTCTAAGGCACTTAAAATGTAGTCTTTGCACAAAAAATCAGCCTGTTTCCAAGCCTCAGTAACCATGAACTGGTGGTTGTCAGGCCAATTCTGAAGTTGCTCTTCAACTCGAAAATTTCATTCTGTAATATACTGTCGTTGAGTGGTTCGCTGCTACCGGAATTTGGAGTACTACTATTCTGGTAAGATAATCGTTCTATCCTGGGAGGCGATATTCCGTTAACCTCGAGTACTGTGAGGGGAATAATTTCCTTAAGAACACACTTTGAACTAAGTGAGCTCGATTACATTCTGAAATTATTTTTCCAAAACAGATTCTGTTTTCGTTTATTGTTTCATTAATGTTACATGTTTTACTAAGTGATAAAAAGATTGTTTTGAAACATTATTTAGCCAAATACAGATTATTATACCAACAGTTTATATTAAAATCATTTTTGTAATAAAAAACATGTTTAACTGGTCAAATAAGGTCAGAGCAAACTGCAAAGGCCGGTGGTTCTCGAAATTGGTTAACTTTGAAAAATTTGCACTTTGCTGGGAAACTGAGCTACTTTCTGGGACTCCGATGCTCTGTGTGTTTAACTTTAGCAGTTAGGGTAGGTTGCAGCTATAACACTACTCTGAATTGTCATAATATTCCTTCCGTTTGAACTTATGTATTTTTGGGGGAAAAAGTCTTTTTTAAAACCATTTTTATATCAAGTAACACATCCTATTAATATGTTTAGGACTACACAATTTAAAAGACATTTTAGTAAGTTACACAAATTTTTGGGGATTCAAAAGTCATAATTCAGATATCCTACTTAGACATGTTTAGGACCGCAAAATTCAATGACATTTCAAATACATCAATAATTTAAGGTAGAAAAACTCAAAAGTCTTTTTTTATTTTTTAAAATTTTCTTCCTAATCAAATTACCACATGTAAAAATTAAACGGAGGGACTAATAAACAATTAGCAGAAATCCACAGTTTACTGTGAAAATGAATATGCTGCTTGACAGAATATTGAAGTGTTAACTACTCGAAAAATGCAATTAGTCACTTAATTGTAGTAAAGCATCTCGTTAACATTATTTAGTGCCCGTTTGGTTGGGCTTTTGAAATGGCCAAAAATGCTTTTTTTTTTGTCATGTTTGGCTGAAAAGACGAAAAGTACTTTTGGCTGAAAAAAATATTTTTAGCCTCTATTTCGAAAAGTCCAAAATGTAGAGGTAAATTTTTTTTTGTCTTTTCCCATTTTTAAGCCAAAAATATTTTTTTTACTAAATACCTAACAACTTTTTAATAATAGCTCTACTTGAAAAAACTCTACTCTTAAAAATTCTACTTCTATAAACTCTTTTTAATTAGCTGTACCAAACTGGCCCTTAAGAGTTGGTGAATTTTTTATTCTGAGAAAGGATTATAAATATTCGTCTTCGACAAAGATTTCTGAAACTATTCATCTCAATATTTTAATGATCTTAGGCTAAAATTGAGTTCTTTATTAGGTAAACGTAAAGAGATCAGAGAAAAAACTTACGTGATGGCTTCAAGCTCCCTGGACCATACCTTGACTGGAATCACAAGAAATTTGTTAGAATGAATTAAAAATCAGAGTATCAGGAGAAAAATAAGGGTAATCCGGTGCACAAAATATTTTGCGTTATCGGCGTCTGAGGACTAACCGGATCACAAGGAAGGTGATATAAACCGCCTGTCCTAGAAAAATATGTAAAAATAATTGAAAAAGGAACTTACACCATCAAGGTGGTACTGGTCATTTGCAGCCAGAGCAGTGGTTGCAACCATGGAAATGGCAATGAGGGCCAAAAGGAAAAATGAAACAAGTTTTGCCATTGCTGATTTTGCTTAATCGAAAGCAAAAGAAGAGAGTATAAACTATAAAGAGAGGTTTTTGTGAAGTGTTTTATATAGGAGTGAGTGATGAAAAGTGCTAAGGAGTATGGACTATAAATAAACCCTTCTTGGCTGATGGTGAAAGCATACCGTGATATAAACGACATATATGGCATATACAATGTCTTATGTATACCGTGTATATCACCGAAACACAAGAAGGTTTTTATCATATTTGGATCGTGATATACACGATATACACAACCGTGAATATCACAGTTTTATGCTCTATATTTCGTTTATATTTGTATTTAATCAGCATTGTACATTTATCATAATTGTAGGATTCTTGTACAAATAGAATAAGGTTTTGAGAGTAGAGTAGGAATAAGATTTTTTATATTATGGATATTGTAAATTGTATATATATACTCATTCATTAATGAAAATAATGAAAGGGATTATTTCTTTCATGGTATCAGAAGTCTAGGTCTCACAAAATCTTACTTTTCGCCCGCTTCTCTCGGCTCCAATTCCGAGAATACTTCTCGGATTCAAGCCATTTTTCCTCCTCCCTGCCCGAATTTTCCTCCTAATCCATACTTCTCCTATTGTTCTTTCGTTATGTCTACATCGAAGAACATGTTTCATCCAGGCCTTATAATTTCCAACATCAGAAACCACATCCCTATTGTTCTTATGATGGAAAACGTTCGATATGCGACATGGGCAAAATTATTCAAAATTCACGCACGCTCGCATTAAGTCCTCCATCACATAATTTCCTTGACCCCTGGCGCAGAGGAGGTTCCTAACCTCGAGGAAAGTCCTATGTTATATGAACGACACTTGATGCTACCGTTTTCCAGTGACTTTATTCCATTATTTCTACCGACCTCCTCCAAACGATCATCGAGCCCGACACTACAGCAATGCAAACTTGGGATAGGCTGTGTGATATATTCCAAGATAACAAGAATTCCTGTGTTGTCACCCTCGAGAAGGAATTCCCCACGTCAACATGGAAGATTTTCCTAATGTTTTGGCCTATTGTAAAAGGCTGAAGGAATTGGCAGACCAACTCTGCAACGTTGGTGTGCCAGTTATCAATGATCGTCTTGTTCTCCAAATAGTTGTCGACCTGTCTGAGACCTATAACGGCGTTGGCACACTTCTTCGTATAAGTAACCATCAACCATCCTTTTATCAGGCTCGTTCCATGCTCACATTAAAAGAAGCATACTTTGCTAAAAAGGAGTCTACATGTGAAAGTTCTGTAGTAATGATGACCACGTCAGACGACCCTGACTCATTCTCCGAGAATTCTAGTCAAAACCACAACAATGGTGATAGCAAAAAGGGTCAAAATCGTAAAAATACTGATTAAAACTGTGGTAGCAATCACGATGATAACCGAGGTGGCCGAAACAGTGACAGCAGCGACAATGTGCCCTGGGGCAGTGAGCCGCAGCCCAACTGATCTCAGCAGTGGATCCCCTGACAGTGGAAATGGGTCAGTTTTACATAAAGAGAGCAATGTCCCTATTTATACATATTAAGTGAATGTTAAGATATAAATATATGGTCTTGGCTAAAGCTATTTCTATGAAACCCGTAGTCAGGCTTGTAACTGCGTCTCACTGTTTATGGTCGGACTTCGACATAATTCAATAATTTTAGCTCAAATTTTATTTATCTTAAAAATTCATTAAAGGTAAGAAAATTATAAATTTAGTATTCAATAATTTAAAAAAAATCAGTACACATACAAATTTCAAATTTGAATTCGCTTATGATTTTAGTATTGTGTTTGAGGCTTAGCTTTTGGATAGAAAGAATGAAAATCACACGGGGGTTGAATCTTGAAAGGAAGGGCCTTATCAAGAAGATGATGAATTCAAGAAAGCGTGGATTGGATTGTGAAGATTTGCGAAAATGAAGTGGATACCAAGATGTGAAAGAGGGCAGTAGGAGTAATTAATGATTCATCCGTTTCAAAAAGATGGTATGATTTTGTATAAAAGTTTAAGAAAGTAGAGTAGACTTTTTAATATTGTGATCTTAAATTAAAAATGTGTTGAATATACAAAAATAATATTTAATCTTATGGTCTTAAACATGTCACGTAGAAGTTGGAATGAAAGGATTGACAAAAAAGGAAAGAATCATTCTTTTTTAAACGAACTAAAAAAGAAAGTAAAAAAATCTTTTAAAATAGGAGAGTATGAGTTGTGGTGGAATGAATATAATCCATATTTAATTAGATGTCTCGAATTCGAATCTTGAATCTAAAAAAAATTCTATTAAATAATGTTTTCTTTTCAAATGAGCTTTACATAACACACAAAAATTAGTCAAAACCTTAATACAAATATCGAATACGGAATGAAAAACTACAAAACAAAGAGAAAAAAAAAGAGGGCAGAGAAATATCAAATAAAGAAAAAGAAGGATGAGGCCCATAATTGATTGAATTGAAAATTTAAGTTTGAAAAAAGAAAGAGGCTGCATGTGCAAGCATTTGGGGATCACATGAGCAAAAGATTGCTCCCCCAAGGAAACATTATTTGCGCACTGTGCGCTGCAATCAATTATTTCTACCTCCACATGCAAACATGCTTATATTACCCGTACTTTCTTTCGCCCCCAGTTGCCCATTACATTTCCTTTTACGAAAAGCACTCCTCTTATCACTTCTTTTAAGTCACTAACATTAAAGTACCATGCTTTTTGATTAACATTCATTTTGCAACTATGCGTTTGGAGTTTGGACATATATGTTATAATTTTTTGGAGAGAGATATAAATAATAAGTAGAAAATAAAAACTGTTTTATATAAAATTTATTAATTTTAAGTCTTTATATATTAAAGTAGTAATCTCCTCCTACAACTAAAATATTAGACTTTTACTAAAATTAAAATGCGAGTATTCTACTAAATCAACTATTATAGACTTCTCCTATAACTAAATACTAATTATCCTAGAAAACTGTAGCAGTAGATACAAAATACAACTTCTGTTGTTGCAATATAGAAATGTTGTTCCTCATTACTTATGTTGTTGCAATCTAGAAATGTTCATACTCCTTAATTTCTACTCTAGCAATTTGTGAATTTCTATTTTTGAGTAATTTTGAACTTGCACACATCGGTAACATGAGTTTTTCTTTTTCTTCTTGAGTTCAATTTACTTGCATTTTCCCATCACATGCTTCAAGTATTTTTCAGTGACTATTTTTCTAATCCATCGATTGAAAGTAATTATATGACATTTATTTTCAAACGAAAGAGGTATAAGCTTACATATTGTAAAATTACTTTCTAATTTCATCTTCACTTATCAAATACTATGACAGTTTTCACCTGTAAAGGTTTGTGAGACATTCAAAGAGAGACTATTGCTTGTCAAGATTTGTAATTATTAGCTTCTGCATGATGCCCTGATTCTTTTGATTCCAACAAATAGTATCAGAGCCAGTGGTTCAACAGGCTGAAGACATGTTCAATGAGACCGGTTCAAATCAAACTGCAACCAATATTACGATAATAAAGATTTTACCCCGAGTACTACTTGTGGAGATGAATTGTCAACCCTATTTTCAACATCCCTGTTGCTGCATTTTTTTAAATAAAGAAAAATATTTTTCAAACCAATTTTTAACCATGGCAATCATCAATGATGAAGATTATGTGAAGAAGAAGTACCAAGATTATTTTGTCAGAAAATTCAAGCCAATGGGTGATTTATTAGGTTTGCCCTGAATTTTCTACCTTATTTGAATTTTACCATAATTGTGTTTTTTACTTCAAAAATATTTTATTGGTAGAAAAGATTTTATTTGTGAAAAATGACTCTATCATATTTATCCTGATGAAGAGTTTTGAACTTTTATAAATAGAATATATTTTATTATTATATACAAGACAATTCAAGAAGAATAAGATAAGCTAACACAAAGAACTTGAACATTGACAATAGAAAGTTGAATACTACCATTCTTTCACGTTAACTCTTCTGCGGAGTAGCCTAAAGAATCCCCTTTCGCTTATTAGCGCTCATCCGCTGCTTGTTGCGCAACGGCTTTCGCGCTAGTGCGATCATCCGCTACTTGTTGGGATCAAACATATTGAGGAGGAGCGGAGCCACTCGAACGAAGTGAGAGGAGCTTCATTACATCCACCCGGTCGAGCTACCTTACATCCACCCTCGAGGTAGAGTTCGTTTTGTAATAGGAGCTTCGTTGGGCTTCTTATTCGCAGACTGGAAGATCCTCTATCTATTAGCATAACCGTACCAGCAGGATAACGATGTTCTAATATTATATAATAGCCATAAACGAAATCTTAAGAAGCAAAAAAATAACATTCAGAATATAGTCCTTTAGAGAGTTTTGATTATAAGGAGATTTTTCTACTCAATAGGTTTTATGCGTTTATATTATTTTTTCGAATATGTAGGTCAATTGATCAAACTATCTATTAAATAGTATGCTTTTTTTAGTAGTTTTTTTTGTCATCTTATTTATCACTGTTCAAGATTTATAATTATTAGCTTCTGTATGACGCACTGATTCTTTCGATCCCTAAAAATATATAATGCTCTCTTCGTTTTTAATTTATACTATAATTTTAAATTGTATACGTAATATACAACAACAACATACCCAATGCAGTCTCACTAAATGGGGTCTGAAGAATGTACAATATACACAGACCTTATCCTTTTTGTGTGAAGATAAAGAGGTTGTTTCCGATACAACACCACATAAATTATATAATATGTGTTGCATAAACGAATTACATCACACTGCAGTTTTATTTGATGTTGTTTGATGAGCAGGTAAGGGCAACGAATTATACAAGCTTAGTATTCTCCTTCTGTTAACGTACGTGGTGCACTTTTCTTTTTCATTTGTTATAAATAAAATAATATTATTTTTCTATATTTAAAAATAATTTAATTTTTAAACATTTTTATTTTATTCTTAATGAGATATTGGAGACGATATATAGCTACATAAATATTTGAAATTTGTTTAAGATTAAAAGTTTCAAGAAAAAATGCATATTTTTATTTTAAAAAAAAATATCCAATCAATAAATAACACATAAATTGTCACGTATTTAGAAATAGAAATCCTTTGATCGGATAGCGATGTTACTACTTGCAATTTGAGGTTGCAATTTGCATAGAGGCACAAGGAGAGCCAGCCTTTGATGCAATCATACAATAGCGCCAGACGAAAAGGCTGCAGCATTTATAAAGTACTCATCTATTCATTTTAAGTAACACCAATTTTTTTAGCTTATATTTTAACTTTTAATTCTTATACTATCCTTAATGATTATAATTTTGTAGTCCTACAAAAACCATGACATTCAGCCGTGTAAAGCAAAATAAGCGTTTGAACATACAGTTTTATCTCACCGTTTGGTCATGTGATTTTATCTCAGGATGAAATTATGATTTCAATTTTTTTAAATATAAAAATTGACTCATAAATTTATATTTTATAAAAAAAGATTTATAAGTTGGTAGATATATTTACCAATCATATTTATCAATAATTTATATCAAATATTTAAAGATCTATAAGTTGGTAATATATTTACAATAAATTTACTCTTATCAACCATGTGATGATTATATTAAAGAGGAGTGACACTGCAACTCGTGTTTCATTTTTCATTTTATTGAACTAAAATTTGATCAATTGATGTTATATTTTTTAGAAAGGTCTTCTAGTATCATATTAATTTGTTATGAATTATGACTTGCTCATTTAGTAAGATTGCATAAAATTAGATTTTTTTTGATGATTTACACAACTTCATGGATTTTTATGTCTATAAGAAAAAATACAACTAAAAAAATCTAAATTGCATATTCTTAAATTATCATGATTTTAAATCATGCTAAAATGACTCCTAAGTTAATGCAGTCAAATATAAGTCTTTCTTTAGGAATTAAGTTGGGTTTAGTGTTGATGAGTCATGACTAATGCGTACCACACTGATAAGTGATAACAAAACAAGAACATGTGCACTCAACAGATGTACAGTTTAATTTACAGCAAATGAGTGAACACTACTAGGCACATCCTGACATTAATACTTCTGTTTTTCTTGTACGATATATACTTTTACCATTCCTCATGTGCCTTCTTTTAAGTTTCTGAATTTTTGTCCGTTGCTTACTTTTTTGTTTTCTTCTCAATAAAATATAAGCAAAATACATATATTGCACTTTAACTATATTAAAAAAAATCGAATTCATATACTAATTAATTGGGCATTTATTATTACCCTCTTATTTTTATTTTTTATGAAACTAATAACACCCTAACCGCTGATGTGGCAACAAAATAAATAAAAATGAAAAAGGAGCGAGGGGCAATCCAAAATTCCAAATACAAGGTTAAAAAAATAGAAAGAAAAAAGAAAAAGGGAGTTACTTTCCCACAACCAATTTAATTTATTTTTTTCTTTTCGGGGTTTTTAATTTATTTTTTTCTTTTAATTTCTTGCAAAATAAATTTTTGGGATCTATTTTCTCTGCCATAGCCACCATAACTTTTAAAGACAGTATCCGAGGGTCACGGCCCAGTCATGGCCCAGCAGTGCGTTTTCGGCTTAGAGTATATTTTCTTGTATATTTGAGATATAGTATTATAATATTATCATAATTGTATAATTTTTTTATAGAATAAAAATTTAAATATAAAATATGAATATGATTCTTTTATTGTAATTTGTATATATATGTATTTCATCAATAAAAATAATTAAGTTATTAATTTTTTCATAGTATCAACTATCAAGAGTTCACAGTCATGGCCCAGCAGTGGATTTTCGGTTTAGAGTATATTTTCTTGTATATTTTAGATATAGTATTGTATCATAATTATAGTAATTGTATAGTTAGTTTCTTTATAGAATAAGAATTTAAATATAAAATATAAATATGATTCTTCTATCGTAACTTGTATATATATGTTTTTAATCAATAATAATAATCAATGAATTAATTCTTTCAATAACACCACTGTATCCTTCTATCTCTCCGACTAAAACTAATGTTGCACACCCACTAAAAATCCAGCACCAAATTCATTTAAAATACCACTATTTCGAACTCATTCCGGCGAGAACCATTGTTTCCGGCAAGTTCCCATTTTTTCCGGTTAACTTTCATTTTTTTCCGATCAAGCTTGAATCATATTCATAACTCTCATCTAACCTTATGTATATTAATATTTCTATGAATAACAAAATCAACTGATAAAAAATTTCAAGTTTAAACCCACGTTTCATAAATCTTTCATTTTTCTATGAAATTATAGTATCATCAGCCACCCATAACATCTGACGAGCAGTAATACCACCAATCCACCCTCCTTCTTGGGTGATGACATATATGGTTGATTTTTTAAGTTTTTGTGGTGGAGTAAGCTTTTGAACCTTCTGGGATGCATTTATATATTTCTATTGGTGTTAGTTTGCGAAGAGTACATCAATTGAAAATCTTAAGCTTCTTCTAATTGGATCCTTTTAGAGTATGGCCGTGGGGAATGTAGATTTGGTGATAATAGCGGTAATGGTAGTGGTTTAATGGTGGGTTTGGTGATAATGGCTGTAATGGTGGTGATTTAATGGTGGGTTTTGTGGTGTATAGTGAATAAGAAGCCATTAGGGTGACATGATTTTTTTTAAAGAATCTGACAGTATTTGACGTGGCAATGAGATGGCGGCAAGTGTAAAACATATCCCATTATCTGACTGGTTATATGTGTGTTAGAGTGGTATTAAATTCTCTTTTTAAATGTATAAAGAATTAATAAGTCGCTCTATTAATTAAAGTATGAAGTCCACTTTTAAGAACAAGTCCCGAGTTTTGCCTAAAATTTATTAAATCTTATTAGCACTCATGCTCTTAACAAGCAATGGTGGGATGAAGTTATACTTAGGGCCAGTTTGGATTGACGGTGGACAGAAGTGTTTCTGGTAGAAGTGATTTTGTCAGTAATTTATGTTTTGATGCAATAATATAAAAATAATTGTTATTAATAAATGATGTTTGGATAGTTTTGATCAAAATTACTTTTGAATGTAGAATTACCAAATGTACATTTAGTCAATACATATAAATAAAATTATTAAATATATGTGATTGATCAAAGTTAGATGATGTATGATAATCATCATTGTGAATGATCGTGCTTTTCAGTGATTTTTCACGCCTCAGGCGCCGCGACTCTTAATTTCCAGTAGCTACTGGAGCCTAGGCGCCGCGGCCCTTCGGGAAGGAGCCGCGACACCTAAGTTCCAGTGATTATTCACGCTGAAGGAGTCGCGACCCTTGGGAGGAGGCGCTGCGGCGCTCTTCAGGCAATTCTTCAAAAATAATAATAAAATTCGATACTTCAACTTGTGTATATTTATTTCTTATTTGTTCAAAATATAATGTATTATAGTAGTAATATTCGGAGTATTTGCAATAAGACAATAGAAAAAGGAGAAGGATAATCCTCGTATAATTGGACAACGTTAGGATGTTTGAGGAGTTTAAAGTTCCAATCTGCAATTGTACATGAACAAATGTCAACTTTAGTAGTATATATATTTTTTAATTAAAACAGAACATGAGTAGTACATTTGATATTTTTTAGTAATTATTTTTAGATATTTAAATAGAGTAATGAAAGTTGTATATTTGGATTTTTTTTAGTAATTATTTCTAGATATTTAAAGAGGGCAATGAAGGTGAATATAGTTGTTGATGAAAATTAAAGAGGGTAATAAAGAAAATGGTAAAATTCAAATTGAAATAAATAGTAGAAGTGTTTCTGAAAGAAACTACAAATTTTAGCTTCTGCTAGAAGTGCTTCTGAAAAGTCAAATCAAACATGTTAATTTTGTCATTTTCACGAAAGTGAATAACCAGAAGCCAATCCAAACATACACTTAGCCAAATGTGGTTTGTCGATATTTTTCATTGAAAAATTATATGTCAGATAAATATTAATTGCTTTTGATAGTACATATTTATTAAATCTTGAATATCCTTAATGGATTTTTTTAATTTTGTTATTGCACCTACGCTTAAACCTTGATGCCGAATATAGAATCTTGTAGTTCTACAGAAATGCTTTTATGAATAATTTCAGAAAGAAGGGCAAATAACCACTTTTAGACTGCTAATAATATGTAGTATATATTTAGCCGGTATTTCAAAACCATTTTAACATTTAGGCTCTTTTTAATGAGAAAATATATTTGGACAAAAATACTTTAGTTAAAACACGGCAAATTTCTAGCATAGTGTGCCAAAATTTCAAACTTTTACAAGTGATAAGTGAGACTCCAGACTATGCTGGAGTTCTGTAATTATTCTAACTTGTTTTTTTGAAGAAATTGCACGGTTTTCCTTTCAAATGGGTTGGTCTTTAAAATTTGCCCTTCAAATGGCATGGTTTTGAATTTTTATTTTTCAAAATCAAACTTATATCTAAGGATCATAAGTATTTTAAGGACGCTGAGCATAACTTGTGGGATATGATAATGTAATAATATAAACTTTTATTCCGGAAAAAAATTGGTTGCACTAAAAGGCAAAAATTAAAGAGCAACACACCTTTTTCTATACATATCTCACTACAATAACCAGTGAATTAACAGACATCAAGTCAATTGGACTTTTTATCAGGGGTAGCCAATGGGTCGGGGCGGGATGGGACAAGTCCCGCGCGGGACGGGGAAGGGTCGGGTTGCGGGTCTAGGCGGGCCAAGCGGGCCGGGAAGAAGTTCCGTCCCGTCCCAAATCCCGCCGGAAGAGGGGCCGGGATTTTGGGGTATCGGTCGGGTTGAGGAATTTGGAGTTTTTTTTAGACACTTAATTTAAAAAAAAAAATATTTAAACATTTAAATAATTGAACAAGATAGCGTAATAAAAATATCTCAACACTTGTTTTTGTGTCTCTTATATTATTTAATAGATATATAATTTTTTTTGTAATACAATTTCAAAATTGCAACTTTGTTTTTGTTCAAAAATTGCAAATCACATAGTAAAAGTGACACTAAATTTTTTGCATAGTTAACCATACTTTTTCTAATTTCCTCACAATGTCTTGAGGATCTTCGCTTGGAATTAGAAGTTGTTGGTCAAATTGTTCGACGTCGCTTCATGCTCCCTCAGACAAGATTTCGTTGTATGAAATCCCAACAATATTTTCTATATAAAAAGAATATGGAAAGCCATCAGGCTGTTGTAGTTTTCTTCGTTGATCTCCGGTTGACCGCACCTTCTACGCTTCGCTCTAATTCAATTTTTGAATAAAACTGTAATCTCCAAACTGTCTCCCGCCAATGAGTGTATATGCTTTCCTATTTGAAATCTTCCAGCAGAAAAAACTCTTTCAGATGCCTTTGATAACGCTTGAATTTTCAACACATCTTGGGTCATCTTTGATAGTGTGGAAATGTCTTCGCATTCTCCATCCAGTATCTTAGCAAGTCTTCACGTTCATCTTCATTGACAATTGATTCGTACAGTACAACATCATGCAAAACATAAACATTAAATTCGCTAACCTGTGAAGAAGTTGAACCGCTAAACATTCTATTTCTAAGGCCTTTAACACTAGCAGCAGAAATCACATGTCTTTTATTAGGTTGCAGTGAAGTAGAAGAAGATGATATCGAAGCCGGTTGATTATTTGCACTTTCTTGTTGGTAATACATATATATTTTTTGCATTCATTGTGTATGCTAAATATAACTTCTTCTTTAGTTGGTTCGTTAGTTACTTCATCTTCTTCTTGAAGTATTTCTAAACTTTCATAAATCGTTTCAACAAGTGTTTTACAATCGTCTACTTTAATAGTCGAATTTAATACATCACCAATAAAATATATAGCGGGAATAAGAATTTTTTTATTTTATTTTATAAACATTTTTTTAATAGCTGGAGCGTAAGCTCGTTTTTGCATATATTTATTAAATAATAAAAATATTAGAGCTATATAAAATAACATAGTTGAAATAATAGAATAATAAATACAGAAATTTCTTTAGTAGCTCGAAAAATATTCTCTAAAAATGCAATAAGTTCTGAATTTTCCCCCAATCATCATCTACTAGCATATCCATTGGACTTTGATTATGGACGTTAAATAATAAAGTTATAGATCTTTTATACTCGTGAGCAACAATTAGTTGTTCATATAAAAAAATCCATCTAGTCGAAACTTCTTCTGAAATTTTTCTATAAGGTAGTCCACAATCATGACAAATTATTTTAAACTCTTTGCGTCTTTGTATTTTATTACCTTTAAAAATAAAATTTATAATAAATTGTACTTTATCAAGAATATTTTTAAAATTTTTTAGGCCATTATTTACAACTAAGTTATAAATATGACATGCACATCTAATATGAAAAATATCGGAAAAAGATGGAGTAAATCGAGTTTTTAAAAGGTTTACAACATAATCATTAGCAATAACATTATCTAATGTAATAGTCATAATTTTATCAATAATTTCATAATATTCACAAATAGTCACTTTGCCATTAAAATAATACAATGAATAACGTGCTGTTGATATTTATATATAAAAGGTCTTTACATACCTATTTAATGATAATGCATACAATGTCGAGAAAGTAAATGAATTGTGCATTTCAATTCAGTCAAAATTGTGAAAAGAGAGGAGAGAGATAAAAGTTACTCCTTCCGTCCCAATTTATTTGAATGTTGATCAGTTTTGAAAGTCAAACAACTTTTTCTTTGATTATGACTTTTTTCATATATTGTGAATTACTAATTATACAAACTTATAGTACTTTTTATATAGTTCTTAAATATGCAATTTTTATTACAAAATATTTGAAGAATATATATTTAAAATTAAATTAAAAAAAAACGTTTGACTATTGATCAGTGTATTTTATATACACCTTTTGAGTCAGTTTTAGTTAATCTTTTGTCCCATTTTGCAAATATAAGTGTCGTATTAGGATATTTTTTCGTTCTTTTGAGTCAAAGTGGTTAAAATGGTCAAATGGCGGAAAAGGAGCAAAAATAGGGCAAAAGAGGAGATGCAGGCGGAAAGCAGAAAGTGGCGAACGAGGCAAAATCGGACCAGGCCGCGGCCTCCTGCGATCAGCGAGCGCGGCGCACTATTCGTAGAGGCTGCGAAGATCCAGTAGCGGCTACCGAACGGCGAATCTCACGAGCGCGGCGCTAAACATCAGAAGCTACAGAGTTCCAGTAGCCGCGGCTCCGAACAGCGAATATCGGGCGCGGCGCCAAAACACCCGAAGGATTGCCGAACTTCCGCGCGCGCGCTGTCTGCAGGCGTGGCGCGCCAGCGCGGAAAAATTAGGTCTTTGTGAAATTGCAGGCGGTGCGAAGGAAAGAGGAGGCGGTTTGTAGCCATAAAAGCGAGAACCACTAGCGCTTTTAAGGGTTCCCCTTCTTGCACAACACAAGACTTTTACTTGGAGATTGGATACCATTAGTTTAGTAATTTCTTTTCCCTTTCTTGTTCTTTATTTCTATTTTGTATGATGAACATGGAATTAGTTCTTGTCATATTTATGGCTAGGAACTAATTCTCGTATAGGGCTTTCCATGTTAAATTGCTAGAAACTTATGTTATAAATTAATGCATGCTTATGGTTATTTTTCTTATTGTGAGATCTATCCAATAATTAAGTTGAATTCTTGGTAATTAATTGACAACTAATTATCACTATATGATTTCTAATTAGATTCTGAAAAGGGGGGATTGTGAATATGCTGTAAGTTGGGTAGACATTCTTGGATTGGGGATGAAAATACCTCAATTATTTATGTAGCGTTGATGAGAGGCTTAACAACCCTAATTTTGCGCATTGTGCGTGACAATCAACTAGGTTTTTGTTCTTAATCCTCCTATAAAGTTATCCTTATCACCGAAAGGTAGGTAAGGTGCGATACTGGGGTTGAGTGTTTATATAACCCTAACGGGAGTATAAAACGATTTCAGTAAACTCTTTCTCCTAAAGAAGAATACCATAAGTTAATGCATTAGTAAGTAGCATAAGCGGATAGTAAGGATACATGGAAGCCCTATTCTCATCACCACTGAAGTAAATCTTTATATTAAAATAGCTTGCATAATTCGTAGTTATAAACAACAAATCAATCATAAATTCACCAAATAGATACTAGAAAATAGATAGTTGGTAATTGAACCCTAATCCTAAAGGACGATATTCGGTCTTATCAAGACTATACTACTTGTCACGATAACGTGCACTTGCGTTTAAAGTATGTGCATCTTACCGCGCATCAACTATCAAAATTGGTCAACTTTCAAATAAATTAGCGATAAGAATTTGGCCAACAACATGGGTGTATTTAAAATGTCTATCCTTTAAAAAAATGAATTTTATTAAGGTGTTATACAATGATATTTTGAAATTAATAAATTGGACATAATGCGTTATCCATTTTTATAATGTGTTAACTGGTATTTTCATAAGGTGCACGTGTAGATTTCGTTACCTTTATTTCGACAGCACCCGATTGCAAGACTATAATTGGGCCAGGCCCATAATTAGTTGGGTTAAGAGCACGAGTAAGCATATTTATAGGGCAAAGCCCACTCCGGAAGAATGGTCAGGCCCAACTTTATGAACTGTAGTCTGTACTTACCTAACTCGGGGAAACCCTCAATGGCTATAAGCCTATAAAATGACGATGACTTCCAAGCTATAGCCCATAGCCTAAAATTATTGGGCTCAAGCTTATGTAGAGCAAGCATGACAGTGTCACGGCCTCACGGGGTCACATTGACCTTTGCGGCGTAAATAAACAGTAGAATGAACATTAGAGTAATATAGTAGGCTTTTGTCTTTGCATTATACTCCTAGGATGTGTTCGGTATGGAGGGGTATGTTTTTCAGAAAAAATGTTTTTCAATTTTTTCATATTTAGTTGACTAAAATTTTGGAAAATATTCTCTAAGAAAATAAGTTCTTCAAAAATGAGGAAAATGATTTCCTTAATGAAAGTGGAAAAACAAGTTACATAAGTAACATTCCAAGTTCATTATCTCCTTCCTACCCACCCAATACCCCAACGTCCACCCCTTGATCATCCCACCCCCGCCACCCCCGAACACTCGCTCCCCACCTCATCCCACCCCTATAGTGTTTTGCTAGATTATACACAAATATCCTTGGGATAAATTTTTTTCTTCCTTAGCAAAAGGTAGAAAATAAGTAAGAAACCAACTTATTTTTTTTAAAAATATTTTCTCTGATGAAAATATTTTCCATCATACCAAACACACCCTTACTTTAGTCAAATACCAAAAAATAGGGAAATATATCAAATACTACATCATTATGAAAATATTATATGGCAGATACAAAGTCTAAAGATTGATCTAATTGAATTAAAATTTGTCCAAATGGACGAGCCAAATTTTGACCAAGTGAAATGAAGCAATTCGATCCTTTAGGAAACATTAGTTTTAACTCAAGGAAAAAAAAGATGTCCTTTGATTATGGTATTTATTTATTTCTTTCTTTCTTTCTTGTTAGGTCCCGTGGGTTGCGTAAGATTAAAATCGCAAAATTACAAACAACAAAAACAGTAACTGAATGTTGTCTTCAATGTTGAGTCAACATCTGAGACAACTTTGTAATAAAACAAAATAAACCTTGTAGAGTATATGTAGCGGAAAAAGTAAAAAGACAAAAGGTTTATATTTTCAAGGGTATATATAAATATATCCCTTGATGGTCAGTGACCAAACGAATTGTATACATTATATACAATTACAAAGAATTTCTTTTTACAAATCGAGTGTTACAAACGAAAAAGAAATTACAAACAAAATGAAGTCGAAGATGACTTCGCCTAAAGTTACAAAATCTAAAAGATAAAAGACAACATCTTCATTACAATCACTTAAACAATAAACTTAATCTAGAATAGAGATAGCGATTGCAATGTGGGACAAGATGTTGTTAAAACAACTTTAGGATAAAATATTGATCCAGTTTTCTAAGGTAAAATCCGAGAGCTCTCTTGGAAGTTCTTCTTCTAAAGGCGCGAAAGCCATAAAAAGGAAAGGAGCGAAAGCTGCTCGAGCGAATGCGAGAGGAGCCCAAATCTGAATATCGATACTTGTGAAGCTCTCCTCTATTTATAGTGTTGAGCTTCCTTTGAAATCCCACTGATGGTTGCGGAGGTTGAGCAAAAGATGACAGCAGCTTGGACATAGTCTTCCTCCTGAAAATCCTCAATGATCTGGACTTGGTCTTCGCTGCTTTCTCTCCATGTCTTTCACCACATTTTAAACACATCAATCTGGTAAGCTTGCCTATGTCATTTTTACTCGCAGTAACTTCAACTGCTTAGGCCGGAAGAATAGACAAAACAGTTACATAGATGTTGGCAGAAATATTGTCGCAACATCGCAGACAACATCCTGAATATATTGTCCTGTGCTTTAGCAGATGTTGTCACAACATCCTATCCAACATCAATATTTCTTTCTTTCTTTCGTGGAGAAAAGAGAAAGAAAACACATACTCTGCTAGACTATTACGAGGTATCTTCAATCTTTGATAACTTTTCCTTTCTTTTACTTTTTTACTTAAATAGTTATTTCTTTTACAACCTAAATTTTCCTTTGTGAATAAAGTAATAACTATGTATGCCTCACGTATTTCGACAAAGAATCGCAAGAATCCCTTTTTTGCAAATTGAGGAAATTGTTAGAATAATATTGTTAATTATTATTAATAATGTTCTTAATATAATATCTTAGTATATATGGTAGGTTGTATAATCATAAAGTAGAGATATTATTATGCATTGAATAGAAAGATATTAGGTAATAAGAATAGGAGGACATTAGCCTAGAATCATTCTTCCTAATAAATATATTCTATGTATATATTGTTACCATAGAAGAGGAATACAATTGAGAAAAATGTTCTTTCATGGTATCAAAGCTTAAGGAAAAAGATACATCTTCCTAAATACCAAAAATTTCTTTTCAATTTTTTTTTGTTCTTTTTTTCGGTTCATCCTCCATAGCCGAAATCTTCTTGTTTTTTTTTTTTTGTGTTTTTCCATTGATCATCTATCCAACTATCATCAACATGTCTGAATCCAAATCATTTTATCACCCCGCTCTCACAGTATCTAATATCAAAACTCATGTCCCCATAACTTTACAAATGGAGAATGTGCATTATGCTTCTTGGGCGGAACTTTTCAAAATATGTTGTCGTTCTCACCGGGTTCTTCACCACATCATTTCCCCGGAAAAAGACAAAGAAAAAGTTTTGGCATCGGATGAAGACAAAGAATTGTGGGATGTCATAGATGCCACTGTTCTTGGTTGGATATATTCAACAATTTCCACTGATTTGTTGCACACGATCATGGAAACAGATTCTAAAGCAATTGATGCTTGAAATCGATTACGGGACATTTTTTATGATAATCAAAGCTCCCGGGCAGTTGCTTTGGAACAAGAGTTCTCCAGTGTTGATATGGAGGATTTTCCTAATGCCTCCGCTTATTGTCAACGCCTCAAAGTGTTGGCGGATCAATTAAAAAATGTTGGTTCTCCCGTCTCCGACAACCGTTTGATTCTACAACTTGTTGCCGGATTGACAGAGGCATATAGAGGAGTTGACACCGTTATCCGTCAAAGTAACCCGCTTCCATTATTCTACAAAGCAAGATCTATGTTAATCCTAGAAGAACAAGACTTCTCTAAAAAGGTTGCTAACACAAGCGAATCGGCGTACATGGTCACCAATGATGGAAATAATCGGGGTCAAAAAGGACGGCATGAGAATAAAAAAGGTGGAAACCGCAACAGAAACGGGAACAATCGGAATTCCGGCGGCGGCGGCTACGGCGACAGCGGTGGTTCCGGCGGCGGCGACGGTAGTTCCGGCGGCGGTCGTGGCAGCGGCGGGTATGGCGGCAGGAGTGGCAGTGGTGGACACTACCAACAACAACCACAGTGGTCCTGACCACAATGGAATTGGGATGGACCCCCTTGTACTTACCTTACAACCAACTGGGCCAGTCCCAATTACACATATTCCTACCCAGCAACTCAACAGCCTGCCCAGTCTTCTTCACAGGCTTTCACCGGATGGGTTCAGCCCACTGCTGGGCCGAATTTAAACAAGCCCAACAGTGAGGCTGGGGCAGTAACATGACAGGCACAACAACATCTATCTTTGGGCCTCAGGGGTGGAGCGAGGCCCACTCAATAGTGGGCCAACCGACGGACATTGAACATGCCATGCACACGCTCGAGCTTAATCCACCAGACACGAATTGGTATATGGACTCGGGTGCAACGTCACATATGACGTCTTCCCAAGGTAATCTTACGTCCTATTTTAATTTGAGCAAATCAAATGGTATAACTGTCGGAAATGGCCATTCCATTCCAATAAAAGGATATGGTTCTACTAAATTGTCCAAACCAAATCCACCATTAGCCTTGAAAAATGTTATTCATACACCACAATTAATCAAAAACCTAATATTCGTTCTAAAGTTTACTTCAGATAACTGAGTTACCGTAGCTTTTGATCCTTTTGGTTTTACTGTGTGTGATTTTCAGACAGGGGCACAACTAATGAGACGTGATAGCCAGGGAGAACTTTATCCAGTTACTTCACTACTACCAGACAAGAAATACTTTAATTTTGCTGTTTTTAATTCCAATTTATGGCATGAACGTTTGGGACATCCGGGAGAGTCTGTTTTAAACTCTCTCAAACGCAATAATTCAATTTCATGTACACGAACTCTTAATAAGTGTCAATCTTGTCCTTTGGGTAAGCATATTCAACTACCATTTGAGTCCTCTTCTAATTGCACTTTTTTGCCATTTGATACTATACATTGTGATATTTGGACATCCCCTGTTTTGAGCTCTTCGGGACATAGATATTATTTGCTTGTTTTAGATGAATACTCTAAATTCTTGTGGACATTTCCCATATCGAAAAAATCTCAAGTGTTTTCTACATTCCTTAGTTTTCGAGCTTTCATCCAAAAACAGTTTGAACGGGATATCAAAAACATCCAATGTGATAACGGGCGAGAGTTTGATAATAGACAATTTTGGGATTTTTGCAAAATAAATGGTTTGAATTTTCGTTTCTCATGCCCCCACACATCTTCACAAAATGGACAAGCGGAACGCAAAATACGAACCATAAATAATATTGTCAGGACATCCCTTGCTCATGCCTCACTTCCCTCTAATTTTTGGCATCATGCACTTCAGATGGCTACATATTTGTTGAATATACTACCAAACAAACACACATCACACCAAACACCCCTTCAATTTCTGTACCTTTGAGAACCGACATACTCTCATCTCCGGGTCTTTGGTTGCTTGTGTTATCCATTATTCCCATCCACCACCATCCATAAATTACAATCAAGATCTACTCCATGTATTTTTTTGGGATACCCATCTCATCATCGAGGATACAAATGATATGATCTATCCTCCAATAGGATTTTTATTAGTCGTCATGTTATCTTTGATGAAACTCAATTCCCGTTTAGAAAAATCCATTAGTCACGATCTCCCACGTATGAGTTTCTGGATGCCGGGATACACCCAATTTTTACCCAACCATTGTCCCATAGTTCGGTCACTGCCACTACTAATGGACAAAATTCTTTAAACTCATTACCCGTGTCCTTCACAAATGACGCCCAACACACTGTCTTGGAAACTAATACACAGTCTGGCCCATCAGGTCACAATCTCTCCCCAGTACCGAATGGGCCACATTCAGGCCCATGTGTTTTGACACCAACCAATTGCAACTTGCCCCCTAATGCAACCCAAGCCCCTGATCCAGGCCCAGCTCTACAAATACCCCTTTTGGCCAGTGGCGTCCAGTCCACTGGCCCGACAACGCGTCCAGTCACCCGTAGTCAACATGGTATTGTCAAATCCAACACTAAATACAACCTTCACACCCAAGTATCCAAATCACCTTTACCATGTAACCATGTGTCTGCTCTGAAAGACCCGAATTGGAAAATGGCCATAGATGATGAATATCAAGCTCTTATTAAAAATAGGACATGGGATTTAGTGCCCCGTCCATCTAATGCTAATATCATTCGGTCTAAGTGGATTTTTAGCCATAAAGAAAAATCTGATGGTTCTTTTAAGCGGCATAAAACCCGTCTTGTAGGTGATGGGAAGACGCAGCAGGTTGGTATCGATTGTGGGGAGACATTCACCCGATGGTCAAACCAAATACTATCGTAGCGATTGCTCACTTGTCTCTCTCCAGAGGATGGTCACTTCACCAGTTGGATGTCAAAAATGCATTTCTCCATGGTCACCTAGATGAGACTGTTTACATGCACCAACCATTGGGATACAGAGATCCAAAATATCCCAATCATGTATGCCTGCTAAACAAGTCTTTGTATGGTCTCAAACAGCGCGTGGCACAGTATCGGATTTGCAAATTTTGTATCACAGATGGGGTTTTCACACAGCCGGTCCGATAATTCTCTTTTCATCTATCATCAGGGTAATCATACGACTTATCTTCCATTGTATGTGGATGATATTATTCTGACAGCTTCTTCAGACTCCCTTCGCAAGAATATCATGTATCAACTTGGTTCAGAATTTGCTATGAAAGATCTTGGTCCGTTGCACTTCTTTCTAGGAATTGCTGTGACAAGACATGTAGGTGGGCTCTTTCTCTCCCTGAAGAAGTATGCATCTGTGATCGTGGAACGGGCTGAAATGACCTCTTGCAAACCCTCAGCAACACCGGTGGACACAAAGTCCAAATTAAGTGCCATCTCTAGCAAACCCTTTGCTGATCCAACATTGTACCACAACCTAGCAGGTACGTTGCAATATCTCACTTTTACCAGACCAGACATAACCTATGCCGTACAACAATTGTGCCTATTCATGCATAATCCGATGGAAGAACATATGCAGGCACTCAAACGCATTGTACGCTACATTAAGAGCACTCAGGAATATGGATTACATCTTTACCCATCTTGCATCTCCAAACTTGTCACTTATACAGATGCAGACTGGACATGCTGTCCGGACACCAGACGCTCCACATCTGGGTATTGTGTCTTCCTCGGTGATAATTTAGTTTCATGGTCTTCCAAACGGCAACCACGATGTCGCTCCAAAGGTCTTGGAAGCTGAATACCGTGCTGTTGCCAATGTTGTGTCGGACTCGTGCTGGATTCAGAATCTTTTACTAGAGTTTCATTGCCCAATTTCGAAGGCTACTATGGTTTACTGTGACAACATTAGTGCGATATATCTCTCTGGAAATCCAATACATCACCAACGCACTAAACATATTGAGTTGGATATCCATTTTGTCCGTGAAAAAGTGGCTCGCGGACAGGTGCGAGTATTACATGTCCCAACGCGTCATCAAATCGCAGATATCTTCACGAAAGGCTTCCACGATTTTATTTGAAGATTTTGGGACGATCTCAAGATTCGCCCTCCGCTTCAATCATGCGAAGTGTTAGAATAATATTATTAATTACTATTAATAATGTTCTTAATGTAATATCTTAGTATATATGGTAGGTTGTATAATCATAAAGTAGGGATATTATTATGCATTGAATAGAAAGATATTAGGGGATAAGAATATGAGGACATTAGCCTAGAATCATTCTTCCTAATAAATATATTCTATGTATATATTGTTACCATAGAAGAGGAAAACAATTGAGGAAAATGTTCTTTCAGAAATGAGTCGATGAAAATCGACAAATCTCAGAAGGTCGCGAAACGATTTTTGAGTATTTTGAAGTTATTTACCAAGGTGTGTGTTCCAGTTGTGTTAATTAGTTCATCTTCAAATCTAAGGTTAAGGGTGTGTTTGGATTAGCTTCTGACATAATTGATTATGACAGAAGTGATTTATGTTTGGATGCAACAATGTAAAAGTGATTTTTATAATTGATTTATGTTTGGATAGTTTTGATCAAAATTATTTTTAAATGTAGAATTACCAAAATGGACATATATATAAATAAAAATATACATATAAACAGATGGAAATATGTAAATAAAAATTACAAATAGATAATAGAATTTAAAGTGCAATACAACAACAACAATAACAACATACCCAATAAAATCCCACCAAGTGGGGTCTGGGGAGGGTAGAGTGTAAGCAGACCTTACCTCTACCTTGGTAGGTAGAGCGGCTGCTTCCGGGGACCCTCGGCTCAAGACCTGCGTAATCACAATCAAAACAAACGTTGCATAGCAAGATAAACGGTCACAGACAAGAAATTAAAGCTATATGAACATGCTGGTAACAAAAATCGAATACGTCATGGTAGCATATTATGTCAAAAGAAAGCAGTAGGTAACACAAATAAATAATATGAACAAAGTACATTAGAGAACACATAGCCGCAGACTATCTACTACCCTTCAACCCTAATCCGTGTCCTCCATAAACCCCTATCTAAGGTTATGTCCTCAGTAAGTCGCATGTTGACACCCAATTTTGAATTTTTGACCCATCTTTTAATCATTTCTTGCAATTTTAAGTATTTTAGGACACCGCATTTTAATCATCATTTTTTGCATTTTTTACATAATATTCTATGTCTATTTCTTCACAAAATGACATGACATATTTTTATTTTAAATTAAGCATGATGTCTTTGTTAATATTATGTGTCTATTATTATTACACCGTCGTTTGATTTTAATAGTGTCTGCATCTCTTTAAATAATTAATTGACATTGCATTTTTCTTGTAATTAGGCATTAAACATTTGCTAAAAATTTGTATTTTATTATTATTGCATCGACATTTGCATTTTAATAATTTGGTATCTTTAAATAATTTTTCTTTTAAATAATTAATCTATTTTGCATTGTTTGCCAAACCAGTCCAATCCGCCAAAAACCGAAGCCAAACTGAGACCCAAAAATGAAGCCCAGTACCCCTTTCATCAATACCCAATACCCAATATCCAAACCCAAAACCCTAAACCTAATCCCACACTATAAAATAAACACTCCACCCTATTTTCTAGGCTGGCCGTCCACCCCTCCCTCTTTAAAACCTACCCCTCTCTCATTTTCAACCCTAGCCGACAACAAGATAAACCTACCCTCTCTCTTTATCAGCCCTCACCCCCTCTCCCTCCCCCTTTCTCCATTTTTTAAAAAAATCCTCTCACTTTAAAGTTTAAACCCTACTTGACTTCTACCCTCTCAGCTGTTTCACCCTCTCTCCCTGCAAAACCTCCCAGCCGTCTCCCGTCGCCACTACCCCACTGTTCCCGGAACCCCTTCGCCATCACAGCCTTGATACCGTTTTAAGGACACTGTTTATATAACTTATATTGTTCTTTGATTTTTTTTCTAACTATTTGGGCTTTGAAAGTTAGAATATTTAGTAGGAATTTTGTTGTTTTTGTGGTTAATGATAAATCTTAGAGCTTAGATGTGGATATGCTTTTCTTTGATTATTCTTTTTAATGCTACTGTTTGTTTTGTTCTTTGAGTTTTTTTTTTTATTATTGTTTTTATTTGAAAGTTGGAATTTTTTGTGGGATTTTTGTTTCTGTGATTAATTATGAATCTTGGAGCCCAATTTTCCTCGGAAAGCTTGTAGTTGGCAGTTGATTATTCTTTTTAAAACTAATGTTTGTATGATCTTTAGTGAGTTTTTTTTTCTTTTTCTTTTTCTTATGTGTTATTTTTGTGGTTAATGACAAATCTCGGATTTTAGTTTTCTTTTTTTGGCAATGCTGTGGGTTGTGATAGTTGGCAGTCATTGTTTTCCTTTGATTATTCTTTTTTTTCCATACTGATTTTGATTAACTTCGCCCCTTTATTTATTTATTTTATTAAGACTGTTTCGAACAGAATGCTACATTTGGATATGGTGTATTTCACTGATTTGAACAGATACTACCTTTGGCCGATGAAGGAATCTCCGTCTGATTTACAAGGCTTACCCTGTGCAAAAGACGGATTTATTTTTTGGCTTCATTTATTAATTATTGCTATTACTTTAAAATTGTTTATTTTATTACTAACACTTTTACTAAGTGTTTATGCAGGTACCCGGAGATCATCTTGTGCAGAAGGCCTAAAAAGGGCTAAAGATGTCCTGTAGTTTTATATTATGTCTCATTTAAATTTTAGTTTTACTATTTTTGCATTGCATTTTATTTTAGTTGTAAATTATGTAAAAATGCTTAGAATAGGTAGAATAAAAGTCAACATATAATTAACCTAGGTTTGAACGGATAACCGCAAGTTAGCGGATCTTAAAGGATGCCTAACCCCTTCCCTTTAGGATAATAAAGAACCCTGATCCAGAATCTCATTAATTTCGCAGATCATTAAATGGAAGTCAATTGCAGTATATTTATTGCAATAAACTAAGTGTCCTAATTCACTATAATAATTAGGTGGCGACTCCTTAAAATACATTTAAGAATCAACCATACGTGGCACTCCCGTTTTCGACTCCGGTTAAAATGGGGTGTTACATCGCACATGCGCCATATCCCGTCTAATCGCATCTCCCCAATACAGAATTTAAAGTGCAATATTGTCACGACCCGATTCCGGGCCCGTGACTGGTGCCTTACCCCGGGCACCCTAGTGATACAACATCAGAGTAATCAGCGGAACATAAAACAATACAAGACATATGTTGAAATATGAAACAATAATCTGAGAAAAACTTGTCTTTCGGCATATATATAAATAACAACTTTTTCCAACATGAACAGTTTTAATCCTTTTTACAAACCACCGCCCACAACGGACCTGCACTTAAGAAACGATACGACAACAATGGCGGGACGGGGCCGCCATACCCCGAATGTAAACACCTACAACAACAGGAACTATACCATCGATAAGCCTCGGAGAAACGGAGCTTTCCCCGAATCGTGACCACTAAGAGCGAGGATCGATGGTGGTGTACCTTTACCTGCGCAGATGAACGCAGCCCGGAGGAGGTCGGTACCAATTGCAGTATGTGGCGAAAATAAATACACTAAATTAAATCATAGTAGTCTATACAAAGCAGGAGACATGTATGATAACCAAACTACAGTTCACCATAAATAAGCAGTCATGTCAAGTCAGGGACTCACGCCCTCAAGTCATCACTCAATTTTTAACAATGGGTCTCACGCCCACAACATCAATCGTGCCCGTGGAATACCTTCCTCACTGCCGGCAGTATACAAGCACCAAGGAATACACATGAACACCAGGTCCCACCTGTGTCCTAATAAAACGATGCAGGTAAGTACGGGCATAGCCGACTACTAACACCTACATCAACAAGGTCATAAAGCGTGTCATGATATCTGTCTGGCATCACATGATAAAAGGCGGTCACTCGCTTGCAGATCAAATGTGCGCGTCAGCCTCGAACTCTCGCAGCTCGCGTAGGCCAACCTCATAGGCCCGCGTGAGGTATAACCCGCATCGAGGGTAGCTACTCCCCGTAAATCACCGACTCGCGATCGCGTAGCCACAAAGACCGCGTGACCATAAAGGCCGCACACTAACACGGAACTCCGTAGTTCGCATGGATCCCTGGACCCGCGCAGGTATCCTCGAATCATGGTCCCATCGCCGAGTCTACCCGCGTCGGAGGCGACTAACCTCCGGACACAAGTCAAGGTGAGTGGTACAATACCAACATAACGGCTGATAGTCAAACAACTTTAAGCGCAGTCGAGGGGAAAACCCCTTTACACTAACATCACAAGATACTAACACACGTAGCATCCTAACATGTTTACTTCTCAAATCAACAAGAAAGTATTATAAGGCTATCACAAACCGATACAATCAAGTTATTCACACAAGGTGCTTTCTACTAACAAGTTCGGGTATCTAACCCCAAAGTACTTCACACATTAAATCTTTAAAAGATCTGTTTCTTTCACATAAGTCACACAATACCCGTAGTATAAAATAGAGTGACTGTCCTTTTAAGGAAACCAAAACTCTTACCTTTGTAAAATCAAGTAACAACATTATTTCCCAAACGTCCAAGTTTGCCTAATTTCAAATGTTCACGTTTCTTATTTTAGAAAGGTTTAAGTGTTCATAGCCTTATTCATTTAAGAATATAATTTTCTTTTAAACAATCTGAGAAACATAAGCCTTATATGTGAGTAGGATATTCTTGTTTATAACAATCTTATTACAACAACCATGATCTAGGAAATATCATTTTGTCTCATCTTAGCTTACATGCGGATGGAAGTTGCTACTCTGGTTTTATTAATACTTAATTAATCAAAACATTTCCTTTATTAACGCTTTGTGGTTTGTCGATACACATTCGATTTCGAAATCAAGAAACATTCTTAAGCCGTTATACCTAACTTCCCATAAAGCTAGTATAACTCTTAAGTTTTCAAAACCAAGTATTACTTCTTCTTTCAAAATGATTCAAAACTCTTTTGAAATACTTCAAGTTCTTTATTAACACATAACAAGCCGCTTATAGTTCAAATCGATTACCTTTTAAAAACCACATGTATTTTCTTACCAACATAAAGCCGTTATAACCAACTTCCCATAAGTAGTTATAACACTTTATGTTTTACACCAATCAAATACATTTAGTACATGCGTCTACCGCTTACATAGTTCACACATATCATGCTAGAAGAGATAGGAAGAGGTTCACATACCTCGCGACGAGTATCGACTAATAGCAAAACGCTCCAAGTACTTCCAACCGCTACTCCTTAAGTAGAACGCGCCACACGTAGTACTTCAACCTATAAGTCCACAAGGCGCTTTATTAACATCAAGATCTTATCGTAGAACATTCTACGTAAAATTCGCAAAGACTTCCCCGCAACAGAAATCTCTCCTCTAACTGGCCGCTACAAGCCAACCGGGGGTTATACATCTAACCCGAACGGGTACAATTCTACTCCACAAGATTACTACACAAGTCTATCTGAATACGTCTATGTAATTACTGATTCGATTCGATTCTTGAGCTTAAGTCAAAAGACATTGCCAACTAACCACGTTGATTCTATATATAGTATACTTCAACTATATATTCTAACAACATGTAATTTCCAATTACAATAGAGGACAAGATATTTACCTCGATAAGCCCATAATTATCCGAGTTTAATGTCGCACCGAGCAAGGTTTAGCTCGACTCCGGCGCTCAACCCGCTCCAAACCACCCTTAGAAGTTCTAACAACCTTCTACTACCATCCAACGAACGATGGAGATTTTTCTTCGGGTTTCGTTTTTTTGACTGACGGAAAGTATAATAGTATTTCTGGGCTTTTGTATAGGTATAACCTTAGAATACAACAAGGTATACGGCTAAGGTAATTTGGGCATTATAACAATACTTTTGAGAGTATTTCTACACCACAAAAGGGGATATTAAACGAAAGCAACTAGGCAGTGGGTACACTTTCGGCTAGCACCCTGAGGGTGGGGTGCTCTCGGCCCTGAGGAGGCCCATGGCCGAACTCAACACAAGTGGAGGGAGAAGGAGAGCTTTCAAGACATAGGCAAATTTATGGATGAAGAAGTTCATCAAAGGGAGGGGTATTTATACTACAAGCCAAGGCCAACCAATGGCCAAGATCTAGCCAAGTGCTACACAAGTGTAGGGCCAAGATATGCCCAGTGCCCCTAGTCCCTACTCCAAAACCCTCACAAATATCTACCAAAAAATATCTACCACTGACACCCCAAATCGCCCAGTGCGCCCACCTTGCCCACCAACGAGGGTGCAGTGCGCCCTCTCGTTGGTCCAAAATGTTCCGTCTCTCGGAAAAATCCGCAAAAATTAAAAATGACATAGCCGGAAATTCCCCTACGAAGTCATGGAAACGCGTTTCGTCAAAACGACTCAAATCGGGTGTTGTGCACAAATGCCATTCGGCCCGAGCCACTAGGCGGGGTGACACGTGTCACCCTCCTATTGGCCCAAAATAAAACATCTTAAAATATCCACAATGGCCAAAATCTCAAAACAAAGTGGGCCCACAAAACCAGTAAATTTCTCCGTGGGCCCCACGTGACCATTTCAAAATAAAATTCCATAATTCTCTAATATTCCAGAAGTCCGAATACCAAACTGGGAATCCAATTCCCGTTAACGAACCTTTTTCCTTCACAAAACCGGAAACTTTTCCGTGGAAAAATCGCCATTTCTTCCTTTCATCTTTCTTTACGTATTCTCGCACGCACGCCCTCGCATACATACCACGGAACTACGGGTATAACATTCTTCCTTAGAAACATTCGTCCCGAATGTTCCTTCTAAGTCTCAAACAACGTGCGCCTGTATAGTCTTCACTACTATACTTACGAAACAATCCTGCCATACCTGGCCACAGAAATACCTGCGCAACATACTTATATCCAAGTCTACGAGGAAACACCTCTAACATCACCACAAATAATACCACTTTTGTCACTTTGTCGCGAGCCTTGCTCCGACGACCCAACAAATGGTACCGTCGCACGCGATCACCGTCGCCGTGACACTCGAACCCTTACCACATTTCTGATACTGCTTTAGTTTCCAAAACTCGGGGTTACTATCTCTTTACGTGGGCATCATTAACTGGGAACATTCTGGATGGATCTTCGATACTTTCCCGAACATAACAATACGAAAGACCGGACGTCCTGCCTCCTAAGTCGGACGGCAAAAGCTAACATATAGGCAACCTGGCCTATTCTTCACATGAACTCTTAAAGGCCCAAAGTAACTCGGGCTAAGTTTCCTCTGTTTTCCAAAGCTCGTCACACCCTGTCCGGGGTGGTACTTTCAAAGACCGACCATCAACTCAACTCTAAGCGTCGCCGATTATCCGCATCGATTCCTCCGAGCCGCGAACTTCTTCTGCAAGCTTCACACTATCCACATGTGGAACAAGCTCAACCAACCGCGAACCTTGCCAACATCGAACCAATCGACCGTCAACTTTACACTTCCGCCCCTACAAGGCTTCAAAAGGGGACATCCGAACACTGAAATGGTAGCTTAAACGCTCCCTCAACAGGGGACAACAATCCCCACAACTACCCCCAAATCCACACCGCCCGGCGGCGAATGCGATTCTCGAGACTCACCAGTCCTTAACCTGCTGGTAAAACTTCCGAAACAAAAACAGCCGTAACCTGGGCTCCACTGCCATAAGGTGAAGGTAGGCACCCCGTGCAGCCTTACAACCTTTCTGATAAATCAACACTGCCGAGTGAACGGTCCCGACCGAAGAACACGATGGGCTGCCCCCATCGGCCCGGCTACTGGTCGAACGCAACCACGAACTCGTACGCTGGTTAACTAAACTTGGGCCTAACACCCTCGTGACCCCACCACCCGGCGGGACCACCACGAACTGACCCCACCAACAAACAGGTCGCGGGTTGACCCGCGGCATGGCCTCAACTCGACCCACTCTCGCGTAAAACACTTGCTCCCCGGTCCGGAACAACTTTTCTAAACACGCTATGAAAACCTAGCGCTCTTCTTAGCTAAACTACCCCCTTTCACTCCACACTACTCAGGGACTTATCACACAATATATCTCACATGCACTAAGCACTCCGATAAGGATCAAACATAACACTACACCTTTACTCGAGATGGCCTTACCTCTAAGGTCTCCACGTATAACACTCTAAGGCTCACACCTTCTCTATCCCCCAAAATCTTACTCGGTTAACCCACCATGATTTCTAATCACAACTAACACACTGCTATCAGAACATAGCACTTAAGGTATACTCACCTTGAAAGTTACCGAAGGACGCTTCACGCTCGCCCTCTTCGCCTCGTTAACCCGTCGATCTCTACGCGTTTTCGGCTGCTGCATATAAGCCCGCATACGTGCCATGCCAAGCCCAATCAAGAATTACTCTTGTACAACCTTCTCTTGTAGTCATCAAGACTCGCAATACATCGGTATACTCTCCGTAGCCAAATCCATAGCTAGTAATGAGGTTGCCTCTTTGCAATCTATATTCACCGTTCGCCGCGTGGGACCGAAGGTTCAAATATCATGGCCGCAGAGAACCGCCGCCGCGTGCTTAACTCTGCGGGGCTAGTGACATCGCAGAAATCCCGAATGAAGCACTACCCTAGGTAATGATTGGGCTGTGCCTCGCAACCCTCTCAACTCAACTCGCAGCCTCCGCTTGCCCTCCCGGGCGGGTTGCCTGCGCGAGGCATAACGATAAGGGAATGAATTTCGTCGAGGGTCCAACTTACAACACAACTCTAAGGCACGATCTCGAGTGAGAAGAATAGAAACCAATCCTAAATATCCTATAGCCTCACGATTATTGGTGTGGTGCACAAATACACCGATAATCAAGACTTCACTGATACGGTGCGTAGACACTTTCCGAGGATTAATCGCTCGATACCACTTTTGTCACGACCGATTCCGGCCCGTGATCGTGCCTTACCGCACCCTAGTGATACAACATCGTGAGTAATCACGAACATAATACAATACAAGACATATGTTGAAATATGAAACAATAATCTGAGAAAAACTTGCCTTTCTGCATATATATAAATAACAACTTTTTCCAACATGAACAGTTTTAATCCTTTTTACAAACCCCGCCACACAAGATTTCATGCACTCTAAGAAACGATACGACAACAATGGCGGATGGGGCCCGCCATACCCCGAATGTAAACACCTACAACAACAGGACTATACCATCGATAAGCCTCCGAGAAACGGAGCTTTCCCAAATGCCGAATCGTGACCCTAAGAGCGAGGATCAATGATCGGTGTACATTTACTGCGGCATGAACGCAAATGAGGAGTCGATAACAGTACCAAGTATGTGAAATCAAAATAAAATCGTAAATGAAATCATAGTAGTCTATACAAAGCGGAGATACGTATGATAACCAAACTACGATTCACATAAATAAGCGATATGTCAAGTCGGGGACTCACGCTCAAGTCATCACTCGATTTTTAACAATGGGTCTCACGCCCACAACATCAATCGTGCGTGGAATACCTTCCTCACGCCGTGATACAAGCACCAAGGAATACACATGAACACCACGCCCCACCGTGTCCTAATAAAGCGATGCAGGGTAAATGCGAAGGCATAGCCGACTACTAACACCCAGCATGCAACAAGGTCATAAATCGTGTCATGATATCTGTCTTGCATCACATGATAAAAGCCGGTCACTCGCCGCAGATCAAATGTGCGCGTCTAGCCCTCGAACTCTCCGCACTCGCGTAGGCCAACCTCATAGGCCCGCATGAGGTATAACCCGCATCGAGGGTAGCTACTCCCGGCATCGCCCCGACTCGCGATCCGCGTAGCCACAAAGACCGCGTGACCATAAAGGCCGCACTAACACGGAACTCCGTAGTTCGCATGGATCCTCGACCCGCATGCAGGTATCCTCGAATCACGGTCCTGCATCACCGAGTCTACCCCGCGTCGGAGGCGGCTTAACCTCCGACACAAGTCAAGGTGAGTGGTACAATACCAACATAACGGTGATAGTCAAACAACTTTAAAGCGCGATCGAGGAAAACCCTTTACACTAACATCACAAAATACTAACACACGTAGCGTCCTAACATGTTTACTTCTCAAATCAACAAGAAAGTATTATAAGGCTATCACAAACCGATACAATCAAGTTATTCACACAAGGTGCTTTCTACTAACAAGTTCGTATCTAACCCCAAAGTACTTCACACATTAAATCTTTAAAGGATCTGTTTCTTTCACATAAGTCACACAATACCCGTAGTATAAAATAGAGGTATCGCCCTTTTAAGAAACCAAAACTCTTACCTTTGTAAAATCAAGTAACAACATTATTTCCCAAACGCCCAAGTTTGCCTAATTTCAAATGTTCACGTTTCTTATTTTAGAAAGGTTTAAGTGGTTCATAGCCTTATTCATTTAAGAATATAATTTTCTTTTAAACAATCAGAAACATAAGCCTTATATGTGAGTAGGATATTCTTGTTTATAACAATCTTATTACAAAGACCATGATCTAGGAAATATCATTTTGTCTCATCTTAGCTTCTATGCGGATGGAAGTTACTCGGTTTTATTAATACTTAATTAATCAAAACATTTCCCTTTATTAACGCCGCTGTGGTTTGTCGATACACATTCCGATTCAAATCAAGAAACATTCTTAAGCCGTTATACCTAACTTCCCATAAAGCTAGTATAACTCTTAAGTTTTCAAAAACCAAGTATTACTTCTTATTTCAAAATGATTCAAAAATCTTTTGAAATACTTCAAGTTCTTTATTAACACATAACAAGCCAGTTATAGTTCAAATCAGTTACCTTTTAAAAACCACATGTATTTTCTTACCAACATAAAGCCGTTATAACCAACTTCCCATAAGTGCGTTATAACACTTTATGTTTTACACCAATCAAATACATTTAGTACATGACGTCTCACCGTACTACATAGTTCACACATATCATGCTAGAAGAGATAGGAAGAGGTTCACATACCTCGCGACCAGTATCGACTAACAGCAAAACGCTCCAAGTACTTCCAACTGTCTGCTACTCCTTAAGCCAAGTAGAACGCGCCACACGTAGTACTTCAACCTATAAGGCCACAAGGCGCTTATTAACATCAAGATCTTATCGTAGAACATTCTACAGAAAATTCGTGGCACTCTCCCGCATGGCGTAAATCTCCTCTCTAACAGGTGGCTACGAAGCCAACGGGGGTTATACAGCTAACCCGAAGGGGTACAATTCTACTCCACAAGATTACTACACAAGTCTCATGTCTGATCTATGTAATTCTGATTCGATTCGATTCTTGAGCTTAAGTCAAAAGACATTGCCTAACTAACCACGTTGATTCTATATATAGTATACTTCAACTATATATTCTAACATGTAATTTCCAATTACAATAGAGGACAAGATATTTACCTCGATAAGCCCATAATTATCCGAGTTTAATGTCGCTTTGAGCAAGGTTTAGATCAACTCGGCGCTCGACCCGCTCCAAACCACCCTTAGAAGTTCTAACCAACTTCTACAACACTCCAACTAACTATGGAGATTTTCCTTAGGGTTTCGGTTTTGTGACTGACGGAAAGTATAATAGTATTTCTGGGCTTTTTGTATAGGTATAACCTTAGAATACAACAAGGTATACGGCTAAGGTAATTTGGGCATTATAACAATACTTTTGAGAGTATTTCTACACCACAAAAGGGGGGATATTAAACGAAAGCAACTAGGCAGTGGGTACACTCTGGCCAAGACCCCTGTAGAGTGGGGGTGCTCTCGGCCACATGGGAGGCCCTTGGCCGAACTCAACACAAGGGGAGGGAGAAGGAGAGCTTTCAAGACTTAGACAAATTTATGGAAGAAGTTCATCAAAGGGAGGGTATTTATACTACAAGCCAAGGCCAACCAACGGCCAAGATCTAGCCAAGTGCTACATGAGTGTAGGCCAAGATATGCCCAAGTGCCCCTAGTCCCTACTCCTTAAAACCTCACAAATATCTACCAAAAATATCTACCACTGACACCCCCAAATCGCCCAAGCCGCCACCGCTTCACCAACGAGGGTGCAGTCGCCGCTCTCGTTGGTCCAAAATGTTCCGCCTCTCTAAAAATCCGCAAAAATTAAAAATGACATAGCGGAAATTCCCTACGAAAGTGTGGAAACGTTTCGAAAAACGACTCAAATCGTGTTGTGCACAAATGCCATTCTAAGCCACTGGCGGTGACACGTGTCACCCTCCTATCGCCCAAAATAAAACATCTTCCAAAATATCCACAATGGCCAAAATCTCAAAACAAAGTGGTTCCACAAAACCAGAATTTCTCCCGTGGGCCCCACGTGACCATTTCCGAAAATAAAATTCCATAATTCTCTAATATTCCAGGAAGTCCGAATACCAAATCTGGGAATCCAATTCCCATTAACGAACCTTTTTCCTTCACAAAAACCGGAAACTTTTCCGTGGAAAAATCGCCTCTTTCTTCCTTTCCAATCTTTCTGTCGTATTCTCGTACGTACGTCCTCGCATACATACCCTGGAACTACGGGGTATAACAAATATAATACTTAAATATTAGTAGAATATTATTAATACTAATTTAAAGTGCAAATAATATTTAAATATTATTACAATACTAATTTTGCATGTACTCTATAATGTATTATTAATAAAAGGAATAATATTATACTTAATAGTTATTTTAAAAAGTACATTGCAATCGATTTTCAGTTAAAATTGTAGAGCACATTTTGCAGCATTTCTCGGGACTAGCTTCATTTAAAATTCTTGGACTAGCTTCATTTATATTAATAATACATTATAGAAAAAAGAATAATATTATACTTAATAGTAATTTTAAAAAGTACATTGGAATCGGTTTTCAGTTAAAATTGTAGAGCACATTTTACCGCATTTAAAATATTAATAATATTCGGAGTATTTGAAAGAAGACAATAGAAAAAGAAGAAGGATAATCCAAATGAGTTGCACTATTCTCATTTCTAAGTACGAGAAAGGTCCTAAAATTAACAATAACATACTAAAAAATGAACATGAGTAGTATATTTGATTTTTTAGTAATTATTTCTAGATATTTAAAGAGGGTAATGAAAGTTGTATATTTGAATGTTTTTAGTAATTATTTCTAGATATTTAAAGAAGATAATGAAAGTTGTATATTTGATTTTTTTTTATTAATTATTTCTAGATATTTAAAGAGAGTAATGAAAGTGAATAGAGTTGTTGATGAAAATTAAAGAGATTAATAAAGGAAAGGGTAAAATTCAAATTGAAATTAATGACAAAATTGATTATGTCAGAATCTGACAGAATTGATTTTGGCCAGCCAAACATGTCGATTTTCTGATTGTCACGAAAATAGATACCCAGAATTGATTCTGGGTACCCAAAAGCTAATCCATGCACTAAGACGAAAGACTCATGTCAATGTTGTTCGTAGGGCAATGTTCTTCTTGTCGACCCTCGATTCCCGTAAAGACAGTGTGGATCACAAGCATTTTGACAAGATGCAAGCATTGGATTCTCTTTTATATGAGATGGAATTAATCATATATGACACTAATGAATGCGAACATGCTGCTGAGGCCTGCACACAATTGACTTATTTATATATTGCGTCTCATCATCCTATGTCTTCCTAAATTCAACTAGAAGGTTTGATGATCAAAGTCTTGCTTTGCATTACAGAGCAATGTTGAGGGAGTGCATTCGACATCAGGTTGTTGCAAGATATGTGTTGAAGTCCGAGCAGTTTTCTGACCACATGCAAATCCCAGAATTTGATGTCGCTGCAGATGCATGTTACAACGACCTTTAAGGAGTCTATCACTAGGCATGAGTCCAAATTTTCTAAATTTCTTTTTGAAAAATATGATTGTAACTTCATCGAATTTGATGCAAAACTTTTGAAATCAACAAACAACTTTACCAGAAGACAAGCCATCAAGGAGACTAGCAAGAACATTCAACTAGATGCATTCCACGTGTTTAATGTTACACTTGGTCAAAGTTGTCTGTAAGAATATTTAGAATATTTTTCTCATATTTATTTTCCAATAATGTGGTAAATATACCACTATTACAAGCTACAATTAAGCTAATAAAAGGATATGATGAAAAAGAAGATCATGCCATCTAATTTCTAAGATCAAGTCATCTAATCTTCCTAAGATGATGCTAATCTATTTACTTGAATGCTAATTTAACTCCTATCATTTATATATAATTCTATAATAATTACTAATTTGTAGTGCATGATGTCAAAATGAGGAGGGTAATGTGGCATGGGCAAGGGATGTTCGAACAATGTTATTGATGGTTCATATTTTACGTTCCACCTCCCCGTTTTGTGAAGATGTGTGTGGACATGAAAGACAAAAGTTTAAACCATTGGAGTTGCAAAAATCTCAAAATTGTCTATTATCAAACTCCCTACAATTATCACATTGAATATTTTTGATATCCCGTTCAAATTGATTTCGGATGAATGCTCTAAATTTGAGAAATGTGATAAAAATCACAGATTTTTTAGACAAGAAAAATGTCTACAAAAAAATTAGAGTAAGCATATAACAAGGGCAAATAATATATATGTCCCGAAGAGCTCAAAACGGATGATGTCCAAATATCACAATGGATAACATCAAAAGGCATAAGTGTACATGAATTAGATGAAACAAACGACAATTGAACATGTTTATCAAGTGTACATGAATGACACTTATTCAAAGTTCGTGTTTGAGTACATGAAATAAAATTATTTTGTTTGAGGGAGACTAAAACATGCGCTCTCAGATGACCCAAACGTTCATGCCATAACGAAGGTGTGAAAGCAACAAAAGTGGATGATAACTTGGATCGTTGAATGGAAGAAGTGATTGGCTATAACTTCCATTGACAATCACATCTTACTAGAAGCTTCCCCGTCTAAAAACCCTTCACAGAAAATTCAAAAGGGTTAAAAACAACCGACACCCAATTATCAGTAGTAAACTTTCTAACAGATACCAAGTTTTTAATAAATTGTAGAGCATGAAGAACATTATTTAAGGTTAGTGGTGAGTTTGGAGGGGACAATTTAGTAGAACCATAACCTCGAATTGGAATATAATGACTATTTTCGACAATTATATCATTATTTTTGCTCAAATTAAAATAAGGCGAGAGAATACCTTGAGAGGACGTCATATGAGACCTCGCTCCGGAGTTCATATACCAATTCGTGTCGGGCGGGTTAAGTCCAAGAGTGTGCATGGCGGACTCAATATCGGTTGGATTGGCCACTACCAAATGAGCCTCTTGCCACTGGGCGGCGGTGACCCAAAACTGCATGGGCCAAAATTGCCACTGCTGCTACTGTTTCTGGGCCAAAAACTGTCTGGCCTAAAATTATGTGGACCGTGGCCTGGCCTATAACTGTACCTGGCCCAATTGCTCGTCGGGTATGGGCACGGTGGCACAGCTGCCATGCCATCTGAATTTGGTCATGGTGCCATCGATGGCTACCAAAAGTGTTCCTGCCACCATTTCCTCCGCCACCGAAATTCTGGTGGCCTCCAATTTTATTATTTCTGTGATTTTTGTTGACACCCAATTTTGACCTTCCCGTCCAGCCATTAACTATAAAATTACACTAATTTTGTAAAATAATTTTTTATGATTTTTATAATAAAATGCAGCGAATAAAACATAAATAAATAATTTAATAATGGCATCGCGTCTTACGTAGAGTTTTAAGCATTTAGAGTCCCGCGCCCGCATTTATTAACTTTAAGCTTTGTCGTAATTCTTAAATAATTAATAAATGCATAAAATAAATAATTTAGCGATAACGTCGTGTCAGGTAGCATAGCCGCATTTATTAGTAATCAGTTGTAATTTAAAATCAATTTTAATCTAATACATGCATTTAATAGCACCGCATTTGTAAAAGCTTTAAACAATTCTTAAATATCATACTTGCATTTAGCATTTAAATAATTTAATCTAAACTCTATTCAATTTTAATTTAACTTCGCAATAATGCACAATAATAAGATCCTAAATAATAGCGCCGCATTCTAGAGCATTAAGCATTAATTAAATAGCACACCCGCATTTAGTATTATAATAATTTAGATTTATAACAATTAGATTAATAATTTAAGCACAATTTATTAATTTAATTCACTATTTATTAAAAGCCTAAAACTAATACCTAGCTAATTAACTCTTTAAACTAAACTAACACTTAATACTAATACCCAAAACGCAGCCCCAGCAGCCCACCATCCGCGACCCACACGCGGGCCCAATTCCTCTAGCCTATTTTTCAGCCCACCCGCAAGCCCCAGCCTTCTTTACACCTTACCCACAGAAGCCCTCTTCAGCAGCCCTTTTTCCATCGTCCTCAACATAAACAAAACGCTAAGAACTAAAAACCTAAGCATTTCAGTCGCCGCCCGGATTTCTCGCCGGAGAATCCGGGCTTTCCTTTATCCACACCCCCCAGCCAACGATTCCTTACCATATCCCTACCCCAATCTCGTCAACAAATGGTAAGAATCAATACGAATCAGCACCAATCGCACTAAAATCTTTTCGAAATCTCAGCCTAGAATCAGCCCTAATTGCTTACCAATATTAGAACCTAGGGTTAGGCTATATAAGCACATCTGATAGACCAATCAAAGAAAGGAGGAGAGTAGAGTTCGTTTGTGGAATGGCATCGACTTAGGGACGGCGTCGACTCGCAGGAGGTAGAGCGAGACAGACACCCTAGCGATCGGCGCGGACCATTAGCATAAGCACCGATAGGTAGTTCAAATCTCCTTCTTTCAATTCAAGCCAAGAATCAGCAAACAAACCTTGCCTTTCATTCGCGTCGCAAACCCAAAACCCGTCGAGCGGACCGACGACTTGATACGCTGCCCCGGGTCGCTGTCCGGAGAAGGTAAACCCGTCCCTTTTCAGTTTTATTATGCAATTTACACTTCGCAATCTGTTTGAGTAACATGCTCTGTCAATAATGTCAATGCTTTTAATCGTCGCTGTGCGTGGTCGAAATTGCTGGTTTAATGTCGATGCTGTTTCACTTAACTGTTAGCTTATCTGTTTCGTCTCTGATTTACGACAGTGGGAGGCTCACCATGTTAACCTATTTAAATGCCTCCCTGATCAAAAGAATATTATAAAGATTTGGCTGCCAATACTCATGAATCTGTTCAGAACAATCATTTGTGTATAAGGAATTATGGGAGTATTGCGCTATTGTGTTTGCCCGTGAGAGTGTCTATACCGCTTCGTGTGTGGCTAGAGGAATCCACCTCTTAGCTTCATCCGCTTTGTCTCTCGTCATTGCTTAGTGTTTCTTATTCATGGCTTAAATTGGATACTTAGTTCTAATTAGCATATTTTCGATCGCTCCATGTCAAGAAATAAGATATGTGTGTCACCGAATTAGATTGAAACATGCCCATCTATCTCATTATTTGCATTACCCTTTGATCATATGTGATAGTCCCCCAGCATACTGATGTCGCTTTGCTTCTCGTCTTTTATTAGTTATCTACCTATATTGGCCTGTCTAAGTGCCGAGCTATACACCTGCCCGTAAACTGCCTGTTATGGTATAAAGAGCATGTATTCATTTCATTATAGTTCTTAGAAGAGTCTATATAAGCATGACTATTCCCTCTCCGATAGCAAGTTGCATTCTCAACTCGGCTCGTACAGTAATCTGCAAGAAATGCACCTCTAACTAACCAATCTCGCTCAAATGAGTCCGGCATCTTGATTACCCTGTATGCCCTCTATATCTATTAGGCTAATTATATGATTTCTCTATATATGAGGGATATGGGGCTGGTGCATAGTATAAAGGTGACTATACCTGCCTAACTTTAACTTAAGTGGTCATTATTACTGGTGTATGTTCAGCTATACCAACTGTTTGATTGCCTGTGTGTGAAATGCTTCCTTGATAATATGTAACTCCTCTTCGAGCTATTATGTCTGCTTGTCGCTTGCCCGTAGCGGTCTGAATACATATGAATCATTCATTCGAATTGTCTTGCGCTTTCAGTTAAATCACTCATTTTGTGTTCTTTCTTTTTATATTTTAACATATGTTAACGTATACTCCATTTTCTCCTAAAATTACTGAATATGTAAAATGTTAGTACCCAGTCTTCTTGCCCTAACATGCATTACTTTCTGAACCTGCATGCATTTAGTCAATTAGCTATCAAAATATATATTTATCTAGTATACATATGATATATATAAAGGCCTCTGGCAGGTTCTCTCCAGTGTATTGTGCACATTTTTACTATGTTTGTATAGTAATTCCTATCTCTGTGTGAATTTGGCTTTAACTAACGACTTACCGAAATCCGCTGTTACAGTTAGGTAAGTTGGTTTGGGTTGTTTTGCTAGAGTCACTGTGATTGGAATTTACTATGCACATAGGGGCATGTTTGACATTTAATGACTTGTATCGAATATTATTTGAGTTGATTCTAATCCTTATCTTTCTTTATTTTTACATGGCACGCATTGGAGCAAAATAAAGAGTCTCACGGCGAGGCTCATCGCAAGCCATTTCAAATGGCGACCCGCATCCGCATTCTCATTCCCTCTTCGGCAACTCCTAGAAAAACAATAGACGGGTCATCCGCCTAATCCTCATTCTCTCATCTCATCCTTATCTTACTTTATTTGTTATTGTAATTTATAACTCTGTAATTAATAGGATATCTAGAATAATTAGCCTTTAAACATATAAGTGGGGAAGGTAATCTAAAGTTCATCGCTTAATTTACTTGCCTTTTAAGATTGTCATGCATGTCTAATTTTTGCCAAAATGTTTTAACTTGCATCATAAAACCAACAATTTGTTAAAATCCATAAACAGATTTTCTCTTAAACTCTCAAAATAGCATCTTAACATTTTATATAATATTACGCGCAGGTTAAGCAAGATTAATTTAGCTAGTAGCATACCTAACTAAATAACCTTTGCATAAATACATAATTAGTCCATAAAGCACCTTCCTAGCATTCTTTAGCATTTTAGCATCCTTCTAGCACCTTTTTAAAGCACCCCTTTACATTTAACACTTCTTGCATTTTTAGCACCTCTTTGGCATTTTGCACTTTTAACACCCTTTATTTTTTAGCATCCTAGCACTACTTTGTTTACACTTAGCACTTTTAAATTGCTAGCACTTTTGTTAAGCGTCCTTAACCTTTAATATTTTAGCATCTCTTAGCATTCTTTCACACATAGCACCTTTTGCTCTTTTAGACTTAAGCACCTTTAAACATTTTAACATTTTAGCATTGCATTTTTCTTAAATATAATAATTACCCTAGGTTTGAACGGACAACCGCAAGTTAGCAGATCATTTAGGGTGCCTAACCCCTTCCTCTAGATTAATAAAGAACCCTTACCAGAATCTCATTAAGTTTAGCAGACCATTAAAATGGAGTTAATGTTTTACTTCAAACTAGTTAAACATTTAGGTGTCCTAATTCACCCAATTAATTAGGTGGCGACTCCGCGAACCCTTAGCATTCTAGCAACCCTTCAGCATTTAGCACCTTTTGCACTTTTAGCACCCTTTTGCAATTTTAGCATTCTTTTAAAACATTTTAGCTTTTATTTTTATTTTCTAACCTTTTATTTGGCGAGTTAGAAAATAAATGTCATGATCGAAAATGGGCGCGACGAAATGGCGACTACTGGGATTTTAGGTTCTTAACCACAATGCACTAGGATAATTATTTGGCAATTATTTTGCATTTAATTTTTGTGTGTTGTATTTTGTTTATTTTTTGCTACTTGCTTTACTGCTTTCCTTAAACTGGCATTCCGCTCATATTTCTTCCATTCTGGAAAATTCACACAATCACACACTCACGCTACGGTGTGCTCGCGCACCGCAAATTTCTTTCAAAAATATCCAAATTTTAGGAGAGTTGGCGCTGCGCGAGTTAGATCGGTTCGCGATCGGTAGCGTAGCCCTCTCACTCGAGTTGTCCGCTCGTGAACTCTTGCGTCTAGTAAAGCCAAATCTTAGCAACTCGTGATGTAGCTATACCACCCTTATTTTAGGGCATGCATGCATTTACCTTAGGTGGGTCGGTCCTTGGCATCGACACCACAATTAGGAAGACACCAAACTTGTCGACGGGTTTCTCAACCCAACGACCAACCAGCATATTATGTGTAGCGTGGCAATGACAGACAAATCCAAACCCAATCATGACATGCTGAAATTGGGAAAAGTGCACCGTCATTTGGTCGCCATTTCCAACAAAGGCATTATAGTTGGACGACTTGGACAAATCCGTCATAATCTCGCATGAGTGACGTTTAGGCCTACCTCCGGCATAAAGAGGTCCCCCTGCATGTTAGGAAACGTTTGAATGTACTATGTGTGATATATCTGCTACATGCCTACAAATTATGTGTTTTATGCTAACACCGTTTGTTGCATTTTTTAGAAGAAAAATTTATCATCCTCCCCAAAGGGTCGGTTCGTATTTGACTCAACAATGTCGGAGCATCCACACTTCACCAGGTCCAAGGCAAGAAATGATGATATGACTGGCTCGGGGGCGTCTGAGCCAAATGGTTTGGGAATTATTCCTGTCAGCGAAACAGAACCTTCAGAAGGGAGGAATATCACCAGTCAGGAAGAATGTATTGCACAGCTGCTGCAACAAATTGCTGATATGCAGGTTGAGATGGAGAGACTACGGAATCTGACCAACCTATCCATTAGCTTGAATACCCCTATGCCAGATCAAAGGGTCACTACTTCACAAACCATCCCAGATCAACCTCCACCACCACATATCTCCCAAAAATCTCCACAAAGGCCACCATCGCGAACAAACCGCCCGCCGCCCAACCCTCAACCCCACCTTCAAATGACCCTCACTACCCATATACCTCGGCCGCGCCGCACTTCACCATAATCAGCCCTAATCGCCGAAGCAACCAATACCCACGCACCACACCCATTACCACCCAAAGAAACAACCTGCATACGGTGACTTGCAATGAAACCCGCTTTTTACCGTCCCGTGCTTCACCGAAGGGATCATTATGAAGAGATGGAGAGGAAGTCCGAGCCAAAATGGACGAGGACGTGGCCAAAGAAATTCATAGTCTGAAAGAAGCTCTTCGGGGCATGCGATCGGACAAAGGTCACGAAGGACTAGACTACTAGGATCTTTGCATGCATCAGGCGATGGAACCGCCATGGGTACAAGGTGCCAAGTTTGAACTATTTGATGGAAAAGGAACCCCGTGCACACTGAGGTCATATTGCGACAAGCTAATCGGTAGGAAGAACCAGGTCATTATGAAGTTGTTCATTCGAGCTTGGCCGCGAGGCACTAGATTGGTATACCAGCCAAGATGCGCGGAAATGGCATATCTTTAATGCATTGGCCCAAGATTTTGTTGAGCGGTTCATGTTCAACACGTAAACCGTGGGCGAGTTCTATTTAATGAAGTTGGAGAAGAAGACTACGTAAACATTCGGAGAATACGCCATGAGGTGGCGTTGAGGCGGCGAAAGTGCAACCACCCCGTGGTGGAGTGAGATGACCATTATTTGTACAATCTTTGAAGGATGCAACCTCTATGAGCGGATGATAAAGCGTCGTGAGCGGAATTTTGCGGAAGTTATTAGAATGGCGACCGTGAAGAAGGTATTAAAGCGGTAGGATTACAAATCTGGCGATTACAGCAACTAATAAGGCGATTCATCGAGGGCACGGGAGTACTCCGAGAGGAAGAAAGAGACGTTCCCTTCCATGTTTGTACAAGAACGCAAACCAAGCATTTATGACATACCAAAACCCATCATACTACCACAACTACCACACATGGCTATATATAACACTTCACAAGCACCGCTTATCACCGCGTAGATCCACCCATCAAGCCCGCCAACAGAATAGAGCACCCAATACATCCAGAGCAAATAAGAATTCTGAAGGAAAACCACCCAAAGTTCGCACCCCACTATTGAACCCATACCTCAAATATATGAAAGGTCATGCGGCCGCAGCCTAATCCAACCGATTCCGGAAGGATCACGACCTATCCCAAGATGGTATGATGAGAACAAGCGGCTGCGCGTATCACCCAATAGCCGGACATGACACGAAGGTTGCCACTCCTCCGGTGACGAATCGAGGCGATCGGAAGAAGGGTAATTCGGCTAAAGGATCTCGCCCCAAATGTGCATGATAACCCCTTGCCAAACCACGGCCACGCCAATGTGCACTGATAACCTTAGATGAGAATACACTCACTGCTATGCCCATTCCGCCTCGAATCGGTCATTTATCCGAGCATGCGCGCAGAGGCGGAAGAGGGAGATAGCAGAGCATGAAGACCCAGCCATCCACGAAGCAGAGCATGAAGGCATATTGATTGGATTTGCACCCCTGTCTTGGTCCGCCTAGAGCCTGGATAGGAAAAACGATTTATTTTAGCAGAATAATTTATAAACTCATATTTAAGCTTTAATAATGTTTTCTTTCGTTTCGCTTGTAATGAACTACGTTTGACCTGATTCCCTTAGTGGATACGTAGGCGGCCGTCTCGGCTTCGGTCCCACATCTAGAAATTTTAATTTTTACCCAATATTCGCTTGTAATGAACTACGTTCGACCTGATTCCCTCATGGGGATACGTAGGCGGCCTAAATCGGCTTCGGTCACACCATTAGGAAACTTTCCCTTTGCTTGGAAAATGACAAGAATACACATAGCCTACAAGCAACTACATTGAGACCCATTTTAGGCCAGACACCCTTTTCAAAACTGGGACAGTGTAGGAAACCAGACAGGGGTTGCAAGTCCAAACAAGCCAGGCACGCAGATATCAAGGAACAAGGCAGCAAAGTCAAATATGAATCGACCCCCCCCAAAACTCACAAATTTTTCTTTGAGCGCAGGTCTTTTAATATTAACAGAAGCAGAAAGTGCAACAGCCGAAGCAGAAAATACGACGAAAAGTCTCTTCGCAGAAGCAGGAAAAGCAGCAAAGGCAGAGGATGACAACAATCCAAAGTCCGCAGCAAGAGCAGAAAGGGGCATCAACAATCGGCAATCAAAGTTCAGAGTTCCGCAACAAAACCTAGCGCATCAACTCGAGCATAAAGTCAAATTGGCAACCCACGCATCGCACACAGCAAAGGCATCATGGCAATTCGTCAGCTGCAACGTTCAGCATGTCCGTGCAAAGACAACATCTCAGGGATGACATCTCTACCCACAAAATTGCACTTCTCATATGTATTTATCATTTCATTTAAACAGGTATACACTAACGTTTTTCTCAAGCTTAGCTTGCAGGAGCATTTATTCTACGAGAGCGGCGGCCCGTCGAACGACGGCGTTATCGCGACAACAAGTCTACGCGGCGACGCCAAAGCAACACGTCGCATAACGGCGTGATCGCGAGTCCACGCAACGACGCCCGGCGGAACACGCCCGCATAACGACGTAATCGGCAAGTCCACGCACGACGCCAAGCGGAACACGCCCGCACACGGCGTAATCAGCAAGTCCACGCAACGACGCCAAAGCGGCACGTCGCATAACGACGACGTAATCAGCAAGTCCACGCAACGACGCCAGCAGCAACACGTCCAGACAACGACGTAATCAGCAAGTCCATGCAACGACGCCAGCAGCAACACGTCCAGACAACGACGTAATCAGCAAGTCCATGCAACGACGCCAGCAGCAACGGCCCAAACAACGACGTGTCGGCAAGTCCGTACAACGACGCCCGGCGAATACGTCCAGACAACGACGTAATCAGCAAGTCCATGCAACGACGCCAGCAGCAATACGTCCGAGCAGCGACGCTATCAGCACAACAAGTCCGAAAACGACGCCATCATCAGCATATCACGCAGGGACGATTTCTATACTCCCGAAATTGCATTTCTTACGCATGCTTTATTATTCTGTCTTAGCAGTTATGCACTAACTCTTTCTTGAGCTTTAGTCCACAGGGGGCAATTGCAGCAAGGACAACGTATCCGCATTCACAATCGCAACACGTCCGTGCAAGGGCGAAATCACAGCATTTGCAGCATCGCATCAACACAGCAGGCATCACATTCTTGCAGGATAACCTTTTCTACTCGCAGTTGCATTACTTTTAAAATTATGCATCATCATTTTGCCTTAACAGTTATGCACTAACCGTTTGTTGAAGTCTTAGCATGCAGGAGAACTGGCGTGGATTTTCTCTTCTGACAACCGGCAATCTGTTGGGGGGCCAACCTTCCCAACGATTGGCAGAAGCGGCCTCAAGCGTCGGTCCACTCGCTCCACATCACCGTAGAACCCAGCACCACAAGCCATAGCAAAGACACCCTGTGTTCAAGCGCTTATTTTCTTTTACTTTTTGCACATAACCCGGTGTCATCATAACTCGACAACCGGGGCTTTAAGTCGCGTTAGCCCGCCTCGTGTTTTGACCATGGTAGCCCATGTCGTCATAACTCGACACCGACATCTTTAGTCCGCGTTAGCCCGCCTGGTGTTTTGACCATGGTACCCCGGTGTCGCCATAACTCGACCGGGACGATTTTGATTTTGCGTCGGCGCTTGTCTACGCCTAACATTTTTGCAAATCTGAAGATCGAGACAAAATTGGCTATGAGTCAACGTCTTTGTCCGAAGATTCTTCCATCATCTCCATACAAAGAGGGACATCTGTTGACACCCAATTTTGACCTTCCCGTCCAGCCATTAACTATAAAATTACACTAATTTTGTAAAATAATTTTTTATGATTTTTATAATAAAATGCAGCGAATAAAACATAAATAAATAATTTAATAATGGCATCGCGTCTTACGTAGAGTTTTAAGCATTTAGAGTCCCGCGCCCGCATTTATTAACTTTAAGCTTTGTCGTAATTCTTAAATAATTAATAAATGCATAAAATAAATAATTTAGCGATAACGTCGTGTCAGGTAGCATAGCCGCATTTATTAGTAATCAGTTGTAATTTAAAATCAATTTTAATCTAATACATGCATTTAATAGCACCGCATTTGTAAAAGCTTTAAACAATTCTTAAATATCATACTTGCATTTAGCATTTAAATAATTTAATCTAAACTCTATTCAATTTTAATTTAACTTCGCAATAATGCACAATAATAAGATCCTAAATAATAGCGCCGCATTCTAGAGCATTAAGCATTAATTAAATAGCACACCCGCATTTAGTATTATAATAATTTAGATTTATAACAATTAGATTAATAATTTAAGCACAATTTATTAATTTAATTCACTATTTATTAAAAGCCTAAAACTAATACCTAGCTAATTAACTCTTTAAACTAAACTAACACTTAATACTAATACCCAAAACGCAGCCCCAGCAGCCCACCATCCGCGACCCACACGCGGGCCCAATTCCTCTAGCCTATTTTTCAGCCCACCCGCAAGCCCCAGCCTTCTTTACACCTTACCCACAGAAGCCCTCTTCAGCAGCCCTTTTTCCATCGTCCTCAACATAAACAAAACGCTAAGAACTAAAAACCTAAGCATTTCAGTCGCCGCCCGGATTTCTCGCCGGAGAATCCGGGCTTTCCTTTATCCGCACCCCCCAGCCAACGATTCCTTACCATATCCCTACCCCAATCTCGTCAACAAATGGTAAGAATCAATACGAATCAGCACCAATCGCACTAAAATCTTTTCGAAATCTCAGCCTAGAATCAGCCCTAATTGCTTACCAATATTAGAACCTAGGGTTAGGCTATATAAGCACATGCAATAGACCAATCAAAGAAAGGAGGAGAGTAGAGTTCGTTTCAGGGAATGGCATCGACTTAGGGACGGCATCGACTCAGAGGAGGTAGAGCAGAGACAGGACACCCCTAGCAGCAGTCAGCACCCAGACCATTAGCATAAGCACCGATAGGTAGTTCAAATCTCCTTCTTTCAATTCAAGCCAAGAATCAGCAAACAAACCTTGCCTTTCATTCGCGTCGCAAACCCAAAACCCGTCGAGCGGACCGACGACTTGATACGCTGCCCCGGGTCGCTGTCCGGAGAAGGTAAACCCGTCCCTTTTCAGTTTTATTATGCAATTTACACTTCGCAATCTGTTTGAGTAACATGCTCTGTCAATAATGTCAATGCTTTTAATCGTCGCTGTGCGTGGTCGAAATTGCTGGTTTAATGTCGATGCTGTTTCACTTAACTGTTAGCTTATCTGTTTCGTCTCTGATTTACTGACGTGGGAGGCTCGCATGTTAACCTATTTAAATGCCTCCCTGATCAAAAGAATATTATAAAGATTTGGCTGCCAATACTCATGAATCTGTTCAGAACAATCATTTGTGTATAAGGAATTATGGGAGTATTGCGCTATTGTGTTTGCCCTGTGGAGAGTGTCTATACCTGCTTCGTGTGTGGCTAGAGAGGAATCCACCTCTTAGCTTCATCCGTTTTGTCTCTGTCTATTGCTTAGTGTTTCTTATTCATGGCTTAAATTGGATACTTAGTTCTAATTAGCATATTTTCGACTGCCTCCATGTCAAGAAATAAGATATGTGTGTCACTGGAATTAGATTGAAACATGCCCATCTATCTCATTATTTGCATTACCCTTTGATCATATGTGATAGTCCCCCAGCATACTGATGTCGCTTTGCTTCTCGTCTTTTATTAGTTATCTACCTATATTGGCCTGTCTAAGTGCCGAGCTATACACTGCCCAGTAAAGCGCTGTTATGGTATAAAGAGCATGTATTCATTTCATTATAGTTCTTAGAAGAGTCTATATAAGCATGACTATTCCCTCTCCGATAGCAAGTTGCATTCTCAACTCAAATGCATGATCTGCAAAGAAATGCACCTCTAACTAACCAATCTCGCTCAAATGAGTCCGGCATCTTGATTACCCTGTATGCCCTCTATATCTATTAGGCTAATTATATGATTTCTCTATATATGAGGGATATGGGGCTGGTGCATAGTATAAAGGTGACTATACCTGCCTAACTTTAACTTAAGTGGTCATTATTACTGGTGTATGTTCAGCTATACCAACTGTTTGATTGCCTGTGTGTGAAATGCTTCCTTGATAATATGTAACTCCCTCTTCTTGATCTATTATACATTTCTTTGTTTGCCCGAAGAATCTCGAATACATATGAATCATTCATTCGAATTGTCTTGCGCTTTCAGTTAAATCACTCATTTTGTGTTCTTTCTTTTTATATTTTAACATATGTTAACGTATACTCCATTTTCTCCTAAAATTACTGAATATGTAAAATGTTAGTACCCAGTCTTCTTGCCCCCTAACATGCATTACTTTCTGAACCTGCATGCATTTAGTCAATTAGCTATCAAAATATATATTTATCTAGTATACATATGATATATATAAAGGCCTCTGGCAGGTTCTCTCCAGTGTATTGTGCACATTTTTACTATGTTTGTATAGTAATTCCTATCTCTGTGTGAATTTGGCTTTAACTAACGACTTACCGAAATCCGCTGTTACAGTTAGGTAAGTTGGTTTGGGTTGTTTTGCTAGAGTCACTGTGATTGGAATTTACTATGCACATAGGGGCATGTTTGACATTTAATGACTTGTATCGAATATTATTTGAGTTGATTCTAATCCTTATCTTTCTTTATTTTTACATGGCACGCATTGGAGCAAAATAAAGAGTCTCACGGCGAGGCTCATCGCAAGCCATTTCAAATGGCGACCCGCATCCGCATTCTCATTCCCTCTTCGGCAACTCCTAGAAAAACAAATAGGACGGGGTCATCCGCTTCAATCCCTCATTCTCTCATCTCATCCTTATCTTACTTTATTTGTTATTGTAATTTATAACTCTGTAATTAATAGGATATCTAGAATAATTAGCCTTTAAACATATAAGTGGGGAAGGTAATCTAAAGTTCATCGCTTAATTTACTTGCCTTTTAAGATTGTCATGCATGTCTAATTTTTGCCAAAATGTTTTAACTTGCATCATAAAACCAACAATTTGTTAAAATCCATAAACAGATTTTCTCTTAAACTCTCAAAATAGCATCTTAACATTTTATATAATATTACGCGCAGGTTAAGCAAGATTAATTTAGCTAGTAGCATACCTAACTAAATAACCTTTGCATAAATACATAATTAGTCCATAAAGCACCTTCCTAGCATTCTTTAGCATTTTAGCATCCTTCTAGCACCTTTTTAAAGCACCCCTTTACATTTAACACTTCTTGCATTTTTAGCACCTCTTTGGCATTTTGCACTTTTAACACCCTTTATTTTTTAGCATCCTAGCACTACTTTGTTTACACTTAGCACTTTTAAATTGCTAGCACTTTTGTTAAGCGTCCTTAACCTTTAATATTTTAGCATCTCTTAGCATTCTTTCACACATAGCACCTTTTGCTCTTTTAGACTTAAGCACCTTTAAACATTTTAACATTTTAGCATTGCATTTTTCTTAAATATAATAATTACCCTAGGTTTGGCAGGACAACCGCAAGTTAGCGGATCTTAGAGGGTGCCTAACCCCTTCCCTCTAGATTAATAAAGAACCCTTACCCAGAATCTCATTAAGTTTAGCAGACCATTAAAATGGAGTTAATGTTTTACTTCAAACTAGTTAAACATTTAGGTGTCCTAATTCACCCAATTAATTAGGTGGCGACTCCGCGAACCCTTAGCATTCTAGCAACCCTTCAGCATTTAGCACCTTTTGCACTTTTAGCACCCTTTTGCAATTTTAGCATTCTTTTAAAACATTTTAGCTTTTATTTTTATTTTCTAACCTTTTATTTGAGCAGGAGTTAGAAAATAAATGTCGCGGTCGAAAATGGGCGCGACAATGTTCACCCCGATTTTTAGTATCATTTCTTTCTTTTTGTCCCCAATTTTGTTGTATAGGTTCAAAATTGATACTACCTTCATTTATTGGGGTAGAAATAATGGCGGAATTTGAGACGGTTGCGAACTTTTGGCGAAACCCGCCTCTTCAAGAATAAGCATCGAACGGGCTTGGTAAAAAAATGATAGATGGTTGCTTTGTTGGATGAGCGTTCCCACACCATTATATGTATCGGTAAGGCCGACAACCAATTGTAGAACCAAGCGATTGTTGGTGACCGACGAACCAATATTCTTGAGTTGATCCGACAAGACTTTGAGGCGTTGACAATACGCCAATACATTCAGAAAATCCGCCAGTCGATGGTGGAGAATTCTTGCTTCAACGTGATAGAGCGAGAAATTTTGTTGTCTTAAAAAATATTCCGCAAGCGATTCCAGGCCTCCATTACCGTAGAATCGGGTTCCATTATTGTGTGCAACAAATCACTAGAGATAGTTGCATAAATCCACGAGAGAACTGTGGCATCAAGAGTTACCCAAAGTTCTTTTTCATCATCGATTTATAAGACCTTTTCGTTTTCTTTCTCCGGTGGAATTATGTGACGAATACCCGGTGGGAACGACAACAGATTTAAAGAGCTCTGCTCAAGTTGCATAATGAACATTTTCCATCTCAAGAGTGATGAAAATATGTGTTTTGATGTTAGAGACTGATTTGGAGTCATACATAGTTGACAGAAAAATGAGAAGAATAATGAAAAAAATAATAACTGAGAGGGTGGTGGTCGGCCGACTGTGAGGGAGGAAGGAGGGAGGCCAATTTTTTTTTGGAATAAAAGTGTTTAGGGTAGGATCTTTTTCCTAATCTTCTGATACCATGTAAGAAGAATTAGAATAATTTCCTCAATATTCATCTTCCAACAATGTGGTAAATATATCACTATTACAAACTACAATTAAGCTAATGAAAGAATATGATGAAGAGAAGATCATGCCATCTAATCTCTAAGATCAAGCCATCTAATCTACCTAAGATGATGCTAATCTATTTACTTAAATGTTAATTTACCTCCTACCATATACATATGATTCTATAATAATTACTAATTACAATATTAATTACTAATTATTCTATCATTGTCATTAGACAAATGTTGATCTACCCCATTCCAAAAAGCTATGCCAAGATATGACTATTCGGTGGAATTCCACCTACCAAATGCTTAAAAGTGTTTTTCTTTATCAACAAGCTTATATTCAGTATGCCTTTGTTAATATTGGTTTTGGATATGACATTTCCAAACCCTGAATGAAAAAAGTTTGAGATTATGACTACGTTTATGAAGCCATTTTATGACATTACCATCTTGTTTTCACGATGTAAATATCCCACAGGATGTTAAGAAAGTTTAAGAAATATAGGGAGTAGTATAGAGTCATTCTATCTTGTATGTATATTGAGTTTAATACTTTGCTATGATTTGATTTTCAAAGCTCAATCCTGAAATTGACTATGAAAAACTGAAAGTTAGAAAAGAATTTACAATTATTGCTTAAAGAGTACTTGATATCTACTAAAACCTCATATATAATTTGATATATGTCTGAGAGCCAGTTGGAATATATCAAATCTTAGACTGCCTTAAATAAATTTGAACCTAGATGTACTTGGCTTTTGAAAAGAGTAGCCTATTGTGTATATCCTAATTTTTCATTAGTGGCACGGGATGTCTTGAGTGTGTCCGTCACTCAATATATTTTTTATGCATATCAAATATGACGGGTGGATATTTTATCTCTTTTAACCCCCTTCTATTTGACCTGAGCTGCCGTTTGCCAACACTAATATTTGGATCACTTTGAAATATAATTATTGGTAACTTTATTTAAATATCATTGATCAAATTAATGATAATTGCACCATTACAACATGTTATATTAATGACAATTGCACCATTACAACATGTTATATTACACCGTTTATGTAAAAATGACATACATCTTCAATATATATATAACTTAAGTCCTTTATTATATATTATTTCAAAGAATAAGTGTTTTATCTTTAACATTGAAATAAAAGGATTAAGAAAGAAAGTTCTCCTTCTCCTTTAACAAAGCATGATTTCAGCTACATGTAAAGGCTTTTTGTATCTTGCTATGATTTTGCACTATTGGTTATTCATAAGAAGACCCAATAATTGCAGTCGATCGAAGTCAAATACTTTTTAAAGAAAAAGAACACCTTATAAATATACAGATTCTTGATAGTATGAGGTTTTGCAATATAAATTGATCACTCTAATGTCAAATGAACAACCATTTAAACGAAGTTGAAACTTAAAGAGGGCAGAAGTGGTGTTTCATCTTAAAACCACAAAACCAACCACAAAAAGACACATAAGTGGCCTAATGCCACATTAACCGGCGTCGTATCAATTGAAGATGATAACTCAATTCCAAAAACTAATTTCTAAGGTGAGGATTGTCCAAGTCCATATAAGAAGTCCATATTCCCATTTCATATCCGATGTGAGACTCTTAACACTCCCCCGCACGCCCAGACCTCGTTAACTGGAGCGTGGACAATATAGTTTGGGCTCCAACATCGGTAAACAAAGAATTGAAATGAGTCTGACTCTGATACCATGTAAAAAATGGATCTTGGGCCTCACTCAACCCTAAAAGCTAGCTTGTAGGGTGAGGAAAGTCCAAATTCATATAAGGAGTCAATGTTCTCATTCCATATTCGATGTGAGACTCTTAACACTCTCCCGCACGCCCAGACCTTGTTAACTGGAGCGTGAATAATATAATTTGAGGGCCCAACATCGGTGAATAAAGAATTGGAATGAGCCTGGCTCTGATACCATGTAAATAATGAATATTGAGCCTAACTCAACCCCAAAAGCTAGCTTGTAGGGTGAGAATTGTCCAAGTCCATATAAGGAGTTCATGTTCCCATTCCATATCCGATGTGGGATTCTTAACATTTTGGGGTTGAGTTAGACCCAAGATTCATTTTTTACATGGTATCAGAGTCAGAACCATCCCAATTCTTTGTTCACCGATGTTGGCCCCTAATTTATATTATCCACGCTCCAGTTAACAAGGTCTGGGCGTGCGGGGAGGCGTTAAGAGTCTCACATTGGATATGAAATAGGAACGTGAACTCCTTATATGGACTTGGACAATCCTCACCCTACAAACTAGTTTTTGGGGTTGAGTTAGACCAAAATCAATTCTTTACTGTTTGCTTTATCAGTAAAAATTAACAAAATCATCTCTAACTTTTCCTTTTTAGAAGAAAAAGACAAGTTTTCCATTGTTAGCATACAGTAAAACACGGTGTAAAGTTTCATTCTTTTCTTTTCATATCAAATCCAAGTCTCATGACCCACCGAAGAACGAGTTAATATAGTATGTACTTTCAATGTAGGACTACAAGAGGATTGCACAAACAAAAGTGAAAATAATTTGGCAATATGCTAAGGGTTAATACGTACTTCTCAGACAGCCATGATAAAAAATTATTCTTACTCGATACGTATATCAAGTCAGTAAATGCATAACACGTGTTTGCACATACATTTTTAACACTTAATCATGATCAATTAACATACATCTTCACTTCATTAAATCACTTAAGTATATATATTGATGTACACACAAGGTGTGAATAAGTATTACTATTGCATGATACTATAAGATAACTGGAAAATCTTAATTAAATCCATTATCGTAACTTGCAAGAACATTGAGTCATTCTCAACTACATCACTTTTTTTGAGTGATTCCACATTCTTTTGTGCAGTGCCACAGTTTCTACTCCTCGACCAGAACCTAAAAGTTAGACATGACACCAAAAAGAAAGGGAAATCATATATATTATATAATTAAAAAATAATAAAAAGATAATCGCTTTTAAGTGACAAGGGAAGTCGTCAAAATTTTAGATGATTTCAGTGTTGGAAAGTTTTAATGACTAAATCTCCTTGTTCTTTGAATGTACATCTGCACAGTGCACACGTGTTAATGGACATGCTCCTTGTCTTTTTTGTCCGTGATAAGATTTGAACTCGTCACGCACCAAACTCATATATTGCGTTTTTATAACCACAAGACCAAAGACGAGGAACATGGTCTTTGCTTCCACTCATCAGTCTTCCGTTTAGAGACTAATAATTGATTACAAAAATCCAACTTGGAGTCATGAAAGAAAATAAGTGTATGATCGACCATTATTTTATGTAAAATGACTAAACATATTCTAATTCTTTAACTTTTGCTTTATCCTATTTTAACAAATTAAGTTTCAAGAACATGAGGATCACTTGAGCGACATTTTTTTATTAGCAGTTATATATAGACTTTAGTCAGCTTTTTAATTAATTAGAAGGAAGACTTGCATTATAGCAAGAAAACATGAGTAGATATGTGGGCCTATAAGAGTTGATAAAAAATACGATCTCTTCTAGCAAAGCTGAGATGATGCAACTTGATTACAATTTATGTTCCTCCGATTGTCTGCCAGAGAATTTAATGGAGCAATAGAATATGAGAAAAAGTTTGGATTTTTTTTACTTATATGTCTACTGGAGTACCAAAAGCTAACTCTATTATATTACATGGCTGAACTGGAAATTATCTGTTGCAGCTTCATAAAAGGGACATATTATCTGTCTTGCACACCATATGGAAGTGATAGCGATGAAGTTTCCTCAATATTCTTTATCAGCTATATATTTAATTCATTTTCAGCAGCATATTAAGGTAAAAAGCATAGTCCTATTCTCTTGATTGCCAAGGGTTTTCTCTTCCTTAAATAAAGAACTCTAATGTACATGCAAAAGATGTTCATGAATTCGAGCACTTAGGCCCGATTAGACAATATTGATTGAAGTTGAAAAACGAATGTCTGAAATTAAAGTTAAAGAAAGAGTATTCAGAAGTGGAAATTGGTATTGAACATCTTATTAGTATAATAATCTGTATTCGAGCACTTAGGCCCGTTTGGATTTATTTTTAATTAAATAATTAATTAAATTAATTAAAGAAACGTTTGTCCAAAAAAATCAATCAATCAATCTATCCGAAGCCGAAGCCGAGCGAGCGACGACGACGGCGCGAGGGGTCCTTGCCCTCTCAACCCTTTTAGCAACTAGAGAAGGTGTAATGTAATATATACACCTCTCTTTCCTTCTCTTTTCCCGATGTGGGATAAAAGATCATTTTACTCCCTTTAATTTTCATCCCATCATTTCTCATTCACCAATATCAAAACCCAACAATCCCCCACATGAATGGGGAATGGTTATAAGATAAAAGAATGTACAGACGAGTGTGATATACAAGCGAGAATTGACTGCATCTGGATAAATAGGTTTCCCTTTGAACTTTCCGTAGTGAACTTATATCGGATATACTCGATCAATCGGTAGATTTGATATCTTTGAACCGTCGAACTTTGTTGTATACCTAGACAACATAAGACACACAATCAACCCTCAACCGTTTATGGTTCTCACGGTTGTGTTCGTTTCAGCCATGAACACCGCCTGGTCTCATGAGTGCATAGAGAATGAGCCTTTACTGTCATTCCCCTTTAAAGCGGCTTACACTTAACACTCACATAGGTGATTTCTAAACATGTGGTCCTATAGCCACATTATCTGGTCATACATTGCCAGATTTAGATAACCATTAAAAAACCTTAATGTTTTATCAACTCATTAACAAGCCATAAAGTCTTATCCTTATTTCTGAACATTGTCTTCATCCGAGAATGGGTTGAGTTATTTGACAATGTTGACCGTCGATCACAACTTTGTTTGATCTCGAACCTAGCTCTTGGGATCTCCAATCGCTAGGTAGAGTTACCGCCGTGATGACTTGTCTGAGGCCTTAACCTATTCCATTGATGATCTACCAACTCCTCTCTAGATAAGCCTTTTGTAGCGGATCCGCCACGTTATCTCTTGACTTTACATAATCAATTATGATAACGGCACTAGAGAGAGTTGTCTAACGGTATTGTGTCTCTGGTATGTGACGAGATTTTCCGTTATACATTACGCTCCACTACCTATTCTTTGCTGATCACAATGTATACATATAGGAGCCAAAGGTTTGGGCGAATGGAATATCTTCTAAGAAATTCCGAGCCATTCAAACTTCTTCACCCTTGTCTAAAGCTATAAATTCGATTCCATTGTAGAGCGGGCGATGCGTCTGCTTTGATGATTTCAAGACATCGCTCCTCGCCAACGGTGAAAACATATCTCGTGGATTTAACTTCAAACGATCCGTGATCTAATTTGCATCACTATATCCCTCAAGTCGCGGGATATTTATTATAATGCAAAGCATAGTTTTGGGTGTGTTGTAAATATCCCAAGACTCGTTTCATTGCCATCCAATGAGTTTGATTGAGATTACTCGTGAATCGACTCAGCTTGATTATAGCACATGCTATATCTGGTCGTGTACAATTCATAATATACATCAAACTTCCCAAAACTCGTGCAAAGTCCAATTGTGAGTCACTTTCACCTTCATTCTTTTGAAGTGCAAAACTTACATCAATTGGAGTCTTTGCAACACTGAAATTTAAATACTTGAACTTGTCAAGTACTTTTTCAATATAATGTGACTTTGATAATGCTAGACCTTGTGGAGTTTTATGGATCCTAATTCCTAAGATCAAATCAGCAACCCCTAAGTCTTTCATGTCAAATTTGCTAGCGAGCATACGCTTCGTAGCATTTACATCGACAATATCTTTACTCATTATCAACATGTCATCAACATACAAACAAACAATGACTTCATGATTTGGAGTATTTTTAATGTAAACACATTTGTCACACTCATTAATCTTAAATCCATTTGCCAACATTGTTTGGTCAAATTGTTTAAGTCCATAAAGTGACTTAACAAGTCTTCACACTTTCTTTTCTTTACCAGGAACCACAAAACCCTCAGGTTATTCCATGTAAATTTTTTCCTCCAATTCTCCATTTAAGAAAGCTGTATTGACATCCATTTGATAGATTTCAAGACCATATACGGCCGCCAGTGCCACTAACACCCGAATAGATGTTATTCTTGTTACCGGCGAGTATGTGTCAAAGTAATTAAGGCCTTCTTTTTGTCTATAACCTTTGACCACAAGTCTTGCCTTATATTTTTCAATAGTACCATCAGCTTTCATTTTCCTTTTAAAGATCCATTTTGATCCTAAAGGCTTATTTCCAGGAGGAAGATCAACTAATTCTCATGTATGGTTGTTTAAAATTGATTCAATCTCACTATTGACTGCTTCTTTCCAAAATGTTGAATCAGAAGATGACATTGCTGCTTTAAATGTTTGAGGCCATTTTCAAGCAAGAATGTTACAAAGTCTGGTCAAAAGGAAGTAGATGTCTTTTGACGTTTGCTACGCCTTAGATCCTCTTTGCTTGGTATACTTTCCTTTGGTTCTTCCCGTGGTCGTTTAGATCTTTCACTCGACGACTCACATTCAGTTTTATACGGATATATGTTTTCAAAGAATTCAGCATTATCTGATTCAATTACCATATTAACATGAATTTCGGAATTGTCCGATTTGTGAACCAAAAACCGACAAGCTTTGATGTTTGTAGCATAGCCAATAAAAACACAATCTACAGTTTTTGGTCCGATTTTTACCCTTTTGGGCAAAGGAACTTGGACCTTCGCTAAACACCCCCACACTTTGAAATATTTCAAGTTGAGTTTTCTTCCTTTCCATAGATCATATGGAATAGATTGTGTTTTGCTGTGGGGTACTCTGTTGAGTATTCGATTAGCTGTAAGGATAACTTTCCCCCCCAAGCTCTGCGGTAAACCGGAACTAATTAGTAAGACATTCATCATTTCCTTTAATGTTCGATTTTTCCTTTCTGCAATTCCATTTGATTGTGGTGTGTAAGGGGCAGTAGTTTGATGAATAATTCCATATTCCAAACATGTCTATGCAAAAGGAGATTCGTACTCTCCACCCCTATCACTTCTAATCATTTTGATCTTTTTATTCAATTGATTTTCCACTTCGTTCTTGTATTGCTTAAATGCATTAATTGCTTCATCCTTACTATTAAGCAAATACACATAACGATGTCGAGTCTGATCGTCAATGAAAGTTATAAAATACTTTTTCCCACCACGAGATGGTATTGACTTCATATCACATATATATGTGTGAATTAAGTCTAAAGGATTTAAATTCCTATCAATAGACTTATATGGATGTTTAACAAACTTAGATTCAACACAAATTTCACATTTTGATTTGTTACACTCGAATTTAGGCAATACTTCTAAATTGATCAATTTTCGCAAGGTTTTATAATTGACATGTCCTAAACGAACATGTCATAAATCTTTTGACTCCAATAAGTAAGACGAAGCTGAATTTTCATTAATACTATCAACAACCATTACATTGAGTTTGAAAAGGCCCTCGGTGAGGTAGCCCTTTCCTATGAACATATCATTCTTACTTATTACAATTTTCTCACTAACCAACACGCACTTAAACCCGTTTTTGACGAGTAGTCCGACTGAAACTAAATTCTTCCGAATTGTTGGACGCGTCTAACATTGTTGAGAGTCGGACGCTGCCGAAGTCATCTTCGAAGTATCTTCCCATATCCTTCAACCTTGGGCATTGCAGATTTCCCGAATCGATGCCTCATCTGTCCGGGAGCATATGTTGCAAATGCTTCTTTTGCAGCGCAAACATGTTGAGTGGCACCAGAATCCAGCCACCACTCCTTTGGGTTTCCAACCAAATTGCACTCTGACAACATTGCACACAGATCATTCAGATCATCATTCATTTCCACCATATTGGCTTGTCCTTTTCCCTTGTCCTTTTTCGGGAGACGACAATCTAGGCTTTTGTGGCCAGCTTTTCCACAATCGCGATTGCCGCTTGAACTTTTTCTTGTTAGAACCCTTCTCTTTTCGTAAGGCCTCTTTCTTTTCTTGTTTATTTTGGAGCACATCTTGGCGATGTTGGCCCCTTCAATTGGTGAACTCTTACGATACCTCTTCTCAGCGGTTTTGTTATCTTCCTCGATCTTGAGACGAATCACAAGATCCTCCAACTTCATTTCCTTTCTTTTGTGCTTAATATAATTCTTGAAATCTTTCCACGAAGACGACAATTTCTCAATCATTGCAGCCACTTGGAATGCTTCATTCACTACCACACCTTCAGCAATAAGGTCATGGAAGATAAGTTGAAGCTCTTGAACTTGGGTTCCAACGGTTTTCCCATCAACCATTTTATAGTCTAGGAATTTGGCAACCACAAACTTCTTCAAGCAAGCATCTTCTGTCTTGTACTTCTTTTCAAGTGCACTCCATAGTTCTTTGGAAGTTTCTACTGCACTGTAGACATTGTACAAGTCATCTCCTAAGGCACTTAAAATGTAGCCTTTGCACAAAAAAATCAGCCTGTTTCCAAGCCTCAGTAACTATGAACTGCTGGTTGTCATGCATGTCGGCGGCAGGCACGGGAGGGTCCTCACTGGTGAACTTTTTCAAACCAAGGGTGGTAAGCCAAAAGAACATTCTTTGCTGCCATCCTTTAAAGTTGGCACCGGTGAACTTCGCAGGTTTCTCGGTAGGTGATGCTGCGATGCGGGTTGTAGTAATGTAGTTAGTGCGATTTGCAGAGGTAGTTCCAGTTTCAATTGTCATTGTTTGTCACTGTCAAATCGACAAACTGTTTTAATTAATAAAATCAAAATAGCTATTAATTCACAAACTTCAACGATGAAGATTTTATTTCTTCAAATAGCAGTCGAATTATAAACTTAAACGATGAAGATTTTATTTCTTCAAATCGTAGTATAATTATGAAACTTTAGTATTCCAACGAAGTTTTTATATCTTCGAGTCAGAATACTAATATTCATATGGAGTAGAAAACTACACAAGTTTTAATCTTCTTAAACAAAACGATGAAGTTTTTATGTTCTTCAAATCGTTGCAACAAATATCATACACAACGGTGAAGATTTTATTTCTTCAAACCGAATCAATTTTGATAGAAACGAAGTGCAGTAGATTGTATGTTATATACTTGATGAAGTTTTTATATCTTCAAATCAAGTATCCAAATTAGTAGAAAGTTATGAAAACTTTAATCTCAACCGGAGTAGAAAATCCGAAGATTTTAGTCTCCAAACAACATACAAGAAAAACACTTTTTTTTTCCTGAAAAAACACTTTTTTTCCCCTTTTGGAAAACACTTTTTCCTGGACTTTTAATATTCCAACGAAGTTTTTATGTGTTCAAGTTAGAATATGAAATCTCATACGGAGTAGAAAACCACACAGGTTTTAATCTCCAAACCAGGATACATATTAAAATAAAATAAACATAATTTCCTTAAGATTGTTAGTATAATAATCTGTATTTGGCTAAATAATGTTTCAACACAATCTGTTAATCACTTAGTGAAACAGATTACACGATATAACATTACTTAACAGTAAATTGATCATGAAACAATAAACGAAAACATAATTTTGTTTTGAAAAATAATTTCAGAATATAATCGAGCCCACTTAGTTCAAAGTGTGTCCTTAAGGAAATTATTCCCCTCACAGTACTCGAGGTTAACGGAATATCGCCTCCCAGGATAGAACGATTATCTTATCAGAATAGTAGTACTCCAAATTCCGGTAGCAGCGAACCACTCAACGGCATTATATCACACAGAATGAAGACAAAATAATTTTTGAGTTAAGACTGAAATTCAGAATAGTCACCTAATATTTGGAGGGAAATTCGAAAAAGAGAGGGAGAGTCGGACGGGTCGGGTCGATCCGTTTAAATTAATTAAAGAAACGTTTGTCCAAAAAGATTATCAATCCGAAGCCGAGCGAGCGACGACGGCGCGAGGGGTCCTTGCCCTCTAAACCCTTTTAGCAACTAGAGAAGGTGTAATGTAATATATACACCTCTATTTCCTTCTCTTTTTCCGATGTGGGACAAAAGAGCATTTTACTCCCTTTAATTTTCATCCCATCATTTCTCATTCACCAATATCAAAACCCAACACATCTCACTTCGATTAGAAAAAAGTTAGAAATTTTGTAGCCAAAATAGAAGCAATCCGTAAATAATTCAAGAATTAGAAGAAAGACTCCAAAGACTACGCCAGAAACAATAGATCGTGGAGGCAATCTTCCTTCTAATTGAAAATTATTTTACTTTATATATTTTCAAACAAGTTTAAATCTTTTAGCATCTCTATTAATTCCAAGTAATTGAAATTAAAGAAGTCGCATTTTGATAAATAGCAGTGGAACAAACATCAAGAAAAAACAAAAAAAAAATCAAACACTTAAAAATATGATCTTCTGATATATTTTTATATCTTGTTTGAGTTGCAAGAAAGATTCTTTTAGCTGGAATTCATCAATTTTGTACATCAAATTATACACAAATATTCAAGCACAAACCACAAAGAAATCAAACTTTTATCAACTCTGATCGATACATAAAACTCATCTTTAATTTCCCTTTAATAAGATCTTGGACGAAACATGATCTCTAAGGGGACTCAGAAACAACTTCGCCACCATCCACTTCTCTCCGGTGGAAATTCCGGTGGCAGCCACAAGCAGCGCAAGTGAGGGAGGCGGTGGTTCCATCTTCTCCGCTTGCCATGAATTCCCGGCAACCGTCGACGGCGTAGCCTCCGATATTAGCCGCATGGTTTTTTTGACATTCAACATATCTTATGTTCCTAGTCGATGAGCCTCCTGTAATCCTTTTCACCACCACTTGCCTTTTTTTCATCATTCTTGAAAATCCCTATTTGAACTTTGACTTATAAATGGGGAGACTTTACTAAAATTTTGATGGACTGTTGCTTGAGAATAAAGCTTGGCTTCTGAACTTGTATAAACCTAACCCTAGCACGTTAATATATACTAGCAACCTTGCTAAATTCAAGAATAAAATAAAAAGGAAAAGAATTTGGAGAGGTGGGGGTGGGATAGACAGTCACAGTGGCCTTTTTCAATGATTGTTTCAATACTCTTTTGGTCCAAAAGTAAGCAAGATTCTCTGATCGCTCACATACAACAAATTTCACCTCACCACTTAAAAAGTGCCACATCGTGTAAACCTGACTTCTTTTGTAATCGTATCTCTCTGTTTAATTTTTCAATTTGGAAGGAGATGGTTGGTCATGTATATTGTGATGTCCATCACGGTAGTAGGCGAATTAATGAGGGCGGGTTAAAGAAAATAGTTTTCTAAGCTGGCGAGTTGATGAAGAAAGGGTGGACATGACATTTTAGAAAAACTCCATCTTGATGGGAGGAAAGTGAAGAGTTGTATAACACGTAATACAATCTTATGTGTTACATGCTCTTTTGGGCTTGATAATGACATAATCCAAGGAACAAACTCGTGAGGCTTGCTGGTCAAAGCGGACAATACTTGTGATGGACTTAAATCGTAATAAATATGGTATCAGAGCCTGAAGCTTCCTCAGTCGATCGATAATGGGGCAAACCTGAGGACGTTGAATATAAAGGTGTAGGTTGTGCCTATGATGGAGGGCGGGTGAGTTAAAGGGAATGACTGACAAGTTTATGTAGATGGTGCACATGACACTCTTGATGAAACCCACATCACAAAAGGAGAGAAAGTGAAGAATTTTACAAAATAAATATCACAAGCTTATATTATCCACACTTTTAATTAGAGTCAATTATGGCATAACCCAAGTGATAAATTTATAAGACTTTGAGATAAAATAGACAATACGTGTCATAGGCTTATGTCATATATATGCTTTTATTGTTCCAAGGAATTACAAAGGCATCAAGAACCACGTACGGCCATGCGCTATAGGATTGATAAAGCTGAATTCTTCTTCAAATTAAGTAAGAAAGTAATAACCAATTTTTAGAATGCCCTAATGGTAGACGTCTAAACGTTAATGATGGAAATATCGAATGAGGGTTGGAAATGATCGCTCAACTACCTTAATTAGCCAGCATATAAGGAAGAGAAAGATGGTGATTTTTGTGCTAATTAGTTCGTCCTTAAGTTTGATGGGAATGATTTTCTTTACGGGATGAGGAAAAGAGTGATTGATTTACGTCCAAGATGAATGCTAATTCCACAATCTATGGGTCCTTAATGATGTTTAAAATTAAATTAAAAGTCAGGTAAATCTTTTAACTATAATTGAAATATAAATTAAACAAATATAAAGATTTTTATGATACATGAATATTCTTGTAATATTCTATCACATTCCCACAATCGAAGCAGGAGGTTCTCGTACGCTGAGACTGACTCGAAAATCATCAAAGAGTATGCGCGGAAGTCCTTTAGTAAATATGTCAGCAATCTGATATCGGGAAGGAACATGAAGGAAACGAACATGTCCACGAGTAACTTTTTCACGTATAAAGTGAATGTCCATTTCAATGTTTAGTGCGCTGATGTTGAACGGGATTGCCGAAAGATATACCGCACTTACATTATCACAGTAATGTAACCTTGCGGATTGGGCAGTGAAGCTCCAGCAGAAGGTTGCGTATCCAACAAGACTTAGAGACGACATTCGCTACTCCTCTGTACTGGACTTCGGTACTGGATCGAGATAGAGAAGGTTGTCTTTTAGAAGATCAAGAAAGCAAGTTATTTCTGAGGAATACACAGTAACCTGACATGGATCGACGAGTGTCCGGACATCCACCCCAGTCAGCATCAGAATAAGAGGTGAGACTAGAGAGTAAGGATTTGTACATGTGTAAGCCGAAGTGAAAACACTACAAGAAAAACACCCTACGGTGACGGGTAAAAACCGTCATCTGACTGTTAAGTGTATTTTGCATACACTTTTGATTCCTTTTTAGTTAATATTTTACTCTTTTATTCTGCGTATAGTATAGTGTTAGGTGTATTTTTCTTCATTTTGTGTCACATCGGTCATAAAGGAGAAATACCACTTTTGAGGACGAAACAAGCTTAATTGAGATGCAAATTGCACAAGCACAACCCAAAAAATGAAGCCTAAAAATGGCCACGAAGAATAGAACAAATCGGTGAATCGGGCGAGAATCGAGAGGCACCGCGGTCGCCCATCAAGGCAGCGTGCCATGGAATCATGATCGGGAAAATTAGCACCGAGGCGTAAAATTGTCGAAAGTCAAAGCGAAACACCGTCGAAGGCCGTATCTGGCTAGAGACGCGCGGTGCCATATCGATGAGCTTCAGTTATTTCGTGAGGAATTAGCACCGCGGTGCTAGGTAAAGGCACCGCGGTACCGACACGTATTTTCAGAAAAGTTGGATCGAAATTGGACAAGGGTAAAGGGGTCCGAAGCAAGGTTTTTCTGAGCTATAAAACCCCTAAATCCTGTCATTATTCGAGGATCATACTTTGGAGAGGAGAACGACGACTACAAGCGACAATTGGAGACATCTTATTGTTCAAGTTACTTTCTTTCCCTTATTTTATTTCAGTTTATGTTGAATTGTAATTTAGTTCTTAACATGACAATGTTTAGGAACTAAATACTTTAGTAGTGTTTCCATCGAATCTTCTTGAAGCTCTTTCATATAGTTAATGTATTAGTTTTTGAGTTCTTCTTCAGCGTATTAAGATCTATTCAATATTGTTATGATTGCTTGATAATTAACTAGCTATTAATTGTCATCACTTATATGATTTCGAATCAAAAGTCTGAAAGATGAGATTTGAATATGCTGTAATTGTCTAGACATAGGTTAAAATCGTGGATGAAAGTACCCCGATACTTGTGTAGTATTATAGGTTATTGTCCTTAATCCTCATGTGTGGTAAAACTTATCATAGAAATATAGAAGGTTTCTGCACAAGGTTGAACTCTTGTATGTCCTAACCAGAATATAATGATAGATTAGTTAACCTGCTATCTTAATAAGAAGAGAATCATTAGCATTGCATTAACACGTGAAAGAGTGGATAGTTGAGGAGATTGAACCCTATTTCCTTCATAATTGTTATAAACCCAAAGTATTATAATCTTTAGTTTATTTCTACACTTAGTCATAAATCTAAAACCAAAAAACATCAACCAAATAGATACCATAAAATAGATAATCAATACTTAGCAAACCAGTCTCTGTGGACGATAAAATCGGTCTTACAGATCTTTATTACTTGAACGATACGTACACTTGCGTAAGCACTTAGAAATATCGCAACAAGTTTTTGGCGCCATTGCCGGGGACTGGCGTACTGTTAATATCGATCTATCTATTCTTATTTCTAATTTGGTTTTTATTTTCAATTTTTTTTTTGCTTTAGTGCTGTTTGCCGTGATCTGTTTGCTGTTTTTGATTAGTCTCAGAAACTTAGTTTATGCGAAGTAGGAGAGGAGCTTACATTTCTATTCCTCTGAACCCTGAGATTGAGAGATTGTGCAGACAGAACAGGAAAGAGAAAAGAGCATTTGATTTCTTAGCAATGGGAGATCAGCGAAACTATAATTTGGGGGATGATGAGTTACCGTCTGTTTTAAGACAAGTCCCTGCAGAAAGGAGCTTGGGGGACTATGTGATGCCAACCATTACAGGGGTACAGACTTGCATAAGGCTTCCAGCTGTTGAAGCCAACAATTTTGAAATCAAACCAGCAATCTTGCACATGGTCCAAGGTTCAGTCCAGTTTGGGGGATTACCAACAGAAGATCCTCATCTGCATCTAGCAAACTTCCTGGAGCTGTGTGCAATATTGAAATCCAATGGCGTTACTGATGATGCCATTCCGTTGAGGCTCTTCCCATTCTCACTCAGGGAGAGAACAAAGTGTTGGTTGAATTCATTATAGGCGAACTCCATCACTACATGGCAAGACTTAGCCAGAAGTTCCTTGCCAAGTTCTTCCCTCTATCTAAAGCAGCAAAGCTCAGAGAAGAGCTTAATAATTACTATCAGATGGATGGAGAGTCACTCTATGATGCATGAGAGCAGTTCAAAGATTTGCAGAGGAAGTGCCCACATTATGGGATTGAGAAGTGGATGCTAGTCCATATATTTTACAATGAGCTGAGTGATACAACTCGTACCATCATTGATGCTGCAGCAGGAGGTACGTTCATGAGAAAGAGTGTCAATGAGGCACATGATTTGCTAAAAGATATGGCCACAAACAACCATTAGGGGCCGATGAGAGAGCAATGGACAGTAGGAAAGTGGTTGGGGTTCATGAGCTAGATGCTATCACTGCATTGACTGCGCAGGTAGCCACTTTGACAAAGCAGATGCAGCAGAGTACCATGGCAGTTAAAACGGTTCAGACACCAGTGGGTTGTGAGATTTGTGGGGATCCCCATATTTTTGATAGATGCACAACAGTGGACCCGAATAATGTGTCAATGGAGCAGGTCAAGCAGTGGGGAATTTTCAGAGACCCTACAACAACCCTTACTCCAATACGTACAATAAGGGGTGGAGAAAGCACCCAAACTTTTCTTGGAGGAATGAACAAGGGCAATAAGCACAGTTTCAAGGCCAAAACCAAAACCAGCAGCCACAAGAGAAGCCTGATGAGCTAAAAGCAGCATTGCTAACACTTACAAATTATCAGACCAATTTCATGACAGAAACTAGGTCATCTATCCAAAATTTGGAGGCATAGGTTGGACAGTTGGCAAGCATGCTGAACAATAGAGAACAAGGAAACCTCCCCAGCGATACTGTGGTGAATCCAAGGGAGCAGTGTCAGGAAATAAGCCTGAGGAGCGGAAAACATTTAGCACAGGTTGCACCCAAATCAGTAGCTGAAAAAGAGAGAGAGAGAGATGGAGAAAGCAGCTGAGGCAGAGAAGGGGGGGGGTTACTGATGACCGCCCTATTTTAGAGAAGGCTCCACCCGCAGTGATGAGGGAGTATACTGACAAAATTTCTTACCCTCAAAGACTGTAAAAGAAGTCCTTAGACAAGCAATTTTCCAAATTTTTAGAGGTCTTCAAAAAGCTTCATATCAATCTCCCATTCATCGAAGTTTTGGAGACGATGTCAGCTTATGTGAAATTCATGACATACATCCTGTTTAAGAAGAGAAAGCTGGTGGACTATGAGACAATATCGTTGGCAGAGGAGTGCAGTGCTATCTTGCAGAAGAAACTTCCCCCTAAGTTGTAGGATCCAGAGAGTTTCACCCTACCTTGCACCATAGGGAATGCAACATGCAAGCAAGTCTTATGTGATTTGGGTGCAAGTGTCAACCTAATGCCCCTCTCTGTGTTCAAAATACTTGGTTTGGGGGAGGCAAGACCAATCATAATCACCTTGCAGCTAGCTGATCACTCAGTTGTACATCTCCAAAGAATTATTGAAGATGTGTTGGTACAAATGGGTAAATTCATCCTTCCTGATAATTTCCTCATTTTACCTGGAGAATATGCTAGATGTTTAGTAATCCTTAGCGCCTCAGCAGGATCAACTCCACCCACATATACAGAACTTTTAGCCAGATTTGCTTGAAAATCAGAAGCAGTGGAAAAATAAGTGAATTTTTCATGGAGTTTAGTGCCTGCCTTATATTCTCCTCTAGAAAACAATAGCAGGTCATCTGCAAAATGAGTAATGCTTAGTTTTGCACATCTAGGGTGGTACTTCAAATGTTTATCCTCTTTTAAGTTCATTCAAGCATCTATTAAGGTACTCCATAACAATGGCAAAAAGGAAATGAGAGATTCTCCTTGTCTGAGTCCCTGAGCAGCTGGAAAAGGAGGAGTAGGTTCACCATTTATCACAATAGAGTAGTTGACATTGGTGACACTAAATATCCATTGTATAAATCTTCCAGGGAAACCTAGTCCTTCCATAACTTGTTTTAAGTAAGGCCACTCTAGAGAATCTTAAGCTTCTGCAACTCTACTTTGATTATACATCTAGGTGAAATATTTTTCCTAGTGTATGATTTCACAAGCTCATGAGCAAGAATAACACTATCAACAATTTTCCTCCCTGGTATAAACCCAGACCGAGCTTTAGCAATAATACAAGGCATAACATTTTGTAATCTCAAGATCTTGGCAACTATCTTATATAACACAGTACATCAGGCAATTAGTCTGTATTCCTTAACATATGCAGGGTTGGGGACTTTTGGCTACAAAGTTATAGAGGCACAATTAGTTGCTGGAAGCATCCTTCCTGTTTGAAAGAAATCTAGTATAGCAGCACATACCTCATCTTGAATTATAGGCCATGCTTTCTTGTAGAATAAAGCATTATATCCATCAACTCCTGGAGCTTTGTCATCTCCAATGTCTTTAAGAGCTGTAAGAATCTCTAAAGTAGTCACAGCTGCACACAATTCTAGTTGCTGAGAGTGAGTTAGAGAAGGGCCTTTGTTCATTGTAACTTGGTTCACTGCAGCCAAATCAGAAGCAGCACTACCCATCAGTGACTTGTAAAATTGAATAATTTCTTCTCGAATTGCCTGTGGATCAGTGAGCTTCCTCCCAGTCAAACTACTTAGTTCGATTATTGGTTTCCTTTGGTGTCTCTCCTTTATCATTGCTGAGAAGTACTTGTTATTAGCATCTCCTAATTTTATTCAAGATGCTCTGGATTTCTGCTGCAAAGTTTTCTCCTCAATGAGTGACCATTGTTCTAATTGCTGTAGAGTGGCTTGGGCCTGATCAACTAAGTCATATGTGTATCTGAGTGCCATCTGATCTTTAGTTTCTTTTAAGGAAGTTCTAGCCTGTGCAATTTTGTCACTGATGCCTTTATAATGATCTGCATTCAACTTTCTAAAGCCAGCTCTTAGCCTTTTGAGTTTTAACCATACATTTCTCATCTTGTTAGTATCCAGCTGACTGTTCCATCCTTCTTCTACATGTGGTATAAAATCATCACGATCTACCCAAATATTGAAGAACTTGAATGGAGTTTTGACATTTGAGTTATCCAACCACAGAAGAGAGTGATCAGATATGTGAGGCTGCTTAAAATCAACTACTAGATGCCCATTTTGCTAATCCATTCCCCAATTGCCTAAAGTCATGTCCAACCTACACCATATCCTTGCATTCCCTCTCTGGTTATTGGTCCAAGTGTAGTATTCACCTTTCCATAATAATTCAAAAAGGGATAATGTTTGAACACAATCACCAAAATCCTGTAATTCAGCAGTAGCTCCATGTAATCTATGTTGAGAACATAATAGCCATGGCTTAGTAATCTGAGATGACAGTTGTTACAAATATTGCCATAAGCTCCTTCTTTGATCTTGAGTGTTAAAAGCATATATTACAGTCATGAGGTTCTCCTGTCCAGTTTGCCTATTGAGTACTGAACAATGTATAAAATTGTGCATTAAATTTCAATAGAGTCACTTGAAATAGAGAATCCTCCCATTAGTTGCACAAGGGTAGTTATGAATAACCATCCAGTATGGAGCAATTTCGCTAACAAACTCTTGAAGCATTACTCTTGTTTCCAGTAGACACAGTAATTTTACTCTATTTTCTTTGATGTAGTCTCTTATTGGGTCCTCTAATATTCCAAACCATCCAAGTCATGTAGATATGTGAAAGCCCCCACCCTCCCCACAAGGATCAGTCACATGTCCAGAACTAGAACTCCCTATCAAAGAAATATTTTGTCTAGTAAAATAAGTTTATTAAATAATCACAAAAATAACTTAGAGTAAGAAAAAACTTGAAAAATAACTTATAAGTGGCATTCCAAACTCATTTCCTCCCAACCCCGACTCTCGCGCGCCACCCTTTGACAAAAACACCCTTACCACCCCAACCCAGCCCCCACTCCCGGACATCCCAACCATTATAGTGTTTTTTAGATTACAAATTAAATGCTCTTGGGACTATACTTTTATGCTTACTTACCAACTACCAAAAAGTAAATAAAAAAATCACTTATTTTTCAAGAAAATATATTTTTAGGAAAAACATTTTCCTTTATATCAAATATTCATTTATACTAAGAATATGTATAATGTATCAAAATATCTTTTAAATATTGTAGTCACAATTATATATATATAAGATATTTGTTTTTAAATATTAAAACGGAGATTAAATAAGACATTTAAATTAAAACCCAAGGAATATTTAGTAATATTGTGGGGATTTATCACAGATTAACTATTTTTACAATGATCATCAATTTATTACAATATTTTCATTTTATTAGAATACAAAAGTCGCGTAGACAAAGTTATAGTCCAATGTCCAATAAAGGATATTAAACTTACAATAATTCACTTTACGTAGATCATAATTTCCATATAAATAATTGTGACACACTCTTCTATTAAAAAGTTCAAATACTAGTTTCCTTATTAGAAAAATAAAAAATAAAAGTAAAAACTCACTTTCTTTACTGGATTTCCATATCACATGTCTGTCTGTTGTTTTCTAGTGTTGTCAATGGGTATATCGCGAAGCTCTTAGAGTGCAAAGAAGAATCATGCTTAGTCTCTTCCTTTATCGATCTTCTCATACCAACAACAACAACAATAACATACAATGTAATTCCACAACAACAACCGTACCCAGCCTATTATGCATACCTAGTCGTCTACTGTACAATAAGGTATGACTTACAACTTTGGATTTCTTACTTTCTTTAGTTTCTTATATGCCGCCCTCAAAAATTATCTTTCCATTAAATTATGTTTTTCTTCTCTTATCGCAAGTCAGAATAGATGATTTCATCAACTTTGGAATAATATAATTATGAAAGTCAAAATAGAGATCTAGACTTGTAAATTGTACAAATTAGGAAATTTCGAAGTGAACAAAATGTCCACCATGTTAGGCTTCACATGGCTTCTTTCTTTTCACCGTGGAATAGCATGGCTTGGGAAATATACAAGGAACACGTTAGTACCCCTAGCCAATCAAGAAGCGATGGCATTTGTTTTTCTTTCATAATTTCGAATAATAGTCATTTTGACTTTGAATTTGTCTGAAAAGTTTGATGTTTAGAAAAAAGGAAGTTACTTAAAGTGTCTTTTTTTAACCTAATCAGAAAATTTTACCCTTTCTGCTCCAATCAGTAGAGTGTTAAACATTTAAGGACGAGTCTAGTTAATCGCTATCTTAATGTAGAAGAAGAAATCATTCTAGTTGCATTAAGGATTGAAAAGAGTGGATTGTTGAGGATATTGGAAGCCCTAATTCCTTCATAACTGATTTAAACCAAAGTATTATCATAATTAGTTTATTTTCTCCAATTACTTAGTTTTAGTTATTAGATAAAAATACAAACAAATTAACGTTCACCAAATAGAAACTAAAGCTTAGATAATCGGTACTTGATAACCAGTCTCTGAGGACGATATTCGGTCTTAGCAGACTATATTACTTGTAACGATACGTACACTTGCGTGAACACGGTCCTAATCTCTGAGGACGATCCTCATCCATTCCCCCTTCAAAATACCCTATATGCCCCACATATGATTAAGAATCTAATCTCTATCCGCAAATTCACTCGTAATAACTCTGTCTCCGTTGATTTTGACCCTTATGGTTTCACTGTGAAGGATCTTCATACGGGGACACCTCTTACGAGATGCAATAGCACGGGGGATCTTTATCCATTCACTTCCACCTCCGTTGCCAGATCTAGCTCTCCCGTCTCTCTAGCGGCCATTTCTTCTTTCACATGACATAATAGGCTTTGGTCATCCAGGAGCCCCAATTTTTAATTTTCTTAGAGGCAATAATTTTATTACTTGTAATGGGAAGCTTGCCCAAAACTGTGTTTCTTGTTCATTAGGCAGACATACTCGTCTTCCGTTTATGTCATCTACTAGTGTTACTTTTGCACCCTTTGATATTATACATGCCGATTTATGGATATCGTCTGTTGCTAGTTCTCTCGGTCATAAATACTATCTTATCCTACTAGATGACTTTTCTCACTTTGTTTGGTTGTATCCTCTCAAATTTAAACCGGAAGTGTTTGTCAAATTTTTTGAGTTTCGAACATTCATTCAAACACAATTTGAAAAAGGTATAAAATCTTTTCAGTGCGATAATGATCGTGAATTCAACAACTCTATGTTTCACCGTTTTTTTACTAATAATGGCATGGTTTTTCGCTTCTTCTGCCCCCACACATCCTCACAAAACGGTAAAGCTGAAATAATCATCCGCACCATTAACAATATGATTCACACTCTTTTGATTCATGTCTCCCTACCTCCATCTTTCTGGGTCTATGCTGCTAAAATGTCAGAATAAAATCTAAATATTCTCCCAACTAGCACCCTTCACAATATGACCCCTACCGAAATTCTCTATCATAGAGTCCCCTCTTATGATCATTTCCGAATATTTGGTTGTCTATGCTATCCTAACCTTGCCTCTACGTCCCCTCACAAACTAGCCCCCGGTCCACTCCTTGTGTCTACCTAGGCTACCCGCCGAATCATAGGAGCTATCTATGTTATGACTTGTCCACTCGTCAGATTCACATCTCTCGTCACGTCACATTCGACGAGACACATTTCCGTTTTGAATTTAAAAAGTTTCAAAAACTGGATTACTTTTTTTCTGACGAGCCTGCCATCTCTCCCATCATCTTAAGTCAACTAGAGCATAATAGTTCTTCTTCAGTGTCGCTGCCGCGACCCAGTCGATCTTGCGCGACGCCAAAACTCTGCGACGAGCTCTCGATTCACCGCTGTTCCACGTCGGCCGCGCTGCCGATCTTTGGCGTCACGGCGTAAACCATCGAGAAGGTCTCGATCCTCCAGCGCCATGGTGCCTACTCCGGCGTCTGTCCCTCCTTCTCCGTATCCAACAAATCCCTCCTCCTTGGAACCTCTTACTATCCCCACTCACCAAATGGAAACTCGTGCAAAGCTTGGAATCTTCAAACCCAAAGTCCAATTTAACTTGTCTGCCAAAACAATTTCACTAATTCCCAAGAATCCTATATTGGCCAAACAAGACCCTAATTAGAATGCGGCTATGATTGAGGAATTCAATGCTTTAACTAAACAGCACACATGAGATATAGTACCTAGACCTGAGGGGGTGAATGTGATTCGTTGTCTGTGCTATTTCTGATGCGCGATTTATGCACACACTTACGCAAGTGCACGTGTCGTGACAAGTAATATAGTCTTAGAAGACCGAGTTATCGTCCTCAGGGATTAGTGTTCAATGCTCAAATTCTATTCTATGTTATCTATTTGGTAACCGATGATTGATATGTTGTTTATGACTATAATTATGAAAGCTAGTTAAACTACGTTGTGTTACTTCAGTAATGGTGGAACTAGGGCTTCCAAATCTCCTCAACTATCCGCTTAACTTACGTATTAATGCAATTAATTATGGTTCTTCTTCTATTTTGAGATAGCAGGTTAACTAAGCCGTTTTATACTCCTGTTAAGGTTATATAAACACTCAACCCCAATATAGAACCTTTCTACCTTTCGGTGATAAGATTGACTATAGAGGAGGATTAAGACCAATAACCTATTAATACTACACAAGTATCGGGGTACTTTCGTCAACGATTTAACCTATGTTTATCCAATTACAGCATATTCACAACCTCCCCTTTCGAATTTCGGTTAGAAATCATAAGGATTATGATAATTAGTGATCAAGTAATTACCAAGCAATCAAATCAATTATTGAATAAATCTCAACAACAACAAGAAGAACCAAAACATGCATTAATTCATAAAGATAAGTTTCAAGTGAATTGACATGGAAATCTCTAGGTTGATTTAGTTCCTAGCCATAGACATGACAAGAACTAAATTAATATCCAACATAAACTGTAAAGAAAGTAAAACAAGAACAAGAAATTACTAAGAAAAGGTATCCAATCTTGATCTCCAAAAGTTGTGTGATTTGGCAAGAAGATGAACCCCTGCATCTGAACTAAAGTCCTTTTTTTATAGTCTCCAAAACGTGATGCAGGTTTTCCTTCAGGCCTTGGCCCATTGACATTCGAAATTTCTGATTTTCCCGCCTCGGCGCGCAGAATCAGCCAGCGCGCCGGAACTCCTGAGGCTCTCTGAAGATTGGGCGCCGTGGCGCTCGCCTCGCTGGCGAGGCGCCATGGCCTGCTTTGTGCACAGTTCGCCACTTTCGCTGAGCTCTGGAACCTCTGTTTCTGCCCTCTTTTTGCTCCTTTTTCGCCAATGAGCCACTTTAAACCAATATGACTCAAAAGAAAGAAAATTTATCCTAAGACGACACATATTTGTACAAAAATGGACAAAAACTAACTAAAAATGACTCAAATGGTGTATATAAAATACACCGATCAATTTCGTCACAAATTCAGAGACAGTGGAGATCTTGAGAGGTATAAAGACTTGTGGCTAATGGCACAAATCAGCAGGAGGGCATTGATTGTGGTGAGACCTTCAGCCCGGTTGTCAACCGGCTACCATCCGCACATTTTTGAGTATTGTCATGGGCAAACACTGGCCGATCCATCAGCTTAATGTGAAGAATGCATTCTTACACTGGATCCGAGAGAGGCGACATACGCATCACCCGTGATTCACTCATCCAGCAGTTCCTCACTATGTGTGTTGTCTCCGTAATTCACTATATGACCTGAAATAGGCCCTCCGTGCGTGGTGCGATCGCTTTGTCAGGTATATCTTGCATATTGGGTTTGTATGCAGCAAGAGTGATACATCACTTTTCATTTTTCATCGAGGTAGTAGCACTGCTTATTTATTACTTTAGGTGGATGATATTGTTCTTACTGCCTCCTCCGACGGATTGAAAAATGAGATTATTGCCTTGCTTAAGTCCGAATTTGCAATGACTGATTTGGGGAAGCTGAGTTATTTTTTGGGGATATCAGTGACCATGTCTGCCAATCATATGTTCTTGTGTCAGTGTAAGTATGCAGAAGAGATTGTGTACAGGGCTAAGATGGCAAACTGCAAAGAGACGCCTACTCCAGTTGATTCTAAATCTAAGCTCAGTGCCATAAATGGTGCTCCAGTCTCTGAACCTACTCTGTATAGGAGCCTTGCAGGTGCACTTCAGTATCTCACCTTCACCATGTCAGACATAGCTTATGCTGTTTAGCAGGTGTGCTTATTCATGCATGCTCCAGGGAGTCTCATTTCACTGCTCTTAAGCGTATCATTTGATACATTAAGGGCACTCTTGATTATGGTTTGCACTTATACCACTCTGCTCCAAATAGCTTGCTTTCATATACGGATGCAGATTGGGCAAGGTGTCCGGACACGCGGCGCTCCACCTCCGACTTTTGTGTTTTTTAGGGGATAATCTGATTTCTTGGTCCGCGGCGGCAGTTACCCTATCTCGCTCCAAAGGATCGAGTACAGAGGCGTTGCAAATGTAGTAGCTGAGATTTGTTGGCTCAGAAATTTACTGTTAGAACTTCAGTGTCCTTTGCGTCAGACATCTATTGTGTACTGTGATGACATATCTGCCATCTATTTGTCTCATAATCCGGTTCAACATCATCGAACCAAGAACAATGAGATAGACCTACACTTTGTTCGTGAGAAAGTTGCACTAGGCCATGTCAGAGTGTTACATGTTCCATCATCCTATCAGTATGCATATATATTTACCAAAGGACTTTTCAGACAGTTATTTCTTGACTTCAGATCCAGTCTCAGCGTCCGGCCTCCTCCCGCTCCGACTGAGGGGGTGTGTAAACATGTATATTATAGAAACAATTGTATCCCTACCCATAATTAGAATATTTCCATATATTGTGTAAATATAATTATGATAAGACTAGAATTCCTCTTTTATATAAGTTTAAGATTCCTATTGTATAAGGGATGAACATTGTACTCTATATATATTTTGATATTAATGAAAGACTCTCCAATGAAGATTAATATCATGTTACAATAAATGCTATTTTAGAACGTCTTTATTTTAAAGAGAAGGACAACATGTATCGATATAATTAATATAATTGACTAAACTTAAAAAAAAACATAACCTGTAACGTGGGCCGTTTAACGAAATAATTTATAAATCATGACTCAACTGCTTACCTCAGAATCACTTCACAACGGTTGGCTTTGATAATCTAGTTCTTGGCATTTAATAACACTTCTGAACTATGAGAATCTAATATGATGGATTCCTTGGACTCTCATATTTTAGTTCTTCAAACATTTTCTTATATTTATCGAGGCAAATATACCTAAGAGATTATTTGGTCCGTGAATAAGTTATACTAGAAAGACAGTAATTGAATTATCATACAGGATAAATAGTGACGAGATTATTAATGGATATACTATTATTAGTAGATATATGATTTATAAGATTAAAATTTGATACAATTAATATAAAACAAGTAATTGGTTTTACACTAAACTAGATAAGTTATGATAAATTTTTATTTTCAATTTTTAGCTTGAATTTTTCAAACGACTTTGGGAGGAAACTGGAAAGCCTTTGAGAAAGGCATCATTGTCATTTTAGTGTTTTATCCCGGTATTAGTAATCTGAGATTGTTAATTGTTTTCTCAGATTGAGGGTGGTACAAAAACCATACCACATTTGTGATATTGCTAGCTAATTCGGATAACATAATCCTGCTTTTTATTTATTATTATCCATTTATACCACAAGAATGAGAGTTTTTTCTTTTTGACATCGTCAATCTCTTTAACATCATTCATTAATTCGGAATATAATATGAAAGTCATATTTCAATCCGAACATTTTTTAAATTAATGGGATAATAACCAACGAGTAATATCAAACAACCTAAGTATACAGTTCAATAGTAAATTGTAGTTCACAAGTCAAACTATTATATCTAACATGCTTGAATTTTAATGTCCTCCTAGTCATTGACTCCCGTTTTTATTAAGTAAAACAAAAAGATAAAAACGAGGAAACAGGTGAAGAGAACCTCTTAGACTTTCATTTTAAGACAAAAAGGGGACAAGTATCTCGATTAGACATCACCAAAGAATGTGATGCAATGGATGAAGTTGTTTCTCCCTTAATCAGAAATTTCGGATTGGAGCCCTTGGAAAAATCATTGGTAGGAAAGACTTCCCTAAAAAAATGGGTCTTACCGAGGGGTGAATCTGGATTAATCGGACTCTAAAATGAGTACCGGATACCTAGGGATGTCAATGGGGCGGGGGAAGGGTACCCCATATCTGTCACCTAAAACTCATCCCCACCCCCGCCCCACCACCCATCACGGGTAGTAATTCCTCCACCTGCTCCCGCCCCACTTACCCCGTCGAGTACCCACTTACCCGGCGGGTACCCATCACAGGTAGTAAAAAAAAAGAGGTCCAAGAAAATGGAAAAAATGAACTTTTTTACTATGGTGTATCAATTATCAAAGTCTGAAACTTTATCAAAATATTAGGAATATTAAAAAGTTAAAATAAAGAGTTAAATTTATATAGAAGAAGACAAGAAATTTTCTAGTCCTTTCAAATGATCACAATTGTAAAATAAAAAGGAAAAGAGAAACTTCAATGTCATTATCAAAAATATCACATACGTACATGTAGAGTTGTTGCATTGTACCATACATTTTCACACAAAAATATTATATTTTTTGAAGGGTACCGTACACTTTATTTTAAATAATAATAACAGGTTGATGACTTGACATGAATCAGGGAGTCTTGACAAGAATAAGAGATTTCAAGTCTTTGTCTAGTTAAGAATACCAGAAAATCAGCATAACTAAAGACCGAATTTGATTCCCCCCAGCCCCCCCAACCAACCCCCCAGCCCCCCAGGCCCCAGTCCTCCGCCAGCCCCCCCCCCCCGCCAGCCCCCCCGGACGTATTGACATATGAAATATAGGTTGTAAATTGATCAAACTTTATACGGTCATAACTTTGCGCTCGGACGTCCGTTTTACCTAATTTTTTTTTTGATTTCGCGTATTTTTTCGATACGGGGGTGGCCAAACTGCATAAGCGGTTTGATTCGTCCGGTTTCTCCAAAAACGTCCATCTTGCCCCTCAATTTCTCTTTTCCCCCAAATCGTTACGTTTTTCCCATTTTCAAATCTAAATATCTTGCGATGTACAATAGATTTCAACGTAAAAATTGCGTGGCACCGCGTCCGAGAATGTCAATTTCAGTATTGGTAATTCAATTTTAAAAAAAAAAACGGGCCCCGAAACCCGACCCGGAATTATATATATATTATATATTAGGAATTTAGAAAATTAGGAATTATATATATTATATATATTAGGAATTATTATAAAAAAAATATATATATATATATATTTTCGGTCCGGACCGGACCGAACCTGGACCGGACCGAAAACCGGACCGAATTTCTCGGTCCGGTTCGGTCCGGTCCGATTTTTCGGTCCGGACCGAAATTTGTGCAGCCCTACTTACACCAACCCCCGACATGACTTTGTACCATGGAATGTCAAATTGCAGTTGAGCACTTGCTTATGAGTTGTGATCAATTGTGTATTTCCCCCATTCGTTTTCAAGGACGAGATGTCCTTTTGCCGTCAAGTCTCTTTGTTCACCTGTGGTCCGCGACAAATCTAAGATTTATAGTTTCTGGATTTTATTCGCATATATACTATTACATTTGAAGGAATATAAATGTGATAAGTCAATAAAATTTATTTGAATTCCAATGTTTAATAGAAATTCTTTATTGACGGATTATGTTTAGTTAGTTCATGCCGGAAGTAATAGTTATAACTTGATTAGATTGCACAAATTGATCTTCAAATGAGCTGGTTTACCCCAAAAATGGTACAGCTAAATTTGTTAGTGATTTGAAGAATACTTGGATTAATTTGCTATAGAAGATAATAAACAATTGACAATAAGTAAACAATAGAAATAATAACTAATAGAATTAGTCAGGACTGCCTTGGACTCAGGTGAATTTTCTGAGTAAGATTGGTCCGAGCTGATAGTGACCTTTAATAAGATAGCTTCGGTTATACATAAGAAATAAGAGCAATGTATTAAACTTATGCAATTTTAGCATAGAAGTATAGATTGTGAGAATTGGATATCTTGTCAACATGAAGGTTGAACTCCTTTTATAGCTATGAAAATATGACATCAATGCCTGAGAATCCCTCTCATATTAAATGTCATTAATGCTAATAACTGACTCTTAATGACTAAAGATAAACGACTGACACCATATACGGATTGAATATACGTTGGGTATCTCCGGAGCTTCACTCGATGTCAATTGGCTCGGTTGTATCCGGGATTATCTCGAATGCTACCTCGCCCCGTTCATGACTTGCATCTGACGTCAAGTCCATTTATTTACCTCAAACTATTGCTCCAATCTTGTCACGTGTCGTGTCAGATTTCACTGGTATATAATTTTTACCCTTCAAATTCAAACTTATGCCTGGTGGAGTATAAGTTCTTTAGAGGCAATGAGAATTATTTGTGAGATATTATGACGCGAAAAAATTAACTTATGCCTAACAAAAAAATATTTCAAAGGGACAAAAATTAAAGACCAGCACAAAATAGGGCAAACATATGCGCTTGCCCAAGGCTATGTCTGTTGGGCCCAAGAAAGGAAAGCTAGCAGCCCATATTCTCCTTGCCAATAGAATGACGGGCCCTTGTGATCCGTGGAAAGGGGAGGGGCCCTAATTCAGACATGGCCTTTTGTTACTCAGTTTGTTCTTTGAATAACTCTTTTCATTCCAAAATCGGCTTTGCTTTTGTTTTATTACAACAAAAGAGCAAAATGATTAGGAAAAACAGTGTCCTGGAGAGTGGTTGCGATTTTGCCTAGTTTTTAGAACTGTGTTATTATCAACTTTAAAGTGAATAGATATATATTGAGTATAAGATTAGGTCTTGTATAAGGGATGGTTGTTAAAAGTTCCACGTTTATTTTCTGCCCACAAGCTCTAGTTGGGTATATTGATAGTAATACACACACGACGTTTTGGAACTTAACATATTTAGCTCTTAAATGGTACAGAGAAAGCAATAAATTGGTACATTTCAGTTATGTTCTTGACTTCAACTCATATTTCAGTAATTATTTTTTGGAAGTTAATATACCACCGGACAACGTGCCTAAGTGGCTTGGCTTATTTTATTAATTGTAATAAGAAAGCTCAACGAGGACAGTACAAGTAAAAAAAGGTCAAAATTTACCTTATTAATGCTAATAACGATAAACGAAACATTTCCTAGCAAACGTGGAGAAAAAGTACAATTAAATAAAAATTTGATGATCATCACAGAGTTTATAAATAACATATTTTTAAGATTCCATATCATGCTTGTTTTTTTTTTTAAGAACATTTGTGTTCGGAAGACAATTCTTTGACAACTTTTCCACGGAACAGTAGTCTTCGGTATTTGTTTTAGCGAACAGGACAATTATTGTGAGTTTTTATTTGCAATAATTTATTTAAGCAATCAATTCCATTATTTACTTCAATTATGAGTTTCCATTTCAGCTTTACTTTGTGATTAATTTCGTTTCACACTTTAGGTGTCCGTTCACATCTTTAGCTTCAAATTATTTATATGCTTATTAAATGTGAGATGCTCAGACTGGAAATATATATTCCTTGCCATTAGATTATAGTAAGAGTGGTCAGTGGGACGGGATGAAACGAAACAGGATTTGGGGGATGAAATTTTGGGGGAGGGGTCGGGATCTTATTTGGCGAGACCGGGGGGATATGGGGACGGGATCCGGGAAGTGGTCCCGTCCCACATCCCGCCAGCAGAGGGAACGGGATTTGGGGGACTTTAATTTTTTTAGACACTTAATTAAAAAAATATATTTAAATACTTAAATAATTTAACAAGATAGTGAAAAAACATCCCAAGGCTAATTATCTCTGATATTATTTAATAGAAATATAATTTTTTGTTTTACAATTTCAAAATTACAATTTTGTTTCGTAGTTCAAAAATTGCAAATCACATAGTAAAACTGACATTAAAAAATTACATATGCAACCATACTTTTTCTAATTTTCTTACAATCTCTTGAGGATATTCTGTTGGAATTGGAAGTTGTTGGTCAAATTGTTCATCGTCGCTTCCTGCTCCCTCGGATAAGATTTCGTTGGAATTGTATTCGTCTTCTTTATTGATCTCTGGTTGACCGCACCTTCTACGCTCTGCTCTAATCCAATCTCTAAATAAAACTGCAATCTCCAAACTGTCTCCCACCAATAAGTGTATGTGCTCTCATATTTGAAACCTTCCAGCAGAAAAGACGCTTTCAGAAGCTTTTGACTACGCTTGAATATTCAACACATCTCATGACATATTTGATAGAGTCGAAAATGTCTTCTCATTCTCCCTTTAGTATTTCATCAAGTCTACACGTCCATTTTCATTAGCAATTGATTTGAACGGTACAACACACTGCAAAAACATAAACATCAAACTTGCCGGTATAAGATTGAAGTAAAGTAGAAGAAGATGGTATAGAAGTCGGTTGATTATTTGCACTTTGCTATTGGTAATACATATACATATTTTTGCATTGTGTTTGTATGTTAGACATAATATCTTCTTTAGTTGGTTATTCTTATTCAGTTGGTTCTGTTGGAAGTATTTCTAAGCATTCATAAATCGTTTCAATAAGGGCATTAGAACCGTCTACTTTAATAGTATGATTTAATACAACATCAATAAAATAAATAGTAGAAATAGGATTGGTTTTTTAAAATTTACAAATATTTTTGAATTAGCTGGAGCATAAGTTGGTTTTTTTCTTCATATATTCATTAAATAAGAAAAATATTAGAGCTATATAAAATAACATAGATGAAATTGTATGAAAATAAATATCATAAAATTCCTTAGTAGCTAGAAAAAATTCTTTAAGAATACAATAAGTTACAAAATTTTATCCTAATCATCATCTACAAGCATATCCGAAAGATTTTGATTATGGGCGTTAAATAATAAAGTTATAGGTCTTCTATATTCGTGAGCAACAAGTAATTGTTCATACAAAGAATTTCACCTAGTTGCAACTTCAGTGTGTCTTTCATCAATATATCTATATACTAATATACGTTTTTGCATAGATCAATTGTGATATATCCAATGACATGTAATAGTTAAATAATCATTATCATCAGTACTACGGTCTATGTCAAAAGTGATAACCAATTTGTGATTAAAATGATACAATGCAAAATGTAAAAATTGTTGATATTAATGCGCAAATTTAAACTATCTCTTCTAATAGTTGATCTAGAAAACCCGTTAAAAGCATGATTAATTTTCTCGAATGTAATGAATAAAAGCATGAGAGAAAGGAAATGAAAAAGGCAAACCCTCCACATCAATTAATTTTGATAAATTTTCCCGATCTTTGTGTTTATCATATTTCGAACCTATATCTCTCCCCGTCATCGGATTAATTCGACCCTGTACTTTGTCGGGGACACTATGTGAACCTTGTCCCAACTCAGAAGGTATTTACACACCCATTTTTCAACCAAGTATTGGTTATACCTTGCTTTGTTAGAGTTTTTCACATGTCTTGTTAAACCTCCTGTCACACCTTGATCTTTTATAGTTTTAAATTTATACATTTCGCGACAAATTTTACAAATATCTAGTTGATTAGGAATGTCCCTTTCAAAAAAATTTCATGCATGTGATTTTAATTTTCGTTATTTTTGGCATCTTCTCATATTAGGGGGAATATGAGGGATTTCAGTTTCAGCATGAGACTCAGTCTGAGTCTGAGATGGAGTTGCAGTAGTGGATGTGTTATCTAAATTATCTTCTAATTCATTTTTTAAATCATAATCTGGGTTCAGATGCAGAATATACCTCATGATCTAATGATATATTAATATTATCATTAAAAATATCAGTTTCATCTACATGAGTGAAATTATCGTAATTAGGATTACTAGAAGATACACACTTACCCTTGTTACCCCTAGTACCTCTACTAGAAAAATAGCCACCTCGTTCTATTATAATTATGTAAATAAATAATTAAAGTTAAGAAAATTAAGTACGATAATTAAAATTAAGTAACAACAATAATTTAAATAAAATAAGGTATAAAACGTTGGCGTAACATCGACGTGTAATTGAGGTTGAAAATTGAAACTTTGTTCGATGATCCTCAAGCTAATTGCCAACGTCACTCCCAATTTTTGAACTTTGATAGAAATTAATAATTAAAATATAATATTTAGTGTGCAATTTAGACTTGTAGTGAGAGAGATTAGAAATGGTAGAAAGATTTATGAGAAAAATGAAGAGGAAAATGATGTATTTATAGTTGAGAAATATGGTTAATGTGTAAATATACTAACTTAGGGGTTAAATGGGGTGTGGGATGAGAGCAAAATAGTTGTTACTAGCCGTTGTCAACAGCTAAAATAGAAAATGGTTAATTGTGCAACGGTTAGTTTCTGCAAACGGGGCGGGGCGGGTCGGGTGGCAGTACGGGTCGAGATCGGAACGAGCGGGACGAGCCCTAGTCCCGTCCCGAGTTCGAACCCCGCTACCGACAATCCTAATCCCGTATTTTAATCGGCGGGTTGGGATCAGTCCCGGCCCACTGAACATCATAGATTATATTTAAGGAACAATATTGTCCGCATGAACAGCTCAACTGGTTCTCAAGGGGGATAATTGGAAAAATGGCCAAGATCGAATCCCGTCAACGGTAGAGTGGGGGTTACTTCTTGAAATAAATGAGGGTCCCTTGTGCGCAGCGTGGTAGTGGTCTAACCTTTGAAACCAGTTGAGTTACCATGATTAACTCCTTCACAATTCTATGACCGGGGTGTGGGGGCTCCTGGGGTGGGAGATCCACCTTTTTTGGAAAAAAAAAAGGAACAATATTATCATTTCGATTTCAAGATTTCTTGCTCGTAAGAACTTCATTAAAAGACTAACTAAATTAACACTCACTCACCTAAAAGTTTTTGTCTATTCTCGAGATGCAATCAATCATGATGGGACTAGGAAATACTTCTCATACACGACTTCTTTACATGATATGATAGTAAATGTTTGCATTAATAAATATTATGAAAAAAAGAGTTGATTGCAACCGCATTTAATTTCATAAAAATATTTTACTGATATCTCAAGTTTAGGGGTCATCTTTTTTCTTTATTCTTTAAAGTGTTCATTGATAATTCTACAATCAAATATCGGAAGCAGGAGTCCTCCGAGGCATAGTCCAGTGACAATCTGAGCGCTATAAGACGCTATGGCATGGATAACGTGGGTTTGATTCCCCGCAAGCACGAAGAAACTCTGCGGGGTGGGCGACTGTCTCATCGGTTATCAGACGCTCGAACCTGCCACCGGAGCACATCCCGCGATTTACTGGTAATAGTGTTGAAGGACCGGTGATATTACCTCCAGGACGTCTGGATAATATCAGTGAAGTAGTCAAGCGCAAACCTGAAAACCTGAATTATAAAAAAATAAAATAAACGGAAGCAGGACTAGATGGCCCTATCAAAAGAGAGGACGTAGTCTTTATCCATGCATTTTAATAGTACCTCCTGGTTCTGGCAAAGAAAATCAAATTGACATATCATTTAAAATAGACCACTCTCAATGTAATATCACAAATTTATATATATATATATATATCAGTCCATTCTTATCTAGAAGCCTCGCATTTGAGCCATAATAATGAAGAAATTCTTTGTAGGGTCTTTCCCTTTTAAATGAGTTTTACGGCAGATCCAAAATTTAAATTTATTTATGAGTGATGAAGTTTATTATTTGCACATATTCAATGAATTTCTCATCAAATATATATGTTACAATCAAATTTATCGAATTCTGCCGACATGTACTTCCCACGCTAATACCACCCCTGCTTATGTGGCACAAATCTAAATTAATCGGTACAATAAATTTCGGATATCATGATTAAACAAAAAACATCTCATTGGACCAAAATCTATAAATAGATGACTAATTTACATACATTAGAGACTCACAAAAGAAAGATAATGTAATGTTCATCACATGAAATATAAAAAATACTTGGGGATTTAGGTGGGAAAAAGCAAGGGGGTTCTGTCCGAATGCACATGAGATTGTCAAAACAGCTATAAATGAAAGAACAGTGCCTTGATAGATCATATGGTGTATTTTAAGACTAAAAAAAGCTACGTTGATGAAATGTACCTAGAAAGCTTAGCTGTTTTTCATTTTGGGAAAGAACACGGGTCTCATGAGCAACTTTGAATATAAATCCTTAAATATGTTTGTCTGTAGGGGAAGCTTCCTATGGACTTTGGAGGTGGAATCATGCATTTGGTTTACCCTTTTTTTCATCTTTCATTGTTTTCTTTTTCTACTCTGCCATATGTGGAAATGTTTCATATTTGAAGGAAATGTGCCTTCAATAAATTCTTTCTGCATGTTGACTGTTGCATTATATTCAAGTGTTATTTTTGCCTTGTCATTTGGTGTTACCATTCATGAGAGGCTTATGCTTTGACAGACAAAAAAGATTTTGGCCTGGGCTGGTGGGTGGTTATCAAATTAAAGAAAGAAAAAATATTCAAGTAGTAAAGAACCAGCTGAAAGGTTCAATCCTTTACATAAAGAAAGTAAGGTCGTTCTTCTATATTTCAATTCACAATTTTCTAATTTATCGGTCCCCGGTTATTATTTCTTCTTGACCATAACCTATAGACACCCGACTATCTATCGCTTTTAGGCCTATTTGCATAGGCTCGTGAATAGATTCACATATTTTTTAAAGTATTATTTGTGAAATTTAAAAGTCTAGGATAGTCATAAAGGCTACTTGTGAATTTAAGACGTTAATTAAGTGCAATCAAGAGAACTAGATCCTCCATATATTTTGCATTTAATATCCAATTGCGTTTTTCCAATGCAAATTTTGCAAAATTCAAATTTGAAAGAAGGTCTAACCACCACCATTGGCCATTGCCATATTTGCATAATCCAACTACAGTATCATATTTTCAACCTTTTTAGCTTCTCGATTAAGCATATGTTTACTATGGTTATATACTTGTATTATAAATTACCTAGTGATCCGAGAAGATTTGGCTAAAAGGTTACTCTCAAATTTAATTGGTCAACATGTCACTTATTTTTTTTTGTGATTTATTTTGTGGATTAGGATTTCCAATGTGTGGGCTCAGTTACCTTTAGGGGCTGCACAAAAAATGGATCGGATTGAAAATAACCCCTACACCGAACCAGATCGAATTTTTCGGTCTAGTCTTCGGTCCTACATTTCTGAAAATTTGATCCTCGGTCCGGTCCGAGGTTTATTTTTATTTTTATTGTATATTGGATCGGACCGGACTGAGTCCGACCTTTTTGGATTTTAAGGCCGATCCGGTCCGAGGGTTTTGTGCCTAGTTACCTTGACAATTTTAAAAATTTGGAGTTTTAAACTTCTACACTTAAATCCATTTGAGTTGTATTAAAATATACAAAAGCCTACTCTCGTTTCTTCTAAATTATGAATAAGTATCTCTCTTCCTTGTTTCTATCAAAATATCAATTTCTCCATTCGATTTTTTTCTCTTCAGAGCTCGGAAGCTCTTCAATCATTATTTTTGGGCATGTTAATTAATTTGCATCAATTTTGGAGTATTTTGAGCTCCATATTGTCCATATAATTTTTTTTTATTTCGAACTTGATAATTCCTAGTGTTCATAAAGTTCTGAGTTTTTTCAATTTTTTGAACTTTAGCCTTTTTATTGAATTATGTTTTATTTCTTACTTATTTTGCTTGTTTCGATCGCGTTTTTTCTTTTTCTTTTTGCAAATTCATCTTGGTCTATTACTAGACTTGAAATTTTAGCCTTTTTTGTTGGTCGAAATATGTTTTATTTCTACTTAGTTTGCTTGTTTAAGTATTGTTTTTTATGTTTCTTCAAATTTATCACAGTCAATTAATAAACTTGTTGTCAACTATTATTATTTTTATATTGTGGTTGGTCAACAAAACTCTATTTTTTTCATGTAGATCACATACATAGGATAAAAATACACATTCTCTACGTGTAATCTTAAGCTCGGGGAAGAGCTGATGATCAAACCACCATCTGCCTACCCCCTAATAGACTATTATTTTTATGTAATTTTTTATAAAACTTGTATTTATGAAAAGAGAATGGATGATTTTGATCAAGAAAAGAGACAATTGAAGATCTAAATCAAGAAAAAAGATAATGGAGGAGTTTGAACTTGAGTCCATTTTATATATATATGGAAGGATGTATTGTTACGGTTATAAATTTAAGAATTTTTTATTTCGTAAAAAAATTGTGGTATGTCAGTCGAAATAAAATTAAGTGTGCCGGGTCAATTATAAGTCAATCCAAAAATAAACCAACTTGCTCTATAAAAACTCATTGCATATGACAATTTTAAACTATTTTGATCAATGATAAACTAGAAAAATAAAGGCGGCTATTGAAATGTGAAGCATGGTGAATCTGCACTAGTCCGGCAGTAGCTTACCCATGTACAGATGAGTTAAACAATGGTTAAATAACCCCATAGTATAATATATTTGAATTGACATTAAAAAAAAATAGATTTAAAAAAGTGGCTTAATAAAAAGTGTGGTTTGATTGGGTATAAAATATGAGTTCGATAAATAAGATTGATAAGTTAAATAGATCTATTATTTAACAAAATGGGCTTTAATGACATGACACACCAACCGGGAGAGAGAGACTTTTGACGTGTTTATATATTTTGATAAAAATAGTGATAATTGAATGATTTTATTATTCTAAAAAAAATAAAAATGATATTTATAGGCAATAATTCTCCAAACTTGAATGATCATCTACAGAATTAACTCTTCATTCGGTTAAGCACACAGGTAATCCAAGTTGTGGTTCAGAAGATCCACTTACGGAAGTGAGAACTTGTAAGTCTTAAATCAATTATTTAAATTGAATTACGTCACCAGTAAATTAGACCGGGTGTGATAGAATTTCGGTATTCATATCAGTCAAATTTTGAATTTGACTCTGGTCCAAACTAAGCAAAAAAAAATCCAAAAGAGACAAGACTCAAAATGCTAATTACTCGACTTGCGATTGGTACAGATACATCGCAAACCAAAGGGCTCGAGGGATAAACGTACATTGGTTTGTACAATTCTTTATTTAGCATCGTATTCCCCATATTTCACTGTTTTCATGAAGGAAGCTTCCTAGAAATGAAGATCCTGTAGAACCAGGTATTGATCATGGAGTCTTAAATTGGTACAGTCGTACAGACATAGCGCTCCATTCATCCTTTCTAGTTTCTAAAACTAATTGAATTAATTACATCGTCCAGACTTCTCCTCAAGAATTTAATAAGTTGGGTGAAAAAGCAAACAATCAGTAACTAAGGTACTACATTTGAATAGCTTGATAGCGTAACATATTCACTTGTTTAAGAAAAAATAATTGAAGTTACAATGAGTCTTGCCGAAGACCGGATAAAAATTACAAATAGCTACTTTTTAGTTTTTGTAATTGAAAAACGACAACTATCATAGAGTTTCAAAGTTTATAGGTGAAACTTTAGGATATTACTCCCAACGTCCCATTTTAACTGTCATATTGTCTTAATAATTATCCCGGAATAAGTGTCAATTTAGAAATTTAAGAACAGAATTGGTAATTCTTTCCAATTATGCCCTTAACATTAGAGAAGTTGAGTAATTTTTTTATATTGCTCAATTCTAAAAAATTATAATCATAGAATTATTACATAACAACTTACTATTTGTCACTTCTCTAGTAACTCATCCATTTTCTCAACAATATTGTAGGAAAAATGAAAAATAACACCGAGTTCCTCGGTGAACTCACTTAGATGGTGAAGATAAGATCGCTTCGTTATGGACATATCATGGAGCTCGGACGTCATTTCATCGTTCATTAAGATTCAAGGTACCTTAAAGAGTTGCAGGTAACAATTAACATACACTATTTATTTAAAATTAAAATGAAATACCATTGTGCTATAACTAGTGCATTTGACAAATTAAAGTTGGTTTTTTTGTTTGAGAAATTACAGTAATAATACAATTCATTATTATTTATTATGAGTTTAACTAATACATAGAGTAAAGATCGATCATGGATTGTTCAACTCGCAAAACATGATGAATGACTTATTCCAGCAAGTAAAATAATAGTGATGTTGGAAGTTGGAACTCGATCAGGAACACCTCAAGTCAAACTCGATCTAACTTTCATTTCTATAAAATAGTACACAAAAATATTTGAGCACATAGCACAAACAGTCACTACATATGCATATTTGAGATTACTTGTAATTTACACTTTTTTGCTCTTGCAAATATCAGAGTTTCTGCTCAGGATATAAAGTAAGTAAAACCTATAAACTAAACTCCAAAGCCCTAATTAACAAGTAAGAAACACAAAAACAAAACAAAAAACAGATAAAAGAACCCCCAAATTAAACTGCTATAGTTTTTATGATGAAATATTTACTCGAACTATCATTTACTAGTAAATGTTTCTTCAAAAAGAGTTAGCAGATTCACCCAAGCCCATTCCAATTCCCATTAACTCTTCTTGTGCTGGTGCATTAATAGCATCATCAAATAGCCACTTTTCCAGCAAAGTTAACGGAACTTGTGACTCCTCCAAACTTGACTTGCTCTCCACTTGAAACAAAAAATCATTTTCAGCATTCAAATTCGGCTTGCTTTCAACTTGAAAAATCACGTTATTTTCAGGTGTGAAAGCATTGTCTGACTCGCTAAACAGCGAGTCAAAACCCTCAGGGGTTGTAGCACTTATGGTCCCTTCACTAGGACTCGAACTCGATCCCGAACCCGACCGGATTGACGGGTTATTATTAAACGAGCTTTGAGTATTCTCCGAATCCGCTCGACTTAATTGAGATGGTTTGGGGGAATTTTTCATCCAATTTTGAAGCAACTTAGAAATGTTTTCAGCGCTAGATGCATAAGAACTCGTTCCTTGAACGGGTTGTTGGGCCAGAATTGGGCTAATTAGATTTGCTGGAGAATGATCGGATTTGTCTAGTGACAAAGCGTGACAGAGGGCTTTTTTAGCCATGTGGATATCTGTTTGAAGCCTCCTCTCCCACTGTCCCTTTGAGAAATTTGATTGAGACGATGATGAGGTTGTACTATTCTCATCATTCCCCTGAAGCTTCTTCAGCTTTTTCCTCAGATGAGTATTCCAGTAATTCTTTATATCGTTGTCCGTCCTTTCTGGGAGATATGAAGCTATCGCTGCCCATCTACACCAAAACATTAACAAAAAAAAGTGTTAGAGACCCAAACAACACAAGATCGCGGAATTTTAGTAATTCAGTTGATTAGCTATTTGAATTTTCATCTTGTTAATGGGTTATATTTTATACCTTTAAAAAAAGGGAGATCTAACCCTAATTCCTTACAATTTATTTATTGGGATTAGCAACATATATTAAAGTCGGATCTAATAAAAAACAATTCAAAAAATTAAACGTTGAATTAAGCATGGTACCTGTTGCCGAGAAGAGCTTGAAGGTGGATAATCATTTTTTCTTCATGCTCAGTGAAGTTTCCACGTTTAATGCCTGGCCGGAGATAGTTAGTCCATCTGAGCCTACAGCTTTTGCTGCATCTAAGCAAACCTGGAAGAAGGAAAAAAAAGATGAACGGTTGTGAGTAAAACAGGTAGATGATCTAAGTTGATCTTGTTTATGTAATTCATTTTTCAAAGCGGTGTGGAGCGGCAGAAAAAATTAATTAGATCACATTTAATGACTCTAACAGAACTCTCCAGAAAATAAATTACCAGCATTACTGGGAACAGCTCTCCAGTTACCAGGACCATGTTGTTGAATGTATGAAACCAAGATGATATCTTCTTCTGGTGTCCATGGTCCTTTTTTCACACCAATTGTATCACAGCAAGGTGGTCTTCCCATTCTAGCTTCCTACTCGATTGATTGATCTGATTAAGGAACAAAAATCTTTCTTTATTTGACTTTCAATGGAAAAGGAAGTGGTTTTCGTTTTTTGTATTGCTTTGAATATTTATTTTGTAGGAAATATTGTTGAAGAGTAGAGCAAAGTTGTGACAAGCGTCTAAGGGAGGGGAGAGAGGGTGCTTGTGTATATATACACAATTGTTGAAGAGAGAGAAGAGAGAAGGAGAGTCTTTACGCTGACCAAAGATAAAGAAGTTGTATTCCCCAAATAGTCAAAATGAGACAGCAACGAGCATTTACAATTTTGCTTGCAAAAGTCAACCGTTTGTTTAATTTATATGATCAATTACTTTTGTGAGGGAGTAGATAAGTTTTTTCTATTTTTAAAAGAATTCTTCGGAGAAATAAATTGTTGAAAAATATAATTAATGTACGGAAATAGTGTACAATTATTACTAGTGCTTATAAAGGATAAACAATTACAATACAAAAGTCTAACATGAGTTGTTACAACAACAATGGGTGTTGAAGATCTTGATCTTCAGTCTTAAATCCGTCTTGGAGTCTTGGATCTTGAGGTTGGAACTGAAACAAGGCCCTTGATCTTTATAACCTGAAATCAAGAGAAACTAAACTTGGTAGTGTTATAGTTGCGTTGCTGAGTTCACTGATATTCACTTGGTCCTTAAGACAATATTGCCCCGTATGAATCCTTTAACGACTATTGGCAACTTGTCTCCCAAGATAAAACAGCAACCAAACAAATGAGCAAAGGAAACTCAAGTGTTCCTCAAGAAAAATCTTTGAGTGTGTGAAAGATATGCTAGAGAGGAAGAGTTTATAGAAAATCTGAAAATATACAAGTATGGAATAGTGTGTGTAAGATATCTTCCCAACTAGCCAAGTAATGGCCTTCAATGCCATGTAATGACACTTAATTTGGGGTTACAATTCAGTCAAATAATGGCTGAATTCATGAGCCAAATAATGGCTGAATTGTTTATGATTCTAATTTTGCGTTCCGCCTTCCCATTCTGTGAAGAGGTGTGAGGACAGGATAAACGAAACTGTAAACCATTTGTTTTGAAAAAATCCCAAAATTGATTATTGTCAAATTCCCTCCCATTGTCACATTGAATACTTTTAATCTACCGTTCAAACTGAGTTCGGATGAATGCTATAAAGTTTAGAAAAGTGGAAAACACTTGAGATTTTTCGACAAAGGGAATGTCAACAAATAATTAGAGTAGTCATCAAGAAACATTAAATAATACCTATGACCTGAGGAACTCAAAACAGGTGATGTCCAAATATCACAATGTAAAATATCAAATGACATAGTAGTGCATGAAGTAGAAGAAGTAAATGACAATCTAACATGTTTACCAAGGGCACAAACATGACACTTATTCAAAAAACGAGTTTGAGTACATGAAATAAAATTATTTTGTCTAAGAGAGGCCAAAACGGACTCTCCCGGGTGTCCCAAACGCTCATGCCATAGTGATGATGATAAGGTTGCCAAAGTGGAAGGAACTTTAGACTGTGGATTTGGTAAACTTATTGGATAGAGCTCCCTTGCTATCACATCTCATGAGAAGCTTCCCCGTCTAAAGTCATGTACGGAAAAACTAAACAGGTCAAACCTAACAGAAACCCAATTATCAATAGTGAACTTCCTAACAGATACCAAATTTTTTATTAATTTGGGAGCATGCAGGACATTATTTAAAATCAGTGGCGGATGTGGTGGTGACAATGTGTTTGACCCATAACCTTTTATTGGAATTGAATGGTCATTTCCGACAACAATACCATTTTCTTTGCTCAAATTAAAATAGGGTGAGAGTGCACCTTGGGATGACGGCATATGAGACGTTGCTCCAGAGTCCATATACCAATTAGAATCTGGTTGATTGAGTCCAAGAGTGTGCATAGCCTGCTTTATAACCGTAGGTTTTTACCCTTATTTTGTGAAGAATAGTAAAAAAAATTATCATTATTTGAAGACGTGGCAACCATGACGGAATTTGTAGTCGTTGAAGCCTTCTTAATCAAGCCCGGCTCTTCAAGAACAAGCATGGATCTTGCTTGATAGAACTTTGGTAAGGGATTACTTTGACGGATTAGTGTCCTCACACCGCTATAAGCATCCGTGAGACCGACAACTAGTTGTAAAACTAACCGGTTATCGATGCAGGTGAACCCACGATCTCGATTGATGCGCGACACTTTGAGGCGTTGGTGATGGGTTGAAACGTTAGGAATGTCTGTCATGACAATGGTTGAAAATTCTTGTTCCAACGCAACGACACGAAAATTCTGGTTGTCTTGAAAAATGTCTCTCAAGCGTTCCCAGGTCGCCATGGCAGTAGAATCTGGTTCCATTATTGTATGTAACAAATCTGTGGATATGGTTGCATAAATCCAACCAAGAACTGTGGCATCAGGGGTATCCCAAAATTCTTTGTCTGTATCAGATAATTGTTATGTTGTTGTACCATTTTTTGGTGGAATTATATGATGAAGAACTTTGTGAGCCCTACAACATATTTTGAACAACTCCGTTCATGTTGCATAGTGAACAATTTTCATCTCTAGTTTGACAGAAATCGACGAATATGTCGATCGCTGATCTAAATCAAAGGCCTAATTGCTAGAACAATGTCTGATTTGTCCTGCATGGCTTTGATACCATGATAAAACTATGCAAAGCTCAGTAAGGTGAGCTCTGCCATGGAAATGCTTGAAGCGGCACGAGAGAGAAGAGAGAGGGAGAGTTGCCAAGTATTTTCTTATTTCTGAATGAATAGCCAAAGTGTCCAGGCTGCTTACAATATAGAAGTAAGATAGAAAGTAAAAAATGGGCCTTACAATATGGGCCAAGAATGTGAAATGTAACAGGCCTATCAAATAACCTACTAGTATTGTATACGAGCACTGTATATGAATGTATACTAGGTATTATTCCTCAACAATTTTAATTGTTAAAATGTGTACAACCTATGTGAAAATCTATTTAGCTGCATTTAACAGGATTGTTCTACATTTCATTAGTTGAGTCAAAAAAAAAATTACACAAAGGTGACGCCAAATTAATGTTTAACAAATCAAGTAGTGACGAGTAACTTGAGAACAAGAAATAATTTCAGTACGTGGCAGTTAGTACCACATGTTATTACATTCGATAGGTAGGAAACAGTCAAAGTTGCTTTCTTTTTTCTTCCCTTTTTTATGTTTTGACATGTTAGTATCCGACAGAGAAATTTTTTGGAGCTTATATAGTGGAAACATAGAAATTGTCTTCTTCTTCTTAGTGTTGGCTCTCCAAATCCAGAAAGATGACGAACCCCATTACCCACCCTTATGAAAATGGAAGTCAACACATTTATACTGACGTGTTCAATTCTTGAACGGATATTGGATAAACTTGCAAAACAAGCCGTGAATTCGCATCATTGTCCTATCCATGAACTCCTCAAAAGAAGCTCTTACGTAAAGAATGAATTTTGGATTTAACTCAATCCCAAAAATTAGCTTGTAGAGTTAAGATTGAAGGATTTTATGTTCTCATTCTATATCTGATGTGAGACTCTTAACATTTTCCGCAAGTTCAAATCTTGTTAACTGGAGCGTGTATAATATAATTTGAGGCCTAACATCGCTGAGCATAAAATTTGAATAAGTCTGACTCTGATACCATGTAAAGAATGAATTTTGGACCTAACTTAACCCTAAAAGCTAGCTTGTAGGGTGAGGATAGTACAAGTTCATATAAGGAGTCCATGTTTCCATTCCATATCTGATGTGAGACTCTTAACATTAGCAATGTCAAAATAATATACCTAGTATAATCTCACAAATGTGGTGTGGGGAGGGTAGGATGCATGTACGTAGATTTTATCCTTACTTTTGCAGGGTAGAGTGATTGTTTTCGATATACTTCGGCTCAAAAGAAACGAAAATAATGCCAGAAAAATAAGAGAATAAAAATCAATATACAAAACAAATGCAATGTCAAAACAAATTTTCCATAATTTAAGAAATTAACCTCACACTTCGTTGCTATATCTGAAAAATTGAAGAAATGTTATAACCAAATTAAAGTATAAGAGTTTGATTTTCTTGAAGATAAAAAAAGTTATATATCCAAAAACAATTATTGGCTTCTTATTCATAATTATAAGCATGGCGTGAGTGAAAGTTGAACACTGCACTAAGAAGATTGTGAAAGAAGTTGAATTCATCAGTGTTCATACGTGTTTATCATCAATGGACTTATTCACTAGTAAGTGCCATCTAGCTAAGCTAAGCTGAACCGAAGACTGAGCTTAGCTACTTTGGTTTTTGTACTGTACAAATTAACTACGTCTGATTATTTCTTTTATTATTGTTATTATTATTTGTATTAATATATTAATTGGTCAGGCAATGGATGTGTCTAGATGGCACGTCATCCTCCACGTACAACCATGCTGACATTATTCATTCGATTTTGGCCTCCTCCTCCTATGTCCTCCCTCTCCAACTCATCATTTTTTATACAAAATATAAATATATATGTAACGATTATTTAAATGGTCTCCCTCCGTCTCAATTTATACAAGAGTTGACCAGTTTTAATAGTCAAACAACTCTTTATTTGACTGTGATTTTACTTTTTTCACATCTTGTAAATTATTAATTATGTAGGTTTATAGTACTTTTATGTAGTTTTTAAATATGTAATTTTTATTATAAAAATCTCGGATAATTTATGTTTGAAATTGAGTCAAAGACAACGTTGTTTGACACCCAAAACTGATCATTGTTTATACGTGGCTATGTTCCTGCTTAGTGCTTACACTTGTATTTTTATCAAGTGTGAATAGATAGTCGGATGGCTGTAATTATGGCTATAACAAAGGTGTGAACGTACAAATAGAAACAATTTGTAGTTCGTTTTTATGTGGAAAATATTTTGGCAGCGTCTTAATACTTTACTCCTTCCCCACGTAATGACTTAAACTAGTCGAAACAAACAAATGGACCTTTGTTGAATACTTTTTCCGTTCCAATTGGGTAGTTTTGATTTCGAAAGTAAAACTTTATTATTTAATTAATTTATATATACAGTCTTTAAATTTTTTGAAAATAATTCATATATTTACAAACTATATAAAAATACTATAAGTTTCAATAATTAACAATTTAAAGAGCATATGGCGAAATCGCGGTCAAATTTCTTTTTTACTTAACTTTTGTGAAGCGAAAAATGTTGTAATTTGTACGCACATGTACATCCGGCGAATAGTTGAACTAACTATTACAAGTGATCTAAAGGCTAAATTAAGAAGATCATTACAACATCATTATAACAAGATCATCTAGTTACAATCATTATGAAATTAGTTCTTGAATTTCTGTGTCAACAACCATCAAGTCTCGTGACGTGGTGTCTGTAGATTCAACAACTACATGCTTCATTGGATTATGGTTGGCAACTTCAACTGTTGCAAGCTTTTGATTCTTTTGTTTGAAATAAGAACTCAAATAATAATTGGTTAGGTTTCACCACACGCTGAGTCAAGGGATGACCCTTTCTCTTTAAGACAATATTACCCACGTATACATGTGTTTACGTTAGCAGGGCATTCGTCTCCCAAGATAAAGCAACAGCTTATCTTCTTCGTAAAACACAACGAAGAAGATCTATCGAATAACACAAATATGAAATTGCTAAGAAAAGGATTGACGCAGAGATCTGTTTGAACTTTGTGGGATAACAATTTCATAACATCCTGAAGTAGCATATTTGAGAAGTGTGTAAAACTTTCATCTGAAATGAAGTGCATGAGGCTTTCTTAATCTGAAGTGAAGCATGTTAGACACACTTAGACACTCTTTAAGACTCTTTTTCAAACTGATCCACAAAGGCATCAATTTATAGGACAAAGATGTATCTTCACTTGCAATGTGAATGCTTTAATGGAGGTTCATTGAGCCAAGTAAAAAATATGTGAACACACTCAAACCAATGACTCACATAATGGGTGAATTAATGAAGATTCATTCTTCCAAACCCAACATAAAATTTAAGAGAAACTCTTAAATTTTCGTCTCAGTCACTTCACTAAGAGCCTTGTGATCTGCTGGTGGCGTCGTGGCGCCAAGCTGCCAGAGCCTTTCTGTCCATTGGGCGCCACGACTCTCCAAGGAGGCGCCGCGGCGCTCCACCGCCGCAGCTCAGTCCGTTCGGCGTAGCCCTTTACGGCTCCGCGGTCCGACCCTTTACATCTTACACTTCGCACAATCCCTTCTTCGTTAACCGGCGTGGAATATAGGTTATTGTCGACAATAACCGTCTATCATTCTATGTCTCAAACACGTTATTTTTACGTGTGTCAATATCTCTTTCACTAAAGAAATTTACGATATTTAGCCCCACGTGTGTGAAAGCAAGATTTCCGACGTGTTGCGCGCCTTATGTTTAATTCATGACGGAATAAACTTATTTCCCGTTAGCAAGCAAAGGTGGAATTTGATTTCATTTGAGTTGAAATGAGATACCTTTTTTAAATATCCTTACCCAAATGCGACCAGAATATGTAGTAAGAACTAATCTTGAATTGGACAAATTGGATTATGAACTGATACTCAACCCAATTTGACCAATATACGGTCATGGACAAACTTTAATAGCGTTGATCATTACTCAAACTTCTACTTAATTTATTTTAGTCCGTCAATTTTAATCTAATACCGTCCATTTAACACAAAATTAGCACGAATTATCTATGAATCGAAAACAGCACATGTACGTTTTTTTTTTAATCTTTTGATCAATTTTGGAGTAAACCATAGATGATAGAACTAGCTTCTTTCAAGTTTCAATGATCAATTTAGAAACTCCAAAAAACTTAGCTATCCGTTTGTTTGATCTTAAGTCACAATAGTGTCATTGTCGTAATGAATAAGAAATAAGAGGCGCGGCCAGCATAATGTTGCAAGCTTTTAAAAATATTTCACACCACGATCTAAGGCTTAGCTCGGGCGAAGTCAGGAATTTCGTTAAAAATATTCTACATTTAATATATATATAAATATAAAATTTTAATTTTGTATTTAAAATACATTTTTATAGACGCAATATAATTTTCGATACCCACATAAGTGGCCGAGTTGGTTGAGCGGGTGATAGGGTCTTAGGTAAAAAAAAAAACGCATGCTTTCTCGATCGAGCTCATCACACAGGACTTGTCTAGTGCGGTTGACCTCTCCTGTATGGTTTGCAGGCTATTATACTGGAGCGGGATTCACCCTGTGCGCACCCGAAGGATAAGTTCCTTTGTCTAACAAAAAAAATATAATATAATTTTCTTATAAGGAGTATTCAACAGACTCTCATTTTCTTCAATAAGTAACATAAAATATATAATAATGTAATTCTTTTAATTTTAACTTTATATTAATTCTTAAAACATGTTTGTGACTAATATATATCAAGCATTATCTTGCACTTCTACATTTGTTATTCACATTTGTGTTGTCTACCACTGATCTTCATGAACGGTGGTCGAATTTAACCCACAAAGGTCCACTACATATAGATGAAACCACACCAAATAAGATCCAAAAGTTTGTCGTGCATGCCTGAGATTTGCTTTCATGTCTATTTCAAGCTCGACTCTATTGTCAAATACTGAGCCCAGTATTATTTCCTAAAAGTCATCTTTCACCACCATAATGCTTTTTGATGTAAATGTGAGTGAGACACTGAATTTACTTTTTCCTAAATCTTCTTGTACCTATTTCCATCACTTAGTAAAATTTTCAAGAAAGTTTGGTTTCCATACCAGGTAAATAGCAACTTAGCTATAATATAGGTTCAGATTTTTCAAAAATTGTGCCCAAGTTCTCGTCGTCAAGTCAATATAAGCAAAAAAGGATAGAGCTGAAAGGGGAAAAAAGACTTGGCATTTTTTTTTTTTTAATAGTCCAAGGTTAGAACTGCGTCGATTCTTATTTGGTATTGCAGACGTCGCAGGTAATAGCGACCTTCAACACTATTACCAGTAAATTGCGGGATGTGTTTCGGTGGGTTTACGGGGCGTCTGTTGATCGATGAGGCAGTCTAATTTCCCAACATGCGAGTTCTTGCGTCTTTGCGGAGAATCGAGCATCTTTGTCCATGCCAGAGCGTCTTATAACGTCCACACTTTGCCACTGGACTATGTCCGGAGGACTAGACTTGGCATTATTCTTAGTGTTGTCACCAGATTTTTCCAACAGTACGGTGATTGATTTTTTTTTTTGTTGTGAAGGCCGCGGTATTCTTTCTTTCGAGTCTTGCAGAGCAGCTTGATGGACGCAGAAATGGCGCAAACCACGCCACCATGTAATAGCGGTGATTGATTGAATTAAGAATACCTTGTAATGGCACCGCTTATTGAGACTAGTATACTACGAAAGGGATGTCTCACGATCCATATAGTTTGCAATTAAGAACATATCCCCGAATGTCAACTATAATGGAACCCACATAGTCCAATAAGCCCACTGTTTTCCGGGCTCGCAAATTCTGTCTGACAAGTATTTATCAAAATAGCACAAAATTATAACAAGGAAAAGATCGACTCGAACTAACTTTATCGAGTAAATATTCCTAAAAAATTCATGGGTTACTTTATTTGCACACATCTATTTAATATGTACGCGGTGTTTTAAAATTTGTGCACGTCTAGCACTTCGATAAGTTCAAATATGCAGTGCATGAAGTTTCATATGGCCGAAGTTTAGGTAAAATGGTTGAACTTCAGTCATATGTGACTTAAATTTCAGGCGAAAATAGTTGAATTTCAGATATATATATATATGGCTAAAATAGTTGAACTTCAACCATATATGTTTGAAATTCGAGCATAGAAATGCTTGAATTTTAGTCATTTGAAACTTTAAAATTGCCAAAATTAACTTCAGACATAAACAAACTTTGTCTTATAAGATAAAACTTAAAGTCAACTCGGCCTTGCGAATTCAAACTTTATCTTACGATTTTTTTTTTTTTTTTTTAACTGAGCGAGAATTCAAATCTGAAATCTCATAATATTTTCGATTACCTTTTTAAATGATGGAAAAAAAATTAGAGACAAGGGAAATCGGTGCAAAAAAAAAATGTTTATAAAGCCGAGATGGGCCTGATAACACTATTGTCTAATCAAAATCACCGAGGAATTTAAAGTGGGCTTAGTCCAGATTGGGCACTTATTTATAGTAACTCGACAGGTATGTCTTAGCCCATGTGATTGATGCCACGTACTTATCTTAATTGGGGATCCTTTCCCGACAAATGATTGAATGTAGATAGAAACGTATGTAACGTGAGTGTCTCAAGTGTTGACTTTGTATTATGTGTATGTAAAGAGCAGTTAATTTTCTGTGGCCAGCAAAAAAATCAAAACCTATGCGAGCTAATTAATTTGAGGCAATGCTGCTGTTTTTTTTTTTTTTTAATGATGGGTCATACGGTTGGTACGCGGCATTGATAGGTGTCAGGATCGTCTTTGGACCCGTGCAAGGTGTACAACCGCACAGGAACTCCGAAAAACGAAAAAATTTAGGACTCTTTTTTATTTTTATTAAGTAGTATTAGTAATAATTTACTGTAAAGATCCATAATTCGCAGGTCTTAGTCTAACTAAGGGTCATTTTTACAAATTAGAATAGGGCCCAAAATGTTTGAGACGGCGATGTTCGGTGTATGATAATATTAGTATGTCAATTTCAATAAAATATGTGAAGTAGTGAAATATTAATACTGTACTATATTATGAATTCCCACAAAACTGGAATTTGGTAAGTGTGCCCAAGTATCTTGGTACAGCCAAAAAGGGTGTTTTAAGCTCTGCAGATTTATTAGGAGCTTGTTTCTTTTCTTTTTATCGTCTAATTTGAAATTCTTCCGAGTTGGGATAACTGAAACAATTTATCCGATCGAATGAGAAAATAATATGATTGAATGCTTCTAAATTTGACTAACATACATGCACTTGGGATATGGCCTATTAATTATTATACTGAGACAACGTTCATTTCGAACGATACAAACACACATGTATCTTGATAGTTCTTCATACTAGTACCCATAACTCTCAAGTAAAAGTTGTAATATAGACTGTTGTCTAATATTATACTCCCTCCGTTGTCAAAATATTTATCTGGTTTTGACTTGATACGGTATTTAAAAAAATAAAAAATATTTTTGAATTTTGTGGTTGTTAACTAAAAATATGCAAAATGTACCAAAATATTCTTTATTATAGTGGTCTTATTTAAGACATGTCATGTGAAAAATTTGAATTAAAGAGTTATAAAAAAATAATTAAACACACTAAAAAGGAAGTAAGGCAACCATTTTGAAACGTGAGAGTATCTTTCATAGTAAAAAATAAAAAATTGCGAGACAATGTACGAAATGACATCGTTTTGTATAAATTCTGGTAGTGCAGTTATTTGTGTAAATCCGCCACTGTGAGTAGTGCATAATGTCAATATGTTATTATATGTTGCTCTAAGAGCTAGCACTGTTACATTCATCAAAGATATATAGACATCTAAAAAAGTGTACTAATCAGAAAAAGTTGTGTCAAAAAACGTCTTGATCTTGAAGATGTAGATAACTACCCATACAAATTACTAGAATCGACGAATGAACACCTGTCACAAAAATTAAATTTGAAAAGAAAAAATTCATTGCATCACCCTTAATAAGTGGTCCGTTATCTATTCCAGAACGATGGTAGTAGCAATAAATAGTACTATAGTAGTAGTAATAAATAATAATGTAGTGTAGTAGTAATCAAACGAGAGATGCTATACATTTCAAGGACGCGTTGCACCTTATTATTATCTTCCAATTAAATTAAGGTTGTACTTTTAAGTATTGCAACTAAGAGATGGCACCAACTTCAAAAATTTCTGCTCTTCATTTATGGCATGGCTCCTCCCTTATAGGCACAAGAAGAGCTCACTCAATGACTCAGACAAATGTATTATAACCTTATGATTTTTGAAGTCTTGCTTTCAGAATGAGGAAGTGATGGTTGATAAGTTGTTCCCTAAACGTGAACTGAATTTTATACAATGAACTCATAGATGACACTTTTGAACTAAAGGTCATGAAAACAAGATTAAGAGACAAAAGTTCACATGATTTATTCACCAATCCTACAAATCTTCCAAGTAACAAGAAGAAATAATAGCAATAAGAAAACAAATGTGTTCCTGCATATAAAAAAATATGTAAGGTTTCACGCCTTTCTCGTCAAATTTCTTATTAACACTGATTTACATAGCATGGGCAAGTACACTGCTACTCATCTATCTAGCAAATTTGCTGCAACTCGTTTACTTAACACACGCCCTACCAACCAAAGTTACAGTCATACAAAAATTGAATTAGGATTTTGTTTGCTTTTGACTTAATCTCAACTGTAGGAACTTTAATCTCAATTTCACAAGCACTGCTGGAGTTTCTCCAGTGAATTAATCCAAGATGATCAAAGAAGCTACTTGCCAGATATTGTCAAAACAAATCTACAAAATGACCAACAGAAAACTGAAAAATAGAACGTGTGTTTCCTGTAATACTCTTCCTTCAGATAGCTATACTGTTAGTGAATCTAAACCAATCAATCTTTTAAAAACAAGTTAGTTTGGATTACATATATGAATACTTTTTTTTTATGAATACTCTATTTCATTAACTCTTTTTGGGACCATTTCTTTTCAATACTAAATCATTTACCTTTCAAAACAAATTAGAGGCTTTCTAATATCATGCTTATCCTTACACAAGGATAAGTAGTCTAATCTCAAGGATAAGCAGGCTAATCTCACCTAGTTGATTGTCGTATATATAGAACGTTACTTCCATAGTGCATTCCTTTTCCTTCATGGTGTACTAAATCTAATTAAGAGATATTGAAACCTTTGGACAGGTTCAACTTTAATGAAAACATCAAATAACAGCAATCCAGTTCATAAACTGGAAAAAGAAATGAAAATAACAGGGAATGCATATGTCATAGAAGTTGAGATCTCCAATGAGGTTCTGTATGAACTGATAACCAATAGACAAGAGTAAAGGATGATAACCAGAGCTCTTTAAATTTGCATGCTTTCTTCTATTGAATTAAATCATAACTTTTCTTCCAACGATACTCTCTTAAATATAAATAAAATAATCTAAAAAACATCATCTCTTCTCACTAACCAAGCTCTCAACAAAGATAACTCCGGAAAAGGTGTAGCAGCAAAGACTAAATCTATGCAACCACCTAACTCACATTCATTCAGCGTTCTCAATTCAAGTCAAGCTGATCTGCTATACATAAAAAATTGACCTCAATCATATGATGAAAATGAACCAAAAGATCAATATAACATTTATTTCCTCATAGATGTATCTATATATTTTTTAAAAAACTAAAAAGAAGCACAACGAAGAAACTAATTGAATAAGAACATTGTTTGTCTTAGATAGGTTTAGCGCTCAACTTTCTTTGGTTCTAGGTTTGGTTCAAGAGGGGGAAGACCTCTATCAATATAGATACAGATTCATACATTTAAGATATCGTGTATAAAGTCACTCGCATTGTCATCTCAATATACTCTCAAACTTAACCAATTAACCTTACTGTTGCACATGGGAAAACTTCTGTACCTTTGAGTACTTCCAGCTGATAACCATTTTAAGCATATATCTCTTGTAGAAATTTGTAAAGCTGGTCTGCAACTATTTCAGGATACTCTTCCTGGGGAAGGAGAGCACCTGGCACTTCAACATACTTGCTCACCCCTTTGGCCTCCCTAAGTGCTTCCATCTCTGCTTTTGACCTCTTCGGAGAACCTGCCGTTGCTAGAACTAGAACTGGTATCCTACCTTCCAACTCAGCAAAGAGTTGGACAAATTCCTCCCTGGACTTTACCGGGTCAAGTAAACCAGTCAAGAAAGCAGCAGGCACATAGCGAGCACCTTGCCGCTTTGTGAGTGCGTATCGGCTGTCAATGATATCTTGAGTTACCTTTTCAGGGTCTGCATAAACATGGGACTTATATTGTGATTGAATTGATTTCTCATTGCTAACAAGTACATTATACATCATCCAACCAACAGCAGGGGCTCTTAAGGTCCCTCTAAGGAAACCATACCTGTAAAAAATGAGCTGAAATATCAATCAAGAAATAGTGTAATATCATTTTTGAAATGTGGTGAAAATCTTAAATATTACTCCCATTATTTATTATTTGCACATGAAAATTTCATATTTTGAAAGGTAGAGGGCTGGCAGTTAAAAGCAAGTTCGTTATCCAATGGATTATTGTAACACCCCATTTTAATCGGAGTCGAAACGGGATTACTGCTATGGTTGGATTCCTAAATGTATTTTAAGGAGTCGCCACCTAATTATTATAGTGAATTAGGACACTTAGTTTATTGCAATAAAAATACTGCAATTGACTTCCATTTAATGGTCTACGAAATTAGTGAGATTCTGGATCAGGGTTCTTTATTATCCTAAAGGGAAGGGGTTAGGCATCCTTTAAGATCCGCTAACTTGCGGTTGTTCGTTCAAACATAGGTTAATTATTTATTGCTCTTTTTATTCTACCTATTCTAAGCATTTATAATTAAAATAAAGTGCACTACACAATAATAAAACTAAATTAAATGCGATATAAAATAACATTCCGGGACATCTTTTAGCCCTTTTTAGGCTTTATGCACAAGATGATCTCATTCTGCATAAACACTTAGTAAAAGTGTTAGTATCAGAATAAATAATTTTAAAGTAATGACAGGAATTTAATAAGTAAAGCAAAAAATAAATAAATCCGTCTTTTGCACAGAGGAGGCCTTGGAAATCAGACGGAGATTCCTTCATCGGCCAATATTATTAAAAGCAATAAAATAAATAAAACCTTCATATCCGCGCCAAAACAATAATAGTTTTAAACACGGAGGGCTCAGATATGAAAAATATATAAAGTGGGACAGCCTAAACAAGTGCGATGCGAGAATTATACTGCCAAGCATGTTGGTTATCCGATGTAAGTGGAAGAAATCATCCTTGCCCAGAAAGCTTCATTTATTTTATTTTCCGTCTTTGCAACTGTGGAGGCCTCAAAAATCGACGGATAACTTTTTCATCGGCCAAAGTGTAGTATCATGTTCAAAATCAGTAAAATACCAATAGTGTAGTATTTGTTCTAAATCAGTTAAATAAAATAATAAAAGGCCAAAATCAGTCACCATGAACAGTGAACAGCAAAACAAGACAGTGACCAAAAATGGTATGCAAACAGTGGAAACAAACATCAAATGGCTCGCCGAAAAACCATATTTAAACAGAAATATCCAGTCCAATCGGATACCAAAATCAGTCCCTAACATCCAAAAAATAAAGCCAACAAGTCGCCTGAAGTTAATGAACTCTAGCCCGTAACCAAAGTCAACAAAAATCAGTCCAACGAAGTCAACAACAGATCTGAAAGATAAAAATAATACAAACGAAGATCGCCGGAGTTTTTAAGAACTCCGGCCAGATACCGAAAGTGCCAAAGATCAGTCTGTACCGAAACCAACAACAAATAACCGCAAGATATAATCAACATGGGTCGACGGAGTTCGAGAACTCCGGCAAGACACCAAAATGCAGAAATCAGTCCATACCGAAACAGCAACAATAATAGCCAACAAAATCGAAATCAGTCCAACAACAGTAACAACGTAACCAACATTCGCCGGAGTTTTGTTAAAACTCCGGCGACATTCAAAATAATAAATCAGCCCAACAAAAGAGATACAAACAGTGATATTGTCGGAGTTAACAACACGAAAAGGCAGCGGGCAGCGGCGTCGCTTCCACGGCGAGGTCGCCGGAGCGACGCCGCCACAGCAGTGAGGTTCGACAGTGAGCGGTGGGTTGTTCGCTGGAGTGAGGGTGGTTCGCCGACGGTGATGTTCAGGTTCAGTGAAAGTGGTCGACGGTGATGTGGGACAGTGGTGGTGGTGGTGGTCGAAGGGGTTGTGGTGGTTCAGGGCAGTGGCGACGGGTGTGTGGTGACGGGTCAGTGACAGTGAGTGTGGTTCGCCGACGGGATGAGGTTCGCTGGTTCAGTGGGTTAGGGTTGCTGTCGGCTAGGGTAGCTCGCCGGTGAGACTGGCGGCGACGGGCAGTGGGGTGAGGGAGATGAGTGGAGAGGGAAGGGGTGGTCGACGGGAGCAGCAGGGAGAGAGGGCGAGGGTTGCTGGTGATGTGGGAAGGTCGCCGGAGTTCAACTCCGGCGAAGAGTGGCGGCGGCGGCGACGAGAGAAAGTGAGGGCTGGTGGGCTGAAAAGTTGCGGGTTTGGAGTTCTGTTGGACTTCACGTTTGGGCTGTGTTGCTTTGGGCTGGGTAGAGTTTAGGTAGGCTGATTAGTTTTTTAAGTATTAGGGAATGAGAATTGGGTAGAAAATAGGTGTTCTATTGTTGGGAGATTAATAGATAATTAGTCCAAATTTCTCAATTAATTAAAATATGCTTCCTTCAACTTAATTAATTTAAAAATGCACACGCATAAAATACGATACAAAAGATTTAATATATGTATTTAATTTTGAATATAATATTCATAAAAAATGATTAATTTAGTAATTGAAGAACATATTAAGAGAAAATCGATCATCAATACTGACGACGAGATATTAAAATTGTTTTGCTTATATTTTAATTATAAAAAAAAATGTAATACTCGATATTGTAAAATTATGTGATAATTAGTGAAGAATATTAAAACTACTTGTTTTTTGACGATTTTCAAGACTGAGAAGCATAGTAAAATTAATTAGGGATAAAAGGACGATCTAAATGAAATGTTCAGTAAAGACGAGACAAAATTGGGTGTCAACAATTATTACGCAGGAAAATGTCATATCATTTACTTCTTTCCTACAAAAACTGAAATACGTAACACAGTCTGCTTAAAATCTCTGAACCTTGCAGTCCTCTTTTCTTATGACCGAGAAATTCATTTGGGACCAACCCTTAATACCAACTCGGGGATAATGGGCCTGCCCCTCTACCCTTCTCCACTTAAAACCAAGCTTAGTTCGCATGACACAATGCTCGAACCTGTGACCTAAGTTACAAGTCCCTCAATCTTTGCCACTTGAATTAAGACCTAAGCCAGGGGCAAACATAAATAATTGATATTCCGAACCTTGAAGTCCTTTTGTTCCCTACATTGGGCTTAGCCTTGTAATGCCTATCATTTAGCAAGCTGTTGAGCTCTCAGTAAATGAACAAGTTATGAAAGGTGCATGGGAAGTAAAAATCTATCCTTACCTTGCTTCCATGCTGGTATCTCTTCCAAAAACAATAGGAAGTGGACCAGCCCAGGTGGGAGCAATAGAAGCAATGGCTGTTGGATTCACCAAGCCCTTCATTGCGGCACGAACTGCTATTGTAGCAGCATGTCCTCCTCCAAACACCACCAAGTCCTTATCTGATATATTCATTAAAACTGATAAACAAGAGAACTTCTAAGCAAATAAAAGAAGAGATATCTTCACAAATATTAAGGAATTTGGAAAAATGTTTCTTGATGCAGAGGGCAAACAAAAACAGAAACATCACACAAACACACACAGAGTTAGCAGCAGAAAGAAGGGGGAAAACAGCAGACATGGGATGGCCTACTTTCCAACTATGGAAAATGATGCTTTGGATGTGTCCCGTGTTACCTTACAAGTTTCTTGGTGCAATGGACAACCCCCTGGCATTGGTCTGGTCGCCCCAACTGACAGTACCTTTAGCTCTTGGTAAAAGTTGTGGATTGTAAACTTCAATCTCCACTTTTCATTATCAAAAAAGAAAACTTCAATCTCCACTTTCTTTGATAAACTATCTACCTTATATATCTCAAAAGGCAATAGATGATCCCCTCTAAGGATCAGCTTAAGAGATTTATTACAAGTAACATTTCTACTTATAACAAATTTGGAGATTTAGGATCAGGACACCACAAGCTATACCCTTCCAAAAAAAACAGCTATACCCTCCCCACAGTACATAACCAAGAAACTACACTTTTTGACTCTTGGTTCTAGTTTTCCTCCACTTTGGATAATTGCAGATTGGTCAAACCGTACCTCTTCAGAGTCTTGAACTCAACACCTGTAGACAGCAAGTGGTTCACTAAGTAATATGCTACAAAGACGGCTTCTAGCTCGGAAGCCTTAGCAGACCAACATTTGAAGCATACACCTTTCTCTCTTCAAAAAGGTTATTTTAATATGTTCAGCAACGTAACTCTGCTACAACTTTATATAGCATATGGTGTCTGATGAAAATTTCATGATCCTCACGGAATTTATTGATTTCCACAAAAAAATTTAAAGATGAAGCCTGTTGATTGCTTCCCGGACTTCTCAATCAAGGTCTTCCCCTCTTAAAAGTGTTTGGAGCTTCATATTTGTGTTTCTAAAGATATACCTAAACTTCTTTTTCATTTGAGAAGTCATAAGAAAGATTAATAAATATTATTTTTTCTTCTAAAGGTACATCCAGAAAGAGATGACGTGTGTTGAAATTTAGGAACACTAGGACATATTCCCAATTAATTGCATGAATTTGGTAAAGAACAAACTGGAGAAGAAACCACAACAAAATGATCAAGATGTTACCGAGACTAGTGTCACTAAAGAGGACAATAACGCTCATGTTCTTTTTGTGATGGATGATTGTACAAGATCAAATGATGCATGAAACATAGATATATGTTGCTCTAACAATGTGTCTCCTAATCGATACTGGTTTACGCACTATGAATCTGCTAGCAGTGCAAAAGTTTTGCTGGGAAACAATGTTCCAACCAAAACTATTACGAATTAATATGGTGAGAACACTGACGAGAGTTTGACATATTTTCGGACCTAAGAAACATTCATCTCACTTTACTAACAGATGCAAGTTTTCGGCCGAAGGTTGATGTGAAGATCATGAAGGAGGACATTTTCATAACGAAGGCCAGAAAAGTCGTCAGATATATGAGCAAGAAGGGGTCTAATTGTGTTGAACAAATGTGAACTTGTTTGCAAGCAAGTTACAAGAAAGATAGATTTTTGGAGTTGTGTATTTGAAGATCAGAGATGCCTAATTTTGGTATTGGTATCCATAAAACAAAGGGTATATACTACAACGGAGATCTGCATGTGTTTCATCTAAAGTAGAAAACAATATTTATTAACCTTTCAAGATAGTAGCTCACATCCTCACAAAGTAACTCGAAAGAAATTTTTGTAATACTCTTGATTTATGTAGGACAACATATGGTATCAACAACAAAAAGAAACGGTGACACGGTAATATATATGGTTTGGAAAATTAACCCCATGTCCACAGGCAAAAAGGAGCAATTCCACTATATGAATAGTGAATACAAAGAGTACACAATTAGAAATAGTACTCTACTTTAGCCAGAAAATATCTCAAGAGAGAACCTCATAATTTAAGTTCAAATTCCAGCGGAAACAAAACACATTAGGTGATTTCTTCTCATGTACCCAAGCCTTGGTGGGAAGAGTTACCAGGTCCTATGCTGGTGGGAGGTACAAGGTATCCGATTGAATTAGTCGAGGTGCGTGCAAGCTAGCCCAGACACCACCGTCATAAAAAATAAAAGAGTACCTCATAATTTAACTCAAAAGAAACTTCTGCAACTATTTCCCACACTTGTATTCTCTACTATACTCTAGAACAACACTTGATACAAGACTTTATGTCTAACTTGATCATACATAATAAGGGCAATTGGGACCTCCAACTGCATCACTACACATGTCAGTATTACATGGAGAGAACATATTTGCTTCCCAACACTTCTATTCTCTAATATTTTCTAACTCTTTAGAAAAGAACTTAGATACAAGACTTAATGTCTAACTTGATCAGAATGAGGGAAAATGAGATCGCTATTTATAGGGAAACATGCTTCGATGACGTCATTGCATGTGTCTTCATTGTGTGGGGATAAAATTTCTATGTGATCACAACCTTCCATAGTTTTCTACCTCTCTATCCATTTTTTTTTTCTTAGTGTTTTTAATGCACTTCAGCCCTTCTTTTTGTCTGAGAAGAGGTTGGCCTGATCTTGACATAATATTTTGCTTTCTTTTCAGTGTAAGATAACAGAATAGTAATTCCAAAGGGTCAAACAGGATCACAGAATTTAACACCAAAAACAAAATTCCAAAATCAAATGCCTACTCATAGTTTGACAGTTCAATATCACTGGAAGTTCCTATAGACAACAAACAAAATATAACGACAGGATGAATTTGTGGTTAAGTGAACATGCTAGTATAAACCAAACTAAAAAATCCACATAAGCTAGAAAACTCTTTCAGCTTACCCGAATTGTTCACCGGACCATCAGGAGCATTAATGAAGTCGACCAAGAACTTTTCCATAACATCAGCATTGTAATCAAGCTTAGGTCTATCAGAGTACCCTAAACCAGGCCAGTCCACAATGGTAGTTCTGTAATTAACTTTACCACTTCGTCCAGCAATGTCTTTAGCCACTGATCTCCATTCCTCAACAGTACTAACATCTGAAATAGTGGGAATCAACAAAATGTTCTTACAAGGCTCATCGCTTCCCTTGTCGTGTTCCTCGCAATAAATATTCACAGAATTGTCCTTGTATTTCCATAGCCAGTTATTATTCTGAAAAACAAGCAACAAAAAAAGGAAATGGAATAAATGATTATCAGATATACAGTTTCCCAATGTTAGAAGAAGCTTAGGGCTCGATTGGCCATGGATAGTTTTCACCTTTTTCGGAATTTTATTCCGAAAAACTAGTTGGACATAGAATTGTTACAATTCTCCGGAACTTATTGAATTTTCCGGAATTCGAAAAACTCCAAAAAGCTGTTTTCACAATTTTCACTTCAGATCAGTCGCAAAAATTCAAAAACATACAGACTCGACGAGAAATGGAATAGAGAAGATAGAAGAAGATGAAATAGAAGAAGACGAAATAGAAGAAGACGTATGAGAGAAGAGAGAGAGTTTGTATTGAGTAAGAATCAGAGAATGAATTGTTACACTACATATTACATTGCATGTCCTATTCATACCCACATCTAGAGTATTCTAGCTTATCACAGAAAATAGAAAATATCTAAGAGGTTAACTTCCTCTAATCAACTAATAGAAAATATCTAAAAGATGATTAACTTCCTCTAACAACTATCACAAATCTGATTCTATGTGATGATCCCTTTCTCCTTATGGTGGACCATCACAGTTCTTTACACCCCCGCAAGCTAGGAGTCATGAAGATATTCTTTATTCCTAGCTTGGATAGCAAATGAAGATGTTGGGGTCGACCAAGTGCCTTGGTTAAAATGTCTGTTGGCTGTTCTGCAGATGCCAGAAAAGTAGTGGACACCAAGCCTCCCTGAATTTGTTCTCTGATGAAATGACAGTCGATATCAATGTGTTTTGTCCTTTCATGGAAGACCGGATTAGCTGCAATCTGAAGTGTAGATCTGCTGTCAGTATACAAGGACACTGGTGTGTGGATATGGACTCCAATCTCCTAGAATAGGCCAACCAGCCACATCACCTCAGCTACTGAATTGGCCATTGCTCTATATTCAGCTTCTGCTGAGCTTCGAGAAACAGTGTCCTGCTTCTTGGATTTCCGTGATACTAATGAGGAGCCAAAGAAGACCATGTAGCCTGATTTCCTGCTGTTGACACATGATGCGCATCACAGAATACCCTCAAGTTTTGTGTGTTGGAATTGCTCATGAGAATGCCTAAGCCTGGCTCTTGTTTAATGTACCTGACAAGTCTTAATCCTGCTTCCATATGTGAATCTTTGGGAGCCTGCATAAACTGACTCAAACATTGGACTGAGAAGGCAATATCAGGTCTTGTGTTATTCAAGTACAAGAGTCTTCCAATTAATCTCTTATAAGTTGTGGGATCAGACAGAGGCTTATCTGACTATTGTCTGGGATCTACATTTGCTGATGTCTTTAAAACATGTTGATCAAATTCAACAGTAGTAGTGAATTTCAGGTTCATGTCCATGGGTGACTGTGCTGGTTTGGCTCCTGATAATTCCAAGTTTGAAATGAGTTCTAAAGCATATTTCTTTGGTGCATGAGTATGCCCTGAGCACTCATTGCAAACTCTATGCCTAGAAATATCTGAGTTCTCCCAAATGCTTTATCTTGAAAGTTGATTTCAATACTTCTTTTGTGGACTGAATAAGTGATATGTTATCTCCAGTTATCAAGAGATCATCCACATACACTAATATGATTACAATACTGTTATTCTCATGTTTAGTAAACAGGGAATAGTCCCTATGACTTTGCTGAAAACCAGAGGCAATCAAGGTTGTGGTAAGTTTAATGTTCCACTGCCTTGATGCTTGTTTTAAGCCATATAGGGACTTCATTAACCTGCATACATGTTTCTTTCCATTGCTGACACTGAACCCTTCTGGTACTGTCATATAGACCTCTTCATATAGGTCTCCCTGTAGGAAAGCATTGTATACATCCATTTGGTGAATTGCCCATTGTTTGGTTGCTGCAACTGAGATCACTGATCTCACAGTAGTCATTTTAACTACTGTGAGAATGTCTCCTGATAGTCCAGCCCTTCGTTTTGATTGTATCCCTTCGCAACAAGCCTAGCCTTGTACCGTTCCACTTCTCCTGTTGCTTTATATTTAACTTTATAAACCCATCTACAACCAATAGCCTTCTTTCCTTCTGGGAGTATCACCAGTTTCCATGTACCATTATCTTTCAGTACTTTGATCTCAACCTGCATTGCTTCTACCCACTTCTCATCCTTTGCAGCTTCCAGATAAGAGCATGGTTCAACATTGTCTGAAAGATTAGCTACAAAATTTTGGTATTTAGGTGACAATCTTGTGTAATCTACTCCATCAGCTATGGAGTACAAACAACTTGATGATCCATGCTTTGTAATATAGTCCTATGCCAAATGGGAGGTTTAATGATTCTGGCAGACCTCCTAGTATTTGACTCTGGCATATTTGCAGATGGATAATCAATCCTAGTATCTCTTTGTTGAGCCTCCTCTCTGATACATTCATCATGAGCTACAGCTGGTGTATCTAGTAATATATCTCCTTGTTGATCTCTTCTCACCACATCAACAGGTTCATGTGAAATATGTTGAGGAATTCTGACAGTATGATGATGAACTAGATGCAGAAGTCCTTATTTGACTTAATGTGATTGTTGATATCATCGTGACTTCCTTTATAGGGGAAGATATTCACCATGAACAACACATCCCTGCTCATGAATAATACTCCATTCTCCATATCATATAACTTGTAACCATTTTGTGCATTGCCATAACCAAGAAGCACAACTCTCACAGCTCTTGGACTGAATTTATCTTGTCTTGGTAAGACAGTTGCAAAACATTGACAGCCAATCACTCTCAAGTGAGACAGTGACGGTGTCTTGTTGTACATCATTTTAAAAGGGGATTTGTTACCAATAACTGTTGAGGGAATTCTGTTCAAGATGTATACAACTCCTTCCACCAAAAAACCCCAAAACTTTTCTGGTAGACTTCCCTGAAATTTTATAGCTCTTGTTGTCTCCAAAATGTGTCTATGCTTTCTTTCTACTACACCATTTTGTTGTGGTGAGTATGGGCATGACCTTTCATGTATCACACCATACTGTGCAAACAACTCTTTGCAATTATGATTAAAAAACTCAGTATCATTGTCTGACCTGATTCTCTGAATTTTAGTATTAAATTGTGTGTTGATTTCAACAAAGAAATTTCTCAGTACTGTTATTACATCAGACTTCAGTCTCATAAAAAATACCCATGTCCATCTAGGGAAATCATCCACAATTATTAAGAAGAATCTCATTCCATTATGTATTTCAACTTTGTAAGGGCCCATTACATCTATATGTAGTAGTTGAAAAACTTTAGTTGTTCTGCTAGTATTAACAGGAAATGACATTCTTGTTTGTCTAGCCAATAGACATATTTCACAATTATCCAAAACAAGAGAAGTATTATTTCTAATACATGATACCTTTCTTAAGACACTCATAGGTACATGACATAACCTTTGGTGCCAAGTCACTGCATCAGGGAGCTGAGTTGTTGCCATGCACTTCATCAGGTTCTCCTTGTTATTCTGTGAATCCAAACACACAATATACAACTCTTCCTCTTCCTTACCAATCCCCCTCACCTTCCTAGATGAGAGATCTTGAAAAACACAGTAGGTTGAGAAAAAAGTAACACTGCAATTCAACTCCTTGGTTACTTTTGACACAGACATGAGATTAAATTTGAAGGTTGGTATACATAGCACATTTTTGAGAACATCACCTTTTCCAAGATGATAATCTCCAATGTGTGACACTTTAGCACAGTCTCCATTTGGTAGTTGCACCTTCCTTGTACTCTCTGACAAAATTTTGTTTTGTAAGTGTTTTTTATTCCAACCATGTGATTAGTAGCTCCTGAATCTACAATCCACTTCACTAGAGCTTCATTATCAGAGAAACTTATACCTGCCATATTGGCCATTGCCAAGTTTTCTGTTTCCTTATTCAGCATCCTAAGGAGGAGTTGATGCTGGCTAGGTGTTAGCTGCATGCGTGATGATTGAGCCTGCTGGTATGATTGAGCCTGCTGGTTCTGCTGACTCTGTACATGTCTCTGAGTGCTCTGGCATGACTCAACTTCCTTTCCAAAAGTATCAACAAACATATCATTCCCTCTTACCCTTAAAATTCTCAGGATACCCATGCAATCTGTAGCAGTCATCTTGTACATGACCTGTCTTGTGGCAATAATCACATTTCAACAACTTGTTGCAGTCCTGTTTTAGATGCCCCTTTCCATGGCAGAAGTCACAATATGCAGATGGATTGTATGGTTTCCTCTGCTTGAAAGTTCCACTTCCACCTTTGGATGTGAACATTGCAGATGAACAGGTATCATTCTGCTATTCCCTGCAACTATTCTTTGACTCTCTTCTTGATTTATCATTGCATATACCTGATTCAAGTTACGTATCTGCTGCATCATAAGGATCTGACTTCTGGCCTGGTTGTATCCTTCATTTAATCCCATCAGAAATTGCAACATTCTCTGATAATGAAGGTGATTGATGAACTCTTTGACTTAGGACAGTCAGCAGGTGGTGGCATGATCGAGTCGTACTCATCCCAAGTCTAGTATAGTTTACTGACAATGGCATGGTTCCCTGCCTCATTGTAAAGATCTTCTTATGTAATTGAAAAGCTCTTGCACTGTTAACTTTATCGAACCTTTCTTTCAGTTCCTCCCAGATAGTGTGTGAATCGGAATTGAACAACATACCACTGAATAAGCTTTTGTTCACATTCCCCATAAGCCATGAAACAACGATGGCATTACATCTGTCCCACAATCTTCCCATATCTCCCTGGAAGCTTTCTCTCTTTATTGTTCCATCCACGAAGCCTAGTTTGTTATTTCCTAACAATGCTAGCTTCATAGCCCTAATTCACAAGGTGTAGTTGTCCATTCCATTCAATTGAACACCTACTGATAGCGACCCCGGGGCATCTGATGGAAACAAATACAATGGATGGTTGTGGTCCACATTTACTATCACATTTGTGGTCTCACTCGTTAGTTCTTCACCAACATTTTCCATTGTTCAGTCTAAAGCAGTGCAAATTCAACTACAAAGAAATATATTCCTATGACCACACGATCAGATCATATCACATAGAAAACAGTCTGATATATCAGTGCACAACTAGAATTCCATATGTATCCAGAGACAAGAACAGATTAAAAACTGTCATGCATGTCCCAATTTCCAAGTAAAAACACAGATCTATGTGTTGCGAATACAGATCTATGTGTTTTTGCTCCAATCGATTAATACCACCAATTTTATTCCTCGATTTCAAATTCTCTTTGTTCGATATGCAGATTCCTCAAATCTCCTCCCGCGAATGCCAGAGATCTCCTCAATCTACACCATCGCTTCACTCGACTTTGATACCATGTTAAATTACTGTTCCATTGAAGAATCCAGTAATTTATCTATCCAGTGGCCATATGTTAGCCACTGAATTGTTCCTCAGACCAGAATCGATCAAATCAATATGCTACAATTGAAGTATATTCAACTACATATTCAGACGAGAAATGGAGTAGAAAATATAGAAGAAGATGAAGATAGAAGAAGACGTATGAGAGAAGATAGAGAGTTTGTATTGAGTAAGAATCAGAGAATGAATTGTTACACTACATATTACATTCCATGTCCTATTTATACCCACATCTAGGGTATTCTGCTTATCACAGAAAATAGAAAATATCTAAGAGGTTAACTTCCTCTAATCAACTAATAGAAAATATCTAAAAGATGATTAACTTCCTCTAACAACTATCACAAATCTGATTCTATGTGATGATTCCTTTCTCCTTATGGTGGACCATCACAATTCTTTACAAAACTCTATTTAGACTGTGGGTGGTAATGTGTAAACGGGAAAATAACAATAGCTATTTGTTAGAAATCTGGAAATGATCAAATATGAGGGCTTGCTCAGTCGACCAAATTCTTGATCTATCCTTAAGATAATATTGTCTCGTATATTCTTTCAACGGTTGTAATGACAACTTTTCTCCCAAGATAAAACAACAATCAAACAAATGAGCAAAGGGAACTCAAGTGTTTGCTTTGGAAGAAAGATCTTTGAGTGTTTGTGATTGCAAGAGAGGAAGACAATTTCAGAGAATTGTTGAGTGTAAGATGTCAAAATGTATTTTGCAAATAAGCCAAAGGCCTCATTTTATAGTGTTGAGAAGGAGACCCTCCAACTAGCCAATTTATGGCTTTGAATGACCAAGTAATGACCATTAGTATGGAGTTACAATTCAGCCAAGTAATGGCTTAATTCAAGAGCAAAATAATGAGGAGTTAATCCTCCAAAGTCAGCTCAAACGTCAGTTTTTATTCTTCTCCAACGGAATCACGCAGCGCGCGGCCCTGCGAGGCGCGTGGCGCCATAACGTCGAGGCGTCGCGGCCTGAGTGGCGCGTGGCGCGAAACTTCGAGGACTTGGCGTCGCGATCTGCGTGAAGAGGCGCTCGGCGCTCTACGGTCTTGCCGCGGCGATTCATGACTCGTTTCATCTTTTAACACATTGTACATTTCTTACTTCATTTACCAACGTGAAACCAACGTCATTTGGCCAATATCCATCTATTACCTTACGTCTCAAACAATTCGTATACGTACCAATATCTCTTCCATTTAAGGAAATCATGATCCTTCGCATTGTATGTACACGTGTGTGGAAATAACGTTTCCGACGTGTGGGGCCCCTAATTGTTCGATTCATATTTAAATAGGATTAACTATATTTCACGTTTAATAAATATTTCCAACAATCCCCTCTTGGAAGAGATTTTGATGCACGCGTATGGTGTCGTTCTAGCAATCACTCGGCGGAACGATATTGCATCTGGAGAGGTAGCCGGAGCTTTGAACCTTCCATAGTAGAATACCATCGGATATATTTACTGCGCGGTGAACGTGATGTCTTGAACCGTCAGTGTTTAGTATATGTCAAGACAATGGTACCAACACAACACCTTTCCTACTCAATCTTTCTAGTGTTTTGTCTGTCGTGGGTCGTGGACACACTTGGATTCTTAAGTACGTTCATTTGAGGCGGTCTGTCCTCGTACTTAAATAGGTGGTCTCCTACAAGATATCCTGCAATACCGCAGGCGTTAGGAACCATTAAAAGTTTCTCCAACCTAACCTCAATTATCGAGAATCATTAAAGGTTTTGGAAACTTATCATTTACCCCTCTACAGGTAGCACTTTTTGTCTATCACGGGAATGACCTTGGATTATGTTTCTTAAGAAGAAATCATTATCCGAAGTACTCTTTCTTCCACCGAAGCGCTCAACTGAACCTTTACAGTTTAGTTTTCTCATTGAACCTTATCCCTGGGATCTCCAGTCCGTAAGGTTGGGTGTCCCACTATATTGATTCTTATTGATTGGGTTTTAAGCCCGTTTCCACATACGCAGATTCATCCGATCTGCAGGTATTCCGCCGTCGAGGATCTGCTATGTTTTTCTTAGATTTTATGTAATCAATGGAAATCACACCCGAGGTGATCAGTTGCCTAACGGACTCATGTCTCCGTCGGATATGACGACACTTGCCGTTGTATATCTAACTTCGTGCTCTTCCTAGAACCGACTGACTGTCGCAGTAGATTATTACAGAAGACACGGTTTTATCCCAACATCGGACATCTTCGAAGAAACCATGAAGCCATTCAGCTTACGGATGAGTCTTGCCAATTTATTGACTACATACGCGATATCAGGTCGAGTGCAGTTTGTGATATACATCAGACTCTCAATCTCCTGCGTATCGCTCCTGGCGTACGGATACACCAAGATGTTTGTCAATCTTTTGATTTCTATCCAATGGTGTCGTTACCGGTGAACTGTCGAACATCTCAATTTTTTTCAGCACATCCTTGATGTAGTGAGATTGAGACGAGACCAATTCGTTAGTTGTCTTAGAGATCTTGATCCCTAAGATAACATCTATGACTCTCATATCTTTTATGTCAAAACATTGTTTTTAGCACTTTCTTAGTCTCTAGGATTACCACAGATCGCACTCACGATCAACAAGTCGTTTACACAGAGGAATGTAATGCCTAATGAATCGGTCATTACTTATGCCTAATGAGTCGGTCATTTTCTCTTCATGCAAACACACTCATCTTACTTATTAGTAGAGACCCCTTTCGATAGGTACTATCAAATTTCTCGTGCCATTGTTTAGGGCCTGTTTCAGCCTGTACAATGATTTGACAAGCAGACAGACTTTTGTCTCTTGTTCTGGAACCACATACCCCTCTAGTTGGTCTATGTATATTTCTCCTTCCAAATCATCATTTAGGAAGACCATCTTGACATTCATTTGATGTATTTCAAGATCCCGCAAGGCGACGATAGTTGTGAACATATGTATGGATGTCTTAGGTTTGTACTTGTCTATAGACCCATTGGCATTGTTGGTTCTCAATTTCTGTTTTGTAGCGTTTGAATGTTTCAAAGGCTTCATCTTTGCTTCTTAGTAAGTAAATGTAACAAAACCTTGTGTCATCATCTATGAAAGTCACAAAGTATTTGTTCCCCCTCTAGTTTGAGCGAACTTCAAATCACATATATCAGTGTGTATAAGTTTTAGAGGAGCAGTTTTCCTTTCGACGGATCTAAAGGGACTCTTGGAAAGTTTTGTCTCTACGCACACCTCACACTGAGAGTTTATGTCGATAGACAACAATGATTCCAACTTTACCAAACTTAATATAGATTGATAGTTAACTCCTCTAATCTATGGTGCCATAAATTAGAAGACGCAAACAGGTAAAAGGAAGGCTCAGTTTTATTGATAATAGAAGGCAGTACAAGTACAATATTTGCCTTAAAGAGGTCTTCACAGGCGAAGCCTCTTTCTTCACAGGCGAAGCCTCTTTCTAAGTAGACGACATTATAGGTGTAGCATTAACCTTAAGGAGGCCTTCACATGCGAAGCCCCTTCCTACAAATGTTCCGTTTTTAGTGATTACAAACTTATTAGCCTCTAACACTAGTCTAAAACCAGCATTCACTAATAAATTTCCAGAAATTAGATTTCGTCGAATTTCTGGGACATGCATCACTTCTTTGAGAATCAGCTCCTTTCCGGACGTCGTCTTAAGGATTACTTTTCCTACCCCCAGCACCTCTGAAGAGGAGTTATTGTCCATGAACAACTTCTTATCTGTGACTGGTGTATATGTGGAGAAAGCGTCTTTATTGGAACAAATGTGACGGGTAGCACCCGTGTTCAACCACTATTGCGTCGAATTCTCAACAAGGTTTGCTTCTAGCACAACTGGTGAGAATTCTTCAATCATATCATCTATGAGCGTGTCTTCGACGATGTTTACCTTATCCTTGCCTTTATCATGTTTTTGCTTGCAACAGTCTTTGGCCATATGACCAACTTTACCACAATAGTGGCATGTTCCCTTAAACTTTTCAGTTGTTTGGGACTGGTCATCCTTTTGGAACTTTCGCTTTTTGCTTGGATTCCCTTTGACTTCCGTCAGATTTGTCTTAGCCTCAGCGGGTTGTTTCCCCTTTGACATGACCTTCTTATTGTCCTCTTGAATCTGGAGTTTGACAATAAGTTCGTCTAAAGTCATCTCCTTCGTTTTGAGTTTTAAGTAATTCATAAACTCATTCCACGAGGGAGGCAGCTTCTCGATTAATGCCCCAACCAAGAATTGCTCGTTGGGCTTCAATCCTTCCAAGTCTAGGTGATGTAGAATCATTTGAAATTCCTGGACTTGGGATGACACACTTTTGTTGTCCACCATTTGAAATTTCAGAAATTTCTCAACTTCTTGCTACCCGCATCTTGGGTGTCGTACTTCTTTTGTAGTTTGTCCCACAACTACTTGGCAGTTTCAACGGTACAATATACCGTGTAGAGAGGATCAGACAAACTGTATAGAATGTAGTTCCTGCACATGAAATCACTGTGTTTCCATGCTTCGCGAACCACCCTCATGTCGTCATCAACATGGTTACCTCGGCCCCCTCCTGCCAAATCATTTGGCTGAGAGTCCGTGTCTTCACCAACTTGTGGAGGGTCTTCGGTTAGGAAACGTTTTAGTCTCATAACCGTCAGGAAAAATAACATTTTTTGCTACCATCGCTTGAAATGTGCACCCATGAACTTCTCGGGACGTTCATGGTGAAAACCAGCAGGAGTGCTCCCTTGACCAGTAGCAAAGGCATTGTAAATACCTTGAGCAGGAGCATAGGCATTGTGAACGCCTTGAGGAGCAGTGGGGCACTAGTTGTGCCAAACGTATTGTTGACACCAGTTGTGTCAAACGCAACAGGTTGGAAGGCATTTGGAATGCCTGGATTAGTGGGAGAGTAGGCAGTGTCATTGCCTTGAGTGGTGGGATTGAAGGCAGTGGGAATGCCTTGAGCATTGACGTTGTTCAAGGCGTTGAATTGGTCTTTAGCAGACATGTTGTTGTTGTTGAAATAAAAAATATTATCTTAAGCTTGTGGGTGATAATGTGTAAAACGGGAAAATAACAACTATTTGTTAGAAATCAGGAAATGATCAAATATGAGGGTTTGCTGAGTCGACCAAATTCTTGATCTATCCTTAAGATAATATTACCCCGTATATCCTTTCAACAGTTGTAATGACAACTTATCTCCCAAGATAAAACAACAATCAAACAAATGAGCAAAGGGAACTCAAGTGTTTGCTTTGGAAGAAAGAATTTTTGAGAGTTTGTGATTGCAAGAGAGGAAGACAATTTCAGAGAATTGTTGAGTGTAAGATGTCAAAATGTATTTTGCAAATGAGCCAAAGGCCTCATTTTATAGTGTTGAGAAGGAGACCCTCCAACTAGCCAATTTATGGCTTTGAATGACCAAGTAATGGCCATTAGTATGGAGATACAATTCAGCCAAGTAATGGCTGAATTCAAGATCAAAATAATGAGGAGTTAATCCTCCAAAGTCAGCTCAAACGTTAGTTTTTATTCTTCTAACGGACGAAAGCAGTTACTGTGGCGCCCGCAGGGCGCCGTGGCGCCATAATCTCGTAGGCGCAGCGGCTGCGCTCGCAGAATGGCGCCGAAACTTCAGGGACTTGGCGCCGCGGTCCTGCATGAAGGCGCCGCAGCACCACGGTCCTTTCCGCGGCAATTCATGACTCGTTTCATCGTTTAACACATTGTACATTTCTTCCTTCATTTACCAACGTGAAACCAACGTCATTTGGCCAATAACCGTCTATTACCTTACGTCTCAAACAATTCGTATACGTACCGATATCTCTTCCATTTAAGAAAATTATTACGTCTCAAACAATTCGTATACGTATCAATATATCTTCCATTTAAGGAAATTATGATCCTTGGCAATTGGCATTGTATGTACACGTGTGTGGAAACAACGTTTCCGACGTGTGGGGCCCCTAATTGTTCGAGTAATTAAATGGGATTAACTATATTTCACGTTTAATAAATATTTTCAACATAGACATGAATAAAGAAACACCAAATGCTAATCCAACTTGGTTTCCTACGACTTTGAATTATTGGTCTAACATTGTGGAAAAAAAGGGTGGATTTAAAGTCTTACCTTTGTAGATGTGGTTGATTTACCGGCGACGGAGGAGGAAGAATAATCGAGAGAAGTAGAAGCTTTGACTAAAAGGGGTTTGTAATTGTAATAATTTGGGGATTGAGAAAGATGGGTTCTGCTATTTCTCAAGGAAAAAGATGATGATGTTGATGGTAGAACGTTGAAAATTGCAGAGGAAGCCATTAATGAATGGTTAATGGAGGATCTGTGCAAGTGTGAAAATGGAAGCTTTTCTAAATTTCTGCAACACAATAATCGTTTTCTTTTTCTATTTATGTGTGTGTGTGAGAGAGGGGCCGCCGGTTGTTGATTTTTTCTTTTTCTCCTATGACCACGAAAATCAAATATTATGAGTTTGATATGATGAAAAATATATTTTATTTTATTAGCGGAGTGGTCCGGGTTCGAGGTTTGGATTGGGGAAAGGGAATCGAAATACCTAGGGAGTGACGGAATCAAGGAAATGGAATAAAAATGAAAAAGGAGTAAAGGGAATGTGAAAAAAAAGTCAAACAAACAACAATCATTCCTCCATTCCTTTTTCCTTTCATGTTTATCCCGAACCAAACGCACCTTTAGTGCAACCAAGCATACACAAATTGATTTGAACATACAATTACCAAAAGAATATTTTAATGTCAATTTCCTAACCTTAATTATTACTATATCTGTCTCAATTTAAATATTTTATTTTTTTTGTTAGTTTCAAAAAGAATATCTTTTTCTAAATTTAGTAAATTGACAATTTAAACATATTACATGAAAATTTATAACAACAAAATTCAAAAGACATTTTTATATATAATACATATTTTTAATTGAGGAGCACAAAATTTAAAAAATGTCTCTTTATTTTTAAAATCTTGTACCTTGTTACTGAGTTTAACAAAATAAAATAAGAAAAAAAGAACAAAATATACATGCATTATGCATATATACTTTGCCATTTCCCGCTCTCTATTCTTTGCGTCCATCCTGTACACATCCAAAAGCGTCACTCTCTTTTTGCCATTTTCAGTTTCAAGCATTCAAACTAAGAAATTACAGCTTCTCTTGCTACTACCATTAACCCTAGTTTATTGCATTTTTACCCTTCTCTTCTTCTTCTTCCATCGTCTGGACTCTTATTTTTTGAAGCTTACAGCAATTATAATGCCTCCCAGAGGAAGACCCAGAAAGGTTTGATTTTTACACATTTTGTTCTTCTTATATTGCAGTATCTAACACTATTTGTACTGGGTTTCCTTTATTGTTGACAGAGATTAGGTAGAATGGACGCAGCAGTTGATGCCATGGCACCTCTAGGCTTTGATGAATGCCTCGTTAAGAAAACAGTGTACAGACTTCTCAAGGTTAGCGTTAAGAATCTGATCGACTACCCTAGCTATTCTGAACCATGAAAATCCTTTCATATTCTCTCTATAGGGTTTGATCTTCTTCTTAGTTTCTTAACATATGATGCTCCGACTCTTTAAAAATCGCAACACGTGTATCTGATCATCCGAAAATAGTACTTCCTCCGTCCCAAAATTTATATAATGTAGTTTGACTGGACACAAAATTTAAAAAATAAAGAAAGATTTTTGAACTCTTAAGCGTAAAAGCTAAATTTTAAAAATAAATTATTGTCGAATAAAAGTACAAATAAGTAAATATATCATTCTTTTTTTAACAGACTAAAAAGGAAAGCGTCGTATAAATTGGGACAGATGAGTTACTTTTTTGGAGAATCAGCACGTGTATGGCATTAGTTTACGAGAGAGTATGAGCAACATAGTTCTTAACTAGATCTCTGCCCATTTGGGGCTTAATGAAGTGGATTTTTGCTTATTTTAGGTATACGGAGGTGATGAATGGTGGCCATTTATAGAGGAATACGGCTACAAGGAGCTCATTGAAGCTATTCTTGCCCATCAAGAGGAAGAGCAAACCCAGGTACTACTACTAGTTATGGAGGAAAATGTTTTTATTTTTTATTTTTAATTTCTTGGGAAATGCTTATTGTTGGGAATCATTTGTTGGGTATTGCGTTTAATTGAATAGAAAAAGTACACAAAGTGGATTATGATAATTGTACAAAGAGTACAATCAGCATAGTGTTTTGGGCTGTTTTTAATATGTTAAAAGTAATAAAGTAATGTTTTAGATTGAAATGGAACAACAATACATTGAGGTAAGTGTTATAAAAGTAAGAGTTGGAATATCTGCCCATATATGTTACAAGTCATGTTATAAAAGTAAGAGTTGGAATATCTGCTCATATATCTTTTTCAGACTCGATTATAGCGAAAGTTTAGTGAACCGAACATGCATTTTTTTTCTTTGAAATTATCTTTATTGGAGAAAACGTTTTTTCCTGTTCAGCGTAAACAAACGCCTTAAAAGATGATTTCATTAAGATCCATATATCAGCGACAGCCATACCGAACACACTTTCAGTTTCTATACTTTCTCTTTTGGTTGGTGTCCAAGTGTGTATTTTGTATCTTTGATTTCCCCCCCTTTTGTGGGTGTCTTTGATGAGGGAAGGGGCTCGAGTTCACCGTTGATCCTCTTCTATCTTTAATCATGAGCCAGATATTAGGCTTACAGTGGAATATTAGTCTTCAAGATGTTTTACTCCCAGAAAAGATTTGAATTTTAGGGAAATAAAAAGATAGAATGTTTTCAGTGGATATGCACAAAATTATTGGATGTTGAAAACTTAATCAATAGAGAACCTGAATGTTTCAGGTGAATTGTTAAGGATCACTTGCGTATACATATTTGTGAATGCAAGACCGCTGGAGAAATCTATAACTCAAGCTCTATTTTATCTCTGCCTATTGCTTATTTAAAATTTGCACTAACCAACATCCCAAATATCACAGAAAAGGTAGCCTACAATTTGGAGTTTGCTATTACCTTTTTAATAGAAGCCATATTTTGAGCATGAATTGGAAGTTCCCTTTAGCCCTATATCAACTGATACATATTTTATTTAATGGGGAAAATATGTCTATTCAGTTTTACCTGGATCCATACATCCAAATTATGTTTCAGTATTTCTTATACAAAGTGGAAAAGAAAACCTTGTTCATGTTAGTTTGTTGATGAATAATTGTCTTTATGTCATGCGGAATCTACTGCCCATTTTCCCCCTCATTTCTGGTGTTTGGTTGCTTCCTTTCATGTATTATCCGTTGTCGTTACAATAACCTGTGATAGTCCATCAAATAGCGTCCTTTGCTGTTGGAGAAAATGTACCCCAGCCTGTTAAAATCATCTCCTTGAAATCAATATCAGTGGATCTTAATACCTACTTAAGCTGTCCTAATCTTCCTAATCTGCGGCTCATCGGTACATCCAAAAGGCAAGCAACCTCTTGCAGAAATGCAAGGTAAGGCTGCGTACAATAGATCCTTGTGGTTTGGCCCTTCCCCGGACCCTGCGCATAGCGGGAGCTTAGTGCACTGAGCTGCCATTTTTGGTATTAGTCACCTCATATAGCTACTTCAGGGCATGCCTTGTGCAGCCTTGGTAGACTTGAAACAGTTGTTACTTTTTAATCCTTGGGTGGTGCAGAAGAATTTATCATACTTTCTATCCTGATTTACTCCAGTATGAATGTGATGATAGGCTAGCTTCATAGAACTTGCTAGGATAAAAATTCATGTCCTTTATTCTGTTCACCAACTTGCTATTTATTCACGTCTGGCTGTTTTTCTTAATTCGCAAGAGCATTCTACATCAATATTAGACTGAGATGGACTTAAATGACAGTGAGGATTCATAGAGGCAAAGCGTTTGTTATTGTTGTTGATTAGAGCAAGCTAGATGATGCAGTCACCTCTTTCTTGCTTTACTCACAGTGCTCTCCCTCAGTGGGAATGTATCAGCTCTACGACTTACCTTTCTTGGTCTCTCACAACAAATGGAAGCTTCTTTGGGACCGTCAGTGGTTAATAATAAGACCTGCTTCGGTATCAAGCCCAATAAGTAATTTACTTTTCATTTTGCTGTAAATGCCATCCTAAAAGGGATTCTATTCCAGCGTTGCCCTTTGTATCAATCTTATGATCCATAATCAAGTCATAGATTATCTTCTGCCTTTCATTATTTGTTAGATTTACAAAATAAAGAAGAAACAAGATGCATGTTTTTTTCTTCTTTCTTTTTTTCACTTTGGGGTGAAACTCCAGGACCTGTATTTTACTTTTGAACACATTTATAGTTCTAAACTGCCTGAATCGTATGGTATGTTTGACTGCACAGGGCTGAGTCACATTTGCTCATCTTCCTTGGATCATAGTTTCAGGGAATCTCTGTTCTGGGTACACTTTTAGTTGTTATTTCTGGTTGAACTTTGTATAACTAGAATATCCGCTTCATGGCTCATTTCTGTGCTGCATTGAGTGCCAATTATGTGAAACGCAATGCCACTGATGAAAATTTTCCACCTCTTCTTCCATATTGATATAATTGTTACTGATATCAATTTCACCTAGAGTAATATATGCATATGCTGGAAAATCAGGGCGTCTCCTCACCAGATGAAAGAGCAGAAGACCCTGATCTTGGGAGAACCATTGGTCCTTCAGGCACTCTTGTTGATTCCACATGCAATGAACGAAGCGCCATTGGTCCTAGCGGTGAGGAACTGATCTAATTGTCTCTTCTAATTCTGCTTCTTTATCTGTGTAAATTCTATGTCTATGGACTATGAAGTAGCCATTTAGTTGTCAACCTATGGGAACCAGTTTAAGAAAGTAAAAAAAGCTTATGCGTGGGTAGCATGCATCTAAATCAGACAAACTAATTTAGTGTACCAACCGATTAGGGAAGATACAACATTACTTTCTTTTCTAGTGTAATTGCAGCATTTTCATATCTGCCATAGTTTCGCCTCCGCTGGGAACTTGGAACGTAAAAGTACTGTTTTTTTTTTTTGTTTTTTTATTTATGAATAGTAAAATGATGGCTATATGACTAGAGGTCCATGTTACTAAAACTTGCCTAACAACCGCATTTTGCAGAAGTATTTTGTCTCCCGACAGCTGAAGGAGGTAGAAATAGGTGGAAAGACATAGGGGAGGACCGACCCTCTATCAAGAAGGGGATGGATAATGATGCTTGCAGTGATGGTGGAAATTCTGTGAATCCAGGGAGTAAGTCTCATGTTTTTGCTCCACCTCCGACTTCTTCCCCATGCACAGTTAATCATCTCAAAATGTGTTCTGGGAGTCAAGTGCTGCCAGCAGGGAGCAACTCTCATGTTATTGCTCCACCTCCAACTTATTCCTCATACCCAGCTAGTAATCTTGAAATGTCTTCCGGGAGCCAAGTGCAATCACGGAGAAACTCTCATGTTTCAACTCCACCCCCAACTTCCTCATGCATAGTTAAGAATCTCTCTCCCCCTGCTGATCATCGCCCAACAACTCTTCCTTCCTCAAAGCCAGTTAGCACTCAGCCACCAAGAAGGTGCTTTCCTTGTTATGGCTGGATTGAAGACGATGAAGAGCATGTTGACGACTTCATACAACTGACACCAATGAAGCTAACTACACCACTGCAGTCACAAAAGTCAAGTGGGGGGACTAGTAAGTGCATGAAACGCAAATCAAGGTGGGATATTACACCCTATGATCTCTAGTATATCCGCTCTTGCTCTCTTGTGTCTGTATGTAGACATGTTGTATTGGCATAGAAGACATTGTTGTTTACTGGACTTCCCTTTTGAAATTTAGTTTTCAAGTCAAGAAACATGGATCATTGTGGAAGAAGTATTAAGACAGGTTGTTAGTCTAAGAAGGTTATGCTTTTCTTGCTCTCAAGTCTGATTTAGGACTCCCAACTTCTATTTTGAATACAAATTTATGAATCAGGAGAGCTACATTTGTTTCCGGGGCAGTCTTTGAACCCGTGCGAGGTGTGCTACCGCACAGGGGCCCCCGAAAAACGAAAAATTTTAGGGCCTTTTTTTTATTTTTTATTAAGTAGTGTTAGCCATTAAATTTTGTAGAGACCCATAATTCGCAGATCTTAGCCCAATTAAGAATCCACTTTTACGAATTAAAACAGAGCCCAAAATGTTTGAAAAGACAATGTTCCTGTTACAAGCACAAGGCATGTAAATCTCATAAGTGGCTTTGGTAAGTATGAGGTATAATCAAAGGCTCTATAGGGGCTCGAGGGGAAGAATAGTCTTTCATGAAAGAATGATGAACATCCATATCATGGCCTACGTGGATTTGAATAAAAACAAACAAGTTGCAGGGGCACCTTGATGTAGTTTCTTTGTCTTACAACTGACAAATACATATTATTGAGTTATAATATGCTAAGGGGAGGAAAAGGAACTACAGATCTTCTTCTACATACTCAAAAGGTATGCTTTGATTGCATCGTCTCAAACATTTGAGAGCTAATGTCGTAAAATTGTAAAGCACTTTAATCGCAAGACTGAATTACGCCTTTACAATAAATTCTGACTAATATTACTTAATAAAAAATGAAAAAAGATGTTCTAAAATTTTTCATTTTTCGGAGGCCCTGTACGGTAGCACACCTCGCACGGATCCAAAAACGGTCTTGCTTTTGACTTTGAAGGCCAGTTCTACATTCCATGTAGAGTTACCTTGTTTTCTTCTCCCATTTTCCACTCTGATATCCTTTCTGAGTTGTCATGGTTTTGCTTATATATTTATTTAGAAGCTTTCACGAATCTTACATTTGTTCAAAGTTGAAAATGACTTACTCCCTCTGTTCCAATTTATTTGATGTACATTCATTTGACTCACAATTTAAGAAATAAATGAAGACTTTTGAATCTTACACTACTACAAAAAATACCCTACGGTAACGGGTAAAAACCGTCATCTAACCCCTAAGATAACGGTTCTCGTAAGTGTCATATTTGTCATCACTACAAATGATTACTGTCAGATTCACACGACATATGACGGTTTAAACTCATCACACAAATGTCACATACATGTGACAGTTCAAACCCTAACATAAATTTTAACTTTCCGGCGCCAAATAAATGAATTACACTTAAAAATTACGTCACACAAATGTCATAATTATATGACACTTAAAAAATACATGAATGTCAAGAAAAAACATAAATTTAGTAAAAAGTTGTGACACTTGCATTTCTGTCACATGTAAACTGTCACTGTAACCTGTTTTTCTTGTAGTATTATGGTCTAAAATAAGTCAAATATATTTGTGTGGTTATAGATCATCTCGTTTTGCGTAAAAGGTCCTCCCTTGATGCTTCGGCCGCCTTATAGCTGCTTAGAACTGAAAATCTACAATGTCTGGTAATCCAAGATTGTTCCCATCAACCAATGTCTTTCTGGGAAATTTTTTGTCATTTTCTCAACTTATATACATAAAAGAATTTTTAAACTGACCGGAGAAAGTTTGCCCAGAATCGAAAATTGGCTCGTAGGTAAGGATCTTCAGGGATGAGTTTAGGAGAGTTTTTCCAAGTTGTGTCGATATATTCAAGAATGACAAGGGACTCAGCAATAGGCTTGACATTGTGGATGAGCACTGGTATCTCTTGTGAACAGGATTGTATTGTAGGAGAAAGTTTCCCTTCCCCGGATCCCTCACATAGCGGTAGTGGTGAGCACGGGTACAAGATACCCAGATACCCAATCGGAATCGACGTTAATGGGTAGGTTTCGGGTAGATATATTATAATAACGGGTAGGTTCCGAATATTAAAATTAGGAACCGATCAATATCAGGTCCGATTCCAATTTTGAAAAATAGAGACAGGGTATCCGGAACCGATACCCGGACCCTATGAACCCACACTCCTGTTAAGTTTTAAGTTTTAATTATTAAGTTTGGGCTTTGAGCGTTTATTATTTGTTGGCCCAGTCCAGTTGACCCGAAAAGCCCTAAGCTCACTTCTCTTACTTAAAAGCCACGGACGCCCTAACATCTTCATCACATTTTTACTTTTCAATTTTCCATTACCCACAATTCACATCGCAACAGCCAGCAGAAGCCCTAGCATAGCCAGTAGCCATTTTCCATTACGCCCAAAACATATCGACTTCGTTGCTCCTGCTCCACCCCTCCTCTATCTTGTTGTCATTGTTCCTCATTCCTCTCGGTCTTGTTAAAGGTAACGAATAACCCTTAAAGTTATTGCATAATGAAGAACATTAGGTTTTTACATGTATTGGCTTAATATCAACACTGCATGAGACAAATCTGATCTTGTGTGTGAATCACAACAAAAGAATATGAAAAGAAGAAAAAGTTCAATTTCAGGCAATAATGAAAGTAATCTGGTTTATCCAAAATTTGTTCTGTTTTCCTTTCATTTTCTAGCAAAGTTGACACATATTTGGAGCAAATTTATAAATTCTAAAATATTGAAAGGATAAAGTACAAATGAACTTACATCCATGGGTTTAAAGAGGAACTGACCCATAGAAAATTACCTCGGCTGGCCCCGTCATGTGGTGTATCATGTTCCTCCATTTCAATCACTGATTTCTATGGGACTTGATTTCTAAAGTTAAGAGACTTGATTAATTTTGAAAGTTTGAGACTTTAAGGAGACCCATTCCAAATTTTCAGTCTCTAATTTCCTCCATTTTAAGTTTAAAAAAAGATCCAATATTTCAGATTATGCCAACTTTTTGGATTATGCAGAGTTGTTTTGTAATGTATTCTCCATTTAGTGATTGTGTTGTATCTTGTTCCTCCATTTCAGTCACGAAAACACGTTTCCGATTTTCCGTCACTGATTTCCTCCATTTTAAGGTCAAAAGCAGATTCAAATTTTCAGATTATGTAAACTTTTTGAATTATGCTAGTAGTATTTATGACACATAAATTATTTACAAGGTACCCGGGAACCTACCCGAAATCATAGGGTCCGGGTAGATTTCGGATAATGATTGTTATGGGTAGGTTCCGGATAGTAGATTTAGGAACCGATCGTTTACTGGGTAGGGTTCGGATAGTTCAAAAAATATAGGGTATTCGGACCCGCTCACCCCTACATAGCAGGAGCTTAGTGCGTCGAACTGTGTCTTTATTTTATATTCATAAGATATGCCTTTGATTTTCAGGGCAATTTCCACCCTCTTTGAATAAGGGCTAGCCTATAAGCCATGTAGTTTCACATTGCTCTCCCACCACCCCCACCCCATTGTGCATTATCACGAATAGAGTGATAAAATTAGCTCAAATCCAAATGACCCGTCCAAATTTTATGGATTTGGGCAAGAGTGATTTTGATGATGGTTGGTTTGAGCTAGCCCAAGTTGATCCATCATAAATCAACAACCCAAAATCCAAATGAACTCATGATGATGCCCAAACTTGACTCACACAAATTTTCAATTTTAACGATTAGATCTCCACTCTAGATTAAGATTTTTATTTATAAATAATTATTTAAAAAATTCCTTTATTAATTCGAAATAATAAAAATATATCAACGCATCCCAACCACACTATCCATTCACCCTACCCCTTCCCCTACACCAACCACCACTCAATCACTAAATCACCCTCACATCTCTGTCCCCTACCTTGCCTACTCCACCCACCCCCTACCACTCCTACACACTTCTACCCCACCCAACCCCCACCCTACACATCTCCCCCCTGGCCCTTCCACCCCCACCTCATTGCACTACCTGCTCCTCAAATTTCTATTTCATATTTATTTTACTTTTATAAAATATGATTTTTTTCTTACCTCCCCCTACCGCCCTAATCCCACCTACCCCCTCTACCACATCTCATCCTCAAATTTCTATTTCATATTTTTTGTTACTTTTATAAAAATAAAAAAAAATGATTTTTTTTTCTTACCTTTCCCTACCCTATTCTCAAATTTCTATTTTATATATTTTTTACTTTTATAAACAATTTATAAAAATATGAACTTTTTTCTTACCCCCATTTCCCTACCCCATCATCAAATTTCTATTTCATAATTTTTTTACTTTTATAAAAAATATATGAATTTTTTCTTACATGTCCCCTACCGCCCTAACCCCACCTACCCCTACACTTCATCCTATCCTTAAATTTCTATTTCATATTTTTTGTTACTTTTATAAAAAAATATTTAAAATATAAAATTTATTCTTACCTCCCCTACCACCCCACCCCGCGCTCATACCCATACCTACCCCATCCTCAAATTTTTATTTCATATTTTTATTACTTTTATAAAAATATTATTAAAAATATGATATTTTTTCTTACCTACCCTCACCCCATCCTCAAATTTCTATTTCATATTTTTTGTTACTTTTATAAAAATATTATTAAAAATATGATATTTTTTCTTACCTACCCCTACCCCCATTCTACCCCATTTTTAAATTTCTATTTTATATTATTTTTTTACTTTTATAATATCAAATATGATGTATAATTAATGCTTATATTACTTATACATAGATTGAAAATAATATCAAGCAAGGTATAAATAATACACAAAGTTAATGCATATAATGGACTCGAACATGCCCGATAAACATTTATCACACCGTGTGGCACTATGTAAGATAGAAATAACACGTATTTAATAAAAATAACAAAATTGAATCCTACTTTAATCTTTCGAAAAATAAAGAGAATAAACCTACAAAATACACTTGCATTGCTCCCTTATCTACTGTTTCTTTATTTTTAAAACATGTTTTTTTCTACTATTCAATTAGAATACCACATGCTAACGGCTAAAAATATGTGATGCAGATGCAAGAAGCGTTAGTGTGCTCTCAATTCCAAAAAGAATGGCATTATTGTTGTTTTCTCAATAAAAATCTTCTTTATCACATATACATTATTTCTTTTAAGTTTATACAAATTTTATTTAAACAATTAAAACTTAATATACAAAATTATATAAAAAAATAGGCTACACATTGTATTTCGAATCTTGCCACCACTTTTGGGAGCAAAGGAGTCCTTTATTCTTAATCGGTTAACCATATTGGCACGCAACAAAGTGTTTGAACTCCACATATAAAAGGGTCATTTGGTAAGGGTGTATAAAAATTATGGTAATAAGATGTATTGATAATGGTGAAATTGATTATGTTGATATTATTTTGTATTCACTGTCTGATTGTTTACAAAAAGAAATTGATTGTTTACCGAAATATCCTCTAGTCCATACTATATGAGGGACTTAGAGACAATTATAACTTTAACCATGCTTAGGCATGTATTAAAAACCCTATTATTATTAATAACGTGGTTTATTATGTATTAGTTATATATAAATAATATCAAATATGATATATACATAGGTTGAAAAAATATCAAATAAAATATTAGTAATACACAAATATAATGCATATATTATTTTTTGCAATACATCCCGGTAAAAGAGTAAGGACGCAAAAACAAAATATTTATTTTAAAATGTTTCTTCCCAAAATAACGAGGATAAACTATAAAGTGCCTAAAACTCAAACTCAAACTCGAAGGTGGAGCAACAAAATTGGGAGCACATAAAAGGCGTTTGAGACGAGAGAAAAGAAGAAAGAAATAGAGAAGAGAAAGCGAATGGAATCGTCAGGGCAATGGCTTGAAAAAGCGTTACTGGACCTATGTGGCAAGATAGAGAGTGGTCTCGATTTAGATGCTGAGATAATCTATGGGCTTGTCTCCTATTGCGAGCTTGCTCCTCCTCTCGATGCTAAATAATATCTCGATGTAACCTTCCTCAATCCCTATGGTTTCTAATTTCTCTGTTGTTGATTTTCTTGCTTACGATTTTGATTATCATATTGTTATGCATTCAGTAGAACTGCAATCATAGGAATTTTAAGATCAAGGGGGTCTTTTGTTAGATTCAAGGGAATAAATGTATCTGTGTGTATGCTTACACATTTAACATAGCTCAAAGCAGTAAACACCTTGTTAATTTCTGTATTGATATTTTTCTTGCTTCCAATTTTGTTTATTTGGGTTCAGCATTCTGTAGAAAATTGGGGTTTATGACTGTTGATGGACTGTAATCATAGACATTTTAAGATCAAGGGGGTTTCTTGTTAGATTCAAAGGGATAAATGTTGTCTGTGTGTATACTTTGATCCCAGTGTTATACTTTTATCCTATTTTTTTTGTCATTGCTGTTTCTGGTTCTCTTTAGGCTAAGTTACTTTATCATGATTGCTTGGTATCTCTGTTTAAATTTGTTTGTTAGATTAGATTAGATTGGTTCAGGTTTATTAAACGTGTGCTCAAAAGTATAGTCTAAAAAAACTGCTTTCCATTGCAGGCGTCAAGGCGCTGATTGTGCGTCTTAGCAAAAACCATTCAGATAACTGCTTTAATAAGTTCAATTTAAGATGGCCATTGGCTCAGTGTTGAAGAGGTGGTACTGAATAAGAAATTGTTGTAGAAAATTAGAAATTTAGCTAAAAAGTTTTACTGAATTCAAGCTTGTTAAGAAAAAATTAAAATTATTTTTCAACTTGATTGCCATTGTTTTTACTTGAAGGGGAGCCTTGACGCAACGACAAGAGTTGCCGTCAGGTAAATATGAGGTCATGGGTTTTAGCTGTGTATATAGCCTCTTGCAAAAATGTAAGATAAGGCTGCCTACATTAGACTCAATGTGATCTGGTGTTTTTTCGGTATCTGCTCTCGAGAGCTTAATGCACCGTGCTGTCCTTTATTGACATTCATGATTAACTTCAAAATTTCACTGGACTGCATTTCTTCTCTAGTCATTTGCTCATATAATTTTGTTTCTGTTTAAAGATACTTTTTTCTCATTATATACTTTTTTTGGCTTCATCTCCTACGCATTTTCACCAAAGCACAGGTTATTACTGCTCGCTTAAAGACCGAACATATCTTGGTGCTTTTCGCCTATAATAGCACTATAATACAACCACTATACACTCTTCTCAACATTTTAACATTTGTGAATATTTGCTTTTACTTGGCCGCTAAAATCCCTACAAGTTCCAACATTATGGCTATCTCTATAAGCATCTATATCCTGAAGACAGCAGTCAAATTATGTACAATGATTCCGGGAGGTACTGCCCCAATTCTTTCTTCTATCTGAGTCTCCTGCTGAATTTTTTAATTGTTGAGATGATGATAAGTCAAGTGGCCTCAGTTCATGTCCACTCCACTTCAATCAGACAAGAGATCAAACCATTTTAATCATTTATCAAATTGATGCCTAATGCTCATTGATAGTTTGTTTTTCTTGTATGTGTGTCTTTGAGTATTCTTGATATTTGGAGGATGTGAAGATTAATGAAAAGGAGCTTCATTGATGAGTCTTTATAGTGTAGCATTCCCTTGCTCCAGTAAGAGATTGAAAAACTAACTTTTCATTTGGTATTTGAAAATGATCCTAATTGGGATCTTGCAACTTTTTCACATTGATAGGAGTACTTGTTATTGCTTATGAAATCTTGATTTCATGCATCAGCATGTGGTTTTTGGAAGATCTTCTCTGCAGATGGCCATGCAATTAAGATTATGTTTGGTCCTTTTTCTTATTGGTACCATTTGACTGTTGGTGCATTCACTGACATTTTTTCTTTCTGAATCTTCTATAGAATATCATAGGTCAGGAAGCTGGAAAAAGTGTGACAGATGAGTATTTGAGACGGAGAGGTCATTCAGACCACACTACTCAAGGTACTTCTGCTTCCAAAGTGCAAGCATATGTAAAGCCCCCTTCAGGTGATACTCTGGAAGCTGGAACTAAAAACCCAGTGCGAGCACCGAAAGAAAGTAAAGCCTCATCAAGTAAGCAGGAAAGTCAGAGCACAGCTGAGACATTAAATGGACGAAACATACAGAGAGGAAGTCAAGGAAACTCTACAGAAGCAACTGCACCTCAACCCCAAGCAAGTCAAAGAAACTCTAGAAAGAAAAAATCTGTCAAAGTTATTTCTCTTGCTGAGGCTGCAAAAGGATCCATCGTATTTCAACAGGGGAAGCCATGCTCATGCCAAGCCCGTCGACACAGGCTGATAAGCAATTGTTTATCTTGTGGAAAGATAGTCTGTGAACAGGAAGGTGAAGGGCCTTGCAACTTTTGCGGTGAACTTGTGCTGAAGGAAGGAAGCTCGTATGCTGGATTAGATGTAGGTCCAGTTCCAATTTCTGATGCTGAGGAAGCAGCTGAAGCCTATGCGAAGAGGCTAGTTGAATATGATCGGAACTCTGCAGCACGTACGACAGTTATCGATGACCAAAGTGACTACTATAAGATTGAGGGAAATAGCTGGTTGTCGAAGGAGGTATGCAGAGTACTGTTTGAGAGTATTTCACTTTGCAAGACTTGGCTTTTGCGATGCACTGACATATGTTCGTGGTCCTTTTTTCCTCCCCTTTTAGCAGGAAAAGGAACTTCTGAGGAAAAAGAAAGAGGAGATAGAAGAGGCAGAACGTGCCAAACGAAATAGAGTCACAATGACATTTGACCTCGTTGGCCGCAAGGTTATTCTTTCATTGCTGTCAAGGAGGCTGTGCTCGCATCTTATTCCTTCTCTCTTTTGTCCCTTTTCCCTTTTTTTCTGTGTTCTTTGTCTTTTCTGCGGAGGGTGGGGAAGTGGTTCATATCTTCTTGTTCTTTTGTGAATATCGTTGGTCTTGCCTTTTCAATCATCAAGTCAAACTAGTGTCTATAGCCAAAAAAAAACTAGTGTCTTCTTTGGCTTTTGACTGTTGATATTCCAAATCTGGCTCTGACTTTAATCAAATTCTAATGTGAGCTTCAAAGTCCAAATAAAAAAATCACATTGGATTTGGTTACAAGTTGGCATTGGAGTATTGCTCCATTATCACTACAATTGGTGCTCATGAAATTTCCACCATCTGCTCTTTGATAGTCCAGACCTCACTGGGTATGTTGTTGTTGCCTATATTACTCAGACTCCAAAAATTTGCCGCCCCGTGTCGGATCCTCTAAAAATGCACTACTTTTGGAGGATCCGACACGCACCCATCGGAATTTTTGAAGAATCCGAGCAACATAGGACTCACTTGTTGCTATTTGATAGTCTAAAAAGAGTTGGAAATTTCTTGGACCTTGCTTCTTTTGTCTTCCCCGATTTCTGACTGTTTGCGTACGATTAATAGTCATTTTCTGCAGTATTATTACTTTCTTGTATTCGAGTAGCATTTTCAGATGATCTCACATCCCTCAACAATGTATACATATTCTTTTCGCGTATTTAATTCATTTGAACATTTTGGTTGGGGAGGCATTGTCTAATGTGTATGCTTGTTTAGGCACGGGGCTCAAGGGTTACACTTTTCTTTTTCTCCTTTTGGTGGATAAGCATTATTCCTGTAACTTTTTTGTTATAACCTGAAGAATGCCTGCTGATTGCTTGGAGTATATTTATTTATCTTTATTGGAATGCCTTTATTAATCTTCATTCTGCAGGTTCTTTTAAATAAAGCGAGGCAACTGAAGAACTGCAGAATGGAATTCTATCCAGACCAGCAGAGGAGAAGGAAACAACCCGCATTAAACCTAACCCAAACCTGAAGGTACAACCCGTCTTTGTGGATCCAGGTCCCAGGAAAACTCCCAAGGAGAAGAATAATAAGAAAGGCCCGAGAAATGGCTTGCGCTTGGAGATTACTGGGAGAGTGCAACATGATACCAGTGAACACTCACGTTTGATAATAGATGGCAAGCTACATGGATCTTCAAATAGCAAATCGTGGCATGAGCCATCTTGTATGTTGTGATCCTTCTTGCATTTTAATAAAAGACAAATAGGTTTCCTTAATCTACAAAACGGGTCATTGCATTCGTCTATATACCATAAGACTATATTTTTGTTTTTAAAATACTTGATTAAAAAAGCATTTTATAAAGTCACTATGTCGAATTTATCACTGATGGAAGCATTTTCACTTCTGTCTTAAATTGCAAAGACTATTTACCGGGACACGACAAAAAATATAAAAGATAATGCTCAAATTTCGAATTGATCTCTCAAGTGGTCACTCAACTAATAATTATTTGTTTCATAAAGTCACCTTCTTTGTTAAAAGAAATTAAAATAACGAAGAAAGTTGACTTTATGATATAATAACTATTTGGGGAGTGACCATATGATAAATCAACCCCTCAAATTGACACTAACATCTACTTCTAAATAGTAGCTTAAAGATAAATGTCATTTTCTTGATCAAGATCAAGCATGTTTATATCTTGGATATGTAGCTTAAGACAACACCATTAAGAGAATGAAAATTTGTCGACTTGAGATGCTCGCATTACAATAATAATGGTAAGTTAGAAATATAATATATCTTATATAGGGTGACATATCAAAAATAGTTATGTAAATGGTGACGAAGAAAATACTTTAAATATCAGTCAGTTTCTTCCGGCTTATTTGAGACCTCGAAACTTCATTTGCCGAGGAGCATTTGGCTCTTCAGCATTATTAGACTTTCTCCAATTCTCCCTATCAGTAACACTCTTATAATCAAGAATCTTTCTTGGTGTACAATATTTATAATGTCATGTTTTTACAATTAAAGTCTGTTAATTCACCAAACAAGCCATAGAGCTCGTCAATATTTAGATTCAATCAAACTTTTTTTCATCAATTATAATGTAATAGCATTTCAATAACAATTAATGCTTACCACTTCTTTGATTGATTTTTATACATGAAACAACCTCTTTAAATTATCATGATCAACTCCACACACTATCATTAACTACAGATGAGAACAAAAAAATACATATTTTTCAATAATTGTCATCTTGTTGAACTTTTCATTGAAAATCCATCTGCAAGATCTGATTTTCCACCAAAACATAGCACAAAACCAATCAGTATTAATCAAAATCCAACCCCAAATGAGCAAAGTACCAAATAACACAAACCCAAACCAAGCAAATGTATTAAACAGAAAAACCAATATATATACACGAACAAGGAAGCTATAGGTAAAGGTGTCTAACGGGCCGAACCGGTCCGGACCGATAGCCCCTTACCGGGTTTAATCGGTTACCGGTCCGGTTCACCGGACTACCGGGCCAACCGGTCCGGTTCATTACCGGATTTCAGGTCGGCCCGTATGGTCCGGTGCGAACAGTCCTACCGGTCCGGTTTTTTTATTTTTTTATTTCTAGTATTTATTTTCTATAATATAAACTAAATTCAATTTAAATATGTAATATAATAATACAATATATAATTTAGTTTTATATATTAAAATTGAAACTTTAAAGTTAACTTTCTATTTTACAGTTTATAACTTTATACTTTATAGTTTATAGTTTATAACTTTATACTTTATCTTTATTTTATAGTTTACTTTATACAGTTTATACTTTATAGTACTGTTATAGTTATACACTTATACAGTTATACTTTATAGTTTATAACTTTATATTGTAATTATACTTTTATTAATTTATTAGATTAGTAGATATAAGTTAACAAATAAGTAATAACAGATTAACAACTAAATAGATAGTAAAATTAAAATTAATGATAAGATGTAAACTTTTGAACTTTCATAATGTTAATAAGAGTACATAATGAAGTAATAATAATTTTATTTACATATTATGCATCCTTCTTGCAAGTTCTTCGTAATCTATAGGTTGATTGAATTGGTTATGCTTCATAGCCTCTAAATCTGGAGTATTAATTTCAGTCCCGCCTCTGCTCCCGCCTTCCAAAATATTGCCTATTTCTTCATCTTCCGGAGAATTAACGTCTCCACATCTTTGATTTCTTCTCTCTGATCTGATCAAATTCCTTAAGCAGACTAACACTTCTAATGTGCTTCCACCCAATGAGTGACGTGTGTCTTCTATTTGATCTCCTGCTTGGCTAAATGCACTTTCAGAAGCCACTGTTGAGATCGACACATTAAGAACATCTCGGGTCATCGCTGCAAGTACCGGAAATTGTCTTTTGTTATCCGGCCACCATTGTAAAGGGTCAAAAAAATTCTTCGGCTCCGCTGACTTTTGCAAATAAAATTGCATCTCATCGCAAGATCGACTTGTGCTTGCTTGTGTTGTAAAAGTGCTCCATATGTCTAAAGATTCTTCTTCATCGTCATCAGCATTGAATCCTGAAGGTGTAGACACAGAAGCAAAACTAGAAGGAATATTAGTAGCAGAGTTGTTGTTATCATGTAATGTAGCATAATATTCATATAATGTAGTTAAATTAGTATCAAGTGTACTTATGCAATCAAATGAAGATGGAGTTTCTGTTTCACCTACTTCCATATAAGTATATAAACTAAATATTAAATTATGACAATCTACTTTTTTAATAGAAGGATTTAAGACTGCACCAATACAATAAATATCAGGAATAGGAAAAAAATATTTTTTAAACTTTTCAAACATAACTGTAACTGCATCTTTATATTTCACATTTGATTTTAAACCATAAAGTAAATATGAAATTTCAGCTATATGAGCTAAAGCATTACAAACTGTTGGGTAATAAGATCCTGAAAATTCAACAGTAGCAGTGTAAAATTTACGTAAATTTTTTAAAAGTTCACCAATTGATTTCCAATGTTCGTCGGTTAACATATACATCACGTTCTTACAATGCGCATTTGCAACATGTGTTATGGGTCTTTATACTTATAACATTCTTTTAAAAATAAATAAGTATAATTTCACCGTGTAATAATCTCTTCTGGCATGAATTTAGGTCTCAAATTAAATTATTTACATTTTTCTTTAAATTCTATAATTCTATTTTTCCTATTATTACCCTGATTAACTCCAACAGCTCTTTTGACAAGTTTTATTTCAGGTGAAAATAAATCAAGACCATTTTTAACAATTAAATTATAAATATGACAAGCACAACGAACATGAAATATATGAGGAAGTGGTGGGTGTAGCTCCGCTTTTAAAAGATCTACAGCAGCAGTATTATTAGATGCATTATCGAATGATACACAAAGTATTTTATTATAAAGATTATATTTTTGGGCATAAGAACAAATAGTTTCGCTTATATATTTTCCAGTATGACTTTGATCCTCGTCATACGCAAAAGCAATAATACGTTTTTCCATTCTAAAATTTTCATCAATCCAATGACAAGTAATTGTTAAATAATCATAACCGTTTAATGCATGTCCAATGTCTGAAGTAAAACTAACTAGGCATGGAAGGTTAGCAAACAAATATTGCAAAAAAATAACATAATCATTATAAAGTCTAAAAATATCATTTAGTAGTACTACGAGGAACACCTTTAAAAAGGATTATATACTCTTTGAATATATGTAATTAAATATGAAGTTAAGCAAAAGAAAAGGTAAACAACCTCCGACAATCATTTTTGCTAATTCAATGCGATCCTTTTTGGATCGTGATTTAGTCATCCCCGCTTAATGGATTAAGTTGTTGTTGACCGGGTTCTAAATCGTAGACAACATTCCATTGTGCCGTATGATCGTGTTTTATATGTCTACCTATAGTGTCCGCCCCGTCACCACCCCGCCTTATGTTTATAAGTTCTCCCACAAATATTACATCTAACTCTATCGCATCTACAACTTTATCATAAAAGAGCCACACTTTACTCCTTTTTTTCTTGCTACCGGTTCTGTAAAGGAGGTCTACGACTACTACGACTACCACTAGCAGCACTAACATCGATGTAAGAACACTAAGAGTGTAGGAGGTTCTGCTCTTCAAGTTCAACAATATTATCTAATTGAACGTTATCATATTCATTATCTTCTATTCCAAAATCTTCTTGCATTTGATCATAATCTATATTTTGATTAAATGATGAAGAACCATGATTTTTACCCTTGAACTAGATTTACTACAATTCCACGCAATTCCCTTAGTAAAGACATTATAAAATATTTAAATAATCAACAAATAAATATGACAATTTAATAAAATAATTAGAGAATGAAACGAGTGTACCAAACTTCGGATTCGATTCAATTGAATCTAAGCTCAAGTCTCAAGGCCTTGCTACTTTGAATTTGAAAACTAATAATAATAATAACTTGAAAATTGATAATAAAGATGATTAAGAGAGTATGAGAAATTGAGAATAAGAGAATTGAGAGAAATGTTGTGTGATAAAAATGAAAAAAATGTAGAGAATTTATAGATTTTTTAAAGGGTAAAAATGTAATTAAAATAAAATAATAAACAAAATGTACCAAACAAATAAATGACCATTGCACCCCCACCCACTTACCCTCCCAACGGTAACAAGACCGTTTGGGCATTTTTTTTATTTTTTTATTTTATTTTTTTGTTACCGGTCCGGCCCGACTTAGCTAACTGGAACCGGTTTTTCACGGTCTAACCGGCCCGGCCTTACCGGATTTTTCCTAACCCGGGTTGGGGTTGAGGCCAATCCAACCCCAACCCAGATGCTCACCGGTCCGGCAGTCCGATTTTCTATCTGGTCAACCGGTCGGCCCGGTCAACCGGTTGCAGATGTATAGCTATAAGTAATGCAACTATGAATCTCATGGAGAGTTCGATCCTGGATCAGGATGAACGCTGACGGCATGCTTAACACATGCAAGTCGGACGGGAAACCGTGTTTTCAGTGGCGGACGGATGAGTAATGCGCAAGAACGTTCCCTTGGGAGGGGAACAACAGCTGGAAACGGCGACTAATATCCCGTAGGCTGAGGAGCAAAAGGAGAATCCGCCTGAGTATATATATATATATTCCCATTGTCATTTTGTTGAACTCTTTAAAAAAAATGGAAGATCTTATTTTTCCACCAAATCAAAAAGAAAAAATTGAATAGGCATTCAACGTTAAGAAATAAAATTATTTTAGGGGGTGTATTCAATTAGGATTTTAAAAGATTATTTTGGGATAAATAAGTCGAGTGAATTTTAAAAGATTATTTAGGAATGTAATGACTTAATATATTTTAAAAGACAATAAAAAAATTATGTTTAGATTTTAAAAGATTTATCATAAGATTTATAAAGATTTGAAAGGACCACATGAATAAAATGTTCTGCGTCAACTACCATATTATCTAGACCACTAGCCATATCTCGATCAGAAAGCTTTAAAGCATGCCTCTTTACAGGGTTTACAATATCATATGTATCCCAAATTAGATGCATCCCAAATGCTTTATTCTGGAAACAACAATCATATCACTGCGGATGTATCTTTAAGGAACCAAAATCAGATTGATTTGGTGCTCCTTTGAAGGCTATACAATCCATAGATAAAAAGCCTGGAGGAGGCTGAGGCGTCCAAAAATATATACAGAGAGGGAGAATAGAGAAGTCTTGAGAAAAAAAATCTTGTCCACAAGGATGAGATTTTTAGAGGGTTTGATATTTATACTCCCACTAAAAAATCCCACAAATTTCATTAAGAAAAAAAATCTTTTGAAACCAGCAAGTTTTTTAATACCAAAAGACTTTTTGTTACTTGTTTAAAATTCTGATAGAATACCAATAGATTTTGATACCTTATTTAAAAAATTATAATAGTCTTGATCGAATACTACAAAACTTATTTAGATTATTTAAAAGTCTTAATTGAATACCACAAAATTTATTTATCCAAAAAAATCTTTTAAAATCCTAATTGAATTGTTATAGTACTAGACAACTGTTTATATGTATCCACATATACTATAACTCCTTGTTGAATTTGAATTCACGTTGTTCATTGTTCTAACTTCCAAGTGGCTGGCAGTTTTAATAATATATAGATTGACAGTTCCCATTCCCTATAATTTTTTAATTTTGAATTTTAGATAATTTTAAATTTCAATTGTAATAACTAATTGTTGTGGAAATATGGTTCCACTATAATAGGACACTTCCACCTTAATAGGAGATTTTAATGTGAATTTGAATTCACCGTGAGTTTGATTCCAATATGAAAGTGACTTCACGATTTGGTTAATTTTCTAAACTAATTATATCTATTTTAAGAATAATATTTAAAATTATGAAATCCCTTTATCTTAAAATTTAAAATTAGATTTTTTATGAATTTTTATTATTGTATATTTTTAAATTCTATTTTTATGATGATGACACTTGTCATTCTATTATGTTCTTGCCTCCCCGTATAATATATACTAATTGAAACGTGGCTTTTAGAACAAAAAAAGTCCAACTTCTCCACGATGGTTTTATCATTTAAACAAAACATGGCTTCTGTTTAAATTATTTTCATTTCAATATAACATAGACATAGGTATATAATTTGCTTACTATTGACTTTTCTTATACTTTTATTCTATTGTGTACGTATATGAATTATTTAATTAATTTAAATTTTAAAATTAATTCAAGTATAAATATCCTCATTATTACTATCTCCCTTATTGTGTACATTTTTTTCAACTCTAATAATTTAGTTAGCTTTTATTGTTAAAGTCTATAGCAGCAAACCAATCGAAGAGAAAGACAGAAGGAAATAGGTTTTGCGAAGAAGAAGAAGGCAGCGGAGAAGAAGAAGGCAGTGAAGAGGATATTTGGGAGCGTAAATGTGCTCTTCTGTATTTTAGATTTATTCCTCTCAAAACTGTAATTACAAAGGAGTAGTCTATTTATAGGCTAAGCTAGCTAACTTAACTCTAATTGCTACTAATAACTCCACTACCAACTATACATATGTGATATGTATACTGAGTATTAATTGCAACTAATAACCCACTACCAACTATACATATGTGATATGTATACTGAGTATATATTTTGTGTATATCCGTGTATTCTTTATACTTCAACACCCCCCTCAAGCTAGACACTGAAAACAAATTTTTTTGGTTCTAGCTTGGAAATAACTATCATCATCATGAACAACAAAGAATAAGCACGAATGGCGACAACAAGCTCACACCAAAGAACCGGCCCATATCTGCATTATTTCAACCAATCAGAGTCACAACAACATCAAGCACCATGAACAACAACGGCCAGATAATCATCTCACGTGATTAATAAAGAACCTCAACGAAGAGCAAGAACATCGATCTTCATTTGCCAACTTCATATCAATCAATTATATTCTTCATGAATGGAACGATGAGTTCTCTCCTGTCTTTTCGAATCGGTCTTCTCCCATTCCATCAGTGTTAGACATTTCAAAGAAGCATCAACAAAGATAGATGGTGTAGTAGTAGTATCTGCGCAGCGCTAGCCAGACGACTGTGTGCATCGACCGTAAATAGCACTAAGAAGAGCATAACTTGATGAGAATAACTTTTAGCGGTAACGGTGGTAAGTCACGCGATGACCTCTCCCATCCAAAGACACAAACAACACAAGTCCCTGTTGGAGCAGTCTTAGTAATGAACATAGCATTAGCAGTAGCATAATCAGCAAGCTCCATATAGAAGCTTCATAACCTCTTTCGCACATTCTTCCATACACTGCATACACACAGCTGCAACACATATGGATATCCCAGCAGCATATCGACCTCAGTAGCTGCGGTTATGCTTAACACTCAAAACCAGCAAAAATAACAATAGCACCAGTGCAACAACAGTATGAACATTTATCAGCAATAGCACCAGTGCAGCAGTAGAAATAGCACCATTAGTCGTATGAACAACATCCGCAAAGAAGAATAACATCGAGAATAGGCAAAGACAATGGCGCAAGAACAACATCAAGAATAATAGCAACTTCAACCAAAGATCGCACCAACAGAACTACAATTTTGATTCTGAACCAGCATCAGCACCAACAGAACTACAATTTTGAATCAAGATCAACGCAATAATGACAACATCAAGAAGAACACCTACCGCCCAAAGAAGAATAACATCTTTTCTTTCATTTTCAGAACTGCATATTAATTCCAGCAGGTTTTAACAATAACATCATCTTCTTCTTATGTAAAATGGCGGCAAGAACCTCTCGTTCTCTAGTCTCATTCGGACTAGAGAATCCCTCGATTCTCATCATGCAAGCTATTTCAATAAGCGGCAAGAACCCCTCATTCTATAGTCGCACTTGGACTAGAGAATCCCTCGATTCTCATCACGCAAACATCATAATAAGCTCGGATATGCAGCGGAGTCTCCCTCAATTTTTAGTCCAATTCCGGCTAAAAACCCTTCGATTCTCCTATCCTGAGCTACACATATAAAAAACAGGAAATCTAACACTTGATCGACCTGTGAATAACTCTTTGAATCCTTGAATTGAGCTTGAACTCAATCCATATTGTCTTCGGTGAAGTATCCCTCAATTCTTAGTTTATTTGTCTCTAAGAACTCATCGATCCTTCTATCGATAGAAATTTCCTGCTCTTAACATCCTGATCAGTCATAACAGTCAACTTGTTGAAACTTGATCTTGTTCTTTTCTCTCCAAGTGATATCTACAATCATAGCAAATGCACAACTGGAAATCTCAGCCAGACTTGCTTTCCTTTTAGCTAAGTTTCAAACCTATTTTACCTCTGTTCCTGAATAGTTCTCTGATATACTAACCAGACATGTCAAAGATCTTTAGTGTTACACCCCGTAATTCTAAGGGAATGATATGAGAACGTACGTATGAAAATAAGATTTGAATTTTGAAAAGAAAGAAAGATTATTTTTTCTTAAGGAAAAATATCGGGAATTTGTTAAGGAAAAAGGTTATTAATTGGAATTTAGTTCTCAAATTTGGTATTTGAGACTTATAGATTATATTGGAATTTTGGATTTTTAAGTTTCGAATTTGGTCATGTGGGGCCCACGGGAAAATTTTACGATTTTGTGGGACCCACAATATTTTGAGATATTTTGGTCAAATATAGATATTTTGGAGGAAGAGATAATTTTGACGAATTGGATGGTGACACGTGGCACCCCCTTGTCTTGCAAGGTGACAAGTCTTGAAGATATTTGTTGAAGTGGACATGAGTTCCACACACAGTTGTCCACAATATTGTCCCTACACTTGTCTTGATCTCACTACTTGGGATACATTATATATACATAGAGGGAGTGCAAGACTTCATTCTACACTTAGCCAACACTTAGAATTATTTCAAGAATCCTAGCTCCTCCTCTTATGGTGCTCTCGGCCAAGGCCTATTTTGGAGACCAAAAAATCCTTAAACTTCCAAGATTTGTTCATTGATACAAGATTAAGGTCCCTAACCAAGTGATTAGTAAGATTAAGCACCCCTAACCCCTAAAAAGCCTCTTGGCCGTGACTTGAAGGGTTGAAACCATATGATGTTCTTCAACTTTTTAGGTGTTGAACTTGAAGAAAAGTTGGTTATAAGCTTCTAAGGGTTACATATTGTGGATTGGAACTTGAAGAATAGGAGCTAGGATATGCTAAGGATCGACTTTTAAACTTGGATTATTTTGGGCATATTTGAGGTAAGGATCATTGTCCTCTTAAAGTAATTGGATATTACATGTTGTAGTAATTAATGGATGAACTTGTGATTAAAAAGAATGAAGAATAAGAAGTACATGTCACAATCTTGGCATGTTAGCCGATCAGGACGCTTTTGGCGTTGTCGGATTCATTGGATATTATTGTTGTTAAAACATTACCTATTACATGTTGACATGAAGGAATCTTGTTGTTAACAAGTTAATATAACTTATATAAAGTGTTGGAATATAAGTTGGATTATAAGAAGTTATGAAAACAGTTTTGGTTGTAGTAGTTGGCCGAGAACACCAACTAAAGGACTGTATTAGTGGAATGTACTAATGGACTGTATTAGTGGACTGTACTAATGGACTGTACTAGTGGACTATTTTATCGGACTAAAGGACTGTTTTTACATTAGACTATGAACTGATTTTAGTGGGATGTTTGGTAGATTAAGGAACGGAATTTTACACGTCAAGTTAGGCGTGTAATCCCCTTTGGTTAACTGTTGATTGTGCCCTTAAGTATGACTTGATTGGTGTTGAAATCGGGCCTTGGAAAAGGTGGAAAAGTACGTAGAAACAAAGGAAGTGCTGCCCAAATTTCCGTAGAATAAGAGGACCATTATTTGGTATAAGTCTTACACTTGATAGCTTAGAATTGATAGAAGTATTATTGTCATTATATGTTGACATTCTACGAGTAGCGTATTCTACTTAGCGTGTGGAATAACTTAAAAGGTATGTGAACTTCTTCATTCTATCGGCATTGTTGATTATTGAAGTATATTTGCCTCGTTATTAGAGTATTCATGTTATTGATTCTATGCTAAAGGCATGTCTAAGTTATTCCTACGTCCTTACCAAGTCTTATGGAGATGTTGGTAAGCGTGTTTAGTAAGCATTGGAGTCGAGTTGATCTTGCTAGGTTACAACACTAATGAGACTTGATTTATTTGAAAGTCCTTAGACTAGATTTATTTGAAAATTATGAGATTGAATTTATTTGAAAGTCATGAGACTAGACTTAGTTGAAAGTATATGAGACTTTACTTGAAGGTATATGAGACCTTACTTGAAAGTATATGAGATTTGATTAGATGAAGTATAAGAGACTTGATTTATTTGATAGTCATGAGACTAGATGTATTTGAAAGTTATGAGACTTGATTTATTTGAAAGTCATGCGACTAGATTTATTTGAAAGTTATGAGACTTAGTTGAAAGTATATGAGACTTTACCTGAAGGTATATGAGACCTTACTTGAAAGTATATGAGATTTGATTAGATGAAGTATAAGAGACTTGATTTATTTGATAGTCATGAGACTAGATTTATTTGAAAGTTATGATGAGACTTGATTTATTTGAAAGTCATGCGACTAGATTTATTTGAAAGTTATGAGACTTAGTTGAAAGTATATGAGACTTTACCTGAAGGTATATGAGACCTTACTTGAAAGTATATGAGATTTGATTAGATGAAGTATAAGAGACTTGATTTATTTGAAAGTCATGAGACTAGATTTATTTGAAAGTTATGAGACTTGATTTATTTGAAAGTCATGCGACTAGATTTATTTGAAAGTTATGAGACTTAGTTGAAAGTATATGAGACTTTACTTGAAGGTATATGAGACCTTACTTGAAAGTATATGAGATTTGATTAGATGAAGTATAAGAGACTTGATTTATATGAAGTATAAATAACTTGATTTTGGGAAAGAAGAAGTAACTTGATTTAAGGGTATAGATTACGTGATTTGAAAAGAATAAGTTACTTGAGTTTAAAAGTGTAAGTAACTTGTTTTTAATAGTGAAAGTGTCTTGATGCTACAAGTGTTAGTGTCTTGTGGTTTATAAAGGAAAGGATGTGCGACAGACGTACATGGATATTTTAAAAAGGAAGGCATGGTATTGTCTTGGTCATTTTAAAAGTAAGGCATGATATTGCCTTGGTTGTTTTAAAATGAAAGGATGTACGGCGGACGTACATAGTACTTTTGGGTTTCAATTCCCTAATATTGCATGATGTGATTCTTTTTTTATAAGAATGGATGTACATAGTACTTTGGGTTCAATTCTCTGATATTACATGACATGATAAATGCCTTGAGTTTTCTAAATTGATAGTTCATTCTATTTGTTCTAATGAGAGTCAAAGATCATTTTAACTTGCATATGTGTAAAATCCAGAAAATTTCTTTTATTTTAAATAAGAAAAAAATCTATATATGTCTATGTGATTATGTTACGACCTCATTCACATCAAAGGACGAATGTTGTTTAAGGAGGAGAGAATGTAAAATCAAGAAAATTTCTTTTATTTTAAATAAGAAAAAAATCTATATACAAGGGTGATAGTAATATACTATATCTCTACTAGAAAATATATATATAAAGGGTGGTAGTAATATACTACATCTTTTAGTAGTGGTCAGTATTGAATTATGTTAATTAAAAGGGGTAGTAATATGCTATGTGTCCACAGTAGAATAATGGGCACTACATATTTTCCTTGGAAATGTAATGAGTAGTAGTGGTCATTATTGGTTTATGCCAATTAAAAGATAGTAACGTGTTATATGTGCACAGTGGAATAATAAGCATTACATCTTCTCTTTTGAGAGTATAATGAGCAAATGCTTTTCACTTGGTGGTTTAAAGACTGAAACGTCCATTCCCCCCTTAACCTTAACCTTTGCCCTTTTCATTTTCCCTCCAACTCTTGTCCTTCCACCTCCCATAGGTTATAGAAAACTTTTTTACTTATACATTGTACATAGCACAAATAAAATATCTAGCACATGAAATAGAAAATCAGAAAAAACAAGTGAACAAGAAGAGGAAAAATCTGGGAGAAAATCAAGAGGGCAAGAAGAACAAAAATAAAAAGATACTAGGGAGCAAGGTCACTTGTAGCTTACGAACAACAATCATTTTCATGCTTACAAGGTGAGTTTTCTCACTCAGAAATTCTTGGTAACATCCTTTATTTTAAGTTCAATACATGTTAGAATAAGAATTGAGTGTTGAAAAGAAATAATGAGCTTTTGATTGTTTAGACAACTAGTTGCGTCATGAACTTTACTAACTGGTTTCACTGAGTTATAATTGTTAGAATTTGATGAAATTCGGAAGAATGGTACATCTCTCTATTATGATCATATAAAACCAAAAATGAGGTAAAATGGACATACGGTTTAAAAGTTATCATAGTTCAAAGTTCCTGCCTTAGATTTGACCGAAATTCGAAAAGACATAATTACGGACTGTTTTTATTGAGTTTTAGCGTCATGAACTTTACGAACTGGTTTCACTGAGTTATAATTGTTAGAATTTGATGAAATTCGGAAGAATGGTACACCTATCTATTATGATCATATAGAACCAAAAATGAGGTAAAATTGACATATGGTTTAAAAGTTATCATAGTTCAAAGTTCCTGCCTTAGATTTGACCGAAATTCGGAAAGACATAATTACAGACTGTTTTTATTGAGTTTTACTTATTAGAATTATATAAAAATTTACATGGTTGTAAATCTCTCTGTTACGGACAGATATAGCCAAATAGGGGTTAAAACGGACTTACGATTGGAGAGTTATTGTAGTTTGAAGTTTCTGCCTCGGATTCATCGGAATCCAGAAGGGCAGGACGTTGAAACGTAAAACTGTACAAATCCGTGAGAAATATGAACATTTGTGTTAAATGAAAGTTCTATATCTCTCTATTATGGACATTTTGAGACCTTACGGAGGTCTATCTGACTTACATATTGAGAGTTATCGCTATTTAAAGTTTCTGCCTCGGATCTATCGAGATCCAGGAAGGGCAGCGAATAAAAGTGTAAAACTGTACCAAATGGTACAGAACATGAAAGTATGGTTCACATGGAGACGTGTAGATCTCTGTTCTCGTCGTTTTGAGATTTTATGGGTCTTGAATGAGTTTACGGATTAGGAGTTATGACTATTTTAAGATTTGGTTCTATTTAATAAAAAATCTGCAGAAACAAATTTCATGTGGCTGTTTTGAGGATAAGTTTGTGTTAGTTACCCAAAGTAGTTTTAAATGAAATTTGGTACAGTGAAATATCCCGTCTTACCTTAGTTTCAGCTTGAGAAACGCCTTAGTTGGAGTTATGGTTGAAAAGTTATAATCATTACAAGTATGAATGACGGAATGTTGGGAAAAAGAATATTATTTATTTGAATCTCTGAAAAATATGAAAAGTGAATACGTGTTCACACAAATATATAAATATATAATGGATTGGGTTGCACGCCGCAATAAAACGTAAAGTGAATACGCGTTCACAAATACGTAAATATAATGGATCGGGTTGCACGCCGCAACAAAACATAAAGTGAATGCACGTTCACAAATACGTAAACATAATAGATCAGGTTGCACGCCGCAACAAAACGTAAAGTGAATACGCGTTCACAAATACGTAAACATAATGGATCGGGTTGCACGCCGCAACAAAACGTAAAGTGAATACGCGTTCACAAATACGTAAACATAATGGATCGGTGTCGCGCCCATTTTCGACCGCGGCATTTATTTTTCTAAACTCCTGCTTAAATAAAAAGGTTAGAAAATAAAAATAAAAGCTAAAATGTTTAAAAGACTTAAAGATTTTAAAAATGACAAGGGGTGCTAAATAGAAAAGCTGTAAATGCCAAGGGTTCGCGGAGTCGCCACCTAATTAATTTGGGTGAATTAGGACACCTAAATGTTTAACTAGTTTAAAGTAAAACATTAACTCCATTTCATGGTCTGCTAAACTTAATGAGATTCTGGGTAAGAGTTCTTTATTAATCTAGAGGGAAGGGGTTAGGCACCCTCTAAGATCCGCTAACTTGCGGTTGTCCTGCCAAACCTAGGGTAATTATTATATTTAAGAAAAATGCGATGCTAAAATGTTAAAATGTTTAAAGGTGCTTAAGTCTAAAAGAGCAAAAGGTGCTATATGCGAAAGAATGCTAAGAGGTGCTAAAATATTAAATGTTAAAGACGCTTAACAAAAGTGCTAGCAATTTAAAAGTGATAAGTGTAAACAAAGTAGTGCTAGGGTGCCTAAATATCAAGAGGGTGCTAAGGGATTAACTTTTAAAGTAAAGGGTGCTAAAATAAAGGGTGTTAAAAGTGCAAAATGCTAAAAGAGGTGCTAAAAATGCAAGAAGTGTTAAATATGAAGGGGTGCTTTTAAAAAGGTGCTAGAAGGATGCTAAAATGCTAAAGAATGCTAGGAAGGTGCTTTATGGACTAATTATGTATTTATGCAAAGGTTATTTAGTTAGGTATGCTACTAGCTAAATTAATCTTGCTTAACTGCGTAATATTATATAAAATGTTAAGATGCTATTTTGAGAGTTTAAGAGAAAATCATTTATGGATTTTAACAAATTGTTGGTTTTTATGATGCAAGTCAGATTACTTATTTTTGAAGATTTTAAACATGCTTAATAGTCCTAAAAGGCAAATAAAGAAGAATGCGTTTCTAAAATGTAATTACTTCCCGTCTCATATATTTAAAGACCTAATTGCTAGAAGTTCTCCTATTAATTACAAAATTAAATAATGAAATTACAGTAAACAAATAAAGGCGTAAAAATAAGACGAGAAAGTTAAGAGAATGAAGGGATTGGAGCGGATGACTCAGTCCTGTTTGTTTTCCTAGGAGTTTCTGAAGCGGGAATGCGAATGCGGATGCGGGTCGCCATTTGAATAAGCTCGCGATGAGTCTCGCCATGAGACTCTTTTTTTTTTGCTCCAATGCGTGCCATGTAAAACAAAGGAAGATAAGGATTAGTATATATCTCAAACCTTACAATAATGTAAACAAATAAGGTATTCATGCTGACACATATGTATTTTATTACTTAATTGTATCAATACCAAACTAAGTGATCCAAATAAAGTAAAGACCCAAATGTTATTCAACCCAAACCGGGCTTCGGTTCGGTAAACTGGAGTAGCCGAGACAAGCAAACCCAAACAATACATATATTTTCATAGAAACATAGAAATTATATTACTTTGGATATATAGAGAACATAGGGCGAATCGGTCATATTGTAATTACCAAAGGCAACAAACCAATTAGCGTAAAGAACGAATGAACTACTACCCTTGGTTGCTTTGATTCTTCATAAGAAGACTAAAAAATACTACTGCTATTATTAGCATTACTTATTATTTATAAGCGAGTCTGACTACTCAGTCAAAAGGTCTAAAACTCGTGGCTAATGAAATCAAAGAAGACCAGCACATGACCACCATAAGGCCAACAAACAAAACATACTGATTAAAGAAAAACATACGAACATGTACTTGCACACAACACAACCACATAAGATGAGAATAACATAAATCTAACACTGACCAACTTTTCACAATACATGCATTTGGACCTGTACAATCCAACCATTAAAATTTGAGTATAGTGATGCAATGGAACCAAGTATAATGACACATTTACTCAAAAGATATAGCAGCAAATTGGTTCAGAAAATTGGACAAAGCAGACGGAACCACATCATGTTACTCCTCAGGCATAGAGTGTCAAGACCAAAACAGAGCACATCGAGATCAGAAAATTATCAGCCAGATGCATAGATACCGCTGCGATGCTAATATTGGCCTAATCACATTGGCCAACACAGTTGCGAGTATCAATAACTATTAATATTGACTACATAGGTTTAGAACCAAACAGATATACTTCAATTCGTATGCAAATGGCAGATTACACTGTACTGACATATCCTGCAAGCGTCATACAGGCCATAAAAATGCAAATCGAACCGGACGAATTTACCCTTTCTGGGTAGCGGATTTACTTCAGACAAATAGACACGCTTTTGAGCATTCAATTGGGTTCAGACAGGTCACAACAACGTACAATTATTCAATACAACACCATACACCATCGTATCCTATAATAATCTTCAAATTATGCGACTGAAACTAAACTGCCACACGTCTAATACAGAAAATGCCACGAAACTAAATGGCGAAAAGGAGTTTGGGTTTACCTTCTCCAGGCAGCGAACCGAGGCAGCGTATCAAGTCGCCGGTCCGCTCGACGGGTTTTGGGTTTGCGATGCGAATAGAAGGACAAAGTTTATTCGTTGATTTCTTTGCTGGAACTAAAAAAAAGGGTTCGAACTACCTATTCAAGCGGTGCTAAAGTGCAGGTGATCGCTTTCCCGCCGATGCTATCTTTGCGTTACGTCAGATTATGCTTCTCCTTATGCTCTTTTACGCCTCGTGTTCGACTGCATGTCCCTTTTATAGCCCAATTCTAGGTTCTAATATTGGTAGGTAAATAAAGGCTGATTGAGTGATTCAGTAAGAAAATCCCCCCCTGATTTCGTGCTGATTCTTACTGGGATTCACTTATTCGTTTTAGGTAAGATTTTGTGTATGATTTGGTTAAGGAAAGATTGGATTACGCAGATTCTAAAGGCGAGAATCCAGTGGCGATGGGGTGAGTCTTTGGTCTTTGGTCTTTGGTGCGCGATGGTTTTTAAGGTTTCGTTTAGTTTTTTGTTCATTTCTCGTTGACAGGGAAGGCTTTTAGGCTGTGGGTTATGAAGAATGACGGGAACTGTTTGTGGGCTGATGGGGATGAAGTAGAGGGGAGTGGGCCAGCGGGTTTTGGGCTTTTGGGCTGCGGGTGTGGGTTGGGTTAAATGTAGTGGGCTGGACGATTTTACTAAGGGTATTAGTTTTAGGTTAGTTTTAATTGTTAGTTTTAGGTAAAATTAATTAGTGGTAAATTAAATTAACAAATGTGATTAAACTAATTAGGTGCTTCATTAATCTAATTGTTATAATAAATAAATGCGGGCGTGCTATTTAATTAATGCTCAATACTTTAGAATGCGACGCTATTATTTAAAATCTTATTATTATGCATTATTGCAAAATTAAAATTGAATTGAGTTTATATTAAATTACTTAAATGCCGAATGCAAGTACGATATTTAAGAATTGTTTAAAGCCTTATAAATGCGACGCTATTAAATGCATATATTAGATTAAAAAATTGACTTTAAATTACAAATGATTACTAATTAATGCGGCTATGCTACCTGACACGACGTTATCGCTAAATTATTTATTTTATGCATTTATTAATTATTTAAGAATTACGACAAAGCTTAAAGTTAATAAGTGCGGGCGCGGGACTCTAAATGCTTAAAACTCTACGTAAGACGCGATGCCATTATTAAATTATTTATTTATGCCTGTATTTAATTTTTTTATTGTTGTATTTTATTATAAAAATCCTAAAAAATTATTTTACAAAATTAGTGTAATTTTATAGTTAATGGCTGGACGGGAGGGTCAAAATTGGGTGTCAACAGATGTCCCTCTTTGTATGGAGATGATGGAAGAATCTTCGGACAAAGACGTTGACTCATGCAATTTTGTCTCGATCTTGAGTTGCAAAAATCTTTGGCGGTAGATAAGGGACGCAAAAATCAAAAAGCGTCCCGATGTCGAGTTATGGCGACCTTTGGGTTACCATGGTCTAAACACCGGCGGGCTAACGCGGACTCAAAGCCGTCGGTGTCGAGTTATGGCGACACCGCTACCATGGTCAAAACACCAAGCGGGCTAACGCGGGCTTAAAGATGTCCCAGATGTCGAGTTATGATGACCTTTGGGCTATGGTCAAAAGTAAAAGAATATAAGCGGCTTGAACACAGGGTGTCTTCTATGGCTTGTGGTCTTTGGGTTCTATGGTGATGTGGAGCGAGTGGGCCGACGCTGAGGTCGCTTACGCGATCGTTGGGAAGGTTGGCCCCGGCAGATTGCCGGTTATTTGTAAGAGAAAATCCACGTTGTGCTCATGCTGCTGCATGCTAAGACTTGAACAAACGGTTAGTGCATAACTGTTAAGGCAAATGATGATGCATAATTTTAAAGTAATGCAACTGTGAGTAGAAAAGGTTATCTGCAAAAATATGATGCTGCTGTGTTGATGCGATCTGCAAATCTTTGTGATTTCGCCCTTGCACGGACGTGTTGTGATTGCGAATGCGGATACGTTGTCCTTGCTGCAATTGCCCCCTGTAGACTAAAGCTCAAGAAAGAGTTAGTGCATAACTGCTAAGACAGAATAATAAAGCATGCGTAAGAAATGCAATTTCGGGAGTATAGAAATCGTCCCTGCGTGATATGCTGATGATGGCGTCGTTTTCGGACTTGTTGTGCTGATAGCGTCGCTGCTTGGACATGTTGCTGTTGGCGTTGTTGCGTAGACTTGATGTGCTGATAACGTCATTGCCTGGACGTATTGCTGCTGGCGTCGTTGCGTGGACTTGCTGCGCTGATAACGTCGTTGTGTTGCTGCTGCCCCTGTAGACTAAAGCTCAAGAAGGAGTTAGTGCATAACTGCTAAGACAGAATAATAATAAAGCATGAAATGAGAAAAATGCAGTTTTGAGAACAGAGAAAATCGTCCCTGCGTAGATGTGATATGTTGATGTTGGCGTCGTTTTCAGACTTGGCGTCGTTTTGGACTTGGCGTCGTTTTCAGACTTGTCGTCGTTTTCGGACTTGTCGTCGTTTTCGGACGTGGAGTCGTTTTCGAACTCGACGTCGTTTTTGGACGTGGTGTCGTTTTCGGACTTAGCGTCGTTTTCGGACGTGGCGTCGTTTTCGGACGCGGAGTCATTTCGGACCGGAGTCGCTTTGGACCGGCGTCGTTTTGGGCGTGGTGTCGTTTCGGACTTAGAGTCGTTTTGGACGTGGCGTCGTTTTGGGCGAGTCATTTCGGACTCGAGTCGTTTTGGACCGGCGTCGTTTCGGACGTGGTGTCGTTTTCGGACTTAGCGTCGTTTTCGGACGTGGCGTCGTTTTTGGACGGGGCGTCGTTTTCGGACGCGGAGTCATTTTCGGACTCGGAGTCGTTTTCGGACTCGACGTCGTTTTTGGACGTGGTGTCGTTTTCGGACTCGACGTCGTTTTCGGACGTGGTGTCGTTTTTGGACTTGGCGTCGTTTTCGGACGTGTTGTTGATGCTCCTGTATAATAAATGCTCCTGCAAACTAAGCTTGAGAAAAATTAGTGTATAACTGGTAAAACAAAATGATAAATATATGAGAAATGCAATTATGTGAATAAGGATGTCTTCCCTGTATGATATGTGGGGTGTTGTGAATCTTTGAGATGTTGTCCTTGGCGGACATGCTAGATCTTGCCACCGATTTAATTGCCATGATGCCTTTGTTGTGATGCATTCGTGAACCATGGATTGTCATGATGTCTTTGTTGTGCGTTTGTACCTTTGCGTGAGTTCAATTTGACTCTAGGCAGCCGATGCGCTATAATTTATTCAGAACTTTTGAATTATTTATTGATTGTCGGTGCCTCTATCTCTCGAGCGTATGGAATCATATTTGTCGGTGTCCTTTCGTGGCGAAGTCCTTAAAGATTGTCCCGATTTTGGTATGGCCGAAGTCGGATATATGTCGTCGCCTGGACATAATGCTGATAACGTCGTTACTGGGCGTGTTCTTTGCTGCTCCTATAGGATAAATGCTCCTGCAAGCTTGAGAAAACGTTAGTGTATACCTGTTTAAATGAAATGATAAACACATACGAGAAGTGCAATTTTATGGGTAGAGATGTTGTCCCTGCTACGCCAGATGAATACTGAGATGTCGTCCTTGCATGGACATGCTAAATGCTGCAACTGACGAATTGCCATGATGCCTCTGTTGGGTGTGATGCATTGGTTGCCAATTTGACTTTATGCCCTAGTTGATGCGCTAGGTTTTGTTGCGGAACTCTGAACTTTGATTGCCGATTGTTGATGCCCCTTTCTGCTGCTGCTGCTTCTGCTGCGGACTTTGGATTGTTGTCATCCTCTGCCTTTGTTGCTTTTGCTGCTTCTGCTAATACGAAGAAACCTTTCGCCGTATTTTCTATTTCGGCTATTGCACTTTCTGCTCCTGTTAATATGAAGAACCTGCGCTCAAAGAAAATTTGTGAGTTTTGGGGGGGGGTCGATTCGCATTTGACTTCGCCGCCTTGTCCCTTGATATCTGCGTGCCTGGTCTGCTTGGATTTGCAGCCCCTGTCTGGTTTCCTACATTGTCCCAGTTTGAGAAGGTGTCATGCTGCTCTTCTTTTCTGAGACCCCTGCTTTGCCTATAGGAACGAGCGAGTTCACTCGTTCGCTCGGATGCCTTGAATCGGTCGTATCATTTGGACCGTGCCTTTGATCTTGTGAAATATTGATGCTCTGTCATTGCTTAGTCAGATACAAATCGACCCTTGGGGAGGTGATAAATCTTTCTAAAAATGCAACAAACGGTGTTAGCATAAAGCACATAATTTGCAGGTATGTAGCAGATATATCGCACATAGCACATTCAAACGTTTCCTAACACGCAGGACCTCTTTATGCGGAGGAAGCCTAAACGTCAACTTATGCGAGATCATGACGGATTTGTCCAAGTCGTCCAACTATAATGTCTTTGTTGGAAATGGCGACCAAATGACGGTGCACTTTTCCCAATTTCAGCATGTCATGATTGGGTTTGGATTTGTCTGTCATTGCCACGCTACACATAATATGCTGGTTGGTCGTTTGGGTTGAGAAACCCGTCGACAAGTTTGGTGTCTTCCTAATTGTGGTGTCAATGCCAAGGATTGACCCACCTAAGGTCAATGCATGCCTGCCCTAAAATAAGGGTGGTATAGCTCTATCCTGAGTTGCTAAGATTTGGCTTTACTAGACGCGAGTTCGAGCGGACAACTCGAGTGAGAGGCTACGCGGTGATCAGACGAACCGATCTAACTACGCTGTGCGCCAACTCTCCTAAAATTTGGATATTTTTGAAAGAAATTTGCAGTCTGCGAGCACACCAAATAGCGTGAGTGTGTGATTGTGTGAATTTTCCAGAATGGAAGAAATATGAGCGGAATGCCAGTTTAAGGAAAGCAGTAAAGCAAGTAGCAAAAAATAAACAAAATACAACACACAAAAATTAAATGCAAAATAATTGCCAAATAATTATCCTAGGTCTGTTGTGGTTAAGAACCTAAAATCCCCAGCGGAGTCGCCATTTCTGTCGCACCCATTTTCGACCGCGACATTTATTTTTCTAAACTCCTGCTTAAATAAAAAGGTTAGAAAATAAAAATAAAAGCTAAAATGTTTAAAAGACTTAAAGATTTTAAAAATGACAAGGGGTGCTAAATAGAAAAGCTGTAAATGCCAAGGGTTCGCGGAGTCGCCACCTAATTAATTTGGGTGAATTAGGACACCTAAATGTTTAACTAGTTTAAAGTAAAACATTAACTCCATTTCATGGTCTGCTAAACTTAATGAGATTCTGGGTAAGGGTTCTTTATTAATCTAGAGGGAAGGGGTTAGGCACCCTCTAAGATCCGCTAACTTGCGGTTGTCCTGCCAAACCTAGGGTAATTATTATATTTAAGAAAAATGCGATGCTAAAATGTTTAAAGGTGCTTAAGTCTAAAAGAGCAAAAGGTGCTATATGCGAAAGAATGCTAAGAGGTGCTAAAATATTAAATGTTAAAGACGCTTAACAAAAGTGCTAGCAATTTAAAAGTGCTAAGTGTAAACAAAGTAGTGCTAGGGTGCCTAAATATCAAGAGGGTGCTAAGGGATTAACTTTTAAAGTAAAGGGTGCTAAAATAAAGGGTGTTAAAAGTGCAAAATGCTAAAAGAGGTGCTAAAAATGCAAGAAGTGTTAAATATGAAGGGGTGCTTTTAAAAAGGTGCTAGAAGGATGCTAAAATGCTAAAGAATGCTAGGAAGGTGCTTTATGGACTAATTATGTATTTATGCAAAGGTTATTTAGTTAGGTATGCTACTAGCTAAATTAATCTTGCTTAACCTGCGCGTAATATTATATAAAATGTTAAGATGCTATTTTGAGAGTTTAAGAGAAAATCATTTATGGATTTTAACAAATTGTTGGTTTTATGATGCAAGTCGTTACTTATTTTGCAGATTTTAAACATGCTTAATAGTCCTAAAAGGCAAATAAAGAAGAATGCGTTTCTAAAATGTAATTACTTCCCGTCTCATATATTTAAAGACCTAATTGCTAGAAGTTCTCCTATTAATTACAAAATTAAATAATGAAATTACAGTAAACAAATAAAGGCGTAAAAATAAGACGAAAGTTAAGAGAATGAAGGGATTGGAGCGGATGACTCAGTCCTGTTTGTTTTCCTAGGAGTTTCTGAAGCGGGAATGCGAATGCGGATGCGGGTCGCCATTTGAATAAGCTCGCGATGAGTCTCGCCATGAGACTCTTCTTTTTTGCTCCAATGCGTGCCATGTAAAACAAAGGAAGATAAGGATTAGTATATATCTCAAACCTTACAATAATGTAAACAAATAAGGTATTCATGCCGACACATATGTATTTTATTACTTAATTGTATCAATACCAAACTAAGTGATCCAAATAAAGTAAAGACCCAAATGCTATTCAACCCAAACCGGGCTTCGGTTGATGGCTGAGTAATGAGACAAGCAAACCCAAACAATACATATATTTTCATAGAAACATAGAAATTATATTACTTTGGATATATAGAGAACATAGAATGAATACGGTCATATTGTAATTACCAAAGGCAACAAACCAATTAGCAGAAAGAACCAAATGAACTACTACCCTTGGTTAGCCTGATTCTTCATAAGAAGACTAAAAAATACTACTGCTATTATTAGCATTACTTATTATTTATAAGCGAGTCTGACTACTCAGTCAAAAGGTCTAAAACTCGTGGCTAATGAAATCAAAGAAGACCAGCACATGACCACCATAAGGCCAACAAACAAAACATACTGATTAAAGAAAAACATACGAACATGTACTTGCACACAACACAACCACATAAGATGAGAATAACATAAATCTAACACTGACCAACTTTTCACAATACATGCATTTGGACCTGTACAATCCAACCATTAAAATTTGAGTATAGTGATGCAATGGAACCAAGTATAATGACACATTTACTCAAAAGATATAGCAGCAAATTGGTTCAGAAAATTGGACAAAGCAGACGGAACCACATCATGTTACTCCTCAGGCATAGCAGTGTCAAGACCAAAACAGAGCACATCGAGATCAGAAAATTATCAGCCAGATGCATAGATACACCGCGATGCTAATATTGGCCTAATCACATCGCCAACACAAATGCAGTATCAATAACTATTAATATTGACTACATAGGTTTAGAACCAACAGATATACTTGATTCGTATGCAAATGGCGATTACAGATCGACATATCCTGCAAGCGTCATACAGGCCATAAAAATGCAAATCGAACCGGACGAATTTACCCTTTTTGGGTAGCGGATTTACTTCAGACAAATAGACACGCTTTTGAGCATTCAATTGGGTTCAGACAGGTCACAACAACGTACAATTATTCAATACAACACACCATACACCACTGTATCCTATACTAATCTTCAAATTATGCGACTGAAACTAAACTGCCACACGTCTAATACAGAAAATGCACAGAAACTAAATGAACTGAAAAGGAGTTTGGGTTTACCTTCTCCAGGCAGCGAACCGAGGCAGCGTATCAAGTCGCCGGTCCGCTCGACGGGTTTTGGGTTTGCGATGCGAATAGAAGGACAAAGTTTATTCGTTGATTTCTTTGCTGGAACTAAAAAAAAGGGTTCGAACTACCTATTCAAGCGGTGCTAAAGTGCAGGTATTGCGCTTTCCCACGATGCTATCTGCGTTACGTCAGATATGCTTCTCGCTATGCTCTTTGCCTCGTGTTCGATCGCATGTCCTTTTATAGCCCAATTCTAGGTTCTAATATTGGTAGGTAAATAAAGGCTGATTGAGTGATTCAGTAAGAAAATCCCCCCCTGATTTCGTGCTGATTCTTACTGGGATTCGCTTATTCGTTTTAGGTAAGATTTTGTGTATGATTTGGTTAAGGAAAGATTGGATTACGCCGGATTCTAAGGCGAGAATCCCGGCTGGGCGATGGGGTGAGAGTCTTTGGTCTTTGGTCTTTGGTGCGGCGATGGTTTTTTTTAAGGTTTCGTTTAGGTTTTTGTTCATTTCTCGTTGACAGGGAAGGCTTTTAGGCTGTGGGTTATGAAGAATGACGGGAACTGTTTGTGGGCTGATGGGGATGAAGTAGAGGGGAGTGGGCCAGCGGGTTTTGGGCTTTTGGGCTGCGGGTGTGGGTTGGGTTAAATGTAGTGGGCTGGACGATTTTACTAAGGGTATTAGTTTTAGGTTAGTTTTAATTGTTAGTTTTAGGTAAAATTAATTAGTGGTAAATTAAATTAACAAATGTGATTAAACTAATTAGGTGCTTCATTAATCTAATTGTTATAATAAATAAATGCGGGCGTGCTATTTAATTAATGCTCAATACTTTAGAATGCGACGCTATTATTTAAAATCTTATTATTATGCATTATTGCAAAATTAAAATTGAATTGAGTTTATATTAAATTACTTAAATGACGAATGCAAGTACGATATTTAAGAATTGTTTAAAGCCTTATAAATGCGACGCTATTAAATGCATATATTAGATTAAAAAATTGACTTTAAATTACAAATGATTACTAATTAATGCGGCTATGCTACCTGACACGACGTTATCGCTAAATTATTTATTTTATGCATTTATTAATTATTTAAGAATTACGACAAAGCTTAAAGTTAATAAGTGCGGGCGCGGGACTCTAAATGCTTAAAACTCTACGTAAGACGCGATGCCATTATTAAATTATTTATTTATGCCTGTATTTAATTTTTTTATTGTTGTATTTTATTATAAAAATCCTAAAAAATTATTTTACAAAATTAGTGTAATTTTATAGTTAATGGCTGGACGGGAGGGTCAAAATTGGGTGTCAACAATCGGGTTGCACACCGCAACAAAACGTAAAGTGAATACGTGTTCACAAATACGTAAATAGAATTGATCGGGTTGCACGCCGCGATAAATATGAAAAGTGAATACGCGTTCACAAATATATAAATGCAACAAATATATAGAAATGCAATGGGATGTCTTAACGTATAATACGAGATAAAAAAAATGTTAGTTAAACTAAGAATTTCCTATGAGGAATTGCTGCATATTTAAAAGTGTTGTAACCTAATATGTTTTTGCAATATGTTTATTACGTTATAATGTGATTGCACTTGGAATATTGTGGTGTTACTTTGAATTGCAGGGTAAGGTTCTCACTCAGCCACGGATGGTAGGGCTGACTCTTTATTTAACATGTTTCAGGAAAGCGTGATAGGGGAAAGACTCCACGTCAAGGCTAGCGATCGTCCCGCAGCCTCTTTGTCGTACCAAATCCATTGTTTCGGACTTGGTACTTGTCATGTTTAGAATGTCAGTTTCAGTATCTCGGGCAATGTCCATGTGAGATTGTCTCCTTTCAAACTTAGAATAATCACTGTCATTATGTTTATGTAGAAACAATATTTGCACGAGCATGGACTCGTGTTATGTTTTCAATAGATTCATAAACAAATTTCTTTACTTCCATTGTTATTAATAGTTACGCATTTAAATATAAGTCTAAATTTCAAAATAAAGAGAATTAAATGGTGCTCCTGGTGAGAAATAATTATCCAGGTGTCATCACGCCCTAAGTAAAGGCTTGGAAAAAGTCGAGGCGTGACAATATGTTATCTCAGATAGCCATTCGTGCGAGTGTTATATTTCCACATCTTCGCGTCCCTCACTAGAGGGCCGGCAATATTGTATATATATTTCATGGAGTAGCCCCCATGACATGAGATGGTACACACTCACTGCGGGTCTGAAGGACTCATGCGGGTTCAATTCCCAGGACACATTCCACGGATTAGCTCTCTGTGATGCGGGTATCGTGTACAAATATTCATTGCGAGTTCAATTCTCATGAATAGGATTGCATAATGATTCTGAGGGCGGATGACCCTGACATGGATTTCATATTTAAAATGGTAATGATTTCATATTTGAAAGGGATACAGTTGATTTCATATTTGAAACGGTAATGATTTCATATTTGAAAGGGATACAGTTGATTTCATATTTGAAATGATAATGATGGATACAATTGATTTCATATTTGAAATGGTAATGATTTCATATTCGAAAGGGATGCAGTTGATTTTATATTTTAAATGGTATTTATTTCATAACTTGAAATGACACGGTGAATCTTACTTTTAAAAAGAATATATTTTAAAAGGCTCAGTTGACTCTCATTTCTTTATATAAAGTACAGTAGTACAGTGGTACAGTGATACAAGGTACGCTTGACTTTATTTTATATGACATGGTTGGAGCTGGTAAGGTTTTTACTTATCTCTGTCATCTTTTGGCCAGTTATGATTTATTTACTATACTTTATGTTTACATCCTTAGTACTTGTTATCGACCCCTTCGGAAGTGCGTTCATGCCCGCATGTTTAGGTTCGCAGTTGGGTGATCCGCATGTGTGGGATCTTGTTCATTTGTTGAGGTAGCTTCCTTGTTCCGGAGCTTACCATTGGTACGGTTGGTTTAGACTGTTGTGTATTTCAGGGTACGGCGGGGTCTTGTCCCGTCATAGTTGTTGTCAAAACTCTTAGAGGTCTGTATTCATATGTGGGTTGGATTGGCGTGAGTTGTATTTACATTGTTTTACAGTTGTAGTCCCATTCGGGTGTTATATATTATGGCAGCCTTGCCGGCTTTGCCTTTGCTTGAAAAAAAAATGATGAGTGTTATTTAGCTTCCGCGGGTTACTTGTGTTATATGGGTAGAATGGTGTCCAGGTAGGGCACCAATCGCGGGCCCGGAGTTCGGGTCATGACATTTAGTCAGCCAGAACCAGCTCAGACAACATCCTCTGTTTAAAGTTTCTGTATTTTCAACTACAACAACACTGGTAGCCACAGTGAATCCACTACCACATCAATGCATCCAATTCACCAACACAAATCCAACTTTAATACAACTCACCAACACAAAAACATAAACCAACAGTACAACAACTATCAACAACAACAACAACGATGAACTCGACACTTTTTTTCCAATTCGTTAATTCACCAACACAAATACAACTTTAACAACACAGAATGATACACCAACACAGAACAGAAACTAACACAATAACGACGAACGACATTTGTCTCCAATTGAAGTCATTTTTAGTAAAGTTGAATAAATTGGATCGATTCACAACTAGAACCGATTGGAAATGGAGAGAATCAATTCACAACTTAGGAATCGATTCCTTCAATCCTCGAATTTGATTTCTAAATCAGTGATTCAAACTTGAGATTCGATTTCGATTGCGTCGCTATTCTGATCTTCAGTCCCTTCGCGATCGTTCTCTCAGTGATCGAACATCAGTTAAATCAATTACTTAATCTCGATCGATTCACAACAGTTTCAATTTCTTCGATTTCGATTTTCTGATTTTTCAGAAGAAAATCGCGATTCTGTTCTTTCACGACTTAATTTTCAGCGATTCTGATTTGCAGTTTTCGATTTTCAGATTCATAAGTTTTCTCGCCATTAATCACGCCTGTAATCTTCGTCAATTGCCTCGACTCTACAAATCGAAGATCGCAATTGAAAGTTTGAAACTGCCTTCTCCATTTTCTCCCGATCTGTGATTTCGATTTCAACAATTGCATACAAAGGTTCTACGAATCAGTAGACTTTGATACCATGTTAAAGACTGTAGCAGTAAACCAATCGAGAAGAGGAAGACAGAAGGGAATAGGTTTTGCGAAGAAGAAGAAGGCAACAGAGAAGAAGAAGGCAGTGAAGAGGATATTTGGGAGCGTAAATGTGCTCTTCTGTATTTTAGATTTATTCCTCTCAAAACTGTAATTACAAAGGAGTAGTCTATTTATAGGCTAAGCTAGCTAACTTAACTCTAATTGCTACTAATAACCCACTACCAACTATACATATGTGATATGTATACTGAGTATTAATTGCTACTAATAACCCACTGCCAACTATACATATGTGTTATGTATACTGAGTATATATTTTGTGTATATCCGTGTATTCTTTATACTTCAACATTTATCCATATACAATTTTACATTATATATAACAGAAATAATGTCAAATTCAAAACTAATTTGTCATTGTAAAACAATAAAAATAATATCAAATAATTATATATAACAAAAATAATGTCAAATTCAAAACTAATTTGTTATTTTTAGTTCATCCAAAGTATGAACAAAGAATTCAAAACGAATTTGTTATTGTTAGTTCATCCAAAGTATGAACAAAGAATTATTTTACTAATTTTGTCATAAAGTATGTTGATATTTTACAATATTTAATTTTTCTCGCAATAAGAAAATATATTTTTCTTCTCTTTTATTTTCATATAAAATTCTGAATCTTGTTTATAATTATTAAAATTTCCTATATGAGATATTAATTATATTTTAGACCTATTTTCCTCTTTATACATTTTTTTCCCATTATGATATTTTAATTAGTCTTTTCTCATTTAATGTTGCAACGGAGTGAGCACCAAACTGGAGGTTTGGAGGCAGACTCTGGAGTCTAAAAGGGTTCAGGTTGAGTAGAACCAAGACAGAATTTTGGAGTGCAAGTTCAGCAATGGGAGCGACCCTGAGACAGGCGTGGAGGTAAGACTTGGTACGCAGGTCATTCCAAAGAAAGGAAGCTTCAAGTACCTAGAGTCTATTATCCAAGGGAATGGAGAGATTGATGACAATGTCACACATCGTATTGGGGCAGAGTGGATGAAATAGAGGCTCGCATCTGGAGTCTTGTGCGACAAAAATGTGTCACCAAAACTTAATGGAAAGTTCTATAGGATGGTGGTTAGACCGACTATGTTGTATGGGGTGGAGTGTTGGTCAGTCAAGACTTCGCACATACAAAAGATGAAAGTTGCGGAGATGGATGTATGGGCATACAAGGAGAGATATGATTAGAAATGATGATATCCATGAGAAAGTGGGTGTCACGCCCAGAGCCGACGAGCCGCGACTGATACCCTACCTGGGTACCCTTATACTCACACAACACATATAATCAGTGGAAGCTAAGGAACAACTCATTTTTTTCCTATAACAAAGGATCTTGTCCCCTAAACTGTCATATAACATAATAGGCAAGCCGACAAGACTACCATCATATACACAATATCCAAAAAGAGCTACAACTGTACATGTCCAACCCACACATGACTACAGACCTCTAAGAGTATCACAATAATTATGACGGGACAAGGCTCCGCCATACCCCTGAATATACATAAGCCATAATGGAAGACCTGTACCAAAATGACTAGCCCAGAAACAATGGAGCTATCCCAAAAAGCTGAGCAAGGATCCTAAGCTCGCAGATCACCAAACTGAGTACCTATAACTGCGGGCATGAACGCAGCCCCCCCGGAGAAGGGGGTCAGTACAACAAAGTACTATGTAAACATGAAGTACAATAAATAAGATCATAACTGGCCAAAAGATGACATGGACAAATATGAAAATCGAATACCAGATCCAACCGTGCCATATAAAATAAGAGCCAACTGTATCTTGTATCACTATACCACTGTACTACTGTACCACTGTATCATTGTACCATTGTACCAATGTATCATTGTACCACTGTATCATTGTACCTTGTAACAATAAAAATCAACTGTGTCTTTTAAAAGTGAAAGAGTCATATCAAGATCATAGATGTCTGTCCATATAGTCATATAATGTCATATACTCTCACATCATGGATACAAGTCCATGGAAACATATACTTTCATGAGTATCTACACTCGCCTCATGAATACAAGTTCATGAAATCATCATATCTATTTACATATAACGTGTCCCGGCCCTTTAGTGAGGGACTCGGTGAAATACACTTGCACGAATAGCTATCATGAGCAACCTTGTGCAATTTAAATCATCTTTGGACTCTCAAAGAAATAAAACCAAGGTACCAACATATCATGTACCAATCATTAAAATGAACTCTCATTTTAAAAAAACCAAGGTACCAATATATCATGTACCAATCATTAAAATGAACTCTCATTTTAGAAAAACCAAGGTACCAACATATCATGTACCAATCATTAAAATGAACTCTCATTTTAGAAAAACCAAGGTACCAACATATCATGTACCAATCATTAAAATGAACTCTCATTTTAGAAAAACCAAGGTACCAACATATCATGTACCATTAAGGATTAAGATCCAATAAAACTATGTACGTCCGCCGTACACTCACTTTATAAAACTCAACTTTCATTTTTGAAAACCAAAGTACTATCATATCATTAAGGATTAGGATCCAATAGAACTATGTACGTCTGACGTACACTTACTTCATGTAAACATGCCAAAAGAAGAAATGATAGTTTCACATACCGCTTGTCTTGTGTACCAACACGATAATCTAAATTCGTCTTGCTCCTCTGGCTAACATTATGGAAACATCTGAATGGCGATAACAGATTCGAATTTGCCTAATTAATTCTTATATGGGCCGTGAGTAATTTATCTGATGAAACCTTATCTAATCAGTTGTGAACTAGAAAATGTAAAATAAATTAGTTATATCTTAGTTTCTATGCAGATGGCGTGCTAATCATTTTGATATAATCGTTTGTCGATACCTTTTTCATTTAATGCTGCAATAGCTTATTTCAACACGTCTATTAGAACATATCCGATTATTATTAAAACAGTCTCAGCGCTTGATACTTATCAGCTACTTTAAATTAGCAAGATCGAACCGACTCCAGCGCTTACTAAAAACTCTTATGAATATTAACATCTCTCCTCATATGCCTTAATAAGGACTTAGGAACAGCTTAGACATGCTTTTAGCATAGAATCAATAACATGAATACCCCTTAACTTCTAAGAGTGGAATGAATTATGAAACAATACCACATGTATATTTCGTACGTAGAACATGCCAAAAGAAGGAGGGATAGTTCACATACCTTATCGGCTATACCAACACGATAGTAGAATACGTGTCACGACCCGAACCCGGGCCCGTGACTGGTGCCTTACCCCGGGCACCCTAGTGATACAACATCAGAGAAAAACCAGCGGAAATGAAAACTTAAACATATAAATAGATACAAATCAAGATGAAAGAAAATAGGCCAACCAAAACGGTTGCCTTACAGCATTTATATATATAACGACCTTTGAACAGTTACAATCCTTACAACCCCGCCTACAATTACTCTGCACCTCTAAGATTTATACAAAAACTATGACGGACAGGGCCCCGTACCACAGATGTACAAGGACCAAGCGGACTCGTGGTAACATACCAAAGATAAGCCTCGAAGGAACTGAGCTTCAATACGAAAGGTGATCCTAAGCGGGGATCGACAAATGTACCTCTACTGCGGCATGACGCGGCCACGAAGGAGGTCAAGACAATTGCAGTATGTGAAATCGTAAAATCGTAAATGAAATCATAGCAGTCTATATAAAGCAGGAGACATGTATGATAACCAAACTACAGTACACCACCTATAAACAGTCATAACAAGTCAGGGACTTACGCCCTCCAAATCATCACTCGTGCCCGTGGGATTCCTTCCTCACCGGCGATGCATGATATAACAACGGCAAGAGTATATGTGAACACCAGTCCTACGTGTCAATAAACCGTCACGGGCAAGTATAACTACCGGATCCGACCGTACGATAATCTTTGTACAACCATATCATGAAGCCGACACGTGGCAAGTGCAATAGCCTCCACCAGCTCCACCTGCGCCAAGTAGCTGACTGGGGCAAGTGAATCGGCTACGCCCGGATCACAACCGTAAGTCACGGCTCCATCCAAATCGACTCGCGAAGGCGACACGTGGCAAGTACACTAGCCTCGCGGATCCACTGCGTCACGTGGCGGCGGGCAAGTGAATCGGCGGGCACCGATCACAACCGTAAGTCACGATGCGCCGAAGGCGACACGTGGCGGTCTGATAACTATCAGAACACCCCATTTTAACCGGAGTCGAAACGGGAGTACCACGTATGGTTGATCCCTAAATGTATTTTAAGGAGTCGCCACCTAATTATTATAGTGAATTAGGACACTTAGTTTATTGCAATAAAAATACTGCAATTGACTTCCATTTAATGGTCTGCGAAATTAGTGAGATTACGGATCGGGGTTCTTTATTATCCTAAAGGGAAGGGTTAGGCATCCTTTAAGATCCGCTAACTTGCGGTTGTTCGTTCAAACCTAGGTTAATTATTTATTGCTCATTTTATTCTACCTATTCTAAGCATTTTACATAATTTACAATTAAAATAAAATACAATGCAAAATAATAAAACATGAAATTAAATACGACATAAAGTAAACTCCGGGGCATTCTTTTTGAAATGCATCTCCGGATACCTGCATAAACACTTAGTAAAAGTATTAGTAATAGAATACATAAATTTTAAAATAATAGCAAAATTAACAAACAAAGCAAATAAATCCGTCTTTTGTACAAGGGAGGCCTTGGAAATCAGACGGGGATTCCTTCATCGGCCAGGGTGTAGTATCCTATTCAAAATCAGCTTAATACCAAAGTGTAGTATCATGTTCAAATCAGTAAAATACCAAAAGTAGTATCTTGTTCAAAATCAGTAAACCAGCAAAAAAAATGTCCGAAATTAATAGCAATATAGCCAAAACAATAGCAAAATAGCCTAAAACCAGTGACAAAATACCGATCGATAGCGATAAATGGCAACAATCATAACAGATAACCAAACAGAGACGAGCAGGGCCCAAATGATGAGCAGTGGCGATATCGCGGAGATTTCAAAGCTTCGGAGTTTTACTCCGTATTACAAAACAAGAAATCAAACGATCCATAACCAATAGTATAAAATAACAAAATACTAAAATCAGTCGAAATAGCCAAAGCAGGAAGCGATTCACGGAAATCAAGAATAAAGCGCGGAAAGCGATAAAGCTCGACGGAGTTCTAAAATTCGCGAATCACCAAAACAAAATCAAATCGGTTTCAACATAGCCAAACAAAGAGATACAAACGATGATATTGACAATACAACACGAAAAGCGTGCAGCGTGGCGTCGCTCCACGGCGAGTCGCCGGGCGACGCCGCCAGCGATGAGGTTCGCCGTCGGTGGGTTGTTCGCTGGAATGAGGTTCGCTGGTTCAGTGGGTTAGGGTTGACGGAGAGGGTTGCTGTCGGCTAGGGTAGCTCGCGGTGAGGCGCGGCGGCGACGGACCGCGGCGGCGGAAATGGAATGGTGGTTCGCGACGGTGTTCTTTGGTGTTGTATGTGTGTGAGTGGTCGAGGTTCACCGGATAGTGGAGGTTCGTCGGCGGTCAACGGTGGTTCAGGGATATGGCGATGATGGAAATAGTGGGGTTCACCGGAGTTAACGGCAGCGATGGGGTGAGCCGTGTTATGATGGTGTGAGGTTCACGACGACGGGGTGAGTGGCGGCGGAGCGATGGGGTGTGACGGAGAAAGGGATCAGAGGGTAGGGGTAGACTGCTGGAAGGTGTTCACCGGAGCTTGGAGCTCCGGCGAAAGGGGCGGCGGCGACGGGAGAGCTAGGGTTTGTGAGAGGAGAGTGAGGGCTGAAGTGAGAGTTAAGGAGAGGGTGAGGGACGGCTGGGGTTAATGAAATGGGGGGGGAAAATGTTTTGTTTTATAGGGTAGGATTAGGGTTAGGTATTGGGGGAAAAATGAAAAGTGGGGTATTGTTTTTTTTTGGGGAAATGAAAGGTGGAGTTTAAAATTTAGGGGAAAATAAAAGAGTGTTTGGATGATATTAAAAATAGTGTTGGCTTGGACTGATTCAAATTGCGTCTTGGACTGGACTGGTTTGACAAAATGCGAGGCTGGTTAATTATTTAAAGAAAAATTATTTAAAAAGATACAAAAATTATAAAAAATACAAATGCCGACGCAATAATACTACAATGCAATATTTAAGACACATTTAATGCCTGATTAAAAGTAAAAATGCGGTCTTAGATTAATTATTTAAAAGATGTGAATATTATTAAAATAAAAACGGTATAACAATAATAAAACATAATATTAACGACAATATGCTTAATTTAAAAAATAAAAGATGCAATGCCATTTTTGTGAAGAAACAAACGTAGAATATTATGTAAATATATGCAAAATAACAATTAAAATGCGGTGTGCTAAAATACTTAAAATTGCAACAAATACACAAAAACGGGTCAAAATTGATCAATGACATGTCCTCTTTGTGCGGAGATGATGGAAGAGTCTTGGACAAAGATGTTGACTTGTAGCCAATTTTGTCTGTTTATAAACTAGAACTTAAAAATAGGGATGATGCAGATCCAAAATGTCTCGATGTCAAATCATGATGACCTTTGGGTCGTTATGACGCAAAAAATAAAAGCAAAGTCGATCGATTTAAAAATGTCCCGGTGTTGAAGTATGATTGACCGGGTTGCAGTGATGTGGTGTTGAAAAAGACAAGGTTATTGTGGATGTTGATGGCGTCATTGCATAGACGCGATCACGGATGCTCGTCGTTGCATAAACGAAACATGAATGAAAGCCGTTGCATAGGCTTAAAATGAAAGGGCGTCGTTTTGGGCCTTGCACGGATGTTAAATCGTTGCATGGGACGAAACATGAATGAAAGCCGTTGCATAGGCTTAAAAATAAAAAGCGTCGTTGCATGGGCGCGATCACGGTCTTTCGTCGTTGCGTGGACGAAACATGAATGAAGCCGTTGCATAGGCTTAAAATGAAAAGCGTCGTTGCGTGGGCGCGACGCAGATGCTCGTCGTTGCATGGGACGAAACATGAATGAAAGCGTTGCATAGGCTTAAAATGAAAAGCGTCGTTGCATGGGCGCGATGCAGATGCTCGTCGTTGCATGGGCGAAACATGAATGAAGCGTTGCATAGGCTTAAAATGAAAAGCGTCGTTGCATGGACGCGATCGCAGATGCTCGTCGTTGCATGGGCCGAAACATGAATGAAGCGTTGCATAGGCTTAAAATGAAAGGGCGTCGTTTTGGGCCTTAATCACGGATGTTCGTCGTTGCATGGACGAAACATGAATGAAGCCGTTGCATAGGCTTAAAAATAAAAAGGCGTCGTTGCATGGACGCGATGCAGATGCTCGTCGTTGCATAGACGAAATATGAATGAAGCCGTTGCATAGGCTTAACATGAAATGGCGTCGTTGCATGGACGAAATGCAGATGCTCGTCGTTGCATAGACGAAACATGAATGAAGCCGTTGCATAGGCTTAAAATGAAATGGCGTCGTTGCATGGACGCGATGCAGATGCTCGTCGTTGCATAGACGAAACATGAATGAAGCCGTTGCATAGGCTTAAAATGAAATGGCGTCGTTGCATGGACGCAATCTGGTCTTTCGTCGTTGCATAGACGAAACATGGATGAAACGTTGCATGGGCTTAAAATGAAAAGGCGTCGTTGCATGGGCGCGATCACGGATGCTCGTCGTTGCATAGACGAAACATGAATGAAGCCGTTGCATAGGCTTAAAATGAAATGCATGGGTTTAGGGGCGTACCTGCTTTGTGACCCGTCTGGGTTGAGATAACGTCATTGCATAGACGTTGTGCGTTTGTAACCCGCATGGGCCTATTGTTGTGTTCCGCGCTGGCGATATGAAGATCACGCACTCAAAGAAAACTTGTGAGTTTTAGAAAATGAGTGGTTGATTAGCGTCGACTCTGTAGCTTTGGCTCTTGACGCTTGCATTCTTGGTTTGCACTGAAGACCTAGTTGGCCTGCTTTTTCCTGTCTATTGCCATTTTCTTGCAGTGAATTCCTTAAAATGTCGGTTTACGGTAATGAAGATGTTGAATCTGGTAAGGTTGCATCTTGGCCTATCAAGCGTCGTGTAAGCATTTTTTTATAATGAATGAAAAGCTAATGCGAGAATATGGACAAAATCGAGTCGATGCAAAATAAGGAAGAAATATTTCTAACGGTATGACCGGCGATGTGGTATCACGTATCCGCCGAGGGAATCAGGTCAAGACGTAGTTCGTGATAATCTTTTTTTATGATTTTAAAATGATGTGGGACCGAAGCCGATGTGGCAGCCTACATATCCCGCCGAGGGAATCAGGTCAAGACGTAGTTCATGATAATATTTTTTATGATTTTAAAATGTTGTGGGACCGAAGCCGATGTGGCCGCCTACGTATCCCGCTGAGGGAATCAGGTCAAGACGTAGTTCGTGATGCAAAATATTTTTTATGTAATATGCATTTTGTTGTTTTTTCTGAAAAAATGGAAGACGACATTACGTTCTGACTCCAGTTGATACCAACAATTAGTATTGTGCATAAGGATGTTCTTTTATTGCTTTCAGTATAAACGAGATTGACTCCGGTGTAATTCACACAGCTTCAGATAGTACCTCAGACATACCTGAGTGTCAACACACCTGCTTGCATCCAAGGTTTCGAACTACACGTAATCTCACGTTTCAAATGCCTCACTGAAAGAAAGTCCCATTTCACACATATATTTCAGTATTTTGAATTTTGGGACGTTGAAAGAATTGCGCTCACACTCAAAAAGATGTTCAATGCATGCAATTGTGATACCATAGGCTTGGCCGTCATGTAAGTATCCACTAATGTGAGAACCCTCAGTATAAGATCATGTAGGGCTTGTCACGGGCTTGTAATGTAGGCTTGGGGAAAGGAATGGATATCATTTGGGTAAAAGTGACTAATCATTCCTCGAGAGTTGGACTACGTCCATGCATGATATTTGTGCGCTTTAATGCTGACTTGCTTTCTTTTTGTCCCAGTTTTCTGTAATGACTTCTTTTGAATCTTTCATTTTGTGCCCCTTTTTTCGGGGTCATATAACCCCTTTTCTTTTTTTTTCTTTTTTTTTATCGGGGTTTTTGATTGTGTGAAGTCGTCTCTTCTTTTGATTTTGAGACTTTGACAATTTTTTGTCTTTGCAAACTTCAGCTAGAATTTTGTCAGCCACTTGCACATTTCTAAAGCACTCGAGGAGGTCGGGCCAAGAGAGGGATAGTGCGTACGCACTCAGAAAGGTTATAGGTGTAATATGCGGTTGTCGAAAAATAGGTTTTAGGCTCAAAGGGTTGTACTATGGATAATGTTATTTGGTAGGCTGAAAAGGCTCAAACGGGTCAAAGAAAGCCTACGATCATTTCCCACACCGAGTGTTACTCAGGATTTCGCCTCAACAAACATTCAGGCCAAGTTCTAGATCACAATGCAATGCAATTGAACTTATTCAAATAACTCACCACACAGTGCATATGAAACGATGAGGTCGGTTTCATTCTTATCTTGGAAACATGCAAGACATGGTCATCTGCGGTATGAATAAGAGGTACGAAAGAATCTATGGTTTACCACAAAGTCAACCCATACTGATTATCACTTGTTTTTTTTTTTTTTGTTTATGCACATTTGTAACTATGTTGGTATTAACAAAGTCAAACAATAATACTTACAAAATGTTTATGTATTTTTTGAATAACATTTTTTTTTTTTGTATTTTTTGTATTTTTTGAAGAAAATATACATTTTTTTTTTTTTTTGAATAAACTGCATCAACCCGAATAGGAATCGCTACGATCCCACCGAGGAATCAAAGTGCGTAGTTCATTCAAATATGTTATAAAATGTATGCTTGAAAAGAATTTATCAATGAAAGGATGACAATGTAAAGCTATGCAAAGAAAATGATTGTCCATAGTGGCGAGTGCAAAGTAAAATGATCAGAATGTGAAAAATGAATGCCCGAGAACATGATGAATGAGATGCATGAGTGAGAAAAATATTCTTCTTTATTTTATTTTATTTTTGGTTTTTATTTTGTGGTGTCGAACCCAAAATGAGTTGCCTACGTATCACACCGTGCGGTGAGAATCAGACACGCGTAGTTCGGAATAATTATGCTGTAAAATGTATGATATAAAATAACTATGTAATTAACGCTAAACATACCAATTGAGTTTACAAATATAAATAAAATATAAAGTAAAGAAGAATTGAGAGCGATGTATCGTTGAATCCGGTATAGACTAACTTCTTTTAATCAACATAACTAACGCTCATCATTTTTCTTTTTTTTTTCACCCGCCCTCGGTTGTTTGCGAGGACGACCTTCCTGCAAAAAATATAAGAAATAGGTGAGTAGGAAAATGACCAAAATAATAAAAATGCAAAAGTGTGACAATATAGTCAAAGACTTCGATTGGTTCGACCGATGGTGGTTGATGCTTATGAAAGTCCAAGTCGCGCTATTCAAGAGTGATTTCTGTGATGAAGTCCTGATTGCAATGTGAAAGCAAAAAGTGCAAAAATACAAATGCTCGAGCCCGGAATCACAAAAGAGCAATTATTGAATTAAACAATATGTACAGAGTTGCTAGCGACAAACAATAATAAACAAAAAACATGCAAATCAAGCGCGTACTAATATGCATGGGACCTCTTTATGCCAGAGGTGAGCCTAAACGCCAAATATGCGGGATTATGATAAATAGGTCCAAGCCGTTAAACTGCAATATTTTGTCGGAAATGGCGACCAAATGACGGTGCACTTTTTCCAATTTTGGCGTGTCATGACCAGGCTTGGATCCGTCTATCATCATCACGCTACACATAGTATGCTAATGGGTCGTTGGGTTGTGAAACCCGTCGACAAGTTTGGTGAATTTCTAATTGTGGCGTTAATACCAGGATTAACCACCTAAGGTTTATCATGCATGACTTAATATAAAAGGTGGTATAGCTCTATCTTAAGTTTTCTAAGATTTGGCTTACTAGACGCAAGTTTCGGCGGACAACTCGAGTGAGAAGGCTACGCGGCTGATCAGACGGACCGATCTAACTCCGCGCAAGCGCCAACTCTCCTAAATTTTGGGTATTTTTGAAAGAAATTCGCGGGTGCGCGAAGCACACCAACGCGTGTAGTGTGTGACAATGTGAATTTTCCAGAGTGAAAGACATATGAACGGAATGTCAATTTAAGGAAAGCAATAAAAAAATGTAGCAATTAAAGTAGTTAATTACAAAATAAAAGCAAACAATATAAAATATTTACAACAAATATAAAAGCAAAATAAAGTGCAATATTTAATTAACCTGGATTTGCTATGATCAAGAACCTGATATCCCCAGTGGAGTCGCCATGCTGTAACACCCCATTTTAACCGGAGTCGAAACGGGAGTACCACGTATGGTTGATTCCTAAATGTATTTTAAGGAGTCGCCACCTAATTATTATAGTGAATTAGGACACTTAGTTTATTGCAATAAAAATACTGCAATTGACTTCCATTTAATGGTCTGCGAAATTAGTGAGATTCTGGATCAGGGTTCTTTATTATCCTAAAGGGAAGGGGTTAGGCATCCTTTAAGATCCGCTAACTTGCGGTTGTTCGTTCAAACCTAGGTTAATTATTTATTGCTCATTTTATTCTACCTATTCTAAGCATTTTACATAATTTACAATTAAAATAAAATACAATGCAAAATAATAAAACATGAAATTAAATACGACATAAAGTAAACTCCGGGGCATTCTTTTTGAAATGCATCTCCGGATACCTGCATAAACACTTAGTAAAAGTATTAGTAATAGAATACATAAATTTTAAAATAATAGCAAAAATTAACAAACAAAGCAAATAAATCCGTCTTTTGTACAAGGGAGGCCTTGGAAATCAGACGGGGATTCCTTCATCGGCCAGGGTGTAGTATCCTATTCAAAATCAGCTTAATACCAAAGTGTAGTATCATGTTCAAATCAGTAAAATACCAAAAGTAGTATCTTGTTCAAAATCAGTAAACCAGCAAAAAAAATGTCCGAAATTAATAGCAATATAGCCAAAACAATAGCAAAATAGCCTAAAACCAGTGACAAAATACCCCGATCAGTAGCGATAAATGGCGACAATCATCTAACGAGATAACCAAACAGACGAGCAGGGCCCAAAAATGTGAGCGATGGCGATATCGGAGATTTCAAAGCCGTCGGAGTTTTACTCGTATTACCAAAACAAGAAATCAAACCATCCATAACAATAGTATAAAATAACAAAATACTAAAATCGGTCGAAATAGCCAAAGCAAGCGATTCACGGAAATCAAGAATAAGCGCGGAAAGCAAGAAAGCTCGACGGAGTTCTAAAATTCCGGCGAATCACCAAAACAAAATCAAATCAGTTTCCAACATAGCCAAACAAAAGAGATACAAACAGTGATATTGACAATACAACACGAAAAGGCAGCGGGCAGCGGCGTCGCTTCCACGGCGAGGTCGCCGGAGCGACGCCGCCACAGCAGTGAGGTTCGCCGGCGGTGGGTTGTTCGCTGGAATGAGGTTCGCTGGTTCAGTGGGTTAGGGTTGACGGAGGGTTCTTTGTCGGCTAGGGTAGCTCGCCGTGAGGCGCGGCGGCGACGGCGACGGGAAATGGAATGGTGGTTCGCGACGGGGTGTTGCTGGTGTTGTATGTGTGTGAGTGGTCGAGGTTCACCGGATAGTGGAGGTTCGTCGGCGGTCGACGGTGGTTCAGGGATATGGCGATGATGGAAATAGTGGGGTTCACCGGAGTTAACGACAGTGGGGTGAGGGCTGTGTTAACAGTGGTGTGAGGTTCGCCGACGACGGGGTGGTGGCGACGGGAGCAGTGGGGGTGTGACGGAGAAAGGGATCAGAGGGTAGGGGTAGACTGCTGGAAGGTGTTCGCCGGAGCTTGGAGCTCCGGCGAAAGGGGCGGCGGCGACGGGAGAGCTAGGGTTTGTGAGAGGAGAGTGAGGGCTGAAGTGAGAGTTAAGGAGAGGGTGAGGGACGGCTGGGGTTAATGAAATGGGGGGGAAAATGTTTTGTTTTATAGGGTAGGATTAGGGTTAGGTATTGGGGGAAAAATGAAAAGTGGGGTATTGTTTTTTTGGGGAATGAAAGGTGGAGTTTAAAATTTAGGGGCCAAAATAAAAGAGTGTTTGGATGATATTAAAAATAGTGTTGGCTTGGACTGATTCAAATTGCGTCTTGGACTGGACTGGTTTGACAAAATGCGAGGCTGGTTAATTATTTAAAGAAAAATTATTTAAAAAGATACAAAAATTATAAAAAATACAAATGCCGACGCAATAATACTACAATGCAATATTTAAGACACATTTAATGCCTGATTAAAAGTAAAAATGCGGTCTTAGATTAATTATTTAAAAGATGTGAATATTATTAAAATAAAAACGACGGTATAACAATAATAAAACATAATATTAACAACGACAATATGCTTAATTTAAAAAATAAAAGATGCAATGCCATTTTTGTGAAGAAACAAACGTAGAATATTATGTAAATATATGCAAAATAACAATTAAAATGCGGTGTGCTAAAATACTTAAAATTGCAACAAATACACAAAACGGTCAAATTGGTATCAGCGGCTATACAGATCCACTGCGTCACGTAGCGGGGCAAGTAAGCAACATACCCGATTACAACCGTAAGTCACGATACTTCGCCATAAATAACCATAATGGTCACATGTCCACATCATCGGTGTAGACACGCCCATGTAATAAAAATAATGGAAGCGTACCCGTGGAATCTTCCGTCACTGCCGGTACATCCAAGTAAGTTCTCAACAAGTCAACCGGCCCTCCATCGAGAGACGCGGTAGAATAGAAACACAATTCTTGCACAACAAAGACTATCTCAATAAGCATATGTAAGTTACCCAACAACAAGCATAGGCAAGTTACACAACAACAAGCATAGGCAAGTTATACACCAACAAGCATAGGAAAGTTATACACAACTCAAAGTACTTTCATTTTAAGTCAAAATCCGGGTGTTAACTCTAAAGTACTACGTACGTTAAATTCCTTTTTTTAAAGAGATCCATTCCTTTTATAAAATTCACCCGATACCCGTAGTATAAAATAGAGTGACTCACATTTATAGGTAAACCAAAACACTTTCCTTTTCAACCACATTCTTTTCCCTAAGGTTCCAGTTTGCCTAATTTCAATTGCTCAAGGCTCTTTATTTTAGAAAAGTTTCATAGTTCAATGTCTTAATCTCTTTTAAAACATTTTGAGTAACATATGCCTTATATGAGTGTAGGTTATTCTTATTCATAATCAATCTTATTAAGCAGCCATGATCTAGGAAATGTAATATCATTTTGTCTCATCTTAGTTTCTATGCAGATGGGGGTTTCTACTGGTTTTAATAATACTTCATTATTCATTACATTTTCCTTTATTAACGCCAGTGGTTTGTCGATACTACTCATTCGATTTCAAATCGATAAAACATTATTCCTTTTAAAACCAAGTACCCATTACTCACGAATGAGGTTTCACATTGTTAACAAATTTCATATCAATACAATTAAGTCAAGTCTCTTATCTTTTAAGATCAAGTCTCTTAACTTCTAAAAATCAGTAAACCATTTCTTTTTACCATTCTTAAGACGTTATACCTAACTTCCCATAAAGCTAGTATAACTCTTATGTTTTCAAAACCAAGTATTACTCTTCTTTTCAAAAAGGTTCTCAATTCTTTTGAAATACTTCAAGATTCTTATTATCACACATCAAGTCAGTTATAAGTCAAATCGATTTATCTTTTAAAAGCCACAAAGCATTTCTTACTTACATAAAGTCGTTATAACCAACTTCCCATAAAGCCGTTATAACACTTTATGTTTTAAACCAATCAAATACATTTAACACGTATCGTCTACCGTACTACATAGTTATACACATATCATGCTAGAAAAGATAGGAAGAGGTTCACATACCTCGTGACGATTATCGACTAATAGCAAAACGCTCCAAGTACCTCAAACCGTTGGCACCTTAAGCCAAACAGCTCCACACGTAGTACTTCAACCTATAGAGGCCAAGCGCGCCTATTAACATCTAGATCTCAATGTAGTACATTCTACGTAAAATTCGGCGACCTCCCGCAACAGCGTAAATCTCTCTCTATCGAGGCCGCTACCAAGCCAACCAGGGGGTTTACGTCTAATGGGCGTGTACAATTCTACTTCACAGAATGCTACACAAGTCTCATGTAATACGATCTATGTAATTACAGTTCGATTCTCTTCTTTAAAATTGTGCTTAAGTCAAAAGACATTGCCGCAATTATGTTGATTCTATATATAGTATACTTCAACTATATATTCCTACACATGTAATTTCCAATTACAATAGAAGGTCAAGAGTGTTTACCTCGATAAGCCCAAAAATATCCAAGTATAAATGTCGATCCTGAGAAAGGTTTAGCTACTCCTCCGGGCTCTCCAACCCGATCCAACAAACCCTTAGTAGTTCTATCCAACTTCTAATCAAATACTTCAACTCTCAATGAAGATTTCCTTAGGGTTTCGTTTAGTGGCTAAAGGAAGTATAATAGTATTTCCTGACTCTCTACGTATAGAGGTAACTTTGGAAAGTACTACAAGGTATTTGGGCTAAAGTATTTGGGCATTAACAATACTTGGAGAGTATTTCTATACCACAAAAAAAGGGGTATTATACGAAAATATCTAGGCTAGGGGGGGGTACCCCACGGCTAAACACTACAAAGGGGAGGGGACCTCTCACCAAAGCTTCTAAAGGGGGCTTTGGGCGATGTCAACACCCAAAGGGGGAGCGATTTCAAGACCTGGCAAATGATTTTTGGATGAAGAAAGTTCATCAACTAAGGGGTATTTATAGGTCAAGGAATGGCCAACCAATGGCGAGATCCATCCAAGTGTAAGGCAAGTGTAGGGCTAGATTTATGCCAAGTGCACCTTATACATCTACCACACCAACTTGCACAAAATATCCTAACAACTAAAGCCATCTTTTTCGTCACTTTGCCTTCCCACTTACTTCCAATGTGAGGGTGACACATTTCACCCTCCCGTTGGTCAAAAATGTTTCGTCTCTCGGAAAAATCCGCAAAAATTAAAAATGACATAGCCGTATTTTCCTTTCGCAAGTTTAGTAAAGCGTTTAGTCGAAAAAGCGACTCCTTTCGGCACTTGTGTACAAATTTGAAACTTGCCAAATCTTAAGGCTCAAATTTAAATACGCACGCCACGTACATACTGCGGAAATACGGGTATAACATTCTCCTCCTAGAAACATTCGTCCGAATGTTCCTTCTCACAGATAACGAAGAAGTTCCTTAACAAGTTGTCAACGCCACACCGACCACGTAATAACACACGCGTTCTCTTCCTTCCTTACTCGTCGTGCCTTCTCGAACACTTGAACTCTTCTAGTATACGTACCACACTTCATCAACGCCATTGCCAAAACTTTGGAATCACCACCTCCAAACTTGGTCATCTTACTAGCCTCAATCTTCCCAGGCCATTCCGGCCTTCACGATCCGGCTCGTCGAACATATCCACGAACTCATACGATGGTCATCTAAACTTGGGCCTAGCACCCTTGTGACCCTACCACTGGCGGGACCACCCAGTGACCGCCGCCGAAGCAGGCCGCGGGTTGGCCCGCAACACGCCCCAACCCGACTGTCGCGCCAACTCTTGCTCGCCGATACGAACAATCTTACTAATTCACATCACGAAGGCTACCACTTCCATTTTTCACGACCCCAGGAATTTTCCCACAATACATTCTAGGCATACAATGCACTCCGACAAGGATCACTTGCAAAATCTGGTACTCAAGACGGCCTTACATCTAAGGTCTCAACTGTAATATTCTAAGGTTCATCATGTCTCACCCCAGCTTACCCTTTTCACTAACGTGTTTCTAAATCACATTTTAGCACAAAGCTATCCGAACATAACACTAAACACATCATCACAACATCAATACATACAAAACTCTAGAGGGTTAAGGATATACCTGAAAAAATAGGCGGTTCAGAGGACCGCTAAAACTGGGAACTTCCACCGCGACCTCTGCCGTGGCCTGCCGGTGTATGAACATCCTGCCTAGCTATGGAAGGTGAAGAACCCATAATCGCTCTAGTAGTCTGTGCTATCCCACCGATGCTACCCACAGTCGGACGATCTCTCGACAAATGGCCTGCCGCAAGTATCGCAATCTCCCAAACCAATACGACATTCCCTCATGGGCTTTACCACAATGGTCACACCGAGATACGGGTGGCCTCGTCCGAAAGCACTCCTACTCCCAAAATCCCGAACCACAGGAGCCCCGACCTGCTCCTGAATATCCCGAAGGTCCCGAAGGCTGTGGAGGACCACTCTGTACTGGCGGAGGTACATAGCTAGTCTGCTGCTGAGGCGGTCCGCCTCGAAAGTCACCAAAGGACCTGCTCATTGCAGCCCTCTTGGCGATCTCGGCCATTCCGTCGATTCTCCGCTCGCCGCATCCAAGTGCATAAGCTGCGTGCGGGTAATGTCCTGCGGTGAAGGGCTACACCCGAACAACTCTCTGCTAGGTAATCATCGAGCCCTGTAACATATCGGTGCACTCGATCCTCCATACAAGCTACTACGCGGGGCGTCACGCCAATGAGTCGAACTCACATTGTACTCCCGAATCGCGCGGATTCGCCATGACACCAAAAATCTGTCGGCCCGAGCCCTCATCTGCGAGGCAAGCGAAGTGTCAGAAATGCCTCGAGAACTCGTCCCATAAAGCCGAAGTGCATTCTCTCCCCGGGACAACTCCCACGAATCAAACCAGTCAACTGCGGTATCACGCAGCTGATGCGAACTTAAGACCACTGACTCGGTCTCCGATGCCTTGATCACTCTCATGATCCGCTGTAACTGCCGGATGAACTCCTACGGATCTTCCTCAGGCCTCGAACCATAAAACTCTGGCGGGTTACAACTCAGAAAATCTCGTAGCCTCAAACTACCTGATCTAGGGTGAACCATGGTGCTCTTTGGAATCTGCGTCCGGCTATCCTCATATCTCGACCTGACAACCGCCAATAATCGGGCCCACTCGCGTAACCCGTCTCCTGCTCCGGTGCGGGTGGAGGCTCAGATCTTGTGGTCTCTGTAGAGGCGCATTGCTCTACTCGCGACTCCTCGCTACCTTGCCGCCACGGGCGGGTTGCCGCCGCGCGGAGGCATAATCGGTAAAACGAAATACGTCGGAGGGTCCGACTTACAACACGCTCTAAGGCACGATCTCGTAATGAGAAGAATGGAAACCAATCCTAAATGTCTGCGACCTCACGATTATAGATGTGGTGCAACACATTGATAATCAAGACTCTACTAGACACGGTCGTAGACACTTTCCGAGGACTAATCGCTCGATACCACTTTTGTCACGACCGAACCCGGGCGTGGATCGTGTCTACCGGGCACCTAGTGATACAACATCGTGAGAAAAACCAATGAAATGAAAACTTAAACATATAAATAGATATAAATCAAGATGAAAGAAAATAGGCCAACCAAAACGGTTGCCTTTCAGCATATATATATATAACGACCTTTGAACAGTTACAATCCTTACAACCCTGCCCACAACAGTGCTACAGACCTCTAAGATTTATACAAAAACTATGACGGGACAGGGCCCCGCCATACCCACAGAATGTACAAGGACCAGCGACTCGGGGTAACATACCAAAGATAAGCCTCGAAGGAACGGAGCTTCCCAATCTGTTGAAAGGTGATCCTAAAGCGGGGATCGACAATGATGTACCTCTACTGCGGCGTGACGCGGCCGAAGGAGGTCGATAACAGTACCAAGTATGTGAAAGCGTAAAATCGTAAATGAAATCATAGCGATCTATATAAAGCGGGAGACATGTATGATAACCAAACTACAAGATCACCACATATAAACAATCATATCAAGTCGTGACTCACGCTCCAAATCATCACTCGTGCGGTGGGATTCTTCCTCACCGGCGATCATGATATAACAACGGAGGAGTATATGTGAACACCAGTCCTACTGTGTCAATAAACCGTGCGGGGCAAGTATAACTACCGAATCCGACCGTACGATATCTTGTACAACCATATCATGAAGCGACACGTGGCAAGTCTGATAGCCTCGCGGCTCGCTGCGCCACGTAGGCGGCGGGGCAAGTGAATCGGCTACGCCCGCATCACAACCGTAAGTCACGGCTCCATCCAAATCGACTCGCGAAGGCGACACGTGGCAAGTACACTAGCCTCGCAGATCCACTGCGTCACGTGGCGGCGAGGGCAAGTGAATCGGCGGGCACCCGATCCTGGCCGTAAGTCACGATACCGCGCGAAGGCGACACGTGGCGGTGCGATAACCTATACAGATCCACTGCGTCACGTGGCGGCGGGGGCAAATAAGCTACGCACCGATCACAACCGTAAGTCACGATCTTTCGCCATAAATAACCATAATGGTCACATGTCCACATCATCGGTGTAGACACACCCATGTAATAAAAATAATGGAGCGTGCGTGGAATCTTCCGATCGCTGCCGTGCGTCCAAGTAAGTTCTCAACAAGTCAACCCCTCCATCGAGAGACGGTAGAATAGAAACACAATTCTTGCACAACAAAGACTATCTCGATAAGCATAGGTAAGTTACCCAACAACAAGCATAGGCAAGTTACACAACAACAAGCATAGGCAAGTTATACACCAACAAGCATAGGCAAGTTATACACTGACTCAAAGTACTTTCATTTTAAGTCAAAATCCGGTGTTAACCTAAAGTACTACGTGACGTTAAATTCCTTTTTTAAAGAGATCCATTCCTTTTATAAAATTCACCCGATACGTAGTATAAAATAGAGTGACTCACATTTATAGGTAAACCAAAACACTTTCCTTTTTAACCACATTCTTTCCCTAAGGTTCGGTTTGCCTAATTTCAATTGCTCAAGCTCTTTATTTTAGAAAAGTTTCATAGTTCAATGTCTTAATCTCTTTTAAAACATTTTGAGTAACATATGCCTTATATGAGTGTAGATTATTCTTATTCATAATCAATCTTATTAAGCAGCCATGATCTAGGAAATGTAATATCATTTTGTCTCATCTTAGTTTCTATGCAGATGGGGGTTTCTACTGGTTTTAATAATACTTCATTATTCATTACATTTTCCTTTATTAACGCCAGTGGTTTGTCGATACTCATTCTGATTTCCGAAATCAGTAAAACATTATTCCTTTTAAAACCAAGTACCCATTACTCACGAATGAGGTTTCACATTGTTAACAAATTTCATATCAATACAATTAAGTCAAGTCTCTTATCTTTTAAGATCAAGTCTCTTAACTTCTAAAAATCAGTAAACCATTTCTTTTTATCATTCTTAAGACGTTATACCTAACTTCCCATAAAGCTAGTATAACTCTTATGTTTTCAAAACCAAGTATTACTCTTCTTTTCAAAAAGGTTCTCAATTCTTTTGAAATACTTCAAGATTCTTATTATCACACATCAAGTCAGTTATAAGTCAAATCGCTTATCTTTAAAAGCCACAAAGCATTTCTTACTTACATAAAGTCGTTATAACCAACTTTCCATAAAGCCGTTATAACACTTTATGTTTTAAACCAATCAAATACATTTAACACACGTATGCGTCTCACCGTCTACATAGTTATACACATATCATGCTAGAAAAGATAGGAAGAGGTTCACATACCTCGTGGACGATTATCGACTAATAGCAAAACGCTCCAAGTACCTCAAACCGCGCTACACCTTGCCAAGCGGCTCACGCCACACGTAGTACTTCAACCTATAGAGGCCACGGCGCCTATTAACATCTAGATCTCAATGTAGTACATTCTACGAAAATTCGAAGATTTCCCCGCAACAGTGTAAATCTCCTCCTCTATCGAGGCCGGCTACCAAGCCAACCGGTGGGGTTACACGCCTAACCTGACGTGTACAATTCTACTTCACAAGAATGCTACAAGTCTCTCATCGATACGCTATGTAATTACTGATTCGATTCTTCTTTAAAATTCAGCTTAAGTCAAAAGACATTGCCGCAATTATGTTCATTCTATATATAGTATACTTCAACTATATATTCCTACACATGTAATTTCCAATTACAATAGAAAGAGTGTTTACCTCGATAAACCCAAAATTATCCAAGTATAAATGTCGATCTGAGCAAGGTTTAGCTCTACTCGGCCGCTCAACCCGCTCAACCAACCCTTAGAAGTTCTAACCAACTTCTACTCAAATACTTCAACTATCAATGAAGATTTCCTTGGGTTTCGTTTAGTGGCTAAAGGAAGTATAATAGTATTTCGGACTCTACGTATAGAGGTAACTTTGGAAAGTACTACAAGGTATTTGGGCTAAAATATTTGGGCATTAACAATACTTGGAGAGTATTTCTATACCACAAAAAAAAGGGTATTATACGAAAACAACTAGGCTAGTGGGTACCACGGCTAAACACTACAAAGGGGAGAGGGGACCTCTGCCAAAGCTTTCTAAGGGGTTTGGACCATTTAAACACACAAAGGGGGACATATTTCAAACCTTGGAAAATGTTTTTTGTTTGAAGAAAGTTCATCAACTAAGGGGGTGTTTATAGGTCAAGGAATGGCCAACCAATGGCCAAGATCCATCCAAGTGTAAGGCAAGTGTAGGGCTAGATTTATGCCAAGTGCACCTTATCCATCTACCACACCAACTTGCACAAAATATCCTACCAACTAAAGCCATCTTTTTCGTCCCTTTGCCGTCCCACTTCCTTCCAATGTGAGGGTGACACATGTCACCATCCCGTTGGTCCAAAATGTTTCGTCTCTCGGAAAAATCCGCAAAAATTAAAAATGACATAGCCGTATTTTTCCTTTCGCAAGTTTAGTAAAACGTTTCGTCGAAAAACGACTCCTTTCGGCACTTGTGTACAAATTTCGAAACTTGCCAAATCTTAAGGCTCAAATTTAAATACGTACGCCCTCACGTACATACTCTGGAAATACGGGGTATAACAATACGTCTCAATGTACTTCAACCTATAACAACAATAATACGTCTATCAACTTCATGCTTACTAGTATAAGACATATACCACATAATGATCTTCTTTTCATAAAAAAAATTCGGGCAACACTTTCCCTATATATACTCCCATCCACAACTTTCAAACGGGGCCAATAACATCAATAACCAAGCACCAATTAAGGGCACAACCAAAACATCAACCAAGGTGATTCACACACCTACTTCTTATGTTAATCCGGCCTCTTAATCCATATAAAACAGTCCACTAAAAACAGTCTATCATCCAACACAACGAGGGTAGAATGTGAAGCCTTTCTACACCTTTCTACACCCTTATTCCTTTAGGACTTACATTAACAATTACCACAATTAAACATGCATATGTGAAACCTTTCTACACCTTTCTACACCTTTCTACACCCTTATTCCTTTAGGACTTACATTAACAATTACCACAATTAAACATGCATAATGGTAACTGAATTTCCAGCTTTATACACGTATAAAACAGCCCCTAAAACAGCACGACAATATCCAACAATTTTAAGATAGTTTCGGCCAACACAACAATCCAAAACCCTTTTCATAATGCCTTATAATCCAATTCAAGTTGCAACACTTTAATATAAACCATTTCAACTTTCAATAACAAGATTTCCTTCAATCTAACATGCACTTAGTGACGATAATAACAACAACAACCAACGAATCCAATATATACAAAACTGTCCAACAATTCGGCTAACATTCCAAATGTCACATGCACTTCTTATTCTCCATTTTACTTAACACAAGTTCATCCCTTAACTATAAAAACATGTAATTCCAATTACTTCAAGAGGAAGAAGAACTCTTACCTTAATCTTAGCCAAAACAGTCCACATTACACGGCTCACTGCTTTTCCCTTTGTGCCACTTCTTCAAGTTACAATAACACACATGTATCCTCTACAAGCTTGTAACCATCTTGTTTTCATGTTTCTCTTCCAAAAAGTTCATTTTCAAGCTTAGGGTTTCAAGAAGTTCTTGGCCTAAAACCGTGACCCACTATCTTGTGGTGTTAACTTGGCTTAGAACTTAGTTAAGGTGCTTAATCTTGGAAAATAAGTTGATCTTGTTCTTCTTGGCTATGGAGATTTCGAAATTCTTGGAGGAGAAGGAAGAGAGAAGAGAGTTTGGATGAGAAGATATTTGTGTGCTAAAGTATTGCAAGACTTGTATTTACTTGGAGCTTGAAGGACAAGTGGAGGGCGACCCTTGTAGACCCACTTGTCCACTTGTCTTTCTCTTCACAATAATATCTTCCACACTTAGCCAAATCTTGCAATACATATATATAATTAGAGCTTTGTTACACAAGTGGGGAGGGACACATGTCACCCTCTTATTCACCCATAATTCTCTTAACAAAAATAATCCATACTTAGCCAAAATACTTAAAATTTCGATGGACACCCCTCCCCCCCCCCCCCCCCAAATTGTGAAATTTCGATTGGCTCATATTTTTATGCCAAGATTTAATAATACAATCCTAAGTCCATAACTCCATTTGGAAAGAATTCAATCACTAATATTAATTCTCGTCGTCACATTTGTTGTATCCAAAATTATTTCATATAGAAAATGTGAATATATTTTCCTTCCAATATTCAAATCTTATTTCATTACTTACGTTCTCACCTATGTGTCTTGAAAATACGGGGTGTAACAGTGGGAGTGGCCTCAGTGGATGATAAGATGCGGAAAACGTGGTTGAGATGGTTCGAGCATGTGCAGAGGAAAAACACAGATGCCCCTGTGCGGAGGTGTGAGAGGTTGACTATGGACGGGTTCAGGAGGGATAGAGGTAGGCTGAAGAAGGTAGAAGAGTAGTAGGTACTCAAAATATAACCTTAGATAGGGGGTTGTGGAGGACACGAATTATGGTAGAAGAGTAGTAGGTACTCAAGCGTAGTCCTACTTATGCTTACAAATTGATAGTTGTAGTGTTATTACTGTAGGCCCGATTAGTCTATCACACTTATAGACACATTATTGCTTTATAATTCACTGTAGTCTGATTTCTACTACTATGTGTTCTTTAGTGTATTTTGTTTAGCTTATTTAGTTGTGTTAGTTACTGCTCTCTTTTGTTCGAATGCACTTTATACTGTTTTAATTCCTTATATGAGTTTGATTGTTTCTCTTGCTTTACTTTTGATGTACTCTTGCTTTGTTTTGATTGCCCTGATAAGGTCTGTGTACACTCTATCCTCCCCAGACCCCACAGTGTGTTGTTGTTTTTGTTTTCTCATTTAATGTGTTAATTGAAACGTGACTTTCAGAACAAAAAAAAGAGTCCAACTTCTCCACGAGGTTTTTTCATTTAAACGTGGGTTTTGTTATTATATATTTTAAAAATATTTTAGACTCCAATTTGTTGAATGTTTGTTCTAAGTATATATTAACTACTTAACTAATATTAACTAATTATGTTATGTGTCTTTTTTCTAGGCTATCACTTGGCCTAATGTAGTGTCTTTTTCTTTGACTTTTAATAATATATAGATTAGATAATTCTTTAATATATAACATATATATGAAATAGTTGGTTGTTACCCAAAAATATCTCTTTTACTGTTGACCATTCAGTAATTCTAAGATTGATTCATTAAAAAAATACTAGACACATCAAGTAAAATCTAAACCAAATAGATTAATTAAAATGACAAAAATATATTGTTTCATAAGAATTGAAATCTTTTACAGAAAGCAAACATTAACTCTACTTATAACTCTTTTAACTAAATATTAAAAATTAAACATCTCTATTAAAATCATTGAAACTAATTAGTCTTTGCTTGTGAAATATCAGGTATACTTGGCAAGCAATGGAAGTCAATTTCCTCCTAAATTAAACTCTACCACAAGTAAGGGAAGCCATTCCTCTCAATTTACTTTTTTTTTACAACATTCCTCTCCTTTTACTACAAAATACTTTTCTTCACAAAAAGATCTTCAACAATTCAAGGGAATAATTACTGGAAAATTATATGGTCAAAGAAATTTATTAAGCAAAACAATTTTTAGAATAATTTTTTTCCGTCTTAATTTTTTCATTTTTCAAACCGGTCTATAGGTAAAATAATACAGAATCTGAAAACGAATTTGTTTTTGGTACTTTTACTCATTTCTTCGGCATACCTCAATACACAACAACAACAACATACTCACTAAAATCCACCACGTGGGGTCTGGGGAGGATAGAGTTTACACAGACCTTACCTCTATCTTGGTAGGTAGAGCGACTGCTTCCGGGAGACCCTCGACTCAAGACCTGCGTAATCACAATCAAAGCAAACGTTGCATAGCAAGATAAACGGTCACAGACAAGAAATTAAAGCTATAGGAACATGCTGGTAACAAAAATCGAATACGCTATGGTAACACATTCTGTCAAAAGAAAGCAGTAGGTAACGCAAATAAATAATATGAATAAAATAAACTAAAGAACACATAGCAGCAGACTATCTACTACCCTTCAACCCTAATATGTGTCCTCCATAAACCCCTATCTAAGGTCATGTCCTCAATAAGTCGCACATGCGCCATATCCCGTCTAATCACCTGTCCCCAATACTTCTTCGGCCTACCTCAACCGGATCCACCAAAGTTATTTCCTCTAGACAGAATGAGGCTCCCGTTGAGAGATCTATTAATGATTGAGCCACCCCTCCTGGCAAAGAAAGAAAGGCAGATTCAGGCGATTGATCAAAAAAAGATTTCCTTCCCTTTCTTTATAACAGATCAATTGAGTGAGCGGTGCAGGACCTATAAGATTATGAATAAGCTATTCATTCTCCGTCCTTTTGAATAAAAAAACTTCGGAATGATGGTAGTAGAGTAGTCGATCTGATCTCGCGCGCGGGCGGATAAATCTGCCTATAGATGAGGTAGGCGAGGGTAGCTTGCCGACGGCGTGTATGGTAGTCTTTTGTTTGATGATAACGGGAAGGACCCCTACTGAACCCGTCCATAACCAACTTCTCACACCTTCGCACTGAGACATTTGTGTCTCTCCTCTGCACATGCCCGAACCATCTCAACTTCGCTTCACGCATCTTATCCTCCACCGAGGCCACTCCCACTCTGTCTCGGATATCGACATTTCTAATTTTATCCCTCCTTGTATGCCCACACATCTATCTCAGCATCATCATCTCCGCAACTTTTATCTTTTGAATGTGCGAAGTCTTGACTGACCAACACTCCGTCCTATATACCTCAATACACATAATCTAAAAATAAATGCTCCTACTCAACAATAAATCACATCCAGTGTATTCTTTTTCCTTATAAAACCATAGTACATAGTAATAACCGATGCCTAAATAACACCAACTCCTACTTTATTGAAAACATCGGATTTGTCTTGTAAGTAATTGTATACTCCAAACATTAACTAAATTCGTGTCCATTCTTTCCTTTCCTTTCCTTAGAACCAAATAACAAACTGTAAATTTCGATCAACTACTTACTTTGTACTGTTCTAGTACCTCGTCGTTAATCGAACCATCGCAGGAGTCCTGTTTTCTGAGATCCGTAAGATTTCTATTCTCAATTAGTATTCGTTATGCTGACTTCTACTTCTTTCCTCCGTGTGTGTTTTATTTCTATATACGAGATATATATAGTATTTTTTGCGGAGTTTGATGGGTGCAATTACGAAATACTTAGTCAATTCTTGAACATTAAGTTTACTAAGTAGTAGTAGTTGTTTAATAGTATTTCAGGAATTTGGACATGACTTGGTTTCCAGTTCTTTCTTTTATGCTTGTGATGTGAGTGTTGCTGTTGAGATCTTTATGTAGTTCAGATTTAAAAGAATTATGTAGTGCTAGTATTAATTGAATATACTAAATTGGAACCCTGTCCTTTGCTCCTCTCCTCTTGAGAAAGTACTACTTAGTTACATTGACAGTTACCTACTAAAATTGCAAATGAAGCACATTTACTCATTTATTATTTACCTTTTTACTTGTATATATAAGATGTTTGTTGTCTTGTCAACTTGCAAGTGAGCACGTAATTAAGTTTACCGCTTAGCAATGTTGGGGGAGTTAGAGGAAGGGTGACAGTTTCTTGCAATGAGATGTTGTTTGGTGAAAATTTGAATCATTGGTCTTCTATAAACACATATATTGAATGATGCAAAAACTAGTGAGATCGACAAGATGTCACATATCTAGTGAGGGTAGAAGGTGTAGGTTGCACGCAAGTTACATCTTATCATGTAGACAAAAAGAGGGGCAGTGACTCCATAAAAGAATAACAAACAGAGAGAAGAGCGGTATGCTCATGATGTTGTGGCAAGTGCAACATTAATCTTTACCAATAACACTTATTCTCCTTGAAATGCAGTGGAAGTTGAAGCTCATGAACTTAAATTCGCATCCCTTGATTACGTTAGTGTTAAACAAGCATATGAGAAAAAAAGATGAATACTAGAGGCATATGAGAATTATTTCTCACCTGATCATATTTGTCGAACCAAAATTTGTTTGTTCATATGAGTGTAGTCAACAGCCTCTTCACCTACATCCTCAATTATTACTCTCCATGACAACTATTGAGCACTATTTTCTTTCATTGCTTCCATGTCATCTGAAATCTGGAATTACAATTCTAGGTCAGTCATGGCAATAAAAGGAAATCCAGGAGATAACAGAAGCAGAGGCCCTGCATCAATATTTTTTGTAGCTGGTCTTTGTTGTTTTTTCTATCTTATAGGAGCATGGCAAAGAAGTGGTTCCGGAAAGGGAGACAGCATAGCTCTTCAGTTAACAAAGAAAGCAGAGGATTGCAGCATCCTCTCCAATCTAGAATATGAAACTCATCATGGTGATCAAAGTGGTGTGGTTGATGATCCCAAACTGGAAGTCAAGCAATTTGAACCTTGTAGTGAGCAATATGTTGATTACTTACCATGTCATGATCAAATGCGAGCAATGACATTTCCTACAGAAAATATGAACTATAGGGAGAGACATTGTCCTCCAGAGGAAGAGAAGCTGCATTGTCTTATTCCAGCTCCAAAAGGTTATATAACTCCTTTTCCATGGCCGAAGAGTCGTGACTATGTACCTTTTGCAAATGCACCACATAAACGTTTAACAGTTGAGAAGGCAGTGCAAAACTGGGTCCAATATGAAGGTAATTTACTTAGATTTCCAAGTGGCGGAACTCAGTTCCCGCAAGGGGCAGATGCGTATATTGACCAGCTTGCTTCTGTGATTCCAATGGACAATGGTACAGTTCGAACTGCACTGGATACAGGATGTGGGGTGAGTAAAAACTTGTCAAAGCTTGTTCTGTTTTTTTTTTTGATGAAGTATTTTCATTAAAAGGCGTCAATGAGATGCAAAAATACATATGTAAGCTCCATTACAAGAGAAGGCTATGCTATGACTAGGAACAAAATAGATTAAGCAGACATCTAGCTTTAAGGGAGATTTCTAGTTACTTCCTTAAATTAACATACTCTGATCTACTTACTAGACGTCTTTACTCTTCTGAAAATCTTAATGCACCTAGTCTCGCTGCAGATGATTTAACTGCTGCTTTTTCTTTGCACTATCTATCTGGTATTTGTACTCCTTTTGGATGAGTGCTTTATCTTTGCAATATTAGTTGAGATCCATTTTCATGAAAGCTGGTTGTGTGCATTATTTTCTTGGTTTCCTCTTTCTTTTGTGAGGTTAAAGCTTTTAGTTTTGTTTTTGTTGCCATCATAAATGATGTATGTTTCTATCCAAGTTCAATCTCTTTATGTTTGATGAATGGCATATGGCATCTTAGGTTGCTAGTTGGGGTGCATACCTTTTCAAGAAGAACGTTATAGCCATGTCATTCGCACCAAGAGACTCACATGAAGCTCAAGTCCAATTTGCTTTGGAAAGAGGAGTGCCAGCGGTTATTGGTGTACTTGGAACCATAAAATTGCCATTTCCATCAAGGGCCTTTGATATGGCTCATTGTTCACGGTGTTTGATTCCTTGGGCTGCAAATGGTAAGCATCTTTTTTTTTCTGGTTCCTTTTTGTTATTTGCAATCTTTTGATCTAACTAGAAATCTGAGATGGTGGGGGATTGCTCCACTAGAAAGATCCCGGCCTATCTTATTGGATATATGTGCTTTCATTTAGTATTCACAACTCTTCTTTTGGTGTGTATATGATACTTTGGCGATACCAACTAGTTCGGATTAAGACTTAGGTTTGATGTAACATTTTCATTAGATCTGGTATTTGTGGATCTTTTCTGTTTGGTGAAAGACTTGTATGTTAGCCTAGGGTAAATATGATATTCGGAGAACCTCTACTTCTAGAGAAACCCTTATTTACCTTGAAAGATGAATAATTTAATGTTAGAACAAAATAGACCCAAATAGAGCGAAATGGATCTGCAACGTTCATATAGCTGATTCCAACTAGTTTGAGCGAGAGTTGTAAGAAAAACAATCAATTTAGATCAAATTATTCCTCAAAAGAGATTTGATCAACACAAGCTTTTATTAGGCAATTTTTTCTTGTATTTCTGATGCACGTTCTCCTGATAATTTAGCAACCATTCTCTAACACCTAATTGCCAACCCTGGATAATCTTAGATTGATTTTCCCTTTCCATTTTGGATTGCAAAAAGAATTTCCACTTTAACTTTCAAATGAAGACTTTGTTCTATTTATACTTGTATGTGCATCTAAACAAACATGTATTACACTACTAAAAAATCTCTATTATTTCACTGATTTCCCACTGAAAAATGTTCAGTGGAAAAATGTGCAGTGACAATTTCTCACTGAATGTCAGCGGGAAAAACCTAAATAGTAGTGTTTTGACACGGAAAAATTAGAAAGTTTTCCGGCGTTTCAATGGGAACCTATTTCCCACTGTGCGTTTTCCCAGTGAGTAGTTTCAGTGGGAATGAGGTGGGAAAATCATGTTTTATAGCACAAATTTTCCACCGGATGTCGCTGGGAAAAACCTCTGTTTTTAGTAGTGTCAAGTCAATACTTTAGTAACGTGCATCTACATGCAAAGCATGTCTTTCTTTTCCCTTTTTGGGGGTTTTCCCCCTTGGTGTTAGAGAAAGAACTTTAGGAATAAGGCATGTGTCTTTTGTTCTGATAAGTGTTATTCAGAAAAAGATAGTGCATCTGGACGCCAATGAGGACTGGAAAATTTACTCTGTTGGCTGTTTCTGTATTTTGGATTCTTTTAGTTACGTTCTTCCTTCAATTATTTTTCATTAATTCTTCTGATAACTTCTGAATTACTCTTTTTAGGTGGACTGTACATGATGGAAGTGGATCGAGTTCTCAGACCAGGGGGGTATTGGATACTTTCAGGTCCTCCCATCAACTGGCGGACTAATTATCAAGCTTGGCAACGACCTAAAGAGGAGATGGAGGAGGAACAAAGAATGATTGAAGAGATAGCTGAACTTCTCTGCTGGGAAAAAAAGTATGAGAAAGGTGAGATAGCTATATGGAGAAAACGAGTAAACTATGAGTACTGCAGTGAACGAGATTCTCGTGAAACTCTATGTGACCACTCAAATTCAGAAAATGTCTGGTAACTCCTTGCACCTTATAATGTTTTCATCGGAACATATCAGTTCTCAAATGGAAAATAAATAAGGAGTTTCTTCTCCTTTGTTGTTCTATTCAGTGGATGCACGAAGCTGTAATTGGCAAGTATAATAGAAGTTATAGAGGAGTGCTTTGATGATTTTTGTCAGTATCTTTAGTTCAAGTTTTTGCTCTTAAGATTTTGAGTGGCAGAGGTAATTGATCACATTGCAATATGTTTAGAAGTCAAAGGGGATACTAAAGGGTATTTTGTTGCCATGTCTTGTTTCTTTCATCTTCTATGGCCAAGCATGTTAAATACTGTTCCATGCCAAAATCGTTTCATTCCCTTATTTAGTGATTATGAGATGTTGAAAACCACAAAGTGTTTGCGACATGGCTTCTTATGAAATATGTGTGCACCGATGCTTCATTAAAAGTACTGAATAGCATTACTTTTTGAAAATAAATGGGTATCTGTCGATTTGAGTTCTCTACAACTTCATTGATAAAAGTTTTTGGTTTCCATCTGATTACGTGATATTAAACCAATATATTGCTATAGGTATAAGAAGATGGAGGCATGTGTAACTCCATATCCTGAAACAACCAATTCGGATCAAGTTGCTGGTGGAGAGCTTAAGCCATTTCCGGAGAGACTTAATGCTATTCCTCCAAGAATAGCTAGTGGATCTCTTCTTGGAGTCTCTGTTGAATCATTCCAGGAGGACAACAAGTTGTGGAAGAAGCATGTGAAAGCTTATAAAAGAGTTAACAAGCTCCTTGACACTAGGAGGTATCGCAATATACTAGATATGAATGCTGGCCTAGGAAGTTTTGCTGCAGCGCTAGAATCATCTAAGATGTGGGTCATGAATGTTATGCCAACTATAGCTGAAAGGGACACTCTTGGTGTATTATATGATCGAGGCCTGATTGGCATATACCACGACTGGTAATTATATGAAGCCCCCTCATCTTTTCTCATTGCTCTCTAGCATCAGTTCCTCCGTCTTTGTATTAATTTTTCTGGACAGTAGGTTGTAAAAGAATAAGTAAAGATAAAAATGTTGTGGAAACGGGAATGTGTAAAGTTTATTTGAGAGTTGGTTCCGCCTTATCTTTTTTTGGGAGATAGTTCCTTTTTTTTGTCTTGTTATTTTGTTGGAGTTGCATCAGATACTGTCCTAATTTAAATTCTTAGACATATATTTAGCAAGCAGACTAGCGCCATCCGTGACTATGCATTGCTTAAAGTTGTTAAATAATGATAACTACTTTTTCGCTTCTTATATGTTCCCCACTCACTTGTCATTGGAACAAAGGCTTTGTGTCTTCCAGTTAGTGAGTGTAATTGCAGTTTCTTTTGATTTTACTCTTTGAGTAGTTACTGCTTCTTGATATGCGACGTATAGGAGGATGCATCTTCATTGCATGTCCAACAAATATAAACATAACAATTTATATTGAAGATAGGATACTGTAAGGACCTGTTGAACTCAGAGTGGATAGAGCTATATATTTTTATGGCCATGTCAAGCTGACAAAAGCAAAACAAAGATAATAAAATAGCTGGTTAAGCACCTCATCCAGTATGTGATTGAACCTGTTACTTCGTAACAGTAGTCATTAGTAGTGTTGTCAAAGGCGGGCTTAAGCCCTGAAGCACTCAAAACATGTTGAGCGCTTTGTCTCACTTTATGTGCGCTTCAATGTCATCATCAAGGCTCTAAGACATACTTTACCTTGTCAATGAACCTCTCTTGAAGAGGTGACACTAGATATATGATATTTCACTTTATCGTAATGCTTTTACAATTTCTTTGTCCATATATTTGTTATTCATGCTTATTATTATTAGTCTTGGTCTAAACATATATATATTTGTATTTTTGCACCATTGCGCCTTTTTTCATTAAAGCCCACACTTTATTTACGCTTTGCGCTCAAAGCCCCAACTAACCTTGGAGCTTTTTTGCGCTTTTCGCTTTTGATAACAAGTTCAACCACATGCTGGATGAGGAATATAGATTTGCCCAGGATGTGCGGATGTGATTGAACCTGTTACCACCTCATTCCCTTTGTAGTGATTTTGCGACGAGAGGAATATAGATTTGCCCAGGATGGGGAGGACTTCAGATGCAGCCAGCTTTTCATATTCATATATGTGTGCAGTTTTTTTCCAGGACTATATGAAAGGGAATTAGTCTAGTTTGACCTTCAATCATTATGACTACTCTATACTATTTCTACTCCATGTTGCATGTTAAGCATTCTCAGTTTACAGTAATAGTGTGAGAGGATTACAGTTTTTCTGTCTTGCAGCCTTTCCTGTTTGAGCTTGTATTCAACTCTAAATCCCCCTCTTGCATGTACATCATAGGTAGCGTGAGGTTTGACCTAATAGGGAGATTTTGCATGAATTCTTGTGTTTGTGATGCTAAAATTGCAACATTATGAGCCAACCCTTCTCTGTTGGTGCTGATGTTCTTAATTCTTTAATGTTCCTTTTTCAGGATAGGCGGGATTTTGGTATCATGTGAATTTGCTATCTTGAGCTTTCCTTAATTTTTCTTGATTTGCAAGTCTCTTATTGTTATGTCATCTTCTTTCCAACTTTCAAATTCAGGTGTGAAGCCTTCTCTACCTACCCTCGGACATATGACCTTATTCATGCAAATGGGATCTTCAGCTTATATAAAGACAAGTAAGTTCTTCAGACTCCACTTGATCTGTAGAAGCTAGAACATTTCAATTTAGCCTTTCCATTTCTTTTTTCCAGAGAGTGGGGGTGGGGTTGCATATCTTTTAGGAAGTTGATAAACTTCTGGCGTTGCTAATAATTTCAGTGATCTGGATCATGATAAAAAAGTTTCAGTTATCAGAAAAATACAGAACATCTAATCGACGTGCACATAGATAGAGTTAGATCTTGTTAAACTTTCTGTGATATTGTCTCCTTTAACTTCGTATGTCTTCTGTATGGTCTTTTCTATCAATGCACTGAAAGCTAGAAAACCCTAAAGAATATACTCTCAATCTTCTCCCTCTCGTGCATAGTTTCTGGGTTATTAACGATGGCAGACTTATCAACATGGTATCAGAGCCAACCATTCTTCTCTACAGACGCATGCAACCTCTAAAACAACTACAAGATCTGAGGCACAACTACCAGATCTGAGGTATCTTGCAATATCTTGATATTTCTTTGTGTTATGTGTTGTTGTGATGCTTAAGTTGAAGTCACAACTACCAGATCTGAGTCGTAACTACCAGATCTGATATAGTCTGCAGTATCTTGATACTCTTTGTTGTTCTGGTTTGTTGTGAAGTTCAGATCTCATATACTGTTTGTCTCGAAATAAATATCTTTGACGTCTCTGAGGAGATTAGTAGTTAGTTCTTTAAAATGGTAACAGATCTACACATTGAGAGTAGTTCGTCTGAAGAGGGAGTCACTTTACTTCAGAAAACTGCCGGTAGTACCTCTACCACCACTGTATTTGATCACAACCACCCCCTTTACTTGCAACCCTCCGACGTTAGTGGGGCTTCGCTAATATCCTTTCAATTACTAGGCTCGGAAAACTATATAGTTTGGAGCAAATCCATGAAAATTGCCCTACTTGGAAGAAACAAATTAGGGTTTGTAAATGGTAACTGTACAAAGGATCAATATGGGGTGGAATGGTGGGATCAGTGGGATAGGGTCAATGCTGTTGTACAGGCATGGTTAATGAATGCCGTATCCAGTAGTTTGTTGTGTGGTGTCTTATATGCTGAAACAACATTTGAGGTTTGGGAAGATTTGAAAGAAAGATTCGACAAAATTGATGAATCTAGAACCTATGACCTTCATAGGGAAATTGCTACCCTATCTCAAGGTAATGCTAGTGTGTCTGACTACTACACTAAGCTAAAGAACCTATGGGTGGAATTTCAGGCCCTTGTGCCACCACCCAACTGTGCATGCCCTACCTCTAGAGAATTCACAAACTACCTGCAAAGATAGAAACTTTATCAGTTCCTCATGGGCTTAAATGAGAGTTACATGCAAGCTAGAAGCCAAATTCTGCTCATGTCGCCCCTTCCAACAGTCAATAAAGCCTATTCCATGATTGTAAGTGATGAAAATCAGAAAGGAATTAGTGCGAAGTCTGTAGGTCTTCTTGGAGCTGGCCCTACCACTACTGTCCCTACTGCTATGTATTCTAAGACTGTAGGAAACCAGAGATCAAGAAGAAATACCAACCTATTCTGTGAGGAATGCAAAATGAGAGGTCACACAAAGGAGTTCTGTTATAGATTAGTTGGATATCCCCCTGGATTCAAGTCAAAGAGAAAGGAATATGCTGCTCACAATGCTCAAAACAGAGGGCCAGATTCCTCCTCTGAAGACTCTAAAAACAACTGGCAAATTGAGGGAGCACCAAAACTCTCTCAGAATCAGTATGATCAGATAGTACAACTGTTAAACAATAACCAGACACAGACAGTATCTTCTCAGAACTCCCAAGGTACTCAATCAGCTGCAAATCTAGCAGGTATATCAGAACCTAAAGCTTTACATGCTTTCAAAATTATCAGAAATTGGATAGTAGATACAGGTGCCACAAATCACATGGTACATGACCTAAACATGCTAGATAAAATTACTGATAAAGTTGAGTCTGTCACACCAAAGAAGGTGTTCTTACCTAATGGTCAATCAGCTCAGGTTGCTCACACTGGTACCAGCACTCTCTCTAATAGAAGTACACTGAATAATGTTTTCTTCTTACCTCAATTCAACTATAACCTTCTGTCTGTTTCTCAACTAACAAGAGAGCTGAAATGTTCAGCTATCTTTTACCCTGACTTTTGTCTATTTCAGGATCTCTACAGTGGGGAGGTGAAGGAGATTGGTAGACTCCAGGATGGGCTTTATATGCTAGTTAGTCATGACAATACTGTACAGAACAAAAGGAAGACTGCCTTAAATATACAAGATAGGCAGAAGAGAACAGTGACAGAAGAAGACATTAATCTCTGGCATAAAAGACTGGGCCATACCTCTAGTAAGGTACTGAGCAAACTGATCTATGCTAGTAATAATGAAATTGCTAAGGCAATAAATACCTGTAATGTGTGTCCATGTGCTAAGCAATGTAGATTACCTTTTCCTAACAGTACTACTTACAGTAAACAAGCCTTTGATATTGTTCACATGGACATATGGGGTCCCTATAAGGTTGAAACACACAATAGAAAAGACCATACAGAAGACATACGAAGTTAAAGGAGACAATATCACATCATTATCAATGAAGAATTATCTACAAGAATACACCATTGAGTATAGAACAATGGAAGAAAAAAGTCTCTTGATTATCAGAGGAGCTTTTCTTTTTACAGAAGACTTAGGGAGAAGAGTATTCTAGAAAAAGTGTAGTAAAGCGTATGTAAGAAGCTATTTTAACAGCTGTCTTCCACTCTCCACTTTTCACCGACACCTTTCCTTCTCTTTTAATAATAACCGGATATAACAAGTTAATGGGCTTCAGAACTGCAGGCCATAAGGTTGGACCATTACATTGGGCTAAGTATTTACATTATTGGGCTTTATTCTTCAACAGCCTCCCTCAAGCTGGGTGCTCGAATATATCTAGCAGTCCCAGCTTGGAACAGAGATAAGTATGTTGTGATCTGGTTAGCCCTTTTGTAAGTATATCTGCCGGCTGTTCTGTGGTGTTGATATATTCAGCTTGTACCATTCCTTTTCGAATCTTCTCCCTAATGAAGTGGAGATCAATCTCGATATGTTTGGTCCTTTCATGGAACACAGGGTTTGCTGCCATTTGTATTGCTGATTCTTGTGCGTGTACACGATGAATCGCGACTTAATATCTACATCAATGTCCTTGATGGTCCCAGACCCAGTGATTTCAAGTGATAGTCTTGGCTAGACTTCAGTAAGCTAACCGTGAGATTGTACTTTGTTTCTTGGACTTCCATGAAATTAGAGAGTCTCCAAATTTGACTAAGTAACCTGTAATAGATTTTCTAGTATGTGGACATGAAGCCCAATCTGCATCACAATAACTAGTTAGTGTATCTTGTTTATTACTAGATAATAGTACTCTTTGTCCTGGTTTACCTTTCACATACCTTACTATCCTGACTGCAGCATCAAAATGTGACCTCTTTGGATTTTGTAGAAACTGACTGAGTGTTTGCACACTATAAGCAATATCTGGTCTAGTGAGGGTGAGATATAACAACTTACCAATTATCCTTTGATATGAGCTGATATCACAAGCTGGATCATCACTGGTTACTGTTTTTCTTGCATCTGAAACTTGATTTTTTCTATAATCATCATATTCTTTTGTGGTGAGCTTCATGTTAGAATCAGTGGGTGTGTTAATAGTTTTGGCAGCAGCTAGTCCTAACTCAGAGATGAGTTCTAGGGCATACTTTCTTTGATGCATAATGATCCCCTTGTTAGACCTAGCAAATTCTATTCCTAGAAAATACCTTAGGTCTCCCAGGTCTTTCATTTTAAAAACATTATGCAGATCTTGTTTAGTCTCCTTTATGAGCCTTATATTGTCCCCTGTTATTAACAAATCATCTACATAAATAAGTATGATTACTATACCTTGCTTACTTTGTTTCAGGAACAGAGAATGGTCAAATTCAGACTGTCGAAACTGCATTTGAATTAAAGCTTCAGTAAGTTTGAAATTCCACTGTCTTGGAGCTTGTTTGAGCCCATACAAGGATTTAGTAAGTCTACATACATGATTACTGCCCCCTGGACTACTGAAGCCTTGGGGCAGAGTCATATAAATCTCATCAAATAAGTCTCCTTGAAGGAAGGCATTATAAACATCTATTTGATGAATATACCACCCCCTGGAGGCAGCAATGGATAGAATAGTTCTTATAGTTACCATCTTTACAACAGGAGAGAAAGTCTCTTGATAATCTATACCTTCTTGTTGACTATAACCTTTTGCAACCAGTCTAGCTTTCAGTCTTTCAACTTCACCAGTGTCTTTATATTTGATTCTGTAAATCCATTTACAACCTATTGGTTGTTTTCCTTTTGGTAGAGTAACAATTTTCCAGGTGTGGTTTTCTTGTAAGGCAGCTATTTCAGTTTTCATAGCATCTACCCACCTAGGATCTTTTGAAGCTTCCATGTAACCTTTAGGTTCAGTTAGAGCTGAGAAGTAGCTTAAATAGGCTTGATAAGTAGGTTTTATATTATCATAGGATATGTAGTTATTAATAGGGTAAAGTACATTGTTAGCAGTGGTGGTTACAAAGTCTTTTAGCCATATAGGAGGCTGTTTGAGTCTGCTGGACCTCCTAGTGGATTTGTCAATTAATTCTGTAACAGGGTGACTCAGAGATTGTATCTTATCAGAGTTATCTTCTACCAAGTTATTTTCAGTGGGATTGCCACTCCCAGTAGGTTCCATGTTAGTGGTATTACTACATCCTTCCTCTGATTTATTAGTGTCATTCTGAAAGACTTCTTGAGTCACATTTTGATTATCATTGTTAATGGATAGATTCTGAAATATGGGATTCTCAGACATTTTTTCCTTAAAAGGATAAACTGTTTCTTTAAAATTAACATCTCTACTAACAATGAGAGTCTTAGAGTCCAAATCATAAAGGATGTACCCTTTTTGAGTTTCAGAATATCCCATTAAGGCACACCTTTTAACCCTAGACTGGAGCTTATCAGTGATAGTTAAGTCATTAGCAAAGCAGAGACATCCAATGATTCTGATATGACTTAAGGATGGCTTCTTATGATGGAGACACTCATAAGGGGTAATATGAGTGATAGAGGAGGGAAGTCTATTGATCAAGTAAACAGCAGCCTGAACACATAGGCCCCAGAATTTTAAAGGAATATTAGCCTGCATTCTTATAGCCCGGGTAACTTCTAATATATGCCTATGTTTTCTTTCAGCAACACCATTCTGCTGTGGTGTATAAACACAACTTTTTTGATGACTGATACCTAAGTTTTGAAAAAGAGTGTTGCAGGTATCATTAACAAATTCTGTTCCATTATCAGTTCTAATGATCTTAATCATTTGATTGAACTGTGTAGATACATATTTAAGAAAGTAGTTAATAACCACACAGACCTCAGATTTAAGTCTAAGCAAATATATCCAAGTCATTCTAGTGTGATCATCTACAATAGTGAGAAAAAATCTTTTTCCATTGTTCTATACTCAATGGTGTATTCTTGTAGATAATTCTTCATTGATAATGATGTGATATTGTCTCCTTTAACTTCGTATGTCTTCTGTATGGTCTTTTCTATCAATGCACTGAAAGCTAGAAAACCCTAAAGAATATACTCTCAATCTTCTCCCTCTCGTGCATAGTTTCTGGGTTATTAACGATGGCAGACTTATCAACACTTTCTGATCATGCCACTACTGCATCTGAGTTGCTTTACTTGCAGATGTAATGCTGAAGACATTCTACTAGAGATGGACAGGATTCTTAGACCAGAAGGCGCAGTTATATTCCGAGATCATGCAGATATTCTCGGGCAAGTAAAAAGAATTGCAGCTGGTATGAGGTGGAAAACAAAAATGGTGGATCATGAGGATGGTCCTCTTATCCCTGAAAAGGTATTGTTTGCTGTCAAAAGATACTGGGTTGTTGGAGATAACAACTCAACCATCTTGCGGTGAATGGCATGACAAGTCCCCTTATTTCACAGATAGTTAGCAATCTGGTTCTTGGCCAGAGTTAGTATTATTCTTTTCCTGCGGGAGTTCAGAATTGACAACAACAAGCAGGGATCTCTGCTGTTTGTCATGGTAACTTTTCTTTTTCTTCTTAGTTAAAGGTTGCAGGTAAGAAAAGTTTTTAGATCTCTTATGCCTCGTTGGTTGTTTATTGAAGGGCTTCATTGTGATCTCTCTGTGTAGTATTAGTATCATTACTAAATTCTTTTCTTTTTTACTTTGCTAAATACCATGTATTATAACAGTTCTTCATAAATTCCAGCTGAGCAGAATGAAGTTATGGTTGGAAATCTGTTTACTTTTAATGTCCTATTCTACAAGAATATCTAACTAACTGTGATCTTCAGTGAAACAGTTTATTACAGAACTAGATGAAACAATGTCTAGGAAAACACCGAAATCAGCTGATTATAAAATGGACATTTATAGGAAGATGGGATTTAGTAAATGTAATCTCACCCTGGCAGGTTACTGTAATTGTTGAATTAGTTGACTTTAGCCAAATGATTTTTTGAATAAGATATAGTTTAGATATTTTATACAATACTCAAAATATCTTATTGAAATCTGGTAGCTTTTCAAGTCTCTATGATTATTTCACTAACTGAAAGAAGTGGAACTCAAGAATAGCTCTAGATATGCAACCATCTCTCCATTTCATGTTGCTGAACTTGGTAATCCAACTAGTCATGTACTTGACAAGATTTCCATAAATCAGTCTGTAATATTGAAACCCTTAACTATCTATCTAATCATTCAACTACTGAATTTTGGAATGACATCAAAATTCATTATGGTGTGGATCGTGTTATCTTGAGTCCCTACCTTTTGGGGCTCACTTGGATGAGTGGTGGACCTTTGTCTTGTTCTTGATTTTTCTTTTCAGCCTCTTGTTTATCTGATGCATATTTCCACAAGTCCCGTTGCATTTATTGCATGTAATTAAGATGCATCCTGTGGTAATGACTCAAAAACTGTTAACTGTTAGGTATAGAATGGAAGATCTCTTTAAAGAACATCTTAGGTACTGTAAAGTCTGGTTTATCGTGTTAGATTTGGTGAGAGATTACAAGGCTGTCAATATTAGGCTTCTCCAAACATGTAGGATCCACCATCTTAAAGCTGAAGGATCCCGCCCCCCCCCAACCCACAAAACTCAAAATCTCTGCACTGTTCCCTCATGTTCCCATGAAAAGCCAATGTTATAAAGGAGTGCATAAAGAACCTGCAGAAAACAAAACTTCTTCAATCAGAATTTCATCCTTAAAGTAAAGCCTCCCTCCAGAATATTTTGACACCTTTGTATATGTTGCTAAACTGCTTTCTATGAACCAATTTTATTGATACCTCTGAATATATTAATACATACAAGTCCTCCCGAATTTCTTTAACTTTTCAGAAGAAAAAACATATTTATCTCCATGGCTGCCGATGATAATGCAACCGGCCTTCGTGTTGCATCATTTTCCTGCTACCTCAGCAATCCTGAGGATATCTTTGTACACAAACTTAATGGGGTGCAGTTGAGCCTGCTTTTATTTCACCCCCCGAGACACCATTTTCTGTAACTGAAGTAAATGCTGCCAAGGCAGCTACTGCAAAGCCATCCTCAAACAACACCAAAGATAACCTCGCGAATCTTCGCGTGGAGTCTTTCTCTTCTTATCTCAAAACTAGGGACGACAACTTCGCAATTAAGGCTTCAGGAGCTCCAGTTCAAGATCCCACTATTGCTTTTGTAATTCCTCAACAGGCTTCGTTTCGTAAAGCAAAGCAAGTCCAAAGATGGGGAGATTAGCATATTTGGTGCTGACAAGTACTTCAACATCAAATGGATTATGGCGCTGCTTCTCCAGCCGGGGTAAAGTATCGGGGGAGACAAAATGAAGGAACAGTAGATCTCCCCCATCAGAAACACAATATCCAGTGAGGAACTCCTGTCATACGTTGTACACTTCTTCCTTCATTTACCAACGTGAAACACTCGTCGTTTGACCAACAACCGTCTATAATTTCATGTCTCAAACATTTTGTTTACGTACTAATATCTCTTTCACTAAGGAAATTTATGATTCTTGGTACAACGTGTGCACGTGTGTGAAAATGACGTTTCTGATGTGCGGGGCTCCAATTGTTCGAGTCATAAATAATAGGATTAACTTTAATTCACGTTAATAAATTTCCAACATTAAGTTTATTTTAAATTAATATAATCGTGTAATTACACTTGTGTAACTAAACAATACGCTTGTAATTACACTATAATTATGTGATGACAAACAAATAGATCATCGTAATTATTATATTATGTAATTACTATCCTAGTAATTACACTAATTTCAATTACCAGGTGACTTTCCAAACAGACCCTAAATTTTTTTGACCTTGGACCTTGCAGATGAAACGACTTTAAATAATATTCAAACTCACACTATTATCCGAAACAAAAAAAATCTTACACTTATTATTGAAACAAAATTGATTCCCAAAATTTTCAGCACCATATCGCCAAGGTGCATTTTCTCCCTTTTTTCTTGCATATTAATAGCTTTTGATTTTTGAGTTAGGGTCTGTTTGGCCAAGCTTATGAAAATGTGTTTATGTTTCTCAGAAGTAGTTCTGCAGAAATTATTTCTACAAAATCAATTAGGGTGTTTGGCCTATAATTATAGAAGTGCTTCAGAGAAACAGATACAGTTTCATGTTTGGCCAATATTTATGCAAATTTACTAGAATATTCTTTTTAATAGATTTAAAACTATTTAAAATATTATTTTCTATCATATGTTTCTAAAAATTAATATATCTTTACAATTTAATAATTTTTTTTAAAATTATTTAATTGCAACATTTAATCTAAAAATAATATTATATTCTACATAAGAAATGTAACGACAATATGATAGTCAATGACTCAAATATGTCCAAACCTACCCACACCTACCCCCACTCCATCCTCAAATTTTTATGTCATATTTTTTTTACTTTTATAAAAAATATGAATTTTTTTCTTCCCCCTTACCCCCGCCCTACCCCCACCCCCACCCTATTACCCTACTCCATCCTCAAATTTTTATGTCATGTTTTTTTCTTGCCCCTTACTCCCGCCCTACCCCCCAACTCCACCCCATTTCCCTACCCCATCCTCAAATTTCTATTTCATATTTTTTGTTACTTCTAAAATGATTGAAAATATGAATTTTTTTCTTCCCCTCCGCCCTACCCCTACCCCCACCTCATTGCCCTACCCCATCCTCAAATTTCTATTTCACATTTTTTGTTACTTTTATAAAAAAATTATTAAAAAATATGAATTTTTTCTTACCCCCACCCTACCCTACCCCACCCACCCTATCCCATCCTCAAATTTCTATTTCATATTTTTTGTTACTTTTATAAAAAAAATATTAAAAAATATGATTTTTTTCTTACCCCGCCCTACCCCCTACCCCCACCTCATTGCCCTACCCATCCTCAAATCTCTATTTCATATTTTTTTGTTACTTTTTTTTAAAAAATTATTAAAAAACATGAATTTTTTAATTACTCTTACCCTCACCCCATTGCCCTACTCATCATCAAATTTCTATTTCATATTTTTTGTTACTTTTATAAAAAAAATATATGATTTTTTTTCTTACCCCCGCCCTACCCCCATACTACCCATTGCCCTACCCATCCTCAAATTTTCATTTCATATTTTTTTGTTAATTTTATAAAAAAAAATGAATTTATTTCTTACCCCCTACCCCATACGCCTACCCTATCCCTATTCCCAAATTTCTATTTTATATGAGGATATTATATGAGATTAAAAGGAATTTTGTGAAAAGAAAATGGTAAATGAGTTAAAAAAAAATCAATGAATGAGCAAAAAGGGCTTCTCCAGAAGCACCAAATTGGTGTTTCTACTTCTCTTCCCATCTAGAAACACTTTTTGGCTAAAAAAGTATTTCTACTTCTGAAAAGAGAGTGTTTGGCCAAAGAAGTCCAGAAGTTTGACCAAACACCATCTAAAATATCAAGTTAATAATTTCTGCACGTTATTATTTTTCTTTTACATATTTTATGTTGTTTGAATTGCAATTTTTTAGTTAGATCATTCTAAGATAAACACTATTTACATAAAAAATGTATTGGGATTGCTCAAGTATTACATGTATATAAGCTCTTGTAGTAAAAATCGTACTTGATAATTGTATACTCTAATCTATTTTTATGTGTTATATTAGATCTTCTTATTATTTTATATAAGAAACAAAATATTCTAATAACAACGTAGATGTTTTAAAAATATGTATCATAATAAACAAACTATATTAATATAGAAAAGAAATCAAGATAATTGAGCAATTTGAAAAAGTTTAAAGAATAATTAAAAAAAAAACTACTGGTACATTAAAAATTAAAATTCCTTAAACGAATGAGCGGAACCGAAACATTAAACCCCAGATCCCAAAGTACACTAATCCAGTGTGGCTCACACGAACAGAGTCGCACATAAGGCCACTTCCTATAACTTGACACGACACCACTTTATATATAAAGGAGAAGGGTTTTAGCTGTTTTAGGGTTTAAGACATTATAAGAACCCAAGAAATAAGCAAGAGCACCGTGCAGCTATCTCCAAAAAGATGGGGGCAGACATAGCCAAGAAGCAGAAAATGGTAGAGAAAGAAGAGGAAGAAATTGGGATTGATAGCAAGCTTGTTATTTCCGTTGAAAAATTGCAAGAGATACAAGATGAGCTCGACAAGGTACTCCTTTTTATATGTGTTTGTATCAGTCATTCAGTTGGTTGTTACTTGGCTTTTTCCTCCAAAGTTTTAAGCTTTAACTTTGAGTAGAGGAGAAAGTACTAGTTGCTGTGTTGTTTTAGTCTTTTCTTTCCCTGTGGGTTTAATTTTATCTTTTCATTGGCTGACTTTAAAAACCTAAAGCACTCTATTTAAGAACTAGCAAATTTTTCCCTTTTTCTTGTAGGAACCATTAAAGTTCTACTTTTTAAATCATGGTTGGAGCGTACTTGTATAATTAAGTAAAGTTTAAATAAAAAAATTTGCAATTACTGAAACTAAAGTAAACTCAAGAACTGAGAAAACCTCAAAGATTTGTGGCTGCTTTTACATAGACTAAAACAAGCAGGATTATAGGGAAATATATGTGTAATTGGTGGATCGCGTTGCCCTATTATTTTGCATATAGGTTGTTAAAGGGACAGTTTTGTGTTTGATAGGGGAGGCAATTGTTATCTTAACATTGTACACCTGGAATTGTTGGTTGTGTAAAGAGATAAATAGAGCGAGAGCTGCGAAGGTGGGAGGATAAAGGTGAAAGGGAAAAGAACCAAGGAATGTAGAAAAGAGGTGGGGTGTTTTGTTTCAGAGGACAACAAAATATACTAGTAAATTAAAGAATAGTAAAACCTATGTTTTTATATTCCAACTTGAGCATCCCCAAGGATTTCAGAATTGCATCTAATTTTACAAGTGTGGCATACTCCAAGCCATTGACTAGATAGATTGTTTGGGGAACTGGACCTAACGAGGGGCAGATGGTTCATACATGGTAATTTACCTCAAGCTTTTGTGTTGCTTGGGTTTTTCTGTCTTATGGACAATTGCAAAACTAGAAACATAAAAGTTTGGGTGAGACTTGAGGCGAAAAGGGGGAGTAGTAAGGGGTTAATTTTGAATTTCAGGTAACATTGTCATTGAATAGATGATCAAAGCAAATTAAATAAAGAAAATGCGTCAAAAATAAACAAGAAAGCTCGTAGTGAATGTGCGAGGAATGTGTCAAAGAATCATCACCTCTTTCTTGAGATTGAAAGAATGTAATACCCATTCTTCTGTTTGTCTCTTCCTCTAAATCATTTGTGAAATGAGAAAAACAGTTGTGTGAAGTTGTAGGCAAAGCAAAGAGTCCTGTAACGGCTCCAATGATGGTCCCTTAAGTTCAAAGATAGCAGCAGTGAGGTTTGTACAAAATAAGATAGCCACTGCAGTCTAAATCTCCCTAATAAGTTTCGATTTCCCTCTTTGAAGTTTTTTGGTAGTGTCTCTTGCATACTCTACTAATGCATTTCTGTTTTGCTTAACCAAGCTTACAAATAGAGTGTAAGGAAGATATCAGATATCTTACTATACATGGATAGATGGTACATCAGTTGTGATGGATTTTCCAATGTCTTTTGTCACGTTAGTGGTCATTTTCTGGCTTGTCCCATGCTTCTTGTTTGTATTTGTCATGTGTTAATGATGTGTTTCTTCGGGCTTGTCGTCCATCACCTAGATTTGAATCCACGAGTCCTTATGATCCATGTTTGGATGCCATAGGAGGTGGTCATGTTCATGAGAGTAAGAAACTAGAACTATTTTTCTGTCGTGTTTGTACCTATGGCACGATTTCTTTTGACGAATGGGATGGATGTCAAGTGTCAATAAGACAGATGGTCTAGCGAATGGGCCGGTCCTAGGGAGATGATTTGCAATTGTTGGATGTGCAAGACAAATCTCCGCTGTTCTTTTAGTCCAGTTGTGATAAAGATTAAAACGCGGAATCGAAAGATAGAAAGAAATCAAAGAAATTGGAGACGAGAAGAGAGGGAAGCAAGAACTGATTAGATTGGATTTATGGGTAAACTTGAATATATGAAATTCAAACCCTACCCAATTGAATCAATCTAAGAGAATCTATCTTATTTGAAATTCAACAAAGAGTAATCCAAATGAATCCACAAATGAATAACTCTATTGAAAATCAATGGAAAATGGTTTCATAGCCAACAATGGAATCCACCATAATGAACTATCACTAACACTAGATTAACACTACACTAATCCTACCAATTGAACTAACACTCATTTAGAGTAGTCATCTCAATTCATCAAAGCTTAATGACATAACAAATGTAGTATTTATGCTACTAGGCTAATGAAGACAGGACTGTCTATTACAAAAATACCCTTAATGAAGTAAGGATTTTGTTTGGTTGTCTACTTCATTGATGATGGCTTGTCTTTAAAGAATAGCCTCTTGCATAAATAACCACTTTCCGATTTTGACCCATTTAGCCTATCCATGCTTCTCAAATGTGGTGAATGTGCTCCATGGTTCATCATTGGTTTGACGCTGAGCACCACCACGAATCGTAGCTCTCTTAATCACATTCGAGCTTCCTAGGATCATATCAAGTTGTCTTTGACGTATTGCGGGGCAACTGCAATACCAGAAACTAAGAAAGTTTAGGGCGAGAATCCCAGTGAACCGGCGTTAAAACTTCAGTGCTCAAGTAATATATTTGAAGAGAAGTTGAAGCAAAATAGTACAGGAAAAACGTGGAAAACTAAACCAGAAAACTCTTAGTGAGTATGTGAGTTCGCAGTGTGTTTATATGAGTTCCTTTTGTTTCTTAGTTTATACTGATAGAATATTGTTTATTCTTGGTTTTACATTTCTACTAACGTTTAACGATTTTCACTAGCAGATTAATGAGAAAGCAAGCGATGAAGTGTTGGAAATTGAACAAAAGTACGGTCAAGTGCGCCAGCCAGTCTATGATCGGCGAAATGATATTATTAAAGCTATTCCTGACTTCTGGTTGACGGCTGTAAGTGATCCATCCTGATTTTCCCTATGTTGCTGAAATTTTGAAGTGCTTTTCATCAATGATTTGTGTCATTTGCTTGCAGTTCTTGAGTCATCCTGTTCTTGGGGAACTTCTAACTGACGAGGACCATAAGGTTTGGTCTAATTTAGAAACTATAAAGTAGATGATTGTCAAATCTTCCACTGCATTGTACTTTTCCCAGCTATGGCCAATGCTGAATTTGCAATTTGACTCCCAACTCTTGTAAAATTTTGTGTTCTTCATATAGGTGCTTGAATTCTGAATCTAAATACATAAGTGACTTTCTTCGTGCTAGATTTTCAAGTTTCTAAGTTCGGTCGAAGTGGAAGAGTCTAAGGATGTGAAATCGGGTTATACGATCACGTTTGTAAGTTCACCCTCCACACGAAAATAATGTATCTACTACAAATCAATATAGAACACTGATGATCGTTCTCTTTGTTTTACAGAACTTTAATAAAAATCCATATTTTGAAAATACAAAGCTCTCAAAGACCTATACCTTCCTTGAAGATGGACCTACAAAAATTACTGCTTCGACAATACAATGGACGGAAGGCAAGGTGAGTTGCCAATTTTCTATTAAGAGGTGTATCATCTGTGGCTTACCAATTTCCTCTCATTAATTATATTGTTTTACTTGTGAAGGGTATTCCTAATGGAGTTACTCATGAGAAGAAAGGAAACAAGAGACCCCTTGCTGAGGAAAGGTCAGTTTACCCATGTTAGCATTTCTGTTGGTTTATTTTATTAACAAGACAAGGTCGAGAATGTTTGATTTTTGCATTCAGCTATCATCTTTGAAAGTTTCTGTGAACTTTAACCATTAGGTTTTTCATACCGTGCTTGTCAACTTACAAGCGGTCACTTCTTTTGATTGTATTGGTCGAAACCTTAATTTGCCTAGTCTCTGATAGGAAACTTTGTTAGCAATCACTACCAATCAGGGTTGGACAGGAAATTGTTGATATTCACATAGTAATGCAGACACTTAATTGGTATTCTTGTTTAATATTTAAGATGATAAGTGGAAGGATCACATGCTCAGTGGCCTCTAGTTCACTAGGGCACTTGAATAAATATCACTACCTTATATTGTTTGTCATTATGTGCAGCTTCTTTAGCTGGTTCAGTGAAGTCAATCAGAAGGATGATGGTGAAGATGACGATGATGTGTTTCTAGAGATTCAAGATGAAGTAACGTCTTTATCTTGTGTCTATTATTTAAGATTTTAATTTCTTATATTATCTATTTTACATTTTTTGAGGATATATAAGGTATAGTATTTGTGGGAAGTTTTCATTTTTACAACTTATATCTTTGTTTCCCCCCTCCTTGTGCAGGTTGCTGAGATAATCAAGGACGATTTGTGGCCGAACCCTCTAACTTATTTTAACAATGTTAGTTCCCTACTATCTTCATTCTTGTTTCCCGTGTTGTATTAATTGTCAAGTCATGGAAGTCGGTTTGTTATCTCTGATTTCTTGTCTAATGTTACTTTGCCCAGGATCCTGATGAAGAAGATGATGAAGATGATGATGAGGTAAATATAGTTCATTCTTCATGATTGCAATAGTTGTGATAACATTATCTAGATTATAAGCACTACATGCATACTTATTTGTTTGCGACTGTAAAAAGTATTATTTGTTTTCCGTGAGCTATATGATTTTACACTATTATAGTATGAAGGCGAGCCTTGGATTAGGTAAAGTTGTTGTCATGTGACTAGGAGGTCATGGGTTCAAGCCGTGGAAACAACCTCTTGCATTAAGGCTGCCTACAATAGACCACAAGTCTGGCCCTTCCCCGGACCCCGCGCATAGCGGGAGCTTAGTGCACCGGGTGCCCTTTTTTATAGTATGAAAAAAATGAAATTGCATCACTGTGATAGGAAAGCAACTAGCTTATGAGTGTCTAAAGCTTTTATTTTGTGTTTAATATCTATGAACAAATTAACATAAAGGGTTTCAATGAGTTGATAGCTTTTGGTATGACAGGGATGAATTTAAAAAAAAAAGGATCTTTCCTAGGACAATGAAATTTGTCCCTTGCTATCCAAAATTGCTAAATTTTATCCTCCGTTAGACTTTTGATCCATAAAAACCCTTGCTATTAGCAAATCAGTTCCTATTTGGCCTTACCATTAGTGAAGATCCACCTTGAAATGGGTGAATTCCACGTGTCCAAACTATTCGAGAGAAAAGGTCTAGTTTTGCTCCTTAACTTCTCTCATTGGAGCTTTGTTAGTGGTCAAGGGCAAAAAACGAGACTCTATCCTAGCATCAGATAAAATTAGATCAGTAGTCCTAACGGATAGCAAAGCTGCTCAATTTCTGGCAGTGGATGGCAAATGTGACTTGTTCTCATGATTTTTTATCATTTTGGGGTACTTGTTTCTCTAGTTTCATGTTTCAAGTGCTCAATGACACTACGGATTGGGCCTATGAAAAAAGCAACTCTATATATAGCCCAATTCTTGTACCCAAACTGATACTTATCTTTGTATTTTTTTCCCAGAAATAGAATTTCTTTTCATACTCTCGAATCTTAACATTTATGGGATGATTTGACTTTTAGATCCAAATTTGACTGGTTACTTGCACCACAGCTAAGATATTTAGGAAAACTAAGTAAACCAGAAAATAACTGTCATCCTGTAAAATATTCTTTTTGAGAATCTTTTCCACAATTTAAGACAGCACCAGAAAGTATTTGAAGAAACATTTATGTTATATTAGACACATCCTTAAACTTGAAGTGACATTTTATAATAAATCTGTTTTGTAGTATGAAAATGAGAGGAAAGACTCAAGGGAATGAGTGATGGTAGTAGATGTTGTAAGTAGTGTAATGATGGGAGAGGACGTGGTAGTTAGATTTTTTAGTTTTACACTAGAAATTGTGAGCTAAGTTTAAAAACTAATATATGTCAGTTGGGGAATGCGTCCTTTTTGTGGAGGCTTTGAACTATATTTAAGGATGAAAGGAGGGGTAGCTAGACTATTGAGTTCTTTTTCTACAGTTCTAAAGTAAAAGAGAAATAAAACTTGAGGTTAAGTCAACTGTCCAAATTTTGATAGAAAAGAAGGAATCACTGTCTTTTCACTTGGGTTTCTAGTTTTACCAAACAGCACATGGATAAGGACACTTGATGTACTAAATGTATAACGCATGTTCATATCCCTGGTCCCTACAATTTCTCTCCTCTCTTTTGAAGTAAAAGCTAGTGTTACACGGTTGAAGGTTGGCAATGAGGACCCAAAAGAAGTTGCCTTGTATAATTGACAGACACTGGCTTTAATCTCTTGGATACCCACAATAGGTATCTTGTGGTTGTGGTACAGTTAACTGTGGGTCCTTGTTGACAGTATTATTTTGATGCTCGTTATATGTTTTGAAGAATAATATGTATCGTAAAGACTGAGTTATTGACATGTACACTCTTGATTTTTTGGGATCAAGAAACATAATACTTGCTAATTTGCATTTCATTGTGACTGACTGATATTAGGTGATTGCGGAGAGCCAAATGAGAAATTATTAGCTTGAACGATACACCTGGTTTCATGAACACTTGTTGACTTAATTCGAATTGCTGATACAGGAAAAGGACAGTGAAGGCTCTGACGATGATGAGGACCAAGATGATGATGAAGAGGATGGGGATGAATGAAGGCAGATAAACTCTTACACAACTCTTTCTGAGCTCTCAGCTTCAAAGTTTTGTTAAATAGGATTTTGGTGTTGTAAAGAGGCTTTAAAATGTTTGGAAAAGAACGGAAATATTAATAGTTGTGAGGTCATGCAATTTGCTAACTCTACATGTTTTTCGAACCTTGTTTTATTAAGTTTAATCACTTTTATTTTATTTATTCTGCTTAAGAGTGAGACATGTGATCTTTGAACAAAGAATCGTAAAACAATTAGGTGTTGGGAAAATCTTTCATATATCTTAATCTGAGGTGTTCCTCATGTTCAGTTAAAGGTAAATTAAATTAAATCCATATCTTGTGCTAGTAGAGACAAATGTTTAGTCTTCCATCCGAACAACATGAAAAAGTAACAAAACATATGGAAAGAGCGCAATTGACGTGCTGCAATTCTTCAAGCATTCCCATCTAACGTCTTGAAGTAACACTTAAACTCCTGTTTACTTTTGATGTTTGTGTAAACGTGTATATAGTAGTAACAATTGTATCTCTACCCATAATTAGAATATATTTCATATATTGTATAAATATAATTATGGTAAGACTAGGATTCCTCTTATGATTAGGTTTAGGATTCCTATTGTATAAGGGATGAATATTGTACAGTATATATATTTTGATATTAATGAGAAGACTCCCTAAGGGAGATTAATATCATCTTATATGGTATTAAGAGCCTAAACCAAAAACCCTAGAATTTTTGTGCAGCCGCCGCTCCCCCTTCGGGCATCTCAGCCGCGGCGCCTCCCCTTCTCCTCCCAAAATTCTTGGTTTTTGTTCTTCTTTCATCTCTTCTCTAAATGGATACTCAGGATTCTTCCAATACTTCTGACGCTTCTACCTCCACCAATCCACCACCATGTCGTCATTCCATTTTCATCCCGCCCTAACTGTTATCAACATCAAGAACTCTATTCTCATTCTTCTTGATCAAGAAAAGCGATCGATTCTCCTTCGATCGAATCGCTTCGTAATCATGCATGTATTTATAACGTGCTTGATCATATTGATGATACTATTCCGCGCCCTCCGGAGGTTGATGATTCTACTTGGCGTCGTCTAGACGCCGGCGTAAAACAGTGGATTTATGATAGTATTTCTCAGGATCTTCTTCTTACTATCATGAAATCTGGCGCCACAGCCCGTGATTTATGGAACCGCTTGGAGGAAATCTTTCAAGATAACAAGCACACTCGTGCGGTGTATTTGGAGGAGCAATTTAACAATACACGCCTTGAAAATTTCTCCAACATGACCGAGCATCGAGCGGTTGAAACTACTGGCGGATCAACTCTCCAACGTCGACACGCCTGTCTCGGACACTAAAATGGTGTTGCAATTGATTGTAGGCCTTCCTAAAGGCGACTATGATACGTTAGCCACCATGATTCAACAGGAATATCCACTACCCAGTTTTAACAAAGCTCGCTCGCAGTTGTTGCTCGAAGAGACTCGACGTGCTAAGTAAGATGAGAACAATCAGAAGACGTTAGCTGTCGAAACGCGCCCCCAAAATCCAACGCCGCCTGAAAACTCTCAACCGCATCAGGGACGCGGTGGCAAGGGTCGCGACAGAGGAGGCCGTGGTCGTGGCAAGAGTCGCGGACAGCAGAATCAGCAGCAACAATAACAGGGCCTCATGTCGATTCGCGGCTCCCAGCGATGCGAGCAGCGCTGGCGGCGCCAGCGATTCGATGCAAGACCGCTAACCAAGATACTCCCGCGCGGGTTGTTGGGCCTGCTCTCCATCCCCAGCAAGTCCGATTACCGCGGAAGCCCCATGCCGTACGGCGATTCGCGACCTCGTCGGCGCGACACCCACTGAGTTGGGTCAGGACTTCAGCAATCTCAATATGCAACAACCTGACAACAACTGGTACATGGACTCCGGAGCCACTTCTCACCTCACCCGGTCTGCAGGTAATATTCCCAAACTGTTTGGTTTAAAGCATCCTCAATTTGTGACTGTTGGTAGTGGCCACCACATTCTAATAATGGTTTATGGTACATCCTACACACCACCTCCTAATCCATTCCCCCTTAAAAATACCCTATATGCCCCACATGTAATTAATAATCTACTCTCTATACGCAAATTTACTCGTAATAATTCCGTCTCTGTTGATTTTGACCCTTTTGGTTTCACTGTGAAGGATCTTCATACGGGGACACCTCTTACGAGATGCAATAGCACGAGGGATCTCTATCCATTCACTCCCACCTCCGCTGTCAGATCTTGTTCTCCCGTCTCTCTAGCGGCCATTTTTTCTTCAACATGGCACAATGGACTTGGTCATCCAGGAGCCCTAATTTTTAATTTTTTTAGAGGCAATAATTTTATTACTTGTAATGGGAAGCTTGCCCAAACTCGTGTTTATTGTTCTTTAGGCAAACATATTCGTCTTCCGTTTAAATCATCTACTAGTGTTACTTTTGCACCTTTTGATATTATACATGCCGATTAATGGACATCACCTGTTGTTAGTTCTCTAGGTCATAAATATTATCTTATCTTACTAGATGATTTTTCTCACTTTGTTTGGTTGTATCCTCTCAAATTTAAATCGGAAGTGTTTGCCAAATTTCTTGAGTTTCGAACATTCATTCAAACACAGTTTGAAAAAGGTATAAAATCTTTTCAGTGCGATAATGGTCGTGAATTCAACAACTTTACGTTTCACCGTTTTTGTACTAATAATGGCATGGTTTTTCTCTTCTCCTGCCCCCACACCTCCCCACAAAACGGTAAAGGAGAAAGAATCATCTGCACCATTAACAATATGATTTGCACTCTATTGATTCATGCCTCTCTCCCCCCCGTCATACGGGTATATCTTTGCTAAAATGTCAGAATACACTCTAAATATTCTCCCTACTAGCACCCTTCACAATTGACCCCTATCGAAATCCTATATCATAGAGTCCCCTCTTATGATCATCTACGGATATTCGGCTGTCTATGATATCCTAACCTTGCCTCCACTGCCCCTCACAAGCTAGCTCCCCGAGCCACTCCATGTGTCTATATAGACTTCCCGCCAAACCATAGGGATTATCTATGCTACGACTTGTGTACTCGTCAAATCCACATCTCTCGTCATGTCACATTCGACGAGACTACATTCCTGTTTTCGAATCTTCAAAAATTCCAAAAACCGGACTACTCCTTTCTTGACGAAACTGTCATCTCTCTCATTATCCTTGATCAACTCACTCAATCATCCCAGATGTCAGCTCCGCGGCCCATAGTGGAAGCGCTGCGGCGCCTCCCTTCCAGTGAGCAAACTAACTCTTCCCGGGAATTAGAGCCGCGACCCCTCGAGGATGCGCCGTTCCCGAATCTCATTTAGAGCCGCGACCCCTCGACAGTAGCGTCGTGTTGCGATATTTCTAAGTGCTTACGCAAGTGTACGTATCGTTCAAGTAATAAAGATCTGTAAGACCGAGTTTATCGTCCAGAGAGACTGGTTTATTAAATACCGATTATCTATTCTATAATATCTATTTGGTTGACGTTCTTTAATTTTAGATTGATGACTAAGAATTATGACTAAGTGCAGAAAATAAACTAAAGATGATTATACTTTGGGTTTATAATAGTTATGAAGGAAATAGGGTTCCAATCTCCTCAACTATCCACTCCTTCACGTGTTAATGCAATGCTAATGATTCTTCTTCTTATTAAGATAGCAGGTTAACTAATCTGTCATTATATTCCGGTTAGGACATACAAGAGCTCAACCTAGTGCAGAAACCTTCTATATTTCTATGATAAGTTTTACCACACAAGAGGATTAAGAACAATAACCTTTAATTATTACACAAGTATCGGGGTACTTTCGTCCACGATTTTAACCTATGTCTAGACAATTACAACATATTCAAATCTCACATTTCAGACTTTTGATTCGAAATCATATAAGTGATGACAATTAATAGCTAGTTAATTATCAAGCAATCATAACAATATTGAATAGATCTTAATACGCTGAAGAAGAACTCAAAAACTAATGCATTAACTATATGAAAGAGCTTCAAGAAGATTCGATGGAAACCCTACTAAAGTAATTAGCTCCTAAACATTGTCATGTCAAGAACTAAATTACAATTCAACATAAACTGAAATAAAATAAGGGAAAGAAAGTAACTTGAACAATAAGATGTCTCCAATTTTCGCTTGTAGTCGTCGTTCTCCTCTCCAAAGTATGATCATCAAATAATGACAGGGTTTAGGATATTTATATCTGAGAAAAACCTTGCTTTGTGTCACGCCCCGAACCCCGGGCCCGCGACTGGTGCCCTACCCGGGCACCCTTCTACACAAGTAACCCGCGAAAGATAAATAACACTCATTTTTTTCTTTTAACAAACAAGCAAAGCCGGCAAGGCTGCCATAATATATATAACACCCGAATGGGTCTACAACCGTACAACAATGTAAATAACACTCACGCCAGTCCAACACACATATGAATACAGACCTCTAAGAGTTTGGACAATTACTATGACGGGACAAGACCTCGACGTACTCATAAATGTACAAGACTCTAATACAAGCTTTGTACCAACATGACAAGACTCTGGCATAGTGGAGTTGTCTCAATAGAAGTTGACTGGAGATCCTAAGCTCGCGGATCACCCAACTGAGTACCTAATACCTGCGGGCATGAACGCAGCCCCTCGAAGGGGGTCAGTACAACAGGTACTAAGTATGGAACGGAAATAAAGTACAACAAACAAGATCATAACTGTACAAAAGAATGACAGAGACAAGTAAAATAATCAAATACCAGATCCAACCATGTAATATAAAATAAGAGCCAACTGTACCTTGTATTACTATACCCCTGTACTCATCGTACCATCAGATTACTATATCACCGTACCTTTGCACTACTATATCACCGAGTCAATCAGACTTTTCAAGATATGCAAGTCATGTCAAAATCAGGGTCACCTGCCCTCAGAATCATTATGCAATTCTAACCATGGGTCTTAAACCCGCAATATAGAAGCATGCCCGTGAAATTCCTCCATCACTGTCAGCATGTAACAAGTGTAATATATAACATGCCCGTGGAATTCCTGCATCTCGGGAACATGTCATCATGGAGAGCTAGTCCATAGAATAATAATATCACCCGAGAATTGAACCCGCATCATGGCCGCACTCCCACAAAATTCCTTCATCGTGAAAACATGTCCATGGAACAATATAGTGGAAGCATGCCCATGGAATTCTTCTATCATGTAAGCACGTCCATGTAAATAACACCATAACATTGTTGACCCTCCAGTGAGGGACACAGTCCCAATATCAAGACTGTACACATATAGCTATCACAAGCAACTATGTAGAATTTAAATCATCTTCGACTCTTATTAACACAAATAGAATGAACTATCATTTTTAGAAAACCCAAGATACTAAGAAGTCTTTCATTTTATAACACCAAGGAATTATCACATAGTTCATTAAGGATTAAGATCCATTACAACAATGTACGTCCGTCGTACATTCACTTTATAAACTCAAGACACTTTTATTTCATGTACTATATTAAGGACTTAATCATGGACATTCTCACATGATTTCCATATAACATTTTAAACCATCTCTTGACTTTTCATGAAACTGTTATAACAAACTTTCCATAAAGCCATTATAGCAACTTTCATTTTAAAAAACTAAAGCACTACAACATCTTTCCTTTTAATACAACCAAGGCATTATCATGTCATGTAACATTAGGGAAATGAACTCAAAGTACTATGTACATCTATTCTTTACAAGAAGACTCAAATCATGTGATATTAGGGAAATAAACCCAAAAGTACTATGTAAATCTATTATTTCCTTTATAAAACCCCAAGATACTAGCACTTGTAGAATCAAGGCACTCTCACTATTAAAAACAAGTTACTTACATTTTTAAACTCAAGTAACTTATTCTTTTCAAATCAAGTAACCTATACCTTTAAATCAAGTTACTTCTTCTTTCCCAAAATCAAGTCATTTATACTTCATATAAATCAAATCTCTTATACTTCATCTAATCAAATCTCTATACTTTCAAGTAAGGTCTCATATACCTTCAAGTAAAGTCTCATATACTTTCAACTAAGTCTCATAACTTTTAAATAAATCTAGTCTCACGACTTTCAAATAAATCAAGTCTCATTAGTGTTGTAACTTAGCAAGATCAACTCGACTCCAATGCTTACTAAACACTCTTACCAACATCTCCCATAAGACTTGGTAAGGACTTAGGAATAATTTAGACGTGCTTTTAGCATAGAATCAATAACATGAATACTCTAATAACGAGACAAGTATACTTCAAGAAACAAGTCATGTATACTCCATTAATCAATCATGCCGATAGAAGGAAGAAGTTCACATACCTCATTGACGACTAACCAACACGACAAGTAGCATACGCCCCAATGTACTTCAACCTTATTGGTTATTCCACATGCCAAGTAGAATATGATACACGTAGTACTTCAACTTAAAATGACAATAGCACTTCTATCAACTTCAAGCTATCAAGTGTAAGACTTATACCAAATAATTGTCCTCTTATTCTACGGAAATTAGGGCAACACTTCCTTTGTTTCTACGTACTTTTTCACATTTTTCAAGGCCCGAATTCATCAACCAACAAGTCACATTTAAGGCACAACCAATAGTTAACCAAAGGGGATTACACGCCTACTTGACGTGTAAAATTCTGCCTCACAATCTATACAAAACAGCCCATAAAAACAGTCCATAATAAACCAACATTAAGGGTACAATGTGAAGCCTTTAACACCCCTTTTATACCCTTATTTATTAGGACTTTCATTAGCCATTTTACCACATTTAAACATGAAATATAGGGGCTGATTTTTCAGCATAACAACACCCCAAAACAGTCCATAAAATGATACCACAACGTCTAATAATTTTGGGCAGTTTTTGGCCAACACAACTACAACAATCCAAAGTTCTTTTCCTTAATTCCTTTAATCCAATTATCATTTCAACATGTTATATATATCATATAAACTATCAACAACAATATTTCCTTCATTATATAACACGCGATAAGTGTTATTAACATTAATAACAACCAACGAATCCAACGACGGCAATATGCAAGCTCTCGGTCTCAACTCCCTAAAATGGCCCAAACACTTTTTAATCTTCATTATTTTTAGTAAATGCTCATCCATACATAACAACAATAAGTAATATCCAATTACTTTAAAATAAGAAGGATTATTACCTCATTTTTTAGCCCAAAAACGTCCAAAACAGTCCGGGCTACAATGGTCCATGATTTCGTTTCGCTCCACTTCTTCAAGTTCCAATCACATATATGTGACCCCTATGAGCTTATACACAACTTCACTTTGTATTTCACTTCCAAAAAATCGACGGAACCTTAGGGTTTCACACCCTTATTCTCGGCCAACACCAAGATTCTTGGGGTTTAAGGGGTTATCTTGGCTTAGTACTCCATTAGGGAGCTTAGTCTTGGATTAGAGGATTTATTATGGAGGATTAAAGAATTTTGGTCTCCAATATTGGCCCTTGGCCGAGAGCACCCTAAGAGAGGGAGATATATTTGTTGTGAAATTGGCTAAGTGTAGAACATGTCTTGCAAGCCCTCTCTAATATATAGATGTATATCCAAGTAGCAAGATAAGTGGAGTGGGACCCACATGGCCCACTTGTCCACTTGTCTCAAAATATCTAAGTCCAAGTCTTCCAAGACTAGTGGGGGTGACACGTGTCACCCTCCGATTGGTCTAAAATTATTTCTTCCTCCAAAATATCTATATTTGGCCAAAATATCTCAAAATATTGTGGGCCCCACAAAATCGTAAAATTCCCCGCTGGGCCCCACATGACCAAATTCGAGACTTGAAAATTCCAAACCTCAATATACTATACTAATCCCATATACCAAATATGAGAATCAAATTTTATATAATAAACCTTTTTCCTTCACGAGGTTCTGAGATCTTTCCTTAAGAAAAAAGTAATTCTTCTTTCTTTCTAAAATTCAAATCTCAAATTCTTACGCACGTTCTCATCTCATTGCCATGAAAATACGGGGTGTAACACTTCAGACCCCTTTACCCTTGTCCAATTTCGACCCAACTTTTCTAAAAATACGCGCCGGCACCGCGGTTCCGTTGACAGGCACCGCGGTGCTAATTCTTCTGACCACTGTAGCTCGCTGGACATATGGCACCGCGGTTCCATGGCCAGGAACCGTGGTGCCTTCGACGGTGTTTCAGTTTCGGATTTTCGGCAATTTTTACGCCTCGGTGCTAATTTTACTGACCGCGGTTCCATGGCACCGCGGTGCTACTTGGCTAGGCATCGCTGTGCCTCTCTGATTTCTGTCCGAATTGTGCCAGATTTCTTTTGTTCTTTTTGGCACTTCTTAGGCTTCATTCCTTGGGTTGTGCTTGTGCAATTTTCATCCTCAGTTAAGCTTATTTCATCCTCAAAAATAGTATCTTCTCCTTTATGACCGCTGTGACACAAAAATGAAAGAAAAACACACCTAACACTATAATAAACACAAAATAAAAGAGTGAAATACTAACTAAAAAGGACTCAAAAGTGTATACAAAATACACTTAGCACGCCGCAACGCCTTCGACGGAGTTTCCTCCACCCTCCCTTTATCTGACACAACCTCCCACTGTCCCCACTCACCAAATGGAAACTCGTGCCAAACATGGAATATTCAAACCCAAAGTCTAATTTAACTTGTCTTTCCAAACCATTTCTCCAATTCCCAAGAACCCTAACTTGGCCAAACAAGACCCTAATTGGAATGCAGCTATGTATGGGAAATTCAATGCTTTAACTAAACAACACACATGAGATCTAGTACCTAGACCTGATGGGGTGAATGTGATCCGTTGCATGTGGCTATTTCATCATACAATCAGAGATAGTGGAGATCTTGAGAGGTATAAGGCATGACTTGTGGATAATGACAGAAATCAGCAGGAGGGCATTTATTGTGGTGAGACCTTCAGCCCGGTTGTCAAACCGGCTACCATTCGCACAGTTTTGAGCATTGTCATGGGCAAACACTGGCCGATCCATCAGCTTGATGTGAAGAATAAATTTTTACATGGGGATCTGAGGGAGACAGTCTACATGCATCCGCCACCTGGGTTCACCCATCCAACATTTCCTCACTATGTGTGTCATCTCCGTAAGTCACTATATGGCCTGAAACAGGCCCCCGTGCATAGTATGATCGCTTTGCCAGATATATATCTTGCAGATTGAGTTTGTATGCATCAAGAGTGATACCTCACTCTTCATTTTTCATCGAGGTAGTAGCACTGCTTACTTATTACTTTACGTGGATGATATTGTTCTTACTGCCTCCTCCGACGGGTTAAAAATGAGATTATTGCCTTGCTTAAGTCCGAATTTGCAATGACTGATTTGGGGAAGCTGAGTTATTTTTTGGGGGATATCAGTGACCAGGTCTGCCAACGACATGTTCTTGTGTCAGCATAAGTATGCAGAGAAGATCGTGTACAGGGCTAAGATGGCGAATTGCAAGGTTTCACCTACTTCAGTTGATTCAAAATCTAAGCTCAGTGCTATGAATGGTGCTCCAGTCTCTGATCCTACTCTGTATAGGAGCTTTGCTGGTGCACTTTATTATCTCAAATTTATAAGGCCAGACATTGCTTATGCTGTTTAGCATGTGTGCCTATTCATGCATGCCCCCAGGGAGTCTCATTTTACTGCTCTTAAGCGTATCATCCGATACATTAAGGGCACACTTGATTATGGTTTGCACCTATATCCCTCTGCACCAAATATGTTGCTCTCTTATATGGATGCAGATTGGGCAGGGTGTCCGGACACGCGACGTTCCACCTCTGGCTTTTGTATATTTTTAAGGGATAATCTGATTTCTTGGTCTGCCAAGCGACATGCTACCCTATCTCATTCTAATGTCGAGGCTGAGTACAGAGGCGTTGCAAATGTGGTAGCTGAGATTTGTTGGTCAGAAATTTACTGTTAGAACTTGATGTCCTGCGTCGGACATCTATGTGTCTTCGTGATAACATGTCTGTCATCTATCTTTTTCATAATCTGGTTCAACATCAGCGAACCAAGCACATTGAGATAGACCTACACTTTGTTCGTGAGAAAGTTGTGCTAGGCCATGTCAGAGTGTTACGTGTTCCATCATTCTATCAGTATGCAGATATATTTACCAAATGACTCCCTAGACAGTTATTTCTTGACTTCATATCCAGTCTCAGCGTCCGGCCTCCTCCCGCTCCGAATGAGAGGGTGTGTAAACATGTTGTCATGACCCGACCCCGGGGCCGCGACTGGTACCCTACCGGGGTACCCTATCGGGGTACCCTATCAGGTATACATCAGAGAATAGCAGCGGAACATACATAACACATAACTTATAAAAGTTAAACATCACTGGCCAGCCGATAAGGCTGTCTTCCATAAAAAAACATACTTAATCAAAAGTATAGCAGTACAACTTGTTCTTACAGCCCAAAACACAGACGTGACCACATACCTCTAAGGATAACAACTGTGGCGGGACAGGGCCCCGCCATACCCCCGAATATACACAATGCCTATAACATCAGGGAAAAACCGTACCAACAAAACAAGCTTCCGGAGGAATGGAGCTTCTGACACCGGAACAGTGATCCTAAGAACGAGGATCCACAACCTGCTTATCCTACTGCGGCATGACGCAGCCCCAGGAAGAATTCGTGATATGTACCAAGTATGTAAAATCGGAAAATACTGTAATAATGATATCATAAGTCTAAAAGTAAGGAGTCATGAAAGACAATCAAAATACGATAATCGTGCCTTACTAACAATGAGAGTAATAAGTATATATATAATCGCATAAAAATAGGAGGCTCATGATCAAAGCAGGTGCCTCGCCTGTAGTATCAATAAGCAATCCTACTCACGAGACTATTTCACCGCACGGGTCTGTGGACCGCATGAGGTATTCCTCGCATAGGCTATACCTGCCCGCATGGGACTATTTCACCCGCATAAGCCCATAGGACTCGCATGAGGTATTCCTCGCATCGTGGGTAGCAAATCCACGGAACAGGTGGTATAACGATCTTGGGGATTTACCCCTCAGATATACTCTTACCCTAAAGCAGGTGGTATAACGATCTTGGGGATGTTCCCCTCAGATATACTCTTACCCTGAAGAAGGTGGTATAACGATCTTGGGGATGTACCCCTCAGATATACTCTTACCCTGAAGAAGGTGGTATGACGATCTTGGGGCTTACCCCTCATTCATACTCTTACCCTGGAGAAGGTGGTATAACGATCTTGGGGCTTGCCCCTCATTTATACTCTTACCCTAGCTCAATAGGTCATCATATCATAATCATAAATAAGTTAAGAAAGCTTATAACTTATTATTAGTCTTGTTCATATACCCTCTCATTTTAGTTTACTTAAGGCACTAACATTCTTAATAAGAGAAAATTCGGGAATTTAACCCAAAGTACCACATACTTATATTCTTTAAAAATGACTCTTTTTCATATAAAAACTTTGGGCAATTGATGCCTTAAAATCAATTCGCCTTTCATAAATCAAGTCATTTGTCCTTACTTATCTTACTTAGAGTAAATCTCTTCTTATTAACCTTTTATAAAGCTAATAAACCAACTTCCCATAAAGTTGTTATATTAACCCTATACTTTAGTAAAATCATACTTTTCCCTTAACCAAGGGACTTATACTTCTTAAAACGAAACACGTCTTTATATACTTAAAACAAGTAAGAATACCAAATCTTGACGCTCACCGTACTACATAGATACAACTACTCATGCTCAAGAGATAGGAAAGCTTCACATACCTCTTCGGTCAATCCACTTGCTAAGCCCAAACTACCGCAAGTAATATGTCAACCTATAATAACCATGATACGTTTATTAACCTCTAATTTCAATTTAGAAATAATCTAAGTTCAAAGCCACTAAATTCTATGGAAAATTGGGCAACATTTCCTTTGTTTCTACATACTTTGCCACCTTTCTCAAGGCCGAATTTAACATCCAAACGCCACATTTAAGGCTCAACAATCCAAACATTTCAAAGTGGATTACACACCTAAACTTGGGTGTGTAAAATTCTGCCCCATAAGGTACAACAATTTCACTTAACAATTTTAAGGTAGTTTTTAGGCTACAACATGCTCACAATATCTTCTTAACCAATCCTTTCATATCCAAACCACATTTCTTACATGCAATGACTCTAAGAGCATTATTTACTACTACAAATTCCTTCATCTTCACATGCACATTAATAACTAACCACAAGAGAAGAAATGTTACCTTAAAGCTTTAGCCGAAATTATTCCAACAACTTTGCTAGCCTCCTTTTCAAGAACACCACCACAAAACTCCTACAAGCTAGCCACAAGCTTCCTTCTTGTCCTTAACTTTTCAGATTTTCCTTAGGCTTTGAATTCCTCTTGGAATTTTAGAGAGAAGTGAGAGCTTTAGCTTAGAGAGAGAGAGGGATTTGAAAGATGACCAAGTCTTCAAGACTTGGTCAATATAAGACATGCAAGAATTCAGATGAAGGGGGACACTTGTCACCCACCCATGACCTCTTTTAAAACAAACAAAGCGCGTAAATCCCACTCAACTCGCGAGAACCGCCGCGACGCTGCGGCACTGCCATGGCGCTGAAACTTCTGCCGCCTCTCAGGACTTTCCGGCGCCGCGGCCCTGCTTCCCGGCGCCGCGGCGCTGCAACTTCAGCGACCCCTCAGAATATCCGGCGCCGCGGCCCTGCATCCGGCGCCGCGGCCCTGTCGCTTTTGTCCGAAACGCATTTATGTCCGTCTGCGCACTGAACTTGTAACTCCCATAACTTTCTACTACGATGTCTCATCGATGAACGGTTGGTTGCGTTGGAAACTAGACTCAACGAACTACGCACTAGGCCTTTGAAACACTTAGGAACTCTCAATGTATCGGGTCATAACCCACCTCAAAGTTGAATAAAACCCGTCCGGAACAATCCGTCAACCTATCTTTTGAAAATTTTAAGTCTTACATGCTTTCGTACGATCTCACACGTAAGGTCAGAACTACGGGGTATAACATTCTCCCCCCCTTAAAAATATTCGTCCCGAATGTTCCTTCTAGGCTTACTCAAACCACAACAATACTTAAGCAAAATTGTCAAATCAAACTAATAAGCAAGAAAGTAGGTTACCTGGAGGTATAGGAAATAAGTGAGGATACTTCTTCATCATGTAATCCTCTGCTTCCCACGTCATCTCCTCCCTGTTCTCGTTTCGCCATAATACCTTGACGGAAGCCACGTCCTTCGTCCGAAGTCGCCTAACCTGACGATCGAGTATCGCTATGGGACTCTCCTCATACGATAACTCCTCTGTCACCTGGACATCATGAATCGGGTGCACTCTAGATGGGTCTCCAATACATTTCCGCAACATAGATACGTGAAAGACTGGATGCACTGCCTCTAAATCGGACGGCAGATCTAACACATAGGCAACCTTGCCCACCCTACGGACAATCTGATACGGCCCAATGTACCTTGGGCTAAGTTTCCCCTTCTTTCCAAATCTCATCACGCCCTTCATGGGCGATACCTTTAGGAAAACCCAATCATCCATCTCAAATTCCAAGTGTCGACGCCGATGATCTGCATACAATTTCTGTCGATTCTGAGCTGCCAACAACCGCTCCTGGATAAGCTTCACCTTATCCACTGCCTGTTGAACCAAGTCTGGCCCGACTAACTGAACTTCTCCCACCTCGAACCAGCCTATCAGTGACCTGCACTTCCTCCCGTATAAGGCCTCATAAGGCGCCATCTGAATACTAGAATGGTAGCTGTTGTTATAAGCAAACTCCACAAGAGGCAGATGATCCTCCCAGCTACCCCTGAAATCAATAACACAAGCCCGCAGCATATCCTCAAGTGTCTGGATAGTGCGCTCGGCTTGTCCGTCGATCTGAGGATGAAATGCCGTACTGAGATTCACATGTGTCCCTAATCCTTTCTGGAAGGACCTCCAGAAATTAGCCGTGAACTGGGCTCCTCTGTCTGAAATAATCGATATAGGAACTCCGTGAAGTCTCACAATCTCCCTGATATACAGTCTAGCATAATCCTCGGCCGAAAAAGTCGTCCTGACTGGAAGAAAATGGGCTGATTTCGTCAGCCTGTCGACGATAACCCAAATGGAATCATGCTTCCTCTGAGTGGAAGGTAACCCTGTAATAAAATCCATATTTACCACCTCCCACTTCCAAGTCGGAATATCAATAGCCTGCAACAGTCCACCGAGCTTCTGGTGCTCAACTTTGACCTGCTGACAATTTGGACACTGCGCTACGAACTCCGCAACGTCCCTGTTCAGGCCATCCCACCAATACACGCATCTGAGGTCATGATACATCTTAGTCGACCCCGGATGAATAGAATAACGAGCACTGTGTGCCTCCCCCAGAATCTGCTGACGAAGTCCTGTCACATCGGGAACACACAACCGACCCTCAAATCTTAGCACCCCATCCGACGCTACCTCAAATAGACTCCTCTCTTTCTGAACAGCGACATCTCGATACCGTACCATAGTCGGATCCTCATACTGTCGCCTCTTCACCTCCTCGACGATGGAAGACTCGGCAACCTCTCAAACCCGAAATCCATCACTATCAGAACCAACCAAACGAACCCCAAGGCTCGCTAGCTGATGTAACTCTCGGACCATATCCCTTTTCTCTGGCTGTACATCAGACAGACTACCCATCGATCTGCGACTAAGGGCATCTGCAACCACATTAGCCTTCCTTGAGTGGTATATGATATCAATATCGTAATCCTTGCGGCTCAACCACCGCTCTGCGCCGAGTTCAGCTCCTGCCGAAGATATCACGAGACTCTTGTGGTCCGTGTAAATATCCACATGAACTCCATATAAATAATGTCTCGCATCTTCAAGGCATGAATCATTCTTTGCCAACTCAAGTCATGTGTGGGATAGTTCTTCTCATGCTTCCTAAGTCGTCGAGATCGTAGCTATAACCTTGCCGTCTTTGCGTCGACGCACCCAAGCCCGACACCTGACGCGTCACAATAAACCACATATCCATCTAAACCTTCTGGAAGAGTAAGGACTGGGGCGGTCGTCAATTTCTCCTTCAGTAACTGGAAATTCTCCTCACAAGCATCCGTCCACCGGAACATAGCTGCTTTCTGAGTCAACTTAGTCAAAGGTGCTGAAATGGAGGCAAATTTCTCCACAAACCTCCGATAATAACCTGCAAGGCCCAAAAAGCTGCGCACATCCGTCGGTGTAGTGGGTCTAGGCCAAGTCTTGACTGCCTCAATCTTCGCTGTATCAACCCGAATACCATCGGCCCCGATAACATGCCCTAAGAAAGCCACTGAAGCTAACCAAAACTCGCATTTCGAGAACTTGGCATACAATCGCGGTCCCGAGGACTCTAATACCGTCGCCAAATGATCCAGATGCTCTCGCTCTGTGCGCGAATACACCAAAATATCATCAATGAAAACTATAACGAACATATCCAAGAATGGCCTGAACACCCTGTTCATCAAATCCATGAATACTGCTGGGGCGTTGGTCAACCCGAAAGACATCACCCTGAACTCATAGTGCCCATACCGGGTCCTGAATGTAGTCTTTGGGATGTCTGCCTCTCTAACTCGCACCTGATGATAACCAGACCGCAAGTCTATCTTGAAAAAACACCTTGCACCCTGCAACTGGTCAAACAAATCGTCAATCCTGGGGAGGGAATATCTGTTCTTGATAGTTACCTTGTTCAGCTGCCTGTAATCAATACACATACGCAGCGTCCCGTCCTTCTTTTTTACAAATAACACTGGCGCTCCCCAGGGAGAAACACTTGGCCTGATAAAGCCCTTCTCCAGCAAGTCCTTCAGCTGGTCTTTCAATTCTTTCAATTCGGCAGGTGCCATCCTGTATGGCGGAATAGATATCGGTCGAGTATCCTGCGCCAAATCAATGCAAAACTCAACCTCCCTCTTCGGAGGGATACCCGGAAGCTCGTCTGGGAATACGTCTGGAAACTCTCTAACGACCGAATCGATCAAGGTCCGGTATCTCACCTCGATGTCGAATACCCGAACCATATGGTAGATATACCCTTTCCGCACCATCTTCCTAGCCTTGAGGTAAGAAATAAACTTACCCCTCGGCGATGCAGTATTCCCCTTCCACTCGATAACCGGCTCACCAGGAAACTGGAACCGAACTAATCTCTCTCTACAGTCTACATTGGCATAGCAAGACGCTAGCCAATCCATACCCATAATCACATCAAAGTCCGTCATATCCAACTCTATCAAGTCGGCTAGAGTCTGACGACTGTCTACAGTCACTGGGCAAGCTCTATATATCCGCTCGGCTATCACCGAATCACCTACTGGCGTAGCCACCTCAAAAGGTCTTATGGACTCGGGCTCTATCCCTATTCTATCAGCAATATGGGGAGATATATAGGACAAGGTAGAACCTGGATCTATCAAAGCATATACACCACAGCAAGAAACCAATAATGTACCTGTGACGACATCTGGTGACGCCTCCTGGTCCTGTCGGCTGGACATAGCATAGATGCGGTTCTGAGGACCGCTAGAACTGGGACCCCTACCACGACCTCTGCCGCGTCTGGCGGCGTAAGTACCACGCCTCGACGCTCGACCACCGAAGACGAATCCAAAGAATCGACCTGTTGGCTGAACCATAACACTCCCGCCGCCTAAGGACGGACAATCCCTCTTCTGATGGCCCTACTGGCCACAAGAGTAACACGCTCCCGAACCCATACGACACTCGCCTGGATGAGACCTACCGCATCAAACGCACCGAGATGTAGGTGGTCTCGATTGGTGACGGTCTCTGCCTCCCTGAAACCTCAAGTCTCGGAGCCACGACTGCTCAATAACGGTGATCGGACCTCCCGCGAAATCGAGAAGGAGCACTCTGCTTTGAAATGTGGACTAGTCTGCTGCGAGGCGTCGCCTCGAAATCGCCTCGAGACCTGCTGTCACGGCCTCTTGGGTGACCTAAGTCTAGCCGATCCCGCTCTCTCTGTCCTCAATCCTGCGCATACGCTGCATCCCGACAATATCCATCCTCGGTGAAGAGCCACCCCAAGCACGATGAATCATATGATGTTCTAACCCATCACATATCGATGAACCACATGCGCCATGTCCGCTACAATGGTGTGTGCATACCGCCAGGAATCAAACTCGTGTACTCTCGATAGTCCTCGCCCCGCCTCAAGGTCAAGAATCTATCTACGCGGGCTCTCCTCATCATGAGGTAAGAAGTGATCCAAGAAAGCCTCGTGAACTCCTCCCAAACACCGGAAGAGCATCCTCACCTCTCGACAACACCATGACTCAAACGGATCAACGCAATATCGCGTAACGGTAAAGCTAGTATAACGGACTCGGTCTCCGAGGCCCTAGCACCTGCGGTCCGTCAGAATCGCCGCACAAACTCCTGCGGATCCTCGCCGAATCTCGAACCATAGAACTCGGGTGGATGACAACCTAGGAAATCCGAATCAGTAAATCGGCTCTGGGGTTGGTTTGTTTGCTCCTGTCGCTTTGCCGCTCGCCACTATGCTGGTCAATAAGCGGATCTGTTCCCCGTAATCTCTATACTCGGCCATCGTGGGATCGAGGCTCGTCTGCGGTCTCGATGGCGCTCACGCCTCGAACTCACGAAATTTGGCGACGTCGTGGAACTCGCCGCCCGAAACAACATCTCTGGTAAAGACTGGGCCTGTGCCCTCGTGACCCTCCGCGTCCCAGAAGCACTCTCACCTTGCCGCCTCGGGCGCGGTTGCCTTGCGTGGAGGCATAACTGATACATAAAGGAAAACATCAGAGGAGGTTCAACCTATAACACAGCTCTATTGCACGATCTTAGAGTGAAAGAATGGAAACCAATCCTAAATATCCTGCAGCCTCCTGATTATAGATGTGGTGCACAACACACCGATAATGAAGACTACTAGATACGGTCTGTAGACACTTTCCGAGGACTAACTGCTCTGATACCACTTTTGTCACGACCGACTCGGGCGCGGGTACCCTACCGGGGTACCCTGTCAGGTATACATCAGAGAATAGCAGCGGAACATACATAACACATAACTTATAAAAGGTAAACATCACTGGCCAGCCGATAAGGCTGCCTTCCATAAAAACATACTTAATCAAAAGTATAGCAGTACAACTTGTTCTTACAGCCCAAAACACATACGTGACCACAGACCTCTAAGGATAACAACTGTGGCGGGACAGGGCCCCGCCATACCCCTGAATATACACAATGCCTATAACATCAGGGAAAAACCGTACCAACAAAACAAGCTTCCGGAGGAATGGAGCTTCTGACACCGGAACAGTGATCCTAAGAACGAGGATCCACCACCTGCTTACCCTTACCTGCGGCATGAACGCAGCCCCCGAGGAAGGGGGTCAGTACACAATATGTACCAAGTATGTAAAACTGGAAAATACTGTAATAATGATATCATAAGTCTAAAAGTAAGCTGGAGTCATGAAAGACAATCAAAATACAGTACACTGTGCCTTACTAACAATGAGAGTAACAAGTATATATATAATACTGCATAAAAATAGGAGGCTCATGATCAAAACAGGGTGCCTCGCCCGTAGTATCAATAAGCAATCCTACTCCTGGGACTATTTCACCCGCATGGGTCCTGTGGACCCGCATGAGGTATTCCTCGCATAGGCTATACCTGCCCGCATGGGACTATTTCACCCGCATAAGCCCATAGGACTCGCATGAGGTATTCCTCGCATCGTGGGTAGCAAATCCACGGAACAGGTGGTATAACGATCTTGGGGATTTACCCCTCAGATATACTCTTACCCTGAAGCAGGTGGTATAACGATCTTGGGGATGTTCCCCTCAGATATACTCTTACCCTGAAGAAGGTGGTATAACGATCTTGGGGATGTACCCCTCAGATATACTCTTACCCTGAAGAATGTGGTATGACGATCTTGGGGTTTGCCCCTCATTCATACTCTTACCCTGGAGAAGGTGGTATAACGATCTTGGGGCTTGCCCCTCATTTATACTCTTACCCTAGCTCAATCGGTCATCATATCAAAATCATAAATAAGTTAAGAAAGCTTATAACTTATTATTAGTCTTGTTCATATACCCTCTCATTTTAGTTTACTTAAGGCACTAACATTCTTAATAAGAGAAAATCCGGGAATTTAACCCAAAGTACCACATACTTATATTCTTTAAAAATGACTCTTTTTCATATAAAAACTTTGGGCAATTGATGCCTTAAAATCAATTCGCCTTTCATAAATCAAGTCATTTGTCCTTACTTATCTTACTTAGAGTAAATCTCTTCTTATTAACCTTTTATAAAGCTAATAAACCAACTTCCCATAAAGTTATTATATTAACCCTATACTTTAGTAAAATCATACTTTTCCCTTAACCAAGGGACTTATACTTCTTAAAACGAAACACGTCTTTATATACTTAAAACAAGTAAGAATACCAAATCTTGTCGCTCACCGCACTACATAGATACAACTACTCATGCTCAAGAGATAGGAAAGCTTCACATACCTCTTCGGTCAATCCACTTGCTAAGCCCAAACTACCGCAAGTAATATGTCAACCTATAATAACCATGATACGTTTATTAACCTCTAATTTCAATGTAGAAATAATCTAAGTTCAAAGCCACTAAATTCTATGGAAAATTGGGCAGCATTTCCTTTGTTTCTACATACCTTGCCACCTTTCTCAAGGCCGAATTTAACATCCAAACGCCACATTTAAGGCTCAACAATCCAAACATTTCAAAGGGGATTACACACCTAAACTTGGGTGTGTAAAATTCTGCCCCATAAGGTACAACAATTTCACTTAACAATTTTAAGGTAGTTTTTAGGCTACAACATGCTCACAATATCTTCTTAACCAATCCTTTCATATCCAAACCACATTTCTTACATGCAATGACTCTAAGAGCATTATTTACTACTACAAATTCCTTCATCTTCACATGCACATTAATAACTAACCACAAGAGAAGAAATGTTACCTTAAAGCTTTAGCCGAAATTATTCCAACAACTTTGCTAGCCTCCTTTCCAAGAACACCACCACAAAACTCCTACAAGCTAGCCACAAGCTTCCTTCTTGTCCTTAACTTTTCAGATTTTCCTTAGGCTTTGAATTCCTCTTGGAATTTTAGAGAGAAGTGAGAGCTTTAGCTTAGAGAGAGAGAGGGATTTGAAAGATGACCAAGTCTTCAAGACTTGGTCAATATAAGACATGCAAGAATTCAGATGGGGGTGACATTTGTCACCCCATGACCTCTTTTAAAACAAAACAGTGCAGAAATCCCCACTCAACTTCGCAGAACCCGCCTCGGCGCCGCTGAAACTTCTGCCGCCTCTCAGGACTTTCCGGCGCCGCGGCCCTGCTTCCCGGCGCTGCAACTTCAGCGACCCCTCAGAATATCCGGCGCCGCGGCCCTGCATCCGGCGCCGCGGCCCTGTCGCTTTTGTCCGAAACGCATTTCTGTCCGTCTGCGCACTGAACTTGTAACTCCCATAACTTTCTACTCCGATGTCCTATCGACGAACGGTTGGTTGCGTTGGAAACTAGACTCAACGAACTACGCACTAGGCCTTTGAAACACTTAGGAACTCTCAATGTATCGGGTCATAACCCGCCTCAAAGTTGACTAAAACCCGTCCGGAACAATCCGTCAACCTATCTTTTGAAAATTTTAAGTCTTACATGCTTTCGTACGCTCTCACACGTAAGGTCAGAACTACGGGGTATAACACATGTATATAGTAGAAATAATTGTATCCCTACTGTTAGCAATATTTTGAATGCTCACGCAAGTGTATGCATCGTTCACAAGTAATATAGTCTGTAAGACCGAATATCGTCCACATAGACTGGTTTCTAAGTATCGTCATCTATTTTATGTTATCTATTTGGCAATCGATATTTGATTGGGGTTTTTATTTAACTACTAGAATAATTTCAAGATTTAAACCAATAAAATTGTAATCAGTTATGAATGAATTAGGGCTTTCAAAATCCTCGCATATCCACTTTATTCAATCCTTAATGCGACTAGAATGATTCTTCTTATTCGTTAAGATAGCGGTTAACTAGACTGTCTTATATTCTGGTTAGGACATATAATCACTCAACCCAGTGCATAACCCTTCTATATTTCTATGATAGGATTTACCACATAGGAGGATTAAGAACAGTAACCTATAATGCTACACAAGTAACGGGGTACTTTCGTCCGCAATTTTAACATATGTCTAGTCAATTACAACATATCCAAATCTCTCATTTCGGCTTTTGATTCGAAATCATATAGGTTATGATAATTAGTGATCAATTAATTATCAAACATTCATACCAAATATTGACTAAATCTTAATCAAGTGAAGAAAAAATCAAACTACTGCATTAATTCATGAATAAAAGTTTCAAGCGATTCATAAGGAAAATCCTAATAGAGTGTTTGGCTCCTAGCCATAGTCACGCTAAGAACTAACACAATATCCATACATAAACTGAATTAAAAACGAAAGAACGAAAATTACGTAGAACAAAGTCTCCAATTGTAGCTCCAAATCCGTCTTGTGTTGTGTTGTGTTGTGTTGTGTTGTAGAATGACCAACCTTCTTCATAGCATTAATCCATATGGCTTAAATATCCTCTAATTTTCGTGGCCTATGGACCAATCTGCCCTTAGCCAATTTGCCTTCAGAATTGAAATTTTCCGTGTCGGCTGATTCTACATACTGACCGCAGATCACGAAATTCCTGCAGACTTCGGCACAAATGGCACCGCTGATCTTTCGATGGCACCGCGATGCTGAAAGTCCTGTGACTCCTCAGTAAATATGGCACCGCGATTCTGCATAGTGGCACCGCGGTGCTGTCTTCTTTCGCTCTGAGTTTCCAACTTTCATCCTTTTCGCCTCGGGAGCATCTTTTCTGCTCATTTCTCGTTCCTTTTTGCCATTTTGCCTTTTTGCACCGCTGTGACTCAAAAGAAAGAAAAACAAACCTACTACTATACTAAACACAACAAAAACGAGTGAAATATCAACTAAAAATGACTCAAAAGACGTATATAAAATACGCCTAACAAATACCCCCAAACTTAACATTTGCTCGCCCTCGAGCAAAGATCAAAACAAAAACAAAGACACAAAAATAAAAGACTCAAAGACTCAGATCAAGTAGCTGCACAAAGACTTAAAAACACATGAACGTCAGTTGGGATAATATGCAGGAACAGATATAACATGAATTCAACAATCTAGAATTTCAAGTCAGATATTTCGCAAATTCATTTCAATCACAAGTAATGGAAGCAAGAATACCTAACATATGCATGTCAATTTCATTTAGTCTACGGGCCTGTGTACTTGGTATTCTCCACTAATCATAGACATACATACTAGAAATCTTCAGGACTTTTCAGGGTTGTAATGTAGGCTTAGGCAAAGGTAGGTAAAAGTTGGCATTTCAGCTCAAATTACGTATCATAAGCGTTGTTCTCATTCAATCATTTGGTCCTTCTTTTTGGTATTCTTTTTCAGTTCATACCTATCGTTCCTCTCTTCTTTTTTTGAGAGCATGAACACATTCTCATAGGCACCCCCAAACTTAAGCTTTAACATATTTTTTTTATTGGGTACATCAATTTTTCACTCTCTTTTGTATTTCTTTTTCACACTTCTTCAATCCAATTTTTTTTAATTACTTCTTATGGCACACAAGGGAATCATAGGGTGTCAAAGAAATAACTTATTTTAGGCTCAAAGGGGCTGACTAGGGATACAATTTATTGCAAGGTATGTAATGAATGGTAAGAAGGGCTAACAAAGAAAAACCTGAATCATCTCCCTAACATGTACATCTTAACTATTTCGCCTCAAATAACAAGCAAACAGACTTCACAGACATTTTTCAATTGACAACACATAGGCTAAGCATCAAATATTCCAAATAATCAGGTTTTCATAAATTTTTGGCATATCTAACTTAAGCACACAGATTTTAGCTTCTCGTTCCATTACATTATCTCACTTAGTTCACTAGGCATTCCAAATAAGCACAACATGCATGATATATAAAAAAAATTGACTCACAAAAATAAAATAAAATAAAATGAAAACTCTCCCCCCCCCCCCCCCAAACTTAAACTACACATTGTCCCAAATGTGTAAAAGACTCAAAAATTAAAATGAGATGACTTACAGACATAAAACGACTCAAAATGGTGGTGGTGGCGGCGGATACTGCATTGTGGTGGTATCTGTGGGAGGAGATTTGGCGATTCAGGACCTTTTTTTTCCTGGAAATCGCTATCGGCACCGCTGTTCTGCATAGTGGCACTGCGGTGCCTATATTCCTGCGGCCTCTCTGATTTTCTGGCACCGCGGTGCTGAAACTCCTGATTCTGTGTTTTCAAGCGTTTTCCCCTGCTTCATGTTCCATTCCTTCACCTGACATCACAACACAACAAAAGTACCAAAGTGAGACTGTTCTATTAAATTAAATTGCATAATTTAAAAATTGGGTTGCCTCCCAAGTAGCGATGTCTTTAACGTCTTGTTGGGAAGAAGAACTTTCCCACATTGACCATCACATCTTCTATTATGCCTCTGGGGTGAACTACGGTTCAGTCTGCCAACTGCAAATTCACTGTGGTTGATTTGACTTCTCCCAAACCCAATCTCTTGAAGACAGACAGAGGCATGATATTGATACTGGCTCATAGATCACACAACGCCTTGTTGCATGTCACCTTACCAATAGTGCAGGACAAGGTGAAGCTCCGTGAATCCTTCAGCTTAGGAGACAGTTTCTTTTACAGGATGACAATGCACTCCTCTGTAAAAGATACTGTCTCATAATCCTCTAGCCTTCTATTTTTTCCAAGTATCTCCTGTTGACACCCAATTTTGACCCTCCCGTCCAGTCATTAACTATAGAATTACACTAATTTTCAACAATAATTCTAATAATTTTAAAATAATAAAATGCAGCAATAAAACATTAATACATGCATAAATAAGTAATTTAATAATAACTTCGCATTTTCTACGTAGAGTATTAAGCATTTAGAGTCTCGCGCCCGCATTAATTAATTTCAAGCTCTGTCGTAATTTTTAAATAATTAATAAATACATAAAATAAATAATTTAGCAATGACGTCGTGTCAAGTAGCATAGCCGCATTCAGTAATACGCCAGAGAATCTCATAATCATTTGTATTTTAAAATCAATTTAATCTAATACATGCATTTAATAGCGTCGCATTTATAAAGCTTTAAATAATTCTTAAATATCATACTTGCATTTAGCATTTAAATAATCTAAGCTAAACTCTATTCAATTTTAATCTAACTTCGCAATAATGCATAATAATAAGATTTTTAAATAATAGCGCCGCATTTTAAAATATTAAGCACTAATTAAATAACACGCCCGCATGTGTTATAACAATTAGACTAATTTAGCACCTAAATAATTATAACAAAGCACCTAAATAATTTAATTAAATTCATTAATCTAAATTAATTAATTAACTAGCCTAAAACTAATTAACTCCTAAAACTAATGACCCACTTAAAATTAATACCCCAATCTATTAACTAACTCATCCCAATCCCCACTTATTTTTCGCAGCCCAGTTACCCAAAGGCCCAGCACGCCCAGCCTTTTTCTAATCCTTTTCCCTTACATTACCCAGCCCACACCCATTTATCTTTCAGCCTATTTCCCTTTTACCCCCTCCCCTGTCGACAGCCCTTAAAGAACGAAAAACTAAGGAACCCTAATTCTCAATAGCAGCCTCCCACGCCTCCACCCTCTGTTACGCGCGAATCTCGCACCCAAATCTTCCAATTTACCATAACTAGAGTATCCCCATACCACATTCACCAAAAGTCACATCTAAATACATCAGCAAATCACCATATCAGTACCGAAATTGGTCGAAAAATCAGGAACCAAATCCTTACCATAAGCAGATAGCAGTAAGAATCAAGCGCGAATCTCGTACAAAATCAAGCTCAGAATCAGCCCTTACTACTTACCTAATTGGGAACCGACATTGAGGCTATATAAACCCATCTCCATGCACTCGAAAAAGGGGGCATTCGAAAAAAGAGAGAGGAAGAAGGCAGGAGACCCATATCATCGATCAGGCATCAGTCGCGGAGATTTCTCTTAGCAGTCGAAGCCTAGCATCCCTTCCTCGCTTCCAGTTTATTGTCATTGATTCTTGCAAACAGTTCCTTTTGCGAACTTCCCGTCGACGATTCTAGAAAAACATTTGTCGTCGCCTCGGTTCGCTGTCCACAAAAGGTCTGGAAATCCTTTCTCTTTCATTTATCTAATTGTCTAATTGATACTATGTGTCCTGCGTGATGGTGTCTGTATCATTCTGTTCAAATTTGTTCGATTTGGATCGGTCACTGTTTCCAGATAGGTCTATTAGCAGTAGCCTTCGATGTTTGTAGCGTCGACTCTGTTTTGAGCATGAACGTGTGCTTCGATAGTACTTTCTGAGGGTATGATTGAGTGTATAACGATTGTATAAGGGTCGTAGATCCATTTTGTTGGTTGTATGCTGATGGTTGTGTGAACAATGACTTGGATATTCTGTTTTAACCTGCTAGTGTGCAACTGGATGTTTAGTAGGAATGTATTGATACGTTAATTCAAAAAATCAGTATTAATCATGATGAACTGTTAAAACCGAAATTCACTACATATGTTGTTTCTTGTAACTTTATCTATAAATAAATACTTCTCCTAACAAATAGCTAGCGGGAAGTAAAAGGGATTACGAGGTCTAATCCCGAATTTTAAAATCGAGCCGGCATGCTCCCGGAAATAACAACAACCAATATTCAAAAGGATTATGTGTGTTTATATGTATGTATATTTATGTGCCTATATTCAAGATTCAAACCTTTTACTCATTTTCCAAATATCATAAGAAAGATTATGTGTCCACATATGTGTAATAACAACCCAAATTTCAAAAGGTGATTATGTGTTTGTATGTGCGTCTACGTTCAAAAGATTCAAATCTTTACTTACTTTCTAAAAAAACATTACTATCGTGCTTTAATAACTTAAAACTGGCCTCCAAATAACAAATGTTACTAAGATCAAGGATATACGATTTACAATGTCGTGTTATCCTCCCGAGATAAGTAACAAACATTTTAATTGTGAAAATAAACCCCCGCGTTCTCATCTCTTAAAAAAATGGTAATGTATTCACTTTAAGCCAACTATACAAGTGTAATATCTATCATAATATTTATTCTACTTTGTTTCCACTGTCTTGGGTGTAATTAAAGTTTACGTTATGTGGGAATGATAATAAAATCATTGTAAAGCAGAATCGTATACTTAACGATGAATAGGAATGTCTTATACCTATATTCTTTGGTTGACTGCATATATACGTGTCTAAAATTGCCTATGTGAAGCATGTATGCATCATACTCAGATTTCAGTCCCAGAATAAATAGCCATGTAGCCATCTGTATGTTATATTCAACCAGGTTTGGTACTTTTGAGTGAGCTAGCCTAATATCACATGCAATCATGTCGTATCTGTATGGATTTAGGCCTAGTCAAGTAGTCTCGTTGGCATTTTAGTCTGAGTTAAATGCATGTGAAGTCTTCCTGAATCTTATAGGAGTTCTCATAACATGAGATGTTCTCAAAGGTCATCCTATATGCGTGTGATTAATATGAAATGTTGTTGTAATCCCGTAGGATTGTTGGACCACTGATCATTTTTGGGCCACTGTTTTGGCCATTTTTTTAGACCAATTTTTAGCATGGGTCAGTCTGATTTTCAGCCCTTCTTAGACTGATTTTAGCCCCCCTGTTTGGACTGGTTTTCCATTTCGCTGCTGATTTCGCTGCTGCATTTATCCATGAAAAAAAAAATGTGCTCTAGTATTCCTATTGTCATTGTCCATCCATAAACTCATCTCCTTTTAAGTTTTGTCTCTTTAATCTGCATTGTGTGGCCTGTATGATCAAGTTATGTGATGGTTAATTGTTTTATCTCAATTCGGTTATTGCTTAGGTCTGTCGACTGGTTTCAAAACAAGTTAAACGAATGTTAAATGTCATCGGATAATTATCATGCATGTTGGCTATGTTGTGACTGTTTCTGAATCCTCAAGTATACACATATCAATCCATAAGTTCACCGATGTTATTCTGTTGCCATCCCTTTTGGTTTGCTGTTGTAATTGTTTACTGTAAAGAAAACCCGCAAAACTTTAAAACTAGTGGGCTTGCAATTCATTATTTTGGGCTGATTACCAACCTGTCCTGTTCTTGCATTTCGGGTCTGCCTATTAAAATAAGTGATTAATATGTGTTTAGGTGCTGTGGCAATGGTTACTTATTTTTTTGATAAGCTTGGATGTATACTAATATTTCCATTTTATCTGCTTTCTTATTTTATCTGACACGCATTGGGAGTCAAATCAAGAGTTTCGGTATGAGACTCGTCAGGATTTCCATATCGCCGCCACGCTTTTGTCGCAGGGTTTCCAAACAGCTATAAGGATAGATGGTGTCGCCATCCGTCTTAGACATTGCAACAATTCTAAGCTCATTCCTCCCTTGTTTATTTATGTATTATTTATCTGTTCATTCATTATCGTCATATTTGCTAACAGTGTAATTAATAGGAAAATCAACTCTACTAGGCTCTGAATACATTGGAAGTGTAGTTTTAAAAGATAAATCCATCCCCCCTTATTTATTCTAGGTTCACCATATAAATCTAATAATTAATCCTAGTTATGCTTTAGTCACATAGTTAATATGTTCCTCCATATTTAATTCTTAAGAAATAAACCTTCTCCTAAACTCTTCATAAAAAGTAATGTTCGCATACACGTATATAAAATAATTTCATAATTAACTACATATAAGGGTTTTAACCTTACATATATTAATAGGAGTAATTCATCATTTTCCCACTTTGTTAAATAAAATAATTTCATGTCCTATAAATGTATAATCAACTTTTGTATATATATTTTATGAATCTCATAAGACCTTTTTTATTATTATCAATATATATATTCTTTAAATATTTGTCACATCCCTTTTTACTTAAATAATCTTTTTTTTTCTAAAACGTATATCCCTTAGCAGAATAAATTAACCTATGTTTGAACGGACAACCGCAAGTTAGCGGATCCTTTAGGGTGCCTTACCCCTTCCCTTTAGGATAATAAAGAATCCTTACTCAGAATCTAATTTGGTTTCACAGACCATTAAATGGAGTTAATGCTGACTTTAATCAGTTAGTATTTAGGTGTCCTAATTCACCCAATTAATTAGGTGGCGACTCCCTTAAACATCATTTAACATTTTTTACACTTTTGGGTGGATAACCATTCCGTCGCGCATTTAAGCCTGAGAGTTCAAAATCGGGTGCGACAGCATGGCGACTCCGCTGGGGATACTTAAGGTTCTTAACCATAACAAACAGAGGTTAATTATTGTGCTTCATTTATTTGCTTAATTTGCTTGTTTTGTGTTTCACATTTGTTTGCTTTTATGTCTTGCCTAAACTGTTTTGCTTTACATATAAATATTTGCATATTATTTAAGCGCTATTTATTCTCGCTTTCCTTAAATCGGCATTCCGCTCATACTTCTTCCACTGAAAATTCACACTACCACTCACGCGCTGGTGTGCTTCGCGCACCCGCAAAATTCCTTCAAAGCATCCAAATTTTAAGAGAGTTGGCGCTTGCGCGGAGTTAGATCGGTTCGTCTGATCAGCCGCGTAGCCTTCTCACTCGAGTTGTCCGCTCGGGAACCTTGCGTCTAGTGAAGCCAAATCTTAGAAACTTAGGATAGAGCTATACCACCCCTATTTTAGATCATGCATGCATTTGCCTTAGGTGGGTCAATCCTTGGCATTGACACCACAAGTAGGAAGACACCCAAAACGGTCAACGGGTTTTTCACAACCCCACGGCCCAGTAGCATATTACGTGTTGCATAGTCATGATAAATGAAAGCAAGCCTAAATATCGGAATGCCTAAATTGGAAAACACATACTCATTTTTTATTTTTTTAGATGGAATCTATCCCTCAGATCAGAATGGTAAATGGAATTCCGAGTAAACTGAGAATATGGTGGACAAACTTCGACTTAGGTAGTCAGATGGCAATCAGAAGGAGGTTGGGATGCCTCATCTCATTATTCGACTTCTCTCCTGATCAGCACTTGGTTAGAGCATTGATCCAATTCTGGGACCCGGATCGAGTCGTTTTCAAGTTCAGGGATTTCGAGATGACCCCTACCTTAGAAGAAGTCAGCTATTTTACTGCTTTGGCGTATCATGACAGAAAACCAGTTATCCCGCATGGCCAGTCGGGGAAAAAGCTCCTTCGTTATTTGGGTTTAAAGAATACAGAAAATTGCGTTGTTTTGAAAACAATTGGGTTTCTTTAGACTACCTGTACGAGAGGTATGGTTGCCGAGACGGATACAAGACGTTTAAGAATGAATTTTGTTGCACTGCGGACCATTGGAGAGTTAGGCGTCCTATTGCATTTGCTATGGCTTTCTTAGGGACTCTTTTATTTCCACTCGAGCATGGAAGGATTAGTACATGCATATGTTCAGTAGTTAGAGCAGTGTTCGATGAAGTTGGCGACAAACGGCTCACTTTGACGCCCATGATTTTGGCAGAACTATTTAGAGCCTTGAATAGATGCAGAAGGAGCGAATCAAGCTTCTTTGAAGGCAGTAATCTTATCTTACAGATGTGGGCAGTAGAGCATTTCTACCAGCGTTCAAATATGACCGATGTATGCCACAGTGCAGACAACAAGATCGCCACATTTTATGACAGAACCAAGCGTTATGTGTCACCAGTCGGCACAGAGGATTGATACAGATACTTAGCCTCTCGCAGTAGTAGTCAGATTCAATGGAAGTATCCGTTGCTTCATATCGTCAAGAAGGTTTATTTAAGACATAAGGGATTTTATTACATCAGGCTTATAGGTCTAAAGGGACTGCAACCATACGCTCCATTACAGGTACTCCGACAGTTTGGCCATACGCAAATAATTCCTCGTAGAGTGGCATGAGGGCCTCTGAAATCCAGTTCGGACCGGAATTCATCGTTCCCGAAGCCAAGCAGATCCTTCATGAGTGGTATCATATTGACCAAATGGAAATTGGGAAGGACCAAGCAGGGGTCTCCCCAGAGTATCAAGCATGGTTTTCAGACCGCACAGAATATAGTCCAGAAGGGGAGCAAGGCATGGAAGACATTAGTGCAAGGAACAGAATAAAAGATCATCTACTCAGAGAAAAAGTCATCACCCCAGACATGTGGGTCCTAATGCACGATGCAGTACAATATTTGGAACAGGCGGGGGCTATACCAAAGAAGACCTAAGCTTCACTATCACACCGACAACTTAGTTATTTAGTTTAAGATTTTCATTGTTTTTCTTATAAAGTGTCATTTCGATTAACTTTATTTCCAATAAAAGCATTTCGATACAATGGCTTGGGTATATTTGACGTGACTTTGCATTTATGACGCTTAGGCCTACCTCTGGCATAGTAGAGGCCCCTTGCATATTAGGACGCGCTTTAATCTACTTTATTTGTTGAAGCTTCATTATATGCCCATATGTTCTGCTATTCTGTTTAATACTGACACATGTTTTGAACAAAAGGATTTTGCTGTATTACTCCCCTTGTCGGCTGATTTGTGTTGGCAAGCACTGGCTGAGCACCCATATTTCACCAGATCCAAAGCACGAGCAACAAAAATGAATGATTCAGGGGCAAACGAACAGGATGGCTTGAGACTCATCGCCATTCAACGAGAGGAACCAGAGACATCAGAAAGGGGAAATGCTCCATATTCCGATGAATACCTTGCTCAAGTACTGCAACAAATGGCGGTCATGCAAGCAGAAATGGATAGACTCCGGGAAATTACTAAGTTATCTATAAGCCTCAACACACAACTACCCACACTTCCTAATTCACCGTCCTTTCGACGCCATCCCCAACATCCAACAGATAACCCACAACCTCCCAATCCACAATACAACAACACGCCTCCTCATAACCCACGGCCAAAGCCACAACACAACAACACACCTCCTCGCCCCATGCGGACCTTAAATGACCCTAACCCGCACACACCGGCCCAGATAATACAAGCCACTTTACGCCCAAACAACCAACCTACTCAACCAAAGATGACATACCATAATAAACAATACGGATCACCCGTATATGTGACCCATGCACCACATCTCACACCCGTACCTATACCCTCCCCGGAGTTTGCTCGATATGAAGAGACGGAGAAGAGGACAAGAGTTGGGATAGATGAAAACGTGGCCAGAGAAATTCACGACTGTTGACACCCAATTTTGACCCTCCCGTCCAGTCATTAACTATAAAATTACACTAATTTCGAAAAAATACTTTTTATGATTTTCTATGATAAAATGCAGCGATAAAACATAAATACAGGCATAAATAAACAATTTAATAATGACATCGCGTCTTACGTAGAGTATTAAGCACTTAGAGTCCCGCGCCCACATTAATTAATTTCAAGCCCTGCCATGATTTTTTAATTAATAATAAATACATAAAATAAATAATTTAGCAATGACTTCGTGTCAAGTAGCATAGCCGCATTTATTAATACGCAAGAGAATTTCATAACCATTTGCAATTTAAAATCAATTTTAATCTAATACATGCATTTAATAGCGTCGCATTTATAAAAAAAAAGCTTTAAATAATTCTTAAATATCATACTTGCATTTAGCATTTAAATAATTTAATCTAAACTCAATTCAATTTTAATTTAACTTCGCAATAATGCACAATAATAAGATTTTAAATGATAGCGCCGCATTCTAAAGTATTAAGCATTAATTAAATAGCACGTCCGTCTTTATTCTTTATAATAATTTAAACTCAAGCACTAATTAAGTAGCACGCCCATTTTATTCTTGTAATAATTTTAATCTCAAACATAGACTAATAAAGCACTTAAATAATTTAATCAATTTATTAATTTAATGTAAACACTAATTAAATAGCACCTAAAACCAATACCTAATTAAATCTAACTAACCTAAACTAAAACCTAATCAGCCTACCTTTTAATAATACCCATGATCGCGCATGACCCGCCAATCGCGCGCGACACACCTGCCACATACTCACTCACGCCCACCGCCTTATACTGATTATACCCACTTATTTGCCATTTTCGTCTCATCCATGTCGAAAACCTTCGCAGCCCTAAACGAAACCCTTAGTTTTTCAGTCGACGCCATGCGAGGATTCTCGCCGGAGAATCCGGGGGCTTTCCTTATCCACGTACACCCAACCAACGTATCCTTACCATAACCAAAACCAAATCTTCTGAAAATGGCAATTCTCGTAATCTATTCAAATCACACAAAATCGCACTAGAAACAGCACAAATCAGCCTTTATTGACTTACTAATTTTAGAACCTAGGGTGAGGCTATTTAAGAACATGCAAAGGCATCGAAAGAGGGGGGACCATAGCAGCAGTTAGGAGATAGCAGTTTAGGTCAGAAATTGAGACGGAGAGTAGAGCAGAAAGAGGGAGATAGCAATCGTTTCACCCTTAGCAATAGTAAGGAACCACATAGAAATTTAAGGCAATCGTTTTACACCTGTGAGCAGAGGAGAGCCTACTCGAAGACGACAGACAGTAGGCATCGATCGGGACACCCTGAGCAGCAGTTAAGAACACACACAGAGTCGAATAGAGCTTGGAGAGCATCGATTCAGGGATCAGTCGAACCCTTCTCTCAGTTCTAGCCAAAAATCAGCAAGCAGTTTTACCCCTTTCATTCGCATCACAAACCCAAAACCCATCGATTGGACCGACGACTTGATACGCTGCCCCGGGTCGCTGTCCGGAGAAGGTAAACCCATTCCCTTTCAGATTTTCTTATGTGATTTACAATTTGTAACCTGTTTGACTGATATGCTCTGTTGGTAGTATTTAACATTTTAGTCGCTGTTGTGTATGGTCGAAATTACTGGTTTAGTGTCGATACCATTTGCTTGACAGTCGACTTGTCTATTTTTACTGTTAATATTCATCCCTGTATGTTATGAAGCCTGAACCTTGAAAAGTAGAATGGGGATTGTTCTTTGATATGTTTTAAGTGTTGGAATCATGAAGCATGCTAGTTGAGTGTCACATATGAGCATTTTTGTCTGGGTTATGTCCCATTTAATTTCAAGTCTCGATATGTTGATGGAGTCTATTTAGGTTCGACTTTGTTTTACTTGGATCACGCCAAGAAATCTGTTTCGCTACCTGTTTGTTGCAGGTTTTGCTTGTGCTGGCCTGTTTCCCTCGGATTTACTAAACTTACAATGATATGTTTCAAAGATACATAAAATGTAGGAATTTAGATATATACAATGTGTATATCAAGGTTGTATATCTTTGCATACATCTAAGTATATCACATATACTTTAAATATTGTGTGTATGTCATCTCGGGATGTTTGTTTATCTACTTTCTGATCCTCATGTTTGTTAACATGACTGCATATTTAGCTCTACTTTGTTGAATCTTAAAATAGGTCCATGACAGCATATAATGTCTCCTATTGTGCTATGTTAATCTGTTAAATTGGTCTACATAATACCCATGTTAGTAAGGAGCCTAAAATTGATGTATTTGTGTTAATAAAATAGTTTAAACATGATCATATATGTCTAAATTGGCATTCAAAGCTTTATAAATTGATCTATTTCCCAATTGATTGCTTCCCTGTGCCTGTGCCGAATAAACCTATATTACAGTGGCCCTTCTCTGTTTTAAATGTAAGTTGGCATTGTCTAAGTATGTCTTCCTGATCTTGTATCCTAAATTGGGAGCCTGGAGGTATGACTGTTGGTTTATCCCTGGCTAATGGTTGAAAATGAACATGCAAGAGGCTGTCTCAGGCCCATAAATCTCCATTTTTGCCTCTGTGTTGTCTGTCCAGCCCACGTGCATACATGGGCTAAGCCCATTGGGTCACTTCTCATTTGTTTTGTTATCTACTAACCCATACGGGCATATATGCTTAAACATAAAATTATATGTGTTACATCTCATGCTAAATGCTTATTTATTATTATAGAGATTTGGACATGTACTAATCCTTATATTTTTTTTTACATGGCACGCACCGGAGCAACAAAGAGTCTCATAACGAGACTCGTCGTGGCAAACGTAAAGGCATGCATATACATCCATCGAGTCCCTCTTCGGCCATTCCTAGACAAACAAATAGACGGTCATCCGCGATCCTTGCTCTCTTATCTCATCCTTATCTTACTTTATTTGTTATTGTAATTTATAACTTTGTAATTAATAGGAAACCAAGAGCAATTAGCATTTCGAACGCATAAGGGGAAGGTAATTTATAATTGGAAACGCATTTCTACTTTACGCGTCTTTTACGATTATTATATCTAAATTTTACCAAAGCAATCTAAATGATTTAACTTGCGCTATAAAATCAACAATTTGTTTCTTATTAAACCCATAATAAATGTCCTCCTAAACTCTCAACAAAAATCATCTTAAAGCATCTCTTATATAATATTGAACGCAGGTTAAGCAAGATTACTTTAGCTAGCAGTATACCTAACTAGTTCATAAATAACCTTTGCATGAACACATAATTAGTCCATAAAACACCCTCTTAGCATTCTTTAGCATTTCTAGCCCTTTTAGCACTTTAAATCACCCTTTGGCGTTTAATACCTTTAGCATTTAGCACCCTTTAGCATTTTTAGCACCTCTTTTAGCATTTTTTGTACTTTTAGCACCTTAGCAATTTCTAGTACCTCTTTTGCACTTTTAGCACTTTTAAGCACTTTTAATATTTTAAGCATTTTTAGCATTTTATCGTCTAACCTTTTATTTGAGCAGGAGCCCTTTAAAATACCCTTTACTTTTAGCACCCTTTACTTTTTAAAATTAATCCCTTAGCACTCTTTTAATATTTAAGCACCCTAGCATTACTTTGTTTACACTCAGCACTTTTAAATTGCTAGCACTTTTGTTAAGCGTCTTTAACCCTTAATATTTTAGCATCTCTTAGCATTCTTTCGCATATAGCACCTTTTTCCCTTTTTAGACTTAAGCACCTTTAAACATTTTTTAGCATTTTATTAAGCAGGAAGATCTTTTACTTTGCATTTTTAAAATATAATAATTACCCTAGGTTTGGCAGGACAACCGCAAGTTAGCGGATCTTAGAGGGTGCCTAACCCCTTCCCTCTAGATTAATAAAGAACCCTTACCCAGAATCTCATCAAGTTTAGCAGACCATAAAATGGAGTTAGTGTTGACTTTAACCTAGTTGACATTTAGGTGTCCTAATTCACCCAATTAATTAGGTGGCGACTCCGCGAACCCTTAGCATTTTAAGCACCCTTTAGCAATTTTTAGCACCCTTTTACATTTTAGTACCTTTTTTAGCATTTTATTTATTTTTATTTTCTAACCTTTGTTATTTAAGCAGGAGTTTAGAAAAAAATGTCGCGGTCGAAAAAGGGTGTTACAGAAATGGCGACTCTGCTGGGGACGTTAGGTTCTTAACCACAACAGATCCAGGGTTATTATTTGGCATTACTTTTGCATTTAAATTATTTGCGTGCTGTATTTTTGCTTTATTCATTTTGATTGCTATTTGCTTTACTGCTTTCCTTAAAACTGACATTCCGCTCATATTTCTTCCACTCTGGAAAATTCACACTATCACACACAACACGCGGGTGTGCTTCGCACACTTGCAAATTTCTTTCAAACACCCAAATTTAAGAGAGTTGGTATTTTTGCGCGGAGAATCCGGTCCAACCGGTGGTCGCGTAGCCTTCTCACTCGAGTTGTCCGCTCGGGAACCTTGTGTCCAGAAAAGCCAAATCTTAGAAACTTAAGATAGAGCTATACCACCTTTTATTTAGGGCATGCATGCATTTACCTTAGGTGGGTCGGTCCTTGGCATTGACGCCACAATTAGGAAGACACCAAACTTGTCGACGGGTTTCTGAACCCAACGACCAACCAGCATATTATGTGTAGCGTGGCAATGACAGACAAATCCAAACCCAATCATGACATGCTGAAATTGGGAAAAGTGCACCGTCATTTGGTCGTCATTTCCAACAAAGGCATTATAGTTGGACGACTTGGACAAATCCGTCATAATCTCGCATAAGTGACGTTTAGGCTTACCTCTGGCATAAAGAGGTCCCCCTGTATGTTAGGAAACGTTTGAATGTGCTATGTGCGATATATCCGCTACATACACCGCAAATTATGTGCTTTATGCTAACACAATGCATTGCATTTTCGGAAAATTTATCATCCTCCCCGAAGATCGGTTCAGATTTGACTCAACAATGTCGAGCATCCACACTTCACGAGTCGAGGCACAAACGAGGATATGGCGGCTCGGCGTCGAGCCAAATGGTTTGGGAATTATTCTGTCGTAAAGCGAAACTTGAGAAGGAGGAATATCACCGGTCGAAGAATGTATTGCTCGGTGCTCTGACAAATTGCGATATGCAAATTGAGATGGAGAGGCTACGAATTTGACCAACCTATCCATTAGCTTGAATACCCCATGCGAGCAAAGGGCCACTACTCGCAAACCATCCCAGGCGACCTCCACCACCACATATCTCCCAAAACTCCCACAAAGACCGCGATTCGACCAAAGCGCCGCCGCCCGGCCAATCCTCAACCCCACCTTCAAAATGATCCTCCTACTACCCATGTACGGCCCGCCTACTTACTTCACCACAATCACCATAATCGCCGGGCCAACCAATACCCACGCACCATACCCATTACGGCCCAAAGAAACAACCTGCATACTAACTTATGCAGCGAAACCCGGCCTTTTACCGTCCGTGCCGCTTACGAAGTGGATCATTCTGAAGAGATGGAGAGGAAGTCCGAGCCAAAATGGGACGAGGGCGTGGCCAAAGAAATTCATAGTCCGAAAGAAGCGGTTCGGGGCATGCGATCGGACAAAGTGGTCACGAAGGACTAGACTACGAGGACCTGCGTACGTCGGGCGAACCGCCATGGGGTACAAGGTGCCGAAGTTTGAACTATTTGATGGGAAAGGGAACCCCCGTGCACACCTGAGGTCATATTGCGACAAGCTAATCGGGGTAGGGAAGAACCAACAGTCATTATGAAGTTGTTCATTCGGAGCTTGACCAGCGAGGCACTAGATTGGTATACCAGCCAAGATCCGCGGAAATGGCACAACTGGAATGCATTGGCCCAAGATTTTGTGGAGCGGTTCATGTTCAACACAGAAACCGTTGTGGACAGGTTCTACTTAATGAAGTTGGAGAAGAAGACTACAGAAACATTCAGAGAATACGCCGTGAGGTGGCGTTGAGCGGCGAAAGTGCAACCACCCGTGGTGGAGAGTGAGATGACCACATTATTCGTCTGATCTTTGAAGGGCGCAACCTCATGGCGAATGATAAGCGTCGTTGGGCGGAGTTTTGCGGAAGTTGTTAGAATGGGCGACTTCGTGAAGAAGGTATTAAAGCGGTAGGATTATGAATCTGGCGTACGAGCAACTAATAAAGGCGATTGATCGGGGACACTCGGAGTACTTCACAGGAAGAAAGAGCGATTTCCCCTTCTGTTTGTACAAGAACGCAAACCCAAGCATTCATAACCTACCAAAATCCATCATACTACCACAACTACCACACACACTATATATAACACTTCACAAGCACCGTTTATCCAAATTCCGCATAGATCCACCCATCAAGCCCGCCAACAAAAGCAGAGCACCCGATGCACTGAGCAAATAAGAATTTTGAAGGAAAACCACCCAAAGTTCGCACCCCATTGAACCCATACCTCAAATATATGAAAGGTTGCGGTGCGGGCCTAATCCAACCGGTTCGGGAAGGATTCGACCTATCCCAAGATGGTATAATGAGAACAAGCGCTGCGCGTATCACTCCGATAGCCCAGGACATGACACTGAAGGTTGCCACTCCCTCAGGGACAGAATCGAGGCGCTGATCAGAGAAGGGGTAATTCAGCTAAAGGATCCTGCCCCAAATGTGCATGATAACCCTTTGCCAAACCACGGCCACGTCAATGTGCACCTGATAACCTTAGATGAGGAATACACTCCCCTGCCTATGCCCATTCCGCCCTCGAATCAGTCCTTTATCCGAGCACGCGCGAAGCCAAAAGAGGAGAATCGACGGCGAGCATGAAGACCCAGCCATCCACGGTGCAGAGCATGAAGGCGTATTGGTTGGACTTGCACCCTTGTCTTGGTCCGCCTAGAGCCTGGATAAGGAAAGCGATTTATTTTAGCAGAATAATTTATAAACTCATATTTAAGCTTTAATAATGTTTTCTTTCGTTTTGCTTGTAATGAACTACGTTCGACCTGATTCCATTGGCGGATACGTAGGCGGCCGCACCGGCCTCGGTCCCACATTTAGAAATTTTAATTTCACCCCAAAAATTTGCTTGTAATGAACTACGTCATGACCTGATTCCCTCATGGGGATACGTAGGTGGCCTAAATCGGCTTCGGTCACACCATTAGGAAACTTTTCCTTTGCTTTGAAAATGACAAGAATACACATAGCCTACAAGCAACTACATTGAGACCCATTTTAGGCCAGACACCCTTTTCAAAACTGGGACAGTGTAGGAAACTGCATAGGGTTGCAAGTCCAAAGCAGGCGAGCACACGGATATCGAGGACAAGGCGAAGTCGAATCTGGAATCGACCCCACAAAACTCCCAAATTTTTCTTTGGGCGCAGGTCTTTTCATATTAACAGAAGCAGAAAGTGCAATAATCGAAGCAGAAAATACGGCGAAAGGTTTTTTTCGTATTAGCAGAAGCAGCGAAAAGCAGCAAAGGCAGAGGATGACAACAATCCAAAGTCTGCAGCAAAAGCAGCAGCAGCAGAAAGGGGCATCAACAATCAGCAGTCAAAGTTCAAAATTCAGCAACAAAACCTAGCGCACCAACTCGGGCATAAAGTTAAATTGGCAACCCACGCATCGCACACCACAAAGGCATCATGGCGATTCATCATTTGCAGCGTCTAGCACGTCCGTGCAAGGACGACACCTCGCACTATCTCGCATATCAGGGACGATATCTCTACCCATAAAATTGCACTTCTCACATGTATTTATCATTTTGTTTAAACAGGTATACACTAACGTTTTTCTCAAGCTTAGCTTGCAGAAGCATTTATTCTACAGGAGCAGCAGCAACACGTCCGGGCAACGACGTTATCAGCACAGCAAGTCTACGCAACGACGCCCGGCGGAACACGTCGGACAACGGCGTGATCGAAGTCCACGCAACGACGCCAAGCCCGGCCGCGTCGAACAACGGCGTGATCGGCAAGTCCACGCAACGACGCCCGGCGGCACGTCCGCACAACGGCGTAATCGGCAAGTCCACGCGCCGCGGCGCGGCGAACACGTCGGACAACGGCGTAATCAACAAGTCACGCAACGACGCCCGGCGGCGGCCGCGTCGGACAACGACGTAATCAACAAGTCCACGCAACGACGCCAGCAGCAATACGTCCAGGTAACGACGTTATCAGCACAGCAAGTCCACGCAACGACGCCAGCAACAATACGTCCAGGCAATGACGTTATCAGCACAGCAAATCCACGCAGCGACGCCAGCAGCAATACGTCCAGGCAATGACGTTATCAGCACAACAAGTCCACGCAACGACGCCAACAGCAATACGTCCAGGCAATGACGTTATCAGCACAGCAAGTCTACGCAACGATGCCAGCAGCAACACGTCCAAGCAGCGACGCTATCAGCACAACAAGCCCAAAAACGACGCCATCATCAGCATATCACATCCACGCATGGACGATTTCTATACTCCCGAAATTGCATTTCTTACGCATGCTTTATTATTCTGTCTTAGCAGTTATGCACTAACTCTTTCTTGAGCTTTAGTCTACAGGGACAGTTGCATCAAAGACAACATATCCGCGTTCACAATCGCAACACGTCTGGACAAGGACGAGAATCACAGCATTCACAACATCGCATCAACACAGCAGGCATCACATTTTTGCAGGATAACCTTTTCTACTCACATTTACATTGTTTTTAAAATTATGCATCATCATTTTGCCTTAACAGTTATGCACTAACCGTTTGTTCAAGTCTTAGCATGCAGAGCGGGAGCCTGGCGTGGATTTTCTCTTCAAATGAGCGGGGCAATTTGTTGGGGGGCCAACCTTCCCAACGATTGGCAGAAGCGGCCTCAAGCGTCGGTCCACTCGCTCCACACCACCATCGAACCCAGCACCACAATCCATAGCAGTACACCCCAGGTTCAAGCCCGTTTATTTTATTTTTATTCTTTACACCACAGCCCAGTGTCGTCATAACTCGACCGGGGCGATTTAAGTCGCGTTAGCGCGCCAGTGTTTTGACCATAGTAACCCAGTGTCGTCATAACTCGACACTGGGACAGCTTTGAGTCCGCGTTAGCCCGCCTTGGTGTTTAGACCATGGTAGCCCAGTGTCGTCATAACTCGACATTGGGGCGATTTTGATTTTTGCGTCGGCGCGTCCACCGCTTGACATTTTTGCAATTCTGAAGATCGAGACAAAATTGGCTATGAGTCAACGTCTTTGTCCGAAGATTCTTCCATCATCTCCATACAAAGAGGGACAGCTGTTGACACCCAATTTTGACCCTCCCGTCCAGTCATTAACTATAAAATTACACTAATTTCGAAAAAATACTTTTTATGATTTTCTATGATAAAATGCAGCGATAAAACATAAATACAGGCATAAATAAACAATTTAATAATGGCATCGCGTCTTACGTAGAGTATTAAGCACTTAGAGTCCCGCGCCCACATTAATTAATTTCAAGCCACCGCATGATTTTTAATTAATAATAAATACATAAAATAAATAATTTAGCAATGACTTCGTGTCAAGTAGCATAGCCGCATTTATTAATACGCAAGAGAATTTCATAACCATTTGCAATTTAAAATCAATTTTAATCTAATACATGCATTTAATAGCGTCGCATTTATAAAAAAAAAGCTTTAAATAATTCTTAAATATCATACTTGCATTTAGCATTTAAATAATTTAATCTAAACTCAATTCAATTTTAATTTAACTTCGCAATAATGCACAATAATAAGATTTTAAATGATAGCGCCGCATTCTAAAGTATTAAGCATTAATTAAATAGCACGTCCGTCTTTATTCTTTATAATAATTTAAACTCAAGCACTAATTAAGTAGCACGCCCATTTTATTCTTGTAATAATTTTAATCTCAAACATAGACTAATAAAGCACTTAAATAATTTAATCAATTTATTAATTTAATGTAAACACTAATTAAATAGCACCTAAAACCAATACCTAATTAAATCTAACTAACCTAAACTAAAACCTAATCAGCCCACCTTTTAATAATACTCCCAAATCGCAAGCCCATAGCCGAATCGCGCGCCCAACACCCTGCCCTATACTCACTTACGCCCACCGCCTCTTATACAGTTATACCCCAGCCCTTATTTGCCATTTTCGTCTCATCCATGTCGAAAACCTTCGCAGCCCTAAACGAAACCCTAAGTTTTTCAGTCGCCGCCATGCCCGGATTCTCGCCGGAGAATCCGGGGGCTTTCCTTATCCACGTACACCCAACCAACGTATCCTTACCATAACCAAAACCAAATCTTCTGAAAATGGCAACTCTCGTAATCTATTCAAATCACACAAAATCGCACTAGAAACAGCACAAATCAGCCTTTATTGACTTACTAATTTTAGAACCTAGGGTGAGGCTATTTAAGAACATGCAAAGGCATCGAAAGAGGGGGGACCTTAGCAGCAGTTAGGAGATAGCAGTTTAGGTCAGAAATTGAGACGGAGAGTAGAGCAGAAAGAGGGAGATAGCAATCGTTTCACCCTTAGCAATAGTAAGGAACCACATAGCAATTTAAGGCAATCGTTTTACACCTGTGAGCAGAGGAGAGCCTACTCGAAGACGACAGACAGTAGGCATCGATCGGGACACCCTGAGCAGCAGTTAAGAACACACACAGAGTCGAATAGAGCTTGGAGAGCATCGATTCAGGGATCAGTCGAACCCTTCTCTCAGTTCTAGCCAAAAATCAGCAAGCAGTTTTACCCCTTTCATTCGCATCGCAAACCCAAAACCCGTCGATTGGACCGACGACTTGATACGCTGCCCCGGGTCGCTGTCCGGAGAAGGTAAACCCATTCCCTTTCAGATTTTCTTATGTGATTTACAATTTGTAACCTGTTTGACTGATATGCTCTGTTGGTAGTATTTAACATTTTAGTCGCTGTTGTGTATGGTCGAAATTACTGGTTTAGTGTCGATACCATTTGCTTGACAGTCGACTTGTCTATTTTTACTGTTAATATTCATCCCTGTATGTTATGAAGCCTGAACCTTGAAAAGTAGAATGGGGATTGTTCTTTGATATGTTTTAAGTGTTGGAATCATGAAGCATGCTAGTTGAGTGTCACATATGAGCATTTTTGTCTGGGTTATGTCCCATTTAATTTCAAGTCTCGATATGTTGATGGAGTCTATTTAGGTTCGACTTTGTTTTACTTGGATCACGCCAAGAAATCTGTTTCGCTACCTGTTTGTTGCAGGTTTTGCTTGTGCTGGCCTGTTTCCCTCGGATTTACTAAACTTACAATGATATGTTTCAAAGATACATAAAATGTAGGAATTTAGATATATACAAGGTGTATATCAAGGTTGTATATCTTTGCATACATCTAAGTATATCACATATACTTTAAATATTGTGTGTATGTCATCTCGGGATGTTTGTTTATTTACTTTCTGATCCTCATGTTTGTTAACATGACTGCATATTTAGCTCTACTTTGTTGAATCTTAAAATAGGTCCATGACAGCATATAATGTCTCCTATTGTGCTATGTTAATCTGTTAAATTGGTCTACATAATACCCATGTTAGTAAGGAGCCTGAAATTGATGTATTTGTGTTAATAAAATAGTTTAAACATGATCATATATGTCTAAATTGGCATTCAAAGCTTTATAAATTGATCTATTTCCCAATTGATTGCTTCCCTGTGCCTGTGCCGAATAAACCTATATTACAGTGGCCCTTCTCTGTTTTAAATGTAAGTTGGCATTGTCTAAGTATGTCTTCCTGATCTTGTATCCTAAATTGGGAGCCTGGAGGTATGACTGTTGGTTTATCCCTGGCTAATGGTTGAAAATGAACATGCTGAGGTCGCCTGTGCCCATAAATCTCCATTTTTGCCTCTGTGTTTGTCATCCATTACGTGCATACATGGGCTAAGCCCATTGGGTCACTTCTCATTTGTTTTGTTATCTACTAACCCATACGGGCATATATGCTTAAACATAAAATTATATGTGTTACATCTCATGCTAAATGCTTATTTATTATTATAGAGATTTGGACATGTACTAATCCTTATATTTTTTTTTTACATGGCACGCACCGGAGCAACAAAGAGTCTCATAACGAGACTCGTCGTGGCAAACGTAAAGGCATGCATATACATCCATCGAGTCCCTCTTCGGCCATTCCTAGACAAACAAATAGGACGGGGTCATCCGCTTCAATCCCTTGCTCTCTTATCTCATCCTTATCTTACTTTATTTGTTATTGTAATTTATAACTTTGTAATTAATAGGAAACCAAGAGCAATTAGCATTTCGAACGCATAAGGGGAAGGTAATTTATAATTGGAAACGCATTTCTACTTTACGCGTCTTTTACGATTATTATATCTAAATTTTACCAAAGCAATCTAAATGATTTAACTTGCGCTATAAAATCAACAATTTGTTTCTTATTAAACCCATAATAAATGTCCTCCTAAACTCTCAACAAAAATCATCTTAAAGCATCTCTTATATAATATTGAACGCAGGTTAAGCAAGATTACTTTAGCTAGCAGTATACCTAACTAGTTCATAAATAACCTTTGCATGAACACATAATTAGTCCATAAAGCACCCTCTTAGCATTCTTTAGCATTTCTAGCCCTTTTAGCACTTTAAATCACCCTTTGGCGTTTAATACCTTTAGCATTTAGCACCCTTTAGCATTTTTAGCACCTCTTTTAGCATTTTTTGCACTTTTAGCACCTTAGCAATTTCTAGTACCTCTTTTGTACTTTTAGCACTTTTAAGCACTTTTAATATTTTAAGCATTTTTAGCATTTTATCGTCTAACCTTTTATTTGAGCAGGAGCCCTTTAAAATACCCTTTACTTTTAGCACCCTTTACTTTTAAAATTAATCCCTTAGCACCCTTTTAATATTTAAGCACCCTAGCATTACTTTGTTTACACTCAGCACTTTTAAATTGCTAGCACTTTTGTTAAGCGTCTTTAACCCTTAATATTTTAGCACCTCTTAGCATTCTTTCGCATATAGCACCTTTTTCCCTTTTTAGACTTAAGCACCTTTAAACATTTTAACATTTTTTAGCATTTTATTAAGCAGGAAGATCTTTTACTTTGCATTTTTAAAATATAATAATTACCCTAGGTTTGGCAGGACAACCGCAAGTTAGCGGATCTTAGAGGGTGCCTAACCCCTTCCCTCTAGATTAATAAAGAACCCTTACCCAGAATCTCATCAAGTTTAGCAGACCATAAAATGGAGTTAGTGTTGACTTTAACCTAGTTGACATTTAGGTGTCCTAATTCACCCAATTAATTAGGTGGCGACTCCGCGAACCCTTAGCATTTTAAGCACCCTTTAGCAATTTTTAGCACCCTTTTACATTTTAGTACCTTTTTTAGCATTTTATTTATTTTTATTTTCTAACCTTTGTTATTTAAGCAGGAGTTTAGAAAAAAATGTCGCGGTCGAAAAAGGGTGTTACAACGACTTGAAGAAGGCTTTTAAGAACCTTCAGATGGACAAGGGTCATGAGGGATTGGAATACGAGGATTTATGCATGCATCCCGACGTCGAACTGCCCGTTGGATACAAGGTACCAAAGTTTGACCTGTTTGACGGCAAAAGTAATCCTCGTGCACACTTGAGATCCTATTGCGACAAATTAGTGGGTGTGGGAAGAGATCAATCAATCATCATGAAGTTGTTTATAAGGAGCTTGACTGGAGAAGCCTTGGATTGGTATACTAGCCAGGATCCAAGGAAGTGGCGTAGTTGAGGCGATGGCCGGGACTTTGTAGCGAGTTCAGTTTAATACGGACAACGTCCTGGACAGATTCTATCTTATGAAATTGGAGAAAAAGTCAATAGAAACCTTTAGGGAATATGCAATGAGGTGGAGATCTGAAGCAGCGAAGGTCCAGCCACCTATGGAAGAAAGTGAAATGACAACACTGTTTGTACAATCCCTGAAGGACCCCACGTACTATGAGATGTTGATCAGCGTCATTGGACGCAATTTTTCTGAAGTAGTAAAAATGGGAGATTTTGTGGAAGAAGGACTCAGAACAGGTAGGATCACGAACCTGGCCGCTTTGCAAGCAACAAGCAACAAGCAAAGCAATACAATCAGAGTCAATGGGAGGGATGAATAAGAAGAAGAAGGATGGGCGATCCCGATCATGATTGCAACAACACAAAACGAATCGGGCCCTGACATACCAACCCCAACCCCAAACATACCAACCCCAAACATACCAAACCCACACATTCCAAAACCCTCCATATGATCAGTTTAGCCAAAATACTTCCACATACAATCAACCTGCCATCTACACCACCCGGCTAATATACTGACCCGCCAGGCGTTCGCCACACAAATTCCTCACAATACCGACCATCATACCCACCCCCACAACAATACCACACATAAAGCACACCCAGACCCCGCACCAACACCGAGAGGAGGCCCACAAAATCATACACTCCGTTGGCTGAACCATACTCCCAACTATATGAAAGACTAAGAGCCGCTGGTTTTATACAGCCGATCCCATGGCAAAATCCCAATCCACTCCCACCATGGCATGATGAAAATAAGCATTATGCATACCACTCTGGAGCATCGGGGCACCATACAGATGGTTGTTATGCATTGAAAAACAGAATTGAGGAACTAATCAAAGAAGGAGCTATTCGGTTGAAAGAACCCTCCCCTAATGTCAACAACAATCCCCTGCCAAATCACGACAATGCCGGCGTTCACATGATCACCTTTGATGATGTGTACAATATGGAGGGGACCATCGTACCAATCAAGGAGAAGGAGGCGGGAATCTTCACCACATTGCCCGTGTGATTCTTGCCCAAGGCGAGCGCCGTTGGAAGTAGAGTTGAGCCGTCATAAGCCTCTAATGCCAGTCTTAGTACCAGGATGGAGCCATTCGGTCAAGCAACATAATGAGGGTAGACAGAAACAGGTTGTAGAGGCTGTTGCAGCGGGGGTGACGAGGTCCGGACAACGTTACTCATCTGTAGAAGTATCGCGAAAGACACCCCAGAAAAAGACTGTGACCGAACCAGAAGTAGAGAAATTTTGGAGAAGGATGCCTACATGAGACTATTTGATTGTAGAACAGTTGAGTAAAATACCAGCACAAATCTCTCTATTGTCACTGTTGATGAATTCCGTGAACCACCGAACCTCTTTGATGGAGGTTTTGAAAGAGGCTCATGTGCCAGCCGAGACTGCTGATGAGAACTTTTCAGCGTTGATCGGGCAAATTAAAGAGGTGCAAAAGATAATCTTCCATGAGAATGAATTGCCTCCTGAAGGTCGGGGTCATAATAAGGCACTGAACATAACAGTCAAGTGTGCTAATAAGTTTATCTCTCGAGTCTTGATTGATGGGGGGTCGGCTGTTAATGTATGCCCTTTGAATACTCTGCGAACTTTAGGAGTCAACATTGGGAAACTCCGTGAGAGCTACACAAGGGTAAAAGGTTTCGATGGGACCCTGAGAAGCGTCGCAGCGAGGCGATTTGACACTACGTATTGGGCGCGAGTTCGAGATAGAATTCGGTGTATTGGACATATCCACATGCTACAATTTGTTACTCGGTAGACCTTGGATCCACGTGGTAGAGTCGTCCTTCCACTTTGCATCAAGTTTTGAAGTTCATCCGAATCATCATGAAGTTGTGGTTGAGGAGACAAGGACAACCGCTAACACCAAAGGAGCAATTCCGGTCATCGAGTATGGAGAAAATTTGGATGGATCTGTCTACCATGTGAACAGGATCGTAGACGTTAGCGAGGCTAAAGGAATGCAACTACCTCGCACTCCCAAAATGGTGGCCCGAGAGATGCTGAGAAATGGTTTCAAGCCAGGTCGAGGACTTAGACCAAAATTAGGAGGAATCACAGAGCCGATTCGCCTGCCGGAGAAGAAGGACACTTTTGGCCTCGGATATCAGCCCACTGCCGAGGAGATGATGTTATTTGATCACAGAAGAAAGGGTGAGTCTCATCTGCCAAGACCTGTTCCACCCCTGAATCATTCATTCGTCAAAGCATACCCTGCTCAGCCACCAGAAGAGGAGGATGCAGACATTCTTGCGGAGGGACTTCAAGGCCTTTTCATTTCTGAGGAAGAAGCAGAGTGTCATGCGGTTTTGGAAGACTACACAGAGGACCAGACAATTTGGAGTGCAGAGCCAGGAGATGTCTTGAGCAATTGGACCTGTACCCCAACACTGTTTTTTCATGAGTCTGGGTAGAATTAATAATTAGACGTTTTTAAACAATTCAATTCGTATTTTTCTGAATTATGGAACACAATTTTATGAGCTTATTTCCCTTTTGAAGTTTTAATAACAAGTTATGTTTTAATCAACGCTCTTTATTCCCTTTCTTTCAGCATACAAAATAATATACTTGTCGATAATGAAAATGTGACATGTCATGAAACAAGCGAACAAAGTCAGAATAATCCGACAGAACCCGAAGGGAATTTCCCGTTGGAGGAATTAACGGAAGAGTTTGGAAAGTTCGAGGATAAGCTGAAACCTAACCTGGATGAAACAGAAACAGTGAACCTAGGAGATGATAAAGTCGTGAAGGAGACAAGGATCAGCGTTCACTTGAATACCGCACAGAAAGAGGATCTGGTGGCCCTATTGAAGCAGTATGTCAACATATTCGCTTGGTCTTATGATGATATGCCAGGTCTAAGCACAGACATCGTTTCTCATAAGCTGCCCATTGAACCATCATGCCTTCCGGTAAAGCAAAAACCAAGGAAAATCAAGCCGGATCAGAGTTTGAAAGTCAAGGAGGAGATCTCCAAACAATTGGACGCAAATGTCATTCGGGTAGCAAAATACCCTACTTGGTTAGCCAATATTGTGCCAGTAACAAAGAAGGATGGTAAGATACGAGTTTGTGTCGATTACAGGGATCTCAACAAGGCAAGCCCTAAGGATGATTTTCCCCTTCCGAACATTCATTTACTCATCGACAATTGTGCGAAGCATGAGTTGCAGTCATTTGTCGATTGTTTCGCTGGGTACCATCAAATCTTAATGAACGAAGAAGATGCAGAGAAGACCGCGTTCACCACTCCGTGGGGGGTATATTATTATCGAGTCATGTCATTTGGACTTAAAAACGCAGGTGCCACTTACATGAGAGCCATGACTACCATTTTTCATGATATGATCCATAAGGAAATTGAAGTCTACGTGGATGATGTCATTATCAAGTCACGGAGGGCTACGGACCATCTGGTCCATCTGAAGAAGTTTTTTGAACGATTGAGGCAATACAACCTGAAGTTAAATCCGGCAAAGTGTGCATTTGGCGTCCCAGCGGGAAAATAGTTGGGTTTCATTGTGAGCAGAAGGGGAATAGAGTTGGATCCTTCGAAGATAAAGGCCATTCAAGGACTGCCTCCTCCGAAAAATCGCAAGGAAGTGATGAGTTTTCTCGGCCGTTTGAATTATATCAGCAGGTTCATAGCACAATCAACAGTGATATGCGAACCAATATTCAAGTTGTTAAAGAAGGACGCTGCCACTAAGTGGACATTGGAGTGCCAACAAGCCCTTGACAAAATCAAAGAGTATCTGTCAAATCCGCCGGTCTTGGTGCCTCCAGAACCCGGGAGGCCTTTGCTGTTATACTTATCCGTATTGGAAAATGCGTTCGGATGTGTGTTAGGACAACATGATGAGACGGGAAGGAAGGAACAAGCAATATACTACTTGAGTAAAAAGTTCACGCCTTATGAAGCTCGTTACACAATGCTGGAACGCACGTGTTGTGCCTTGACTTGGGTTGCACAAAAATTCAGACATTACTTGTCCGCATACACCACCTATCTCATCTCAAGGATGGACCCGCTCAAGTATATCTTTCAGAAGTCTATGCCTACTGGAAAACTTGCAAAGTGGCAGATTCTTTTAAGTGAATTCGACATCGTATATGTCACCCAAAAGGCAGTCAAAGGGCAAACATTAGCAGATCATCTCGCAGAATCCGGTGAGCGAGAATACATCCCCGCGGACCTACTTTCCGGATGAAGAAGTGATGTTTGTAGAGAAGACATCTTAGAAGAATATCGAGTTGGAGAATGTTCTTCATGGCGCGCGAATTTCAAAGGAGTAGGTATCGGGCGCTTTTGGTATCGTAAATGGACAACATTACCCAATATCGCCAAAGCTCGATTCCGTGCACAATAATATGTCGTAATACGAGGCGTGCATACTAGGGCTCGAATGGCTATTGACATGAACATACAAGAGTTCTTTGGTCATAGGATTCGCACTGTTGATTCATCAAGTGCAAGGCGAATGGGCCACCAAGAATAGGAAGATACTTCCTTACCTACACTGCGTGAAAGAATTGCGCAAGAGGTTCGTTAAGATAGAGTTCAGGCATACTCCGAGGGCTCAAAATGAGTTTGCAGACGCTCTAGCAACTTTGTCCTCCATGATTCAACATCCAGACAAGAACTATATTGACCCAATCAAAGTAGATGTGCTAGATCAGCCAGCCTATTGTTCTCAGATAAATGAAGGATCAGAAGGCAAACCTTGGTATGACGAGATCAAGAGGTATCTCAAGGCAGGTGAGTACCCGGAAAGCACGACCAACATACAAAAGAGGACTCTTCGGAGGTTAGCAAACCATTTCTTCTGGCGAGCGAGGTCCTTTATCTGAGGACTCCGGTTGGGTTTATTAAGATGTGTTGATACTCGAAGCAAACAAGTTATTAGAAGAGACCACGGAGGCATGTGCGGACCCCATGAAACGATTTCATGCCGCAAAGAAGATACTACGAGGAGGTTACTTCTGGATGACGATGGAAACAGATTGCATCAGTTTCGTGCGAAAATGCCATCAATGTCAGATCCATGGCGACTTGATTCACGTGCCACCAAATGAACTCAACGTCACTAGTTCCCATGGCATTCGCGGCTTGGGGCATGGGCGTCATTGGTCTATTGAGCGGCGTCAAATGGACACGGAGTTTATCCTAGTAGCGATTGATTACTTTACGAAATGGGTAGAAGCATCATCATACAAGTCTGTGACCAAGAAAGTAGTAGTGGATTTTGTTCATCACCACATCATCTGTCGGTTCGGAATTCCGGAATCAATCATAACCGACAACGGGTCCAATCTCAATAGTGGTCTGATGAAGAAAATGTGTGAGAAGTTCAGGATCACTCATCGCAACTCTACTCCATATCGACCACAAATGAATGGAGCAGTCGAAGCGGCCAACAAGAACATCAAGAGGATACTGAGGAAGATGATAGATAACTACAGGCATTGGCATGAAAATTTGTCTTTCGCCCTATTGGGTTACCGTACTACAATCCGGACCTCCACAGGAGCAACACCGTATCTCTTGGTTTATGGAACAGAAGCTGTGCTACCAGCGGAGGTGGAAATACCGTCTTTGAGAATCATCCAGGAAGCCGAACTAAATGAAGCCAAATGGATCTGAGAGTAGGTACGAACAATTGATGCTTATTGGCGAAGCGAATGAATGCGATGCACGCCGGACAACTTTACGAGCAGAATGACCGGAGCTTTTAATAAGAAGGTGCGACCAAGAAACTTCCAACCGGACGGTGGTCAAACGTATATTCCCTAACCAAAGTGAAGCGAAAGGAAATTCGCGCCCAATTGGCGCGGCCTTACATGGTTCACCGAGTGCTTACAGGAGGGGCCCTCATCTTGGCTGAAATGGACGGCGAAGTGTGGCCGAGAGCCATCAACGCAGATGCAGTGAAGAGATACTATATTTAGAGTGCTTTATTTTCCATGTAAATCACTTCGCTTGTAATTGGAACTACGTTCGACCTGATTCCCTTGGCGGATACGTAGGCGGCCACATCGGCTTCGGTCCCACCTTTTAGAAAATCCCAATTTCTTTTTTGCTTGTAATCGGAACTACGTGTGACCTGATTCCCTGGCGGATACGTAGGCGGCCACATCGGCCTCGGTCCCATCTAAAAATAAAAAAAATAAATAAAAAAAAAAAAAAAAATCTTGTCTGTAACGAACTACGTTCGACCTGATTCCATACTTGAATCGTGGCGGCTGCGTCGGCCTCGGCCACCCTATTAGGAAATCTTCGTTTTGTCAATTGTGATTTTGTAGAATTGTACTCGATCATCATACACGAGACAAATGAACGACATATATCCGACCCAGTTTCGTCAGTCAAAACTGGGACAATTTTAAGGACTTCGCCACGAAAGGACACCGACAAATGTGATTCCATATGCTCGAAAGATCGACATAAAGCGGGACAATTCTAAGTGGTCTTACTACAAATGACATCAATGGATATGGTCGGTTCATTTAGGGTTCCATGTCCCAAAATCGACAAATTTTAAAGAGAGCGACAACAATGAGCACCGAGAGTATAGGAGAATATACCGCCGATTTCGGATAAGGAAGTTGCTTTGTTTCACAACATGTCACTATTCAAATATCGACATAATTTCCTACTAGCATATATAAGTATATTTTTCTCAAGATAGAATATTTTTCAACAAAATGTTTTGACCGAGACTCGAAATCAGACAGGGGTTACATGTCCAGACAAGACAACGCGTGCAAGTATCAAGAGCCAACACAAATCAGCCGACCCCCTCCCCGAACTAACAATTTTTCTTTGAGTGAATTTTGCAGGTCAACAGGAACAAAGAGGGCAACAACATTCCAATACAACAGATTCGCCCACGAAGCCCATCTGTAACAAGTCTACATCAAATACATCTCACAAAAGCCACATCTTCTTTACTCAGGCCACATCATTTACATTTTTATTATTTCGTCTAGCTTTGATTATGCATAACACAATTCCATATGTAGAACAATTTTATCTATGCCCTACAATGCATCATCTGCATTTCGTCCATACAACGACGAACATCTGCATCTCGTCCATACAACGACGAACATCTGCATCTCGTCCATACAACGACGAACATCTGCATCTCGTCCATACAACGACGAACATCTGCATCTCGTTCATACAACGACGAACATCTGCATGTCGTCCATACAACGCATTTAACATCTGCATCTCGTCCATACAACGACGAACATCTGCGTATCGTCCATCTGACAACGAACATCGCATTTCGTCCATACAACGACGAACATCTGCATTTTGTCCATACAACGACGAACATCTGCATTTCGCCCATCTGACGAACATCGCATTTCGCCCATCTGACGACGAACATCTGCATCTCGTCCATACGGCAACGAACATCTGCATCTCGTCCATACAACGCATAACATCTGCATTTCGCCCATACAACGGACGAACATCTGCGTCGTCCATAACGACGAGCATCTGCGTCGTCCATACAATGACGAACATCTGCGTCGCCCATACAACGCGTAACGTCTGCGTCGCCCATACAACGGCGACGTCTGCATCTCGCCCATACAACGGCGAACGTCGCATCTCGCCCATACAACGGCGAGCGTGCGCATCGTACATTCTGGCGGCGAACGTCTGCGTCGCCCATACAACGCGAACGTCTGCGTCGCCCATACAACGGCGAGCGTCTGCGTCCATCTGACGAGCGTGCGCATCTCGTCCATACAACGGCGAACGCTGCGCATCGTCCATACAACGCATTTAACGCTCTGCGTCACCATACAACGCGGCGAACGTCTGCGCATCGTCCATACAACGGCGAGCGTCTGCGTCGCCCATACAACGCACGAGCGTCTGCGTCGCCCATACAACGGCGAACATGCGTCGTTTATACAAGACAGCGTATCATCACATCATTTCATTTTATACAATCTGACTACAGCACAAATTCACATTCTTACCTTAACAGTTATGCACTAACCGTTTGCTTAAGTCTTAGCGTGCGAGGAAGCGAAACCTGGCGTGGATTTTCTCTTCTGACGGGGCAATTTGTTGGGGCCAACCTTCCCAATGAATGGCGTAGCGGCCTCAGCGTCGGTCCACTCGTTCACATCACCATAAAACCCGGACCATAAGCCATAAGCGATCCCGAGTTCAAGCCAGTTATTTCTTATTTCTTTTCTTTTTGCACCATAGCCCAGTGTCATCATAACTCGACACTGGGACAAATTTTGAGTCCGCGTTAGCCCGCTTTGGTGTTTTGACCATGGTAGCCCAGTGTCGTCATAACTCGACACTGGGACAATTTTTGAGTCCGCGTCGGCCTTGCCCAATTGCCCGACATTCTAGATCTGAGGGTCGAGACAAAATTGGCTATGAGTCAACGTCTTTGTCCGAAGATTCTTCCATCATCTCCATACAAAGAGGACAATGTTGACACCCATTTTGACCCTCGTTCGATCATTAACTATAGAATTACACTAATTTTCAACAATAATTCTAATAATTTTAAAATAATACAATGCAGCAATAAAACATTAATACATGCATAAATAAGTAATTTAATAATAACTTCGCATTTTCTACGTAGAGTATTAAGCATTTAGAGTCTCGCGCGCGTTAATTAATTTCAAGCTCATTGTAATTTTTAAATAATTAATAAATACATAAAATAAATAATTTAGCAATGACGTCGTGTCAAGTAGCATAGCGCATTGATGAATACGCGGAGAATCTCATAATCATTTGTATTTTAAAATCAATTTAATCTAATACATGCATTTAATAGCGTCGCATTTATAAAGCTTTAAATAATTCTTAAATATCATACTTGCATTTAGCATTTAAATAATCTAAGCTAAACTCTATTCAATTTTAATCTAACTTCGCAATAATGCATAATAATAAGATTTTTAAATAATAGCGCCGCATTTTAAAATATTAAGCACTAATTAAATAACACGCCCGCATGTGTTATAACAATTAGACTAATTTAGCACCTAAATAATTATAACAAAGCACCTAAATAATTTAATTAAATTCATTAATCTAAATTAATTAATTAACTAGCCTAAAACTAATTAACTCCTAAAACTAATGACCCACTTAAAATTAATACCCCAATCTATTAACTAACCCAGCCCAATCCCCACTTATTTTTTCGCAGCCCAGTTACCCAAAGGCCCAGCACGCCCAGCCTTTTTCTAATCCTTTTCCCTTACATTACCCAAATTTACACCCATTTATCTTTCACTATTTCCCTTTTACCTCCCTCGCATCAACCCTTAAAGAACGAAAAACTAAGGAACCCTAATTCTCAATAGCAGCCTCCCACGCCTCCACCCTCTGTTACGCGCGAATCTCGCACCCAAATCTTCCAATTTACCATAACTAGAGTATCCCCATACCACATTCACCAAAAGTCACATCTAAATACATCAGCAAATCACCATATCAGTACCGAAATTGGTCGAAAAATCAGGAACCAAATCCTTACCATAAGCAGATAGCAGTAAGAATCAAGCGCGAATCTCGTACAAAATCAAGCTCAGAATCAGCCCTTACTACTTACCTAATTGGGAACCGACATTGAGGCTATATAAACCCATCTCCATGCACTCGAAAAAGGGGGCATTCGAAAAAAGAGAGAGGAAGAAGGCAGGAGACCCATATCATCGATCAGGCATCAGTCGCGGAGATTTCTCTTAGCAGTCGAAGCCTAGCATCCCTTCCTCGCTTCCAGTTTATTGCCATTGATTCTTGCAAACAGTTCCTTTTGCGAACTTCCCGTCGACGATTCTAGAAAAACATTTGTCGTCGCCTCGGTTCGCTGTCCACAAAAGGTCTGGAAATCCTTTCTCTTTCATTTATCTAATTGTCTAATTGATACTATGTGTCCTGCGTGATGGTGTCTGTATCATTCTGTTCAAATTTGTTCGATTTGGATCGGTCAACGCTTTCGGATAGGTCTATTAGCAGTAGCCTTCGATGTTTGTAGCGTCGACTCTGTTTTGAGCATGAACGTGTGCTTCGATAGTACTTTCTGAGGGTATGATTGAGTGTATAACGATTGTATAAGGGTCGTAGATCCATTTTGTTGGTTGTATGCTGATGGTTGTGTGAACAATGACTTGGATATTCTGTTTTAACCTGCTAGTGTGCAACTGGATGTTTAGTAGGAATGTATTGATACGTTAATTCAAAAAATCAGTATTAATCATGATGAACTGTTAAAACCGAAATTCACTACATATGTTGTTTCTTGTAACTTTATCTATAAATAAATACTTCTCTAACAAATAGCTAGCGGGAAGTAAAAGGGATTACGAGTCTAATCCTAATTTTAAAATCGAGTGGCGTGCTCCGGAAATAACAACAACCAATATTCAAAAGGATTATGTGTGTTTATATGTATGTATATTTATGTGCCTATATTCAAGATTCAAACCTTTTACTCATTTTCCAAATATCATAAGAAAGATTATGTGTCCACATATGTGTAATAACAACCCAAATTTCAAAAGGTGATTATGTGTTTGTATGTGCGTCTACGTTCAAAAGATTCAAATCTTTACTTACTTTCTAAAAAAACATTACTATCGTGCTTTAATAACTTAAAACTGGCCTCCAAATAACAAATGTTACTAAGATCAAGGATATACGATTTACAATGTCGTGTTATCCTCCCGAGATAAGTAACAAACATTTTAATTGTGAAAATAAACCCCCGCGTTCTCATCTCTTAAAAAAATGGTAATGTATTCACTTTAAGCCAACTATACAAGTGTAATATCTATCATAATATTTATTCTACTTTGTTTCCACTTTCTTGGGTGTAATTAAAGTTTACGTTATGTGGGAATGATAATAAAATCATTGTAAGCGTAATCGTATACTTAACGATGAATAGGAATGTCTTATACCTATATTCTTTGGTTATTGCATATATACGTGTCTAAAATTGCCTATGTGAAGCATGTATGCATCATACTCGGTTGATCCCGAATAAATAGCCATGTAGCCATCTGTATGTTATATTCAACCAGGTTTGTACTTTTGAGTGAGCTAGCCTAATATCACATGCAATCATGTCGTATCTGTATGGATTTAGGCCTAGTCAAGTAGTCTCGTTGACATTTTAGTCGAGTTAAATGCATGTGAAGTCTTCACGAATCTTATAGGAGTTCTCATGCATGAGATGTTCTCAAAGGTCATCCTATGCGTGTGATTAATATGAAATGTTGTTGTAATCCGTAGGATTGTTGGACCATCGATCATTTTTGGGCCATTGTTTTGGCCATTTTTAGACCAATTTTTAGCATGGGTCGATCGATTTTCAGCCTTCTTAGACTGATTTTAGCCCCTGTTTGGACTGGTTTTCCATTTCGCTGCTGATTTCGCTGCTGCATTTATCCATGAAAAAAAAATGTGCTCTAGTATTCCTATTGTCATTGTCCATCCATAAACTCATCTCCTTTTAAGTTTTGTCTCTTTAATCTGCATTGTGGCTGTATGATCAAGTTATGTGATGGTTAATTGTTTTATCTCAATTCGGTTATTGCTTAGGTGCAATCATTGGTTTCAAAACAAGTTAAGCAGAATGTTAAATGTCATCGGATAATTATCATGCATGTTGGCTATGTTGTATTTTACGAATCCTCAGTATACATATCAATCCATAAGTTCACCGATGTTATTACATTGCCATCCTTTTGGTTTCTTTGTTGTAATTGTTTCTTGTAAAGAAAACATAAAACTTTAAAACTAGTGGGCTTGCAATTCATTATTTTGGTGATTACCAACTGTCTGTTCTTGCATTTCGGTCCGCTATTAAAATAAGTGATTAATATGTGTTTAGGTCTTTGTGGCAATGGTTACTTATTTTTTGATAAGCTTGGATGTATACTAATATTTCCATTTTATCTGCTTTCTTATTTTATCTGACACGCATTGGGAGTCAAATCAAGAGTTTCGGTATGAGACTCGTCAGGATTTCCATATCGCCGCCACGCTTTTGTCGCAGGTTTCCAAAGCGGTATAAGGATAGATGGTGTGTCGCCATCCGTCTTAGACATTGCAACAATTCTAAGCTCATTCCTCCCTTGTTTATTTATGTATTATTTATCTGCTCATTCATTATCGTCATATTTGCTAACAGTGTAATTAATAGGAAAATCAACTCTACTAGGCTCTGAATACATTGGAAGTGTAGTTTTAAAAGATAAATCCATCCCCCCTTATTTATTCTAGGTTCACCATATAAATCTAATAATTAATCCTAGTTATGCTTTAGTCACATAGTTAATATGTTCCTCCATATTTAATTCTTAAGAAATAAACCTTCTCCTAAACTCTTCATAAAAGTAATGTTCGCATACACGTATATAAAATAATTTCATAATTAACTACATATAAGGGTTTTAACCTTACATATATTAATAGGAGTAATTCATCATTTTCCCACTTTGTTAAATAAAATAATTTCATGTCCTATAAATGTATAATCAACTTTTGTATATATATTTTATGAATCTCATAAGACCTTTTTTATTATTATCAATATATATATTCTTTAAATATTTGTCACATCCCTTTTTACTTAAATAATCTTTTTTTTTCTAAAACGTATATCCCTTAGCAGAATAAATTAACCTATGTTTGAACGGACAACCGCAAGTTAGCGGATCCTTTAGGGTGCCTTACCCCTTCCCTTTAGGATAATAAAGAATCCTTACTCAGAATCTAATTTGGTTTCACAGACCATTAAATGGAGTTAATGCTGACTTTAATCAGTTAGTATTTAGGTGTCCTAATTCACCCAATTAATTAGGTGGCGACTCCCTTAAACATCATTTAACATTTTTTACACTTTTGGGTGGATAACCATTCCGTCGCGCATTTAAGCCTGAGAGTTCAAAATCGGGTGCGACATCTCCTTCATGAATTTAATGTATGATGACATATGTTCTAGTGCTTCAATGAAGGGATATTTATGTGAAGCTTCTTAAACACCTCCAAAAACTTAGAGAACTGTTTGTCAATTTTTTTTTTTGTAACCTCTGAGGGTAAGAGATTATATCAACGTACTCCCTCAAAGGTGTTCGCGAGTCGTCTCAATCGTAGGCGGTCCCGGTGACCCTCATTCTCAACCTCATCTGCTTTCTCACACTCCTTCTCACTTACCTACGGTGAGAACAACTGCTCAATGTTTCCACTCTCAAACATTGCTTGACATCGCTCTGCAGATTTACCTCTGTATTACTTGGGAGAGTGTCCTGCGGCCTGTTGGTTTCCATGTTTGCCGCTTGTCAACTGCGTTTCTGAGTTCCCGAGCGGACACAGTTTGAGATATGAACCGATTCTGCGAATTAGTGAGTGTCGAATGCAACTCTCGATTCATCAAAGCCTCGCTTGTGTAGGTGGTCTAAACTGTTGGGATGAAGTGGCCTGATTTTGCACCTGTTGGTTATGGTAACCACCTTGATATGGTTGCTGTTGAGGCTGATCGTTCTTCCACGAAAAGTTAGGGTGATTTCTCCACCATGGGTTGTATGTGTTTGAATTATAAGGCCTCTGAAAGTTCCCCACCGCCTGTACCTGCTCCATTGACACATTATTAGGGTCTACCGTTGTGCATCTGTCAAAGGAATGCGGTCCACCACAAATCTCGCAATTCACTGACATCTGGACTGCATTCACAGACATGGTGTTCTGCTGCAGTTGCTTCGTCAGAAGGGCCACATGTGCATTCAAGGCAGTGATGACATCTATTTACCTGGATAACATTTAGAGCTTAAAACGGTAAAAAATGGATCTTGGGTCTAACTTAACCCCAAAAGCTTAGCTTGTAGGGTGAGGATTGTCCAAAGTGTCCATGTTCTCATTCCATTTCTGATGTGAGACTCTTAACAAGAATAATATGATCAAAGGCGGAGTCAAGATTTGAACTTTATAGGTTCTAAATTAGGATTTGAAATTAAATTTTGTTTATCTTTAGTGAATTTTTTAACACAAATACAGAGTTTGAACTAAATTTATTGGTTCGATCGAACTCATGCATTGACTTCTAGCTCCGCCCATGAGATCTGCAGTTTTTTCTTTGGTTTGTTAGGTATATTTCTCTTTTAAACAATTCAATTTAAAACAAGTGTAATTTTTTTATTATGATCACCTACAAGCTAGGAAAGGCAGATACCTCACCTTAATAAATGTCTTCTGAACGGACAATGGCATTACAATATCCTGACTAAAGAACATGATTTGAAATGAAATGCTTCATTTTACTTTTAAATTATATATGTATAAGCCCTCTCAAGAAGACACAACTGAGAAGCAACTTCCTATCTCAGCAAAAAGAAGAAAAAACTTTCTATCACAAAGCTGATTCTGCAGATGAATCAAAATATAGTGTAATTCTAAAACTGGGCATTTGAATTTAATTTGGTCCATTTAGCTAGAGCGGGTGATTTACAAGAACGGCCTTGGAAATGAATGCTCTTGTTCATTTGCCTTGTAAGCAGAACTTCAAGTTTAATAAGTTTTGCACATTCGTAACTTTTGACTTGAAGGTTTGTCATGGGATAAGCAGTGTAAAAAGTTCAATACCATCCATTTTTGAGGTCATTGGGTGTAATTTTTTGCTAATTTCGTAAGACTTCCTCGATGTCCTAAATCACATCACCGAAAATAAATGGAAGTAGAACGAAAATTGGAAGAGCAAATTTTCCGCAACCACTTTTACTAAATTTCAAAATAAACCTGTTTAGTAACCCAAAGATTAAAGGGGCATGTGGAATTTATTAATCTTAAAATTAAATAATGAGGAAAAGCGTAATTATACTCCGCGTAGTTCTTTAGAATTTTTCTATAAATAGTTTTGCCATCTCACCATTTGTGATCATCCATTCATCCCCATTTCAATCATATCAATATGATGAGAATGAGGCTGAACCACTGTTTATTAGCAACTCTTTCAGTTCTTGCTATGTTACTGATGCCAACCGTCTTGGCCGCACAATGCGGTAAGGAAGCCGGTGGCGCACTTTGCCCCTCTGGGTACTGTTGCAGCAACTATGGTTGGTGTGGGACCACAGGTGATTATTGTGATCCAGACAAGTGTCAAAGCCAGTGTCCTCCACCGGCTCCTGTACCTTCTCCATCCACCCCAACTCCTCCTCCGCTTCCCACTCCATCCTCAGATATTACCGAAATTATTAGTGGTGAATTATTTGACGAGATGCTTTTGCACCGGAATAACCCTGCTTGTCCTGCCAGGGGCTTCTACACTTGCGATGCCTTTGTACAAGCAGCAAGGGATTTTCCTGGTTTTGCCACCACCGGTGACATTGCTGATAGTAAAGGGAGGTTGCTGCTCTCTTGGCTCAAACATCTCATGAAACTACTGGTAAATAATTAGTAGTAATTTTCTGCTGTTTAATTACGTGCTTAATCCGAGCATGCATGTCTAGGCACGAGTTTTGGTCAAATATATCAACAGTTATCAATTTTTACAGTGTTGATGTTGTTTTTTTTTACTATATTTGATTTTTCAAAGTGGCAAATTCCTGATTAAAATGTCCATTTCCCTTTTCTTTACTTTTCCAGCACACTACTTGTATAAATTTTCTCATTTACATGGAAGATATTTGTAAAATGGTTGAACAGGTGGTTGGGCAACTGCACCTGATGGACCTTATGCATGGGGTTACTGCTTCAAGAGTGAAGTAGGCAACCCTGATGACATGCCTTTTACTGTGTTCCAACTGCTGAGTGGCCGTGCGCTCCTGGCAGAAAATATTATGGACGAGGCCCCATCCAAATTTCATAGTACGTATTCCCCGCCCCCCCCCCCCCCTTTTTTAATCTTCCTCTTCTATCCTATTTTGTGCCTAATGATATTATCAAGTGTGCACCTAATATTCCAACAATATGTTCCATAGCTATGTGATTCAATTCATGAAACCAAAAGGTACATATAATTTTGCTTGTTTAATTTTTTAACAATATTACAGCAACTACAACTACGGTCCTTGTGGAGTAGCCATAGGGGACGACCTCCTCAGTAATCCTGATTTAGTGGCTGCTGACACTGTCATCTCATTCAAATCTGCACTTTGGTTCTGGATGACTCCTCAACCACCTAAGCCTTCGAGCCACGATGTCATCCTCGGGAATTGGGAACCATCCCTTCTGACATAGAAGCCAATAGGCTCCCTGGTTATGGGGTCATCACAAACATAATCAACGGAGGATTAGAATGTGGTCATGGCCCTGACCCGAGGGTACAAAGTCGAATTGGCTTTTACTTGATGTACTGCCAAATTGTAGGTGTTAGCCCGGGAGAGAACCTGGACTGCGGCAACCAGAGGTCTTTTGCCTACGGCCTCTTATTCAACTCTATGTAGAATAAGCTAACTACATCTGTACTAGCTTTTATAATACTCGTCTTAATTCATGTGGATGCTGTTAGGATTTGAGTCTCAAATTCGACCTAATAAAAAAATAGTAAATAAACGAAGAATAAATAACACACATATTTATAGTGGTTCACTCTCAATGTGAGAGCTACGTCCACTTTGCCGCTGCATATTTCACTATAATCAAAATAGGGAGTTTGTGTTTATAATTCTCTCTTGCTCACACACAAAGAAAAACGTCGCCCCAAAATATATAGCGAAAATTAGTGGAGGGTATTTTGGGAATTTTAGGTTTTTATTATGTTCGCCCTAGTTTTTGCTATATATAGACTAGAGCGTCATTTTTCTTTTTTAGAGGTCGAGCAATAGAGAAGTAAAACTCAAACTCACTATTTGATATAGTAAAATCTGCAGCGTCAAAATGGACATAGCTCTCGCATTGAGGGTGAAGCACTAGTAAAATCTGTGTGTGTTATTTGTTATTCGCTTATTTACTATTTTCTGATTAGGTAGGATTTGAGACTCAAATCCTAACAAATGGCATCAGAGCGACATGTTGTATTGCGATTCAGAAAATGATGGAAGGCGAAGATGGTTCGGTGCACGACATCGAGAAATTCGATGGTACAGATTATGTGTTTTGGAGAATGCAGATTGAAGATTATTTGTATGGCAGAAAGCTTCATCAACCGTTGAGTCCGAAGCTAAAGGAGATGAATGATGCTGAGTGGAATCTCATTGATAGACATGTTTTGGGAGTCATTCGATTGACGTTGTCGAAGAACGTTGCTCACAACGTGACAAAGGATAAGACCACCACTGACATGAAGGTTATGTCCGACATGTATGAGAAACCTTCGGCAAACAATAAGGTATTTCTCATGAACAAACTCTTTCATCTAAAGATGGAGGAAGGTGCTCCCGTTGCAACGCACATGAATGAATTCAACACGATTGTCAATCAATTGTCATCTGTTGTAATCGAGTTTGACGATGAAGTGCAAGCCCTAATTTTGCTGGCGTCTCTACCGAACAGCTGGGAGCCGATGAGAGCAGCGATTAGTAATTTTGATGACAGTGATAAACTAAAATTCAATGATGTTAGAGATCGTATCCTTCTTGGAGAGGTTCACATGATATATTCTGGTGAGGCATCGACGAGTTCTGCTTTGAATGTTGAGAACATAGGCATAAATTATGACTGAAACTACAACCGAAAGATGGGCAAGTCGAAGTCAAGGAATGGCAAGAGTCAATCCAGATCCGGGCGAACACTTGAGTGTTGGAACTATGGGAAAATAGGTCACATCAAGAGGAATTGTAAGGAACTGAAGAAGAAGGAAGACAACAAGGGGGTGGAATCAATGTTATCAATGAAGACATTGGTGATGCATTGTTGTTGTATGTTGACAGCCCGATCGACTCTTGTGTGCTTGACTCAGGAGCGTCTTTCCACACTACCTCACGTCGTGATATAATGATGAATTACGTTGTTGGGTATCTCGGGAAAGTCTATTTGGCAGATGGTAAGCCTTTAGACGTTGTTGGTATTGGAAACATTAATTTGAAGATGTCAAATCAAAACATGTGGAAGATCACAAAGGTCAGACATGTACCGCCATAAGTTTTAACCGATGTGATCAAGCACGTGGTAAACACATGCATGCATTTTAAAAAGTTCGACCCATGACCAGTATTGACCATCTTCCTGATCAAGAATGAAAGGGATGAAATTCTTGACGTTTGTAATGGCGAGAGCCGGATGGAAAGATGGTGATGAGTTGGTGGTGGAAGTTGCGGAAGCATCAGAATGTGTGGGATATTAAAGAGGATCCATTTAGAAAAGAGAGGAATGGAGAAGAAGAGACTAGGAATTTCTTTAGAGAGAGCCGCGGCGGAATCCCGAGGGGGGTTGGGGGTGTCGGCGGCTGAAACAAAATTCTAGAGTTCTTTAGTTTTGGCTCTTGATACCATGTAAGATGATATTAATCTCCATTGAGGAGTCTTTCTGTTGGAATCCAACACTGCCAGTTAACGCAACCACTAGTGCGAGAAGGTGATGTTGGTGACTTCCATTTTAGTGTTTCTCAAGACTGAGTTACTCTACAGAATATGAGAAGGCTACCGAGACAGAGAGACAGATTTGTTCATAAGCCTTAGCTTCATTAATGGAGAAGAAAGGTTACAGAAGATGAAGCTCTCAGAGAAGAAGAGGAGAAAGCTTCTCAAAGAAGATAGAAAGAAAATATCTCGAATGTTCTGTCTGTCAAGTGGACAGGCAATGCCCTAGTAAATAACCGAAGGCAACACATTGGGCTGGCCTTTAATGGGTTGGCCCTTATATTTGGGCCAGACCTATTAAAGGCCAGTGACTTGTATATACATAGTATACTCAAGTTATACATGGGTCCTTTTCCTTTATTAGTTTTAACAATCTCCCTCAAGCTGGGTGCTCGAATATATCTAGCAAGCCTAGCTTGGAACAAAGATGTAGATGTTGTAATCTTGTTAACCCTTTTGTAAGTATATCTGCCGGCTGCTCTGTAGTATGAATATACTCTGTTTGAATCATTCCTTGTCGAATCTTCTCCCTAATAAAGTGAAGGTCAATCTCGATGTGTTTAGTTCTTTCATGGAACACAGGATTGGCTGTCATTTGTATAGCTGACTTACTGTCAGTGTACACAGTTACTGGCTGCCTGATATTTACACCAATGTCTTTCAGCAGCCCCAGAAGCCATGTAATTTCAGCAGCAGTGTTGGCAAGGCTTCTGTACTCTGCTTCTGCAGAACTACGAGAAATTGTGCTCTGTTTCTTGGATTTCCAGGAAATGAGAGTGTCTCCAAACTTGATTAAATAACCTGTAATAGACTTTCTTGTATGTGGACATGAAGCCCAATCTGCATCACAAAAACTAGTTAAAGTCTCTTGTTTATTACTAGATAATAGCAGTCCTTGTCCTGGTTTACCTTTTACATATCTTACTATTCTGAGAGCAGCATCATAGTGTGATTTCTTTGGACTTTGAAAGAATTGGCTAAGTGTTTGAACACTGTAAGCAATATCTGGTCTAGTAAGAGTAAGGTATAGCAACTTACCAATTATCCTTTGATAAGAACTGATATCTTTTATTGGATCATCAGCAGTGACAGTTTTTCCTGAATTTGAACTCAGCTTCTCCACATATTCATCATACTCCTTTGTGGTGAGTTTCACATTAGCATCAATGGGAGTATTACTAGGTTTGGCAGCAGCAAGGCCTAGTTCAGAAATAAGTTCTAAGGCATACTTCCTTTGATGCATAACAATCCCTTTAATGGATCTAGCAAATTCTATTCCTAGAAAGTACCTTAGTTCTCCCAGATCCTTCATCTTAAAAATATTATGAAGAGACTGTTTAGTCTCCTTTATGAGACTTATATTGTTTCCTGTAATTAACATGTCATCCACATAGATAAGAATAATTATTATATCCTGCTCACCTTGTTTAAGAAAAAGTGAATGATCAAATTCAGATTGTCTAAAATTCATTTGTACCAGAGCCTCAGTAAGCTTAAAGTTCCACTGTCTTGGAGCTTGTTTGAGCCCATACAGAGATTTAGTAAGTCTACATGCAAGATTACTGCCTCCCTGGCTACTGAAGCCTTGGGGCAAGGACATGTAAATTTCATCAAACAGATCCCCCTGAAGAAAGGCATTATACACATCCATTTGATGGATATACCATCTTCTGGAAGCAGCAATAGACATAATAGTTCTTATAGTAACCATTTTAACAACAGGAGAGAAGGTTTCTTGATAATCAATGCCTTCTTGTTGGCTATAACCTTTTGCAACAAGTCTAGCTTTCAGTCTTTCTATTTCTCCAGTGTCTTTGTATTTGATCTTGTAGATCCATTTACAGCCTATAGGTTTTTTACCATTTGGCAATGTAACAATTTCCCATGTATGGTTTTCTTGCAAGGCATCTATTTCAGCTTTCATAGCATCTACCCACCTTGGGTCTTTAGAGGCTTCCAAGTAACCTTTTGGTTCAACCAATTCTGACACAGAGGTTAAAAAGGCTTGATATGTAGGTTTTAGGCTATCATAGGAAATATACTTGCTGATAGAGTAGAGTGCACTGTTGACATTGGTGGTGACAAAGTCTTTGAGCCATATGGGAGGTTGTTTGTGTCTGCTAGATTTCCTGATTGAGTGATCAGTAACTTTTAAAGTAGGGTTGTTAAGAGACTGTACAGTATCAATGTTCTCTTCTACTAAGTTATTATGAGAAGAAATGACATCCTCAACAGATTCTATATTAGTAATATCAACACACCTCCTTTCTGAAGTGTCAGTGCTCTTCTGAAGATTTTCTTGAGATATATCTTGGTTCTCATTGTTATCAAGCAAGTTTTGGAAGACAGGATTCTCAGAAACATTTTCCCTAAAGGGATACTCTGTTTCTCTGAAAGTAACATCTCTACTGACCACAAGAGACATGGATTCCAGATCATACAGGATATACCCCTTTTGTGTGTCAGAATAACCCATGAGAGCACACCTTTTAACTTTAGACTGTAGCTTGTCAGTAACAGTTAAGTCATTAGCAAAGCATAGACATCCAATAGTTCTTAGATGACTTAGGGAAGGTTTTTTGTGATAGAGGCTCTCATAGGGTGTAGTATGAGTGACAGAGGAAGGTAGTCTATTGATTAAGTAGACGGACACATCTGCATAGGCCCAAAACTTTAAGGGAATATTGGCCTGCATTCTTATTGCTCTGGTTATTTCTAATATATGTCTGTGTTTTCTTTCTACAACACCATTTTGCTGTGGGGTATAAACACAGCTTCTTTGGTGAATGATCCCTAAGTTATGGAAAAGACCTTGACAAGTATCATTGACAAACTCTGTTCCATTATCAGTTCTAATGATTTTGACAATTTGGTTAAATTGAGTAGAAATGTATTTAAGAAAGTCTTTAATGACAACACACACCTCAGATTTAAGTCTGAGTAGATATATCCAGGTCATTCTGGTGTGGTCATCTACAATGGTAAGGAAAAATTTCTTCCCATTATATGTTTCAGTCTTATAAGGACCCCATAAGTCCATGTGGATAATATCAAAGGCATTATTACTATAAGTAGTGCTATTAGGGAAGGGTAATCTATTCTGTTTTGCACATGGGCACACATTACAGTTTTTTGTTGCCTCAGCAACTCTGTCATTACTAGCATTGATCAGTTTACTGAGTACCTTGCTGGAGGTGTGGCCCAGCCTTCTGTGCCACATAGTAATATCTGTCCCGCTTCTCGGAAAATAAATCCAGAAACTTCTTCTGTCATGGTTATCTTTGGCTTAGTAGTTTGTACATTTAGGACAGTCTTTATTGTGTCCTGTGCAGGATTAGTTAACACATACAGCCCATCCTGGAGTCTACCAATCTCCTTCACCTTCCCACTGTAGAGATCCTGAAATAGACAGAAGTCAGGGTAGAAGATAGTTGTACATTTCAGCTCCTTTGTTAGTTGGGAAACAGAAAGTAGATTATACTTGAATTGAGGTAAAAAGAAAACATTTTTCAGTGTACTCCTGTTTGGGAGTGTACTGATACCAGTGTGAGTGACTTGAGCAGATTGGCCATTGGGTAAGAATACCTTCTTTGATGTGGTATACTCATCAGTACCAGTAATTTTTTCTAGCATATTTAGATCAGATACCATATGGTTTGTAGCACCTATATCTATTATCCAATTTTTGTTAGTATTAAAAGCATGCAGGGCTTTGAGTTCAGATATACACCACATTCTTTGTGTTTGACTACCTGAGAGTTACGAAATGTTCACATGCATGCATGACTGTTGTTCAGTAGTTTTACTATCTGCTCATACTGTGTTTTGGAGAACTTAGGTACTCCTTCAACTTCCCAGTTAGCTTTGGATTCTTCAGAGGAGATTTCAGATCCTCTGCTGTGGGCATTATGAGCAACATATTCTTTTCTTTTTGACTTGAAACCAGAGGGATATCCAACTAGTCTATAGCATGATTCCTTTGTGTGGCCTCTCATTTTACACTCTTCACAAACAAGATTATTCCTTTTTTACCTCTGGTTACCAGTCTTAGAGTACATAGCAGTAGTGATAGGACCAGCTCCAAGAATCCCTACAGTCTTGGCAGATATCCCTTTTTGATTTTCATCACTTACTATCATAGAGTAAGCTTTATTTATTGTTGGCAAAGGTGACATGAGGAGAATTTGGCTCCTAGCTTGCATGTAGCTTTCATTTAAGCCCATAAGAAATTGATATAGCTTCTGTCTTTGAAGGTAGTTTGTAAACTCCTTAGATGTAGGACAACCACAATTAGGTGGTGGCACAATTGCTTGATATTCTACCCAGAGATTTTTAAGTCTAGTGTAGTATTCTGCCACACTAGTGTTCCCTTGTGAAAGTGTAGCAATTTCCCTATGCAAGTCATAGGTCCTAGATTCATCAATTTTGTCGAATCTTTCTTTTAAGTCTTCCCATATCTCATATGTCAAGCTTTCACAGATAGTACCCCACACAATAGACTACTAGAAACAACATTCATTAGCCATGCCTGAACGACAACATTGACTCTGTCCCACTGGTCCCACCATTCCATCCCATATTGATTTTTAGTACAGTTCCCATTTACAAACCCTAATTTATTTCTTCCAAGAAGGGCAATCCTTATTGACTTGCTCCAGACTGTATAGTTTTCAGAGCCAAGTAACTGAAAGGATATTAACGAGGCACCACTAACATCTGATGCTTGTAAGAACAGAGGATGGTTGTGGTCAAGAATAGTGGAGTTGGAGGTACTAGCCACCGACTTTCTAGGGATAGGTACAGTTACTCCATCTTCGGAGGAACTACTCTCAATAGGTGGATCTGTTACCATCGTTACAGTACAACACTAACTTCAACAGATTTATCAGATGTATAACAAGAATATAGGAAAGAATTAGTAGTCATGCACAGTCGGCAGTTAGACAAGAATCAGATTTCAAAATACCATAGATACCTCAGATTGACAAACACAGATCTTGATTATTTACTCAGATCTTGATGACGCATTTAGCGATGATCGATAAACTCAAATCTTGTCGGTTTACTCGGATTCGACGCATACACGATGATCGAATACCGCTTTGATACCGTGTGGAATCCAACACCGCCGCTAACGCAACCACTAGTGCGAGAAAGTTGACGGTGACTTCCATTTTAGTGTTTCTCAAGACCGAGTTACTCTACAATACGAAGGCTAATGGCATGCAGAGAGATGATTTGTTCATAAGCCTTAGCTTCATTAATGGAGAAGAAAGGTTACAGAAGATGAAGCTCTCAGAGAAGAAGAGGAGAAAGCTTCTCAAAGAAGATAGAAAGAAAATATCTCGAATGTTCTGTCTGCCGATGTGCAATGCCCTAGTAAATAAATCAAGGCAACATCATTGGGTTTTAAATGGTCGTCTTATATTTGGGCCAGACCTATTAAAGGCCAGTGACTTGTATATACATAGTATACTCAAGTTATACATGGGTCCTTTTCCTTTATTAGTTTTAACACTTTCTCATTAATATCAATATATATAGACTATAGTGTACAATATTCATCCCTTGTACAATAAGAATCCTAGTCCTAATTACAAGAGGAATCCTAGTCTTAACATAATTGTATTTACACAATATATGGAATATATTCTAATTATGGGTAGGGATTTTGTATTGCACTATACACGTTTACAGTTAAATTATTTGATTTAATTAATCTAACCATACTTATCCTTTTTTATAATGATAATCATCAACCATAAAAAACACACATATAGACACTTAAAAAGCCACCATTTTGTGTGTAATCTTGTACTAAAAAGATTCGTCTTAGCCATCTCGCGAACAAAAATTATTGATTGATTTTTTTCGTAGAGTTGTATCGTAATCTTGTTATTGATCAATTTTTTTCATATAGTTGTATTTCTTTCAACGTCTTGGTTGCACGAGTGCTTTTGCAAGTCCACATGGCTAATTTAGTGATACCAATAGTTGATCTCTCCCCTTTCTTTCTAGGAGATGAAGATGGCGAGAGAAAGGCGAGAGAAGTGATAAACGAAGCGTGTTCTCGATATGGCTTCTTCCAAATTGTCAATCACGGGATGCCTTTGGACCTAATGAGCCGCGCCCTGAAACTATCAAAGGCTTTTTTCGAGTCTCCTGTTGAAGAAAAACTGAACTGTTTTCCATTGCCAGGGTCACCATTTCCTGCAGGCTATAACAGAAAACCAAATCCATCTTATGAGTTTGCAGAGTTCTTAGTTATGCTTCAGCCTGGATCCAACTTCAATGTGTTTCCTGTCCATCATCCACAACTCCGGTAAGTTATATCTTAATATTAGAACCTTTAAGTTGTATGCATAAAAAAATTTACACTATTAGTATCGTTTAACATTTTTTACCAGGATACCAATTAATATTCATCATAGAGTTTACTTACAACCAATATCTTATTACAAGTTATTCCGACAACTTTAAGGGAAAAAGAAGCATTTATCTATTACAAAGATGGTGCGATTATTTTTAATTTCAGATATATTTATTTCATTCAATCTTACCAAGAAAAAAACACTTAATTTAAATAATCAGAATGGAACTTGACTTTCAAATTGAACGAATAGCCGTTGAGAGGATAATTCATTAATCATTGTGTGTTCGATATTTCAGAGAAGTAATGGGAGATTTATTCTATCTATTCGCGAAGATGGGAGCAATTTTAGAGAGCATACTTGGTGAATCCTTGTGTCTGCCTCTAAGCACTCTCCAGGAATTTAACAATGACAGAAATTCAGATGTGTTGACAGCTCTGTATTATTTACCAGCAACAGAGAAGGAATAAATTCACATAGAGATGTTGGATGCATTACATTTGTGTTGCAGGATGAAGTTGGAGGACTTGAAGTTCAAAACGATGGTAAATGGATCCCAGTAACCCCAAAGAAAGGTGCCCTTGTTGTCAACATTGGAATTATTCTGCAGGTAAAAAAGGAAAAATTATTTATAATGTCAGTATATATAAATAATTACATATTTACACCATTTAAATTAGGTCTCAGTTTTGAACCCTAAAAATTGATAAATTGAAATGCTTCCCCCTTAAAGGTTTCTCCTTGTCGAAGTTGATCTACAACAAACACAATCACTTGAGTTTTCAATCGGTAGAAATTACCACAACATGAATGAATTTGTTGGTTTCCACAACCTAGATATCCTCTAGGAGAAGCATATTTTCTACGTGAACGCTAGTCATCATATTATTATGTAAAATTGTATTTTTTCCAACACTTATTATAATTTTTTTTTACGAAAGAATCCGTAGCCGCTATTCTTTCGAATGCGCTATGGATAAACCCCGGACTATTATGACATATTTATACGTTATAGGCTGGGGATTAAGAGGATGATATACTAATAGGCAACTAGTATTTTTATGAGTGAACCCTACCCAATACCTTTTTCCAACACGTCAACACCCTTAAATGAGTTGTACGCATCACAAATCTGAATTAGTAGGATTATTGAATTCCAGATACCAAATGGTTAAAACAATCATTTCACGTTTATTTTTTTTTATTTTCTGTTGAAGGTGCTGACAAATAACCAAATTATATAGGATTCTTTTATAGCGATTATTTGCAAAAGCGCAAGGAAAATAAGCTTAAACGTGCTTCTGGACTTGAAGACGATCATGGCTTATCTCATTTTTCACTCACTGTATAGAAATCATTAGATGTGTCTCTTATCAATCATTGTTCTTATCTAATTCCATTCGCTCCCCTACCTTTCGTCAGTATCGGCCCAGCTTCATTTTTAGTATATATGATTTTAGTTAAACTTTCTATTTATACAGATTTCTATAGTCTCCTTTAATGATCTTTATCTCGTGTAGAAACTTTTTTGTTAACAACTTTGCTCAAATGTATTTTCATTTTCCTATAATGGACTATGCAAACGTCATTTAAGGCTTCTCTTTGCTTCTATTTTTGTTTACTTTCCTTTATTATCTAAAACAGAATAGTTTTTTTTGCATTTTTATCTAGAATAAAATCGTTTCCTTCCTTTATTATCTGGAATAAAATTGTTTTCTTTCCTTTATTATCCAAAACAATATGTGCAAGTCAATACTCCAGGTCAAGAAGGAAGAAGCTAGACATTTAATAAGTTTCTGGGCCAAATATCTTTAAACCTCTTTATGTACCAATTCAGTATGAAAAGCCCAAGAGAGTTGGAGAAGAGTCCAGGTCCACTCTTCTTGTGGATGAACGAGACTGGTAAATGCATTCACTGTTCATGAAAGAATGCCGAAGATGGGGAAAATTTTCACAAATAACCACTTTTCAGCCCTTAAAATTGAAGAATGGTCAAACATCCTTTGAAGTTTCAAAATCCCCAAGAGAAGTTCCTGAACATTAATGTACTGAATTTCACTTATGCAATTTGAAACTCCACGACAATGTCTATTTTTCAAAATCGGGGCTGAAAAATGGCCAGTGCTAAGATGGTTATTTATGCAATTAAATTTCTTATCACAGAGATGGTTGTGTCTTGTGTGACAACCTACAGAAAGTTATCAAACCGGGCATCATTCAGCCTGATATTAGATGAAGTTGCAGACCAATTCCTAGCCCAAACTTTATCCCACCAAAATTCAGGCCTAAACACTTTCGCCCATTTTTACCATGTCACGATTAAATTAGTCAGCCCGTTATTTGTATGTTAAATATACATAAGTATACATATGATATACACATGTATACTTATGTATATTAGATAATATCACATGCCAGCCCGTTACAAGAGCCCAGCACGAGAGCCGAGCCCATCACGGCTGCATTGTATATTTAGTATATTAGGAATGTATATTGTAGTATAATTAGTCTTATACTATTACCATAATTATATAGTTAGTCTACAAATAGAATAGAATTTTAGATGTATAACAGGAAAAAGATTTTCATATATGTAACTTGTATATATACCCCTTTCATTAATGAATATAATCAACGGACGGGTTTACCGGTAGAGGTTACTTTGACAAAGGATCGATTGTGTTGTTAGGTACCTGTAAACGTGTAAATATAAGAAACAATATATTCCCTACCCATAATTAGAATATTTTCATATATTATGTAAATATAATTATGGTAAGACTAGGATTCCTCTTTTGTATAGGCTTAGGATTTCTATTGTATAAGGAATGAACATTGTACTATATAATTATATATATACCTTGATATTAATGAAAGACTCCCCAAGGGAGCTTAATATCATCTTACATGGTATCAAGAGCCTAGAAAGAAAAACCCTAGAATTTTTGTACCAAGCAGCCGCCGCCCTGCCCCACCCCCCTCGGGCATCTCGCCGCGGCGCCTCCCTCTCTCTACCCAAATTCTTGGTTTTTCTTCTCCATTCCTTAAATGGATACCCAGGATTCTTCCGTTGTCCTTGGCGCATCTTTCTCCACAAATCCCACCACCAAGTCATCACCCTCTTTTCATCCCGCTCTAACTGTTTTCAACATCAAGAACCATATCCTTATCCTTCGTGATCAAGAAAACAGTCAGTATTCTCCATGGGTTGAACTGTTTCGCAATCATGCATGTCTCTATAACGTGCTTGATCATATTGATGACAAAATTCAGCTCCCTCAGGAGGTTGATGATTCTACTCGGCCGCTCAGACAAGGCGTCAAACGATGGATATATGGTAGTATCTCTCAGATCTCGCTCCTTACTATCATGAAATCGACTCACGACTTTGACTTGTGGAATCGTTTGGAGGAAATTTTCCAGGACAACAAGCACACTCGTGCCGTGTATTTGGAAGAACAATTCAACAAAACACGTCTTGAAAACTACTCTAATATTTCTGAGTACTGCAAGTAGCTTAAACTTCTAGCGGATCAACTCTCCAACGTCGGCACGCCTGTTACTGACGCTAAAATGGTGCTCCAAATGATTGCAGGCCTTACTAAGGGCTAATATGATACTTTGGCCACCATGATCCAACAGGCAGATCCGCTACCAAGTTTTAAAAAAGCTCGCTCACAATTGTTGCTCGAAGAAACCCGTCGTGCTAAGCAGGATGAGCACGTCCAACAGGTGTTAACTGTCGACTCGCAACCCCAAGATCAGACGCCACCGGTAAACTCCCAACAGCGGCAGGGCCGAGACGACAAGGGTGGAAAAGGTCGCGGCGATAGAGGAGGTCGTGGTCGTGGCAAGGGTTGTAGTCAACAGAACCAACAACAACAACAGGGATCACAGAACAACTGAGCCGCGGCTCATCAGCAGTTCGTCTATAGCGCCGCAGCGCCTCCGTACAGCGCCGCGGCGCCCCCTATACAGGACCGCGGCGCCCCAGTCCAGAGTCGCGGTGCAAGGTCCATTCCAGTACCAGCAGCCCTACAATCCGTATTCTTACTCCGATTTGTTGGGCCCCGCTCCAGCCTCGCAGCATGCCCACTTCATGCAGGGTCAGGTCCCGCAGCCATCCTCTGGCATGACACCCACTGAGTTGGATCAGGCGTTCAACACCCTTTCTATGCAACAGCCTGACAATACTTGGTACATGGATTCAGACGCCACATCTCACGTCACCCAATCTGCAGGTACTATTCCTAAACTGTTTAGTTTAAAGCATCCTCAATATGTTAAAGTTGGTAGTGAACAACGCATTCCAGTTAAAGGTTATGATACCTCATACACACAACCTCCTCATCCACCCTTCTCCTTCAAAAACACCCTATATGCCCCACACATGATTAAGAACCTCATATATGTCCGCCAATTTACTCGTAATAATTTTGTCTCTGTGGACTTTGACACTTTTGATTTTACTGTGAAGGATCTTCATACGGGGACGCCTCTTACGAGATGCAATAGCACGGGGGATATTTATCCATTCACCTCCACCCCCGCTACCAGATCTTGCTCTCCCGTCACTCCAGCAGTTATTTCTTCTTCAACATGGCACAATAGGCTTGGTCATCCAGGAGTATCAGTCTTTAATTTTCTTAGAGGCAATAATTTCATTACTTATAATGGGAAGCTTGCCCAAAATTGTGTTTCTTGTTCTTTAGGCAAACATATTCGTCTTCCGTTTAAATCATCTACGAGTGTTACCTTTGCTCCCTTTGATATTATACATGCCGATTTATGGACGTCTCTTATCTCTAGTTCTCTCGGTCATATATATTATCTTGTGTTGCTTGATGATTTTTCACACTATGTTTGGTTATACCCTCTTATATTAAATCGAAAGTGTTTACCAAATTTCTTGAGTTTCGCAAGTTCATTCAAACACAATTTGAAAACGGTAAAGCTGAAAGAATCATACGCACCATTAACAACATGATTCGCACCCTATTGATTCATGTCTCCCTCCCTTCATCATTCTGGGTCTATGCAGCTAAAATGTCAGAATACGTTCTAAATATTCTCCCTACTAGCACTCTTCACAATATGACCCCTACCGAAATCATCTACCATAGAGTCCCCTCCTATGATCATTTACGGATTTTCGGTTGTCTGTGCTATCCCAACCTTAGCTCTACCGCCCCTCACAAGCTCTCTCCTAGGTTCACTCCATGTGTCTTCCTAGGATTCCCGCCGAACCATAGAGGCTATATATGCTATGACTTATCGACTCGTCAAATCCACATCTCTTGTCACATCACATTCGACGAGACCACATTCCCATTTTTTAATCTTCAAAAATTCCAAAAATTGGATTACTCATTCCTTGACGAGTCTGCCATCTCTCCCATCCTCCTCGAACAACTGGCTTTTTGTCTGTCACGGCCGCGACCTGCATTGAAGGCCGCGCGCTTAAAATTCTGTGAGTCGCACCGCGCCCGCAGCGAGCCGCGCGCCAAATGTCCGAAGAAGATCGTCGCCAAAGATCGCGCCTCGCCCCGCCACCGCGCTGACGCTTTCTCCCACCTCGCCCTTGTCCGACTTTACCCCCGTCTCAGACCCCACTAAACCACCCACTGTCCCTACTCATCCAATGGAAACTCGTTCAAAGCGTGAAATCTTCAAACCCAAAGTCCATTTCAACTTGTCTGCCCAAAGGCCCCAAACCATCTCTCCACTTCCAAAGAACCCAAAATTGTCCAAACAAGACCCTAATTGGAATGCAGCTATGTATGAGGAATTCAATGCTTTGACTAAACATCACACGAGGGATCTAGTACCTAGACCTGAGGGGGTGAATGTAATTCGTTGTATGTGGCTTTTTCGTCACAAGTTCAGAGACAATAGAGATCGTGAGAGTTAAAAGGACCGTCTTGTGGCTAATGGCACAAATCAGCATGAGGGCATTGATTGTGGAGAGACCTTCAGCCCGGTTGTCAAACCGGCTACCATTCGCACAGTTTTGAGTATTGTCATGGGCAAACACTAACCGATCCATCAACTTGATTTGAAGAATGCATTCTTACATGGGGACCTGAGAGAAACAGTGTACATGCATCAGCCTCCTGGGTTCACCCATCCAGCACTTCCTCACTATGTGTGTCGTCTCCGTAAGTCACTATATGACCTGAAACAGGCCCCCCGTGCATGGTATGATCGTTTTGCCAGGTATATCTTACAGATTGGGTTTGTATGCAGCAAGAGTGATACATCACTCTTCATTTTTCATCGAGGTAGTAGCACTGCTTACTTATTACTATACGTGGATGATATTGTTCTGACTGTCTCCTCAAATAGATTGAAAAATGAGATTATTGTCTTGCTTAAGTCCGAATTTGCAATGACTGATTTGGGAAAGCTGGGTTATTTCTTGGGGATATTAGTGACCAGGTCTGTCGATCACATGTTCTTGTGTCAGCGTATGTATGTAGAGGATATATTGTACAGGGCTAAGATGGCGAATTGCAAAGTTATGCCTACTCCAGTCGATTCGAAATCTAAGCTCAGTGCTATGGATGGTGCTCTAGTCTCCGATCCTACTCTGTATAGGAGCCTTGCAGGTGCACTTCAGTATCTCACATTTATCAGGCCAGACATTACTTATGTTGTTCAACAGGTATGCTTATTCATCCATGCCCCCAGAGAGTCTCACTTCACTGCTCTTAAGTGTATCATTCGATACATTACGGACACTCTTGATTATGGTTTGCACTTATACCCCTCTGCGCCAAACAGGTTGCTCTCATATACGGATGCAGATTGGGCAGGGTGTCCGGACACGCGACGCTCCACCTCAGGCTTTTGTGTTTTCTTAGGGGATAATTTGATTTCTTGGTCTGCCAAGCTACAGACTACCCTATCTAGATCCAGTGTCGAGGCTGAGTACAGAGGCGTTGCAAATGTAGTAGTTGCGATTTGTTGACTCAGAAACTTACTGTTAGAACTTCAGTGTCCTTTGCGTCAGGCATCTATTGTGTACTGTGATAACATCTCTGCCATCTATTTGTCTCATAATCCGCTCAAAGATCAACCAAGCACATCGAGATAGACCTACACTTTGTTCGTGAAAAAGTTGCTTTAGCCACGTCAGAGTGTTACATGTTCCATCATCCTATCAACATATTTACCAAAGGACTTCCCAGACAGTTGTTTCTTGACTTTAGATCCAGTCTCAGCGTCCGGCCTCCTCCCGCTCCGACTGAGGGGGTGTGTAAACGTGTAAATATAGGAAACAATATATTCTCTACCCATAATTAGAATATTTTCATATATTGTGTAAATATAATTATGGTAAGACTATGATTTCTCTTTTGTATAGGCTTAGGATTCTTATTGTATAAGGGATGAACATTGTACTCTATATATATCTTGATATTAATGAAAGACTCTCCAAGGGAGATTAATATCATGTTACAGTAGCTCATTTTTATTTTTCTATTGAATCCTCGTCGTCCAATCTACCAACATCCATAGGTCGTTGTTTCAATTTTTCACTTCGAATTGGATCTAGATACACATATCTTTATTATTTCCAGTCAGTTCTTATTCTATCAATATCACCCGGCAAGATAATTAGGTTCAATTGGAAAAGGTGAGCATCTACGAGTAAAAGGTCAAATTTTGACTCCATATTATAAAGACTGGAAAATGGATTACTACGAAGAGAGTGCGTAAGTCCTATCTATTGAGAGAATGCTAGGAAACTAATTTTAAAAACAAAAAATAGCATCCACCTCCAAAATAAAGTACCAATCAATTTTGCCGTAAAAATTAGATATTTACACTAATGCATGAATACATAATACATTTTTACATAAACTTTTATCATTAAATTATAATTAATTTATATACATTCTCACCTAAATTCATAACTTAATCGTAATAAATTAGTAGATATGGTATAACACTGAATGCCGATAAGTTTTTACCCAGTTTTGCCTTATTATAACCTGTTTTGGACAGTAATGAGAGAATATTCAATGATATCAATCCAAAAAAATGTTATCATTTTATATTAGAAAAATAATTTAATATTAAAATTATCATTTTACGGTTCATTAGAATATTAACTACTAGAAGCATAGATTTTTCCCACAGATATTTAGTGAATAATTATTCTCATGGAAACATTGGAAAATTTCTTATTTTTTCGTGTGTAAACACTACTTTTACTATTTATGTTTTTTCCAACGTCAGTCAATGTAAGCCGCTGAACATTTTCTAGTGAAAAATTCAGTGAAAAGATATAGATTTTTTAGTATTGATTTATAGTCATACAACAGTTTTGATTTACTTAAAAACTTTTTTTCTTTAAACTTTGTGTTCAGTAAAATAATGCCACCTAATTAAATTAGGACGAAAAAGTATGTTTTAAAGATCCAAAATGAAGTAAACAAATAATTAATAAAGAATTAAGAATGGTGAAGAGATAAGCTGGGATTCAATCTGGTGGCCCTAAATTAGGAACAAATTATTGGAATTTACCAAACGTGAAATAAATTAATCCTATTAATTATACCTCGAATAATTGGGGTCCCGCACGTCGGAAACATGATTTTCACACACGTGCACATAAAGTGTCAAGGATCGTAATTTCCTTAAATGGAAGAGATATTGGTACATATACGAATTGTTTGAGATATAAGAGAATAGACGGTTATTGGTCAAATAACAATGGTTTCATGTTGGTAAACGAAGGGAAGACATGTGCAAATTGTAAAAGATGAAACGGGTCTGAAAATGTCGCGAGCTGAGCCATGTCTGCAGTGGCCACTACGGGCGATGCTCGAAACTCTCGGTTTCGCGGCCACAAGACTACCGCAGGCCACGACGCCGCGCCGCAGTGTCGCACGCAGACGCTTCTGCATCGTTTGAAGATGGACGAAAACTATTTTTTGGGCTGACTTTAGATCAGTAACTCTCCATTATTTGGCTCATGAATTAAGCCATTATTTTGCTGAATTATTACTCCACATTCATGGCCATTACATGGTCTTTATTGGCCATTACTTGGCTATGTGGAAAACCATCTTTTCTACACTATAAAATGGAGCCTTGAGCTCATTTGCAAATACTCCTTACACTAAACAATTCTCTGAAATTGTCTTCATCTCTTGCAATCACAAACACTCAAGGATCTTCCTTCCTAAGCAAACATTTGAGTTTCCTTTGTTCATTTGTTTGATTGCTGTTTTATCTTGGGAGATAAATTGTCATTACACCGTTGAAAGGATATACGGGGCAATATTATCTTAAAGATAGATTGTTCATCCAATCGACTCAGCAAGACATTCACTTTGTTGTTACATTTCCCGTTTCTTTGTTTTTACAAATATCAACTCACAAGTTTAAGATAATATTCGTTGTTTCAACAACAAAATGTCTGCTGAAGATTAATTCAACGCTATGAAAAACGCCAATGCTCAAGGAAATCCCACTGCCTTCAATCCCACCACTCAAGGCGATGACACTGCCTATACTACAACTAATCATGGCATTCCTAATGCCTTCCAAACCACTGCTTTTGGCACTTCTAGTGCTACCACTGTTTTTGTCACTTCAAGTGCCACCACTGTTTTTGGCACAACTAGTGTCAACACAAGTTTTGGTACAACCAATGCCTCCACTGCTACTCCAGACACTTACAGTGTCTATTCTCTTTCCCAAGGCATCAACAACATCTATAGAGGCATTCCAAACGCCTTTGCAACTACTCAAGGGGCGCTACTGCCCTGACACCCGCTGGTTTCCACCATGAACGTCCTGAAAAGTTCATGGGTGCTCACTTTAAAAGATGGCAACAAAAGATGCTGTTTTTCCTGACGGTTATGGGAATGTCACGTTTTCTAACCGAAGATCCCCCACTAGTTGAGAAAGATGTGGACCCTCAGCCAAATGATTTGGCTGGAGGGGGCCAAGGTAACTATGTCGCTGACAACACGACGTCAACTCTCAGGAGTTTTGGCGCCGCGGCGCTGTGGACGTTTCAGACCGTTGGAAGATGGACGAAAACTATTTTTTGGGCTGACTTTAGATCATTAACTCTCCATTATTTGGCTAATGAATTAAGTCATTATTTGGCTGAATTATTACTCCACATTCATGGCCATTACATGGTCTTTATTGGTCATTACTTGGCTATGTGAAAAACCATCTTTTTTACACTATAAAATGGAGCCTTGAGCTCATTTGCAAATACACCTTAGACTAAACAATTCTCTGAAATTGTCTTTATCTCTTACAATCACAAACACTCAAGGATCTTTCTTCCTAAGCAAACACTTGAGTTCTCTTTGCTCATTTGTTTGATTGTTGTTTTATCTTGGGAGATAAATTGTTATTACACCGTTGAAAGGATATACGGGGCAATATTATCTTAAAGATAGATTGTTCATCCAATCGACTCAGCAAGACAATTACTTTGTTGTTACATTTCCCGTTTCTCTGTTTTTACAAATATCAACTCACAAGTTTAAGATAATATTCGTTGTTTCGACAACAACATGTCTGCTGAAGATCAATTCAACGCTATGAAAAACGCCAATGCTCAAGGCAATCTCACTGCCTTCAATCCCACCACTCAAGGCGATGACACTGCCTATACTACAACTAATCCTGGCATTCCTAATGCCTTCCAAACCACTGCTTTTGGCACTTCTAGTGCTACCACTGTTTTGTCACTTCAAGTGCCACAACTGCTTTTGGCACAACTAGTGTCAACACAGGTTTTGGTACAACCAATGCCTCCACTGCTACTCCAGGCACTTACAGTGCCTATGCTCCTTCCCAATGCGTCAACAACATCTATAGAGGCATTCCAAACGCCTTTGCAACTACTCAAGGGGCACTACTGCCCTGACACCCGCTGGTTTCCACCATGAACGTCCTGAAAAGTTCATGAGTGCTCACTTTAAAAGATGGCAACAAAAGATGCTGTTTTTCCTGACGGTTATGAGAATGTCATGTTTCCTAACCGAAGATCCCCCACTAGTTGGGAAGACGCGACCTCACCAAATGATTTGGCCGAGTGGGCCAGGTAACCATGTCGCCGACATGAGGATGGTTCGCAAGCATGGAAACATAGTGATTTCATGTAGAAACTATATTCTAAACAGTTTGTCCGATCTCTCTACACGTGCATCAGACCGCTGAAACCGCCAAACAAGCATGGGACAAACTTCAGTAGAAATACAACACCCAAGATGCGGGTAGCAAGAAGTTCATCATTGGAAATTCCAAATGGTAGATAACAAAAGTGTGTCATCTCAAGTCCAGGAATTTCAAATGATTCTACATCACCTGAATTTGGAAGGATTGAAGCCCAATGAATAATTCTTAGTTGGGGCGTTGATCGAGAAACTGCCTCCCTCGTGGACTGAGTTTATGAACTATCTAAAACTCAAAACGAAGGAGATGACTTTAGATGAACTAATTGTCAAACTCCAGATTCATGAGGACAATAAGAAGGTCATGCCTAAGGGGAAACAACCCACTGAGGCTAAGCCGAACCTTACGGAAGTCAAAGGGGACTCAAGCAAGAAGAGGAAGTTCCAGAAGAAAGGCAATCCCCAAACAACTGAAAAGTTCAAGGGAAATTGTAATCATTGTGGTATAGTTGGTCACAAGGCCAAAGACTGCCGCAGGCTCAAACGTGAGAATAAAGAGAAGGCCAAAGGTAAAGCCAAGGCTAACATCGTTGAAGACACGCTCGTCAACGATATGATCGAGAAGTTCTAGGTGGTGGTTTTTGGAGCTAACCTCGTTGAGAATCCGGTGCAATGGTGGCTAGACACGGGTGCTACCCGTCACATTTGTTCCAATAAAGATGTCTTCTCCACATATACACTAGTCACAAATAAGAAGTTGTTCATGGGTAACAATTCTTCTTCAGAGGTACTGGGGGTAGGAAAGGTGACCTTAAAGATGACGTCCGTAAAGGAGTTAATTCTGAAGGAAGTGATGCATGTCCCAGAAATTCGAAGAAATTTAATTTATAGACCTCTGTTAGTGAATGCTGGTTTTAGGCTAGTATTAGAGGCTAACAAGTTTGTAATCACTAAGAATGGAACCTTTGTAGGAAGGGGTTTCGTCTGTGAAGGCCTCTTTAAGCTCAATGATGCACCTGTAATGCCTTCTGTTTCAACTATCAATAAAACTGCACCTTCTACTTACTTGATTGAGTCATCTAATTTATGGCATCATAGATTAGGACATGTTAACTATCAACCTATCCAAATATTGGTAAAGCTGGAATTATTGTCGTTTATCGACATAAACCCTCAACGTAAGTGTGAGGTGTGCGTAGAGGCAAAACTTTCCAAGAGTCCATTTAGATCCGTCGAAAGGGAAACCACTCCTCTAGAACTTATACACACTGATATATGTGGTTTGAAGTTCGCTCAAACTAGAGGGGGGAATAAGTACTTTGTGACTTTCATAGATGATGGCACAAGGTTTTGTTACCTTTACTTACTAAAAAGTAAAGATGAAGCCTTTGGAGTCTTCAAATGTCACAAAGCATAAGTTGAGAACCAACTAAGCGGGCGGATTAAAACAATCTGTAGCGATAGAGGGGGAGAATATGTGGCGCCTTTTGAAGAATTTTATACCCAGTCGGGTATAGTTCATCAAACAACGACTCCTTACTCACCTCAATCAAACGGTGTGGCTGAACGCAAGAACAGAACACTAACTAAAGGAAATGATGAATGATTTACTCATCAATTCAGGCCTTCCCCAACACATATGGGGAGAAACTGTCTTTACCGCAAATAAGATTCTTAATAGAGTCTCACACAAAGGTAAGGACAAGACTCCATACGAGTTATGAAAAGGAAAGAAACCTACCTACAAGTATTTGAAGGTATGGGGTTGTCTGGCCAAGGTAAAAGTACCTATGCCAAAGCAGGTCAAAATTGGATCTAAGACTGTGGATTGCATATTCATTGGATATGTCAATAACAGTAGTACTTATCGCTTCATAGTGCATAAGTCGTATCATTCGGACATTCATGAAGGTACGATCATAGAATCAAGGAACGCATGGTTCTTTGAAGACATGTTTCCATACAAGGAAATCAACATAACTTCTCGCAAACGAAGTTATGATTAAATCTGTGAGGGTCAAGGGGTAGATGACTACCTAGATCCGAACGGTTCAGATCTAGTGAATTCTGAAGTCGATTATCCTAATCCAGATTCCGCATTCTCGTGACTGGAAGATTCGTGTGGAACCAAGGAGAGGAAAAGGGGCCTGTCAAGGGGAATGGGCTTAAAACACAAACAATAAGAACCGATATAGTGGACACCCAACCTTACAGACTGGAGATCACAAGAATAAAGTTCAATGGGAAAACTAAACTGTAAAGGTTCCGTGAACGCTTTGATGGAAGCAAGAGCACTTTGGATAATGTATATTTCTTAAGAAACATAATCCAAGGTCGTTCCCGTGTTAGACAAAAAGTGCTACCTGCAAAAGGGGTAAAAGATAAATTTCCAAACCTTTTATGATCCTCAATATTTGAGGTTAGGTTGGGGAAATTTTTAATGGTTCCTAACGCTTGTGTAGTGGGGTGATGACACCCAATTTTGACCCTCCCGCCCAGTCATTAGCTATAAAATTTACACTAATTTTGCAAAAAATAATTTTTATGATTTTTTATAATAAAATGCAGCGATAAAACATTAATACAGACATAAATAAGCAATTTAATAATAACACCGCATTTTACGTAGAGTATTAAGCACCTAGAGTCTCGCGCCCGCATTTATTAATTTTAAGCTCTGTCAAACAATTCTTAATAATTAATAATAAATACATAAAATAAATAATTTAGCAATGGCGTCGTGTCAAGTAGCATAGTCGCATTTATTAACACGCAAAACAATTTCATAACTTATTTTAAATAAAGATAAAATAATGCAATAAATAAGATTTTAAATAATAGCGCCGCATTCTAAAATATTAAGCACTAATTGAATAGCACACCCGCATTTATTATTGTAATAGTTCTAAAAAAAAAATTAGATTAGTAAAGCACCTAAATAATTTAATCACAATTTACTAATTTAATTCACCACTAATTAATTAATTAACTCCTAAAACTAATACCCTAATTAATTAACCCCACCACACCAAATTTCACGCCCCTACCAACCCGCAGGCCCAGAAACCATCAGCCTTTATTTCCTTTCCCCCCGATTAGCCCACGCCCATCAGCTCTTACTTTAGCCTTCTTCACCTTCACTGGATCTTCGTCAAAAACGCAGCCCTAACGAAACCTAAGCCTAAAAAACAACGATCGCCGCACCTCTCCCTCGCATCCCCCGTCGCCCCAGCCTGGATTCTCGCCGGAGAATCCGGGGTTTCCCTTTACCCACGCACGCCCAGCCGATTTCTTACCATAACCAGCACCCAAATCTTGCTTCAAAATCAGTAACAAATCGCACAAAATATCCTTCAAATTTGACCAAATCGCCGCGTAATATACACTTACCTTAATCGATTTTACACGCGAATCACACCAAATCAGCACTATAAACCTTACCCAAACTTAGAACCTAAAGTGAGGGCTATAAATACAGAAGCTTTTCACCATGCAAGGGGGGAGAACATCGGGGAGAATCGAGCTTAGAGGGCAAAACCAGCGCATGCATCAAGGCAGAGCTCAGTTGGGAGAGCAGTCCAATAGCAATAATCGACAGGCATAGGAAGTTAGGGGGCGCAGCACCCAGACAATTAGCATCGCAAAGAATAGGGAGTCTGAAACCCTTCCTTTCAATATCAGCCAAGAAATCAGCAAACAAGCTTACCCTTTTCGCATCGCAAAACCAAAACCCGTCGAGTGGACCGACGACTTGATACGCTGCCTCGGTTCGCTGCCCGGAGAAGGTAAAATCGAATTCTTCTCAGTCCATTTTGTAGTGTTGTATGTCTGTTTGTGATTAAACACGTATTGGTTCTTTCATATTTGTGAGGCATGAAGATGACGCTGACCATCGTTAAAATTATCTGTGAATCTGTTTATTGAGGCCTAAACATGCTGAGTTATATACTCTATGCCCCTTAGGCATTTGTTGTGTTCTATGTTAAACTCAGATTCTGCTCAGTTCATTTTTTTGTATCTCTGTTAAACGTGTGTTAATTTAGTTCGTTCATGTTGCTGTGCTCATAAATGTACGAATACGATGTTGAGTCGCGCTTTAAATTAATCCCGATACATTCTTGCCCTGAGTTGCTGATAAAACTTATATCTAATGCAATATGCTGAAGATAATGATTGGCGGATTTTCTGAGTTCACAACCATATTGTGATTCTGTTTAGGCTAGCCCAAGATTTGTATACTATTCTGTTGCCAATCTCCAAATATTGGGCTATATCATGGAGTCCTGCTAACTAGTTATGTCCTTCTTACATATTACATGGCCTAGGGTGTTCATGTGTTGTTTTACTAAGTGCAAATATAACAGGATGGGTTGCCTGGAATACATTGAATCCCCTACTAAGTTGTACTATGAGGCATTATGAAACTTGTTTAATATGATCCGACTGTTGTAAGCGCAGGCCTGTTTGGCATGAACTGACCAGTTTAAGTCACTTAGGTATCATGTTAGGCCTATTGCAAGAAATCAGTCTAATTAGATAGTTTGAATCAGGAAACTGGATCAAGTTGCCTAAGTTAAAATTGTTGACACCCAATTTTGACCCTCCCGTCCAGTCATTAGCTATAAAATTAGACTAATTTTGTAAAATAATTTTTATGATTTTTTATAATAAAATGCAGCGATAAAATATTAATACATGCATAAATAAATTATTTAATAATAACTTCGCATTTTCTACGTAGAGTATTAAGCACTTAGAGTCTCGCGCCCGCATTAATTAATTTCAAGCTCTGTCGTAATTCTTAAATAATTGATAAATACATAAATAAATAATTTAGCAATGACATCGCATCAAGTAGCATAACCGCGTTTATTAATACGCAAGAGAATTTCATAATCATTTGTAATTTAAAATCAATTTTAATCTAATACATGCATTTAATAGCGTCGCATTTATAAAAGCTTTAAACAATTCTTAAATATCATACTTGCACTTAGCATTTAAATAATTTAATCTAAACTCAATTCAATTTTAATTTAACTTCGCAATAATGCACAATAATAAGATTTTAAATGATAGCGCCGCATTCTAAAATATTAAGCACTAATTAAATGGCACACCCGCATTTATAACAGTTAAATTAATAAAGCACCTAATTAATAAGCACAATTTATTAATACCTATTTAAACAATTTACCCCAAATTAAATAATTAAACACTACCTAATTAAATACCTAATTAAACTAATACCCCTAATTAATTTTACCCACGCCCAGCGCAGGCCCAATTCCCCTCTACCCGCAAGCCCAACGTTATTTTTCCCTCAGCCCACAAAACTCCTTTACCCTCACTTCATCGTCCAAAGCCTAGCCTAAAAAACGCAGAACCCTAGAGCTTCTTCAATCGCCGCCCGGATTTCTCGCCGGAGAATCCGGGACTTTCCTCCACCCACGCACCCTGGTCATCTTTCCTTACCCATGCACCCTCTTCCAACGATTTCTTACCATAATAACATCAAATCAGCCTTCACGAAATCAGTACAAAAATCATACGAAATCACACCAGTAGCTTACCAAGTTTAGAGTCGAGCGTAGGCTATATAAGTGAGACCATTGTTACATGCAAGGGGATCCAGAAAAACATTGGAAAATCAGAAGAGTCTAATAGCAACAGAGTACAAGAAAGGCGAGCGACATGAGACCCATAGCATCGATAGGGACACCCTTAGGAGCAGTTAAGAAGAGCATATCCATAGCATAGAGTCGGGGAGTTGAGCACAGTAGGTTAGTAGCAATCGTTTTCTTTAGGACAGAGCACAGTAGGCAGAGCAAGGAAAGGAACACAGTAAGACGATACCGGAAGGAATAGAGGCGTAAACAGGATCACGAACCCTTCTCTCTCAATTCCACCAAAAATCAAGAAACAACCATTGCCCTTTTATCCGCATCGCAAACCCAAAACCCCGAGCGGACCGACGACTTGATACGCTGCCTCGGTTCGCTGTCCGGAGAAGGTAAATTCATCTCCCTTTCAAATTTCGTTTCTTTGTGAAGATGTCATTTTCTGTTATGTATGTTTCGATCCGTTTGGTTTGACATTATCGATCATGTTTGATATGTCGTAGCTTATCCAAGCAGTGTCGATTTGGAATTATTAGTTAGGATCGATGTTTATTAATCCCATCACGCTGCTTGATATGTACGTAATATTAATCATAAGTCCGATGCTTATGGGTTACCGTTTGACTTTGTTCTTGAATTATTCAGATTTTATTGTTGCTATTGCTTGTGTTTGGGTTTTGGTCCGATATGCTTAGCCAAGAAGTCAATGTTATATGCCCTGTGTTATGCTAAGCGCATTAGTTTGTATCGGTCGTAATCGCTAGTCCGCAGGGAGATACCGAATGTCTTCCTTAAACTAATATCCGAAACTTGTAAGCTTGGATAGTCAATATGTGATTATGGATCAGATTGTATATTATTCAAACCAGGGCAAAAATCCTAATATGCCTATCAAAGTTCATCTAGCCTTAGGTGATATAAATCAATGTGATACTTGTCCTCGCTTGTTTCTAGCATGATTTTATATACTATCGTGAGATTACCGAAAGCATATTACCAATACACGTGCTTGACTCAAACCTTGTGGTCACTACCTTAGGAAATCTGCTTTAGCTTGCGAGCCCTCTGTGAATATGTTCCCCCCCTGCAACACATAATTGGGTTTCGTTAACTTAAATATTATTTGGAATGGTTTGTTTGGTTGTCAAAGGTCTAGCATGCTCATTAAATCAGCCCATTATTTTCTAAGTGAATACTTCCCTGCGCCGAAAATCTAAACCATAGAAATAGGCCTATATGTTCATATTTCATCTCAAAAAAATGCTCATCCATCGCTGAATAAACCGAAACACGCAGTTTGGTACTTGATTTCCTATCCATCTCTATTTATATTTTAAGCTATGCTATGCCATGACCATTCTACAATCTCTGTATTTGCAATTCCCTGCTTGGAGGAATATTTGCTTTGTTTGGCCTAATCGCCACCGTGTGTCGTCGATGGCTCAGACATCGTTATTACTATAAAACATGCTGATAAGGAATTTGATCTTCTCTTACTATATGCATCTGATTGTTAATGCTCAAGTACATCACTATGTGAACCATAAGAATATTCTCCAACCCGCTTGTATTTCTACTTTCTTATCTGTCATGGGAGGTTTGCAGTAATACCTATTCCAGAATGGGTCAAGAATAGATTATTAAGATGTTACCATTTGTCGATAAATGAATTGAATATGTAAGCTCGGTGTTGTTTACTTGGTCTTTGTTGTGTGCCATTTGTCGCTCCGCCCACATAAGCTCGAAATGTTGGTGTTCTTTTGATTTGAGCCAAAGCAGCAGGAATAGTATCCTAGGGTAGATTTAGGTCCAAATGTTTCCATTGCACTCTTGAAATGTTGTCTGGACCGTGGAATGGAAGGAATAGGTGGAGTTTTGATTATTTCAAACAATTAAAAAAATGACATTCCGTGCTCGAGACCAATTTTCTTCATTTTTGGCATCCGCTGAGTACTTACGCATACTGGCCGTTCCTCTAACATGCTTACCGCCGCCGCCTAGTGATCCTCCCCGCTTTTTATGGATATCGGGCTTGAGATGCATTATGCTCACTTATTGATTGAGCTTGTTGCTTGTCGCTTTCTCGCCCATCGCCATCCGCCATCGCCACGACCCTGCATACACCCCGTCTGCGTTATTTGTCTGCCTCTCTCGTATTCCGCCATCCGCCGCACTTAGTTCCATCTAATATTGCTCTGCTGGTCTTCACGCATGCTTGCTCGAATATAAACTATGTGTCAAGTGCTTGTTCGTTATTTAATTGGGCTCGTACTAATCCTTATCTTTCCTTTTTTTACATGGCACGCACCGGAGCAAAATGAAGAGTCTCCCGGCGAGACTCATCACGAGCTATTTCAAACGACAACCCGCGTCTATGTGCATCCGCATTCGCGTTCCCGCTTCAAGAATTCCTAGAAAAACAAATAGGACGCCGTCATCCGTCGTAAAGAGCATTCTTAAATCCCATCCTCTCTTTACTTACATTTCATTTATTTATTTTTTTATTTTAATTTAAATAATCTATTTCTGTAATAATTAGGATATTTGGAAAAAATAATCTTCAAAAAAAAAAGGTGGAAAGTAATTAAAAAATATAAAAGCACTTCTACTTTATTTGTCTTTTAGGACTATTAGACATGTCTAAATTCTGCAAAAATAATTTAAATGATTTAACTCGCATCATAAAACCAACATTTTTGTTTATTAAAATTCATAACAGATTTTTTCCTAAACCCTCAAGAATCGTCTTTAAGCATCTATAATATCAGCATTTGTGTTAGGCAAGATTGATTCAAATTAGCAAGATACACAATTAGTCCATAAAGCACCTGTAGCATCTTAGCATTTCTAGCCCTTTAGCACTTTTAATCGCCTTTAGCATTTAACACCTTTAGCACATTCCGTCTTAATATTTTAGCACCTCCTAGCATTCTTTTGTACTTTAGCATATTAGCACTACTTTCAAAGACTTTAGCATTTAGCATTTTTAAGCGCCTTTAGCATTTAACATTTTTAAGCGCCTTTAGCACCTTTTAGCACCCTTTAGCTTTAAAATTAATCTTTTAGCACCTTTAAGCACCTTTTAACATTTTAGCATTCTTTTAAACATTTAGCATTTGGCTCTTTTATTTATTCATAACACTTTTGCCCTTTTTATACCTAAAGCACCTTTCAAACATTTCAACGTTTTAGCATTTCATTACAGAGGAACTTTTATTTTTGCATTTCTTAAACATAATAATTACCCTAGGTTTGGCAGACAACCGCAGTTAATGATCTTAGGTGCCTAACCCCTTCCCTCTAGATTAATAAAGAACCCTTACCCGGAATCTCATTAAGTTTAGCAGACCATAAAAATGGAGTTAGTGTTGACTTTAACCTAGTTGACATTTAGGTGTCCTAATTCACCCAAACTAATTAGGTGGCGACTCCGCGAACCCTTAGCATTCTAGCAACCCTTTAGCATTTTAGCACCCTTTTAAACTTTAGCATCTTTTGCAATTTTAGCATCCTTTTAGCATCTTTAAAACATCTAAGCCTCTTAAACTATTTAGCATTTTATTATTTATTTTCTAACATTTGCATTTTTGAGCAGGGTTCGCTATTTAGAAAATGCCGCGGTCGAAAAAGGGCGCGACAGAAATGGCGACTCTGCTGGGGAATTTAGGTTCTTAACCACAACAGACCTAGGGTTATTATTTGACATTGCTTTTTGCATTAAATTTTGCGTGCTGTATTTTGTTTATTTTATTTTAATTGCTACATGCTTTACTGCTTTCCTTAAACTGGCATTCCGCTCATATTTCTTCCACTCTGGAAAATTCACACAAACACACACTACATGCGAGGTGCGCTGGTGCATCAAAGAAAATTCTTTCTTCAAAATCCAAATTTAGGAGAGTTGGTAATATACGTGGAGTGCCCTGCCTAACCTGCGTCGCGTAGCCTTCTCACTCGAGTTGTCCGCCGAACTCAAGGCCTAGAAAAGCCAAATCTTAGCAACTTAAGATGAGCTATACCACCCTTCATACTAAGTCACGCATGATTTACCTTAGGTGGGTCGGTCCTCGTATCGACACCACAATTAGAGGTTCGCCAATTGTCGGGCGGTTTCTCACGACCCAACGACCAACAACATATTATGTGCTACGTGATATTAATGGACGATCCGAGCCCAACGTGACATGCTAACATTGGGAAATTTTGCATTTTACTGCTTATGTATAGGATGAGCAGATTCCAATAATCCCGAGGTCGAATGGTAAGCGGTGTTCGGCAAAGCTAAAGGTTTGGGGAGAATTTCGACTACAGCAAAGAAATGATTATCGAAGCAAATTAGGTTGTCTCACGGCTTTGTTTGACATCGCCCGATCAACATATAGTTAGGGCCTTAATTCAGCCTGATCCGACAAGCGCAAAGGTTCGATTTCGAGACTTCGAACTCACCCCACGCTGAGGAGATCAACTACTTCACGAGCCTAGCTTACCAAGACAGAGGGCAAATCATCCCTTATAATCAACTGAAAGAGATTCTTGCATTACATACGGGCCTAAAAACACAAAGGAACTCCGCTGCTTCGAGAACAATCGGGTTTCTAGATTATCTCAGACGAGATATGGTCGCCAAGATAGCTATCAATATTCCGAAGGAGTTTTCTTGCGATGGGACAATGGAAAACTAGACGACATACCGCATTCACCGCTGCTCGTTAGGCACCCTAATGTTTCCTCGAGCATGGACGGATCAAGATTTGCATATGTTCGTGACCAATGGTTTTGAAGGCATTAATGGTACGCAACTCACTTCGTCCCTATGATTCTAGCCGAGATATTTCGAGCTCTAGGAAAATGCAGCGAGGGAAACCAACTTCTTCGGCGATGCAACCTCATCTTACGATGTGGGCCATGGAACACTTTTATCAATCGAATACGACATGCATTTGTTTCAAAGAATGATTATAGGATTGTAAGTTTTATAACGGGATGAAGCGGTTTGTGTCACCACCAAGACTAGGGATTGTATGAATTTACGCATCCCGCACTAGCAACCAAGTGCAACGAGATACCCATCGTTATCCCGCATCAACAAAGCCTATGTAAGGAGCAAGGACCGTTATTATATCGAGCTCGTTGGATTAAGGACTTCACCATATGCTCCGTCATGTACTCCGCCGCCGGCCAAGAACAGATAATCCCGCCTCCAATCGTATACGGAAGGATTCAGAGGTCGCATTTGGGGCAAATTGCACCTTCCCCAGAAAGAAGCAAATCCTTGAGGAATGGAACAACATTGAGAAAATAGATGTCAAATATGAGCAAGCAGGATGTACGCCTGAATACTGTGCATGGTTCAAGGAAGAGCGTAGCAGTCCAAGCCCCGAGGGCAAGCAAGGTTTCGAGGATATCGACATGACCAATTGGGTAAAAGTGTGCAGATTAGGGAACAACACCGTTCCCCCTGAGAGGTGGGACCAACTTCAAAACATCATGCAATATTTGAAAGATGCAGGAGCAGGGCCTAGCAACACCACCGCCACATTCGCCGGCAGCATAATGTAGCATTAGGAATAGATCTTTAGTTTTAACATTTCATTGTTGCAATTTAATTATTTTTAGTCCTAATAAAAGCATTTTTTCGATCCGACGGCTCGGACCAATCCATCATTATCGCATACGTGACGCTTAGGCCTACCGCATAATAGAGGTCCCCTTGCATATTAGAAAACGTTTGAACGTGCTATGTGCAATATATCTACATACCGCAAATTATGCTCTTTATGCTAACACCGCTTGTCGCATTTTTTAGAAAGATTTATCATCTTCCCAAAGGTCCGTCAGATTTGGCTCAACAATGCTCCGAGCATCCACACTTTACCGCATCCAAGGCGAAATGACGATATGACTGCTCGTGGCGCCCGAGCCGAATGGTTTGGGAATTATTCTCACAATAAACGAAACTTCGTATGAGGAATATCACCAATGAAGAATGTATTGCTCACCGCCGCAACAGATTGCCGATACGCAGTTGAGATGGAGAGGCTACGAATCGACCAACCTATCCATCACTAATACCCTATGCCGTGAGCAAAGGGCCACTACCGCAGACCACCCCGCATCGACCTCCACCACCACATATCCCCAAAACTCCCACAAAGGCCGCCGCCATCGACCCAATCGCCCGCCCACCAATCATCAACCTCACCTTCAAATGATCCTCCCATCGCCCACGCACCTCCGCCTCCGCCTACTCACTTCACCATAATCACCCTAATCGCCAAGCCAACCAATGCCCACGCACCATACCCATCGCCAAATTTCAAAGAAACCACCTGCATACCTAACTTACACAATGTAAACCCAACCTTTACCGCCCCCGCTTCACCAAGAAATGGAAAGGGAAGTCCGAGCCGAATGGACGATGACGAGCCCGAGATTCACACCGAAAGAAGCGATTCGTGGCACGCGATCGGATAAAGGTCACGGGCGACTAGATTATGAAGATCTTTGCACGCATCCGGATGTGGAACCGCCAGGGATATAAGGTGCCAAGTTCGATTTATTTGACGGGAAGGGAAATCTCGCACACTTGAGAACATATTGCGACAAGTTGATCGGTAGGAAGAACCCACGGCCATCATGAAGTTGTTCATTCGAAGCTTAACCGGCGAGGCACTCGAGTGGTCCCCTAGCCAGTATCCGCGGAAATGGCATAGTTGGAATGCATCGCCCAAGACTTTGTGGAATGGTTCTGATTCAACACGTAAACCGCTGATGTGTTCTATCTAACGAAGTTGGAAAAGAAGTCTCACGGAGACTTTCGCGAGTACGCCATGAGGTGGCGTTCAGAGGCAGCAAAGGTACAACCACCCATGGTGGAGAGTGAGATGACCACACTATTTGTACAATCTTTGAAGGATGCAACCTATTATGAGCGGATGATAAGCGTCATCGGGCGAAATTTTGCAGAGGTTGTCAGAATGGGTGACTTCAGGTTAAGGTATTAAACCGGCAGATTACGAATCTGGCGGCATTGCAGGCAACCAATAAGGCGATTCAGTCAGGAACGATCGGGGGTACTTCAAGGAAGAAAGAGACAGCTTCCCCTTCCATGTTTGTACAAGAACGCAAACCCGAAGCATTCATAACATACCAGAACCCACCCTATCAAACCCCATACTACCACACCAGCAGCCAAAACTTTACACCTCACTATACACCTGCCCCACACCCCAGCTACCACACACAGCCCATATATAACGCTTCCCAAGCACCCATTTATCCAGCCCCGCATCAACCCACCCATCAAGCCCGCCAACAACATAGAGCACCCAATGCGCCCAGACCAAACACGAACTTTGAAGGAAGACCATCCAGAACCCGCACTTAATCGGCCGAACCCATACCCCGATATACGAGGTCATGAAGCCGCAGCTTGATCCACTCCACCTGCGAGGATCCCTAGCCCTATCCCAAGATGGTATGATGAGAATAAGCGCCAGATCACTGATAGCCTGCATGACACCTAAGCTGCTACACCTCGTGGACAAAATCAAGAGTTGATCAAAGAAGGAGTAATTCACCAAGGATCTCGCCCAAACGTGCATGATAATCCTTGCCAAACCACGGCAACGCCAATGCACTTGATAACCCTAGATGAGGAATACAACTCGAGGGAACCATCCGATCGGCTCGTGAGGAAGAGTCGAACCTTCGCTGCCGCCTCGCCACCAATCCTAAAAGCAAGATTTGAGCTGGGCGGCACCGCCGAGACATAAAGGTTCAATCACGCTTGTTCAGCGCCGGAGGGCCACCGATCAAGACGGATCGCAGAGAAAGTAAGCCGGTCATGGTCACCGCAGTATAACTGTGTCGCGAGGTATTACACACCTATAGAGGCAGCCAAGGAGGCACCGCAAAAGAAGCCCGTGATGTAGGTCAAGTCGAGGAGTTTTGGAGAAGATGCCCACTAAAGAGTATTCCGTCAGAGAGCGCTTAAAGAAAACCTCGCGATATTTCTACTTTCATTGTTAATGCATTCTCGCCACACAGATCGCATTGATGGAGGTTAAGGACGATACGCTCCGAGGGTACAACAGACGGAACTTGGCGACTTTGGTCTGACAGTACTAGAGGCCCGCAGAATCACCTTTCACGATGACGAGTTACCCACGAGGCGCCAGACACAACCTTGCATCAATATCACCATCCAAGTCGCAGATAAGATTGTTTCAACAAGGCCGATTGACGAGGCTCACCACAACATTTGTCCCACGACGACGCCGTTGAAATCGGGGCGCATCGTAAGGAAATTCGTGAAAGTCATATCGAGTCAAAGGTTTCGACGAGTCCATAGGAGTCGGCGTGATGGACCTCACACCGCGGATCGACTGCAGAATTCGTTGTGGAATTTCAAATATCGATATTGCTACACGTTACAACCTCGCTGATAGAAGGCCGTGGATCCACGAGGTCGTGCAATTCCGCCCACCTTGCATCGTTTCAAAGTTTATATGGAATCACGGTGAAGTGGTAGTATTTGGAGATAAAAGGGAAGCATCAACACCGACATGCAATCCTCGCCATGTAAGACGCGGAAATGCTCGGATGGTTCGGTTTTTCATATTAATGAGATCAAGAGAGCAAGTAGGGTCCGCCATCAGTAACGCCACGCTTCTCAAAATGGTGGGCGAAATGTTAAGAAATGGATACGAGCCCTACAGAGGTCTCTGAGTCGTGATGAAGGGATCACAGAGCCTATCCAGCTTGTTTGGGAAGAGAGACACTTTTGGTTTGGGGTACCACCCACTTCAAGGATTTGGTGACCACGAACCTCCGGAAGGCGGATACATTCCTCGCTCGCGCCCATTCCGCCTCGAGTCACTATTCGTCAAAGCCTACGCCATCCGTGATGCCGAGAGAAGATGACCTGATGATCTTGCAGCAGGTTCCGTAACTGCTCATAGGTGATGATGAGGCGATTGTTGCATGATCGCAGGAGATCACGGCGAGGAGCTCACCATTTGGGATGCAGAGCACGGATACACCAATAATCGACTTGCACTCGCCCCGACCGGCCCGGTGCTTGGTAGAATTTATGATTAGTTCTAGACGTGTGACCTTTTATCTAGAAAGAAAATGTATATGCATTTATGATTCTTAATATGTTTTTAATCTCGCAATTTACTTTCATCATAAATTCGTGACATTTTTGCATTTTTTAAAAGATTTTGTTTGTGTTAAAATTAAATTCTTTAAGCATTTTTCTTTCAAATGATCATATTAATAAACCCGCTGATAACGCGAATATGACATGTAATGAGACCAACGAACAAAGTTCAAATGACGAGCATAACCCCGAGGAACAAGAGGAATGTCCGCAATCGTAACTTAGCCAAGAGTCGGAAAACTTCGAGAATAGCCTAAACCAAATTTGGAAGAAACAGAGTTAATAAACTTAGGCGATGAGGGAACCGTGAAAGAGACTAGAGTCGCCACCACCTAAACGCCGCACGTAAGAAAGAATTAATCGAGCTCCCAAACAAGATAATCACGTGTTTGCTTGGTCATACGAGGACACGCCAGTTCGAGTACGCATCGCCGCACACAAAGCTACCTATCGAGCCATCTTATTTCTCCGTAAAACAAAGGTCAGAAAGATCAAACCGTATACGAGTTTGAAGGTCAAAGAAGTTATGTCTAAACAGCTGAGGCAAAGGTAATTCGAGTTGCAAAGTATCCTACTTGGTTAGCAAATATCGTGGTAAGAAAGAAAGACGGAAAGGTCCGAGTCCGCGGATTACAGAGACCTCAACAGAGCCAGCCGGCGATGACTTTCCTCTTCCAAATATCCATATACTCATCGATAATTGTGCGAAGCATGAACTACGCCGCTCGTCGATCGCTTACTGCTATCATCGATCCTACGGCGTAAGAGGACGCAGAAAGACAAGATTCACTACCCCGCGTGGTGTACTATTATCGAGTTATGCCGCTCGTCTCAAGAACGCAGCGCCACCTACATGAGAGCCATGACCACCATCTTCCATGACATGATTCATAAAGAAATTGAGGTCTATGTGGACGACGCCATCATCAAATCGCGAAATGAGGACCATTTGGCAAACTTGAAGAAATTTTTCCAACGACTAAGACAAGATAACTTGAAGTCAATCCGCAGCGCGATTTGGCCCCGCGGAAGTCGCTGGTTTTATAGTGAGCGTGAGAGGGATTGAGCTAGACTCTAAAATAAAAGCCATCCAAGAGTTACCTCCGAAAAGCAAAAAGGACGCGATGAGCTTCCTCGCCGCCTCAACTACATCAAGCAGTTCATAGCCCGCCACCGTGATATGCGAGCCTATATTCAAATTATTGAAAAGGATGCACTACCAAGTGGACAAATGACGCAACAATGTGCTTTTGACGTAATCAAAGAATACCTTTCTAATCCGCCGCTTCTAGTACCTCCGTAACCGGAGACCTTTGCTACTCTATTTGTCCGTGTTAGAAAATGCTTGACGCGTGTTGGGGCAACACGATGAAACAGGAAAAAGCGAGCAGCCATATACTATTTGAGTAAGAAGTTCACGATACGGCTCGTTATACTCTGGAACGCATTTGTTGCGATTAACTCGGGTCGCCCGTAAGTTCGTGCATTATCTATCTAAGATACACTACTTATCTTATTTCGAGGACGGATCCGCTTAAGTATATCCTTCAAAAGCCCATGCCCACCGGAAAACTAGCGAAATGGCAAATTATGTCGAGCGAGTTTGACATCGCTTCACGCCACGCAGAGAGTAAAAGCGACAGCATTAGCCGATCATCTTGCCGAGAACCCACGATGAGAGTACGAGCCCTTCGAACCTATTTTCCCGATGAAGAGGTATTGTTTGTCGGAGAAGATATCTCGTGAGGATTACCCGCCGAGGATGTTTTTCAATGGAGCGCAAATTTCAAAGGAGTCGGATTGGAGCGCTTTTGGTTTCGTAAACAGTCAAGATTATCCGATTTCCGCTAAGCTCGATTTCCATGCACCAACAATATGGCGGAATACGGCTTGCATATTGGGGCTCAGAATGGCCGTAGATATGGACATACAAGAGCTGCTGGTCATAGGCGATTCAGACTTACTGATCCATCAGGTACATGGTGAATGGGCAACCAAGAATATGAAGATACTTCCCTACCTATTTTGCGTGAAGGAATTACAGAGGAGGTTCAGCCACATAGAATTTAGGCATGTTCCGAGGATCCAGAACGAATTCGCTGACGCATTGGCAACCTTATCCTCCATGATTCAAAGATCCGACAAGAATTACATCGATCCAATCACAGTGAGTGTGCTGGAGCAGCCGGCTTATTGCTCCCATATAGACGAAGAAACAGACGGCAATCCATGGTACCATGACATCAAAAGGTACCTCAAAGCAGGAGAATATTCAGAAGGCATAACCAACATCCAGAAGAAGACACTTCGAAGACTAGCAAATCATTTCTTTTGAACGGGAAATTGTGTACCGGCGACTCCGATCCGGGCTTATTGAGACGGTCGATGCTCAAGAGGCGTGCAAGCTAGTAGAAGAGATACACGGAGGACGCTGGACCTCATACGAACGCTTCACTTTGGCGAAAAGATTCGCGAAAGGTGTTATTTTTGGATGACGATGGAAACAGATTGTATCCGCTTTGTGCGTAAATGTCGCAATGCCGATTCACGGAGATTTGATTCGAGGCCTCCGTGAGCTTAATGTGACAAGTTCTCTCGCCATTCGCACTGGGGCACGGATGTCATCGCCCCATCGAACCCGCTGCTTCAAACGGGCACGATTCATCCTCGTAGCAATTGACTATTTCACTAAACGGGTAAGGCCATCACACGATCAAATGACTAAAAAGGTGGTGGTCGACTTCGTCGCAACAACATCATTTGCCGATTGGGGTTCCCGAATCAATCAGTAACCGATAACTAACCAATATCAACAGAATTTGACGCGCGAGATACGTGGAAATTTCAAGATCACTCACCGTAATTCCACTGCATCGACCTCGTATTGAATTGAGCAAGCAGAAGCACCAACAAGAACATCAAGAGGATATTGCGCAAGATGATCAAGAACTACAAACATTGGCACGAATTTGCCTTTGCGCTGGGTTATCGCACCACAATCCGAACTTCTACCGGCAACGCCAGATCTTTCGTGTATGGAATGTGCCGCTACCAGCAGAGGTGGAAATACCATCGCTGAGAATCATCCAAGAAGCCGAAGCCGAGCGCCGGCCGGATACAAGATCGCATGAGCAATACAGCTGACGTTGACGAAAAAGGTTGAATGCAATCACGCGGGCAGCTATATCAAAGCGTAACGCTAGAGCTTTTAACAAGAGAGTAAGGCCAAGGTTATTCAAACCGACAATTGGTTTTGAAACGCATATTTCCGAATCAAAGTGAAGCTAAAGGAAAGTTCGCCTAATCGCGCGGCCCTACACGGTTCATCGAGTTTTGCCGAGTGGCTCTAATCTTAGCCGAGATGGACGGGCGTAAGATGACCCAAGGCTATCAACGCAGATGCAGAAGAGATATTACGCCTAAGAGTATTTGTTTTCCATGTAATCCCTTTTACATTGTAAAAGTCGCATTCCTCGTGGGATATGCAGAGCCCATATAGGTCTCGCCACGCAAATTAGAAAGCCCTTTACTTGTAATCAACTACGCATGACCGATTCTCATGGATACGTAGGCGCCATATCGCTTCGGTCCCACTTTTTAAAATCCTACCCAATTCGCTTGTAATGAACCACGCCATGACCGATTCCTCACGGGATACGTGAGCGCCTAAATCGGCTTCGGTCACACCGTTAAGAGTCTTCCCATTTGCCCGCGTGCAACAAGATGTGTTTGGATTATTCCAAAAGCGATATGAGCAATTCTTCACGAAGTTAAGTGCCGCCCACGCGACACGTAATGAAATTGAGACAGCTTTGCGCACCATGAGGAAGGCAATAGCAAGGACTCCAAAGGATGTTCGTTTGGTCGAAATACATGTCATATTCGGCAAATTAGACGAGGCTTTTACATTTTTACGCATGTCATATAAATGTTGATTTCTAAAGATGTTTTGTGCATACTTCATGAAAACATTTCATTTTGGAAAATGCTTTTGGAACACTACTAAACATCTCAAAGAGGTCGATGTGGTTGCAAATCCAAACAAAGCTGCACGCGACACCAAGAGACAAGCAAGAAAGTCGATACGAATCGACTCCCCAAAACTCACAAATATTCTTTGAGCGCAGGTCTTTTCATATTAACAAAAGCAGCAAATGCAATAGCCGAAGCAGAAAATACGGCAAGAAGTTTCTTCGCAAGAAGAAACAGCAGAGGCAGAAGATAGGACAAAAAATCCCAAAATTCAAAGTCCGCAGCAAAAGCAGCAGCAGCAGAAAGGGGCATCAACAATCGGCTATCAAAGTTCAGAGTTCCGCAACAAAACCTAGCGCCACAATCCCTGCATAAAGTCAAACTTCAGAACCCGCGCAGATCGCACACAACAAAGGCATCATAACAATTCGCCGGCAGCAAGTGGCAACATCTCGCATTCGCCGTGCATATCGTGACTACATCTCTATCCATAAAATTGCACTTCATATATATTTATCATTTTGTTTAAACAGTATACACTAACGCTTTCGCTTAGCTTGCGAGCATTCATTCTACAGAGCAAAGAACACGCCCAGTAACGACGCATCAAGACAAAGAAGTTCACGCAACGACGCCAAAGAAGAACGCCCGTGCAACGACGCATCAAGACAAAGAAGTCTACGCAACGACGCCAAGAAGAACGCCCAGTGCAACGACGCGATCAAGACAAAGAAGTCTACGCAACGACGCCAAGAAGAACATCGCCCGCAACGACGCGATCAAGACAAAGAAGTCTACGCAACGACGCCAAAGAAGAACACGCCCAGTAACGACGCGATCAAGACAAAGAAGTCTACGCAACGACGCCAAAGAAGAATATCGCCCAGTAATGACGCGATCAAGACAAAGAAGTCTACGCAACGACGCCAAAGAAGAACATCGCCCAGTAACGACGCGATCAAGACAAAGAAGTCTACGCAACGACGCCAAAGAAGAACGTCCGCAACGACGCATCAAGACAAAGAAGTCTACGCAACGACGCCAAAGAAGAACATCGCCCAGTAACGACGCGATCAAGACAACAAGTCTACACAACGACGCCAAAGAATAACACGCCCAGAAACGACGCGATCAAGACAAAGAAGTCTACGCAACGACGCCAAAGAAGAATATCGCCCGGCAACGACGTTATCAAGACATCAAGTCTATGCAACGACGCCAAGAAGAACACGCCCAGTAACGACGTTATCAAGACAAAGAAGTCTACGCGACCGACGCCAAAGAAGAACGCCCGTGCAACGACGCGATCAAGACAAAGAAGTCTACGCAACGACGCCAAAGAAGAATATCGCCCACCAACGACGTTATCAAGACAAAGAAGTCTACACAACGACGCCAAAGAAGAACACGCCCAGTAACGACGTTATCAAGACATCAAGTCTACGCAACGACGCCAAAGAAGAATACGCCCAGTAACGACGTTATCAAGACAAAGAAGTCCAAAACGACGCCATCATCAAGATATCGCATCTACACAGTGGACGACTTTCTCTCGTTTCTCAAAATTGCATTTTTCTCATTCATGCTTTATTATTCGTCTTAACGCTTATGCACTAACTCTTTCGAGCTTTAGTCTACATGGGCAATTGCAGCAAGGACAACGATCCGCATTCACAATCGCAACACGCCCGCAAGTGGCGAAATCACAAAGATTCGCAAAGATCGCATCAACACAAGCAGCATCATATTTTTGCAGATAACCTTTTCTACTCACAGCAGCATTACTTTAAAATTACGCATCATCATTTTGCCTTAATAGCATGCACTAACCGCTTGTTCAAGTCTTAGCACGCAGAGCAGTGAGCACAACGTGGATTTTCTCTTACAAATAACCGGCAACTGTCGGGCCAACCTTCCCAACGACCGCAGAGCCGCTCGCTTGGCCCACTCGCTTCCACACCACCATGTAACCCAAAGACCATAAGCCATACGCAGACACCCTGTGTTCAAGCCGCTTATTTTCTTTTACTTTTTAGACCATAACCCAAAGGTCGCCATAACTCGACATCGACAAATTTGAGTCCGCTAAGTAGCCCGCCTCGTGTTTTGATTATGGTAACTCAAAGGTCGCCATAACTCGACATCGACGCTTTTTGATTTTTCATACACTTTGTCTACATGCCCAAAGATTTTTGCAATTCAAGATCGAGACAAAATCAAGCATGAGTCAACGCTTTGTCCAAGATTCTTCCATCATCTCCATACAAAGAGGACATCCGCTGACACCCAATTTTGACCTCCCGCCCACCATTAACCATAAAATTACACTAATTTTGTAAAATAATTTTTAGGATTTTTATAATAAAATACAACAATAAAACATTAAATACAGCATAAATAAATAATTTAATAATGGCATCGCCTTACGTAGAGTTTTAAACACTTAGAGTCCCGCTACCGCATTAACTAACTTTAAGCTTTGTCGTAATTCTTAAATAATTAATAAATGCATAAAATAAATAATTTAACGATAACGTCGTGTCAGGTAGCATAGCCGCATTTATTAGTAATCATTTGTAATCAATTTTAATCTAATACATGCATTTAATAGCGTCGCATTTAAAAAGCTTTAAACAATTCTTAAATATCATACTTGCATTTAGCATTTAAATAATTTAATCTAAACTCAATTCAATTTTAATTTAACTTCGCAATAATGCACAATAATAAGATTCTAAATAATAGCGCCGCATTCTAGAGCATTAAGCATTAATTAAATAGCACGCCCGCATTTATAAACAATTGGATTAATAAAGCGCCTAAATAATCTAAGCACAATTATTGTTTTAATTTACCACTAATTAACTAATTAATTAAAAGCCTAAAACTAATTAATAACTAACTACCCTAATTAACACACAGCCCAACCCGCAGCCCAACATACCCACTGACCCGCAAGCCCACGTCGCCCCTTACCTTTTAATTTTTTGCCCAGCCCAGATTATACTCACCCACAGCCCTTTCCTATCCCCCTCGTCTCCCTCAATTGAACGCAGCCCTAAAAACTCGTGACTCCAATACGCGCCAAGGCACTGAAGACTCACCGATTTCGCCTGAGAATCCGGGGCTTTCCCTTTACCCATGCACACAGACAGCTCACCTCTTACCATATCTATCACCCAAACGAATCCAACGATACCTTTCCATAGCAAACTAGCAAAATTTTCCAGAATCAAAACTTACCATAACCGAATCGCACTAAAGTCAGCACAGAATCTCACGAATTAAGCACGAAATCTCAGCACAAATTAGCCTTTATTACTTACCGAACTTAGACCCAGACGATTAGCTATAAAATCAAGAACGATTAGGCATGCAAAGGGGGCCGATAGCAAGAACACAGAGCAGAGACGGGGAGAACACAGCAAGGCATCGAGTCGCGAGTCAAGACTCAGAGAATTAGCATCGCAAGAATAAGGTTCGAATCCTTTCTTTAGTCCCAAACAAGAACCAAAGAACAAAACCTTGCCCTTTCATTCGCGATCGCAAGCCCAAAACCCAAACCCGAGCGAAGTCGACGACTTGATACGCTTCGGCCATTGTCCGAGAAGGTAAAATTCCACTCCCTACCGATTTCGCCGCATTGTTGAATTTTTGCGCTTTTCGCGTGTTTCGTGCTAGTATAATGTTAGAATTTACTGCTCGCTGGATTATGGTGAAAGCAAGGTTATTTCACGAATAGTGAAGTCCCTGGTTGTTAATACATGTTCTAGATAACTTGTTGTTGGTTTGAATCGATATGTTTATTTGCCTAATCATTAAAAGTGCTTCACGAATAACTGAATCAAGGAATCAAGTTGAATCACGCCGCTCACCGGCGGGTTAATTTGCCTGTTTGCATCTATCTAACTAAAAAAAATGATTATCTAGTCTTTAGTCTAAGCTTGAAATTATGTCACCCATGCTATGACAGATCCAGCCATGTCCCTTAAATTCTACATCCATTTTAATGGCATGATACCTTAAATGTTAATATGTCTGGAAATGGCTTGAGATTAGGTTTTAATTTGATTTTTATCCAGTAATTGCCTTGTATGAACTCATTTTGTCGATGTGATCAGATTTAGACCACGACTGCAATCCATTATCCGAAACATAGTACATGTCTGACTGCTTGAAGACACAGGTGTTGATCCTGATAGTTAACTAGATCACTCATAAATAAGTAAGAGTGTATCACAAATTGATTGTATGCCCATATATGCCTCCTAATATTTCTTATATGCTTGGAATGTCCTAGTGCATCGGCCCTGTTTTCTCGCATATTAGTCTCCCGCTGAGGCCCACCGCTTGTTTGTCGTCACGTAGAAATTATCCGCTAAAATGCCTCTAATAAGCACTGCATCGGGCGTAGGCCTATTTTCTTTACTTCCTCGCATATTACCATACGATAGACCTAAAATCAGGTGTGTCATGATGTATGTTTTGCTGCCAGGAGCCGTTAAGCCCATTCTGCTTGCTTCTCATTATTTACGGCCTGCTTTGCCTGTTTTGCCTACTGATCCTCACTGTTTCATTCATGGATACACTAGATTTTGATATGAATTATGTTTTTTTTGTTTAAATGCTTATTTATCGTTAAGTCCGCTGCTTCTCGTTGTTTATCGCTCACGCTATCGATCCTCACCGTTATTCATGGGTACATCGGGGTGATATGAATTATGTTTGCTAAATGCTTATTTATTAATGGACAAAGTTTTGCGATATGCTAATCTTTATCTTTTCTCTTCTTTGCATACGGCACGACGGAGCCAAACGAAAGTCTCATCATGAGACTTCTCACGAGTTACAACCAACGAAGACCTACATCTATACGATCTTCATCTCCGCTCAAAATTCAAGCTACCGGCGAATGACACCGCCATTCCTTTGAGTCACCTCTTATCATTTTCTACCCCGCCCCATTCATTTAATTTGTTGTAAATTAATTTATCTAACATTACGCTGTTAATAGAATATTTATAATAGGTAAACCTTGAATCTATAGTTCGGAAAGTAGTTTGACGCATGAAGCTCGCTTCCCATTTAGTTAATCATTTAGCATGCTTACATTATAATTAGATCATTTAGTAGCTGTCACTCACATAATTATTTAGGTAATCTAGACATCATTTGTTACTGAATTCTAACATGAGGAAAAAATCGTTTTTTTTATGAATTCCCATTAGCATTCACATAAGAAAAATTATTTAAATCACAAGATTATCGCCTTCGTGATAATACACACCCTATAAGCATATATTTTGTCATAGTAGATTTTGCATTATCACCTCCATATCAGACTTATAAGATAATTTCGTAGGTTTCCTAATTACTTCATAAATGTCCGTTTTCAATTAGAACTAACTTTACATATATTTTAAACAAAGTCTTATATTCTTATGTTGGTCAAAAAACACTTCTTTTATACTCACAAATATCTTTTGCTTAAGTTACTTTTAAAGCATGCATTTGAATCTAATTACCCTAGGTTTGGCAGGATAACCGCAAGTTAGCGGATCTTGTATGTGCCTAACCCCTTCCCTCTAGATTAATAAAGAACCCTTACCCAGAATCTCATTAAGTTTAGCAGACCATTAAAATGGAGTTAATGTTTTACTTCAAACTAGTTAAACATTTAGGTGTCCTAATTCACCCAATTAATTAGGTGGCGACTCCGCGAACCCTTAGCATTCTAGCAAACCTTTAGCATTTTAGCACCCTTTTAAACTTTAGCATCTTTTGCAATTTTAGCATCCTTTTAGCATTTTTAAAACCTTTAAGCCTCTTAAACTTTATTAGCATTTTATTATTTATTTTCTAACATTTGCATTTTGAGCAGGGTGCGCTATTATTTTAGAATGTCGCGGTCGAAAAAGGGCGCGACAAAAATGATACGATGCCTTATCTATACAATATGGATGAAGTTCTGCCCTCTAAAGCAGTTGGTTGCCAGTTTATGCCAAAGGCTATTCATTCTTCTATCAGGGAATAATACAAGATCGCCTAATGTTGAGATATCGATCGATCATTCTCCTCGATCGCAGCATGCCCGGAAAACTGTTTGAGTTTAAAGGGAAAACGAATGTGAAGTTATAATCTTGTCTTAATAGCTAAAACTGAGGCCCACAAATATTCATTTCTCGCACTATCTGCTTGACCCATGAACGTGTTAGGTCCATCCATTTTACTCGCTTCTCCTTGTTGTCATTCGCTGCTCGCTTTCGTATGGTATACATGTTTTATATACCGATCCTTATGCTGAATGATTACTTATTAGTAGGTAAAGTTTGGACGTCTGTGATATTTAGCGCTTAATTATCTATGTCTGATATTATTTGGATGGATGCTAATCTTTATCTTTTCCTTTCTTTGCATGAATCGCAATACCTGGGAGCAAATGGCGAGTCGTAATATGAGACTCAACCCGCCCCTTATAAAGAGCGCAGACTTGCATCTATGTGTCATCCACGCCCACGCTGCTTGGAATTTCGTTACCCGGCCAAGGCCGCCGCCTCTTCCTGTAGTCTCTCATTTTAATTCCTATCTCGCCTCTTTTGTGTCAGAAATTAATTCACTAACATTATGCTACCAATAGAATGCTTCCCTTGAAACCATAGAATTCGCTCCCCTCAAGCTAATTACTCTAGCTTACTTAAGTCATGGTTAAATCGCTTAACAATCATATCATAATTTTTAAGTAGCCAAACGTCATTCGTTTTTGCCAAAGTCTAACATGAAAAATCCATTTTTTAAAATAAAACCCTTATAGCATGCATATACGAAACTAATTGTTTTTTAACCAATGTTTATGGCATCTCATATACAGCTCTATATACTTTGGTCATAATAGATCTCTGCATGTCATATACAGCATTGTCATATACAACATGTTATTTAAGCACCTTATAAATGCACGCCTTTTCCAAAAAACTAAATAAGTGTTACACTTTTTCTTTTGTCAAAAACATATTTTTAGCTTGCAATGCTTTTACTTAAATACTTTTTCAAGACATGTATTGCATTCTAGCATAATAATTACCCTAGGTTTGGCAGGATAACCACAAGTTAGCGGATCTTAGAGGGTGCCTAACCCCTTCCCTCTAGATTAATAAAGAACTCTTACCCAGAATCTCATTAAGTTTAGCAGACCATTAAAATGGAGTTAATGTTTACTTTAAACTAGTTAACATTTAGGTGTCCTAATTCACCCAATTAATTAGGTGGCGACTCCGCGAACCCTTAGCACTCCTAGCATCTTTTGGCATTTTAGCATTTAGCACCTTTTAGCACTTTTTAATATGCTATCACTTTTTAAGCACCCCTTAGCATTTTAGCATCTCTTGCACTTTTAGCATCTTTAACATTTTAAGCACTTTTTGCACTTTAGCATTTTATTTTATTTTCTAACATTTTTATTTAAGCAGGAGAATCGCTAAAAAATAAAAGTCGCAGTCGAAAAAGGGCGTGACATGGGGTATTACAAGATACCTTGTATGAGACCACCTATTTAAGTGCGAGGACAGACCGCCTCAAATGAACGCACTTAAGAATCCAATGGTGTCCACGGCCCACGACGGACAAAACACTAGTAAGATTGAGTAGGAAATGTGTTGTGTTGGTACCATTGTCTTAGCATATACTAAACACCGACGGTTCAAGACATCACGTTCATCGCGCAGTAAATATGTCCGATGGTATTCTACTATGGAAGGTTCAAAGCTACGGATACCTCACCAGATACAACATCGATCCGCCGAGTGATTGCTCGAAAGACACCATGTGTGTGCGCCAAAATCTCTTCCAAGAGGGAATTGTTGAAAATTTACTAAACGTGAAATAAATTAATCCTATTAATTATTCGGAAATATGGTTTTCACACACGTGCACATAAAGTGCGAATGATCGTAACTTCCTTAAATGAAAGAGATATTGATACGTATACGAATTGTTTGAGATATAAGAGAATAGACGGTTATTGGCCAAATAACAATGGTTTCACGTTGGTAAACGAAGTGAAGACATGTGCAATGTGTAAAAGATGAAACGGGTCTGAAAATGCGCGAGCTGCCAGTGGCCAGCTTGTCTCAGTGGCCACGACGCATGATGCCGAAACTCTCAAGTTTCGCGCGGCATACCGCAGGCTACGCGCCAACTCGGGAGTTATGGCGCCGCGGCGCCGTGGACGTTTCAGATCGTTGGAAGATGGACGAAAACTGTTTTGGGCTGATTTTGGAGCATTAACTCTCCATTATTTGGCTCATGAATTCAACTATTATTTGGCTGAATTATTACTCCGCATTCATGGCCATTACATGATCTTTATTGGTCATTACTTGGCTATGTGGAAGACCATCTTTTCTACACTATAAAATGAAGTCTTGGGCTCATTTACAAATAAACCTTACACTCAACAATTCTTTTAAATTGTCTTTCTCTCTTGCAATCACAAACACTCAAGGATCTTTCCTCCTAAGCAAACACTTGAGTTCCTTTGCTCATTTGTTTGATTGTTGTTTTATCTTGGGAAATAAATTATCATTACACCGTTGAAAAAATATACAGGACAATATTATTTTAAAGATAGATTTTTCATTCAATCGATTCAGTAAGACAATTACTTTATTGTTATTTTTCCGTTTCTTGTTTTTACAAATATCAACTCACACAAATATTATAATATATGTTTGAGTGGTATCGTTTTCTACAAATTTAATGTCGGCATCATAGTAGTAAACACTCAATTGGCAAAAAATGCATTTGCTCTTGACTTTTCTTTAAACAGGACATGAGCTTTCCTAATCGTTGTGTTTCCTTTTCCTTATTTTGATGACGTGTTCTATTTTCTCAAAAACTCAAATCATATTTTGCTTTTATTATCATCACCCGTGAGTGACCATCATTCTTTCCTTAATCATGCAACCGACAATCAATAATCGTCTGTTCAAATTAATAATTTTGTAAAGAAACTCCCAAATATTATTTCCTTGTTGGAAAAAAATGATTTGATGAGGGGGTAAAGAGTTATCAGACCTTAATTACCATCATAAGGGTAACTAAGTTCCAACTAATAAAAAATTAAGCAAACAATGACAAGTGTAACCTATCCAACAGCTCCTGAAGATCTGTTTGTCATGGTTTGCTTACGTGGTATATTTTGATTGGTTTGTGTGGAGATTGTTTGGATAAGATATTCTTACGTGGTGGTTTTTGGCAATTTGGGATGAAGACAATTGACTAAAAGGCAATGGAAAACGACTTCAGTCAATTGATCTTTCTTTCATAGTTTAGAATACCTTATCACAGATCCACATTTGTTAATTACATCCAAGACTTTGAGGTTCTTACTTCCCTCCTTGTAAATATTTTATTTGTGCCACTAACTTCATCATCAGAAAATTTATAAATAATAAAATAAAAGACCAAGAATATTTAAAATGTTTTCTTCTTTAAAAAATAAAATGAAAAAATAGCTAGAAGAGAAATCACACAATTTGTACGGGATAATATTTTTATATGATTGCTCATCCTATCTCTGAAACTTTAAGGGTGCGTTTGGTTCGCGCAGGGTAAACAGAATGAAATCTAGTAAGGGAATGAAATGTAAAGGAAAGGAATTACCTGATTGTCCCTACATGTTTGGTTCTGGGTGATCCGGGATCCGAGGTCCGGGATGGTTCGAGTGGTCCGGGGTCCGGGTTGGGGAAAGGAAATCCAAATACCTAGTGGGGTGGGGGGAATCAAGGAAAGGATATGAAAATGGAAAAGGAATAAAGAAAATAAAAAAATAAGATCAAACAAACAACAACAAAGGAAATTACATTCCTCCATTTTCTTTTCGTTTCATGTCTACCCGAATCAAATCAAACACATCCTAAATATAGTTGATGCAGTGCTAAGATCTTTAAACAGCTTGGCCTATATAATAATATATGATAAAAAGTAAAATCCACATAAAGAAAAGAAGATCAATGATGATGTATATAATATGTGGAAGATCAGTTGTCTGCTTTAAACAAAAACTAAATGGCATCAGTGGGGCAACGAATATGCAGATTGTGCCTTTTATTTTGTAAAGGACAGATTTGTTTCGCTACGCCTTTTTTTTAGCATAAAAAAAAAGATTATAGGTCGGACAAACTAATTTAACCGTTTTCACCACACCAAATTCAGAACTAAATGGACCCTATACACTATTATGATCCCCTCTCTCCATACCCCTACGATTTAAACAAAAAAGAGACATGCATAAACTATTGATAAATTTATTAAGAAATATTTAATGTTAAAAACAAAGGCTTATAGTCCCCTTTGACATGACGTTGGAAGTAAAGTGATATTCAATTTGTCCTTAAGATAAGATTGTTCCGCATATATGTTTTTACGTTTAGCGAGCAATTGTCTTCCAAGATAAAATAGCAAACTATCATTTGTGCAAAGTAAACACAAGTAATCCTAGCGATGAAAACAAACACGAAACGATTGTTGAAGAATGGAAAAAAGAAACTCTCATAAACTGATTTTTGTCAAGACTTGTGTCTCATATTTTCTTTTCTTGTTCTTCACTGTTTTCAGTTCTCTCTTCTCAAATCTGAAATAAGGTATTGATATATATTGTCTAGAAAGAGGAGAAGTGTTAAAAGGTTATTAAGAGGGTTGTTAAGGGGCATAATGAATGCCAGAAACGTTCTGAGTAAGTGCAGAACGTTTCAGCAGGTTTGAGGTCCAAAAAGATAATAACAGTCCACGACCCGGACCAGGCGCATGGTGGTGGCGCGCGCGGACCTAGCCTCGAACCCAAGCACACCTAGGTCATTCCTCATTCAAACACATGGATTATCCCTTGGGGTCCCAATTCCTTATTCAATTTTGAGGCTTATAATATGAACAATTCTTCATTTTCCCACCGATGTAGTAGATTTGTCTCACACCACATTTTCATGCCTCAAACACCTTACTTTGCGGACCAATATCTCTTTCATTTCTCAACGAAATTTGACGATCCTTGGCCCTACGGTCATCTACTCACTTAGTAGATTATGCACAAGTGAAGAACCAATTTTCCTATATGCGGAACCATAGTGTTTAAGTACATTAAAGATGGGCGGACGAAACCCCCATCAAAGACAAATTTCCAACGGTTTTGAATATAATTGTTGAGGAATTCTAAGGTAAACCAAGTTAAAAGTTTAAATATACACAACTATTTACTCCCTCTCCATAATTTATGTAACACTATTTTTTTGTTTATTAAAAAAAGAATGTCACATTAGAAATAATTTAATTTTATGAGATAATTTATAGTCACAAATTTATATATGACTTGTTTTGAATCATACATTTCAAAAGTTTTCATTTATTTCTTAAAGTTTGGGAAAGGGGAATGGGTAAGCGGGCTCCTTTCACTTGACTGATTAGTTAGGAGTGATCTTTTTTCGCACATCTTCACTCTTTTTCTCTTATGTCAAGTCAAATAATGACACATAAATTGAGATGGATGAATTAGTTGAAGTAGCGGTTCAATGATTGATACTCGTCCAACAAGCATTGTGAGGAGGGGCCTCCTTCTCTGTGCTAATTGAATGTCGTGCCAGTCCCTCCTCATCGTGCATCCATAGAATGTAAATATCACAAATAGTAGTTTTTTACCTAATTTAAGAATTTGGGAAATCCATAAGGAATACATAAAAGTGAAATCCACTCGATATTTTAACCTATTACTTTCTCCCTCCCTTTCAATTTATATGACACGTTTTTAGTCAATTAAAAAAAGAATGACAAATTTTCTTATTTGATAATAATTTAACTTTAAACTTTACATTTTACATTTAATGAAATGATTTATAACAACATAAATATCTTTAGTTTATTTTAGATCACATGATTCAAAAGTCTTTAATTATTTCTTAAACTTCGTATCAAGTCTAACACTTTTATATAAAATGAAACAAGTAAAGTAGTACTTTTTTATTAAAGACGGATAATTTCACACAATAAGAATTGCCCTCATTTGAGAACCAATGACCTTGTTAGTCATAGTTGATGCTACTTCTTTGATCCAGGCCACCATTCCTGACACCCCTTCAGTCCAGTTGATCACCGTTGACATCTCATTTTTTTACCTTTTTTAGGCCTAGTTAGTCATAGCTGGCATCCTTTTTGGATCTAGGCCACAATCCAAGTCCCCGAAAGATACCCAGCCAGAAAGCAAGACTATAGCGCTGCAGTCACAGTGAGTTTGATCTCTGATAAGCACATAGAGAGGATTAACCTTGTGTCAGTGATCCGTTGTACACTCCCAGACACTGGCCACTGGAGTACATTCCGCGATTTACTGGTAATAATGCTGAGAGACCGGTGTTATTACCCCAGAAGTCTAGTACCAGTACTAGCGATAGAGAGACGCAAACCTCAAGACCTGGGCATAAAAAAAAATGGACATGAGTGTTCAACCTAAGAATAGACTTGGATACGAGAGTATATTCAACCTAGCTATAAAGTTGTTAGTGCTTTCGTCCTAATTTATGTGATGTACTTTCATTTGACATGCACTTTAAAAAATAAAAAAAGATTTTTGAATCTTATGATTTAAAATAAGGCAAAGATATTGATATGATTATAGATCATCTCATTTTGCAAGAGAAAATTTAAAGTTAAATTTGTATCAAACAAACGAAAATATATCATTCTTTTTTTAACAAAATAAAAAAGTAAGTCATTTTTTTTTGAGACATATGGAGTAATATTTTTCCTTTAAGCAATGAGGGACAGTTGATACTCAAATTAATGAACAATTGTCACTACTGGAACACCATTCGTGTGGGACTATATATACTACGGCTGCTTTCACAGAAACGACCAAACGAAACCGAAGTTTTTGGGGAAATTGATGTCACAATTCCCATATAGACTTTGAATGACGTCAATTTCCTCCCCACATAAAACGTTAGTTCCTGTACTTGCATCAACTTTTATTATTATCACAAGACAATCGTGTACCTGTGTTTCCGTCGAGGTGAAATATCGTACGTGTACATGTTTCTGTTACGAAATATTAATATATTATACACTACAATTGCGATAACAGCATATGAAAATGAAATTTGCGAGTGAACTGTAGCTATTAACAAATGCGAAAGACGAATTTGGGGGAAACACAAAGGTTATGGTCTGAGAAAAAGCAACATTGACAACAGGTTCACACACATGGGCGGAGTCATAGTAGTGGTCCACGTATTCGGCGGAACACGAATGCTCTGGCTCAAAATTTATTAAAAATCATTTATTCAAAACTCAATAAATAAAATTCTAATTCAAACCATATATAATAAATTTTGGCTCAGCCTAGGTCCACAATTTCCCTCACGTAATAACATGTTCTAAATTACTGCCAGTACTCTCTGCAATTTCTGCATTTCAACCTTTTTCATTATATATATTATATGGACCCCTATAATTTTCTTAGATTGTCCTTTTAGTCCCTTTACCCACCCACTTCCATCCCTGAATTGTTTCTCTCTTAACTTTATTTGGTGGGTTAGTTTTGTTGGTTTCAGATCAAAACAAACTCAGATGTCTAACGTTGCACTTCCCCTGTGAAACATGTCATGAGATCAACTTCATTACTCTATTATTTGCCACTTCTAGAGGCTAACGTCACCCAAATTTCTGAATGATGTTGACAACTACTCCATATATATAAATCGAAACTCTTGAAGGATCAATATAAATAAATTGCCTGTTGGTGGTGCTTCATGTAACTTATTTTCACTGTATAAAAGAGAAGAAATCTTTGCACTGGGAAGTCACTGATGAAACTCAATTTGAGAGCTCGGACCGTAAAATTGTTATGTTGGGCATATGTTTTTGTGAATATCACGCCTAGGAGTGTTGAACAGGCCGGTTGGGTTGAATTTGAAAATGAATTGAGTTAATTAATGGGTTGGTCATTAACTTATTTCAATATTACTTAGACTGAAATGAATTGAGTCAAAATTAACGTCATAGTCTAACTTACCCAACTCGTACTATCATTTTGTTTGCTTTCTTATAATTTATTTAATTATCTAATAATTTTGTTTTCTTCATTATGTCTTTATAGAACATATCAAATCAAAAATATCTATTTTAAAGTACTTTTAGTAGTTTATTTGCTTTGTACATAACATCCACTCTGGTAAATAAAATCATTTTAGTTACCAAAAACAAAAAAGATAAGATTTTTATGGATTAATTTAGACGGTTTATATATCAAACAACTTTTAGATGGACTAACTAGACGGATCAAAATAGACCTGAATTAACAAATAAACGGGTTAAGCGAATTGGACAAATCATGTTTTATGAATGCCTAGTGTCGCGTAATGATAGGATGACAAGATTGTCCTTGTCCGCTCATGGATGTGATGCCACTTGAAATTCCACTATAGGTAGGGTAATCTATCCTATGAAATAAATTTCGTGACAGACGATCAACTTAAAATCAATGTGAATATAAACTAGGGCCGGCCAACGGGGCGGGCTGGGGTGGGGCTGGCCAACGGGGAGTAGGGCGGGGTCGGGGGCTGGCGGGGTCTGTCGCCGCCCCTTCCCGATCCAGTGGGGTCGGGCTGGGTCATTTTTTTATTTGTCTTTAAGATTAAATAAATAATTAACACACACAACAAGATAGTTTAATAAAAACATCTCAAGAATATTTTTGTGTCTCTTATATTACTCGACTAGAAGTATAATTTTTTTTGGTAATACAATTTCAAAATTGCAACTTCGTAATATTCAAATAACATAATAAAATTACAATTAAAAGAATACATTTTAAGAAACACATTTTCTAATTTCTTTATAATTTCTTTTGGTTCTTCGGTTGGAATTGGTATATCTTGGTCAAATTGATCGACGTCGCTTGCACATCCGTCAGATAAGATTTCGCTATAGTTGTAGTCTTCTTCTTCACTGATCTCCGGTTGGCCGCACCTTCTACGCTCTGCAAGAATCCAGTCTCTAAATAGAACTGCAATCTCTAAAGAGTCTCATGCCAATGAATGTCTGCTCCCCTATTTGAAATCTTCCCGCATAAAATGCGCTTTCAGACGTTGTTGATGACGCTTGAATGTTCAACACATCTCAGGCCACCTTAGATAGTGTTGAAAAATTCTTCTCATTCTCCCTCCAGTATTTTAGCAAGTCTTCACGTCCCTCTTCATTTTCAATTGTTTCGTACGGTACATCACTCTACAAAACAAAAACATCAAACTCGCTAATTTGGTTAGAAATGTTACCACTAAGCATTCGGCTTTGAACACTAGCCGCAGAAACAACATGTCGTTTTTGAGGTTGTGTTGAAGAAGAAGAATATGACATGGAAGTCAGTTGGTTGCTAGCATTTTCTTGTTGGTAATGCGTATATACTTTTTTACATTCATCTTGAATGCTAGACAACACTTCTTCTCTAATTTTTTCAATAGGTGGTGGGTCATTTGAATTTTTAGGAGTTGGAGGTGGAAGTTTATCCATGCAATCATAAATAGTTTCAATAAGATTTTTACAACCGTCTATTTTAATAGACGGATTTAATACAACACTAATAAAAAATATTGGGGGAATAGGAATAAAATATTTTTTCATTTTTAGAAACATTTTTAATAGGTGTCTTATAAGCTGGTTTCCATATATTCACTAAGTAATATAAATATTAGAGCTATATAAAATAACATTGATGAAATAGTAGGATAATAAATACCGGAAAATTATTTAGTAGCTAGATAAAATTTCTCTAAAAATGTATTAAGTTCTAAAATTGTATCCCAATCGGAATCTATAAGCATATCATTAGAATCTATAACCGTTTTTTTTTTTTGTATAAAAAATAAATTTCTAATATTGAAATTGACATTCTCGAACACATTACCACAAAATTTGAACGTTGAAATCTATTGTATATCGCGAGATATTTAGCTTTGAAAAGGAAAAAAACGTAACGATTTGGGAAAAAAGTGAAATTGATTGGCAAGATGGACGTTTTTAGAGAAATCGGCTGAATCAAACAGCCTTCGGCAGTTTGGTTCGATTTCGTCTCGAAAAAATACGAGAAATCAAAAAACAAAATTAGATCAAACGGACGTCCGAGCGCAGAGTTATGACCATTTAAAGTTCCACTAATTTACAACTACTTTACTTTCTTCTCTCCCTACCTATATTTTATATGTCAATGCTTCAAATTAAAATATAAAGTCTACATCACATATATTTAAAACATGTAAAATAGTTCAACATTAGAGAATATTGCAATGGAATATAATTAGGGCTTGTTGGGGGTCGGGGGTAGGGGGGTGTTACCGGATTACCGGTCCGGCTCCTTATCGGTTCGGGTAATTTTTTGGTACTCGTATCCGGACCGTTAACTTTTCGGTCCAAGTATCGGTCCGGTTCTTGGATAATTACCGGGAGTATCCGGACGGTTAGCAGCCCTACTCATATGCAACACGTAGTTGGTTGCATAAAGAATTTCATCTAGTGCATACTTTTTCGGGAACTTTTCTGTAAGGTAGACCACAATCGTGACAAATTTTTTTATATTCTTTTAGTCGTTGTATTCTATTATTTTTAAAAATATAGTTTATAGCAAATTGAATTTTTTCAAGAATGCCTTCAAAAAGTGATATACCATCCTTTACAACTAAGTTATAAATATGACATGCACATTTTATATGAAAATGATCTGAAAAAGATGGAGTTAAGACAATTTTTAATAATCTAACAGCAGAAAGATTAGAAGAAGCGTTATCTAATGTAATAGTCATGATTTTGTCAGTTATGTCATAATAATCTCAAACAGAAACAATATTTTCTTGAATAAAAATATCAGTGTGTCTACTATCTATATATTTATATGTTAAAACACGTTTTTGCATACACCATTTATAATCTACCCAATGTCATGTTACCGTTAAATAATCATGGTCATTAGTACTACGGTCTATATCATATGTGATAGATATTTTTCCAGGGTAATGATATAAATAATAACGTAAATATTGTTGATATTCGTGTGCAAATTTAAAAACATCTCTCATAACAGTTGATCTAGGAAAACTGTTATAAGCAGAATTGTACGTTGATCTTATATAATGAATAAAACCAGGAGATTCAGGAAATGAAAAGACAAACCCTCCACTGCAACTAATTTTGATAGGTCTTCCCTGTCTTTCATTTTATCGTATTTAGGGCCAACAACTGCCCCCGTCATAGGGTCAATTTGACCTTGTACATGGTGCAGGACAATATGTGAACCTTGTCCGGACTAAGAGGGCATTGACTCACCCTTCATTTTAGCCTTATATTCATCCCACCTAGCTTTGTGTTTGGTATTCAAATGCTTCGTTAAACCTCCCGTCCCGCTCTGACCTTTCCCTATTTTAAATTTATAAATAATTTTACAAATTTTGCATATAGAAGCTTGATTTTGTACGTCTCTATAAAAAAAAGCTCATACATGTGATGCTAATTTTCGTTCTGGTGGGTCTCCTCTCATACTAGGGGGAATAGGAGGCGTTCCAATTTGAGGTGCATTAGTGGGCATGTCATATAGATTAGTGAGTGTGTCATTTAGATTATCTTCTAAATTAAAGTCTTGTTGAGTTTCAGAAAATAACTCCTCGTCTAAATCTAATGGTACATCAGGAAATAATTCACTATCAATAAAATCGTCTTGTCTAGGACTAGGAGGAATAGGATGACTAGAAGAAGTACATTTGCCCTTGTTACCCCTACTAGAAGAAGCCCGACCCCTACCCTTAAACATACCTCTTAATCCTTCCATTTTAATTATGTAAATAAATAATTAAAGATAATAAAATTAAGTGCGATAATTAAAATAAAAACACAATAATAATTTAATGAAAGAACAAATGTATCAAACGCCGACGTAACGTCGACGTGTAATCGAGAGGTTGAAAATTGAAACTTTGCTCGATGGATGATCTTCAAGCTAGTTGTCAACTTCACTCCCAAATGAGTAAATAAAATTGAATACTTAGTAGACAATGTAGAGAGAATGAGTGATAGATTGAGAGATTATTAGAGAGATTGTAGGAAGATTTGTGAGAAAGAATGAAGAGAAAATGAAGTATTTATAGTTGAAAAAATTGGGTTAAAGTGTAAATATAATAACTTAAGAGTTAAAAATAAATTAGGGGATTGGGGAGGGGGGGGATTTGACCGTTGCACAACGGTCAAATCGAGCAAAGCAGTTGTGCAACGACTAGAAGGGGTCGGGGTTGGGTCGGTGTCGGGGTCGGGGCTAAGGCGGGGTTGGGTCGGTGTCGGGGTTGAAATTTTTTCTCGGTATACCCCGCCCCGTTGGCTAGCCTTAATATAAATTGATAAATAATACTTTCTCCCTTTCAATATAGTTTGATCGGACATGACATTTAAAGAATATTTTTGAATTATATGGTATAAAATAAGTTAAAGAAATATGTTATAGATTATTTCGTTAAGCGTAAAAAATAAAGTTTAAAATTAAATTATTATCAAATAAAAAAATATATCATTTCTTTTATATTAATAAAAAAGGAAAATGTGTCCCATGGGACAACCTAGTTGTCGGTAAAAAGGACTGTCATCATCGAGGACTGTAGAGTAAAAGCGATCTCAATTAGCAGTCTCCTTTTTTGAATATCGGCACCTAATTTATAAGCACTACCTACCTAGTCAAATAAAGGAAACACAAAAGTTCAAATATTTACACTTGGACAGTTTGACTTCTTTAGAGGTTGAAATTTTACACAGTCAAAACTTATAAGGGCAATTCCCATATAATCAGAGGAAAAATCCATTTATGTAGTAATATAGCAATGGGAACAAGGAAAAAGATTACTTGTAGTGGATCTGATAATAGATATTTTGGGTCCGAATAGATCTAAAACTAATAAATGCAATCCAACACATTCATCAAAGAATAGTTGACAGTTTTAACATACATACTACGACATCCAGTAATTGATTGATAGTTACAGACTGGCTGCTATAACTTGTCATTTTTCTTTTCTTCTTCATTATTTTCCTCTATTTGAACTTTGAAGTAGCATAACACACACACTCTTGAACTGCATGATACTCGCTTTATTCCATTTTATGTTTCATTCTTTTATTTTTAGTACATTTTTCGATATATAAATTAAAAATAAAAACTTTTTTCACAGCCTCACGGGAACGTAATGGTATTTTTAAGATAAGTATAAATTTCTCATGTAGAATGAGATCGAGGCGTATGCGTATCTATTGATTATTTTGGTGAGAAGAATAAACATCTAATTAATTAAGCACTTTTTTCTTTTACTTTTTTTTACCGATGGCAACCGGAGTAGTGACGGATGCAGCGGCGGTTCTCAGCCAAGTCAACAATCGCAGCGATCATGGGCGCGGTGGGCCCGTCACGATGTGATGGGCCGATTCACGCGATCTGTTAGCCAGCGGCGATCTCTGCGTCGGTCTGCGCCCAGCTTTCGAGTCGAGCGGGTTTGAAGCGGTTTATGGGTCGGGGCATCAGTCCAGAATACTCGGGCCTCGACCCCCACAAGCCCATCATGTAGCGAGCCCCACACAAATCGACATTGAAGCCGCGATGCACACATTTGGAATGACTCAACCGCATCCAAATTGGTACATGGACACAGGCGCCACTACCCACATGACATCCGACCAATGTACTCTCTCGTCTTATTCCAATTTGAGCAGTAATCGTGGTATAATTGTTGGTAATGACAATTCAATTCCAATTAAGGGTTATTGTCATAAAACTTTGTCTTCTCCTCATCCACCACTTGTCTTGAAAAATACCATTCATGCCCCAACACTAATTACAAATTTGGTGTATGTCCGTAAATTCACCACTGATAATTGAGTTTCTATTGATTTTGATCCGTTTGAATTTTCTGTGAAGGATTTCAAGACGGGGAGTCCTCTCATGAGGTGTGAAAGTAGGGGGATCTTTATCCAATCACACCAAGTCTCGGTTTCTCGTGTTAGACCATGCCATCCACTCTTGCAGCTCTTGCTCCTTCCTTGTGGCATGCTCATCTAGATCATTCGGGGTCGTCTATTTTATCTACTTTAGATAGAAATAAGTTTATTTTCTGTAAGGGTACGCGTAGTACTCCAAATTGTCAATCTTGTTCTTTGAAAAAAATTATTAAGTTGCCATTTATAGCCTCGAATTCTCATACTTCAATGTCATTTGATATTATCAATAGCGATTTATGGACATCTCCCGTTCTCAATTCTATGGGTCATCGATAATAAGTTTTATTCTTGGATGATTATTCTAAATTTTTATGGACGTTTTCAATAGCGAAAAAATCCCAAGTTTTTTCCATCTTCGTAAAATTTAGAGCTTTCATTAGAACTCAATTCGAACGAGAAATAAAGAATATTCAATGTGATAATGGCAAAGAGTACGATAATGGGGAGTTTCGGAATTTTGTGCTCAAAATGAGATAAATTTTCGTTTTTTGTCCTCATACGTCTTCACAAAATGAGAAAGCTGAACGTAAAATTCGTACTATTAATAACATTATCCGCACCTTATTGGTTCATTCTTCCGTCCCTCCGTTGTTTTGGGATCATGCTCTACAAATGGCCACCTATCTACTTAATATTCTTCCTTCTAAAGGTTTGACATATCCACCACCCCCCCCCCCCCCCCCTCATATTTTATATAATAAGACTCCTTCGTATTCTCATCTTAAGGTCTTTGGGTGTTTGTGTTATCCCCTTTTTCCATCCACCACAATTAACAAACTTCAGGCCCGTTCTACTCCTTGTGTGTTTTTGAGTTATCCGTCAAATCATCATGGGTATAAATTTTGTCAGCTAATCGAATCATTATTACTCGTATGTTATTTTTGATGAGTCTCGATTCCCATTTCTAAAGTAGAAAAATTTGTGCCTAGTTCGTATGATTTTCTGGATGATGATATCTCCCCTTATATTATCCAACAATTTTCGGATATGTCCCGAAATTCGTCGTCAGTGCCGCGACGCCTGCCATCCAGTAGCCAAAATACTTTGTCATCGTCGTCAAAATACAGACATGTTATATTATGCATTTAACATCCACTAATTATAATTAAGGGCTAAAATATATAGTTTAAGATAGTTACTTTTTACATTTACTTTCCTTTTACTTTTAGGTAAGGATCTATAAGGAAAATAATATTTTTTTAAGTCTCTATAAATAATGATGTAATCTTTTATCGTCATTTCTTTTTTATTTTCTTCTCTAGTTTTGTTGATTTTCTAACACTAAGCACCACCCTAGGTTTTATATCACCATCTATCAATGTACTTCATGTTGATAGATATGCTGTTCAATAATTTGAATTCTAACATACTTATCACAAGTTAATATGATTTAGCTATTGCTATTTGGGAGCGTTAATTATTGACTCAACAAATAAAAAATCTTTTCACACTTCGGCTTCTAATCTGTCGGGATTGTAGGTCTTTTTCTTCAAACAAAAACCACCTTAACTATATAGTTAGGAAATTAGACTGAACGCTACCAAGAAATTGATAACTTTATAGGACAGGGACATATATGGAGCCATACCTCTTTACCTTATGCTGTGACATTATCATCTATATATTCTGCATATATATAAGATCTAAATCTAAATGAGGAACATGACATTTGGTCTAACCTAACAAGGGGCTGCCGTAATTTTTATTTTGGGAGTTCATCAAAATTGACAAAAACATGAGGTGATTGTAAAATGTAAATCTTGTGCATAAATTGCCAAGGAGTCTGCAATTTATTAACTCCCATGCTGCAATGTTGTAGATCGATGAGCACTTAATTTGCATGTACCTTCAACTGGTTTATTCTTTCCTTGCTTAATGTCACGGAGGGTCATCCAACTTTCATAATAAAATCACTCAATTTTGAATAACTATCACTAATTATATAATAATGACACACACAAAGGTGTTGCAGTCACTAGCGACTACCGATGCATGATACTTAGAGTAAAATTGAGTAATATTTCTTTTATAACATAGTTTACAAGAAATTGTTTAGCGACTTTTGTGCAATAAAACGTGTGATTATTATTGTTGTAAGATGATATTAGATATTAATCTCCCTTGAGGAGTTTTCTCATTAATATCAAATATATATAGTGTACAATATTCATCCCTTATACAATAGGAATCCTAAACCTAATCACAAGAGGAATCCTAGTCTTACCATAATTATATTTACACAATATATGGAATATATTCTAATTATGGGTAGGGGTACAATAATGACAACTAGACACGTTTACACACCCCTTCAGTCGGAGTGGGAGGAGGTCGGACGCTGAGACTGGATCTGAAGTCAAGAAATAACTGTCTGGGAAGTCCTTTGGTATATATGTCGACATACTGATAGGATTATGAAACATGTAACACTCTGACATGACCTAGCGCAACTTTCTCACGAACGAAGTGCAAGTCTATCTCAATATGCTTGGTTCGCTGATGTTGAACCGGATTATGAGAAAAATAGATGACAGAGATGTTATCACGATTATCTGATAGATGCACGACGCAAAGGACACAAGTTCTACGATGAAATTTACGAGCCAACAAATCTCAGCTACCACATTTGCAACGCCTCTGTACTCAGCTTCGGCACTGTAACGAGATAGGGTAGCATGTCGCTTGGCAAACCAAGAAATCAGATTATTCCCTAAAAATACACATAAGCCGGAGGTGGAGCGTCGCGTGTCTGAACACCCTGCCCAATATGCATCCGTATAAGAGAGCAACATGTTTAGTGCAGAGGGGTATAGGTGCAAGCCATAATCAAGTGTGCCCTTAATGTAACGGATGATACGCTTAAGAGAAGTGAAATGAGACTCCATGGGGGCATGCAGGAATATGCATACCTTCTGAACAGCATAAGCAATGTCTGACCTTGTAAATGTGAGGTACTGAAGTGCACCTGCAAGACTCCTATACATAGTAGGATCAGAGACTGGAGCATCATCCATAAAATTGAGCTTAGATTTTGAATCAACTGGAGTAGGTGAAACTTTGCAATTCGTCATCTTAGCCCTGTACACAATCTCCTCTGCATACTTACGCTGACACAAGAACATGTGGTCAGCAGACCTGGTCACTGATATCCCCAAAAAATAACTCAACTTTTCCAAATCAGTCATTGCAAATTCAGACTTAAGCAAGGCAATAATCTCATTTTCAACCCGTCGGAAGAAGCAGTAAGGACAATATCATCCACGTATAGTAATAAGTAAGCAGTGCTATTACCTCGATGAAAAATGAAGAGTGATGTATCTGTTACACCCCGTGGTTTTAAGGCCATAATTTGAGGACGTAATTAAGATAATAAGATCCGAGTATTGGAAATAAAGTACACTTACATATGTTAATACGGAAATTGGTATACAAAGGATATGCTCCCGGAATAAATTTTGATACTACAAGTGTGATATTGACACAGTACCGTATATATATATATATATATATATGTGGACATGAAATTTTCAGATTTTATGTAAGATGGATTATGTGGGAGATTGATTTATTAATTGTGGGATTTATTTTAGTAGATGGATTAAGTTAAGTAGACAATTATGGAAATTGGACTAAGGTGTAAATATTAATTTTCAGCATACTTAACCTTTCATCTCCCCATTTCATTTCAAAAAAAAAACACTCCATCACCTTCTCTCTTTATCTCTACCAGCCGAAACTCTCCCCAATTCCATAGCCAACATTGAAGATTTTTATCAACTCTTTCTTCCAAGATTAAATCCTTCTACTAATTTCTAAGAAAAGGGTGAAAGTGAAGCAGTGGAGTCACGGTTGCTGGACTGATTTTGTTTCAAAAATTCCAGTTTTGAAGATGAACATTTTTGAAGAAAAACATATAAGGAAGATAGATTTAAACTTGTAGAATACATGCATGTCATTTGGAGTTGAAGAAATGGTGAAAATGGTGAAGAAAAATAGGAGCAGTGTGCCGTGACTTTTAGGGAATGTTTTGGCAAACTAAAGTAAGATTTCTTCTTATTATTTGAGTTATTGGAGTTAAATGATGTTGTAGTTAAGAGATGAACTTGTGTTAAGAGAAACTTGGAATTTAGACAATGCATGTGACTATTTGTGGGTAAAGCCGATTTTAAGGACTATTTTATATACATTGAATTTGAGTGTTGTTGTTGTTATCATTGTCACTAATTGCATGTTAAAAATTAAAGGAAACCTTGATATTGAAAGTTGTATATGGTTACATGAAAGTATTGAAATATGAAATTGGATTTTAAGGAGTTAAGAAAAGAGTTTGGTATTGTGGGTGTTGACCGAGACTTGTATGGAATTATTGGACATGTTGTGTTGTATTTTAGGGGATGTTTTGGTGGAGTTATAATGCTAGAAATTTAGTTACAATTATGCATGTACAATGTGTTAATTACCAATACATGTCTTAAAAGAATTAAATTGTAGAAATGTGTTATGTTGCAAACTATAAGACTTGCACTCTTGTTGTTGTTGCTAGAATTGATGGGATGTTTTTAAAGGTTGTTTTAATATGAATTAAGGGGCTGAATTAACAAGATAAAAATGTGTATTAATCACCCTGGTTGTTGTAGTTGTTGTCTTCCATGAACGTAAAGAGAAGGAATGTATTATGATGGTGTATATGGAGTATTTGAGATTTTTTTGGTTATATCTTTAAGTTACATCTTGTTATTGGTATTGTTGGCTTGGTTTGTAAGTTGTGGATGTGCATATAAATAGGGAAAGTGCTGCCCAAATTTTTACAGAAAAGAGAGTCATCATTCGATATAACTTACGTTATAAATCATAGAGTTGACGAACGAATTACTATTGTTATAGGTTGAAGTCTTAATCAAGACGAGTTGTAATTATAGAGTTGGTTAGATCGACAATAAGGTTTGTGAATCTATCCTTTCTTCTTTTTGCATGATTTATATAGAATGAATGTGTCACGATCCGACGGGCCGCGACTAAACGCCCTAATGGCGCCATTATACTAACCTGTCACGTAATCAGACTGACACTCAGGACAATATAAAATCCGGCAGCATAACGCTACAATTATAACATACGTCAGAATAGGCGAGCCGACAAGACTGCATTTACACAAGAATGTACCTGCCTCCTGGGGAGTCACAACTAGCCAACATAATATAATATGCAAGCCAACAAGGCTGCCACCAAATAGTATCACGTAGACATGTAAACATCCCAAAACAGAGTACAACGACATAACTGACCAAAACAGTTTTACAACTCTACATACGTACAACCCAAGACTGTCTACAGACCTCTATGAGAAGGATAACGACATAAGATGGGACAGGGCCCCGTCGTGCCCCTAAATATATACATAAATCTAAAAAGATGTTCTGTACAAAAATGACCAAGCTCTGAATCAAAGGAGCTCTCCAAAATAGCTGAGTTGAACCCTAGACTGGCGGATCATCAAACTGAGTACCTGTATCTGCGGGCATGAAAGCGACCACTCCACATGAGGAAAGGGGTCGATGCGAAATAATGTCGAGTATGTAAAACATGAAGTACTATAAATGAGATCATAACTGGCCAATAGATAACATGAGACATGTAAGATTATCAAATACCAATCTAACTGTGCCATAGAAAATAGAGAATCAACTGTGTCTTATCAAAATGAGAGTCATATCAGTAATCATGAATACTTATCCATATAATCATATATCTATATATATATATATATATATATATATATATATATATATATATATATACTGTCATGGGTATCTATATCCGCATCATGGATGCATGTCCATGGAATTATATCTACTGTCATGGGTATCTATACCCGCATCATGGATACATATCCATGGAATAATCAATATAACGTGTCCCGACCCATTATGGGACTCGGTGAATTCATATAATCATATCCTGCATGAATAGAGTATCATGAGTAACTATACAATTTAAATCATCACTTTGACTCTTAATCAAATCATTAAAATGAACTTTTTACTAGAAAATCAAAGGCACTTCTCATAACTCATATTACTAGGAATTAGACTGTATAGGCATCATGTACATCCCTCATAGGTTTATTTATGAAAATCATGCCAAAAAGAAAGAAGGAAGAGTTTCACATATCTTATTGACGAACTAGCCAACTCAATATTCTAAATATGTCTTGACTAGCACTTCAACCTATATTAATAGTAACATGTTCATTAACCTTACCATTACTAGCATATGGTATAATTAAATGATAACTTGCTTTCTTTTCTATAAAAATTTGGGCAGCACTTTCCCTATTTATGTGCACATTCACAACTTACAACCAAAGCCAACAATACCAATAGCAAGTTATAACTTAAGAATATAGCCAAAACAGTCCATATACTTCACATATACCACCATTATACATCATTTCTCCTTACCTTCATGGAATATAACCAAAATAGCAATCAAGGAGATTAACACGCCTAAGACATGTATTAGGAATTACCACAACATATATATATATATAGTTATAATAAAATTTTCAATATTTTAACTCCACCGAATCCGCCCCTAACTCGACGCGACAATATCCAACAATTCCCGCGTTTTGGGAGGGTCTCGGCCACAACAATCAAAATGTAATTCTTTTCATAACTTTCTAAACTCCAATTTCATGTTTCAACACCCAAATAAATCTTTAAATACCAAGATTTCTTTCAAGACTTCCTCCAATTTTTAACATGCAATTAGCAACAATAATAATAACAACAACACTTAATTCCAATTTACACAAAATCAGTCCCACAATTCGGCTACAACAACATCACAACAACCACATGCAATCTCACTCTCATTTCCTCTTAATCTAAGTTTAACTCTTAACACAAGGTCAATTCTTAATTTACAAGAACATGCAACTTTAATTATATCATAGAAAGAAGAATTTATTACCTTAATATCAAGCCAAATCAGTCCCAAAAATTCGTCCTCACTGCCCCTATTTTATGCAACATTTTCCACCATTTCTTCACTTATAATTGCATGCATGTTTTGTACAAGTTTACTCCATCATTCTTGCATGTTTTTCTTCCAAAAATTCACCTCCAAAAATCTGAAAATTTGGGTACAATTTCAGCCAGCAGTGGGTTCTTTTCTTTACCCACTGTTTGGTGCTAATCTTTGGCTTGTAATTGTAGAAGAACTTAGGCTAGGAAGAAGGAACAAAAGCTTCAATTTGTTGGCTATGAAGGAGGTGATTTTCGGCCATGGGAGAGAAGGAGGAGATGAGAGTTTTGTTGAAATGAATTGTGAAGTGAGATAGAAGATGAAAGGGTTTTCTTGAACTTTAAAAATCTGAAAATTGTTTTCTACACTTTGGTCCACTTCTCACCAATAAAATATGAAATGAATCTTTTGTCCCAATTCTTTTAAATCTTGAAAAACTACATAAGACCTCGTATCCTCGTTGTCATAACTTATATAATATGTTCTAATCCATAACAGAAATATATAACTATCATTATAAAAAAATCCATTGTCACACTCGTCGTAATCAAAATCTTTCCGAAATCACATCCTTAAGTATACTAATTTACGTATTAACATATGTAATTATACTTTATATCCCATATTCGAATCTTACTTCCTTAATGACGTTCTTAACTATCGTCTTAAACCTACGAGGTGTAACATCCTCCCCCCCCCCCCCCCCCCTTAGAAACATTCATCCTCGAATGTTCATAATAGGTCTTATGCTACAAAAATTGCGGCATAGTCTTCAGTTGAGTAAGTAGCCTGACTGGAAGAAAATTGGCTGATTTCGTTAGCCTATCCACAATCACCCATATAGAGTCATACTTTCGCTGAGTACAAGGTAATCCCGTAATGAAATCCATATTAATCACTTCCAAGTTGGGATCCCCGGAGTCAGCAGCACATTCTAAATGATACTCCTACCTTTGACAAAGTTTGACTAATTTGGAGATATTAGTTTAAGTAGAATAATAACCAATATTTTATGTACCACCCTTGAAATGACTCTGTTTATAAAGTTACTCATACTAATAGGCCTCATGTTAGCATATGTTTGGATCACAGGCTTCTTAAAAATCATAACTAAGTTAGTGTGAGTGATAGATTTAGGCAATGTGTGACTAATCTTTGACAATATTGATCTAGCATGCTAAAATTATTGGTCTCCTCTTTTTGAGTAAATTGCTTCAGAAAGAAAGCTTCAGCATCCAAAGACAATTGTTGGTCATCCTCAATCCACACTTCATCGGCATTTTGAAGTATTTTAACTAGTAATCTCTTCCTTCTACTATTAACAAGATTGTGGAAAAATCTGGTGTTCCTATCCCCTTTAGCAAACTAAGTAATATTAGCTTTTTGTCTCCAAAACTCCTCTTCAAAATGTAAATACTTATTGAGTTCTGCTTGAGCCTGTTGAAGGACCAATCCGTTAAGAGGAGAAATGTCATACTTAATTAATTCTTCTTTGATTCTTACTATCTATTTCATAATAATCAGCTATCTAAAAGCACCTGATTCGGTAAGCTACGTGTCCGGTGCACGGAGAACTGCCTTCGGTCCCCCAAACTTACTTACGAAACTCGATTACGTACGTTGACTGTTCGTCCACTTCAAATGCTCAAAATCTTCCCTACCCTATGTAGATATGATACTTTTGATATGCTTCAACTTCTATTCGAAAAGGATTACCAACTGAAGACCAATTATACCTCACAACATCAAAAATATATTCATGTTCAGTCTAAAACTTTAGAAATCTAAATAGTCTACTAAAGTCCTTCTTTTTATCCCCCAAAGAAATAAGCAGTGGGGCATGATATGATCATTTTCTAGACAGATGCTCCACTTCAATATGTTCAAACCATTGTTGAAACTACAAGTTAACAAAGATCGTGTCCAACCTCTCAAAAATACAATCCTCACCTGCTCTATCATTCCACGATGTGAATGGACTCTTCTTAAAACTGGATTCAAAGAGTTCACAAGAGTTACCACAAAATCCAAAATCTTCGAAATTCTGAGGCTGAATAGGAATGCCTTCTATCTTCTCATCTTTATGACAGATAATATTAAAGTCTCCTCCTACTAACCAAGGCATATTCACATTATGGCCAACTTGATAAATATTGTCCCACAATAATAGCCTATCAAATTCATTACATTTTGCATAAACTAGGGTGCCCATCATGAATCTATTCTGGTTTACAATAATAACGTCAATGTAATTTGTTGAGGAGAGTCTAGAATGACATCTACATCCAAATTATCCTCCATAAAGTACCAAATCTTACCATAACATTTAGCACATATCTGAGTCATTTCCAACTTCTTCCTATACATATAAATATATCTAGCATGCTGAAAAGGTTTCATCAAGACTATAAAATAAAATTTGTGGTGTCTATGTAGCATCTGAAGCCTATGAAAAGCTTGTTGAGTCATATCAGACCTGATACTCCAAATAAAGACTTTAATCATGATTTAAATATTGGCTTAGTAGCAACTCTCTTTGGCACTATCCTTGTAGATAATTGAGGCTCAGAGTTTCCTTGTTTCCTCCCTTTAATGGTCCCTTTGACAGAAATAGGAGAAACATTAGTAGTTCTTACTACATGCTTCAGTTTGTCCTTCATTAGCTCTTCAGGTCTTCTAAACTTGATTCATGTTGCTATTCTATCTTCTTTGATCCATCATCCTCTGGAATATTGTGAGACACCAGATCATGTAAACTCCTCATTGGAGAGTTCTTCTTCAATAATGGGATTGGTACATTGCTAGACAGATTGCACATGCAGATAGAAATATTATTAATACCAATGCTAGTCAACACCTCATCCACTGGTAACTTCTGATGCCATACTCTCCATAGAAGAATCGATATCTTATATGGTAATCCCTTTGTCCACGTCAACTCCTAGAACTGAATCTGCTATTTTTTTCTGTCTTACTATACTCTAAGAACTACTTACAGTAAATGAGTCAGTACTAAAATCCATCCACCATGCCTTGTAACATTGACCTTTTTCTTCCTTTAACATCAATTTAGTCCTGATATGATGGACAATGTATGCAGGAAGAGCATCATGAAGAGCCTGATAATTATATGTCCCATTCATCATCACATCCTTTACATTCTCTATACTTTTATCGATAACAAAATCTGCAGGCACCACATATGTTAATGCACCAAACTTTATCCACTTATCAAACCAAAAATTTGAGGAGACATTCTTTGGTTCGCACCAAATTTCTTATTCTATAGCATCACTTGCTTCTAACACTTTCTTCCACGTTTGAGATCCACCTTTCCATTGATCTAGTGTAGGTATTTACTTCTTATAGTATTTATTCCACATGAAAGTAGACCACAATGTCCATGAAGTCCTAAACCCCTAATATAACTTAACAAATAAAGCCTTAGATACATCAAACATGATATGAAGCACATTCCCTCTTCATTCTTTGGTAAGCACATATGTAACCATGAAGCTCATTGTCTGCTTTTTCTTTCTTCTATATTGCTTCAATAAAACCTTTCCAATCCTGCAACTTATCCTTCAACTTCTTCATCAGTTCATTATAGTAAACCTTCTCTTTTTTTTTGTGAAATATATGGCACCCAAGATTTTTGAAAGGAAAACTAACTTTTGCAAATCTAAAGATATCAGTAATCACATGTGCAATGCTAGTTGCATTATTTTGATGCATGTAAAAACAACTCTTGTCCCTATTCATCTGTTGTCCTGAGATTTTTTCATAATTATGTAACACATTCATGATAGTTGAGGGGAATACTTATTTGCTGAAACAAATATAATGGTGTTATCAGCATATGCGAAATGGTTAAGGTTAACACTCTATTTAGGCATTCCAAAATTTCTAAACAGACCATCACCAAATAGACCAATCAAAGCTCTAGTTAGTACTTCAGCAGCTAGGACAAACAAAGTTGTAGACAAAGGATCTCTTTTTTTCCCAGTCTTCTCACTACTCGTAAGTATAAACAACTTCATTTCTTATTTGTCGTACTTTTCATAATTTTCAACATATTCTAGCATACATACGTAATCTCGGACATTACACCTGGTTCCAAACCCTGATGGTACCATCCCCTAAGTAATGAATTGTTAACATATTCCCTTATTCGGTACGTAGAAGATTGTGAAGAGTTGCATTACCTGACATTGACCTAGTATCTCCAAACCTGGTCATCATACTTCTATTCAAACTCTTCCACTTCCCTTATGGCTTGACGCACTAGGTCAAGTCCGAATAACTCTGATTTTGCCTTCCGGGCCACCGTCACTTTCTTTGGAGGCATAGCTGCAACCACAATAATTCGTTAGGGAAAGGGGGATTATCCTAATGACATAGCTCTATTGCACGATCTACGAGATGAAAGGGTAGAAACCAATCCTAAATGCCCGACAGCCTCCTGCATATAAGTATGGTGCACAACATACCCATACACAAGACTCTACTAGACACGGTCTGTAGAAATTCCGAGGACTAACTACTCTGATACCACTTTTGTCCCGACCCGACCCGACCCGATGGGCCACGACTAAACGCCCTAATGGCGCCATTATACCAACCTATCACGTAATCAGACTGACACTCAGGATAATATAAAATCTGACAGCATAACGATGCAATTATAACATACGTCAGAATAGGCGTAAAGCGAGGTTGCCTTTACACGAGAATGTACGCCTCGCAGAGTCACAACTAGCAACATAATATAATAGGCAAGCGTAAAGTGCCGCCAATAATAAGGTGGCGATGGTAGGCCGACCGACTCCGGTCAGGCCCCAAACCCGAAACCACGACACCGGTTATAAAAAAAAAAAAAAAAGCGGGGCGGGGCTCGAGCAGGCGGGGCGAGTATGGTCGCCCGGGCCCGACCACAGTTCCGACCCGCCCCGACCCGCCCGACCCGCCCCAAATCCCGATTCGACCGCTGCCTGCAAAATAGCCGTTGTCCAACGGCCATTTTATTTGCCGTTGACAACGACCATTTAGGCCTCCTCCGACCCAACCCCACCCTTTATATTCATTTTTAACCCCTATAAATACCTCATTCCTCTTCTTATTATTTTCACAAATCTTTCTACTCTAATCTCTCAATCAATCTCTAATTCTCTATACAACATTGTCTACATATTCAATCTATTTATTAATTTGAGAATTGGGAGTGAAGTTGGCAACTAGCTTGAGGATTATCTATCGAGCAAAGTTTCAATTTTCAACCTCTCGATTACGTCGACTCTACGTCGGCGTTTGGATCTGTCGTTCTCTCATTAAATTATTATTTTGTTTTTATTTCATTTAGCACATTTAATTTCATTATCTTTAACTATTTATTAGCATAATTAAAATGAAAGGACTAAGAGGCATGTTGGGTAAGAGTAAAGTCGCTTCTTCTAGTAGGGGTGGTAACAAGGCAAGAGTACTTCTTCTAGTATTCTGTTCGATTATTCCTAGACAAGATGATTTTATAGATCCCTGAAATGTTTCTGAAATACCATATGATCTTGACACAAATGATTATCCTGAAATTGAAGAAGATTTTAATTTAGATGACACTCTAGTTGATGATACACCTATTAATGAAGATGATGATGATACACCCACTAGTGAAATGCCTCCTATCCCCCCTACTATGAGACGAGGTCCGTAACGACCATTAAAATCAGGTGTATGGAAATATTTTGTGAGGGACGTAGCTAATCAAGTAATGTATGTAAAACTTGTAAAAATGTTTATTCTTTTAAAAGCTGGACAAGGTCATGGTGGTGGGACGGGGTTTAGGAAGACACCTATTGCAAAAACACAAAGCCTTGCATGCTCAATACATTTTTGAAAAGAACGTGAGAAGTCGTCCTCTCAATCGGGACAAGGTTCACATCACGATACTCTTGTCTGGAGAAAGTCTGGTCAAATTAACCCTATGACGGGGAGTTGTAGGCCTAAATACGATAAACATAAAGATAGGAAGCCTAGCAAAATTAGTTCTTTGTGGAGGGTTTGCCTTTTCATTTCTGAATCTCCGGTTTTATTCATTATATTAGAGATATGTATAATCCTCTTATAAAGGTTTTCCTAGATCAACCTTAAAAGAGATGTATTTAAATTTGCATGAATATCAACGATATTTACGTTATGCATTATATCATTTAAATTGCAAAGTCGCTTTAACTTCCGATATAGTCGTAGTAGTACTATGACGTGATTATTTAACGGTAACTTTGTCATTGGATAGATTATAAATGGTTTATGCAAAACGTATTTTAGCATATAGATATATAGATAGTAGGCATAATTGGTGAGTTTATTTGAAAATATTTATTGATCACGATTATTACGGAATAAGCGATAAAGTTATGAGTATTACATTAGATAATGCATCTTAACAATTACGCTATTAGTATTTTAAGAAATGTTTTAACTCAGTCTTTTCCAACACATTTTCATATCAAATAATGCGTGCCATATTTATAACTTAGTTGTAAAGGATGGTCTTTCACTTTTCAAGATATTCTTGAAAAATACAATTTGCTATACACTTTATTTTTAAAAATAATAGAATTCAACAAAGAAAAGAATATAAAAACTTGCCACGATTGTGGACTATCTTCTGAAAAATTCCGAAGTACCAACTAGGTGGAATTCTTTATATGACCAACTAGTTGTTGCTTATGACTATAGAAAACCTATTACTTTATTTTTAACGCCCATAATCAAAATCCAAATGATATGATTGTGGAATCGATTGGGAGAAAATTAGAGAACTTATTGTATTTTTAGAAAATTTTCAACGAGCAACAAAAGAATTTTCTACTTTATATTATCCTACTATTTCAACTATGTTGTTTTATATAGCTATAATATTTTTACTTCTTAAAGAATATATGGAAAAACACGCTTATCTTTGACTATTAAAAAATGTTTATGAAATTAAAAAATATTTTATTCCTATTCCCTATTTATATTATTGGTCTTTGTATTAAACCCGACTATTAAAGTAGAGGTTGTAAAAGTCTTATTGAAAATATATATAAGCAGTATGGACGTACTACCTCCAACTCCCAAAAATTTAAATGTTGAACCACCTATTGAACTAACGCTAGAAGAAGTGTTGAATAGCGTAGAAGATGAATGCAAAAAGTATATCGGCATTACGGCAAGAAAGTGCTAGTAACCAACCGACTTTTGTATCATCTTCTTCAACACAACCTAAAAAAGACAAGCGGTTTACGTGGCTAGGCCTAATATTAATTCTATTGAAAGCCTCGAAATAAAATGTGCGGTGGTAGCGATGCTAACCAAATTAGTGAGTTCGATGTTTTTGTTTTGCGAGGTAATTTACCTTACCAAGCGATTATCAATGAAGAAGGAAAGGAAGACTTCTTTGAAATATTGGAGCGAATGAGAAGACATTTCGACACTTTCAATGATGGCGAGATATTTTGAACATTCTGCGTCATCGATCGCTCGAAGCGCTTTTTCTGCAGCGATTTCAAATAGGAAACCTGACACTCATTAGCGGAGCGGCTTGGAGATGGCGGTACTATTCGAGAGATTGGATACGAGCGGAGGCGAAGGAGGTCGATCGACGAATTAACGAAGAAGATGGCGACAACTACAACGACATTTTATCGAAGGCATGAGTAGCGGCGTGGAACAATTTGATCAAAATATACCAATTCCAACCAAGAACCACAAGAAATTATAAAGAAATTAGAAAAATATTTTCAAATTGGTAATTTATTTCATTGCAATTTTTAAATTTTTCTATGTCTTTCACTCTTTTGCAATTTTTTCAACAAAGATAATACAATGTAATTTTGAATCTTGTATATTTGATATTTCATATTTCAATGAAATTAATAATATAAAAGGCACAAAAACAAACCTTGGGATGTTTTTTTACACTATTCTTGTCTTTGTTTAATTATTTAGTTTATAACTTTATACTTTATAGTTTATACTTTATAGTTTATACTTTATACTTTATAAATATATTATATATATGACTATCTGAGTATAATACTATAATACTATAATTATAAATTATAATACTATAAGTCTATAATATTATAGTATATGTATATTACATTAATGTTACTTTGTTAGTACTTAGTAATTTATTATTTTTAATTTAGTGAAAAAAAAAAAAAAAAACCCGCCAACCCGTCCGTCCCGACCAGGCCGTCAGGCCGAGGCCCCGACCCCCAGCGGGGCCGGGATCGGGGCGGGACATGTATGGTCCCGGGCCGATCCTCCAGCCCGCCCCACCGACCGCCTTTTCTCGCCCGACTCCCGCCCGACCCCGCCAAACCCGACGGTGGGCCCGCCCACCGGCCACCGCCAAATAGTATCACGTATACAGAACATCCCAAAGCAGAGTACAACGACATAGTGACCAAAAGCTTTTACAACTCTACATACTGACCCACTACTGTCACATACTCTACATGAGAAGGATAACGACATAAGACGGGACAGGGCCCCTTCGTGCCCCTAAATATATACATAAGTCTAAAAAGAGGTTCTGTACCAAAATGACCAAGCTCAGAATCAAGGGAGCTCTCCAAGCAGTGAGTTGAACCACCACTGGGCGCGGATCATCAAGCGAGTACACAGTACTGCGGGCGTAACGCAACCCCTCCCAGAAAGGGGGTCAATACGAAATAATGTACTGAGTATGTAAAACATGATGTACTATAAATGAGATTATAACTGGCCAATAGATAACACGAGACATGTAAGATTATCAAATACCAATCTAAATGGGCCATAGAAAATAGAGAATCAATTGTGCCTAATCAAAATGAGAGTCATATCAGTAATCATGAATACTTATCCATATAATCATATAGATATATATATATATATATATATCTACTGTCATGGGTATCTATACCCGCATCATGGATGCATATCCATGGAATCATATCTACTGTCATGGTTATCTATACCCGCATCATGGATACATGTCCATGGAATAATCATTATAACGTGTCCCGACCCATTATGGAACTCGGTGAATTCATATAATCATATTCAACACGAATAGAGCATCATGAGTAACTATACAATTTAAATCATCACTTTAACTCTTAATCAAATCATTAAAATGAACTTTTTACTAGAAAATCAAATGCACTTCTCATAACTCATATTACTAGGAATTAGACTGTATAGGAATCATGTACGTCCGCCGTACGTTTATTTATGAAAATCATGCCAAAAAGAAAGAAGGAAGAGTTTCACATACCTTATTGACGAACTAGTCAACACAATATTCTAAATACGTCTTGACTAGCACTTCAACTTATATTAATAGTAACATGTTCATTAACCTTACCATTACTAGCATATGGTATAATTAAATGATAACTTGCTTTCTTTTCTATAAAAAATTGGGCAGCACTTCCCCTATTTATGTGCACATCCATAACTTACAACCAAAGCTAACAATACCAATAACAAGTCATAACTTAAGAATATAGCCAAAACAGTCCATATACTTGACATATACCACCATTATACATCATTTCTCCTTTCCTTCATGGAATATAACCAAAATAGCAATCAAGGTGATTAACACACCTATTCATCATGTTAATTCAGCCCATTAATCCACATTAAAACAATCCATAATCCAATAACATCTAGAGTGCAATGTAACACCTTTTTATGTTTTAATTCTTTTAAGACGTGTATTAGGAATTACCACAATGTATATATATATATATATATATATATATATATATATATATATATATATATATATATATATATATATATATATATATATATATATATAGTTATAATAAAATTTTCAATATTTTAACTCCACCGAATCCGCCCCTAACTCGACCCGATAATATCCAACAATTTCCGCGATTTGGGAGGGTCTCGACCACAACAACCAAAATTCCGTAATTCTTTTCATAACTTTCTAAACTCCAATTTCATGTTTCAACACCCAAATACATATTTAAATACCAAGATTTCTTTCAAGACTTCCTCCCATTTTTAACATCCAATTAGCAACAATAATAATAACAACAACACTTAATTCCAATTTACACAAAATCAGTCCCACAATTCGGCTACAACAACATCACAACAACCACATGCAATCTCACTCCCATTTCCTCTTAATCTAAGTTTAACTCTTAACAGAAGTTCAATTCTTAATTTAAAAGAACATGCAACTATAATTATATCATAGAAATAAAAATTTATTACCTTAATTTCAAGCCAAATCAGTCCCAAAAATTCATCCTCACTGCCCCTATTTTATGCAATATTTTTCACCATTTCTTCACTTATAATTGCATGCATGTTTTGTACAAGTTTACTCCATCATTCTTGCATATTGTTCTTCCAAAAATTTGAAAATTTGGGTACAATTTCGGCCATCAGTGGGTTCTTTTTATTTTACCCACTGTTTGGTGCTAATCTTTGGCTTGTAATTGTAGAAGAACTTAGGCTAGGAAAAATGAACAAAAGCTTCAATTTGTTGGCTATGAAGGAGATGATTTTCGGCCATGGGAGAGAAGGAGGAGAGCGGAGTTTTGTTGAAATGAATTGTGAAGTGAGATAGAAGATGAAAGGGTTTTCTTGAACTTTAAAAATCTGAAAATTATTTTCTACACTTTGGTCCACTTCTCACCAATAATTAATCTTATGTCTCAATTCTTTTAAATCTTGAAAAACTCCATAAGACATCGTATCCTCGTTGTCATAACTTATATAATACGTTCTAATCCATAACGGAAATATATAACTATCATTATAAAAAAAATCCATTGTCACACTCTTCGTAACCAAAATCTTTCCGGAATCACATCCTTAAGTATACTAATTTACGTATTAACATATGTAATTATACTTTATATCTCATATTCGAATTTTACTTCCTTAATGACATTCTTAACTATCGTCTTAAACCTACGAGGTGTAACAGATTGTACGGCGGACGTACATAATTTCATTGAATCCTAATCCTTAATGATACATGATATGATAGTGCCTTGATTTCTAAGTGATAGATATTCTATTTATTACATTGAGAGTCAAATGATGATTTAATTTGTATAAAGTTACTCATGATATTCTATTTGTGCTGATATAGTTATATGACTTCACCGAGTCCCGAGCCGGGTATGTATTCGCGCACTATATGATTTCAGGAGTCCACTGCTAGAGGCCAATGCAGTATGTATATGATTTTACCGAGTCCCAGAATGGGCCGGGTACGGTATGTGCACATTATATGATTTCACCGAGACCCTCACTAGGGGGCCAGGTACGGTATGTATATAGATATGATTTCATTCACCGAGTCCCAGAATGGGCCAGGTACGGTATATGATATGGACTTATATGACTCTCATTTTTATAAGGCACAGTTGACTCTCATTTTTATATGGCACAACTGTATTGGTATTTTGATTATTATACATGTCTCATGTTATTCTTTGGCCAGTTATGATCTTCTTTACAGTACTTTATGTTTTACATACTCAGTACATTATTTTGTACTGACCCCCTTTCCTCGGGGGGCTGCATTCATGCCTTCAGGTACATGTACTCAGTTTGGTGATCCTCCGGTCTAGAATTCATGTTCAGCTGGTTGGAGAGCTCCATTGATTCAGAGCTTAGTCATTTTGGTACAGAACCTTATTTTCGGACTTATGCATATTTTAGGGCATGACGGGGCCCTGTCTCGTCATATTTCATTATCGTATTCTTAGAGGTCTGTAGACAGTTGTGGGTGATAGATGTGCTTTTGTATATGTGTACGATTGTGAGCAGTTTTGAATATCTCTATGTACAGTGGCAGCCTCGTCGGCTTGCCTATTTTGTTATATGAATTAGCTGTGACTCCTTGGGAGACAGGTTTATTACCGATGTTTACATTATCCTTAGTATCCGTGTGATTATATGTGACATGTGGGTATAAGGGTGCCCAGGTAGGGCACCTGGTCGCGGCCCGTCGGGTCGGATCGTGACAGTATCACTATTGCTGCATACAAACCCAATCTGTAAGATATACCTGGCAAAGCGATCATACCATGCACGGGAGGCCTGTTGCAGGTCATATAGTGACTTACGGAGACGACACACATAGTGAGGAACTGGTGGATGGGTGAACCTTGGCGGCTGATGCATGTAGACTGTCTCTCTCAGATCTCCATTTAAAAATGCATTCTTCACATCAAGCTTATGGATCGGCCAGTGTTTGCCCATGGCAATGCTCAAAATTGTGCGAATGGTAGCCGGTTTGATGTTACACCTCATAAGTTTAAGGCGATAATTAAGAACGTCATTAAGGAAGTAAGACTCGAACATTGGATATAAAGTATACTTACATATGTTTAATACGGAAATTAGGATACAAGAGGATGTGGTTCCGGAAAAATATTGGCTAAAATATGTGTGTGACGTTGAAAACTTATAATGATAATTATATATATATTCTCGTTATGGATTTGTAATGTATTATATAAGTTACGACAACGAGGATACGAGGTCTTATGAGATTTTAGAGATTTAAAAGAAGTTGGATTTATTTTAGTAGAGGGGTTAATTTAAGTGGACAATTAGGGACCAAAGTGTAAACTTAAATTTCAGATTTTACCCTTAAGGCTTATAACCTTTCACCTCCCAACATTTTCATTTCAAACACTCTTCACTCTCCTTCTCTTCTCCCTTTTAGCCGAGAAAACCCCTCATCGCATAGCCAAAATTGAAGTTTTTCTTCTTGTTGTTGTTCCTCTTCCTAGCCTAAGTTCTTTTACAAATTATAAAGCAATTTAGCACCAAAAATAGTGGGCATTTCGGCTGAACTGGACTGATTTTTAAGTCCAAAATTTTCAGTTTTAATATGGAGTTTTTGGAGGAAAAACATGTATGGAAGATAGATGTTAACTTGTAGAATACATGCATGTAATTATAAGTTGAAGACATGGCGAAAAATGGTGCAAAATCGATGGAACAGTGCCGTGAGATTAGGGAATGTTTTGGCATAAATTAAGGTATGGAATTCTTCTTCTTGTGATATAATTGGAATTACATGTTGTTATAGTTTAAGGAATGAACTTGTGTTAGGAGAAACTTGGAATTTAAGACAATGCATGTGACTATTGGGTGTTGTAGCCGAAATTGGGGCTGTTTTTGTGTACATTAGATTCGTTGTTGTTGTTGTTATCCTTGTCGCTAATTGCATTGTTGAAATTGAAAAGAAACATTGATATTTAGAGTGGTAATTAGTTATATGGAAGTGTTGAAAGGTGAATTGGATTCTAAGGAATTAAGAGAAGGGTTATGGAATTATAATGTGTTGGCCGAGACTTGTATGGAATTATTGGACATGTTGTGTTGCATTTTAGGGGCTGTTTTGGTAGAGTTATAATGCTAGAAATATAAGTTATAAACATGTATATACGTTGTGGTAATTACTACATGTATTAAAGGAATTAAAGAGTAAAAAGGTGTTATGTTGTAAACTATAAGACACGTATTCTTGTCATTGTTGCTAGACGTATGGACTGTTTTTATGGGTTGTTTTAAAGGTTGTTTAATATGAATTAAGGGATGGATTAACATGAGAAATAGGTGTAGTAACCACCTTGATTGTCGTTGTTGTTGTATTCCATAAATGTAAGAAGAAGAATGCATAACTATGGTGTAAGTAAAGTATATGGACTGATTTTGTGATATCTTGGAATTGTGGCTTGTAAATTGGTATTGTTGGCATTTGTTGTAAGTTGTGGATGTGCATATAAATAGGGGAAGTGCTGCCCAAATTTTTATAGAAAAGAAAGCAAGTTATCATTCTATTATAACATATGCTAGTAATCATAAGATTAATGGACATGTTACTATTATTATAGGTTGAAGTGCTAGTCAAAGCGTATTTAGATTATTGAGTTGATTAATTCGGCATTAAGGTATGTGAAACTATCATTTCTTCTTTTGGCATGATTTATATAAAATGAGTGTACGGAGGACGTACATAATTCTATTGACTCGTAATTCTTAATGATACATGATATGATAGTGCCTTGATTTTCTAAGAGATAGTTATTATATTTATTCCATTGAGATCCAAATGATGATTTAAATTGTATAAAGTTACTCATGATATTCTATTCGTGCTGACATGGCTATATGACCTCATCGAGTCCCTCACTAAAGGGCCGGTAATGTATATAGATATGATGATTCCACCGAGTCCTTCAGTAAAGGGTCGGCAATGTATACATATATGATGATTCCACCGAGTCCCTCACTAAAGGGCCGACAATGTATATAGATAAGATGGTTCCACCGAGTCCCTCACCAGAGGGTCGGCAATGTATATAGATATGATGATTCTATGGACATGCATCCATGATTTTGATATGACTCTAATTTTTATAAGGTACAGTTGACTCTCATTTGTATATGACATAGTTGAAATGGTAATTTCATTATTATACTTGTCTCATGTTATCTTTGGTCAGTTATGATCTTCCTTACAGTACTTCATGTTTTATATACTCTGTACATTATTTCGTACTGACCCCCTTTCATCGGGGGGCTGCGTTCATGCCCGCATGTACATGTTCTCAGTTTGGTGATCTTCAAGCCTGAGACTCTACTGAGCTGGTTGGAAAGATCCATTGTTTCAGAGCTTAGTCATTTTGGTACAGAATCTTGCTTTTGACTCATGTATATTTAGGGGCACGACGGGGCCCTGTCCCGTCATATCTCATTATCGTATTCTTAGAGGTCTGTAGACAATTGTGGGTTGTACGTATGTGGATTTGTAAACCTGTTTTGGTCAGCTGTGTTGTTGTACTCTATTTTGGGATGTTCCCGTATATAGGTGATATTGTATAGTGACAGCCTTGTCGGCTTGCCTCCCTTGTTATATTTGATTAGATGTGACTCCTCAGGAGACAGGTTTACTCTGGTATATATATATATGACGTCATGCGTCAGCAGCTATTTCACAGGGTTTATGTATTGTTTTTGGGTATCTGTTGGATTATATGTGACATGTCAGTAAGTGTGATTAGGGCACCGGGTCGCGGCCCGTTGGGTCGGGTCATGACATTTGACAACCGGGCTGAAGGTCTCACCACAATTAATGCCCTCATGATGATTTGTTCCATTAGCCACAAGTCGTGTCTTATACCTCTCAAGATCACCATTGTCTCTGAATTTGTGATGAAATAGCCACAGACAACGAATCACATTCACCCCCTCAGGTCTAGGTACTAGATCCCATGTGTGTTGTTTAGTTAAAGCATTGAATTCCTCAGACATAGCCGCATTCCAATTAGAGTCTTGTTTAGCCAATATAGGGTTCTTGGGAATTGGAGAAATGGTTTGGGTAGACAAGTTAAATTGAACTTTGGGTTTGAAGATTCCATGCTTGGCACCAGTTTCCATTTAGTGAGTGGAGACAGTGGGAGGATGTGTCGGCTGAGTGGGAATAGCTGAGACTGGGGGATTGGTTGGATAGGGAGAAGGAGGAGGTGACGCCGTCAGAGGCACTGCGACGCCGTGGTCAGGGGCCGCGGTGCTGGAGGAAATCTGCTCGCAGGAGTTTTGGCACCGCGGCGCTGACGCTGAAGAACGACTACTGGGCAGAGAAGGTGATTTTGTGGCAGTGCTATGATTTAGTTGACTGAGAATGATGGGAGAGATGGCAGGCTAATCAAGAAAAGAATAATTCATTTTTTGGAACTTTTTAAGATTCGAAAACGGGAATGTGGCGTGACTAGAGATGTGGATCTGACGAGTGGTCAAGTAATAGCATAGATAGCCCCTATGGTTCGGCGGGAAGCCTAGGTAGACACATGGAGTGGACCGAGGATCTAATTTGTGATGGGCAGTAGAGACAAGGTTAGGATAGCAGAGACAACCGAATATCCGTAGATGATCATAAGATGGGACTCTATGAAAGCGGATTTCGGTAGGGGTCATATTGTGAAGAGTGCTAGTTGGGAGAATATTGAGAACGTATTCTGACATTTTAGCAGCATAGACCGAGAAGGACGGAGGTAGGGAGGCATGAATCAATAGAGTGTGAATCATATTGGTAATGGTGCGGAAGATTCTTTCAGCTTTACCATTTTGTAGAGAGGTGTGAGGGCAGGAGAAGCGAAAGACCATGCCATTATTAGTACAAAACCGGTGAAACGTAGAGTTGTTGAATTCACGACCATTATCGCACTGAAAAGATTTTATACCTTTTGTAAACTGTGTTTGAATGAATGTTCGAAAATCAAGAAATTTGACAAACACTTCCGATTTAAACTTGAGAGACTACAACCAAACAAAATGAGAAAAATCATCTACTAAGATAAGATAGTATTTATGATCGAGAGAACTAACAACAGGTGACGTCCATAAATCGGCATGTATAATATCAAAAGGTGCAAAAGTAACACTAGTAGATGATTTAAACGAAAGACGAGTATGTTTGCCTAAAGAACAAGAAACATAGTTTTGGGCAAGCTTCCCATTACAAGTAATGAAATTATTGCCTCTAAGAAAATTAAAAATTGGGGCTCCTGGATGTCAAGCCTATTATGCCATGTTGAAGAAGAAATGACCGCTAGAGAGACGGGAGAGCTAGATCTGACAGCGGAGGTGGGAGTGAATAAATATAGATTCACCGTGCTATTGCATCTCGTAAGAGGTGTCCCCGTATGAAGATCCTTCACAATGAAACCAAAAGGGTCAAAATCAACGGAGAAAGAATTATTACGAGTAAATTTGCGGATAGAGATTAGATTCTTAATTACATGTGGGGCATATAGGGTATTTTTGAGTGGGAATGGATTAGGAGGTGGTGTATAGGATATATCATAATCCTTTATTGAAATGCGGTGACCACTACCAACTGTCACAAATTGAGGATGCCTTAAACCAAACAGTTTGGGAATATTACCTGCAGACCGGGTGAGGTGAGAAGTGGCGCCGGAGTCCATGTACCAGTTGTTGTCAGACTGTTGCATATTGAGATCTTGAAGGCCCGACCAACAGTGAGTGTCATCGGGCGAGGTTCTTTGAACGGCCTTGTACGTAGTGGGCTTCTGCGGTCTTTGGACTTGCCGGCGGGTCGAGCAGGGCCCAACAACCCGTGTTTGGAGTACTGGTTGTAGGGTTGCTGGTACTGGAACTTCGGCGGAACGCGGCTCCGTACTGGAACTGCGGCGGCGCCGCGACGCTGAACTGATTATGCGGGCCCTGTTGTTGTTGCTGTTGATTCTGCTGTCCGCGACCCGTGCCACGACCACGATTAACTGAATTATTGGTGAGATGAGACATGTAGCCCGTGTTCATATACCACGCATTATCAAACTGTTGACGGTTTAAGGAAGTCACGTATTTATTTTCGGGTTAAATAACAATTTTTTGTTATACTAGGTGAAAGGAAAAGAGCAAAGTTTTATGTGCTTCTGGTTTTTCGTCTGACACGATGTGACAAAGGAGAAAAAGAGAAAGCACTTTGTAATTGTGGGAAGGAAGAAAGAAGCAACCAAAAGAAAACAAAATTATAGGCAAAAATAAGCAAATTCGTTGCTTTCTGGAATTGTGGTATAAGATTAGACCACAATTGTAGCCGCCAACTTAATTGCTGGAAAGAAGAGGGAAGCAATTATAGGCACAAATAAGCAAATTCGTTACTTTCTGGAATTGTGGTATAAGACCACAATTGTAGCCGCCAACTTATTTGCTGGAAAGAAGAGGAAAGCAACAAGTTTGGTTTGGTAGCCGCCACAGGTCGGGAATAAATTTCGAAAAAAAAAATAGAGGGTTTAGGTATTTTATGATTTGGCTCTTGATACCATGTAAGATAATATTAATCTTTCTTGAAGAGTCTTTTTATTAATATCAAATATATATAGTGTACAATATTCATCTCTTATACAATAGAAATCCTAAATCTAATCACAGGAGGAATCTTAATCTTACAATAATTATATTTACACAATATATGAAATATATTTTAATTATGAGTAGGAATACAATAATGACAACTATACACGTTTACAATTGTGAAGACAATTGCATTAAATCTTGGACGAGGGTGTTGTTAAATTAGGAGAACATTGAAATAAAGATGTACGATCGACCACATATTTTATTGTGCAAGCCTGAAAGGTCGCATTAGTACTCTATTAAATTAAGGTTAGATCAAAATAGAGAAAGGTCATCTAGAGGGGCCAGCTCAGGCGGTAAGCGATCGAATTTGTGACCGAAAGGTTGCAAGCTCGATTCCCTCCGGATACGTTCTCCGGGGCATATGCCTCGTATTAAAGCCTGGTAGCTTAACCGCGCGGGCATGTTGCAGTGTGGTTTGATACTCCCTCAGACAAGCCCTGTTGGGGGGTCGGACCTTGTAGTATTGATCCGTTGGTGGCGATCAGAAACTGAATGCGGGGCGCACATCCCGCGATTTACCTGGCGATGGCGGCTAAGAACGGGTTCCATTCGCCTCCAGGAGCCTAGTACCAGTACTTGTGCAGGTACTAGCGATATGGGGGTACTAAGGCCACCCCGAGACATGGATTATCAAAAAAAAAACAAAAAAAAAGAAGAGAAAGGTCGACTTTATTCCGACATACAAATTAGCACATGCACCTTATGGCGGCAATATTGAATTGTAGAGAGGTCCCGTACGTGGGAGAAAAAGTAGATTGAAAAATGTACCAAATATGTCAATTACAGACTGAATTTACTGTTGGAAATTTATTAACGTGAAATAAAGTATATTCTATTATTTACGACTCGAATAATTGGGGTCCCGCACGTCGGAAACGCCGTTCCACATACGTTGTACCAAGGATCATAAATTTTCCTAGTGAAAGAGATATTGGTACGTAAACAAAATGTTTAAGACATGAAATGATAGACGGTTGTTGGCCAAATGACGAGTGTTTCACGTTGGTAAATGAAGGAAGTAGTGTACGACGTGTAAAAGATGAAACGAGTCGAAAATAGCCGCGAAGGGACGCGGCGCAGCACCGTCGGAGCCGCAACGTCGGGGCGCCTCCAGCCAGAGCCGCGACGCTTGGTGGTCAGTTGGTCACTGGAGTTCAGGCGCCGAGGCGCCTCCCAGGCAGAGTCGCGACGCTTCAGAGGCAGAATGATCGACGAAAAGCTGAAAATTTTATGACTTTTAGGCTGGTTTGGAGCATTGATTCTCCAGTACGTAGCACATGAATTCAGCCATTATTTGGCTGATTGAAACCTCTCAATTAGTGTCATTACATGACTATTGAATTTCATTAGTTGACTAGATGAGAGGTAATCTTTCTTACACTATAAATTGAGGCCCTTGTATAAATTGAAAAACACACTTGCAATAATTATTTTTTTTAATATTTCTTCCTCTCTAAGCAATCTCTCACACACTCAAATGTTCTTCTTTTTAGTAAACATTTGAGTTTTCTTTGCTCACTTGTTCGTTGTTGTTTTATCTTGGGAGACAAATTGTCAACTACCGTAAAAGGATATACGGGGCAATATTGTCTTAAGGACAACATGAATATCACTCGACTCAACAAACTCTGTTTTGTTCTCATTTCCAGATTTTAATCCTTGTAATAGTTGTTGTTTCCTTGTATTCTTCCAATTATTGTAATTGTTGTACTATAATTTTACTCACATTTACTTTCTAATTAAAAAATGTTTTACGTAATGTGTGTATGTATATATAAATATATATATATATATATATATATATATATATATATAGGGGTAGTTGCATGACAAAAGATATTGATGTGAAAGGGTATTTACCTAGGTATTGTTATAGGTGGCTAATGGATCGATCCGGACCGGACCGGTAGTCCGTTATCGGGTTGAACCGGTTCCATACCGGTTCATCAAGCTTATCGCCTCTGGACCGAGGCCTCTTGATTCCGAGTTGAACCTACTCACCGAACTGCTTTATTTTTTTAATTTCAAAAATTTAACTTAATTCAAATTAAATATGTAATATAATAATATAATATAGTTTTCTATTTTATATTTTATATTTTAAAATTTAAAGTTGACTTTCTATTTTATAGTTTATAACTTTATACTTTATAGTTTATATTGTAGTTATACTTTTATTAATTTATTAAATTAGTAGACATAAGTTAACAAATAACAACTAAAGAGATAATAAAATAAAAATTAATGATAAGAGGTAAACTTTCGAACTTTCATTATTCATAAGGTTAATACGAGTACATAATGAAGTAATAATAATTTTATTTACATATTATGCATCCTTTTACAAAGTTTTTCGTAATTTATCGGTTGATTGAATTGGTGATGCTCCGTAGCCTCTAAATCTGAAGTATTAATTTCAGTCCCGCTCTTATGTTTGTAAGTTTTCTCACACACATTACATCTAACATAATCAGTGTTCCCCAACTCTATCATAAAAGAGCCATACTTTACTCTCTTTTTTAGTTACTCGTTACGTAAAGGAGGTTTACTACCACTAGCAGCACTAACATCGTGAAGGAACACTAAGAGGTGTAGGAGGTTCGCCAAGTTCAACAATATTATATATGAATCGTCACGACCGACTCGGGCCGACTAGTACTTCACCGGTACCGCCGTATACATCGTAGAATAGCAATGAACATACATAACACATAACTTATAAAAGGTAACATCACCGCCACCGATAAGGCCGCTTCCATAAAAACATACTAATCAAAAGTATAGCAAGACAACTTGTTCTTACATTTCAACACATACGTGACCACGCACTTGGCGATAACAATCGGGGACAGTGGCCGCCATACCCGAATGCATACAATACCTATAGCATCGTGAGTAACTGCACTAACAAAACAAGCTTCCGAGGATGGAGCTTCGACACCGAATGTGATCCTAAGAACGAGGATCCACATCGCTTACCCTTACCGCAGATTAACGCATCCCCGGCGGGGTCGTTACCTGACATGTACAAGTATGTAAAGTCGGAAAATCAGTAATAATGATATCATAAGTCTAAAGTAATTTGAGTCATGGAAGACAATCAAAATACATTTTCGCGGCCTTACTAACAATGAGAGTGACAAGTATATATATAATCGCATAAAATAGGGTTTCATGATCAAAACAGGTACCTCGCCTGTAGTATCAATAAGCACCCCTACTCGCTCGACTATTTCACCGCATAGTCCCGTGGACCGCATGGTATTCCTCGCATAGGTCGACTACCGCACGGGACTATTTCACCCGCGTAAGCCCATAAGGACTCGCGTGAGGTATTCTCGCGTCGTGGGTAGCAAATCCACTAACAGTGGTATTACGATCTTGGGATTTACCCTCGAGCGATCTGGGACTTACCCTCGGATATACTCTTACACCGGATGGTATAACGATCTTGAGGACTTACCCCTCAGATATACTCTTACACTGCAGAAGGTGGTATGACGAACTTGGGGCTTGCCCCTCAGACATACTCTTACCCTGGAGAAGGTGGTATAACGATCTTGGGGCTTCGCCGGATATACTCTTACCAGCTTAAATCATCATATCATAATCATAAATAAGTTAAGAAAACTTATAACTTCTTATTAGTCTTGTTCATATACCCTCTCATTTTAGTTTACTTAAGGCACTTAATCATATCTTTAATAAAAGAAAACCGGGAATTTAACCCAAGTACTACATACTTCAACTCTTTTAAAAGTGACTCTTTTTCATACATAAAATCTTTGGGCAATTGATGCCTTAAAATCAATTTTCCTTTCATAAATCAAATCATTTGTCCTTACTTGTCTTACTTAGAGTAAACCTCTTCTCATTAACCTTTTATAAAGCTAATAAACCAACTTCCCATAAAGTTGTTATATTAACCCTACACTTTAGTAAAATCACACTTTTCCCTAACCAAGGACTTATACATTCTTAAAACGAAACAAGTCTTTATATACTTAAAACAAGTAAGAATACCAAATCTTGTACGTCTACCGTACTACATAGTTACATCTATTCATGCTCAAGAGATAGGAAAGCTCCACATACCTCTTCGGTCAATCCACTTGCTAAGTCCAACTACCGCAAGTAATATGTCAACCTATAATAACCATAATGCGTTTATTAACCTCTAATTTCAATGTAGAAATAATCTAAGTTCAAAGCCCCTAATTCTATGGAAAATCGGCGATTTCCTTTGTTTCTACATACTTTGCCACCTTTCTCAAGGCCGAATTCAACATCCAAATGCCACATTTAAGGCTCAACAATACAAACATATCAAAGGGGATTACACACCTAAACTTGGGTGTGTAAAATTCTTCCCCAAAAGGTACAACAATTCACTTAACAATTCTAAAGTAGTTTTTAGGCTACAACATGCTCATAATATCTTTTTAGCCAATTCTTTCATATCCAAACCACATTTCTTACATGCAAGGATTCTAAGTGCATTATTTACTACTACACATCCCTTCTTCTTCACATGCAACATTAATAACTAACCACAAGAGAAGAAATGTTACCTTAAAACTTTAGCCTAACTTATTCCAACAACTTTGCTAGCCTCTTTTCCAAGAACACCACCACAATAACACCAACAAGCTAGCCACAAGCTTCCTTCTTGTTCTTAACTTTTCAGATTTTTCTTAGGCTTGAATTCCTCTTGGAATTTTAGAGAGAAGTGGGAGCTTAAGCTTAGAGAGAGGATTTGAAAGATGACCAAGTCTTCAAGACTTGGTCAATATAAGGCACGCAAGAAATCGGATGGGGAGGACACTTGTCACCCTCCCAAGGTCTTTTAAAAGAAAACTGATTTTTCCTAAGTTTTTCCGCCAGAATCGCGCCAGCCATGTGCACTGAAACCTCATGACTCGAACTTCCGCGCCGCGCTCATGGCTCTGCCGCTACGGCGCTGAACTCAGCGACCCTCAAGATATCCGTGCGGCCTGCATCCGGCGCCACCTGTCGCTTTGCTCAAACGCATTTATGTCCGTCACAGACCGAACTTGTAACTCTCATAACTTTCTACTCCGACGCCCTATCGACGAGCGGTTGGTTGCGTTGGAAACTAGACTCAACGAACTACACCTCAGCCTTTGAAACACTTAGAAATCTCAATGTACCGGTCATAACCCGCTCAAAGTTGACTAAAACCCGTCCGAACAATCCACAACCTATACTTTGAAAATTTTAAGTCTTACATGTTTTAACGCTCTCATCGTAGGGTCGAACTACGGGATATAACATTCTCCCCCTTAGAAACATTCGTCCGAATGTTCCTTCAGGCTTACTCAAATCACCGTATCGACATAGACTCTCTTAACTATTCTTTTGCAAATAAAGAAGCTCCACGAGCCACAACATTACTCAAGCATAATTGCTAAATCAAAACTAACAAGCGGAAAGTGGGTTACCCGGAGGTGTAGGAATAAGTGAGGATACTTCTTCATCATGTCATCCTCTCGCTTCCCACGCCATTTCCTCCTCGCTCGCTCCGCCATAAGACTGACGAAGCCACGCCCTTCGTCCGGTCGCTTAACCTGTCGATCGAGTATCGCTACGGACTCTCCTCATACGATAACTCCTCCGTCACTTGGACATCACGAATCGGGTGCACTCTAGATGGGTCTCCAATACATTTCTCGCAACATGGACACATGGAAAATCGATGTACCGCCTCCAACCGGACGACAGATCTAACTCATAGCAACCCCGCCTACCCTACGACACCGATACGCTAACGTACTGGGCTAAGTTTCCCTTTCTTCCCAAACCTCATCACGCCTCTTCATGGCGATACCTTTAGGAAAACCCAATCATCTATCTCAAATTCCAAGTGTCGACGCCGATGATCTGCGATACGACTTTTGTCGACTCAGCCGCTAACAACCGCCTCCTGGATAAGCTTCACCTTATCCATCGCTCGATGAACCAAGTCCGCCCGACTAATCAGATTTCCCTACCTCGAACCAAATTATCGGTGACTGCACTTCCTCTCATACGGCCTCATAAGGCGACATCTTAATACTGTAGAGGTAGCCGTTGTTATAATCAAACTCCACGCAGAGGTAAATGATCCTCCCTACCTCGAATCAATAACACAAGCCCGCAAAGATATCCTCGTTGTTCGATAAGGCGCTTACCGCCCGCTCGGCCCTGGGATGAAACGCCGCATCGAGACTCACCGTGTCCCTAACCCTTTCTGGAAAGACCTCCAGAAATTAGCCGTAAACTGGGCCCCTCTGTCTGAAATAATTGATGCAGACACTCCGCGATCTTACAATCTTCCCGATATCTGATCTTGCATAATCCTCTACTAAAAGTCGCCCCGATCGAACAAATGGGCGATTTCACACCGTCGACAATAACCCAAATGGAATCACGCTCTCCGAGTGGTAGGTAATCCCATAATAAAATCCATATTTACCACCTCCCACTTCCAAGCTCTAATATCAATAGCCGCAATGTTCCACCAAGCCGTGCTCAACCTTAACTCACGACACCGCATCGCGCTACGAACTCCGCAACGCCCTCTTTAGCCATCCCACCAATACACGATTCGAGGTCATGATACATCTTAGTCGACCGGATGAATAGAATAACGAGCACCGCAGGTTTCTCCCTGACCGGGACGAGTCCGCTACATCGGAACACACAACCGGCCTCAAATCTTAGCACCCCATCGTGCTACTCAAATGACTTCCTCTTCGAACAATGCAGATCTCGATCTCACCATAATCGGATCCTCATACTGTCGCCTCTTCACTTCCTCGACGATGGAAGACTGACAACCTCTCGAACCCGAACTCCATCACTATCGACTAACCAAACGAACCCCAAGGCTCGCTTAGATGTAACTCTGACCATATCTCTTTTCTCCGTCAGACATCGCATGCACTATCCATCGACCGCGACTGGCGGCATCCGCAACTACATCGCCTTCCCGGTGGTATAGAATATCAACATCGTAATCCTTAAGAGCTCCAACCACCGCCTCGCCGCAAGTTCACTCCTCTACCGAAGATATACCGAGACTCGTGAGTTCGTGTAAATGTCCACACGAACTCCATATAAATAATGTCTCCGGATCTTCGCGTACGAATCATCACGCCAACTCCAAGTCATGTGTGAGATATTTCTTCTCATGCTTCCTAAGCCGCCGAGACGATAAGCTATAACTTTGCCGGCCGCATCAAAGACGCACTCCAAGCCCGACACTGACGCGTCACAATAAAACCACATATCCATCTAAACCTCCGGAAGAGTAAGAATCAAGGCTGCCAATTTCTCCTTTAGCAACCGAAACTTTCTCACAAGTATCCGCCCACCTAACATAGCCGCTCGAGTCACAGTCAAAGGTCCGAAATAAGCAAACTTCTCCACAAACCTCCGATAATAACTCGCAAGGCCCAAAAGTCGCGCACTCCGCTTGCAGTAGCTGGTCCGCCAAGTCTGATCGCTTTCAATCTTCGCCAGACAACCCGAATACCATCTACCGATAACATGCCCTAAGAAAGCCACCGGTTAACTAACTCGTGACTTCGAGAACTTGGCATACAATCGCGGCCTCGAGGACTCCCAATACCGCCTCAAATGATCTCAGATGCCTTCCTTCTCATGCGAATACACCAAGATATCATCAATAAACACTATAACGAACATATCCAAGAATGGCTCGAACACCCTATTCATCAAATCCATGAATATCATTGGGGCGCTGTCAACCCGAAAGACATTACTCAACTCATAGGCCCATACCGGTCCCGAATGCGCTTTGGGATATCTATCTCTCTAACTCGCACTGATGATAACTGCATCAGTAGGTCTATTTTGGAAAACACTGCACCTCGCAATCGTCAAACAAATCGCCAATCTCGGGAGGATATCTGCTCATAGTTACCTTGTTCACCGCTCAGAATCAATACACATACGCAGCTGTCCCATCCTTCTTCTTTACAAATAACATCGCGCTCCCAAGGAGAAACACTCGCCTAATAAAGCCTTTCTCCAAAGAAATCTTTCACCGGTCCTTCAATTCCTTCAACTCCCAGTGCCATCCTCGTATGGCTAATAGATATCGGCCGAGTGTCCGCGCCAAATCAATGCAAAACTCAATCTCCTCTCGTGAGGATACCCTAAGCTCGCTCGAATACGCTCAAACTCTCTAACGATCGGATCGATCAAGGTCCTAGATTTCACCTCTGTCGAATACCGAACCATATGGTAGATATACCCTTTCCGCACCATCTTCCTAAATTTCGAGGTAAGAAATAAACTTACCCCTGACGCAAGATTCCCTTCCACTCGGCACCGGCCACGGAAACCGAACCGAACTAATCTCTCTCATACTTCATACGGGCATAGCAAGACACTAGCCAATCCATACCCATAATCACATCAAAGTCCGTCATATCCAACTCTATCAAGTTTCCAGAGTCCGACGATCGCCTATAGTCATCGGGCAAGCCTTATATACCCGCCAACTATCATCGAATCACCCATCGCGTAGCCACCTCAAAAGGTCTTATGGACTCGCTCTATCCCTATTCTACCGCAATGAGGAGATATATAGGACAAGGTAGAACTCGGATCTATCAAAGCATATACATCACAAAGAAGAAACCAATAATGTACTGGACGACATCCGTGACGCCTCGGTCCCGCTTACCGACATAGCATAGATACGCTTCGAGGACCGCTAATCGGGACCCCTACCACGACCTTCTGCCGCGCGGCGCCCATAAGCACTCGCCTCCGGCGCTCGACCATCAAGATGAAGATTCAAAGACCGACTTCGCTGACCGAACTGCACGCCCGCCGCCAAGCGACGACAATTCTTCGACGGGCCTCGCCGCCACAAGAGTAACACGCCCCGAACCCATACGGCACTCGCCGGATGAGACCTACCGCATCGAACGCAGGTAGGTGGTCTCGACAAGTGACGGCCCGCCTCGAAACCTCAAGTCTCGGAGCCACGACTCGCCTCGAATAACCTACCGACGTATTCTCCCGGAAAATCGGTAAGCGAGCACTCAGGCTGGCCGGAATGTGGACCTAGTTCGCCGAGGCCGCCGCCAAATCGCCTCGAGACCGCTGCCCCGCCCTTCGGCCGCTTAAATCTAGCCGATCTTGTCTCTCGCCTCAATCCTCGCAGACGCTGCATCCCGGCGATATCCATCTCGGGCCAAGAGCTACCCCAAGCATGCAGAATCATATGACGGCCTAATCCCATCACATACCGATGAACCTCGCTCGCCATGTCGCCTACAATGGGTGCATATCGGCCAAGGAGTCAAACTCGGTGTCAGACTCTGATAGTCCTCCCATCCTCGCTCAAGGTCAAGAATCTATCTACGCGGCTCTCCTCATCTCGTGAGGCAAGAAGTGATCCAGAAAGCCTCTGTGAACTCTTCCCAAACACCGGAAGAGCATCCTCACCTCTCGACAACACCCATGACTCAAACCAGTTCAACGCAATATCGCAGAATCCTGTAGAAGCTAGTATAACAGACTCGGTCTCAATGCCCTAAGCACTGCACGTGTCCAGAATCGCCGACAAACTCCTCGCGACCTCCTCAAATCTCGAACCATAGAACTCGCGGGTGACAACTCAGAAATCCCGAAGTAAATTGTCGGCTTGGCCGTCCGCTCGCTGTCGCTCGCCACTATCTTTGCCGTCAAGAATCGAACTGCTCTCGTAATCTATACTCGCACTCGATCGGGATGGAGGCTCGCATCATGGCCTCGTGAGCCGCTCACGCCGAATGCCGAGGCCGGGCGACGACGTGGAACTCGCCGCCTAAACATCATCTCGTAAGGATCGGGCTCTGCGTGACTCTCGCGTCCCACTAGCGACTCTCACCGCTTCGACCTTCGGGCCGCGGCCGCTTGCGCGAGGCATAATCGATACATAAAGAAAAACATCAGAGGAGGTTCAACCTATAACTCAACTCTATTGCACGATCTTAGAGTGAAAGAATGGAAACCAATCCTCAATGTCCTGCAGCCTCCTCGACATTATATGTGCGCGACGACACACCGATAATCAAGACTCTAGTAGACACGGTCTGTGGACACTTTCCGAGGACTAACTGCTCTGATACCACTTTTGTCACGACCCGACCCCGGGGCCGCGACTAGTACCCTACCGGGGTACCTGTGACGCCCTATTTTTCAACCGGAGTCGGAAACGGGATTACTGCCACATGGTTAGATTCCTAAATTCTATTTAAAGGAGTCGCCACCTAATTATTATAGTGAATTAGGACACTAAAAGTGTAGCATAAAATACTACGAATGATCTCCATTTTAAAGGTCTGTGAAACTATGTGAGATTCTAGATAAGAGTTCTTTATTATCCTAAAGGGAAGGGGTTAGGCATCCTAAAGGATCCGCTAACTCATATTGTCTGCTCAAACTTAGGTTTAAAATTATTGTGCTAACATGCAATTTACAATTCTAAAGGGTATTCTAATTATTAAACTAACTAAGAAATATTAAAACTAAGCATGCAAACATTTAAAATAGATATAGATTTAACAAGATGACAATGGAAGCAAATAATCATAAAAAGATGTAATGAAGAGAATTTAGCGACATTTCGCTTTTATTTCATTTTATGCGAATGATTTAACTTTGGGGTGCGCCTCCGGGTACCTGCAAAAGACACTTAGTAGAAGAGTTAGTAAATAATAAATAAATTACCAAACAAACACAATATATGTATATATATATATATACATATATAGATATATATATGTAAAATACATTGTAAAAGATATATTTTTTATATAGTGTGGGCTCAGCTAGTGTTATGCCAAGGATACTAAGACATGAGAAGCCAATATCGCTACAGCGGCGGTCGACTCGCCTCCCGGTGAACGATACTATGCATTCTCGTCTAATCTTTTTCACTTTCCTCCTCGCCCACATATTCCGTCTCGCTTACCACGGAAGCCTCCAGATCGACGGATAAATCCTTCGTAGGCCAGTGTAGTATCAAATTCAAAATCAGTAAAATACCAAGTGGGTTTAAAAATCAGTAGAATTTTCAGCAATATTGGAGCTGTCTGAAACAGTCCTAGAGCAGCGGTTTTCAACCGAGAGACCAACATTGATTGGGTTTAAAATAAAGTAGTGATGGAACAACTAATATCCACAAAAAATGGGTATCAAAGGCAACAACGAATGCCTCAATTTGCACACAGAAAAAAAAAATGCAGCAACTCACGTTGGTATCAACGCAGCAACCAAAAAAACAATATACCATAATTTTAGTAGCAATCAGAACAAAGCAGTGACAGTGCGAAAAGTGGGTTAGAAATCAGAGAGGTATATCAGCAAACAACGATGACAGGGACCAAGTCACGCAGGAGTTTTAACAAACTCCGGCAAGCTAACCAAAACCAAAAATCAGTCCGACAGGTAGCATATCCAACAGAATGCCGAAAAATCGTGCCAACAGTCACCGGAGCTTTAAGCTCCGGCAGGGTACGAAATCAAAGATCCGTCCAATAGCCGAAAACAACAGAAAATAAACCAGTCCACAAGCAACAAATATACCAACAAAAATAAAAACCGAACAAAGGGTCACCGGAGTTTAAATCCGGCCAGATTCAACGTTACCAACAGAGAGAGGGCAGCAGTGGCGTCGCTTCCACGACGAGGTCGCCGGAGCGACGCCACCAGCAGCTGTTCGACAGTGGGACTGGCGGCGACGGGAACTGGCGGCGACGGGCAGTGGGGTGAGGGAGAGGGCAGGGGTAGGCTGCGGGGTGTTTAAAAGGGGGTTCGCCGGAGTTCTAAACTCCGGCGAAGGGCGGCGAAGGGAAGCTGAGACTTTCTTTTCTTTTTTTTTTTGAAATGAAAAAATGGGCTCTGTTGCCCCCTCTTATTTTGCCTGAACGTTGGACTCTCTTTTAAAAATAAACGTTGGACTCTCTTTAAAAAATGAACGTTGGACTTTTGTCTTTTTTTTTTGTGCTGCTCCTCTGTGTCCCTCGATCTGTGGGCTGCCCCTCCTCTTTTAATAAAGGGGGGGAAGGTGTTTAGGGGGAAATGAAAGTGGTTTGAAATTTAAAAATGGGGGGGGGAAATAAAAGGGTGTTTGGAATTTAAAATGGGGGGAAATAAAAGGGGGTGTTTGGATGATATAAAAATGGTGTTGGATTGGAATGATTCGGATTGGGTTCCGTACTAGACTGGTTTGACAAAATGTAAAGCGGGTTAATTAACTAAAAGAAAAATTAATTAATAAGATGCAAAATTATAAAAAATGTAAATGCCGATGCAATAATAATAAAAATACGATATTTAACAAACGTTTAATGTCTAATTAAAAATAAAGTCGGATGTCAATTAATTATTTAAAGAAACGCAAATATTATTAAAATAAACGACGGTGTAGTAATAATAGAAACATAACATAACGCTTAATTTTAAAATATAACGATAAAAAAGCAAAAAATGATGATTAAAATGCAGTGTCCTAAAACACATGAAATTGCGACAAATATGCGAAAAACGGGTCAAAATTGATCACAGCACTCGCCGTATACATCGTAGAATAGCAATGAACATACATAACACATAACTTATAAAAGGTAATATCATCGCCACCGAGGTCGCTTTCCATAAAACATACTAATCAAAAGTATAGCGGATAACTTGTTTACACCTCAACACATACGCCACTACGCACTTCAGGATAACAATCAAGTGACGGGGCTCGCCATACCCCGAATGCATACAATACCTATAGCATCGTGAGTAACTGCACTAACAAAACAAGCTTCCGGAGGATGGAGCTTCGACACCGAATAAATGATCCTAAGAACGAGGATCCACACCGCTACTTACTCGCAGATTTAACGCACTTTCGGCGGGGTCAAGACACACATGTACTAAGTATGTAAAGTCGGAAAATATCAGAACAATGATATCATAAGTCTAAAGTAAGCCGAGTCATGTAAGACAATCAAAATACCTTTTATCAGGCCTTACTAACAATGAGAGTGACAAGTATATATATTATATCGCATAAAATAGGGCCTCATGATCAAAACAGGTACCTACCAGTAGATCAATAAAGACCCCTACTCGCGGGACTATTTCACCCGCATAGTCCCGCGACCCGCATTTAGGTATTCCTCGTGATAGTCAGACTACCGCACGGGACTATTTCACCCGCGTAAGCCCATAAGGACTCGCATGAGGTATTCCTCGTCGTGGGTAGCAAATCCACGGAACACGTGGTATAACGATCTTGGGGATTTACCCTCGATATACTCTTACCACAAGCGGATGGTATAACGATCTGGGACTTACCCTCGATATACTCTTACACCGGATGGTATAACGATCTTGGGACTTACCCTCGATATACTCTTACAATGGAGAAGGTGGTATGACGATCTGGGGCTTGCCTCGCATACTCTTACCCCGGAGAGGTGGTATAACGATCTTGGGCTTGCCTCGATATACTCTTACCCTAGCTTAAATCACATCATATCATAATCATAAATAAGTTAAGAAAACTTATAACTTCTTATTAGTCTTGTTCATATACCCTCTCATTTTAGTTTACTTAAGGCACTTAATCATATCTTTAATAAAAGAAAACCGGGAATTTAACCCAAGTACTACATACTTCAACTCTTTTAAAAGTGACTCTTTTTCATACATAAAATCTTTGGGCAATTGATGCCTTAAAATCAATTTGCCTTTCATAAATCAAATCATTTGTCCTTACTTGTCTTACTTAGAGTAAACATCTTCTCATTAACCTTTTATAAAGCTAATAAACCAACTTTCCATAAAGTTGTTATATTAACCCTACACTTTAGTAAAATCACACTTTTCCCCTAACCAAGGGACTTATACATTCTTAAAACGAAACAAGTCTTTATATACTTAAAACAAGTAAGAATACCAAATCTTGACGCTCACCGTACTACATAGTTACATCTATTCATGCTCAAGAGATAGAAAGCTCCACATACCTCTTCGATCCACTTGCTAAGTCCAACTACCGCAAGTAATATGTCAACCTATAATAACCATAATGCGTTTATTAACCTCTAATTTCAATGTAGAAATAATCTAAGTTCAAAGCCCCTAATTCTATAGAAAATCAAGCGATTTCCTTTGTTTCTACATACTTTGCCACCTTTCTCAAGGCCGAATTCAACATCCAAATGCCACATTTAAGGCTCAACAATCCAAACATATCAAAGGGATTACACACCTAAACTGGGTGTGTAAAATTCGCCCCAAAAGGTACAACAATTCACTTAACAATTCTAAAGTAGTTTTTAGGCTACAACATGCTCATAATATCTTTTAGCCAATTCTTTCATATCAAACCACATTTCTTACATGCAAGGATTCTAAGTGCATTATTTACTACTACACATCCCTTCTTCTTCACACGCAACATTAATAACTAACCACAAGAGAAGAAATGTTACCTTAAAACTTTAGCCAAACTTATTCCAACAACTTTGCTAGCTTTTCCAAGAACACCACCACAATAACACCAACAAGCTAGCCACAAGCTTCCTTCTTGTTCTTAACTTTTCAGATTTTTCTTAGCTTGAATTCCTCTTGGAATTTTAGAGAGAAGTGGAGCTTAAGCTTAGAGAGGGATTTGAAAGATGACCAAGTCTTCAAGACTTAGTCAATATAAGGCATGCAAGAAATCAGAGGGGGGGGGGGGGGGGAAACTTGTCACCCTCCCAAGGGCTTTTAAATGAAAAATGGGATTTTTCGTAAATTTTTCCGCCAGAATCTCGGCCATGGCTGAAACCTCATGACTCTCGGAACTTCCGGCGCCGCGGCCCTGTTGTCCTGGAGCCGCGGCGCTGCAACTTCAGCGACCAAGATATCCACGCGCTGCCCTCGCATCCGCGCCGCGGCACGCGCTTTCCTCAAACACATTTATGTCCGTCACAGACCGAACTTGTAACTCCCATAACTTTCTACTCGGGCGCCCCATCGATTTAAGCTGATTGCGTTGGAAACTAGACTCAACGAACTACGCCCTAGGCCTTTGAAACACTTAGGAACTCTCAATGTACCGGTTCATAACCCGCCTCAAAGTTGACTAAAACCCGTCCGGAACAATCCGTCAACCTATCCTTTGAAAATTTTAAGTCTTACATGCTTTCGTACGCTCTCATACGTAGGGTCAGAACTACGGGGTATAACATGAACATTATCATATTCATTATCTTCTATTCCAAAATCTTCTTGCATTTGATCATAATCTATATTTTGATTAGATGATGAAGAACCTATAGATTTTTTTACCCCTTGAACTAGATTTACGCCGTCCTAATCCCCTTAGCAAATCCATTATAAAATATTTAATTTAAAATTTAACTTAAATAATCAACAAAAAAATATGACAATTTAATAAAATAATTAGAGAATGAAACGAGTGTACCAAACTTCGGGATTCAGAATTCAATTGAAACTCGAAGCTCGAAGCTCGAAGTCTTGCGTCTTGCTACTTTGAAAATTAATAACAATAATAATAACTTGAGAATTGATAATAGAGAGAATTAAGAGAGTATGAGAATTGAGAATTGAGAATTGAGAGAATTGTAGAAATAATTGTGTGATAAAAATGAGAAGAATATAGATTATTTATAGATTTTTTTAAAGGGTAAAAAAAAATTAAAAAAGAAGAAGATCCAAACGGTCATTTAGACCGTTGGCAACCCCAATCGGTAATATTATCATGCCAAATTCTTTTATTTTTATTTTTTGACATTACCGGTCCTAAGTAACTTTCTTACTGTTCAACCTGGCCCGATACTTACCGATTTCTATAACTCGCGCGGGTCAGGCGAACCAATCCCCAACCCGGTAAAGATTACCGGTCCGGACCGCACCAGATTTTGTAACGGATCGACCGGTCCGGTTCCGGGTCAACCCGAACCATTAGACAGATTTAGGTATTGTTAAACAAGCATTTTAAAGGTACATCCGTCCATTATCTGCCAGTCTTGCAGCCATGACATTCCTCATCCTATAAAGTTTAAAGTTATTTTCTTATACTTTCTTGTAAAAGAATGCATCATTCTTTAAGTTATCAATTAATATTTGTATAAAGAATTACTTGTAATTCACTTTTGAATCATTTAACAGTGTAAAAACTTTTTTATATTATCAGTACATAAAACTTACACTCAATCCTAGCTATATATACCCACCCAAAAAGGTGTGTAATTCAAGGGCGGATCCAATGTATGAACCCATAGATTTTGACTTAAATTATATACGTGTTAAATTTTTAATAAATGTGTACAAATAATAAAATTTAATGAAAGTGAGAATTATCAAGTTGAATCCATAAAATTCAAATTCTAGATCTGTCGTGGTTTGCAGGCTATTGCGTCAGCCCGAGATTTACCCTGTGCGCACTCGAAAGAGTAGCGGCTACGGGTTCCTTCGTCAAAAAAAGAAAAAAAGAACTAAAGGTAAAGAAGGGGATTTTGTTGAAAATTACACCGTGTAAGTAGGGTATACATACATCGAACACAAGTGTGTAATGCTTAGGGTAATATTAGAATCCAATTTTCAGATTTATAAATATGCATTTTAATCCCCCTAAATGTTACGCTTTGCCCCTCTAATTGTTAACTTAACTAAATTAATCCCCCAAGTAATAAATCTTAGTCTCACTTCTTTTAATCTTGATTCCTGTCCCCTTTAGTTTCCGGGAATTCCATAAGGTCTCGCATTCTTCACGTCGTAATTCTTATAATATGTAATAATCCTTAATGGAAATATATATAACTTATCATATTAAATTCTCATTGACGTGCTCGTAGCTTATGTAAATGTATCTCATATCCATTATCCGAATCTTAATCTTAATGACGTCCTTAACCCTTGTTTAACCTACGAGGTGTAACATTCTTCCCCCCTTAGAAACATTCGTCCTCGAATGTTCATAACAAGTCTTATGCCAGAAATATTTCGGCAGAGTCTCCTTTGTAACTATGTCTATCCACCTATATCAAACAAACCAACAGATGTCTCACAGGGCCACAATATAACACACATGCAATTCACCAATTCAAAATAGTTAAGGAACCAAATTACCTGTGAATATTCAACTGAATCTTATGTAATACCTTGAACAAAGTTAAAGAGTCTCCATGCGGTGCTATAATCCTCTATTTTCAAAATTGTCACAACATTCGAGCTGGTACTACCTTGTACACCTGCTTTAATTTGTAAATGGTATGTAATGTTTCCCCCAAAGTTGTACTGCATGCTTAATCATGACGACAATTCATGTGTATACCACGTTCATAACATAGCTTCATGAGATTTGACAACTTCTCAGATTTAAACAAGTGATCTCTCATTCCTTGATGTAAGACATTATATCAGCAGCATCTTGATACAATATTAATTCCAATATTATGCAACACTTTATCCACTGGAATTTTAGATTTTCACATCGTTCATAGAAAGAAATATACCTTGAATGACATTCTTTTAACCCACATTTATCTATATACCTCAGAATGATAGGATCTTTATCTCAATAAATCTCATGCACTTGACACAGTAAATTTACTAGAACTTTTCATTATCCACCAAGGATTATCCACAGGGTATATACCAAGTATGTAGTGACATGTGAGACAATGTCATCTGGTATATACTACCCTAGCCTTGACAAACCTCATCAATCCCCACGTAGTAGTTCTTTGACATCTTCTATCCTTTCATCAATAAGAAACTCTGATAGTAGTACATAGTGTAATGTTTCCAATTTGGTACGATTATCAAATCAAATGTTAGCGGTCCCACTCTTTGTTTCCCACCATATTTCTTGTTCAATGTTATCCTTTACCTCAACAACCATTTTCAAGGCCTGAGAATCACCTTCCCGTTGCACATATTGAGGGTAATGCTTCAAAGTACATGTTCCCTAGAAAGTTAACCCATAGAGAGTTGGTGGTCCTAGATTTCCATCATAGCTTTTTACACAATGCCTTTAATATATCCAAAATGAGGTCTGAATCCCAATCCACTATCATCCTTAGGCAAGTACGTTTTTAACCATGTAAACTAATGCTTAGCCTTAACATCATCCTTACTATACACCAGAAGAAAATTACAACTATGTGTATGTATATCTTTGATCACACATTTTGCAAGTCTTATAGCAAGCAGTATGTGTATAAGCACACTTGTGACACACTAGTAATCAACACTGCTTTACCTCATGGTGACAATAATTTTTCTTCCCAATCCTGTAACTTGTCTTTAATCTTCTTAATTAATTCAGCATAGTCTATCTTCCTATTTCTAACATGTAATACTGGACATCCTAAATACATGAATGGAAATGTTCCCCTTGTGAAGCCAGTAATACCTTTTTCTTGCTGAATCAAGTTATTAGGAGTCTTAGCATGCATATAAACAGAACTCTCATTTTATTGATCAAATGGCCAGAAGCTTCTTCATACTCTTTCAAAGTCTGTCTTAACTCTTTGTAAAATCATTCTATTTGCTTCTGTTAGAAATTCTTCAAACAACTCCTCTTTAAATCTAACAATATCCTCACTAAAACTTAATTTCTTAAAAAATATCTCCAAAAGTTTCCTTACTGCATAATAATAGGGCAGTCTTGAAATTCTTCAGTTTCGGTATAAAAGAAACAAAATCATCTTAATCAACAACAATGTGGCAATTTTGATTTAGCGTCTAAAAGAATGCTTCATATTCTGTCCAACCCAAGCTAAAATAAATGTTTGCCAACATATCGAACCTCTTAAAAGTACAGTCATTATCGGCTCTTTCATTCTGCTACTTAAAAGGACTCCCTTTAAATTCAATTTCAAACATTTCACATGAATTAGTACAAAATGCAAAATTCCTCACGCTCTGCATGATATATATAAAGATCGCCTATTGTCTCTTTTCCATTTATAATAACATTGAAATCCCCACTAACTAGCCGAGGATCCCTCATATCGTCGACAATATAGTATAAACATCCCAGAGACAACCTTCTCAATGCATCACTCTTTGCATATACCATAGTATATCTACCTAGTTCATGTAACTCCTTCACCAGTGAGTCCTTATGTTTGTCATGTTAATCATCCCTCACATTATCTCTGATTAAGTTTCTCTGCTGATTAATATATTTAGGATAGACATATCCCCTTCCAATGCCATATTCTGCTCCACATTGGACATCATTATCCCGTCTTCCTTTAATATTACTGTGTTACTATTATTAGAGTTGTTACCATTGGTACACACCTCCTGACTCTTGTCAACATTTCGCTCGTCATTAACTTTTGCTGCTACAAAAGCCCCTTCAACCTGTTCTTTAGTAGTAAGAGTTGCTTTTGATTCTTCTATCAATTATGGGTCCTTAATGAGTTGTTTTACTTTTACCACCTTACCATCGTCGTCTTCCTTATTCTATTTATTTCCATATTCTTCCCCAGTATCTCTTTGTTCCTCCTTATTTCCATTATTACGGTTTGTCTCCTCAAGTGGCATTTGTTTTATCCTCTCGTTGGACTTACTAACTCAGTGGTGTCTTTGGCTGCGTCAACATTTGTCACTTTGGCTACATCACACTGAATATCTATTATCACTTCGTTGAATTCATCTATATCTTTGTACCTCTCTTATCTGTCTCCCATCCTTCTATTATGGTCTGTAGAAATTCAGGATTCAACCTTCACCTATTAAAGTATCTGAACTTCTACTAAGTCTTTATGCCTACTTCTCACTTAATTAACCCAAGAGAGTGCTCATATAGGCCTGATTTCGTGAAAGGTACCTTAGAAACATGTAGGTTATCATCTCATTCTTGATTAGTAAGTGCAGCTATACACCCTGCTTGCCACTCATTTCACCATAATCCGCTACCTACTGCTTAAAATCCCTTATCTCAGTCTTAGCGACATGACACTTCACTCTTCTATTCCATTTTAATGCCCAGTTAAATCACTCATTATTGCCTATAGTCCTATACTTTCCAGAACTCGGTCCAACATAACAAAACACTGTCATTCATTTATATCAATCCTATTATTCTAGAAGTAATAGCCCATTCTTATCCTTACATGGAACAATGTTCTTTTACAGTTTCCTACCTGCACATAGTCCAGCAACATGGTATACCATAAAATCGTCTCAGATTCTAACAATTAGAGCTCAACACTAAATTAGAGGTATGAAGGAGAAAAGAGTAGGTAAGCTTCATTTTCTATCTTTGGAAGGAAAAGTTCAATCTCTGTAACTATAGAGAAGATTACGTAGCACAACGGAGTACCCATTCATAAGATAGAGACTACTGCAATTCATTTCACAAGTTGACACCTCATTCATGGTCTGAAAGGGATCTTATCACTACTCGTAATTATAAATGACTTCATTTCTTTTAACATTTGTTCACTCATTTCTTACTTGTCGTACTTTTCATAACTCCAACATATTCTAGTATACATACGTAATCTCGGACATTGCTCCTGGTTCCAATCCTTGATGATATCATCCCTTAAGTGATGAATTGTTAACTTATTTTCTTATTTGGTACGTAAAAATTACGAAGAGTTACTCTCGGCGTTGACCCAGTATCTCCAAACCCGGTCATCATACTTCAATTCAAACTCTGATTTTCCTTCCGAGCCACTGTCGATGTCTTTCGAGACATAGCTACAACCACAATAATTATTAGAAAGAGGGGGGGATTATCCTAATGACATAGCTCTATTGCACGATCTACGAGATGAAAGAGTAGAAACCAATCATATATGTTCCGCAGCCTCCTGCGTATAAGTATGGTGCACAACATACTCATACACAAGACTCTATTAGGCACGGTCTGTAGACATTCTGAGGACTAACTGCTCTGATACCACTTTTATCACGACCCGACCCGACGGACCGCGACCCGACGCCCTAATTGGATGCCATTACACTAACCCGTCATGTAATCAACTGACCCTTAAGGGTAATAGAAAATTTCGGCAGCACAACGCTGCATCTATAACATATACCCAAAATAGGCGAGCCGACAAGGCTTCCTTACACAACTATCCAACCATCACAACAGTTGCATTTACTCAGTCGCCACCAAATAGCATCACATAAGCAAAGGAGTAATCACAATAGGCAAGCCGACAAGACTACCGCTATATACGGAAACATCCCAAAACAAGTGCAACAATACAGCTAACTCAACCGCTTAAACGTTCTACACAAGTCTAAAACACATCTATCACCCACAACTGTCTACAGACCTCTAAGAGTACAATACTGACATATGACGGGACAGGGCCCCGTCGTGCCCAAAATATACATAAGTGTGGAATGTAAAGATCTGTACCAAAATAACTGGCTCCGGAACAAGGAAACTCTTTAGCAGCGGTAGATGCCCTAAACTGGAGGGTCACCTAACCGATCACCTGTACCTGCAGGAATGAAGGCATCCCCCCGGGAAAAAGGTGTCAGTACGATAGATGTACCAAGTATGTGAAACTGAAAAAAAATGTTATAATTGAGATCATAACAGTTCAACGTATAACAGGAAGCAAGTATGAAATTGACTTAACAGTATAAATGTGTCTTATCAAATGAGAGTAATGAAAATCAGTTCTTACCTTTTTCAAAATATGCAAATCATGCCAAAGTCATGAACTCCTATGCTCAGGATATAATGGCACGGGACTCGAACCCGTCTAGGTACATATATATCATGGGACTCGAACCCAAGTAAGTATATATATATCATGAGACACGAACCCAAGTAAGTATGTATATATCAAGGGACTCGAACCCAAGTAAGTATATATATCGTGGGACTCGAACCCACGTAAGTATATTGAATAATATAATGTCATGAGACTCGAACCCGCATCATGGAGAGCTAATCCATGGAATAATAATAAACCGGGAGTTGAACCCGCTTGGGACTCGAACCCAAGTAATATAATAATAATAGTCGGGACTCGAAACCGGAACATACAATATAGTGTCGGCCCTCTATGTGAGAGACTCGGTGAAAGTGTAATAAGACTTGGCACGAGTAGATATCATGAGCAACTATATGCAATTATAAATCATCTTTGACTTTCGATAATATCATCATAATAAGCTCTTTACTGAAAATCATAGGCACTTGTCATAACATTTTTCCTTTAAAACTAACTTTGTAGAAAATCATGTACGTCCGCCGTACTTTTATTAAAATCATGTCAAATGAAAGTTTGTTTCACAAAATCATGCCAAAAGAAAGAAGGATAGTCTCACATACCTCTTAGTCGTTCAACCAATGTAAAACTAGGATGCGCCTCGTCTAGTACGTCAGCCTATAATAATAATAATAATAAGACCATTAATTTTAGGACTCCTAACGTAAGTTATTTGAATAACGACTTTATTAATTCTATAAAAATTTGGGCATCATCTCATATGTTTATGTGTGTATCCACAATTAACCAACAATCCAAATCAACCAACAATCACAACCATTTCAATATGTAATCTAATTAGGCTCCATACACTACATATACGCCATCATACCTCCTCATTTCTCCTTACTCATGAAAGACAACAATTTTAACCATCAAGGTGATTATCGCACCTATTTACTGTCACGACCCGACCCCGGGGCCGCGACTAGTACCCTACTGGGGTACCCTGTCAGGTATATGTCAGAGAATAGCAGCGGAACATAACACAACACAGAACATCATAAAAAAAGGTAATACATATCTGGCCAGCCGATAAGGCTGCCTTCCATAAACATACTTAACCAACGTATTTATAATACAACTGGTTCTTATAGCCCAAAACACATAGGTGGCCACGCACTTAAAGATAACAATCGTATGGCGGACAGTTCTCGCCATACCACGAATGTACAAAATACCTATAAGATCGTGGAAATATCCGTACAATAAATAAGCTTCCGAGGAATAGAGCTTCGACACCTAATAGTGGTCCTAAGAACGAGGATCTCAATCGGCTACCCTTACCGCGGCATGAACGCACCCGGGAAGGGGTCAAGACACAATATGTACCAAGTACGTAAACTGGGAAAAATCGTAATATGATATCATAAGTCTAAAAGCAAGTTGAGTCATGAAAGGCGATAAAATACCTTTTATTGTGCCTTACTAACAATGAGAGTGACAAGTATATATGTAGAATCTGCGTAAAGTAGAGGCTCGTGATCAAAACAGGTACCTCGCCTGTAGTATCAATAAAACCATCCTACTCCCGGGACTATTTCACCCGCACGGGTCCCGTGACCCGCACGAGTACTCTCGCATCGGTACTGTGGCGTGGGACTATTTCACCCGCATAAGCCCATAAGGACTCGCATGAGGTATTCCTCACATCATGGGTAGCAAATCCACGGAACAGGTGGTATAACGATCTTGGGGACTTTCCCCTCAGATATACTCTTACCACAGGCGGATGGTATAACGATCTTGGGTCAGACTCGGATATACTCTACACTGGAGCGGATGGTATAACGATCTTGGGGCTTGCCTCGATATACTCTTACATCGTGCGGATGGTATAACGATCTTGGATCCGCCTCGATATACTCTACACCGGAGAAGGTGGTATGACGATCTTGGGCTTGCCTCGCATATACTCTTACCCTGGAGAAGGTGGTATAACGATCTTGGGGCTTGCCCCTCAGATATACTCTTACCCTAGCTCAAACTGTCATCACATCATAATCATAAATAAGTTAAGAAAACTTATAACTTCTTATTAGTCTTGTTCATATACCCTCTCATTTTAGTTTACTTAAGGCACTTAACCATATCTATAGTAAAAGAACACCGGGAGTTTAACCCAAGTACTACATACTTCAACTCTTTTGAAAATGACTCTTCTTTATACATAAAAACCTTTGGGCAATTGATACCTTAAAATCAATTTGCCTCCCCATATACTTATCTTATTTAGAGTAAATCTCTTCTCATTAACCTTTTATGAAGCCAATAAACCAACTTCCCATAAAGTTGTTATATTAACTCTTATGCTTTAGTAAAATCATACTTTTCCCTTAACTAAGGGAATTATACGTTCTTAAAATGAAACAAGTCATTATATGCTTAAAATGAGTAAGAATACCAAATCTTGTACGTCTACCGTACTACATAGTTTAATCTATTCATGCTCAAGAGATAGGAAAACTTCACATACCTCTTTAGTCAATCCACTTGCTAGGTCCAACTACCGCAAGTAATATTTCAACCTATAATAACCAATGTAGAATAATCTAACTCAAAGCCACTAAATTCTACGGAAAAAATTGGGCAGCATTTCCTTTGTTTCTACATACTTTGCCACCTTTCTCAAGGCCGAATTTATCATCCAAATGCCTCATTCAAGACTCAACAATCCAACAATGCAAAGGGGATTACACACCCAAACTAATTCTGCCCCACAAGGTACAATAATTCATTTTAACAAGTTTAAGGTAGTTTTTAGGCTACAACATGCTCACTTGTTCTTTTAACCAATCCTTTCATATCCCAACCACATTTCTCACATGCAATCAATCTAAGGGCCTTATTTCCAACTAAAAGTTCTTCCTACTCAACATGCAATACCAAATACCAACTATAAAAGAAGAATAGTTACCTTAGAGCTTTTAGCCAATTTATTCCAACAATTGCTAGCCTCTACTCCAAGAATATCACCACAATAGTCTTCACAAGCTTGTAATAACATTTCCTTCCTATCACACTTTTCAGATTTTCTTTAGGCTTAGAATTCCTCTTGGAAACTTAGAGAGAAGGGAGAGCTAAAGCTTTAGAGAGAGAGGGAAATTAGAAGATGACCAAGTATTCAAGACTTGGTCAATATATTGCATGTAAGAAATCAGATGGGGGGGGACACTTGTCACCCTCCCAAGGTCTTTTAAAAGAAAAATCTGACTTTTCTAAGTTTTTCCGCCCAAATCCATCCGCCAAACCTCCACCGGCTCTACGGACTTTGGCCGCGCCGCTGGCGCGCGCGCTGAAACTTCAGTGACCCTCAGTACTTTAGGCTCGCGCCCTGCATCCGCACCGCTGCCTCGCCGCTTTGCTCAAACGCATTTACGCCCGATTGCTACTGAACTTGTAACTCTCATAACTTTCTACTCCGACGTCCTATCGACGAACGGTTGGTTGCGTTGGAATCTAGACTCAACGAACTACGTGCTAGGACTTTAAAATACTTAGGAACTTCTCAATGAATCGGGTCATAACCCGCCTCAAAGTTGACTAAAACCCGTCCGGAATAATCCGTCAACCTATCCTTTGAAAATTTTAAGTCTTACATGCTTTCGTACGCTCTCATACGTATGGTCAGAACTACGGGGTATAACATTCTCCCCCCCTTAGAAACATTCGTCCCGAATGTTCCTTCTAGGCTTACTCAAATCATATTATCGACATATACCCTCTCAACTACTCTTTTGCAAAAATAAGGAAGCTCCACGAGCCACAACAGACTTAAGCGAAATTACTGAATCAAAACTAACAAGCAGGAAAGTAGGTTACCTGGAGGTATAGGGAATAAGTGAGGATACTTCTTCATCATATCGTCATCTGCTTCCCATGTCATTTCCTCCATGTTTTCGTTCCGCCATAGCACCTTGACTAAGCCACGCTCTTTCGTTCAAGTCGCTAACTCGACGATCGAGTATCGCTATGGGACTCTCCTCATACGATAACTCCTCTGTCACTGGACATCCCGAACCGTGCACTCTAGATGGATCTCCAATACATTTCCGCAACATAGACACATGAAAATCGATGCACCGCCCAAATCGGACGGAAGATCTAACTCATGTGCAACCTTGCCTACCCTACGGACAATCGATACGCCCAATGTACCTTGGGCTAAGCTTCCTTCTTTCCAAATCTCATCACGCCGCCATGGGCGATACTTTAGAAAACCCAATCATCTATCTCGAATTCCAAGTGTCGACGCCGATGATCTGATACGACTTTCACGACTCGAGCCGCCAACAATCGCTCTGGATAAGCTTCACCTTATCCATCGCTGCTGAACTAAGTCCGCCCGACTAATCGGGCTTCTCCACCTCGAACGATCTATCGGTGACTGCACTTTCTCCGTATAAGGCCTCATGGCGCGCCATCCGAATCTTGGAATGGTAGTTGTTGTTGTAAGCAAACTCCAAGAGGCAAATGATCCTCCCACTATCCTCGAATCAATAACACAAGCCCGCAGATATCCTCGTTGTCTGGATAGTGCGCTACCGCTTTCCGCTACCCGAGGTGAAACGCCGTCGAGACTCACTGTGTCCCTAATCCTTCCGAAAGACCTCCGGAAGTTAGCCGAGAACCGGGCTCTATCTCGATATAATCGACACCGACTCGTGCGTCTCACAATCTCTAATATATAATCTGCATAGTCCTCACCGAGAACGTCGTTCGACCGGAAGAAAATGGGTGATTTCACGACTGTCGACAATCACCCAAATGGAATCATGCTCCTCCGAGTGGTAGGTAGCCCCGTAATAAAATCCATATTTATCACCTCCCACTTCCAAGTTGGAATATCAATAGCTCGCAATGACCACCGCTTCGTGCTCAATCTTAACTCACGACAATTCGGCATCGTGCCACGAACTCCGCAACGTCCCTCTTTAGGCCATCCCACCAATATACGCATCTGAGGTCATGGTACATCTTAGTCGACCCCGGATGAATAGAATAACGAGCACTGTGTGCCTCCCCCAAAATCTGCTGACGAAGTCCTGTCACATCGGAACACACAACCGCCTCGAATCTTAGCACCCCATCAGCGCTACCTCAAATAGACTCTCTCTTCTCGAGCAGGCATCTCGATGCAGCAAAATCGGATCCTCATACTGTCGCCTCTTTACCTCCTCGACGATAGAAGACTCGGCAACCTCTCGAATCCGAACTCCATCACTACCAGAATCAACCAAACGAACCCCAAGGCTCGCTAATGATGTAACTCTGACCATATCCTCTTCTCCGTGAACATCGACGGACTACCCATCGACCGTGACTAAGGCGGCATCCGCAACCACATCGCCTTCCCCGGGTGGTATAGAATATCAACATCGTAATCCTTGAGTAGCTCCAACCACCGCTCGCCGCAAGTTCACTCCTCGCCGAAGATGTCGGAGACTCTTGTGGTCCGTGTAAATGTCCACATGAACTCCATATAAATAATGCCTCCGGATCTTTAAGGCATGAATCACCGCCGCGACTCGAGTCATGCGTGGGATAGTTCTTCTCATGCTTCCTAAGCCGCCGAGATGCATAAGCTATAACTCGCTGGCCGCATCGACGCACCCAAGCCCGACACGATGCGTCGCAATAAACCACATATCCATCTAAGCCCTCGGAAGAGTAAGAATCTGAGGCTGTCAACTTCTCCTTTAGCAATCAAAACTTTCTCACAAGTATCCGCCCACCGAACATAGCCGCCTGGTCGACTTAGTCAAAGGTTTGAAATAAGCAAACTTCTACAAACCTCCGATAATAACTCGCAAGGCCCAAAAGTCGCACTCTCCGCTTGTAGTGGAGTGCAGGCTAAGTCTGATCGCTTCAATCTTAGTCAGACAACTCGAATACCGCCCCGATGACATGCCCTAAGAAAGCCACTGAAGCTAACGGAACTCGTGACTTCGAGAACTTGGCATACAATCGCGGCCTCGGAGGACTCTCAAAACCGTCCTCAAATGATCAGATGCTCTCGCTGCGTGGCGAATACACCAAGATATCATCGATGAACACTATAACGAACATATCCAAGAATGGCACGAACACCCTATTCATCAAATCCATGAATACCATTGGCGTTGGGTCAACCCGAAAGACATCACTCTGAACTCATAGTGCCCATATCGGTCCTGAATGCGATCTTTGGGATATCTATCTCTAACTCGCACTGATGATAACTGCATCGCAGTCTATCTTGGAAAAACACTTTGCACCTGCAATCGTCAAACAAATCGTCAATCTCGGGAGGGATATCTGCTTGATAGTTACCTTGTTCACCGCTCAGAATCAATACACATACGCAAATGCCCCATCCTTCTTCTTTACAAATAACACCGTGCTCCCAAGGAGAAACATTTGGCCTAATAAAGCCTTTCTCCAAAGAAATCTTTCACCGGTCCTTCAACTCTTCACTTCGGCGGGTGCCATCCGGTATGGCGGAATAGATATCGGTCAGTATCCGCGCCAAGTCAATGCAAAACTCAATCTCCTTTCGGGAGGGATACCCTAAGCTCATCCGGGAATACATCCGAAACTCTCTAACGACCGGATCGATCAAGGTCCTGCACTTACCTCGATGTCGAATACCGAACCATATGATAGATGTACCGCTTTCCGCACCATCTTCCTAGCCTTGAGGTAAGAAATAAACTTACCTCGGCGATGCAAGATTCCCTTCCACTCGATAATCGGCCACGAAACCGAACCGAACTAATCTCTCCTACACACGTTAGCATAGCAAAATGCTAGCCAATCCATACCCATAATCACATCAAAGTCTGTCATATCCAACTCTATCAAGTCGGCCAGAGTCCGACGGTATCTATAGTCACAGACAAGCCTTATACACTCGCCGGCTACCATCGAATCACTCATCGGCGTAGCCACCTCAAAAGGTCTTATGGACTCGGGCTCTATCCCTATTCTACGCAATGTGAGGAGATATGTAGGACAAGGTAGAACCTGGATCTATCAAAGCATATACATCACAAAGAAGAAACCAATAATGTACTGTGACGACATCCGCGACGCCTACGGTCCCGCTGACCGACATAAGCATATATGCGCTCGAGGACCGCTAGAATCGAACCCCTACCACGACCTGCGCCGCTCGCTGGCCCATAAGTACCCTCGCCTCCGGGCGTCTAACCATCGAAGATGAAGATCCAAAGAATGCACGTCGGTGACCGTAATGCTCCCGCCGCCAAGGGACGGACAATCTTCTTCGGATGGCCTGCGCCACAAGAGTAACATGATCTCGAACCCATACGGCACTCGCCGGATGAGACCTACCGCGTCGAGCGCACCGAGGTAGGTGGTCTCGATTAGTCTTTGGTCTCGCCTCGAAACTCGGCGCCCCGAGCCACGACTGCCTCGAATAACCTGGCGATCGGACTCCCGCCGGAAATCGTGAAGGAGCACTCTGTCTTGGCCGGAAGGTGGATCTAGTTCGCCGCCGAGGCCGCCTCGAAATCGCCACGAGAACCCGATGTCACGCCTCTTGGGCCGCCCAAATCTAGCCGATCTCGCTCTCTCGCCTCAATCCGCGTGCGACGCTGCGTCTCCGGCAATATCCATCCTCGGCCAAGAGCCACCCCAAGCATCAGAATCGTGTGACGGTCTAGTCCCATCACGTATCTATGAACCACGCTCGCCATATCGCCTACAATGGTGTGTGCATATCGGCCGAGTCAAACTCGGTGTACTCACGATAGTCCTCCCGCCCCGTCTCAAGGTCAAGAACCTATCTACGCGGCTCTCCTCACCTCCGAGGCAAGAAGTGGTCTAGGAACGCCTCTGTGAACTCCTCCCAATCACCGGGAGAGCATCCTCACCCTCGACAATACCCATGACTCAAACCAATTCAACGCAATATCGCGAATCCTGCAGTAAGCTAGTATAATGCATCGGTCTCGATGCCCTAAGAACCTGCGTGGTCCGTAGAATCGCCGGACAAACTCCTGCGGATCCTCATCAAATCTCGAACCATAGAACTCGGGTGGGTGACAACCCAAGAAATCCCGAATCAAGAATCGCTCGGCTCTGGGTTGCCGCCGCTCTGTCGCTGCCGCTCGCCACTATCTTTGGTCGCGAATCAACTGCTCCCGTAATCTGCGTACTTGCCCGATTGTGGGATCGAGGCTCGCATCTGCGATCGATGGCCGCGTCACGCCGCCGAACTCGCTGAGGCCGGGCGACGACGTGGAACTCGCCGCCCTAAACATCATCTCCGTGGGGATCGCTCAGGCTTTCATGACTCTCCGCCCCACTAGCAGCACTCTCGCCTTGCGCCTTCTCGGGCGCGGTTGCCTTGCGCGAGGCATAATCATACATAAAGGAAAACATCGAGGAGGTTCAACCTATAACTCACTCTATTGCACGATCTTAGAGTGAAAGAATGGAAACCAATCTTAAATATCCTGCACTCCTCGATTATAGATGTGGTGCACGACACAATCGATAATTAAGACTTACTAGACACTGCTCGTGGACACTTTCCGAGGACTAATCGCTCGATACCACTTTTGTCACGACCGACCCGGCCGCGACTAGTACCTCATCGTACCGCCGGTATATGTCGAGAATAGCAATGAACATAACACAACACATAACATCATAAAAAAGGTAATACATATCTGGCCAGCCGATAAGGCTGCCTTCCATAAACATACTTAACCAACGTATTTATAATACAACTGGTTCTTATAGCCCAAAACACATAGGTGGCCACGCACTTAAAGATAACAAGCGTGGCGGGACAGTCTCGCCATACCACGAATGTACAAAATACCTATAGCATCGTGGAAATATCCGTACCGATAAATAAGCTTCCGAGGAATGAGCTTCGACAGGAATAGTGGTCCTAGAGCGAGGATCCTCAATCGGCTTACCCTTACCTGCGGCATGAACGGCCCGAGGAAGGGGGTCGATACAATATGTACCAAATGCGTAAAGTCGGGAAAATATCGTAATATGATATCATAAGTCTAAAAGCAAGCTGGAGTCATGAAAGACGATAAAATACCTTTTTACTGTGCCTTACTAACAATGAGAGTGACAAGTATATATGTAGAATACTGCATAAAGTAGGAGGCTCATGATCAAAACAGGGTACCTCCCCCGTAGTATCAATAAAACCATCCTACTCCCGGACTATTTCACCGCGTGGGTCCCGCGACCCGCATGAGGTACTCGTGATCTACGCATCACTGCCGCGTGGGACTATTTCACCCGCGTAAGCCCATAAGGACTCGCATGAGGTATTCTTCGCATCATGGGTAGCAAATCCACGGAACAGGTGGTATAACGATCTTGGGGACTTTCCCCTCAGATATACTATTACCCTGAAGCAGATGGTATAACGATCTTGGGGTACTCGCCGGATATACTCTACACCGGAGCGGATGGTATAACGATCTTGGGGCTTGCCCTCGATATACTCTTACACCGTGCGGATGGTATAACGATCTTGGATCCGCCTCGGATATACTCTACACCGGAGAAGGTGGTATGACGATCTTGGGCTTGCCTCAGACATACTCTTACCCTGGAGAAGGTGGTATAACGATCTTGGGGCTTGCCCCTCAGATATACTCTTACCCTAGCTCAAACTGTCATCACATCATAATCATAAATAAGTTAAGAAAACTTATAACTTCTTATTAGTCTTGTTCATATACCCTCATTTTAGTTTACTTAAGGCACTTAACCATATCTATAGTAAAAGAACACCTGAGTTTAACCCAAGTACTACATACTTCAACTCTTTTGAAAATGACTCTTCTTTATACATAAAAACCTTTGGGCAATTGATACCTTAAAATCAATTTGCCTCATATCTTATCTTATTTAGAGTAAATCTCTTCTCATTAACCTTTTATGAAGCTAATAAACCAACTTCCCATAAAGTTGTTATATTAACTCTTATGCTTTAGTAAAATCATACTTTTCCCTTAACTAAGGGAATTATACGTTCTTAAAATGAAACAAGTCATTATATGCTTAAAATGAGTAAGAATACCAAATCTTGTACGTCTACCGTACTACATAGTTTAATCTATTCATGCTCAAGAGATAGGAAAACTTCACATACCTCTTTAGTCAATCCACTTGCTAGGTCCAACTACCGCAAGTAATATTTCAACCTATAATAACCATGATATGTTCATTAACCTCTAATTTCAATGTAGAATAATCTAACTCAAAGCCACTAAATTCTACGGAAAAAATTGGGCAGCATTTCCTTTGTTTCTACATACTTTGTCACCTTTCTCAAGGCCGAATTTATCATCCAAATGCCTCATTCAAGGCTCAACAATCCAACAATGCAAAGGGGATTACACACCCAAACTAATTCTGCCCCACAAGGTACAATAATTCATTTTAACAAGTTTAAGGTAGTTTTTAGGCTACAACATGCTCACTTGTTCTTTTAACCAATCCTTTCATATCCCAACCACATTTCTCACATGCAATCAATCTAAGAGCCTTATTTCCAACTAAAAGTTCTTCCTACTCAACATGCAATACCAAATACCAACTATAAAAGAAGAATAGTTACCTTAGAGCTTTTAGCCAATTTATTCCAACAATTGCTAGCCTCTACTCCAAGAATATCACCACAATAGTCTTCACAAGCTTGTAATAACCTTTCCTTCCTATCACACTTTTCATATTTTCTTTAGGCTTAGAATTCCTCTTGGAAACTTAGAGAGAAGGGAGAGCTAAAGCTTTAGAGAGAGAGGGAAATTAGAAGATGACCAAGTCTTCAAGACTTGGTCAATATATTGCATGCAAGAAATCAGATGGGGGGGACACTTGTCACCCTCCCAAGGTCTTTTAAAAGAAAAATCTGACTTTTCTAAGTTTTTCCGCCCAAAAATTCCGCCTCGGCGCCGCGGCGCTGAAACCTCCACCGGCCCTCTGGACTTTCGGCGCCTGCTGCCTCAGCCAAGGGCGCTGAAACTTCAGTGACCTCGCAGTACTTTAGGCGCCGTGGCCTCGTCCGGCGCCGTCCTGTCGCTTTGCACAAACGCATTTCGCCCGATCATGGCGAACTTGTAACTCTCATAACTTTCTACTCCGACGTCCTATCGACGAACGGTTGGTTGCGTTGGAATCTAGACTCAACGAACTACGCCCTAGGCCTTTAAAATACTTAGGAACTTCTCAATGAATCGGGTCATAACCCGCCTCAAAGTTGACTAAAACCCGTCCGGAATAATCCGTCAACCTATCCTTTGAAAATTTTAAGTCTTACATGCTTTCGTACGCTCTCATACGTAGGGTCAGAACTACGGGGTATAACATTTACCATATTCATGAAATTCTTAAAATGTTACCATAATGTCTAAAAAGTTCTGTAACTCCTTTCTTGGTTTCTTAAATTCATTTAATCTAGCGTCCCTTTATATAACTAATTACAATACCAAGTACCAATGCTTCTTTCAATTCTTAACATACGATTAGCGACGATACTAATAATAATACTAACAATTAATTTGCACAAAAATAGCCCGTAAAGGTCACACAATGTCCGAGAGTTATCCATGAATTTTAGGCCATTAACATGCAATCATTTTAACTCTTTTCTTAACTATTAAACCAACTTATCTTTCCAACAATCCCATATAACGAATCCATCTTTAATCTTCACAATTTCATCTATTTTTAATACGCAATTAGTGATGAAATTTACAACACAACACACGAATCCAACATATGCCCGAAACAACCCAATTCGGCTCACACCCAAAATTGACACATGCATTGTCTAAATTCAAGGTTTCTTCCTAACACAAGTCCATTCCTTCAACTACAACAATATGCAACTTCAATTATAGCATAGAAAGAAGAATTTTCATACCTTAATTTAATCCCCAAAACAGTCCCGATTTTTAGCCACTGCTTTGTCAGCTGAACTTGTAACATCCATAACTCTCTATCCTATCGATAAGAGGCTTGTTGCGTTGGAAACTAAACTCGACGAACTTCATTTTAGGCTTTTGAAACACCCAAAAACTCCTAATATGCGAGGAGATAAATCCCTCCAAATTTGATTAAAAATCTGCCAGCAACCAACGATTTTCTGCCCATTTTTCTCCTCCATTTTCACCTCTTTCAACTCCAAATTAACATGCATGTATTCTACCATGTTAGACCATCAGTTGTACATGTTTTTCTTCCCAAAATTCTTGTTAAAATTTGACAAATCTCAGGCCTATTTTCGGCCAGCAAACCCGTGACCCATTGGGTTTCAAAGATTTTGCTTCCAAATTGTGGAATGATTAATCATAGAATGGAGGTTGCTTGAATCTTGAATTGATTAGAGGAATGGTGTGATTTTCGAATTGATAGGGGGAGGGAGTGTTCTTGCTCCTAGTTTCTAAGTGAAGAAGACAAATGTGCAATGCTTAGGGTAATATTAGAATCCAATTTTCAGATTTATAAATATGCACTTTAGTCCCCCTAAATGTTATAATTTGCCCCTTTAATTGTTAACTTAACTAAATTAATCCCCCAAGTAATAAATCTTAGTCCCACTTCTTTTAATCTTGATTCCCTCCCCCTTTAGTTTCCGAGAATTTCATAAGGTCTCGCATTCTTCACGTCGTAATTCTTATAATATGTAATAATCTTTAATGGAAATATATATAACTTATCATATTAAATTCTCATTGACGTGCTCGTAGCTTATGTAAATGTATCTCATATCCATTATCCGAATTTTAATCTTAATGACGTTCTTAACCCTTGTCTTAACCTACGAGGTGTATATATATAATCCATTTGACATAAGAAAAGCTTCGAGCTATAGTATTCTAATAAGTATTATTTTCTTGAACTCTTTTGTTAGGATTTTTGGCTTCGACACTAGTTGTAAAGTATTATTTTTTTCGTCTCAATTTATATGATACACTTTCATTGACCACGAAATTTAAAAAAGAAAGAAAGGATTTTTTAAAATTTATGATCTAAAATAAGTTATAAGTATAAATCATATTGTTAAGATTAAAATAAGAAGTTTAAATTTACATTATCTCTATTAAATATAAAAATTTATCTTTCTTGTTTAGATGAATTTAAAAGAAAAAATTGAGACGCAAGAAGTAATAACGTTACGGTTAAAAAAGGGCAGTACTATGCATAAAATATCCGCTTTAATAAGATTCAGGTAAGGGCGCATTGGAAAGTGTGTTATGTAAATACCTTACACTAATACAATCATTAATTACTTATTTCAACTTGAATATAACCTTATGACTACTTTGAAAATTTTGAATCCCTCCCTGGATATACTGTAGGGGTAGTAGAGAGACAATGGAAGTCAAAGTTGGAGTCCTAGCATAGGATTAGGTCCAAATAGCAATAGCATAAGGTGAAAGAGAGGAGGGAAAATAATTGGAGGAATCCCAAAGAAGGCAAAAGCTCCCGTCAAAGGTTGAGAAGTGAGAACAAAGGCAAAGAGCCAAAGGTTAAAAGGGAATGATTAATGAATGAAGAAAATGGACCCCACTCGGACACTCACCTTTGATAAAATCTTCCCTTTTCGGACTGAGCCCCACTTTTGGCCACCATTGTATTGAATGATATAAAGAGCACCTTACGTGGAGTCTGAACCAACCACAATTAAAAGTAATTTCTCCAAAATCAAACTCAAAATAGGCAATATATAGGAGTAGTCAACTCGTTAAATGGGTGGGTTGAGCTGAATTAATAAATGAAAAAGAACCGGCTGAGGCAGCCATAAAATAAATGACCAAAAATAGCCCAATTGAAAATTAATGATCCGAAATCTACTCCCAACCTAAAATAAAGACAAATTTTAGCTCATCAACAAAAAATATTTCCTCTCATTCCATATCGTTGGTTCCCTTTCTCTCTCGCTTAACGAAAGGAGGTTTCACTGTCGATATGTTCCAAAAACTTTCTCCGCCAACCATGACCGCAACCTCGCCACGCTGCTTTGGCAACGCAGCCTCCTTCGCAAGTTCCGAGGTGGCAGACAATGCATTGTCATCCTCCGCCTTGGTCGTAAGAACATCTATGCTATTCGCTAATGCCATTAACGAATACGTCGACGTCGTATCTGACAGAATATAGCACGATATCGCGTTCAAATAGGATTACGATTGGAATTAAATTAGTGTACAAACTTACCATAGTTGTAAAATTATTGTACAAGTGTGATTATGATTTAGAAGTATAGTATGAATAGAATTTTCCATATTTGGATATTGTAACTTGTATATATACCTCATTCATTAATGAAAATAATCAAAGGATTATTTTATTAATGGTATTGTACAAGTATGATTAGGATTTGCACTAGTTTAATTACAATCCTATTGTTGATATAATAATCTGTACTTGACTAAATAATTATTCAAAACAATATGTTAATCACTTAGTGAAACATATAACATTAATGAAACAATAAATGAAAACAAAATCTGTTTTGGAAAAATAATTTCAGAATGTAATCGAGTCCACTTAGTTCAAAGTGTGTCCTTAAGGAAATTATTCCCCTCACAGTACTCGAGGTTAACGGAATATCGCATCCCAGGATAGAACGATTATCTTACCAGAATAGTAGTACTCCAAATTCCGGTAGCAACGAACCACTCAACGGTAGTATATCACACAGAATGAAATTTTCGAGTTGAAGAACAACTTCAGAATTGAATCAGAATTGATTAGAAAATGAATATTCTTGAAATAATCAAGAATTTATAGGGTTAGAGGTATTGATTCTGAATGGTTGCAACCATTCAGAATAGTCACCTAATTTTGGAGGGAAATTCGAAAAAGAGAGGAGAAGCTAGGTCATGGTCGATCCGTTTGGATTTGTTTTTAATTAAATAATTAATTTTATTAAAGAAACATTTGTCCAAAAAGATTATCAATCAATCTTTTGACAAATCCAAAGCCGAAGCCGAGCCGAGCGAGCGACGACGACGGCGCGAGGGGTCCTTGCCCTCTCAACCCTTTTAGCAGCTAGAGAAGGTGTAATGTAATATATACACCTCTCTTTCCTTCTCTTTTTTCGATGTGGGACAAAAGAGCACTTTCCCTTTAATTTTCATCCCATCATTTCCCATTCACCAATATCAAAACCCAACAATCCCCCACATGAATGGGGAATGGTTATAAGATAGAGGAATGTACGGACGAGTGTGATATCTGGCGAGAATTGATCGTCTGGATAAGTAGGTTTCCTTTGAACTTTCCGTAGTGAACTTATATCGGATATACTCGATCAATCGGTAGATTTGATATCTTTGAGCCGTCGAACTTTGTTGTATACCTAGACAACATAAGACACACAATCGACCTCAACCGTTTATGGTTCTCGGTTGTGTTCGTTTGACCATGAACACCGCTGGTCTCGTGAGTGCGTAGAGAATGTGCCTTTTTGTCATTCCCTTTAAAGCGGCTTACACTTAACACTCGCATAGGTGATTTCTAAACATGTGGTCCTATAGCCACATTATCTGGTCATCATCGCGATTTAGATAACCGTTAAAAACCTTAATGCTTTATTAACTCATTAACAAGCCGTAAAGTCTTATCCTTATTTCGAACATTGTCTTCATCCGAGAATGGGTTGAGTTATTTGACAATGTTGAACCGTCGATCCAACTTTGTTTGATCTCCTTGAACCTAGCTCTTGGGATCTCCATCACAGGTAGAGTTACCGCCGTGATGACTTGTCCTGGCCTTAACCCCATTCCGTTGATGATCTACCAACTCTCTCTAGATAAGCCTTTTGTAGCGGATCCGCCACTTTATCTCTTGACTTTACATAATCAATTGTGATAACGCCACTGAGAGGAGTTGTCTAACCAGATTGTGTCTCCGTCGTATGTGACGAGATTTTCCGTTATACATTACGCTCCCGCCTCTACCTATTCTTGCTGATCACACGGTGTATACATATAGAGCCAAAGATTTGGGCGAATGGAATATCTTCTAAGAAATTCCGAGCCATTCGACTTTCTTCACCTACTTGTCTAAAGCTATAAATTCTGATTCCATTGTAGAGCGGGCGATGCATGTCTGTTTTGATGATTTCCAAGACACTGTTCCTCCGCCAACAGTGAAAACATACCCACTCGTGGATTTAACTTCAAACGATCCGGTGATCCAATTTGCATCACTATATCCCTCAAGTACTGCGGGATATTTATTATAATGCAAAGTATAGTTTTGGGTGTGTTGTAAATATCCCAAGACTCGTTTCATTGCCATCCAATGAGTTTTATTGGGATTACTCGTGAATCGACTCAGCTTGCTTATAGCACATGCTATATCTGGTCGTGTACAATTCATAATGTACATCAGACTTCCCAAAACTCGTGCAAATTCCAATTGTGAGTCACTTTCACCTTCATTCTTTTGAAGTGCAAAACTTACATCAATTGGAGTCTTTGCAACATTGAAATTTAAATACTTGAACTTGGCAAGTACTTTTTCAATATAATGTGACTGTGATAATGCTAGACCTTGTGGAGTTTTATGGATCCTAATTCCTAAGATCAAATCAGCAACCCCTAAGTCATTCATGTCAAATTTGCTAGCGAGCATACGCTTCGTAGCATTTACATCGACAATATCTTTACTCATTATCAACATATCATCAACATACAAACAAACAATGACTTCATGATTTGGAGTATTTTTAATGTAAACACATTTGTCACACTCATTAATCTTAAATCCATTTGCCAACATTATTTGGTCAAATTTTGCATGTCATTGTTTGGGTGCTTGTTTAAGTCCATAAAGTGACTTAACAAGTCTGCACACTTTCCTTTCTTTACCAGGAACCACAAAACCCTCAGGTTGTTCCATGTAAATTTCTTCCTCCAATTCTCCATTTAAGAAAGCTGTCTTGACATCCATTTGATGGATTTCAAGACCATATCTACGCCGCTGCCACTAACACCCGAATAGATGTTATTCTTGCTACCGGCGAGTATGTGTCAAAGTAATCAAGACATTCTTTTTGTCTATAACCTTTGACCACAAGTCTTGCCTTATATTTGTCAATAGTACCATCAGCTTTCATTTTCCTTTTAAAGATCCATTTTGATCCTAAAGGTTTATTTCCAGGAGGAAGATCAACTAACTCCCATGTATGGTTGTTTAAAATTGATTCAATCTCACTATTGACTGCTTCTTTCCAAAATGTTGAATCAGAAGATGACATTGCTGCTTTAAATGTTTGAGGCTCATTTTCAAGCAAGAATGTTACAAAGTCTGGTCCAAAGGAAGTGGATGTCTTTTGACGTTTGCTACGCCTTGGATCCTCTTTGCTTGGTATACTTTCCTTTGGTTCTTCCCGCGGTCGTTTAGATCTTTCACTTGATGACTCACATTCAGTTTTATACGGATAGATGTTTTCAAAAAATTCAGCATTATCTGATTCAATTACCGTATTAACATGAATTTCGGGATTGTCTGATTTGTGAACCAAAAACCGACAAGCTTTGTTGTTTGTAGCATAACCAATAAAAACACAATCCACAGTTTTTGGTCCAATTTTTACCCTTTTGGGCAAAGGAACTTGGACCTTTGCTAAACACCCCCACACTTTGAAATATTTCAAGTTGGGTTTTCTTCCTTTCCATAGATCATATGGAATAGATTGTGTTTTGCTGTGGGGTACTCTGTTGAGTATTCGATTAGCTGTAAGGATAGCTTCCCCCCCACAAGCTCTGCGGTAAACCGGAACTAATTAGTATGGAATTCATCATTTCCTTTAATGTTCGGTTTTTCCTTTCCGCAATTCCATTTGATTATGGTGTGTAAGGGGCAGTAGTTTGATGAATAATTCCATATTCCAAACATGTCTCTGCAAAAGGAGATTTGTACTCTCCACCCCTATCACTTCTAATCATTTTGATCTTTTTATTCAATTGATTTTCCACTTCGTTCTTGTATTGCTTAAATGCATTAATTGTTTCATCCTTACTATTAAGCAAATACACATAACAGTATCGAGTGCAATCGTCAATGAAAGTTATAAAATACTTTTTCCCACCACGAGATGGTATTGACTTCATATCACATATATCTGTGTGAATTAAGTCTAAAGGATTTGAATTCCTATCAATAGACTTATATGGATGTTTAACAAACTTAGATTCAACACAAATTTCACATTTTGATTTGTTACACTCGAATTTAGGCAATACTTCTAAATTGATCAATTTTCGCAAGATTTTGTAATTGACATGTCCTAAACGAACATTCCATAAATCATTTGACTCCAATAAGTAAGGCAGTGAATTTTTATTAATCATCAACAACCATTACATTGAGTTTGAAAAGGCCCGGTGAGGTAGCCCTTTTCTATGAACATATCATTCTTACTTATTACAATTTTCACTAACCAACACACACTTAAACCCGTTTTTGACGAGTAATCCAATGAAACTAAATTCTTCCGAATTGTTGAACGTGCGAACATTGTTGAGAGTCGAGACCTTGCCTAAGTCATCTTCGAAGTATCTTCTCATCCTTCAACTCGTTGGCAAAGATTTCCCATAAACAAGACTCTTCTGGTCCAATGAGCATAGGTTGCAAATGCTTCTTTTCATATAAGCAAACATGTCGAGTGGCACCAGAATCCAGCCACCACTCCTTTGGGTTTCCAACCAAATTGCACTCTGACAGCATTGCACACAGATAATTTAGATCATCATTCATTTCCACCATATTGGCTTGTCTTTTTCCCTTGTCTTTTTTCGGGAGACGACAATTTGGGCTTTTGTGGCCAGCTTTCCCACAATTAAAGCAGTTGCCACTGAACTTTTTCTTGTTAGAAACCTTCTCTTTTCCAGAAGGTCTCTTTCTTTTCTTGTTCACTTTCGGAGCAACATCTTCAACGATGTTGGCCCCTTCAATTGGTGAACTCTTACGATACCTCTTTTCAGCGGTTTTGTTATCTTCCTCGATCTTGAGACGAATCAGAAGATCCTCCAACTTCATTTCCTTTCTTTTGTGCTTAAGATAATTCTTGAAATCTATCCACGAAGACGGCAATTTCTCAATCATTGCAGCCACTTGGAATGCTTCATTCACTACCATACCTTCAGCAATAAGGTCATGGAAGATAAGTTGAAGCTCTTGAACTTGGGTTCCAACAGTTTTCCCATCAACCATTTTATAGTCTAGGAATTTGGCAACCACAAACTTCTTTAAGCAAGCATCTTCTGTCTTGTACTTCTTTTCAAGTGTACTCCATAGTTCTTTGGAAGTTTCTACTGCACTGTAGACATTGTACAAGTCATCTTCTAAGGCACTTAAAATGTAGCCTTTGCACAAAAAATCATCCTGTTTCCAAGCCTGAGTAACCATGAACTGCTGGTTGTCATGCATATCGGCGGCAGGCACGGGAGGGTCCTCATTGGTGAACTTTTGCAAACCAAGGGTGGTAAGCCAAAAGAACATTCTTTGCTGTCATCCTTTAAAGTTGGCACCGGTGAACTTCGCAGGTTTCTCGATCGGTGATCTGCGATGCGGGTTGTAGTAATGTAACCGTGCAAGATTTGCAGAGGTAGTTCAATTTCAATTGCCATTGTTTGTCCTTTGTCAAATCGACAAACCGTTTTAATTAATAAAACCAAAATAGCAATTAATTGTGACTTCAACGATGAAGATTTTATTTCTTCAAATCGCGATCGAATTATAAACTTAAACGATGAAGATTTTATTTCTTCAAATCGTAGTATAATTATGAAACTTTAGTATTTCAACGTTTTTATATCTTGAGTCGAATACTAATATTCATATGAGTAGAAAACTACACAAGTTTTAATCTCCTTAAACAGAATGATGAAGTTTTTATGTTCTTCAAATCGTTATACACAACGGTGAAGATTTTATTTCTTCAAACCGAATCAATTTTGATAGCAACAAATATAATACACAACGGTGAAGATTTTATTTCTTCAAACCGAATCAAAATTGATAGAAACGAAGTGCAATAGATTGTATGTTATATACTTGATGAAGTTTTTATATCTTCAAATCAAGTATCCAAATGAGTAGAAAGTTATGAAAACTTTAATCTCAACCGGAGTAGAAAATTCGAAGATTTTAATCTCCAAACAACATACAAGAAAAACACTTTTTTTTTTGGAAAACACTTTTTTCTGGACTTTAATATTCCAACGAAGTTTTTATATCTTCAAGTTAGAATATGAAATTACATACGGAGTAGAAAACCACACAGGTTTTAATCTCCAAACCAGGATACAGATTAAAATACAATAAACATAATTTCCTTAAGATTGTTGGTATAATAATCTGTACTTGGCTAAATAATGATTCAAAACAATATGTTAATCACTTAGTGAAACATATAACATTAATGAAACAATAAACGAAAACAGAATCTGTTTTGGAAAAATAATTTCAGAATGTAATCGAGCTCACTTAGTTCAAAGTGTCCTTATGAAATTATTCCTCTCACAGTACTCGAGGTTAACGGAATATCGCCTCCCAGGATAGAACGATTATCTTACCAGAATAGTAGTACTCCAAATTCCGGTAGCAACGAATCACTCAACGGTAGTATATCACACAAAATGAAATTTTCGAGTTGAAGAACAACTTCAGAATTGAATCAGAATTGATTAGAAAATGAATTAGTTAAAAATTCTTGAAATAATCAAGAATTTATAGGGTTAGAGGTATTGATTCTGAATGGTTGCAACCATTCAGAATCGTCACCTAATTTTGAAGGGAAATTCGAAAAAGAGAGGGAGAGCCGGACGGGTCGGGTCGCGGGTCAATCCGTTTGGATTTGTTTTTAATTAAATAATTAATTAATTAATTTTATTAAAGAAATGTTTGTCCAAAAAGATTATCAATCAATCTTTTGACAAATCCAAATCCAAATGCCGGCGAAGCGATGAGCGGCGATGGCCACAGGGGTCCTTGCCCTCTCAACCCTTTTAGCAGCTAGAGAAGGTGTAATGTAATATATACTGTCGCGCCCTTTTTCGACCGCGACATTTATTTTCTAGAATAGCGAATCCTGCTCAAAATGCAATGTTAGAAAATAAATAATAAAATGCTAAATAGTTTAAGAGGCTTAAAGGTTTTAAAAATGCTAAAAGGATGCTAAAATTGCAAAAGAGGCTAAAGTTTAAAAGGGTGCTAAAATGCTAAAGGGTTGCTAGAATGCTAAGGGTTCGCGGGAGTCGCCACCTAATTAGTTGGGTGAATTAGGACACCTAAATTTTTAACTAGTTTGAAGTAAAACATTAACTCCATTTTAATGGTCTGCTAAACTTAATGAGATTCTGGGTAAGGGTTCTTTATTAATCTAGAGGGAAGGGGTTAGGCACCCTCTAAGATCCGCTAACTTGCGGTTGTCCTGCCAAACCTAGGGTTAATTATTATGTTAGAGAAATGCATGTTTTAGAAAACATTTAAAAGAAAATATTTAAAACATGCAAGATGTATTTTGACCAAAAGAAAATGTAAGATTTTGTTTCAATATATATGAAGTTAGTTTTGATGGAAAACATGCATTCACAAGGTATTTATATGAATTTATTCGATTGCATAGCATAACATAGAAGTAGTAATGCAAAATCAGTTATGGCAAAATATGCATTATAAAATAATCATAGCGTGCAAAGTGTCTATTTAGTAAGCAAAAATAGTTTTCATATATGAATGATAATGAATTTTGAAAATGGGTTAGGAATTTGATCACAAATAATATCCTAGCTACATGATTGATTATGCAAGTGAAGATTATTGAGTGGTTTATTATAAATGTACGGCGTTCCTAAAGTAATTAACTTCAGGGAAGCAAAATTAAATTAATTTCTACTTATGGATTCAAGGTTTGACTATTATAAGTGCTAATTAATTAGTATAGCGTTAGACAATTAATTACAATAAATAAACGGGGCGGGGTAGGAAATAAAAGAAGATGACTGAGGATGCGCAGGAGGCTTGGAATTCCAAACACATATGCGGATGTGGATGAAACGTATATGCAAGTCTGTGCCCTTTATAAAGCAGATTGAGTCTCATATTAAGACTCGTCATTTGCTCCCAGATATTGCGATTCATGCAAAGAAAGGAAAAGATAAAGATTAGCATCCGTCCAAATAATATCAAGCATAGATAATTGTTATTCAAACTTTATCTACTAACAGGTAGTCATTCAGCATAAGGATCGACACATGTATACCATACGAATCAGTAGTGCAATAGACAGTCAATAACGGGAACCAAATGGAACGGACCAGACCCAAGTTTAGTTATTAAGACAAGATATAACTTCGCATTCGCTTTCTTTCTAACTCAAATAGTTTTCATAGGCATGCGGCAATCAATGAAGACAAACAGTCCATATATCCCAATATCAAAGGCAGTGCTTATATTACTCCCTGACAGAATAACACATAACCACGACATAAGTTCGCACCAATCGCTTTAAAGAGGGGATCGCATACACATTGCATAGATAAGGCATCATATCATTTTGACTTAGGCAACTTGATCAAAATGAAAAGTTATTTTTTATTTAGTTAACAGACAGGGCAAACATGTGCACAAACCAGGATAGGTACAGAGGTTGTAGGATGTCTCATATCTACCAGGCTAACAAACTAAACATACAAAAAAAAAACTTGTAAAAGATAGATAACTGGTGAACAAACAGCAACTTCTATATTCTCGTGATGCAAGTTAACAATACTAATACTCTTTGTCCAAGAAATGCAAATAATATCCCAACTAACAGTTGAAGGAAAACAGAACTCCGAACAAACTTTCAACTGTAATGAAGGCCAAGTAGCATAAAACTGGGAGTTCATAACTCGATAACAGCAAATGAATAGGGAACAAATCCTACCTAGACAACATGAAACCAAAGCAAGTAACCTGCACACAAATTATGCAATTTCAAGGAGCTTCATATATTTGTACTATCTTAGACTAACATAATGAATGTTTAATCCAACTAAGCAGGTTAATAAACATTCTAATAATTAGGCAAACAGTAGCCAAACTCATCTTAAACATGCCAAATGATAACGCCGACTGGACATGATTGATAATCCCTCTAGTAAGTTTCTACAAACATAACAATACACAATGCGTCTATATACTGGATATTACACTAAATGCCAACAGTAGCTTAATAAGCCTATTAGTTATAATCGGAGATCGAATAAGTTATCACTTAACTTAATAATCACAATCAGTCAATACTACTACTTGATTTTACTCAATGCATATAAACAATATCTAATCATGCTTAAGAATCAACTAGTAAACACAAATAAATGCCTAACTTAACTAAACATGCTCACTAGCTAATCTAACAGATTCAAGCAACCAACTGACATGTCTAGTAACTTAAAATGAATCTGACTATTGTTAATCACGTAAACACATCATATTAGGCAATTCATACGAGAAGTTAAAAAGGAGATTGAGTTTACCTTCTCCGGGCAGCGAACCAGGGCAGCGTATCAAGTCGTCGACTCGCTCGGGTTTTGGTTTTCTTGGATGCGAATAAGAGACAACGTTTGTTTGCTAATTTCTTGACTGAATTTGGAAAAAAAGGTTTTAAGATTCTTGTTCTTGCTCTTGTCTGCTACTGTTTCTGCTCGTTTTTTTTTTATTGTGATTCTCTGCTTTTCCAATGCCCTGCCCCTGCCATTGCATGTATGGACTAGCTCCTTTTATAGCCTCCTCTTGGGTTCTAATGTTGGTAAGCATTTAAGGCTGATTGGGACGAGATTTGGTGCTGATATTGTTGCTGATTTTGTAGCAAGATTTGGGTGTTGGTTATGGTAAGGGGTGAGCTGGTCGTGTGTGCGTGGGTAAGGGAAACCAGATTCTCCTGAGAATCCGCATGGCGCGATCAAGGTTTAGGTTTTTAGGTTTCTTTGGTTTTTGAGAGGTGAGAGGCGAAGGTTCTTCGCTTTTTTTGTTTGTTTGTTTTGCTTAAGGGGTGTTAAGAAGATGAGGCCTTGGACGTTTGGGCCAACTGGTGGGCCGCGGGTTGGGTAGAATGTGGGCTGCTGGGCTGCGTTTTGGGTAGAGTTTAGGTATTAAATTAGGTGTATTAGTTTTAGGCTAGTTAGTTTAATTAGGTACTTAATTAGGTAGTGTTTAATTATTTAATCAGGGTTAAATTGTTTAAATAGGTATTAATAAATTGTGCTTATTTAATTAGGTGCTTTATTAATTTAATTGTTATAAATGCGGGTGTGCCATTTAATTAGTGCTTAATATTTTAGAATGCGGCGCTATCATTTAAAATCTTATTATTGTGCATTATTGCGAAGTTAAATTAAAATTGAATTGAGTTTAGATTAAATTATTTAAATGCTAAATGCAAGTATGATATTTAAGAATTATTTAAAGCTTTATAAATGCGACGCTATTAAATGCATGTATTAGATTAAATTGATTTTAAAAAAAAACAAATGATTGTGAAATTCTCTGGCGTATTAATAAATGCGGCTATGCTACTTGCCACGACGTCATTGCTAAATTATTTATTTTATGTATTTATTAATTAATTAAGAATTACGACAGAGCTTGAAATCAATTAACGCGGACGCGGGGCTCTAAGTGCTTGAAACTCTACGTAAGATGCGATGCCATTATTAAATTATTTATTTATGCCTGTATTTATGTTTTATTCGCTGCATTTTATTATAAAAATCCCTAAAAAATTATTTTACAAAATTAGTGCAATTTTATAGTTAATGACTGGACGAGAGGGTCAAAATTGGGTGTCAACATATACACCTCTCTTTCCTTCTCTTTTTTCGACGTGGGACAAAAGAGCACTTTCCCTTTAATTTTCATCCCATCATTTCCCATTCACCAATATCAAAACCCAACACCTATTTCTATTTGAGCACGGAACCGTGCTATATTCTGTGAGTATCCATTCAAATCACACAGATCTGATCGTGTTTATATTTTTCGGTGTTGCTCCAGCTTTTTTGTCGTGGAAGCAACGCCATGGTCCTCTATTCTCCCTTCGGCAACCCTATTTTTAATGGTACACTTCGATCTATGGTCGTTAGATAGAGATTTGGTCGGGAAAAAAATTGGCGGTCTTCATTTTTCTCCAATAATTCTGTCGGTGTAAATCTGTGTAAATAATGTATAATACGTGTATCATTTGTGTGTGTATATTATTATACGTTGAATATACATTTAATACACAAATTATACAAAAATGATATCATTTTCTATACACATAGTAGATTGATATAGTTTTTATACATTTTCTATACGTATGATATATTTTATACATATTTTATACACATAGTGATACAGTCTTTATACTTTTTCTATAAGTATGATATATTTTCTATACATATATACTTATATAGTAGTGATACATATTCAATACAATAACTATACAGTTTCTATACGTATGCTGAAATTAATTAAAAATGGTTACAAAATAAAATTAATTTGAAAAGGCTAAAAATAACTTTTAAGATTCTTGGGTCATGTGTCAATAATTTCCCCATGATGGCTAGTTAGTCCTCTTTCCATTAATAAATAGTGAGTTATTTACCCGTTCAAAAGTTACTTGGACTGCAACGGGTTGGGTCGAAGTAGACTAAAATGTCGGTCAAAATCCAACACGTCTAATTCTTACTGATTTTTAATTGCTATATTTGTTCTTTTTATGATATTTTAGTACCTTATAATTTTTTTATTATAGTGATATATAACAAATCAAATAAAAATATTTTTTGAAAATAATTGGATAAAAAAATTCATGAGTCAATTTGGGTTATATATCAGCCCAACTTTTGATAAGATAAAATGAATTGGTTGAAATTCGCTGAGCTAACAGATGGACGGGTTAATAACCCGCTCAAACTTAAACTTTGGACGAATTATATTTGTAAGATAATATTAATCTCCCTTGGTAGTCTTTCTCATTAATATCAATATATATAGTGTAAAATATTCATCTCATATACAAGAGGAATCCTAGTCCTATATACAAGAGGATTCCTAGTCTTACCATAATTATATTCACACAATATTCTAATTATGCTAATTATGGGTAGGGATTTTATTATACTACTATACACGTTTACAAACCCGCTCAGTCTGAGCGGGAGGAGGCCGGACGCTGATACTGGATCTGAAGTCAAGAAATAACTGTCCGGGAAGTCATTTGGTAAATATATCTGGATACTGATATGATGAGGGAATATGTAACACTCTAACATGGCCTAGCGCAACTTTCTCACGAACGAAATGTACGTCCATCTCAACGTGCTTGGTTCACTGATGTTGAACCGAGTTGTGAGAAAGGTAGATTGCAGATGTAACGACACGAACTCCGGGCCCGCGACTGGTGCCCTACCTGGACATCCTTCTATTCATACAACAGAAGTAACCTGCGAAAGCTAAATAACACTTTTTTTTTTCCTTTAAACAAAGGCAAAGCCAACAAGGCTGTCATAATATATAACACTCGAATGGGACTATAACTGTACAACAATATAAATATAACTCACGCCAGTCCAGCCCACATATGAATACAGACCTCTAAGAGTTTTGACAACAACTATGACGGGACAAGGCCCGCTCGTACCCTGAAATACATAACAGTCTAAACCAACCGTACCAATGGTAAGCTCCGGAACAAGGAAGCTACCTCAACAACTGAACAAGATCCCACACACCCGGATCACCCAACTGCGAACCTAAACCTGCGGGCACGCAGCCCCCCGAAAGAGGTCAGTACAATAAGTACTAAGTATGGAACGGAAATAAAGTACATTATTAAAATCATGGTTGGCCAAGAAATGATAGGGGCAAGTAAAATAATCAAATACCAGATCCAACCGTGTCATATAAAATAAAAGCCAATTGTACCTTGTATCACTGTACCCCTGTACCACTGTACCTTTGTACTACTGTACTCACCTAATGGATGCCTACTCATAGAATCATCATGTGCATACACGTATAGATAACGTATCATACTCCGTACCTATAACCTGTCTCGGCCCATCTTGGGACTCGGTCCTCCTACTATGTATCTAACATGTTCCGGCCCATATTGTGACTCGGTGTAAGGTCGTATAAGGTATAACATATCCCGGCCCATTCTGGGACTCGGTGTGAAGTCATATAAGGTATAACATGTCCCGGTCTTTTTTGGGTCTCGGTGTAAAGTCATATAAGGTATAACATGTCCCGGCCCTTTCTGGGTCTCGGTGTAAAGTCATATAAGGTATAACTTGTCCCGACCCTTTCTAGGTCTCGGTGTAAAGTTATATAAGGTATAACATGTCCCGACCCTTTCTGGGTCTCGGTGTAAAGTCATATTAGGTATAACATGTCCCGGCCCTTTCTGGGTCTCAGTGTAAAGTCATATAAGGTATAACATGTCCCGGTCCTTTCTGGGTTTCGGTGAAAAGTCATATAAGTCGTATAACATGTCCCAGTCCATTATGGGACTCAGTGTGTTCATCATCCTCACATATGTACCTATAACGTGTCCCGACACCTTTAGGGGACTCAGTGTAATCATGACTATCCATATAACCCTCATATGTGTACATGCAACGTGTCCCGACCCACCATGAGACTAGGTGTATCAATTCAACCATATAACATTTTAAACCATCTTTTGACTTTCCATAAAGCCGTTATAACAAACTTCCCATAAAGTCATTATAACAAACTTTCATTTTAGAAACTAAAGCACTACCACATCTTTCTTTTTAAACAAGCCAAGGCACTATCACCTATTTCCTTTTAATAAAACCAAGGCATTATCATGTGATGTAACATTAGGGAAATGAACCCAAAAGTATTATGTACATCTATTATTTCCTTTATAAAAACCCCAAGATACTAGCACTTGTAGCATCAAGGCACTTTCACTATTAAAAACAAGTTACTTACACTTTTAAACTCAAGTAACTTATTCTTTTCAAATCAAGTGACCTATACCTTTAAATCAAGTTACTTCTTCTTTCCCAAAATCAAGTCTTTTATACTTCATATAAATCAAGTCTCTTATACTTCATCTAATCAAATCTCATATACGTTCAAGTAAGGTCTCATATACCTTCAAGTAAAGTCTCATATACTTTCAACTAAGTCTGATAACTTTCAAATAAATCTAGTCTCATGACTTTCAAATAAATCAAGTCTCATAACTTTCAAATATATCTTGTCTCATGACTTTCAAATAAATCTAGTCTCATGACTTTCAAATAAATCAAGTCTCATTACTTTCAAATAAATCTAGTCTCACGACTTTCAAATAAATCAAGTCTCATTACTTTCAAATAAATCTAGTCTCATGACTTTCAAATAAATCAAGTCTCATTACTTTCAAATAAATCAAGTCTCATTAGTGTTGTAACTTAGCAAAATCAACTCGACTCCAATTCTTACTAAACACTTTTACCAACATATCCCATTAGAATTGGTAAGGACTTAAGAATAATTTAGACATGCCTTTAGCATAGAATCAATAACATGAATACTCTAATAACGAGGCAAGTATACTTCAAGAAACAAGTCATGTATACTCCAATAATCAATCATGCTGATAGAAGGATGAAGTTTACATACCTCGTTAACGACTAACCAACACGACAAGTAGAATACGCCCCAATGTACTTCAACCCTGTCGGCTATTTCACATGCCAAGTAGAATATGTCACACGTAGTACTTCAACCTAAAATGACAATAGCACTTCTATCAACTTCAAGCTTCCAAGTGTAAGACTTATACCAAATAATGACCCTCTTATTCTACAGGAATTTGGGCAGCACTTCCTTTGTTTCCACGTACTTTTCCACTTTTTCCAAGGCTCAAATTCAACAACAATCAAGCCACAATTAAGGGCACAACCAGCAGTTAACCAAAGGAGATCACACGCATACCTTACGTGCAAAATTCAGCCCCTTAACTTAAATAAACAGTTCACAACCAAAGCAACAACCAAAGGGGATTATACGCCAACTTGACGTGTAAAATTCTGCCCCACAACGATATAAAAGCAGTCTATAAAATAGTCCATAATTAACCAACATTAAGGGTACAATATGAAGCCTTTAACACCCTTATTCCTTACGACTTTCATTAGCTATTTTACCATATTAATCATGCATATTAGGGGCTGATTTTCCAGCATAATAACACCCCAAAACAGTCCATAAAACGACACGATGACGTCTAACAGTTTTGGGCAGTTTTCGGCCAACAACAACTACAACAATTCAAAGTCTTTTTCCATGATTCTATATAATACAATTCCCATTTCAACACTTATATATATTTCATATCACATATCAAAAATCATATTACTTCATTTTAACATGCGACAAGTGTAGATAACAACATTATAATCCAACGAATCCAACAACACCAAGATTGGCAACTCTCGGCCAACACCAATATCTACACCTACACTTCTTGTTTTCCATTTCTTCTTTAACACAATTTCATCCCTACATATACACAATAAGTAATATCCAATTACTTTAAAAGAAGAAGAATTATCACCTCATTGTTTAGCCCGAAAACGCTAAAACAACCCGGATAAGATTGGCCCGCAGTTTTCGTTTTGCTCCACTTCTTCAAGTTCCAATCACATATATGTATCTACCACAATCTTATAACCAACTTCTCTTTATATTTCATTTCCAAAAAGTTGATAAAACTTAGGGTTTTGGCAACACCATTCTCGGCCAACAATGCTTTCCAAAGTTGGGATATTAATCTAGGCTTAGCACTTGGTTTAGGGGCTTAATCTTGGAGATAAGAAACTTAATCAACACTTGTGTTCTTGGCTAGGGAGCTCTCGGCCAAAGGGCTAAAAGGAGAGGAGATGGGAGCTATTTCAGATGAAGTCTAGAATATGAATCCAAGTCTTGCAAGACTTGGATATATACAAGTGTAATTGCCAAGTGGAGTGGGTCCCACATGCTCACTTGTCCTCAAAATATTTTAGAGACCTGTCATCTTGCAAGCCAAGTGGAGGGGTGCCACGTGTCACCCTCCTATTGGTCCAAAAAATAATTCTTCCCAAAATAATTCCATATTGGCCAAAATATCTCAAAATTTTGTGGGGCCCACAAATCCTTAAAATTTCCGGTGGGCCCCACATGATCAAATTGAAGACAAAAATACAATCCTTCATAATCATATACTAGTCCCTTAAACCAAATTTGAGACTCTAATTCCAAGTAATTAAATTTTTCCTTCACAAATTTTCTGAAATTTTCCTTAAGTAAATGTAATTATACTTTTATTTCCAACGTTCAAGACTTATTTCCTTACGTACGTTCTCATATCATTTTCTTAGAAATTCGGGGTGTAACATCCTTCCCCCCTTAGAAACATTCGTCCCGAATGTTCATAACAGATTCATGCTAAACAAATCTCGGCATAGTCTTCTTAAACTACACTCAACGAAACCAAATATGTCACACATGGCCACAATACATCACACATGCATATACATCATTCAAAAGCCAAATGAAGAATCAAATCTAGAGTGTATATCACCACTATTAACTCTCATTCATAGCCTAAAAGGATTCTCTTTTCGTACTTTCATTATTCATAACCATAAACACTTCAATTCTTTTAACATTTGTTCGCTCCTTTTCTTACTTGTCGTACTTTTCTCGTACTTCCAAACTTACTCTAGTATACGTACATAATTTCGAATGTTGCTTCTATTTTCAAACCCTTGGAGTTACTATATCCAACTTGGCCATTATACTTAGTTTCAATTTCCTTTACCTTTATCATCCTTGTAGTAATCCTTTTTTCTAGTCCTTATTAACCACAAATATCTCTACCTCGATACTCGGTCGTATAGTTCCGTTTATACTTATTAACTGCTTTCATATCTCTAAGACATTATCAAAGCTTAACCAACTCATGATAACTCATAATCATTTCAGGCAACACACATATGAACCTAGTAAATTATCTATATATATGTACATCATTATACTAACTATACAACAATTTTACCAACCTGTATACCAAGGTCCATGCATTCTTGTCTGGGCCACTGTTGCCTTTTTCGAAGGCATAGTTGCAACCACAATAATACGTTAGGGAGAGACTACCCTAACAACACAGCTTTATCGCACGATCTCAGAGTGAAAACAAGGAAAACTAATCCTAAATGTACTGTAGCCTCCTGTTTAAAGATGTGGTGCACAACACATTGATAAACAAGACTCTTCTATACACGGTCTGTAGACATTCCGAGGACTAACTGCTCTGATACCACTCTGTCACAACCTGAACCCCGGGCCCGTGATTGGTGCCCTACCTGGGCACCCTTCTATTCATACAACACAAGTAACTTGTGGAAGCTAAATAACACTTTTTTTTCTTTAAACAAAGGCAAAGCCGGCAAGGCTGCCATAATATATTACACCCGAATGAGACTATAACTGTACAACAATATAAATACAATTCACGTCAGTCCAGCCCACATATGAATACAGACCTCTAAGAGTTTTGACAACAACTATGACGGGACAAGGCTCCGCCGTACCCTGAAATACATAACAGTCTAAACCAACAGTACCAATGGTAAGCTCCGGAACAAGGAAGCTACCTCAACAGCTGAACAAGATCCCACACACGCGGATCACCCAACTGCGAACCTAAACTTGTGGGCATGAATGCAGCCCCCCGAAGGAGGTCAGTACAATAAATACTAAGTATGGAACGAAAATAAAGTACAGTATTAAATAATGGCTGGCCAAGAAATGATAGGGGCAAGTAAAATAATCAAATACCAGATCCAACTGTTTCATATAAAATAAGAGCCAATCAGACTTGTACATCGCACTTCGCATAACCGTATCATTGTACTATCAGATTACTCGCCTCATGGATGCCTACTCATAGAATCATCATGTGCAGACACGTATAGATAATGTATCATACTCTGTACCTATAACATGTCTCGGCCCATTTTGGGAGTCGGTCCTCCTACTCTGTATCTAACACGTCCCGGCCCATATTGAGACTCGGTGTGAAGTCGTATAAGGTATAACATGTCCCGGCCCATTCTGGGTCTCGGTGTGAAGTCATATAAGGTATAACATGTCCCGGCCCTTTCTGGGTCTCGGTGTAAAGTCATATAAGATATAACATGTCCTGGCCCTTTCTGGGTCTCGGTGTAAAGTCATATAAGGTATAACATGTCCCGACCCTTTCAAGGTCTCGGTGTAAAGTCATATAAGGTATAACATGTCCCGACCTTTTCTGGGTTTCGGTGTAAAGTCATATAAGTCGTATAACATGTCCCGACCCATTATGGGACTCAGTGTGTTCATCATCCTCACATATGTACCTATAACGTGTCCCGGCCCTTTAGGGGACTCGGTGTAATCATGACTATCCATATAACCCTCATATGTGTACATGCAACGTGTCCCGGCCCACCATGGGACTCGGTGTATCAATTCAACCATATAACATTTTAAACCATCTTTTGACTTTCCATAAAACCGTTATAACAAAGTTCCCATAAAACCATTATAACAAACTTTCATTTTAGAAACTAAAGCACTACCACATCTTTCTTTTTAAACAAACCAAGACACTATCACCTCTTTCCTTTTAATAAAACCAAGGCATTATCATGTGATGTAACATTAGGGAAATGAACCCAAAAGTACTATGTACATATATTCTTTCCTTTATAAAACCCCAAGATACTAGCACTTGTAGCATCAAGACATTTTCACTATTAAAAATAAGTTACTTACACTTTTAAACCCGGGTAACTTATTCTTTTCAAATCAAGTGACCTATACATTTAAATCAAGTTACTTCTTCTTTCCCAAAATCAAGTCATTTATACTTCATATAAATCAAGTCTCTTATACTTCATCTAATCAAATCTCGTATACTTTCAAGTAAGGTCTCATATATCTTCAAGTAAAGTCTCATATACTTTCAACTAAGTCTGATAACTTTCAAATAAATCTAGTCTCATGACTTTCAAATAAATCTAGTCTCATTACTTTCAAATAAATCAAGTCTCATTACTTTCAAATAAATCTAGTCTCATGACTTTCAAATAAATCAAGTCTCATTACTTTCAAATAAATCAAGTCTCATTAGTGTTGTAACTTAGCAAGATCAACTTGATTTCAATGCTTACTAAACACTCTTACCAACATCTCCCATAAGACTTGGTAAGTACTTAGGAATAATTTAGACATGTCTTTAGCATAGAACCAAAAACATGAATACTCTAATAACGAAGCAAGTATACTTCAAGAAACAAGTAATGTATACTCCAATAATCAATCATGCCGATAGAATCCAATTCTCATTTCAACACTTATATATATTCCATATCACATATCAAAAACCATATTACTTCATTTTAACATGCGACATGTGTAGATAACACCATTGTAATCCAACGAATCCAACAACAACAAGATTGGCAACTCTCGGCCAACACCAATATCTACACCTACACTTCTTATTTTCCATTTCTTCCTTAACACAATGTCATCCCTACATATACACAATAAGTAATATCCAATTACTTTAAAAGAATAAGAATTATTACCTCATTTTTTAGCCCAAAAATGCTAAAACAGCCCGGGTAAGATTGGCCCGCAGTTTTCGTTTTGCTCCACTTCTTCAAGTTCCAATCACATATATGTATCTACCACAAGCTTATAACCAACTTCTCTTTATATTTCATTTCCAAAAAGTTGATAAAACTTAGGGTTTTGGCAACACCATTCTCGGCCAACAATGCTTTCCAAAGTTGGGATATTAATCTAGGCTTAGCACTTGGTTTAGGGGCTTAATCTTGGAGATAAGAAACTTAATCAACACTTGTGTTTTTGGCTAAGGAGCTCTCGGCCAAAGGGCTAAAATGAGAGGAGATGGGAGTTATTTTGGATGAAGTCTAGACTATGAATCCAAGTCTTGCAAGACTTGGATATATACAAGTGTAATTGCCAAGTGGAGTGGGTCCCACATGCTCACTTGTCCTCAAAATATTTTAGAGACTTGTCATCTTGCAAGCCAAGTGGAGGGGTTCCACGTGTCACCCTCCGATTGGTCCAAAAATTAATTCTTCCCAAAATAATTTCATATTGGCCAAAATATCTCAAAATCTTGTGGGGCCTACAAATTCGTAAAATTTCCGGTGGGCCCCACATGATAAAATTCAAGACTTAAAAATTCAATCCTTCATAATCATATACTAATCCCTTAAACCAAATTTGAGACTCTAATTCTAAGTAATTAAGTTTTTCCTTCACAAATTTTCTGAAATTTTCCTTAAGTAAATGTAATTATACTTTTCTTTCCAACGTTCAAGACTTATTTCCTTACGTACGTTCTCATATCATTTCCTTAGAAATACTGGGTATAACAGCAGGGATGTTATCACAGTACACAATAGATGTCTGACGCAAAGGACACTAAAGTTCTAACAGTAAATTTCTGAGTCAACGAATCTTAGCTACCACATTTGCAATGGCTCTATACTCAGTCTCGGCACTGGAACGAAATAGTGTGGTCTGTCACTTGGCAGACCATGAAATCAGATTATCCCCTAAAAAATACAAAATCCGGAGGTGGAGCGTCGCGTGTCCGGACACCCTGCCCAATCTACATCTGTATACGAGAGCAACTTATTTGGGGCAGATGGGTAAAAGTGCAAACCATAATCAAGTGTGCCCTTAATGTATCTGAAGATACGCTTAAGGGCAGTGAAATAAGACTCTTTGGGGCATGCATAAATAGGCATACCTGTTGAACAACATAAGCAATGTCTGGCCTTGTAAATGTGAGATACTGAAGTGCACCTGCAAGGCTTCTATACAGAGTATGATAGGAGACTAGAGCACAATCCATAGCACTGAGCTTAGATTTTGAATCAACTAGAGTAGGCATGACTTTGCAATTCACCATCTTAGCCCTGTACATAATCTCTTCTGCATACTTACGCTGACACAAGAATATGTGGTTGGCAGACCTGGTCACTGATATCCCCAAGAAGTAACTAAGTTTGCGCAAACCAGTCATTGCAAATTTAGTCTTAAGTAGAGCAATAATCTCATTTTTCAACCTATCGGAGGAGGCATTTAGAACAATAACATTCACATACATTAATAAGTAAACAATGCTACTACCTCGATAAAAAATAAAAATTGATGTATCACTCCTGCTGCATACAAACCCAATCTGCAAAATATACCTAGCAAAGCGATCATACCACGCACAGGGGGACTGTTTCAGGCCATATAGTGACTTACGCAGACGACACACATAGTGAGGGATGCTGGATGGGTGAACCCAGACGGTTGATGCATGTAGACTGTTTCTCTCAGGTCCCCATGTAAAAATACATTCTTCACATAACGTTGATGTATCAACCAGTGTTTGTCCATAGTTATGCTCAGAAATGTGCGAATGGTAGCCGGTTTGACAACCGGGCTGAATGTCTCACCACAATTAATTCCCTCATGATGATCCGTGCCATTAACCACAAGATGTGCCTTATACCTCTCAAGATCCCCATTGTCTCTGAATTTGTGACGAAATAGCCACATACAATGAATCATAATCATCCCCTCAAGTATAGGTACTATATCACACGTGTGCTATTTAGTCAAAGCATTGAATTCCTCAGACATAGCTGCATTCCAATTAGGGTCTTGTTTGGCTAATTTGGGGTTCTTCAGAATTGGAGAGATGGTTTGGGCAGACAAGTTGAATTGTACTTTGGGTATGAAGATTCCATGTTTGACACGAGTCTCCATTTGGTGATTAGGGACAGTAGCTGGCTGAGGCAGCTGAGTGGTGGGGTCTGAGATGTATGGTAAGGTCAGATATGGAGATGGTGGAGGTGAAGCCGTCGGAGACGCCACGACACCGAGATCAAGGGTCGCGACGCTCGATGAACAGTTTTCTCTAACGTTTTGGCGTCGCGGCGCCTCATCACTAGGTCGCGGCGCTGACGACGGGATAGAAACATCTTGGTCACCGGAAGAATGGCGTCGCGGCGCCTCCATGTTGGGCCGCGACGATGATGATTGTAGTTGACTAAGAATGATGGGAGAAATGGCAGACTCGTCAAGAAAGGAGTAATCCGGTTTTGGAATTTTTGAAGATTCAAGAACGGGAATATGATCTCGTTGATGTGACATGACGAGAGACGTGAATTTAATGAGTGGACAAGTCATAGCATAGATATCCCCTATGGTTCGGCGATAAGCCTAGGTAGACACATGATGTAGACCGGGGAGCTAGTTTGTGAGGGGCGGTAGAGGCAAGGTTAGGATAGCATAGACAACCGAATATATGTAGTTGATCATAAGAGGGGACTCTATGATAGAGGATTTCGGTAGGGGTCATATTGTAAAGGGTGCTAGTTGAGAGAATATTTAAAATTTATTCTGACATTTTAGCAGCATATACCCAGAAGGACGAATGGAGGGAGCCATGAATCAATAGAGTGTGAATCATATTGTTAATGGTGCGGATGATTCTTTCAGATTTACCATTTTGTGGGGAGGTGTGAGGGCAGGAAAAGCAAAAAACCATGCCATTATTAGTAAAAAAATGGTGAAACATAGAGTTATTGAATTCACGACCATTATCGCACTGAAAAGATTTTATACCTTTTTCAAACTGTGTTTGAATGAACGTTCGAAACTCAAGAAATTTGGCAAACACTTCTGATTTAAATTTGAAATGACACAACCAAACATAGTGAGAAAAATCATCTAGCAACACGAGATAATATTTTTGACCGAGGGAACTAGTGATAGGAGATGTTCATAGATCGACATGTATAATATCAAAGGGTGCAAAAGTAACACTAGTAGATTATTTAAGTGGAAGACGAGTATATTTTCCTAGAGAATAAGAAACACAGTGTTGAGCTAGTTTTCCATTATTACATGGAATAAAATTGTTGGCTTTAAGAAAATTAAAAACTGGGTTTCCTGGATGACCAAGCCTATTATGCCATGTGGATGGAGAAATAGCCGCTAGAGAGACGAGAGAGCAAGATCTGGCAGCGGAAGTGGATGGGAATGGATAAAGATCTCACGTGCTATTGCATCTCGTAAGAGGTGTCCCTGTATAAAGATCTTTTATAGTGAAACCAAAATTACGAGTAAATTTGCGGACATAAATTAGGTTATTAATGATGTGTGGGGGAATATATGGTATTCTTAAGGGAGAAGGGTGAATGAGGAGGTTGTGTGTAGGATGTACCATAGCCCTTTATCGGAATGTGGTGACCATTGCCAACTGTAATAAATTGAGGATGCTTTAAACTGAACAGTTTGAGAATATTACCTGCAGATCGGGTGAGGTGAGATGTGGCGCCGGAGTCCATGTACCAATTGTTCTTCGGTTGCTGCAAATTCAGGCTACTAAAAGCCTGACTCGAGTCAGTAGGAGCCATGCTGGGTGTGGGCTGCTGGAACTGGTCTTGCATATGTTGACACCCAATTTTGACCCTCCCGTCCAGTCATTAACTATAAAATTACACTAATTTTGTAAAATAATTTTTAGGATTTTTTCAATAAAATGCAGCAAATAAAACATAAATACAGGCATAAATAATTAATTTAATAATGGCATCGCATCTTACGTAGAGTTTCAAGCACTTAGAGTCTCGCGCCGCATTTATTAATTGTAAGCTCTGTCGTAATTCTTAAATAATTAATAAATGCATAAAATAAATAATTTAGCAATAACGTCGCGTCAGGTAGCATAGCCGCATTTATTAATAATCATTCGTAATTTAAAATCAATTTTGATCTAATACATGCATTTAATAGCGTCGCATTTATAAAAGCTTTAAACAATTCCTAAATATCATACTTGCATTTAGCATTTAAACAATTTAATCTAAACTCAATGCAATTTTAATTTAACTTCGCAATAATGCACAATAATAAGATTTTAAATAATAGCGTCGCATTCTAAAGTATTAAGCATTAATTAAATAGCACGCCCGCATTTATTATAACAATTAGATTAAGGAAGCACCTAAACAATTTAATCACATTTGTTAATTTAAGTTATCACTAATTAATTAATACACTTGCCTAGAATTAATTAGCTAATTAATTAACTAGCCTAAAACTTAAAACTCTACCTAATTAAAAGCCTAATTAAACTAACTAATTTAATACTAACTACCCATCATTTCGCCCAGCCCACTTCCGCCTGGTCCAATCGTCCGCAACCCGCAAAGCCCAACCCGCCCCACACCTTAAATCCATTACGTCCGCAACCCGCAGAGCCCACAGAAAGCCCTCACCCTCACTTCATCATCTCCCTCACGAACCCTAAGCCCTTCAGTAGCCGCAACACCCACCTCACAGTCGCCGAGATTCTCGCCTGAGAATCCGGCGACTTTCCTTTTCCTTTACCCTCGCACCCAGCCAGCTCGCCCTTACCATAACACGAACCAGCACAAAATCTTGCCCAAATCGTGTCAATCATTTACCTTACCATAACCTTCTCAAATCGCACCAAATCATCCGCGAATCAGTCCACAAAATCGCGTCAATAGCTTACCAAATTCAGAACACGAGTTAGGGCTATAAATACAGGTTTATACGCATGCAAGAAGGCAGTGGTTTTAGGGGGGATAGCATCGAACCCTTAGCAGCAGTTAAAGAACCACCAGGGCAAGACATAGCAATGGGGCTCAGAAATTGAATCAGGAGTCGAAGATAGGTCAGTCGAACAGAGTAAGGCAGAGCGGAGCACAATAGGGCATACTCGTATAGCATCGACACCCTAGCAGCAGTCATCACCCAGACCATTAGCATAGCACGAATAGGTAGTTCAAATCTCCTTACTTCAATTCCAGTCAAAAATCAGCAACAACAAACCTTACCCTTTCAATCGCATCGCAATAACCCGTCGATTGGACCGACGACTTGATACGCTGCCCCGGGTCGCTGCCCGGAGAAGGTAAATTCGTCCCCTCTTAATCCTACTCCTTGCAGTCTTCTATTTCAGTTAAATTATGTGCTATGTGGCTGACTAACTATGTTTAGTTAAGATTAGTGACTATCGGTATATCATGTTTTGTTTAATTGTGCTTAATGTCGTTGTTCGTTATTAGATTAGTTGTATATGCTTAACTGGACAAACGCTGGTCGTGTTAAGTCTGTTCATATACAAATCATCTAGTTAACTTAAATACCTAGTTTAAAGTACTTTTAATACTGTATAGGTTGTTCTTGTTTGTTTAAACGGCCGATATGGTCTCTGATTTTGATCAAAAAATAAGTTGGGAAGGTTATCTTATACTCGATTGATACCAGTTTAAGCTAATAGGTTCAATATGTGATTGTATAGTAGTTTCAATGTGTCTATTTTGCCTTATCTTCTGAATCTATTTGTGAAACCTATTGTGTCTCGAAAATGGTGTAGTACAAGTAGGGAATACCACTTCCTCTTTTGTATGCTGCGTTTGATTCTGTCTTCAAAATGTTCCTGTTTGCTTACTTGGTTCTCTGGATCACACCAAACTCGTTAATCAATTATAGTATGTATCTCGACTGTTTCTCATGTTAGCCCATCAGTTTACTTGTCCCTGTCCCTGCCTTGGCTTAGGACCAAATGTGTCGATTCTGGTATAGTATTACTTGTATGTTTATGCATTAAGGTGTCTTGTAATTCTCCTCCTTTCGCCGATCTAAACATGTCCATTCATATTTGGTATGGGATGTTGCACATATATGTCTAATTTGTCTACTATAAACATGAGTTCATCAGTATCTTGGCTTCTAAATTGTCCATGTTAAGCATTTTCCTATCAGTTGCTTAAGCACACTTTTAGATGTAGTCTTGAATACTTGCATTCGTAAACCTGCGCCTAAGTTGGCCCCTCTTTGAAACTGAAAATGTTGCACACATATGTCTTATGTCTATCCCCTACCTTTCTCTATATGTGTCATTGTGTCTTTGTTTTAACCGTCGGCATCTCTTGTTGCCGCCATAGTATATCTGAAAGAAATTGTGAGCTACTACATGCCATATGCATCCGGCGGTTAGCATTCAAGTACATCACAATTTGAACCATGAAATTTTGCTCGCGTGGTCGATCTCTCAGTATTTCTATCTGCCGCCTGTTTGCCGATCGTGCAGCAGATGGTCTGCTCTCTCTGTTTGCCCTGCTGCATCTGCAGCAAGCTAAATGTATTACTGTGTATCAATTTTTGCCCTCTCTGTTTTGTTCAAGTCCTGTTAGTTTTAGGGACTGATCTAATTAAATGTTAGCTAAGATATGCACATGTTCACTATTTGGAATGTTTACTAATCCTTATCTTTTCTTTATTTTTACATGGCACGCATCGGAGCAAAATAAAGAGTCTCACGGCGAGACTCATCGCAAGTCATTTCAAATGGCAACCCGCATCCGCGTTCGCAGTCCCGCTGCCGGAAGTCCTAGAAACACAAATAGACGTGCCATCCGTCAGAAAGAGCATTCTTAAATCCCATTCTCTCTCTTTACTTGCATTTCATTTATTTATTTGTTTATTGTAATTTAATTACTCTATTTCTGTAATATTTAGGATATTTGGAACAATTAAGCTTCAAACATATAAGGTGGAAAATAATTCATAATTAGAAACGCACTTCTACTTTATTTGTCTTTTAGGACTATTAGACATGTCTAAATTCTGCAAAAATAATTTAAATGATTTAACTCGCATCATAAAACCAACGTTTTTGTTTATTAAAATTCATATGATTTTTCCTAAACCCTCAAGAATCGTCTTTAAGCATCTATAATACTGTACGCAGGTTAGGCAAGATTAATTTAGCTAGCAGTATACACAATTAGTCCGTAAATAATCTTTGCATGAGCATATAATTAGTCCATAAAACACCTGTAGCATCTTAGCATTTCTAGCACCTTTTAAGCACTCTTTAACATTTAGCATCCTTTTTGCACTTTTAGCACCATTTACCTTTAAAATTAATCTATAGCACTCTTAAGCACCTTTAGCCTTTTGGCCCCCTCTTAGCACTTTTAGCACCTTAGATATGCTAGCACTCCTTTTGCATCTTTGACACCTTTCTTTTTAAGCTTTCTAAGCATGTTTTAAAACTTTAGCATTTTTTAGTATTTTTAACCTCTTAGCACTTTTAATATTTTAGCACCCTTTTAAATACTTTAAGCCTTCCTTTAAACAATTAGCATCTTATTTATTTTTCTAACACCTTTTCTAAAGCAGGAGCCCTTCTAGCATTTAATACCTTTAGCAACCTTTTACTTTAAGGCACCTTTTAAACATTTTGACATTCTAACATCTTAGCATTTTATTAAGCAGGTGGAGCTTTTATTTTGCATTTTAAAAAATATAATAATTACCCTAGGTTTGGCAGGACAAATGAGTTAGCGGATCTTAGAGGGTGCCTAACCCCTTCCCTCTAGATTAATAAAGAACCCTTACCCGGAATCTCATTAAGTTTAGCAGACCATAAAAATGGAGTTAATGTTTTACTTCAAACTAGTTAAACATTTAGGTGTCCTAATTCACCCAATTAATTAGGTGGCGACTCCGCGAACCCTTAGCATTCTAGCAAACCTTTAGCATTTTAGCACCCTTTTAAACTTTAGCATCTTTGGCAATTTTAGCATCCTTTTAGCATTTTTAAAACCTTTAAGCCTCTTAAACCTTTTAGCATTTTATTATTTATTTTCTAACACTTTTTTTATTAAGCAGGGTTCGCTATTTTAAAAAGTCGCGGTCGAAAAAGGGCGCGACAGCATAAAGTGGGCTTGCTGCTAGTACTGGGCTGGTCGAGGTCCCGGCAACCCTAGTTAGGCATACGGGTTGAGCCACTGCTGCTGGTACTGTTGAGGTTGTTACACCTCGTAAGTTTAAGGCGATAATTAGAGAACGTAATTAAGGAAGTAAGATTTGAATATTGGATATAAAATATATTTATATATGCTAATCCGGAAATTAGTATACAAAGAATGTGATTCCGAAATAACTTTGGATGCAACACATGTGGTATGGACTTAGTGTCGTGTATAATGTGATTAGAACATGGAATTTTCAGATTTTATATATAAGATTATTAAGTATGGGAGATTGATTTATTATTTGTGGGATTAATTTTAGTGGGAATGATAATAAGTGGACTTGTGGGAACTTGTACCAAACATGCTAGACTTTATTTTAATTTTCAAGCACACTTATACACATATAACTCTTCATCTCCCCACTCTTTTACTTCAAAACACCTCTTTCACTCTCCATCACATCCTCTCAACCGAAAACCCCACCCCCATAGCAAATTGAAGCTTTTTATTTCCCTCTTCCAAGATTAGTTTTTCTATTAAATTTCTAGGCAATGTTAACTCCAAAACAGTGGGTATTTCGGCAGTGACTACCGAGAATTAGCTAAGATTGTGGTATTTGAAGATGAACATTTTGGAAGAAAAACATGTAAGAAAGATGGATTTAAACTTGTAGAATACATGCAATCATTTTGGGTTGAAGAAATGGTGAAAAATTGTGCAAAAAGAATGGAGTAGTGACCGTGACTTTAGGGACTGTTTTGGGCTAAACTAAGGTAAGATTTCTCCTTATTATTTGAGTTATTGAAATTAAATGATGTTGTAGTTAAGAGATAAGCTCATGTTAAAGAGGAATTGGAAATAAGAGATTGCATGTGATTGTTGTTGATGTTGTTGAGCCGAATGAAATTGCTATTGCCCATTTTTGGGGACTGTTTTGGTATACCTTGGATTTGATTTTTGTTATTGTTATCATTGTCACTAATTGCATGTTGAAATTGAAGGAAACATTGATATTTAAAGTTGTAATTAGTTATATGGAAGTGTTGAAACATGAATCTGATTTTAAGGAAGTTATGAGAAGAGTTATGGATTTTTGTGGGTGGACCGTGACATTCAAATTGTTGGAAATTGTTGTGATGTATTAGAGGTTGTTCTTGTTAAGTTATAATGCTGGAAATATAAGTTATGAACATGTATATACGTTGTGGTAGTTACTAATACATGTCTTAAATGAATTAAAGTATAGAAAGGTGTTATGTTGCAAACTATAAGACTTGCACTCTTGTTGTCGTTGCTAGAATTAATGGATTATTTTTAAAGGTTGTTTTAATATGGATTAAGGGCTGAATTAACAAGAGAAATAGGTGTATTAATCACCTTGGTTGTTGTAGTTGTTATCTTCTATGAACGTAAAGAGAATGAATGTATTATGATGGTGTATATGGAGTATTTGAGATTGTTTTGGTTATATCTTTAAGTTGCATCTTGTTATTGGTATTGTTGGTTTTGTTTGTAAGTTGTGGATGTGCATATAAATAGGGGAAGTGCTGCCCAAATTTTTATAGAAAAGAGAGTCATCATTCGACATAACTTATACTAGAAATCATAGAGTTGACGAACGAATTACTATTGTTATAGGTTGAAGTGCTAATCGAAGATGAGTTTTAATTATAGAGTTGGTTAGTTCGACAATAAGGTATGTGAAACTATCATTTCTTCTTTTTGCATGATTTACATAAATGAGTGTACAGCGGACGTACATAGTTCTAATGAATCCTAATTCCTAATGATACATGATATAATAGTGCCTTTTATTTATCTCATTGAGATTCAAATAATGATTTAAATTACATATGGTTGCTCATGATAACTTATTCGTGCTTGATGTGACTATATCATTTCACCGCGTCCCGAGCCAGGAAGTTTCGTGCACAGTTCCTTATGTGTTCACTGCGTCCTTCACTAGAGGGTCGGACAGTATGATATGCGGACAGACATCCGCAGATATGATATATGTGGACAGGCATCCACAGATATAACTATGTGTTCACCGCGTCCTTCACTAGAGGGTCGGGCAGTATATATATGATGATTTATGTGGATAGGCATCCACGGATATGACTTATTTTATATGGACATGTCTTGACTTTCATTTTTTTAAGGCACAGTTGACTCTCATTTTTATAAGGCACAGTTGACTCTCATTTTTATATGGCACAGTTGTATTGATATTTTGATTATTATACTTGTCTCTTGACATCTTTTGGCCAGTTATGATCTTCTTTACAGTACTTCATGTTTACATACTCAGTACATTATTTCGTACTGACCCCCTTTCCTCGGAGGGCTGCGTTAAATGCCCGCAGTACTGTGTTGGTGATCCTCCAGTCTAGGATTCTTGTTCAGCTGTTCGAAGAGCTCCATTGATTCAGAGCTTAGTCATTTTGGTACAGAACCTTATTTTCGGACTTATGATATTTAGGGCACGACGGCCCTGTCCGTCATATTTCATTATCGTATTCTTAGAGGTGCAGACAACAAGCTGGGTGGTAGATGTGTTTTTGTATATGTAGTATGCCAGAGCCGTTTTGGATATCTCTACGTATGCATGGCCTCACGGCCGCCATTTATTTTGTTATATGAATTTAGACGTGACTCCTCGGAAAACAGGTTTATTACCGATGTTTACATTATCCTTGGTATCCGTGTGATTATATGTGACAGATGGGTATAAGGGTGCCCAGGTAGGGCATCAGTCGCGTCGCCGTCGGTCGTGACATTTAGTGGTATCGAGCGAGTCGTTATCTAATATCTACAGACCGTGTCTAGTAGAGTCTTGTGTATGGGTATGTTGTGTGTCACGACCCGACCTCGGGCCCGCAACTGGTGCCTTACCCGGGCACCCTAGTAGGTATACATCAGAGAAAACCAGCGGAATAAACTCATAGACATGGAACAATATAGAATAGGAAACAGGCTAACCGATAAGGTCGCCTTTCAACATATATATAAATATCAAAAGCCCGAACAGTTATATCTTTTACAAACCCAACTCACAACAGGACTACAGACCTCTAAGAGTTTTTGACATAACAACTATGATGGGACAAGGCCCCGCCATACCCCTAAATATACATGTACCTACAATGACAGGGAACCATACCAGAAGATAAGCCTCCGGAGAAACGGAGCTTCCCAAAAAGCAGAACTGTGATCCTATGAGCGAGGATCAACAACCGGTGTACCTATACCTACGGCATGAACGCAGCCGAATGAGGTCGATAACAGTACCAAGTATGTGAAATCTCAGTAATGAAATCACAATAGTCTAAAAATAAATCCAGAGACATGTATGATAACCCAATTAACAGTACACTGTGCCATAGTATATACGGGAGTAAATAAGTGTAATTTGGCCGGTTCTGAATAGGCAGCCAATGATCAAACTAGGGTCATTCGCCCATAGTATCATTGTGCAAATCATGTTCCTGGACTCTCTTAGTCCACATAGGTCGCGTGGACCCGCATGAGGTACTCCTCGCATCGAGGGAAGCAAACCCGCGGAATGTAACACATAGGACCCCGCATGAGCCCCTAGGACTCACATGAGGGTATTCCTCGCATAGGACCCCGTCCCGTATGAGCTGTCACGACCCGACCTCGGGCCCGCGACTGGTGCCTTACCCCGGGCACCCTAGTGATACTACATCAGAGAAAATCACCGGAAAATAAAACTCATTGACATGAAACAATATAAAATAAGAAACAGGCTAACCAAAACGGTCACCTTTCAGCATATATATCAAAATCTGAACAGTTACATCCTTTACAAGCCCAACTCACAACAGTACTACAGACCTCTAAGAGTTTGATAACAACTATGACGGGACAGGGCCCCGCCATACCCCTGAATGTACAAGTACCTATAATGACAGGGAATCTATACCAAAGATAAGCCTCCGGAGAAACGAAGCTTCCCAATACGCAGAACCGTGATCCAATGAGCGAGGATCAACAACCGGTGTACCTCTACCTGCGGCATGAACGTAGCCCCCCGAAGGAGGTCGATAACAGTACCAAGTATGAAATCAAAATATCAGAATGAAATCATAATATTCTATATAAAACAGGAGACATGTATGATAACCAAACTACAGTACACAATATATAAGCAGTCATGTCAAGTCAGGGACTCACGCCCTCAAAGTCATCACCCAAATATAACTATGGGTCTCACGCCCACAATATCAATCATGCCCGTGGAATTCCTTCCTCACTGTCGGCAGTCTATGATATAATAACACCAAGGAATACACATGCACACCAGGTCTCACTTGTGTCATAAAAACCGTACGGGGCAAATACGAAGGCATAGCTACCAGAACCAGCCTGCATCATCAACTGACCGGGGCAAGTACGAAAGCCAGCTACCAGAATCTATCGTACCAACAATGCTATAAAACTGTATCACGAGGTCTTTCTAGACCGCCAATGATCGAAGTTGGGTCATTCGCCCTTAGTATCATTGTGCGAGTCCTACTCTTGGACTACCGTAGTCCGCATAGGTCACATGGACCCGCATGAGGTATTCCTCGCATCGGGGGTAGCTAACCCGCGGCATTTCCTGGACTCTCGCAATCCGCATAGGCCACATGGACCCGCATGAGGTATTCCTCGCATCGACGTAACACACCCGGAGTGATTCCTGGACTCAGAGTTCGCGTGAGATATTCCTCGACGGTAGCTAACCCGCGGCAACATAACAAGTCAGGGGGGTATGTGATATAATACAAGCGCAACCGGCTTATCGTAAACAACATAAGCACAACAAGAAAACCCCTTAACACAAAAAGTCTCAAGATACTAACGCCCGTAGTATCATAACATGTTTACTTATCAAACCAACTTACCACACCGTCAGAAATCATTACAAGGCTATCACAAGCAAAACATAGGCAAGTTACTCACACAAGGTACTTTCATTTTATGCCAACAATCCGGGTTTTAACCCCAAAGTACTACGTACTTTAACTCCTTAAAAAGATCCATTTCTTTCACAAAAGTCACACGATACTAATACCCGTAGTATCCAAATAGAGTAACTATCATTTTTAAGTAAAACAAAACAACTTCCATACCTTCTTTTAAAACCGAATCAAGACAATACCACGCCTTCCTTTAAAACCAAATCTAGACAATACCATGCCTTCCTTTAAAACCAAATCTAGACAATACCATACCTTCCTTAAAAACCAAATCTAGACAATACTATGCCTTCTTTTAAAACCAAATCAAGACAATACCACGCCTTCCTTTAAAACCAAATCTAGACAATACCACGCCTTCCTTTAAAACCAAATCTAGACAATACTATGCCTTCTTTTAAAACCAAAAACACTTCTCCTTTTTAAAGTCCAGTAACAATATACTTTTCAAAATAGTTTAAGCCTCATAACTTCTTAAAAATATCAAGTTACCGTTTTAAATCCAATGATAAAACCATTCTTTCATTTTCATAAAGTCGTTATAACTAGCTTCCCATAAAGCTATTATAACACTTTACATTTTAAACCAACCAAGGACAACTACTCACATTTCCGAAATCAAGATAAGTTTATTCTTTTAAAGACCAAGTACCCATTACTCACGAATGAGGTTTCACAACTTTTTAACACAATTCAAGTCCTTAGCATTTCACATCAAGTCACTTAACTTTAGAATCACGTCAAGGACACAAAAAGGAAATCAAACTTTTTTAACACACGTGCGTCTACCGCACTATATATTTCACAAATAATCATGCTCAAGAGAATAGGAAGAATCACATACCTCTTCGGCTTAATCCACAAGCCAAGTCGAGTATGTCGCGCGTGAATATCCACCTATAATAACCACAATACATCTATCAACTTCTAGTTCTCTTCGTAGAATATTTCTAAGTAAAGTGTCTCTTATTCTACGGAAAATTGGGCAGCACTTCTCTTGTATCTACTTACCTTTCCACCTTTTTCAAGGCCCGATATCAATAGCCAACATGCCACATTTAAGGCGCAGTAATACAACAACTCAAAGGGGATTACACGCCTAACTGGACGTGTAAAATTCTGCCCCACAATATACTAAACAGTCCATTTCTTTTCAATCTTCTTTCCACATATTATATACTCAACTATAAACTACTACTACATGTAATCTCCAATTACAATAGAAGGACAAAGATCATTACCTCGATAAGCCCAAAATTATCCAAGATTTATAAGTCGATCCTTAGCAACGTTTAGCTCCAAATCCTTACGTTCCCATCCACTCCAAGCAACTCTTAGAAGTTCCTAACCAACTTCTCTTCAAGATCCAACTCCAAAAAGTGAAGAACACCTTAGGCTCAAATTTGGCAAGTTTCGGCCAAGGCAAGCTTTCAAGGCTAGGGGTGTGAAATCTTTTCTAACTCTTGGTTCACAATCTTCATAACACCTTAAGGAGGAACACTTAAAAGTTTAAGGATTTTTGGACAACTTTTGGTCAAGGGGAAGGGCTATGGCCGAAATGCTCAAGGAAAGGGAGGGAGTTTTTGCCTTGGAAAATCTCAAGTGTGGATGAAGTCTTGCAATCCAAAGGGAGGGGTATTTATAGGACAACCAATGGCTATGATCAAAGTAAGTGTGTGGTAGAGATTGGGGACAAGTGTGTGTGGGTCCCACCATCCACATGTTCCACAAAAACTTGAGACAAGTGGCTTGCCACTTGTCTCTTCATTTCGGCCAACATGGACAAGTGGCTAGCCACTTGTCCCACCAATTTCGGCCACCATGGCCACCTAAGGGGGTGACACGTGTCGTCCTCCTATTCGTCCAAAATATTTCATCTCCCGAAAACATCCAAAATGGCCAAAATCCCGAAAATAGTGTGGGCCCCACAAAACCGTAAAGTTTCCCCGTGGGCCCCACGTGACCAAATCTGGAAATAAAATTCCATAATTCTAATATATTCCCAGAAGTCCGAATACCAAATCTGGGAATCCAATTCCCATTTACGAACCTTTTTCCTTCACAAAATCCGGAAAATTTTCCGTCGGAAAATCAAATCTTTCTTCCTTTCCTATCTTAATGTCGTATTCTCGTACATACGTCCTCACATACATACCCTGAAACTACGGGATGTAACATGAGCCCCTTGGACCCGCATGAGGTACTCCTCGCATCGGGGGGAGCAAACCCGCGGAATATGAACAATGTAACGTGGTCAGGGGGTTGACCCCATAATAAGTGATATAATACAAGCACAACCGGCTATTATAAACAACATAGGCAAATTAAGAAACCCCCTTAACATAAAAGTCTCAAGACACTAATACCCGTAGTATCAAGACACGTTTACTATCAAACCAAGTTACTACATCTTCAGAAAATCATTACAAGGCTTTTAAAATCAAGTAAGTAAACTATTCTTTTATCCTCCTAAAATCGTTATAACTAACTTCTCATAAAGCTATTATAACACTTATGTTTTAAGCAATTCAAAACAATCACATTCATTTGGGAAACCAAAGAACTTATTTTTTTAAAACCAAGTATCAATTTCTTTCCGAATAATGATTCACAACGTTTTAGAATAATCAAGGCTATTAAGATTTAGAAGTCAAGTCAATGACATCAAAATGAAACCAAATTCATTTAACACACGTACGTCTACCGTACTATATCTTTCATAATAATCATGCTCAAGAGGATAGGAAGAGTTCACATACCTTCTCGGCTAAATCCACTTGCCAAGTCGAATATGCCGCACGTAGAATATCAACCTATAATAACCATAACACGTCTATCAACTTCTAGTTTTCTTCGTAGAATATTTCTAAGCATAAGGTCTTTTATTCTACGAAAAATTGGGCAGCACTTCCCTTGTTTCTACGTATATTTCCACCTTTTTCAAGGCCCGAAATCAATAACCAACATGTCACATTTAAGGCGCAACCAAATCAGATTTCAAAGGGGATTACACGCCAAGTAGGACGTGTAAAATTCAGCCCCTTAATCTACCAAAACTGTCCATTAAAATTAGTCCATAGTCCAATGTAAAAACAGTCCATTAGTCCACTAATACAATCCATTAGTCCAGTCCTTTAGTTGGTGTTCTTGGCCAACTACTGCAATCAAAATTGTCCAGTTTTCGGCTAGCATGCCAAAATTGTTTCATTACTTCTTTAATATTCCAACTTATATTCCAATCTTTATATAAGTTATATTAACTTGTTATCAACAAGATTCCTTCATGTCAACAAGTAATAGGTAATGTTTTAACAACTTTAATGGCTAGCATGCCAATTTTCGGTTTTAACATCTTAGTAAGGTCCAACTCTTTTCAATCTTCCTTCCACTTATCACATACTCATTTATATACTACTAACACATGTAATTTCCAACTTCATTAAACGGACAAAGATTATTACCTCAATAAGCCCAAAATTTTCTAAGATTATAAGTCGATCCTTAGGAATCTTAGTTCATATTCCTTACGTTCCAATCCACTCCAAGCAACCCTTAGAAGTTCCTATCCAACTTCTCTTAAAACTTCATCCAAAAATATGAAGATTACTTTAGGGTTTCACTTTGCGACTATCGGATTAACGTAGTATTTCCGGGATTTTTGTGTTGGGATAACCTTAGAACACTACTAGGGACACTTGGTTTAAGTGTTGGGATTAATCAACAACAATTGAAGAATTGTTCTTCAAATAAGGGGGGGTGCCGAGAGCAACTATCAAGGGAGGGAGTATATTTGTCTTGGAAATTATTCTAAGTGTTGAAGTCTTCAACCTCTAGGTGTGTATATATAAGACAACCAAGGGCTAATATTAAAGCAAGTGTGTGTGGGTCCCACAAGCCACTTGTCCAACAAATATCTTGAGCCACTTGGCTCTAGCATTCTCGCCCAACATCGGCCACAAGGGGGTGACATGTGTCGCCCTCCTATTGGTCCAAAATATTTTATCTCCCCAAAATCTCAATAATTGGTCAAATATCAAAAACCTTGTGGGCCCCACAAAATCGTAAAATTTCCCGGGTGGCCCCTACATGACCAAATCTGAAAATAAAATTTCATAATTCTTATAAATCCTATAAGTCTTAAATACCAAAGTTGAGAATCTAATTCCCAATAACAAACCTTTTTCTTCACGTGGTTCAGAATATTTTCCGTAAGAAAAAGAAATATTTCTTCCTTTTTAAACTTAAGGTCGCATTCTCTTACGTACGTCCTCATATACATACCCTGAAACTACGGGGTGTAATATTGTGCACCATACTTATACGTAGGAGGCTACCAAATATTTAAGATTGGTTTCTATTCTTTCATCTCGTAGATCGTTCAATAGAGCTATGTTAGTAGGTTAATCACTCTCTGACGTATTATTATGTTTTCAGCTATGCCACCGAAGGCGCGACAAAGAACCCGTATGGCAAATCAAGAGTGAGCTACTAGCAGTGCAATTTACGAGTCCCGCATCCGCCTATGCCGAGATCGTACTCACCAATGAGCTCTGCTACATCGCCACCTCCAGAGGCTCCAGATTCGCGGGCGACCACGCCTCGAGGCCCCAAAGACCGAGCCTCTAGCTCCTCAGCCAGGGGCGGAGGATAGGGCCGTGAGAGATGCAGTTCAGCTGCTGACCAGATTAGTGGCAGGGCAGACTCGCAGGCAGAGACTAGAAGTTGACCCTATATCAGATAGTTTGAGGGTTCGTGACTTCTTGAGTTGTAATCCTCCAGAGTTTTTCGTGTCAAAGACTGAGGATGACCCGCATGAGTTTATCTGATAGATGCAGCGTACATTGAGGGTGATCAAGGCTTTGGAGACTGAGTCTGTTGAGTTGGATTCATATCGGATGCGGGATGTGGCGATTAATTAGTATGAGTCTTGGGAGTTATCTAGAGGCGAGGGTGCTCCTCCAGCTGTATGGGATGAGTCTACATAGGTTTTCCTTGGCCACTTTCTGCCTCTAGAGATGAGACGAGCCAGAGTATATAGATTCTTACAGTTGAGGCAGGGTAGCAGGAGCATTCAGGAGTATAGTCTCGAGTTTGATTCATTGGCTAGATATGCGCCTACTATTGTGGCTGATATGGCGTATAGAGTGCATCGTTATGTGATGGGACTAGACCGTTATTTGATTGATGGTTGTATGGCGGTGGCTCTTCAGCCAGGTATGGATATTGCCCAGATACAGGCATATGCATAGGGGGTAGAAGATCGACACAGGGGACGTCAGCCGGATAGGGATCACGACAGAGGCCAGCACAAGAGGGCTAGGTCGACTGGGTATTCGGGTGAGTCTCGAGGCGGGCAGCCAAAACAGCATGTCAGATATTCTTCCCAGCCAGCAGAGAGTGCACCTCCATAGTCTACAGCTGGCTAGAGCTCCAGAGCTGCAGGTTCACAGGTGAATATGGGTTCTAGTCAGTCGAGGCCACCTTTTCCTCGGTGTTCTCGGTGTGGTAGGTCCCATCCTGGGGAATATCGTCTTACTACTGGTGCTTGTTTTCCTGCGGCCGTCAAGGCCATATGATGAAAGAATGTCCTTATGTAAGTGGTACAGGTGGTATGGCTCGGCCTACTGGATCGGTTGCCGGTTTATCATCTTCTATAGCTATGCGCCTCGCAGGGCATGGTGTTCACATGCCAGTAGACCGTGGTAGAGGTCATGGCGGAGCTTCTAGTTCGGGCGGTCCCTCGAACCGCATATATGCCTTGGCTAGTAGGCAGGATCAGGAGGAGTCACCAAATGTGGTTACAGGTATATTATCAATCTTTTCCCAAGACGTATATGCATTGATAGATCCAGGTTCAACCTTATAATATATATCTCCCCTTATTGCTAGTAGAATCGGAATAGAACCTGAGTCGATAGAACCATTTGTGGTAGCTACACCGGTAGGAGATTCTGTCATAGCTAAGCGGGTATATAAAAATTGTTCGGTGGTTATATATCGTCGTCATACCATAGCAGATTTGATAGTGTTAGACATGACTGACTTTGATGTTATTATGGGTATGGATTGGTTGGCTTCTTGTTATGCTAATGTCGATTGTAGAGAAAAGTTAGTTCGATTTCAGTTTTCAGGCGAGCCAACTATAGAGTGGAAAGGGAATACATCATCGCCGATGGGTAAGTTTATTTCATACCTCAAGGCAAGGAAGATGGTTAGAAAAGGTTATCTTTATCACTTGATTCGGGTGCATGATACGGAAGCAGAGGTACCGGCTCTTCGGTCAGTTCCGGTAGTTAGTGAATTCCCAGATGTATTACCATATGTCTTTCAGGTCTTCCTCCAGAATGGGAGATAGAGTTCACTATAGATGTACTACCAGATACTCGACCCATATCTATTCCTCCTTATAGAATGGCACCTGCAGAGCTGAAGGAGCTAAAGGAGCAGCTGAGAGACTTGTTAGAAAAAGGCTTCATTAGGCCTATTACATCACCTTGGGAAGCACCGGTACTATTTGTGAAGAAGAAAGATGGATCGTTGCGGATGTGTATTGATTATAGGCAGCTGAATAAGGTAACAATAAAGAACAGGTATCCCCTCCCCAGGATTGATGATTTATTTGACCAGTTGCAGGGTGCTAAGTATTTTTCGAAGATAGATTTGCGGTCAGGTTATCATCAGGTGTGGGTAAGGGAGGAAGATATTCCGAAGACAACATTCAGGACCCGATACGGATATTATGAGTTCAGAGTGATGTCTTTTGGGCTGACCAATGCTCCAACAGTATTTATGGATTTGATGAACCGAGTGTTCAAGCCATTCCTGGATATGTTTGTTATCGTATTCATTGATGATATTCTGGTTTATTCACGTCGTAAGAGCACGCAGACCACTCGAGGACGGTGATTAGGTACTCGGCCAAAGCCAGTATGCCAAGTTTTCTAAGTGTGAATTCTGGTTGACTTCAGTGGCATTCTTGGGGCATATTATCGGAGCTGATGGTATTTGGGTAGATACGCAGAAGATTGAGGTAGTAAAGACTTGGCCCAGACCTACAACGCCTACTGAGGTACGCAGTTTTCTGGGGCTAGCAGGATATTACAGGAGGTTTGTAGAGAAGTTTGCCTCGATTTCAGCGCCTTTAACAAGGCTAACTCATAAGGCAGCTAAGTTCCAGTGGACGGATACTTGTGAGCACAACTTCCAATTGTTGAAAGACAAATTGACTACGGCTCCAGTTTTAAATCTTCCTGAGGGAATAGATGGTTATGTTGTTTATTGTGATACTTCAGGTGTTGGACTAGGTTGTGTGTTGATGCAGTATGGCAGAGTTATAGCTTATGTCTCTCAACAGCTCAGGAAGCACGAGAAGAATTATCCTACTCATGATTTGGAGTTAGCAGCGGTGATTCATGCCTTGAAGATATGGAGACATTATTTGTATGGTGTTCATGTTGACATTTATACGGATCACAAGAGTCTCCAATATATCTTTAAGCAGAAGGAGCTGAACTTACGACAGAGACGGTGGCTTGAGTTACTAAAGGATTATGATGTTGATATCTTATACCATCCATGGAAAGCAAATGTTGTGGCAGATGCTCTTAGCCGTAGATCTATGGGTAACTTGACGGATGTGCAGCTAGACAGAAAGGAGATGGTTCGTGAGATACACCAGCTAGCCAGCCTTGGAGTCTGGTTGGCCGATTCTGGAGACAGTGGAGTTCTTGTTCGAGGAGTTGCTGAGTCCTATATCATCGAAGAAGTAAATAGACGTCAATATGAGGATCATGTTCTGGCACAGTATAGAGATACAACTCTTCGAAAGGAGAAGACTCTATTTGAGGTTGCACATGATGGAGTGCTACGGTATGAAGGTAGGTTATGTGTACCTGATGTTGCAGGGCTACGACGACAGGTTATGGGAGAGGCACACAATGGTCGTTATTCTGTTCATCTAGGGTCAACAAAGATGTATCATGACCTCAGATGCTTGTATTGGTGGGATGACATGAAAAAAGACATAGCAGAGTTTGTTGCTCAGTGCCCGAATTATGGAGAATTTTTTCCATAATTATATTTACACAATATTCTAATTATGGATAGATATTTTATTATATTACTATAAACGTTTATAATATTTTATGGGTTAATTTTACGACCTCTTCTAGGAGGAGTAATATATTTTCTTTTAACATTTTTGTCAAAAAGGCAAATTAAAAAAGGAGCCTCCAACAAAAGCAAATAATTTCCTTTTGTTCAATTTTCCTATGGCTGTTTAAAGCACACCCCTTATAATTCCCACTCATTATCGTTGATGCTTAAAGCTTTTCTCTTATCCGAACCAACACATGTTACACGTCAAACGCCAAAAGAAAATCCCATATAGTATCTAGAGACATACTCATCCCAGCTAAGAAATTAAAAGAAAAGGGAACATTTTGTTTCATTTCATTCATTCTAAGAGAGAGAAAGAAACATAAACAGACCCACAAAGAATTAAATATAGTGTCTGTCACTATTTATTTTCTCATAAAAAGAACTTGGCCTAGAGAGAGAAAAAAAAGGAGAAAGAGGTTTTTTTAAGAGCAAGTTTATAGTAGTTACTACTTTGTGATCATGGATGGAGGAGGTGATGATCATCTCCACCAACAGCACCATCACCACCACCGCCCTGTCGTGACTTTCCCTTTCCAATTACTCGAGAAAAAAGAAGACGAAGCTTGCTCCAGCTCATCCAACGCTGCAGCCGCTTATACTTCTCTTGCCATTTCAAACACAGATAACCCTAATAATACACATCCATCAACAACTTCATCCGCTTCAACTCTCCAAATCTCTGCTTCTGGCACCGACTCATCTAAAAAGCCGCCCCCAAAACGAACCTCCACCAAAGACCGCCACACTAAGGTTTGTTAAATTTCATCTCATCTAAAAAGCATAAGTTCAATTTTATTGGTTAAGTACTTAATTATATTATGTGTCAACAGGTTGACGGTCGTGGCAGACGTATCCGCATGCCTGCACTTTGTGCTGCTAGGGTTTTTCAGCTCACTCGTGAGCTCGGTCACAAGTCCGATGGCGAAACCATAGAGTGGCTACTTCAACAAGCTGAACCATCAGTCATAGCCGCTACAGGAACCGGTACAATTCCAGCAAACTTCACGTCGCTTAATATTTCATTACGTAGCTCGGGTTCCAGCATGTCCGTACCATCACAACTACGATCTTCATATTTCAATCCTAATTTTTTGCTTTCCCAAAGACGAGGGTTATTTCCGGGAATTGGATTGTCGACGGATACTTCAGCTACTACGTTGTTGAATTTTCAGTCTGCAAATTTAAACCCTAATATGCAGTTACAAGCAAAGCCTGAATTGCGTGACAATTCAATTGATTTAACGGAAAGTGCTGCTGAGGATAATTTTAATAGGAAAAGAAGGTCGGATTTAGATTTGGAGAATCAGCAGCAGCAAATGGGAAGTTATTTGCTACAGTCGAGTACAGGTACGATGCCAACAAGCCACTCTTCTATTCCAGCTAATTTTTGGATGGTAACGAATCCTATTCCGAGTAACCAAGTTATGGGAGGCGATCCGATTTGGCCGTTTCCATCAGTAAGCAATTCTGGTGCTGCTGCTTTGTATAGAGGCACAATGCCAAGTGGATTGCAGTTTATGAACTTTCCTACTCCCCTGGCGTTGTTGCCTAGTCAGCAGCTCGGTGGCAGCAGTGGTGGATTGGGAGAAGGCCAACTAGGCATGTTCGCTGGATTAAATCCGTATAGAGGAGTTGGCGGTGTATCGGAATCTCAGGCGAGTGGGTCCCACTCGCATCATGGCGGCGATGATCGGCATGATACAACGAGCCACCATTCATAGCTATAGGCTGCTGATTATTTGCTCTAAAATTCCTTATATGTTTTCTCTCTTCTTCTTTTTTGGTTGTTAAATTTTTCTTGAACATTCTTTTTTCTTTCTTCACCTTTTTTTCGTGTGATTAATTTGCCTTACGAGTTTGAAATGGGCGACAGTTTTAGCAAAGTGAGGAGTATTTGGTTGGTTTTGTCAATTAATCATCATTGATTGTTCTTTTTTATCTTACTTCTAAAGTTAATTTGTTCTGGATGGATTATGTCATGTCATAAATATTTAACCCTTTACTCACTTGCAAATTAGCAACTATAGTAACAAAAAAAACATATTTCAACAGTAGTAAAGTGCTTCTGTACCAAGAAAAAAATAGTAGCAAGGTTTTTCACCTAATATAAATAATATTTTTACATTATCAAGTCATATAATTTTTTAAAAAAAAGTGATTGTAAGTTATATGCAAGAATAGTGTAAAAAAGTTCCATCAACAAGTTTAGAAGGCAATCACAGGTAATTTTATGAGTTTAAGTTTTGTGCGTATAATATTTTTACATCAGGTAGCATTGACTTGTTACAGCAGGTTACTATTACCTTTTATTAAAGTACTCTAAAATACAATTCTGCCTTTCCTTTTTTTTTTTTAGCTCTCTTTATTGTTAGAATTTGAGTTTTAAATACTATCTAATCAGAGTAAATAAGCGAAGACAAAAAATACATAAAATTTATAGTGATCACTCAATGTGAAAGTTACGTCCACTTTACCGATGTAGATTTTGCTATAATTGAATAGAGAGTTTGAGTTTACAATTTTCTCTTTCTCTCTTGCTCGAACTCAGAGAAAGAAAAACGACGTATAATCTATAAATAGCGAAAACTAGGGCGAAAATAATACAAGCCCGAAATTCTCAAAGTACCCTCCACTAAATAACCTTACATTATTAAAAAAATCAGGGGTACTCCCCAGGAAGAGGGTTTACCACCCCCTTCCAACCACCACGTAGGTCGATCAACGTTTCACACTCTACACACTCTACGTAGGATCTTCATAATATCGGCGGTGAATTAAGTTCCACAACTCAACATTTCTCTCGCCCCCCTACAAAACCTCCATCTTACTCGTTCTCTCAAATTACTAATCTAATCATCCATCTATTTTATTTTTTTCATGTGCCCCGTGTTTAGAAATTTCCAGTTAAGATCCAAAAGAATTCGTACATTCAGTGGCGGAGCCACCATGTAACCAGGGGGCCCGGGCTCCCCCTCAAATTTAAATTTTTCCTAGTATATTACTAGTAATATTCATGATATTACAATAGATTCCTCAATTCTTTACACTTCTTCTTTTAAAGTGTGGAAAACTGGACCAATAGACTCCCCCTAGCCCAGGCTCCCTCTTAAATATAAATAGGCTCCCCCAGTCCGGAATCCTGGCTTCGCCCCTGCATACATTGGCATAATAATGTGATTTAAATTTGTCCTTTTTCTCCAAGTTCTCTATGTATTCAATATGCATATATAATTGATATATGTAAAGCTTTATTTATTAGATTAAAATGGAGTTAAGAAAATGATCTTAACTCAAACCAAGAAAGACCTATAACCAAGAGGTTTCTGTAAATAATGTGGGTAGTAATGTGTAAAACGGGAAAATAATAATAACAACTATTTGTTAGAAATCATGAAATGATCAAATATGAAGGTTTGCTGAGTCGACCAAATTCTTGATCTATCCTTAAGATAATAATTCCCCGTATATGTTACACCTCGTAAGTTTAAGGTGATGATTAAGAACGTTATTAAGGAAGTAAGATTTGAATATTGGATATAAAGTACACTTACATATGTTAATATGGAAATTTATATACAAGAGGATATGATTCCGAAAAAATGTTGGTTACAACGGGTGTGACGTTGAAAACTTATATTGATAGTTGTATAATCCCGTTATGGACTAGTGTCATATTATAAAAATTATGATATTGAGGATACGAGGCCATATGAAATTTTCAAGACATAAAGAAGTAGGGTATTAGAGTAATTAATTATGGAAATTGGATTAAGTTGCAAATATTACAATTTAGCCCACCTTTAACCTTAAGAACATTTTAATCTTCAAATCCCTCACTTCTCCTCTCTTCTCTCCCCTCCCCTCCTAGCCGAACTACCCCCACTCTTAAGCAATTGAAGATTTTCTTATTCCTTCTTCATAGATTAAGTTTGCTACAATTTTTAAGCCAAAATTTAGCCCAAAACAGTGAGGAAAATCGGCCACTTCTTGCCGAGAGCTTAACCAAGAAATTTCATATTTTTAGTGAAGAATTTGGAAGAAAAACGTGTAGGAATGATGGATTAAGATTGTGGGATTCATGCATGTCATTTTGGAGTTGGGAAAATGATAAAAATTGGGCAAGAAAACTGGACAGTGGTCGTGCACTTTGGGACTGTTTTGGACAAACTCAAGGTAAGAAAATTCTTCTTTTCATTTAGTAATTGAAATGCATGTTGTTATAATTAAGAAATGAACTTGTGTTAAGAGGAAATTTGGAATTAAGACAATGCATGCGATTTATGGATGTTGTAGACGATTTTAGGACTGTTTTTGTATATATTGAATTCGATTGTGTTATTGCTATTATCGTCGTCAATTGCATGTTGAAAGTTGAAAGAAAACCTTGATGTTTAAGTTTAAGTTATAGTTGGTTATATGAAAATGTTGAAAATGAAAATTGGATTCTAAGAAGGTTGAGAAAAGAGCTATGAAATTATGACATGTTGTGACCAAGAACTTCATGAAATTGTTGGACATTGTTGTGAGGTATTAAGGCCTGTTTTAACGTGATTTAAAGGCTGGTTGTTGTAGTTGTTGTCTTCCATAAACAAAAAGGAAATAAATGTATTATGATGACGTTTATGGAGTATTTGAAATTGTTATGATTATATCTTTAAGTTGCATCTGGTTATTGGTGTTGCTGCCTTTATTTGTAAGTTGTGGATGCGCACATAAATAGGGAAAGTGCAGCCCAAATTTTTATAGAAAAGAAAGCGAGTTACCATTCAATTATTACGAATGCTAGTAATCACAAGGTTAATGAATATGTTACTACTATTATAGGTTGAAGTGTTAGTCAAGGCGTATTTAGATTCTTGAGTTGGTTAGTTCGTCAATAAGGTATGTGAACTCCTTCTTCTTTCTTTTAGCATGATTTATATAAAATAAAAGTACGGCGGACGTACGTGATTTCTATACAGTCTAATTCCTAAAGATATTTATTATGAAAAGTGCCTTTGATGTTTACAGTGAAAGTTCATTTTAATGATTTTTATTGAGAGTCAAATGATGATTTAAATTCCATATGGTTGCTCATGATATTCTGCTCGTGTCAAGTGTTATTATGATAATTCACCGAGTCCCTCACTGTAGGTTTGCGTTATATATATATATATATATATATATATATATATATATGATTATTCCATGGACATGTATCCATGATGCGGGTATAGATACTCATGATAGTACATGTATGATGATTCCATGGACATGTATCCATGATGCGGATATAGATACCCATGATAGTATATGTATGATGATTCCATGGACAGACATCCATGATGCGGGTATAGATACCCAGGATAGTATATATATATATATATATATAGACATGATGATTCTGTGGGCAGTCACCCATGATTTTGATATGACCCTCATTTTTATAAGGCACAGTCGACTCTCATATTTTTATATACGGCACAGTTGAATTTTGGTATTTGATTTTCATACTTTTTTACTGTACGTTTTGGCCAGTTATGATTATCTACTTGTACTTTATGTTTCATATACTCAGACATTCTTTCAGATCGACCTTTCCCTGAAGTGCGTCATACTGCAGGTACATGTACTCAGTTTGGAGATCCTCCAGTTTAGGATTCTTGTTTAGCTACTTGGAGAGTTCCATTGATTCGGAGCTTAGCCATTTTGGTACAGAACCTTATTTTGACTTATGCATATTTAGGGGCACGACGAGGCCCTGTCCCGTCATATTTCATTATCGTATTCTTAGAGGTCTGTAGACAGTTGTGGGTTGTTTATATGAGGATTGTAGATATGTTTTGTTCAACTATGCTATTGTATTTCATTTTTGGGATATTCACGTATACAGTGGCAGCCTTGTCGGCTTGCGTCCATTGTTATATTTGATTAGATGTGACTCCTCAGGAGACAGGATTATTCGTGTGTATAGACAGCCTTGTCGGCTTGTCTATTCTGACATGTGTTACTATTGCAGCGTTATGCTGCCGAATTTCATATTGTCCTTAGTGTCAGTCTGATTACGTGACAGGTTAGTATAATGGTGTCATTAGGGCACCATGTTCACGGCCCATCGGATCGGGTCGTGACAATATATCCTTTCAACGGTTGTAATGACAACTTATCTCCCAAGATAAAATAGCAATCAAAAAAATGAGCAAAGTGAACTCAAGTGTTTGCTTTGGAAGAAAGATCTTTGAGTGTTTGTGATTGCAAGAGAGGAAGAAAATTTCAGAGAATTGTTGAGTGTAAGATGTCAAAATGTGTTTTGCAAATGAGCCAAAGGCCTCATTTTATAGTGTTGAGAAGGAGACCCTCCAACTAGCCAATTTATGGCTTTGAAAACCAAGTAATGGCCATTAGTATGGACTATGGAGTTACAATTCAGCCAAGTAATGGCTGAATTCAAGAGCAAAATAATGAGGAGTTAATCCTCCAAAGTCAGCTCAAACGTCAGTTTTTATTCTTCTCCAACGGACTGAAAACGGTCACAGCGCCGCGGCCCTGCAGGGAGGCGCCGTGGCGCCAGAACTTCAGAGGCGCAGCGCCGCGGCCCTGCAGAGTGGCGCCGTGGCGCCGAAACTTCAGGGACTATCGGGCCGCGGCGATTCATGACTTGTTTCATCTTTTAACACATTGTACATTTCTTCCTCATTTACCAACGTGAAACAAACGTCATTTGGCCAATAACCGTCTATTACCTTACGTCTCAAACAATTCGTATATGTACCAATATCTCTTTCATTTAAGGAAATTATGATTATTAGCATTGTATGTACACGTGTGTGAAAATAACGTTTCCGACGTGTGGGCCCCTAATTATTCAATTCGTAATTAAATAGGATTAACTATATTTCACGTTTAATAATTATTTCCAACAAATAATTATATTTCCAGGATCAATAAATGAGCCAAAACCTTCATCCCTGATTTAGACGATAATGTTGAGAATTTGACATGAAAATATCAAATAGTAAATAAATTTGGAATTCGTATAATTTTAGCTAGAGTATGAATAGGATTCTACTTGCCTTATAATGTCTTTTTTTTTTTGTGAACTATAATTATATTAGAAAAGGTAACAAGTATTACTAATGCTTAAGAAAGTTACTATGGTCAATTACCTTTCAGATTACCTGATCGTGTAAGAAATTTTGTACACGGACAGTGCACAAAACTTAGAGACGTATAATGTTGGAGAGGCTTATAATGTAGCTACGGCTAGAATAGTCTTGCTAGCCATTTAATGTTGGAGAAGTATGTCGCAAAAAATTTTGGAATCCTGATCATGACTGCCAATCTGCCATGAATCACTCACTGTTTCCATAACAAGCAGCAAAACTATGATTAAAGATTTTTCTTTTAATTCTTAGAAAAATACAACTTTAACAGAGATGGGCCGAGTAATAGGAATTGGTGGGGGTCCATATCTTATCAGCTCCAGATGTTGCCTCAGGTGGTGAGGCCCACATGCTGGTAATCTTCTAAACCAATGTACGATAGGTGTCACTGACAAACAGGTGGATCATTCCTCCATTTTTTTATATTAGTGAGCATTGCTGGCACCATAAAGATCGGTAGTGGGTTTAAATGGACCTACTGGACTTGGCCCACTCCTCCACTGATCCGGACCGTTCAAGCTTTAGTGGGACCTCTGTTAATGGGCTCAGCTGAATGATTAGTTCTTCTTTTGAGAGAAATGTATGTTGAAGTTATTAAGTAGTAGGCATTATTGTAATTGTCATTAGTTAAGAGAGGGGTGTATTAGTCTTTTCTCATTAGGGGCCTATTGGTCTTTTCACATTTGTCTTCATGTCATTTCCTATTTGTAATGCAGTTGCTACATTTCTCTGTTTTGAGATTTGAGAATATACAAAACGAAAAGCTCCCACAACTTGCTCCTCTTCCTTCTCCTTCTCCATACAATACTCGATTCTCAGATTCAACATGGTATCAAAGCCAGCTGACGATTGCTGTTGAAGATCGAAGCAACGTTGTTGTTGGAAAAGTCGAATATCAATTCGATTCTGGAAAAATTGAGAAACATTGAAGATCGAGATTCGCTCGCAACTCAATTTGAGAGGAATCACACGCAACGCACCGCATCATAACTACTATAATCGATCGAGGAAAGCCAAAGCATCGTCTGATATTGCTCATTTTTGTGGGATATTGAAATTCGAAGGTCGATTGGTTGATCAGAGATCTCACTAGTATCGATATTGACTGCATGTGTATTAATCTGGTGATAATCAATTTTCGATGGAAGGCACTTCACGAAATGCACCAGTCGTCACTGATGAGATTTCGAACTTGAGTTCAAACATAGTGGACCACAACAATCCACTATTCCTGAGTCCATCTGATGCCCCCGGAGCTGTGCATGTGGAAATACAGCTGACAGGGACGGAGAATTATACATTATGGAGTCGTGCGATGAGGTTAAATCTGTTGACGAAAAATAAGCTCGGATTCATTGATGGTACAGTGCGAAAGGATATGTATGAAGGAAATTTGGTGAAGCGGGATCATTGAATGCAACGTGATGTCGTGGATTATGAAAAATGTTAGCCGTGATCTATTGAGTGGAATTTTGTATCGATCGACTGCTTTAGCTGTCTGGAGGGATTTAAAGGAGCGATTCGACAAAATAAATTTGTCGCGTGTGTATCAATTGAAGAAGGAACTCAGTATGTTGCGCGAGTGTCCCCGTATCCGCTATTACTCGCGAATGAAGGATCTATGGGACGAAATCGATTCTATTATTCCTCCACCTACATGTGAATGCGATAGTCCTCGAGCTTACGCTGATCACCTGGCCAATCAGCGACTGTTGGAATTTCTGATGGGATTAAATGGCTATAATCGTCGCGAAGTCACATTTTATTGTTGTCACCTACTCCTAGCGTAAATCAAGCATATGCTATGATTGCGCAAGATGAAAGTCAAAAGTGTATTACTGGAAGATTTGGTAGCAATGATTCAAATGAATCTTTAGCACTGTATGGTAAGTCGACACAATATAATCAGAGGAAGCCAAATCGATGCCTTCCGTGACTATTGTCAAACGGGCGGGCATACTGTAGATAATTGTCGCAAACTCTTGTTGTTCTGTGATCATTGCAAGAAGCAGGGGCATGTCGCAGGGAAATGCTATAGATTGGTTGGTCATCCAGCAGATTCTAAGGAAAGGAAGAAGGTGAATGTCGCAGAATGGATTTCAGTGAATCCAAATTATCGACCATGAACAAAGCGAAACAAGATGCACTTGTCCGAGCAATGCAGGAATTTTTGCAACATTTACTTAATCGCAGGCGGAATAATGATATGGCGGTAGAGCTAAGGCTCATACGGCAGTAACATTATGTGTCATAAACATGTAAGTACCAGTTCTTGATCGATAGTGGATACTGGCAACTAACCATATAGTTAGCACCAAAAATATGATGAAGCAGAGGCGCGATGAAGGACATGTACAACTTCCCACAGGTGATATAGCTAAAATTACTCAAACATGCAGTTGTAGATTGAAGAATGGTGACATCATTGAGAATGTGTTATGTGTTCCTACTTTTAAGTTCAACTCATCGATGATCGAAGTTGACGTGGAATTGAATCATGCGCAAGATTTTTTCCCCGATTTCTTTGTCTCCGCAGGATCTGCTTTCTTGGGAGGTCAAGGAGATTTGTAAAGAAGTTGGAGGATTGTACATACCGGACTCGAGCAGAACTACGGAAGCAATAAAGGCACATGCTCACGCACAATCAGAATCACCAAGGATGAACTGGCGCACCGCACAAAAGAATGGGTCATGTACCATTTAGTATGCTAAGGAAGATTACTGCTTTTGGAATTAAGTCGAATTTTTCAATAGATCATTGTCATGTTTGTCCATTAGCTAGGCAGACAAGAAAGGTTTTCCCTGACAGTCTTAGCAAGACTAATGTTCCTTTTCAACTTTTGCACCTTGATGTATGGGGACCATACAAAGTACCATCTTATAATAACATGCGATATTTCCTCACTGTGGTGGATGACTGTACTAGGTGGACATGGATTTTCTTGATGCACCTTAAATCTGATGTGGTGATCGTTTCTTCGTGCTCACACAGATTAAAACTCAATTTAGCATGGTTGTTAAAAGTGTCAGGACAGATAATGGGACAGAATTTACAAATTCTGCCTGTTCAGATCTCTTTGATAAACTAGGGATTATACATCAAAAATCTTGCCCCTATACTCCACAACAAAATGGAGTGGTTGAAAGAAAGCACAGGCATATTTTGGAAATTGCTAGAGCAATCAAGTTACAGGGCTGTTTACCAACTAAGTTTTGGAGTGAATGTGTTGAAGCAGCTGTTTACCTCATTAACAGAATTCCTTCTGTTGTATTAAGGAACATTTCCCCCTATGAGAAGTTATTTGAAAGGATACCATCACTCTCACACTTGAGGGTGATAGGATGTCTATGTTATGCATCCAATTTGGTGAGAAAGGACAAGTTTGAACCTAGAGCCATCAAGGCCATATTGCTGGGATATGCTGTCAACAGGAAAGGTTACAAGCTGCTGAATTTGTCTACAGAGACAGTGTTTGTTAGTAGAGATGTGACTTTCCATGAAAATATATTTCCCTACCAGCATTTCAAGGAAGATGGAGACTCAACCTTGTCTTCACACTTTGAAAATAATCTGTTTGTTGATGATATACAGGTTCCTTCCCAACACATCCAAATGGAGAATATGAGAACTATGTCTCACAAATTCTCAAGATGTGACATTGATATCAATACGGATGGTGGGACAGCAGGGTTGCCTTCCCCTGATGCCACTAGTGCTGATGACTACATGGGTACTTTGGATGCTGGTGAAGTCAATCTGGACATTTTGGATAATGAGGAAGTTGCTGAGGAGGTTAGAAGATCTACTAGAATACGGAGAGCTCCAATTTGGTTGAATGATTTTTTACATCCGTGGCGGTTCGTGACAACAAAGCGGCTTATCAAATGTCAAAGCGATGGACTACTCGGGTGTCGACCGATCACAGCCTTTCCGCAAACATCTCGTGAGCATGAGCCACAGTCATTTCATGAGGCAGCCAAGGATCCAAGGTGGGTCGAGGCTATGAATTCTGAAATTCAGGCCCTTGAAGACAATAAAACTTGGGAAGTTGTTGACTTGCCTCACAACAAAAGAGCTGTTGGATGTAAGTGGGTATTTAAGATTAAGTATAAGGCAACTGGAGAGGTGGAGAGATTCAAGGCCAGACTTGTAGCCAAGGGGTACAACCAAAGAGAAGGAGTCGACTATCAAGAGACCTTTTCTCCGGTAGTGAAGATGGTCACTGTTAGGAGTGTACTCTCTATTGCAGTTTCTAAAGGCTGGGCCATTCAACAAATGGATGTGTTCAATGCATTCCTACAAGGGGATCTAGATGAGGAAGTGTATATGACATTGCCACAAGGGATAGAACACAGGCAAGGACAGGTTTGTCGATTGCTTAAGTCACTATATGGACTCAAGCAAGCCTCCCGACAGTGGAATATCAAATTGACTACAGCCCTTGTCTCATCAGGTTTTGTCCAGAGTCACCTTGACTATTCCTTACTTATCAAGAAAGATGGAAGTAAAATAGCCATAGTGTTGGTATATGTGGATGATTTGCTTCTCACTGGAAATGATCAGGGGATAATAGATGAGACAAAGTCCATTTTGCAGCATCATTTCAAAATCAAGGACCTTGGTGAACTTAGGTACTTCCTAGGTTTTGAATTTGCAAGGAACAAGGAGGGGATGGTGATGCACCAACGAAAATACTCTTTGGAGCTAATTGAGGACATGGGATTGACTGGTTGCAAGCCAGTTACTTCACCAATGGAGGCCAATGTGAGGCTTACATCTGTTGAATATGATGAACACATTAAGAATCTGGAAACAACAAAGACACAGGAGACAAAAGGCAAAGATGATACTGAATGTGCTGATGCTCTTCTGCGAAATCCAACAGCATATCAAAGGCTGGTTGGACGATTACTTTATTTGACTAATACGAGGCCGGACATATCTTTTGCTGTTCAATGTCTAAGTCAGTTTATGCAAGCTCCTAAACAGTCGCATATGCTCGCAGCAGAGAGGGTGATAAGATATGTGAAGCAAGCTCCAGGGCTGGGAGTGTTGATAGCAGCAGAAGGGAGCAATGTCCTGTCGGCCATCTGACGCAGATCGGGCTTCATGCCTGCTACGTAAGATCGGGCCAGTTACTTGGTATATTTTGGATCAACTCTCATTTCTTGGAAGTCCAAGAAGCAGCAAACAGTGTCTCGGAGCTCAGCAGAATCTGAGTACAGAGCTTTAGCATCGGTGGTGGCAGAATTGGTTTGGATTAGAGGATTGTATTCAGAGCTCGACGTGACCTTGCAACTCCCCATCTCGACTCATTGCGACAGCAAGTCTGCAATCCAGATTGCTACTAATCCGGTATTTCACGAGCGCACCAAACACATCGAGCTCGATTGTCATTTCATCAGGGAGAAAGTGCAGTCGGGTCTGGTTTCACTTAAATACATCTTGACTGACAATCAACCAGCAGATATCCTCACCAAGGCTGTTTTACCGGGACGTCACACTCACCTTCTTTCCAAGCTAGGATTGAAGAATTTGTTCTTAACCCCTAGCTTGAGGGGGGGTGTTGAAGTTATTAAGTAGTAGGCATTATTGTAATTGTCATTAGTTAAGAGAGGGGTGTATTAGTCTTTTCTCATTAGGGGCCTATTGGTCTTTTCACATTTGTCTTCATGTCATTTCCTATTTGTAATGCAGTTGCTACATTTCTCTGTTTTGAGATTTGAGAATATACAAAACGAAAAGCTCCCACAACTTGCTCCTCTTCCTTCTCCTTCTCCATACAATACTCGATTCTCAGATTCAACAATGTATAGAATTTAAGATGAGTTCCTTGCATCCCCGTGCTGTATCAATGTCTCCCGTTAAAACTCACAATACTTCGTACTCGAGTTTTATTGAAAATATAATTAAATATTTTTTTATAAATCTTTTAATAATTTTATTTATGATGAGATGTTCACAAATTTAATATAATATCAAAATTCGCAGAAATCTTGAATTTTAGTCTTTTCGTCACCCATTATCAAAAGAAATCGCTACGTACTTAGCCCATGAAAAAAGGGGACGTATTAAAATTATAATTAAGTAAACAAAAATATATATATCTCTTAACAACTTTCAAGATCACACACTTTAACAAAATATAATATACAATAGTGCAAATATTACCCTACTTTTAGAGAGTATAGAATAAGAATATAAATTAGATACTTCGGGCCTGTTTGGATTGACGGTGGACAGAAGTGCTTCTGAATTCTGACAGAAGTGCTTCTAGCAGAAGTGATTTTGTCAGAAGTGATTTATGTTTGGATGCAATAATGTAAAAGTGATTGTTATCAATAAATGATGTTTGGATAGTTTTGATCAAAATTGCTTTTCAATGTAGAATTATCAAAATAGACATTTAATCAATACATATAAATAAAAATTACTAATAAATGAAAGTATGTAAATAAAAATTATAAATAGATAATAGAATTTAAAGTGCAATGTTACACCTCGTAAGTTTAAGACAATAATTAAGAACGTCATTAAGGAGGTAAGATTCAGATTTTGAAAATAAGGTATACTTACATATGCTAATAAGGAAATTAGTATACATACGGATATGATCCCGGGATAATTTTGGATACAACGAGTATGACGACGGAACTTATGTTAATAGTTATATATTCCCAATGGGGTTATGGATTAGCGTCGTATTATATAAGTTTCGACGTCATGAATATGAGACTTATGAAATTTTCTGAATTTAAATTAAGTGGGATATGAGATTATTAATTGGAGAATTTAGGACTAAAATGCATAATTTTCAGATTTCTTATTAAACAGGGAGAGAAAAAAAACCTCTTCATTTCCTATTTCATTTCAGCCCACATTTCCATATCTCTCTCTTCTCCTCTTCAACCAAAAACACCCTAATCCCATAGCCAAAGTGGAGATTTAATCCACTTTTATCCTAGGTTAATTCTTCCACAAATTTTAGCCAAGTTTTGACACCAAAAACAGTGGCAAAAACGCCACTGTTGGCACCGATTTTTAGCCCCAAATTTTCGGTTTTTTGAGATAATTTTTGAAAGAAAACATGTGAGAAAAGTGGATTAAACTTGTAGATTATATGCATGTCTATTGGAGTGGAAGAATTGGTGAAAAATGGTGCAAAAATGGCGTGAAAACTGTGCAGTGAAGTACCAAAAAAAAGGGACTGTTTTGGGCTTCTTTGAAAGGTAAACATTATCCTTTTCATTAAGTATTTGGTAGATTAATTGACGTTATAGTTAAGGGATTATTAACCCATGTTAAAGAAGAATTGGAATTAAGAGGTTGCATGTGATTATTGTTGGTATTGTTGAAGTTGGAGTGGCCGATTGTGGGTTGGTTTATTACCTTGGGTTTGATTATGGTTGTTGTTATTCATGTCACTACTTGCACGTTGAAATTGAAAAAAAATCTTGATATATACGTTATAATTGATTAAATGGAAGTGTTGGAACATGAATTGGATTGTGAGTTAAGGAAGTAACTTTGGAAATTAAGCCTTGTTTGCCGAGACTTGTATGAAAACGTGGACATTGTTGTAAGGTATTAAAGTCCTGATTTTGTGAAGTTAAAATGTTGAGAATTTGATTATAAACATGTATATATATGTTGTGGCAATTACTAATACACGTCTTAAAGAATTAAAGAGTAAAAAGGGGTATTAGGTTGAAGATTGTAGGACATGCACTACTTGGTTATTGATTGGTTGACATTTGTTGTAAATTGTGGATGTACATATAAACAGGGTAAGTGCTGCCCGAATTTGTATAGAATAAGAGAGTCGTCTTTCAATATAACTCACGTTATGAATCATAGAGTTGACGGGCATGTTGTTATTATTATAGGTCAAGGTGCTAGTCGAAACGATTATTAGATTATCGAGTTGATATAGACGATGAGATATGTGAACTATTCCTTCTTTCTTTTGGCATGATTTTTATTAAGTAAACGTATGGCGGACGTACATGGTTTCTATACAGTCTAATTTCCAGTAATATGAGTTATGAGAAGTGCCTTAGATTTCCAGAAAAGAATTCGTTTTAATGATTTTATTAAGAGTCAAATGACGAGTTCACACCGAGTCCCATAATGGGCCAGGTACGGTATGTATATGATTTCACACCGAGTCCCCTAATGGGCCGGGTACGTTATGTATATGATTTCACACTGAGTCCCCTAATGGGCCGATTACGGTATGTATATGATTTCACACCTAGTCCCATAATGGGTCGGGTACGGTATATATATGCGTATATGGTTTCATTCACATCGAGACCCTCATTGGGGGGCCGGGTACGGTATATATAGGTTCATGACTCTTATTTCTGTATGGCACAGTTGATTCTCATTTGTATATGACACAGTTGGATTTGGATTCTGATTATTATACATGTCTCATGTTATCTATTGGCCACTTATGATCTTTCTTACAGTATTTCATATTTTACATACTCAGTACATTATTTCGTACTGACCCCCTTTTCCTCGAGGTCGTTTCATGCCCGCAGTCTGAGTTCTCGATGCAGTGATCCTCAGGCCTAGGACTCCTACTCAGCTGGTTGGAAATCTCTTTTGATCCAGAGCTTTGTCTTTTTGGTACAGAGCCTCTTTTAGACATGTATATATTTAGGGTCACGACAGGGCCCTGTCCCGTCATATGTTGTTATCCTTCTCATAGAGGTCTGTAGACAGTTGTGGGTTGTACTTATGTAGAGTTATAATCTGTTTTGGTCAACCATGTTGATGTACTCTGTATTGGGATGTTCCCGTGTATATATGATACTATTTGGTGGCAGCCTTGTCGGTTTGCCTGTTATATTATGTTGGCTAGTTGTGACTCCTCATGAGACAGGTACATTCTCGTGTAAAGGCAGTCTTGTCGGCTTGCCTATTTTGGTATACGTTATGATTGCAGCGTTATGCTGCCGAAATTTATACTTTCCTTAGTATTAGTTGGATTATGTGTAACAAGTTAGTAGAATGGCGTCATTAGGGCGTTTAGACGCGGCCCGTCGGGTCGTGACATGCAATATAGTACTTAAATATTAGTAGAATATTATTACAATAATAATTTAAAGTGCAAATAATATTTAAATATTATTATAATATTAATTTTGCATGTACGCCGAAGGAGCCGCGACCCTTGGGAGAAGGCGCTGCGGCGCTCTTCAGGCAATTCTTCAAAAATAATAAAAAAAATTGATACTTTAACTTGGGTATATTTATTTCTTGTTTGTTCAAAATATAATGTATTATAGTAGTAATATTCGGAGTATTTGAAAGAAGATAATAGAAAAAGGAGAAGGTTAATCCTCGTATAATCAGACAACGTTAGGATGTTTGAGGAGTTTAAAGTTCAAATCTGCAATTACACATGAACAAATGTCAACTTTAGTAGTATATTTGATTTTTTTTTAATTAAAACAAAACATGAGTAGTATATTTGATTTTTTTAGTAGTTATTTCTAGATATTTAAAGAGGGTAATGAAAGTTGTATATTTGGATTTTTTTTGGTAATTATTTCTAGATATTTAAAGAGGGTAATGAAAGTTGTATATTTAAATTATTTTTTTAGTAACTATTTCTATATATTTAAAGAGAGTAATGAATGTGGATAGAGTTGTTGATGAAAATTAAAGACGGTAATAAAGGAAATGGTAAAATTCAAATTGAATAAATGGTAGAAGTGTTTTTGGCAGAAGATACAAATTTTAGCTTCTGGTCTCCAGAAGCACTTCTGAAAAGTCAAACCAAACATGTCAATTTTGTCATTTTCATGAAAATGAGTACCAAAAGCACTCCTGGATACCCAGAAGTTAATCCAAACATGCACTTCATCTATTAGGAATTAATGAAGCAAGTTCTAAGGGTCTGTTTGACCAAGCTTCTGGAAATGTGTTTCTATTTCTCAGAAGTAGTTCTGCAGAAACTGTTTCTGGAGAATCAATTAGAATGTTTGGCCTATAATTATAGAAGTGCTTCTGAGAAACAGAAACAGTTTCCTGTTTGGCAACATTTATGCAAATTTACTAAAATATTCTTTTTAATAGATTTAAAACTATTTAAAATATTCTTTTCTATCATATGTTTATAAAAATTAGTATATCTTTACAATTTAATAATTTTAAAAAAAATTATTTAGTTGCAACATTTAATCAAAAAATAATATTATATTTTACATAAGAAATGTAACGACAATATGATAATCAATGACTCAAATATGTCCAAATCTACCCCCACCCTCCCCCCACCGACCCCCACCCCATCCTCAAATTTTTATGTCATATTTTTTTTTACTTTTATAAAAAATATGAATTTTTTTCTCCCCCCTTACCCCCGCCCTACCCCCTAATCCCACCCCATTGCCCTACCTCATCCTCAAATTTCTATTTCATATTTTTTGTTATTGTTATAAAAATGAATGAAATATAAAAATATTCTTACCCCCGCCCTAACCCCCCACCCCATTGCCCTACATCATCCTCAAATTTCTATTTCATATTTTTTGTTACTTTTATAAAATAAAAAAAAAATATATGATTTTTTTTTACCCCCGCCCTACACCAACCCCACCCCATCCTCAAATTTCTATTTCATATTTTTGTTACTTTTATAAAAAAAAATATTAAAAAATATGAATTTTTTTCTTACCCCCACCCCATTGCCCTACCCATCCTCAAATTTCTATTTCATATTTTTTGTTACTTTTATAAAAAAAAAAATATTAAAACTATGAATTTTTTTCTTAACCCCGCCCTAACTTCCTACCCCACCTCATTGCCCTACCCATCCTCAAATTTCTATTTCATATTTTTTGTTACTTTTATAAAAAAAAATTGAATTCTTTTTTACCCCCGCCCTACCCCTACCCCCAGCCCACCCCATTGCCCTACCCATCATCAAATTTCTATTTTATATTTTTTGTTACTTTTATAAAAAGAATGATATTTTTTCTTACCCCGCCCTACCCCCTACCCCCACACTACCCCAATTTCCAAATTTCTATTTTATATGAAAGAGTTTGGAATGTTTTCCTTAATTTTATTCATCACAGTGGTAAGAATATATACACCAAATAACATTGAATGAGAAGAATAAGTCTTCCCTAATATCCTCCTATAATATCTTTCTATATTAATGTTATTCTATCACCTAATAATACTACATTAATACCTTTTACTATATATCATATATACATATGATTCTCCACAATTATATCATTAATAATAATTAATAATATAATATTCTAACACTCCCCCGCAGTCGAAGCTGGAGGAGGGCGAATGCTGAGACTGTCCCGAAATTCTTCAAATAAGATTAGCGGAAGCCCTTTTGTGAAAATATCTGCGATCTGATGTCGCGTCGGGACATGTAACACTCGCACTTGTCCGTGAGCCACCTTTTCACGGATAAAATAAATATCTAACTCAATATGCTTAGTGCGTTGATGATGGATTGGATTTTCGGAGAGATAAATTGCACTAATGTTATCACAATATACCATAGTGGCTGTCGGAATATGGCAATGAAGCTCAAGTAAAAGATTTCGAATCCAGCATGAGTCAGACACAACATCGGCGACCGCACGGTATTCAGCTTCAGCACTTGAACGTGATACCGTGGGTTGCCTTTTGGAGGACCATAATATTAAATTGTCACCGATAAAGACGCAATAACCGGAGGTGGAGCGCCTGGTGTCTGGACATCCTGCCCAGTCTGCATTTGTGTAAGTGACAAACTTGGACATGAAAGAGGGGTACAGATGCAATCCATAATCCATAGTGCCCTGAATATATCGCACAATGCGTTTGAGTGCATGCATATGTTCTTCTATTGGATTATGCATGAACATGCACACTTGTTGTACTGCATAGGTAATATCTGGCGTGGTGAATGTGAGATATTGCAAAGCTCCTGCCAAGCTGCGGTACAATGTCGGTTTGGCAAATGGGTTGCTGGATATGACACTCAATTTTGACTTGGTATCTACTGGAGTTGCAGAAGGTTTGCAAGAAGTCATTCCAGCCCGTTCTACGATCTCTGATGCATACTTCTTTTGTGAAAGAAATAAGTCACATGCATGGCGTGTCACAGCAATTCCTAGAAAGTAGTGAAGTGGACCAAGATCCTTCATAGCAAATTCGGAACTCAGCTGGGACATGATATTCTTGCGAAGAGAGTCTGAAGAGGTTGTTAGGATAATATCATCTACATATAAGAGAAGATAAGCAATATGATTACCCTATTGATAAATAAACAGCGAATTATCCGAACGGCTGTTTGAGAAACCCATGTTGAACACAAAATCTGCAAACCGCTTGTACCAAGTCCTGAGAGCCTGTTTGAGACCATATAATGATTTTTTAAGCAAACACACATGATTGGTATATTGAGGATCTCTGTACCCCAATAGTTGGTGCATGTAGACAGTCTCACTTAAGTGTCCTTGTAAGAAGGCATTCTTGACATCCAATTGATGAAGTGACCATCATTTTGAGAGGACTAGACTGAGAACAATTCTGATTGTTGCTGGTTTAACCACTAGACTGAATGTCTCGCCGCAACACCCCTTGAGTATTTCCATCACCTACAAGTCGGGCCTTATACCTTTCAAAAGAACCATCAGATTTTTCTTTATGGCTAAAAATCCACATAGAACGAATTATATTAGCATTAGATGGACGAGGTACTAACTCCCATGTCCTATTTTTAATTAGAGCATGTTATTCATCATCCATGACCATTTTTCAATTAGGGCCTTTTAGAGCAGACACGGGGTAACATGGCAAATGTGATTTTGAGACCTGAGTGTGTAGATTGTATTTGGCATTGGGTTTTATAATTTCATGTTGACTACGGGTGACTGGACGCCACTGGCCGAGAGTGAGGCAGTAGGCTGAACGCCACTGCCCAGTCTATTTTCTCCAAGGCTGGCCGTTCTGTTGGTGAGACATTGGGCCTGAATTAGTAGAGTGGCCCAACGGAAGAGGCAATTGGCCTGAAAGAGAAGGAATCCTTGCACTGGGTCGTGGAACTGATGGCCCAATTCGCTGGATTGTATTTTTAAGTGGCTGGACCATCGGTCCTTCGTCGATGGGCCAGTGCGGTGATCCAGAACTTCGAGGTCCCGATCGTGGAAAAAATGAGTTAGATACGGGAGCCTATCATCATCCAAAAAATCATAAGTATTAGTCCCGGTGTCATGTATCTTGGAAAAAGGAAATTGTGATTCATCAAAAATTACATGACGACATATAATCATACGTTTGGAAGAAATGTCATAGCACATGTAACCAAGGTGATTAGTAAGATATCCCAAGAAGACACATGAAATAGACCGGGGTTGAAGTTTTGTGATTGTGGTGAATGAAAATAGAGGGTAGCAAAGACAACCAAACACTCTCAAATGATGATATGAGGGCTCTCGTAAGTAAAGCATTTTTAGTGGAGTTTGGTAAGACATGTTCTTATGGGAAGGATATTAAACATGTAGGTTGCAATATGAAGCACATGATGCCAAAAATGGGGGGTATAGATGCATGAGCAAGAAATGTTCTAACAATATTGTTTATGATTCTAATTTTGCGTTCCACCTTCCTATTCTGTGAAGAGGTGTGAGGACAGGATAAACGAAATTGTAAACCATTTGTTTTGAAAAAATCCCAAAACTGATTATTGTCAAACTCCCTCTCATTGTCACATTGAATATTTTTAATCTCTCGTTCAAATTGAGTTCGGATGAATGCTTTAAAGTTTAGAAAAATGGAAAATACCTGTGATTTTTTCGACAAAGGAAATGTCCACAAATAGTTAGAGTAATCATAAAAAAAAGTAAATAATACATATGACTTGAGGAACTCAAAACAAGTGATGTCCAAATATCACAATGTAAAATATCAAATGACATAGTAGTGCATGAAGTAGAAGAGGTAAATGACAATCTAACATGTTTACCAAGGGCACAAGCATGACACTTATTCAAAATCCGAGTTTGAGTACATGAAATAAAATTATTTTATTTAAGAGAGGCCCCAAAACAGACTCTCCCGGATGTCTCAAACGCTCATGCCATAGTGATGGTGCCAAGGCTGCAAAAGTGGAAGGAACTTTAGACTGTGGATTTGGTAAACTTATTGGATAGAGCTCCCCCTTGTTATCACATCTCATGAGAAGCTTCGCCGTCTGAAAGTCATGAACGGAAAAAACAAACGGGTCAAATCGAACATATACCCAATTTTCAGTAGTAAACTTCCTAACAGATATCAAATTTTTTATTAATTTGGGAGCATGTAGGACATTATTTAAAACCAGTGGCGGATGTGGTGGTGACAATGTGTTTGACCCATAACCTTTTATTGGAATTGAATGGTCATTTCGGACAACAATACTATTTTCTTTGCTCAAATTAAAAAAGAGTAAGAGTGTACCTTGGGATGACGTCATATAGGACGTTTCTCCGGAGTCCATATACCAATTAGAATCCGGTGGATTGAGTCCAAGAGTGTGCATAGCTTGCTCAATATCCCTATGTTGGGTCATCATTGAATGGGCCTTCTGCCATTGGGTCGGAGGAGGCCCAAAACTGTTGCCTGCTGCTGAGACTGACCCATCGAATTGGGCTTGTTGGGTCACACTACCATATTGTCCAAACTGCTGCAGATTTCGGTTGGGCTGTCACTGGCCATTGGGCCTGTTGGCTTGCCTAACCCAATTTGCATTTGGGCTGGGCATTGCTGCCCAAGGCCGCCGATGATTGCCGGCTGCCGCCATGGCGCCCGGTCTTGCCGCCAGCCACCGTCGAGTCGTGTTGCCGCCATTTTCGCCGCTATCGGAATTTCTGTGGCCTCCACCTTTATTATTTCCGCGATTTCCACCCTTCTTATTATTATTACCACGTCCTTTTTTACCTTTATTTTGTGAAGAATAGTAAAAAAAATACCATCATTCGAAGACGTGGCAATCATGGCGGAATTTGTAGTCGTTGAAATCTTCTTAATCAAGCCCGAATCTTCAAGCACAAGCATGGATCTTGCTTGATAGAACTTTGATAAGTGATTACTTTGACGTATTAGTGTCCCCACGCCGCTATAAGCATCCGTGAGACCGATAACAAGTTGTAAAACTAATCGGTTGTCAGTAACCGGTGAACCCACGTTCCTCAATTGATCTGCCAACACTTTGAGACGTTGACAGTAGGTTGAAACGTTAGGAAAGTCTGGCAATTGTTGGAAATTCTTGTTCCAACGCAACGGCACGAGAGTTCTGGTTGTCTTGAAAAATGTCTCTCAAGCGTTCCCAGACCGCCATGGCAGTAGAATCTGGTTCCATTATTGTATGCAACATATCCGTGGATATGGTTGCATAAATCCAACCAAGAACTGTGGCATCAAGGGTATCCCACAATTCTTTGTCTGCATCAGATGATTGTTCCGTTGTTGTACCATTTTTCAGTGGAATTATATGATGAAGAACTTTGTGAGTCCTACAACATATTTTGAACAACTCCGCCCATGTTGCATAATGAACAGTTTCCATCTCTAGTTTGACAGAAATATGTGTTTTGATGTTGGAGATAGTAAGGGCTGAGTGAAAATAAGATTTTGATTCAGACATGGTTGTGAGTAAGAACAATAATGGACGAAAAAAGGCTAAAAACTAATGATAATTTTCGGTCAAGGTAAAAATCGAGGAAGATGACCGAATTTTGGAAGGAAACAAGAAAAATATTTGTGGATCTTTTTCTTCCTTATGCTCTTGATATCATGAAAGAGTTTGGAATGGTTTCCTTAATTTTATTCATCACAGTGGTAAGAATATATACACCAAATAACATTGAATGAGAAGAATAAGTCTTCCCTAATATTCTCCTATAATATCTTTCTATATTAATGTTATTCTATCACCTAATAATACTACATTAATACCTTTTACTATATACCATATATACATATGATTCTCCACAATTATATCATTAATAATAATTAATAATATAATATTCTAGCAATATGAGATATTATATGATATTAAAGGAATTTTGTGAAAAGAAAATAGTAAATGAGTTCAAAAAAAATTCAATGAATGAGCAAAAAAAGGCTTCTCCAGAAACATAAAATTGGTGTTTCTGCTTCTCTTTCCATCTAGAAACATTTTTGGCTTCTGAAAAAAATATTTCTACTTCTGAAAAGAGGATGTTTGACCAAAAAAATGTTTCTGACAGAAGCTTGACCAAACAACACCTAATTTAAAGAATATTCAGCTACTACCGAGAAATTAAAGTTAAGCTATGAAAAGAAGTCAGGATAAAAAGTTGTTGTTCAGAGGAATAATACAATAATATATCACATTCCATTGATCCATCACATGATGATAGTCATTGTGAATCTCACATACTGGATTTTGTACCGCGTTAGACTTTGTTTACCTCTCTACATTTTTCCAAAGGACTTACTGCTAATCAGTATAAAGGTAAAGGTTATGTATTTAATTTTATCAAAGTATATTTGTTGGGATAATAGATAGCACTGGGTTGTAAATTTTATTTTTGATCCTCGTGATATATGATTTATTATTTTTAACTTTTACTTAATTAAAATATTGATCTCTTCATGTAGAGAAATATGTTATATATATTTGATCTCTTTAATTGCATTTTTTGGATCTCTAATGCCCATAAATCGTATTCGTATGGTCCGTAGTGATAAATATCCAAATACTTTAAGCTTCAATACATGAATTTTGATCAAATTTAAAAGAGATTAAATTAGTCAAATTACTTCAACGTACCAGATTTATAACAAAGTTAATGCAAAGAAAATTGAACTTTCTTTAGAACCGATCCGGTCCGGATTTTAGACCGGACGTCCTGGTCCGGTCCAGGACCTATAATTGTCGGTCCGGTTTGGATCCGTGAACATCCCTAACAAAAACTATGAAAAAACTTAAGAAATATTTATAAACTACATTATAAATAAATGTTTTTATGTATAAAATATTTTAAAAATTGTATACATGTACTTTCAAGTTGGTTTGGTTTGGTTTGACTTTTTTGATTAAAACTAAACCAAACCACTTATTGTCGGGTTCTTTTCCCAATACCAAATCAAGTTAAATTAAATTACTAGTCAATTTTTTTATTTGATTTGGATTATCGATTTGATACGATTTATCAGTTTTATGTGTATACTCTAATTAGAGCATTCATAATATCAATATAGAAACTGTATTGGATGTACAAAAAATAGCACATGGGTTCAAAGTTCAAACCATAAGGTACAACGGAGTGGTCCCTTATAGAAAATCTTGTTACCCTTGAAGTAGTATGATTTAGATTTTAGACCATCAAAAATTAAATCAAACATCCAGCCATTGTCATTTTTTTGGAATTAAGTTAAATCCACCAAGTCGGCAATCAAATTGGGGAGATTGATTTTAAGTTGCTAATACTCATCAATTTTGCCAAATTTGGCCATGTAATCTCCCTTCTTCTATGATTCTCACTTTCCCAATATAATTAAATGATAGTTGATAGTTCACTTACTTTGGTTTTTGATTTTTTTGATATTCGTGTTCATTAGACTGGTAGTCACGAAGATAAATCTGGCCCCTCAACACTACTATCGAAATCGCAGATGTCTTCCAATAATCGGGGTTTGAGAAGACAACCGATAAGATCTGAGGATCAACTCATAAGAGAGCAAAATGCTCCCACTGAGAATCGATCTCACGTTGTAAGTGTCCAGAGCGCTTTAAGCCCCCTTCTTTGTCATTGGAATGTGCCCGGGGGACTTGTTTTTTATTATTCTTCTTATTTACAATTGCTTTTTGGTTTTTGGTTTTTATTGATTTGTTTCCTCACAATTAAACCTCCCTCTCTTCCTCTCTCTATTACAGACACAAATGGAGAAAATAAGAAGAAAATATGGGGAATATGAGTGTATTGCTGTTACTTTTTTACTTAAATACGCATTTAAGATCTTTATTGTCAAAAATCAACCAAAAGATAACAACTAGTCATCTTCAAGTTATGATTTTAGGGTTATAAGTACTTTAGTTTAATCAAGCCTTTTATAATTTTATCTCTAATATATTTGTGATTTTCAAAATACTCTTTCTAAAAATATTTTTTTTAATTATCCCTATGTTTTATTTTCATCATCTATCCTTTTTTATTTTTAATGTAAAAGTACTTTCAAATATTTTCTTGTAAATAATTTAAAAGATATTTTAGTCATTTTAAGCATCTCTTTAGCAAACACATTAACTTCTTATTATTAGTTTAATATTTCTACCCAAACATATTAACTTCTTATTTATATAATTGATTTCAACAACTACTAAGTGTATTTTATCACTTGATGCTTATCAATTAATCAACTAACTCAAATAGTCACTATATCTTTTTCTTCTTTTGTTTAATCATCATGTATTCGCTATAAATTTTAACCTTCCTAAGGTGTTGGGTGCTAAATTAATAATGTGTAAGTATTTAATAAATTTTTAAAATAAATATAAAATATAAACTAAAATTATTAATTTCAATCGAATTCACCGACACTCTCTCTTCAGTTACTAACTAGTCTGACTAATTTGAATTCACGTTTTACTGATAGAATATAGTCTGACTAATTTGAATTCACCTTTTATTATGCGGGTAGAATATATCATTTAAGTAGGAAGTGATACATACCCAACTGAAGAGTGTAAGAATGGCAGTTGCAAGTCCCTGATTATAAAAGGTGCCATACTACCAGCCACTGTAGCATATATATTGGCGCACATTAATCTCTCTACTTGTGTTTCACTTAAGGTGTCTGCCACAGAGAGATTTCTCTCTTCCCCAATTACCCTTTAATGTGGGCATATTTTCTGAAACCTTACATTCATTCATTGCTTCTTTCAATTATTATATCGTTCTGAACTCTTGTCATAAACATTTAAAAGAAATAGTTAAATATTGTTCAGAACGAAGAAACTTATCAACCATAAGGACAGAGTGTCAAACTCTTTATTGATTTTGTTGCGTGTAGTCCTTGATAATTCAATATCTATTGAAATTAAGTGTTCGTTGTCTTAAATAATTAGACAAAATGTTAATTATGTTCGAGCTGCTAGCTAAGTTGAACTATTCCCCAATCTCATATAACTTGACTATATTACTAAAAATATGCGTCCCAAATTATTTGTCACTTTTTAAAAACAAGATAGAACTAATGAAGTTTTTTTTACTTTATCCTTAACATTAATTATTTTTTAAATTAATTAATATTGATTAGAGTGCAATTAATTGGAGAGAGATACGAATAAAGTAGTAAAAATACTCTTCTTATTTATGAATTCTTAAGGACGTGTAAAAGTAAAAGTGACCAAATAATATGGAACGTATGAGTATTTAAGACTAAAGCTTTTCTTTGTTGATAAAGAAGGATTGAATCGGTCATTTTTTTAATAGTAAGGGACGTAGGGGTACCATTTCTTTTCTCTGTCACGTCGGTGATTAGGTTGGATATTTACTAAATGTGAAATAAATTAATCATATTAATTATGACTCGAACAATTGGGGTCCCGCACGTCGGAAATATGATTTCCACACACGTGCACATAAAGTGTCAAGGATCGTAATTTCCTTAAATTGAAGAGATATTGGTACGTATACGAATTGTTTGAGACATAAGAGAATAGACGGTTATTGGCCAAATTATAAATGGTTTCACGTTGGTAAATTAAAGGAAGAAATGTGTAAGAGATGAAACGAATCAGAAAATCATCGGGGGAAAACTGAGAGGCACCGCGGTGCCTCCACCTAGGACCGCGGTGCAAATTCGATTTGATTCGGTGACTTCATCGAATTTAGGCACCGCAGATTGACGCGTTTTCAGTAACGTTGGAGGCGAATTAAAGTTGATTCTTGAGCTGACTTTGGAGCAATTAATCTCCATTATTTGACTATTGATTTCAGCCATTACTAGGCTGAATTAACCTCAATATCAATGGTCATTACTTGACATTGATGACCATTCATTTGGTTATTTGAGAAGACAAATTCATCTACCTATAAATTGATGCGTTTGACACAATTGCAAAATACACATTCACTAAGAAATTCTCTAAAGTTGTCTTCCTCTCCTGCAGTCACAAAACACTCAAAGATCTTTCTTCCTAAGCAAACACTTGAGTTCCCTTTGCTCATTTGTTTGATTGGACAATGCTGAGATTCTTTAGTTCGACGACCCAGGCTTTGTCTCGGAATGCTAAGATTGAGAATACCAGAAGTCTCAAGGATGTTTTGTAGAGCCCCTTGTCCTCACGTCCACTCCCAAAGATCCTTCCGTCCTCAAGATTCAATAGCTAGACTTCTTGCTATGGAGCGTGCCTTAGTTTAGAATGAAGCTTTGGGCAGGGCCTATGTAGAACGTTTTAAGGTTGTCAAATTTCCTTTAGTTCCTTTATGACTATAATCTAAATAATAGGGGTAAGGGCGCTAACGTGTTGTTTTATCTTGAGAGATAAGTTATCATTACAACCGTTGAAATGATATACGGGACAATATTATCTTAAGGATAGATCAAGAATTTGGTCGACTCAGCAAACCCTTTTATTTGATCATTTTCATATTTCTTACAAGTTATTGTTGTTGTTATTATATTCCAATTTCATTATTTCTACAATTTGTTCCCACAAGCTTAAGATAATATTCGTTATTTCAACAACAACATGACTGGACAAGTAAAATCAACCAATTCAACACTGAAAATTACACCGATGCTCAAGGCAATCCTATTGCCTTCAATCCCACTACTCAAGGCACTAACGCTGCCTTCAACTCCACACTATTTTTGGCACTTCAAGTGCCACCCATGTTTTTGGCACAACGAGTGTCAACACTGTTTTTGGCACAACCAATGCCTCCAATGCTGCTCCGGGTACTTATAGTACCTATGCTCCTGTCCAAGGCGTCAACAACATCTATGCTCCTGTTAGAGGCATTCCCAATGCCTTTGCAACTTGTCACGACCCAGCCCCGGGGCCATGGTACTGTACCACTGGTACTGTCAGTATATGTCGAGAATAGCAATGAACATACATAACACATTACTTAAAAAAAAGGTAATCATTACTGGCCAGCCGATAAGGCTGCCTTCTATAAAACATACTTAAACAAAAGTATAGTAATACAACTGGTTTTTATAGCCCAAAACACCAACGTGACTACGCACTCTAGAATAATAATCGTGGGACAGGCCCCGCCATACCCCGAATGTACAAAAGTCTATAACCTCGTGGAATCATACCAAAAGACAAGCCTCCGAGAGATGGAGCTTCCAAGAAATGAACAATGATCCTAAGAGTGCGGACCAAAGAAGCTACGATCTCGACTGCAGATGAACGCAGCCCGGGCGAGGTCAAGACAACAGTACCAAGTATGTGAAACGGAAAATACTGTGATGAATTCATAATAGCCTATATATAAAGCAGGAGACATGTATGATAGCCAAACTACAAGATACAACATATACGCAGCCATGTCAAGTCGTGACTCACGCCTCTAAGTCATCACTCAAATATAACCATAGGTCTCATGCCCATAATATCAATCGTGCGTGGAATTCTTCCTCACCGCTAGCCTATGATATAACAACACTAAGGAGTACATATGAATACTAGATCCCACTCAGATTATAAGAACCGTGCGAGGCAAGACGGGCATAGCTACTGATCCACCTGCATCCTCAATCGACCGGCAAGTACGAAAGCTACCAGATCCACCCGCACCAACAATACTATAATCGAAATCACGGTCGACCGGGCAAGTGCGATAGCTCTACCAGATCCACCTCGCGCCACATCACGATCGGGCAAGACGCAGCTAACCACCAGATCCACCGCATCACACCACTTCGCCCCAACCCGACCGGCAAGTACGAAAGCCAACTACCAGATCCACCCTGCATCACGTCTCTGACCGGGGCAGGTACGAGGGCTAACTACTAGATCCACCCTGCATCAGTAGACCTCATGGAGAGCTAATCCATGGAATAATACCGTCAACAGGGAAACGAACCCTCATCATGGCCGCATACCCGTGGAATCCTCCATCACTGACGGTACGCCCAAATAGACTCATAATTACATGCTTTTAATTCGAATTGCAATACCATGCCTTTATATAAATCAAGACAATTACCATGCCTTCTTTTCTCATAACCAAGAGAATTCTTATTTAAGCAAGCCAAAGTACTTTTCAAGGCACACATAGAATAATTCTCAATTAAACAAGCCAAAGTACTATGTACGTACACTCTTTTCGGAAGCCTCCTTTTTATGTAAAATCCAAGATACTAACACTCGTAGTATCGAGGAGTGTCTATTTTTCAAAGTAAGTTACTACACCTTTAGAAAAAAATCATTTCATAGCTTGAAACCAAGTAACTTCAATCTTCCCACAATCTAGACAACTTATGCTCATTAATCAAAATAGACAACTTTCATAACCTCCCATAAAGTTATTATAACCAACTTCCCATAAAGCCGTTATACTAACTTTATGCTTTAGAAATTTACGACATCCTTATCCATTCATAAGGCCGTTATAACTAACTTCCCATAAAGCCGTTATAACTCCTTATGAACCATTTCGTTCTTTTACTAGCCAAGAGGCTTATACTTCAAACAAATTCATACAATTTTCAAAATACTTTAAGTCTCTTATCTTTTAGAATAATCCAATATTCAATACTTTCACACCAAAAGTACTCTATACTTCATTAGGTCAAGAAAAATCCTTGTCTATCTTATTTAGGATAAACCATTCCTTAAGAAAAATGGGTTAACTTCTTAACCCAACCAACTTAGACATTTTCTTAAAACAAGTCAAGTATAACAAAAGGATTTACTTCATTCAAAACACGTACGTCTACCGTACTATATAGTTATAACTACTCATGCTCAAAGGATAAGAAAGTTTCCACATACCTCCTCGGTCAATCCACTTGCTAAGCTCAAACTACCGCAAGTAATATGCCAACCTATAATAACCATAATACGTTTATTAACCTCTAATTTCAATGTAGGAATTATCTAAGTTCAAAGCCCCTAAATTCTACGGAAAATTGGGCAGCATTTCCTTTGTTTCTACATACTTTTCCACCTTTTTAAGGTCCGTATTCAACATCCAAACGCCACTTCTTAGGCCCAACAATCCAAACAATCTCAAGGGGATTACACACCTAAACTTGGGTGTGTAAAATTCTGCCCCAAAATGTAAACAATTAACTTAACAAGTCTAAGGTAGTTTTTAGGCTACAACATGCTCACATAATTTTCTTAACCAATTCTTTCACATCCAAACCATATTTATTACATGCAATGACTCTAAGAGCATTATTCACTACCACAAGTTCTTTCTTCTTAACATGCAATACTAGGAACTAATTCTAAAGGAAGAGATGTTACCTTAAAGCTTTAGCCAAATCTATTCCAACAATTTTTGCTAGCCTCCTTTCCAAGAATACCACCACAATAATCTTCACAAGCTAGCCACAAGTTTCCTTCTTGCCTTTTTCTTTTCAGATTTCTCCTAAGGCTAAAATATCTCTTGGAATTTTAGAGAGAAGGAGGAGCTTGAACTTTTAAGAGAGAAGGGAGAGCTTTTGTCTAAGAGAGAGATGAAGTATGACCAAGTCTTGAAGACTTGGTCATTATAGTGCATGCAAAATCAGATGGGGGGGGGACACTTGTCACCCTCCCAAGGTCTTTTAAAAGAAAATCGACTTTTCCTAAGTTTTTTCCGCCTGCTTCGCGGCCTCGCTTCCGGCGCCATGCTGAAACTTCAGCGACCCTCAAGACATTCGCGCCGCTGCCCTCGCATCCGCGCCATGCCTCGCCGCCTCGTCCAAACACATTTTTGTCCGATCACAAGATCGAACTTGTAATTCTCATAACTTTACTCCGACGCCCTATCGATTTAACGGTTGGTTGCGTTGGAATCTAGACTCAACGAACTACACCCCAGGCCTCTGAAACACTTAGGAACTCTCAATGTATCGGGTCATAGCTCGCCTCAAATTTGACTAAAACCCGTCCGGAACAATCCGTCAACCTATCCTTAGAAAATTTTAAGTCTTACCCCCTTTCGTATGCTCTCATGCGCATGACCTTCTGACACCCTATTTTCAACCGTAGTCGGAAACGGGATTACTGATACATATGGTTGGATTCCTAAATGTATTTTAAGGAGTCGCCACCTAATTATTATAGTGAATTAGGACACTTGATTTATTGCAGTAAAACACTGCAATTAATCTCCATTTATTGGTCTGCAAAATTAGTGAGATTCTGAGTCAGAGTTCTTTATTATCCTAAAGGGAAGGGGTTAGGCACCCTTTAAGATCCGCTAACTTGCGGTTATTCGTTCAAACCTAGGTTAATTATTTATTGCCCTTTTTATTCTACCTATTCTAAGCATTTTTGATAATATATAATTAAAATAAAATGCAATACAAAAATAAGAAAAGCTTAAAATTAAATGAGACATAAAAATAAAGCTCCGGGACATCTTTTAGCCCTTTTTAGGCCTTCTGCACAAGATAATCTCCTGCACTGCATAAACACTTAGTAAAAGTATTAATAGTAGAATAAATAATTTTAAAAGCAATAACAAAAATTAATAAGTAAAGCAAAATAAATAAATTCGTCTTTTGCACAGAGGAGGCCTTGGAAATCAGACGGAGATTCCTTCATCGACCAAATAGTATTTGTGCAAAATCAGTAACTTTTCCAACTATAACAGACGGTTCTTTTAAAGCAGTGCAGTGCAGTGGCGCCTCAAACAATGAAACAACCATTAGCATCCGATCATTATAGTTTATGCAAAAGAAATAAGAAACATCAGTCCGATGTTTTGCCAAAACAAACATAGTGGCAAAAACAAATGAACCACGTAACCAAATCCCATAATAAAATGCCAAAGTAGTCATAACCAACGGCAAAAACAAATTTTTACACTAACATTACTCACTTTAACAGACACAAGGCTGCTCAAATCAACACCAACATGGTTTCTATTCACATCACCATATTTCTCATCCATAAATGTATCAAATTCTACAGCAAGAACTTCATTTTTCTGACACCCAATATCCCAAATGAAACACCATCAAAACCCAAAAATAAAGCCGAACAAACAGTCGCCAGATTCAAAAAGTCGAGAGAATCGATCCAAACAACCAACAGATGCCAACAAAAAAAAATAAAGCCAAACGAAAGCTAGGAAAATCAGTCCAAACAAAATGAAGCGGACAACACCCCATAAAGAGGCAAGAGGTCAGCGCCGTCGGCGAAGGTCGGAGCGACGCCATCAGAACAGATGGGTTCGCCACGATCGGAAGGGTAGGGGCCAGGGCAGAGGGCGACTGGCAGGGTGTGTGTGTGGGGTGTTTAAAGGGGTTCACGGATAGTGGTGGTTCGCCAAACAAATGGTGGTTCGACGGGGGTGCGAGAGGAGGGGAGAGGGTGGTCGACGGGAAACAGGTGAGGGAGATGGGTCGCTGAGGAGTCGACGAGAATGCTTTGTTTTGTTGTTCGCCGGAGATGGAACTCCGGCGAAAGGCGGCGGCGATGAAGGAGGGGAATAAGGGAGGAAGATGGGTTTTTCTTTTTCTTTCGTTGAAATGGAAAATGGGCTGCTGAGGAGAGAGTGGGTGGTTCACGGAGTTCGAAACTGAAGCGGCAGCGGAGAGTGTGAGGAGAGGGAGAAAGGTGAGTGATAGGTTAAATGAGAGAGGGGTAGACGGCCAGGGTAGGTTTTGTTTAAGGGGGTAAGGTTTTATTTATAGGGTGTATTTAGGTTTAGGGTTTGGTTTAGTTTTGGGGGGAAAATGAAAAGTAGATTTTAATTTTAGGGGGGAAAATAAAAGAGTGTTTGGATGAAATTAAAAATGGTGTTGGATTGGACTGATTCAAATTGTGCCTTGGACTGGACGGGTTTGACAAAAATGCAAGGCTGGTTAATTATTTAAAAGAAAATTATTTTAAAAAGATGCATAAATTATAAAAATGCAAATGCCGACGCAGTAATACTAAAAATGCAATGTTTAAAACATGTTTAATGCCTAATTAAAAGTAAAACGGGATGCTAATTAATTATTTAAAAAAGATGTAAATATTATTAAAATAAAACGACGGTGTAACAATAATAAAAACATAATATTAACAACGACATAATGCTTAATTTAAAAATAAAAGATGCAATGCCATTTTTGTGAAGAAATAAACATAGAATATTATGTAAAAATATGCAAAATAACGATTAAAATGCGGTGTACTAAAATACTTAAAATTGCACGAAAATATACAAAAACGGGTCAAAATTGACTGTCAACAGACCTGAACTACGGGGTGTAACATTCTCCCCCCTTAGAAACATTCGTCCCTGAATGTTTTTTTGGAGCCAACTACTATTCCTCGGTACATCCTCGTACTATATACTAATGGAACTTCATTATGCCACCTATGACCCTAAGATATCGCACACGCATACCCATTCACCGTAAGTCAAACAGAAAACGAACCCAACATATGAACCATTACTACTTACTCTCATTTACGGCTAAATGTAATTTCCTGCTCGAATTTACCACTCATTCTATCACACGTATACGCCTCAATATCCTCTGCTCATAACACTAAATCATACAACAATCCTATCATGCATACTAATCTCTAAAGCGGTCAAAGATATACCGTAATTATTGCTTCACATTCCTTGTCGCTCTAGTCATGATCCCGCCGCACACGCATAACAAAAGAAGCGATGAACCACCATCGATCCCGGCGTCAATCTCTACATCCGTGCTATCTCTCGGCCTGGACAGTTCCTCGCATAATGGTCCTGCTGGCCGCATGCATAGCAATTACCCAAACTAGCACGACACTCCCCATAATGGGTGTTACCACATCGCCTACACCGAGGTAGAGGTGGCTTCGCACTAACACCCTTACTCTCCAAAACTCAACCTCGAGCCCCGCCCCGCTCCCGAATCTCCCGAACGCCCCGAAGATCAGGTGGAGTACTCATCTTGCCGAGGAGCATAACTAGCTCGCCGAGGCGGTCCGCCAAATCGCCCCGAGATCCTCATCGTCTGCCCTATTGGCCGCCCGAGTCAAGTCGGCCCTCCTTTCTCGCCCTCTATCCTCGCGCATATGCTCGCATCTCCGCGATATCCATACAGGTGAAGAGCCACTCCCAAGCACGCAGAATCATATGACGGCAGCCCCATCACATAGCGATGAACTCATGCGCCATATTGGCTACAATAGTGCGGCATACCGCCAAAGAGTCAAACTCAGTGTACTCTCGATGGTCCTCCCATTCTCGCCTCAAGGTCAAGAATCTATCCACGCGGCTCTCCTCAACTCGTGAGGCAAGAAGTGATCCAGAAGGCCTCGCGAACTCCTCCCAACCCGCCGGAAGAGCACCTCCTCTAGACAATTCCCATGACTCAAACCAGTTCAACGCAATATCGCTGAACCGTAGAAGCTAACACAACGGACTCGCCTCCGAGGCCCTAAGCACCTGCGTAGTCCGCCGCACCTGTCGAATAAACTCCTGAGGATCCTCCTCAGACCTCGAACCATAGAACTCGGGGGGATTACAACTCAGAAAGTCCCGAAGCCTTAAACCGCTTACAGGGTTAGCCACGGCCGCGGTGCCGCTCGCCACGATGCTAGTCAACAACCCGACCGCTCTCCGTAATCCCTATACTCGCCGCCGCGAATCGGGGCTCGGGTGCCAAACCTGAGCTACCGCCGCTCTGGCCTTCTAATCTGCCGGCGTAGCTGAACTCGTCGACCGCCATCGCCTCGTGCATAGTTTGTGCCCGAGTCTCGTAACTCTCTGCGTACCACTAGCGCCTCGCCGATGCCTTGCCCTTCCGGGCTCGTCGCTTCCGTGGAGGCATAATCGTACATAATAATAGGTCGAGAGGACTCAACCTACTATGACAGCTCTACTGCACGATCTCAAAGAGAGAAGAATGGAAACCAACCCTAAATGTCCTGCAACCTCCTGATTATAGATGTGGTGCACAACACACCGATAATCAAGACTCTACTAGACACGGTCTGTAGACACTTTCCGAGGACTAATCGCTCGATACCACTTTTGTCACGACTCACCAGGGCCATGATCGTACTTACCTGGGTACCGCCGTGTATATGTCGAGAATAGCAATGAACATACATAACACATTACTTTAAAAAAAGGTAATCATTACTGGCCAGCCGATAAGGCTGCCTTCTATAAAACATACTTAAACAAAAGTATAGTAATACAGCTGGTTCTTATAGCCCAAAACACCAACGTGTCTACTGCACTCAGAATAATAATCGTATGGACAGGGCCCCGCCATACCCCCTGAATGTACAAAAGTCTATAACCTCAGGGAATCATACCAAAAAGACAAGCCTCCGGAGAGATGGAGCTTCCCAAGAAATGAACAGTGATCCTAAGAGTGCGGACCAGCAAGCTACGTATCTCGACCTGCAGCATGAATGCAGCTCGGCGAGGTCGATAACAGGTACCAAGTATGTGAAACTGAAAATACTGTGATGAATTCATAATAGCATATATATAAAGCAGGAGACATGTATGATAGCCAAACTACAGTACACAACATATACGCAGCCATGTCAAGTCAGGGACTCACGCCCTCTAAGTCATCACTCAAATATAACCATAGGTCTCATGCCCATAATATCAATCGTGCGTGGAATTCTTCCTCACCGCCAGCCTATGATATAACAACACTAAGGAGTACATATGAATACTAGATCCCACCAGATCATAAGAACCGCACGAGGCAAGTAAGGCATAGCTACGAATCCACCTCGCATCCTCAATCGATCGGCAAGTACGAAAGCCGCCTACGATCCACTGCACTAACAATACTATAATCGAAATCACGGCCGACCGGGCAAGTGTGATAGCCTCTACGAGATCCACCTGCTACATCACGATCGGGGCAAGTACGCAGCTAACCACCGATCCACCTGCGTCACACCACTTCGCCCTAACCCGACCGGCAAGTACGAAGCCAACTACCGATCCACTCGCATCACGTCTCCGACCGGCGGTACGAGGCTAACTACTAGATCCACCCCGCATCGCAGACCTCATGGAGAGCTAATCCAAGTAATAATACAGTAAACAGGTAAACGAACACTCATCATGGCCGCATACCCGTGGAATCCTCCATCACTGACGGTACGCCCAAATAGACTCATAATTACATGCTTTTAATTCGAATTGCAATACCATGCCTTTATATAAATCAAGACAATTACCATGCCTTCTTTTCTCATAACCAAGAGAATTCTTATTTAAGCAAGCCAAAGTACTTTTCAAGGCACACATAGAATAATTCTCAATTAAACAAGCCAAAGTACTATGTACGTACATGATGCGCGATTAGATGCACACACTTTTAAACGCAAGTGCACGTTATCGTATCAAGTAGTATAGTCTTAGATAAGACCGAATATCGTCCTCTGGGATTAGGGTTCAAGTACCAATTGTCTATTTTCTAGTATCTATTTGGTGAATTAATGAGTGATTGGTTGTTTATGACTAAGAATTATAAAAGCTAATTAATTATAAAGATTTAATTCAGATGTGATGAGAATAGGGCTTCTATGTATCCTTACTATCCGCTTATGTTACTTACTAATGCATTACTTATGGTGTTCTTCTTTTGGAGAAAGCAGGTTTACGAAATCGTTTTATACTCCCGTTAGGGTTATATAAACACTCAACCCAGATTGTTCCTTACCTAACTTTCACGATAAGGGTAACTCTATAGGAGGATTAAGCACAAAACCTAGTTGACCGTCACGCACAATGCGCAAAATTAGGTTGTTAAGCCTCTCATCAACGCTTACAAATCTAATTGAGGTATTTTCATCCCCAATTCAAGACCGTCTACCCAACTTACAAAGATATTCACAATCCTCCTTTTCGTAACTGATTAGAAATCATATAGTGATAACTAGTTGTCAATTAGCTACCAAGAATTCAACTCAATTATTGGATAGATCTCTCAATAAGAATAATAACCATAAGCATGCATTACTTTATAACATAAGGTTCAAGAATTCAACATAGAAAGCCTTATAAGAGAATTAGTTCCTAGCCATGAATATGACAAGAACTAATTCAAAGTTCATCATGCAAAACCGAATTAAAGAAAAGAAAAAGAAAGGAAATTACTAATGTTTGGGTCTCCAATCTCCTGGGCAAGAAAACCTTGTGTTTGGCAAGACAGGTAACCCTTTACAACTCCCTAGGGTTCTCCTTGTATAGGTTTAAAACGCCTCCTTCTTTTCCTTCCGTGCTGGCCCAAAAATCCGTCAAAGACCTAATTTTTCGCGTCGGCGCGGCCTGAGATGGCGCGCGGCTAAAGTTCTGCAATACTTGGTGTTTTGCGCGCGGCCGATATCTGGCATGCGAGGCGCGCGGCTGCAACTCACGTGGCTTCTCGGATGTTTAGCGCGCGGCCTGCTGTCTCACGAGGCGCGCGCTGGATCTTCTGCGACTTCTGAATAATAGCGCGCCTCGCTTCGATCGGCAGGAGGCGCCAGCGCAGTCTGATTTCGACCTCGTTTGCCACTTTCTCCGTTTTCACTCTAGTACTCTCTTTTCCCTCTTTTCGCTCCTTTTCGCCATTTGGCCACTTTAGCCACTTTGACTCAAAAGAAAGAAAATCTATCCTAATACGACACTTTGTATGTACAAAAGCGGGACAAAAGACTAACTAGATCGACTCAAAAGGTGTATATAAAATACCGATCAAATACCCCAACTTAACCTTTGCTCGCCTCGAGCAAAGATAAAAGAAAGAAATAAAATAGCAGACTCGATAAATAAGAAAATCAACAAAGAAAATAAAGCAGACTCCTGCCATTGATTACTTTTGCGCATTGAATGTTAACTAGAAAAACATGAAGGTTAGCGAGAATAATATCGCAGGAACATATAGCATGGAATTTCAACACATTGAGCTAGATATTTATGAAACTCATACTTATCATGCTTAAATGGAAGTCGGTGTACTCAAGTATGCATATAAATTCAAAAATTCCTATGGCATGCTTACTTGCTATTCTCCACTAATTCGGATATACATAGAAGAGATCTTGGGACTTTGGGGTTGTAATGTAGGCTTAGGTAGGGATTGGTAAAGATAGGCATTTAGGCTCATTTTTACGTACCATAAGCTCTTTGGCTTTTCAATTTTCCCTTTTTCTTTTGATTCTTTACTTCACTTCAATTCTATCCTTCCCTCTTTTGTTTTGGGAGAATGAAGTATATAATAATGACAAGGCCAAACTTAGGTTTTGCCTATTTCTTATTACTTTTGTATTGGGGTGCAATGAGACTTTATTCATTCTTTTTGTTTTCTTTTAACACAATGTACTCCTACTGTTTCATGATTTCACTTATGGTACACTTTGTGGGAATATAGGGTGTCAAAGAAGAAGTTTCAAATTTTAGGCTCAATGGGGCTAACTAGTGATATTTTTAAAGTACGGGATAGAAAAGAATGGTAAGAATTGGCTATCAAAGAAATGCTCAGTCATCTCCTAACATGCATATCCTAACTATTTCGCCTCAAATAGCAAGCATAACACATAAGCATTTATCATTTAGCATACATAACTCAAGCAAGAGACTCCAAATAGGCAGTTACGTGAGTTTTTGGCATCTCTAACCTAAGTGTTTAGATATGCTTCCATTCCTTTACATTATTCCACCTTACTTCACTAGGTGTTTCTAGCAACTACTGAGATACATGATCTTTGTGAGCAATTATGACTCGAAAGAAAAAATTTTGGTGACTCAAAATAAACATAAAACAAATAGAAAAATTTAAATAAAACATAACATGACACACAAATAAAAACTAAAACACAAAAACACACCCCCAAACTTAAATCACACATTGTCTCCAATGTGTGTAGACTCAAAGCGATGAAAGAAAACGACACTTACAAACTTTGGCTAAAATGGTGGTGGTGGCGGTGGATAATCATCGACCGTTGGTTGAACAAGGCACTCGGCTCGTCGATTTGTTGCCTTGTTTCTTGCGTCCTTGTACTCTGTTTGCAAGTCTGCATCATCTCCTTCAGTGTTGGTACAATTGCCCTATTGTGGGCTCTGAAGGTTCTGCTCTTGTGGTTGGCCGGTGGCTGGGTCCTGCCTCATATTGAGCCCCTATTTCAGGCTCATCTTCATCCATGGCGGCCTCTGCTGCTGGTGGTGCTCTCCGTCTGCTGGGGCGGGTGCAGTTTTAGGCGTTTTAAATTTCGGATTCGCTTGGCGCCATGCGATTTTAGCGCGCGGCTGAACATCTGCGCTCGCCGGGACTTTCGAGCCATGCCCTGCTCTGGCGCGCGGCTAAATTCTGCGCTGTTCACTCTTTTGGCGCGCACTTACAGGCGCCGCTACATTCTGAAATCGACTTTCTTTCGATTTTCGCCTTGATTCATTCCTCATCTATCAATCACGGCTCAAACACAAGACCCCATGACCGTGAGATTGTTCTAGACAAAATAAAATAAACTAAAACTGAAATTAAAATAACATAATTGAAAAGCGTTGGGTTGCCTCCCAACAAGCGCCTTTTACGCCTTTTAGCCGACGCAATTAACCTTTACGAGTGCCCATTGGATACTTACGCGAAGGCTTGCAATCCACGATTTATTGCGATAGGTCTCAATTTCCTATAACTATTTGTTCAAACAGGGCCTTAAACATACAAGTATCCCCAAGCACACAAGATGAGTTTGTCTTTTAGGCTTATTTTGTAGAAAACCGTGAAATTCTCTACATCTCTTGACTCGGGTTGCCCTTGATGGTATGCAATTCCTAATTGGGAGTCATTCGTGATAGCTAGTGGTGTTTCTTACGTGATAGGTGCATGAAAAGAATTTCCACGAGAATCCGAAGGTGAATAATTGGATCTCTGCACTCTTCTCCTTCTACACCAACCGTCTTGCAGATTCCTCAATAGTTGGGTGTGATTCGTGCTCCTCAATTTCTTGTTATTTGTTGAATATGATCGCGAGTTACGCTATTTGCGTTTCCAACCTCTTTATACCCAACCTCATTTCGTCCATGACCGAGTTTGGGACCTCGTGAGACCGAGTAGAGTTTCTCGTAATTCCTCCTCTCTCTTCCTCTACATGGTTGGAGCTCGATCATATTGATGAAATCCATATCTTGAGGATCCCGAGATGCATCAAAACCAACAAAGAATCACGGCACTTGTTTTCACACAATAAATACATAAAATAAACAAAATTAAAAAAACTATACATAAAACCAAATTAGAAATTAAAAATAGATAAATTTGATATTGAACTATTGCCTAATCCCCGGCAGCGGCGCCAAAAACTTGATGCGCGATTAGATGCACACACTTTTGAACGCAAGTGCACGTTATCGTATCAAGTAGTATAGTCTTAGATAAGACCGAATATCGTCCTCTGGGATTAGGGTTCAAGTACCAATTGTCTATTTTCTAGTATCTATTTGGTGAATTAATAGTGATTGGTTGTTTATGACTAAGAATTATAAAAGCTAATTAATTATAAAGATTTAATTCGGATGTGATGAGAATAGGGCTTCTATGTATCCTTACTATCCGCTTATGTTACTTACTAATGCATTACTTATGGTGTTCTTCTTTTGGAGAAAGCGGGTTTCTGAAATCGTTTTATACTCCCGTTAGGTTATATAAACACTCAACCCAGATTGTTCCTTACTAACTTTCGATAAGGGTAACTCTATAGGAGGATTAAGCACAAAACCTAGTTGGCCGTCACGCACAATGCGCCAAAATTAGGGTTGTTAAGCCTCTCATCAACGCTACAAATCTAATTGAGGTATTTTCATCCCCAATTCAAGACCGTCTACCCAACTTACAAAGTATTCACAATCCTCCTTTTCGAATCGATTAGAAATCATATAGTGATAACTAGTTGTCAATTAGCTACCAAGAATTCAACTCAATTATTGGATAGATCTCTCAATAAGAATAATAACCATAAGCATGCATTACTTTATAACATAAGGTTCAAGAATTCAACATAGAAAGCCCTATAAGAGAATTAGTTCCTAGCCATGAATATGACAAGAACTAATTCAAAGTTCATCATGCAAAAACTGAATTAAAGAAAAGAAAAAGAAAAGAAATTACTAATGTTTGGGTCTCCAATCTCCTAGGCAAGAAAACCTTGTGTTTGGCAAGAAAGGGAACCCTTTACAACTGCCTAGGGTTCTCCTTTTATAGGTTTAAAACGCCTCCCTTCTTTTCCTTCCAGGCCTGGCCCAAAAATCCGTCAAAAGACCTAATTTTTCCGCGTCGGCGCCGCGGCCCTGTAGATGGGCGCCGCGGCGCCTAAAGTTCTGCAATACTTCAGGTGTTTTGGCGCCGCCCGATATCTCTGTGCGAGGCGCCACTGCAACTCCTGTGGCTTCGGATGTTTAGCGCCGCGCGCTTTCAGTCTTCGAGGCGCGCGCTGAATCTTCTGCACTTCTCGAATAATAGCGCGCCCTCGCTGCGAGGAGGCCACGCGCAGTCCGGATTTCACCTCGTTTTGCCACTTTCTCCGTTTTCAGCTCTAGTACCTCCTCTTTTTCCCTCTTTTCGCTCCTTTTCCGCCATTTGGCCACTTTAGCCACTTTGACTCAAAAGAAAGAAAATCTATCCTAATACGACACTTTGTATGTACAAAACGGGACAAAAGACTAACTAGACTGACTCAAAAGGTGTATATAAAATACACCGATCAGTACACTCTTTTCGGAAGCCTCCTTTTTATGTAAAATCCAAGATACTAACACTCGTAGTATCGAGGCGTGTCTATTTTTCAAAGTAAGTTACTACACCTTTAGAAAAAAATCATTTCATAGCTTGAAACCAAGTAACTTCAATCTTCCCACAATCTAGACAACTTATGCTCATTAATCAAAATAGACAACTTTCATAACCTCCCATAAAGTTATTATAACCAACTTCCCATAAAGCCGTTATACTAACTTTATGCTTTAGAAATTTACGACATCCTTATCCATTCATAAGGCCGTTATAACTAACTTCCCATAAAGCCGTTATAACTCCTTATGAACCATTTCGTTCTTTTACTAGCCAAGAGGCTTATACTTCAAACAAATTCATACAATTTTCAAAATACTTTAAGTCTCTTATCTTTTAGAATAATCCAATATTCAATACTTTCACACCAAAAGTACTCTATACTTCATTAGGTCAAGAAAAATCCTTGTCTATCTTATTTAGGATAAACCATTCCTTAAGAACAAGCGGGTTAACTTCTTAACCCAACCAACTTAGACATTTTCTTAAAACAAGTCAAGTATAACAAAAGGATTTACTTCATTCAAAACACGTACGTCTACCGTACTATATAGTTATAACTACTCATGCTCAAAGGATAAGAAAGTTTCCACATACCTCCTCGGTCAATCCACTTGCTAAGCTCAAACTACATGAGTAATATGCCAACCTATAATAACCATAATACGTTTATTAACCTCTAATTTCAATGTAGGAATTATCTAAGTTCAAAGCCCCTAAATTCTACGGAAAATTGGGCAGCATTTCCTTTGTTTCTACATACTTTTCCACCTTTTTAAGGTCCGTATTCAACATCCAAACGCCACTTCTTAGGCCCAACAATCCAAACAATCTCAAGGGGATTACACACCTAAACTTGGGTGTGTAAAATTCTGCCCCAAAAGGTAAACAATTAACTTAACAAGTCTAAGGTAGTTTTTAGGCTACAACATGCTCACATAATTTTCTTAACCAATTCTTTCACATCCAAACCATATTTATTACATGCAATGACTCTAAGAGCATTATTCACTACCACAAGTTCTTTCTTCTTAACATGCAATACTAGGAACTAATTCTAAAGGAAGAGATGTTACCTTAAAGCTTTAGCCAAATCTATTCCAACAATTTTTGCTAGCCTCCTTTCCAAGAATACCACCACAATAATCTTCACAAGCTAGCCACAAGTTTCTTGCCTTTTTCTTTTGATTTCTCCTAAGGCTAAAATATCTCTTGGAATTTTAGAGAGAAGGAGGAGCTTGAACTTTAAGAGAGAAGGAGAGCTTTTGTCTAAGAGAGAGATGAAGTATGACCAAGTCTTGAAGACTTGGTCATTATAATCATCTGAATCGGATGGGGACACATCACCCTCCCAAGGTCTTTAAAGAAAAATCGACTTTTCCTAAGTTTTTCCGCCTGAATCCGCCTCGGCGCGCGGCACCTTCGTGCTGGCGCTGAAACTCAGCGACCCTCAGTACATTCGGCGCGCGACGTGCATCCGCGCGGCCAGCCATCGCCTCTGTCAAAACACATTTTTGTCCGATTGCGCCCGAACCTGTAATTCTCATAACTTTCTACTCCGACGTCCTAACGACGAACGGTTGGTTGCGTTGGAATCTAGACTCAACGAACTACACCCCAGGCCTCTGAAACACTTAGGAACTCTCAATGTATCGGGTCATAGCTCGCCTCAAATTTGACTAAAACCCGTCCGGAACAATCCGTCAACCTATCCTTAGAAAATTTTAAGTCTTACCCCCTTTCGTATGCTCTCATGCGCATGACCTGAACTACGGGGTGTAACACAACTGCTCAAGGGGGCGCCACTGCCCCAACACCTGCTGGTTTTCACTATGAACGTCTTGAAAAGTTCATGATGCTCACTTTAAGAGATGACAGTAAAAGATGTTATTTTTCCTGACGGTTATGAAAATGTCACGTTTCCTAACCGAAGACCCTCCACTAGTTGGGGAGACGTGGACCCTCAGCCAAATGATTTGGCGGGAGGGGAACAAGGTAACCATGTCGCTGACGACATGAGGATGGGTCGCGAAGCATGGAAACATAGTGATTTCATGTGTAGGAACTATATTCTAAATTGTTTGTCTAATCCACTCTACATGGTGTATTTCACCGTTGAAACTGCCAAGCAGTTATGGGACAAACTTCAGAAGAAATACAACACCCAAGATGCGGGTAGCAAGAAGTTCATCATTGAGAAATTCCTGAAATTTCAAATGGTGGATATCAAAAGTGTGTCTTCTCAAGTCCAGGAATTTCAAATGATTCTACATCACTTGGATTTGGAAGGATTGAAGTCCAACGAATAATTCTTGGTTGGGGCGTTGATCGAGAAACTGCCTCCCTCATGGACTGAGTTTATGAACTATCTAAAACTCAAAACGAAGGAGATGACCTTAGATGAACTTATTGTCAAACTCCAGATTCAGGAGGACAATAAGAAGGAAATGCCAAAGGGAAAACAACCCGCTGAGGCTAAGGCGAACCTGACGGAAGTCAAAGGGAACTCAAGCAAGAAGCGAAAGTTCCAGAAGGAAGGCAAGCCCCAAACAACTGAAAAGTTCAAAGGAAATTGTAATCATTGTGGTATAGTTGATCACATGGCCAAAGTCTGTCGCAGGATCAAACGTGAGAATAAAGAAAATGCCAAAGGCAAGGCCAAGACTAACATCGTTGAAGACACGCTCGTAGATGATATGATTTCAGGAGTTCTCAGCGGTGGTTCTTGAAGTTAACCTCGTTGAGAATCCGGTGCAATGGTGGCTAGACACGGGTGATACCCATCACATATGTTCAAATAAAGAACCTTTCTCCACTTATACACCAGTCTCAGACAAAAAGTTGTTCATGGGTAGCAATTCTTCTTCAGAGGTACTGGAGGTAGGAAAGGTGACCCTAAAGATGACGTCCGGAAAGGAACTAATTCTGAATGAAGTGATGCATGTCCCAGAAATTCGAAGAAATTTAATTTCTGGACCTTTGTTAGTAAATGCTGATTTTAGGTTAGTGTTAGAGGCTAACAAGTTTATAATCACTAAAAATGAAACTTTTGTAGGAAGGGATTCGTCTGTGAAGGTCTCTTTAAGTTCAATCTTGCACCTGTAATGACTTCTGTTTCAACTATCAATAAAATTGCACCTTCTACTTACTTGATTGAGTCATCTAATTTATGGCATCATAGATTAGGACATGTTAACTATCAATCTATCCAAATATTGGTAAATCTGGAATTATTGTCGTCTATCGACATAAACCCTCAACTTAAGTGTGAGGTGTGCGTAGAGGCAAAACTTTCCAAGAGTCACTTTAGATCCATCGAAAGGGAAACCGCTCCTCTAGAACTTATACACACTGATATATGTGATTTGAAGTTCGCTCAAACTAGAGGGGAGAACAAGTACTATGTGACTTTCATAGATGATGACACAAGGTTTTTTTACCTTTACTTACTAAAAAGTAAAGATGAAGCCTTTGGAGCGTTCAAACGCTACAAAGCAGAAGTTGAGAACCAACTAAGCGGACAGATTAAAACAATTCGTAGCGATAGAGGGGGAGAATATATAGCGTTTTTTGAAGAATTTTATACCGAGTCGAGTATAGTTTATCAAACAACGACTCCTTACTCACCTCAATCAAACGGTGTTGCTGAACGCAAGAACCAAACACTGAAGGAAATGATGAATGCTTTAATCATCAATTCAGGCCTTCCCCAACACATGTGGGGAGAAGCTATCCTTACCGCAAATAAGATTCTTAATAGAGTCCCACACAAAGGTAAGGACAAGAATCCATACGAGTTATGGAAAGGAAAGAAACTTACCTACAAGTATTTGAAGGTATGAGGTTGTCTGGCCAAGGTAAATGTACCTATGACAAAACATGTCAAGATTGGATCTAAGACTGTGAATTGCATATTCATCGGATATGTCAATAATAGTAATGATTATCACTTCATAGTGCATAAGTCGGATGTACCGGACATTTATGAAGGTACGATCATGGAATCAATGAACGCATGGTTCTTTGAAGACACGTTTCCATACAAGGAAAATAACATAACCTCTCGCAAATGAAGTTATGATCAAAACTCTGAGGATTAAGGAGTCGATGACTACCTAGATCCAAACGGTTCAGATCTAGTGAATTTTGAAGTGGTTGATTATCCGGATTTCAGTATTTCAGATTCTCAAGACTTGGAAGATTCAGAGATGGAACCAAGGAGAAGCAAAAAGGCCCGGAAGGATAAGTCATTCGATTCAGACTTTGAAGCTTATTTGATTCAGGATGAACCACGGACAATCGCCGAAGCATTGTCAACTCTAGAAGCACCGCTCTGGAAGGAAGCTTTAGAAAGTGAGATAGAATCCATCCTGTATAACCACACCTGAGAGTTGGCTGAACTTCCCCCGGGACACAAACCGTTGGGTTGTAAGTGGATCCTTAAACGAAAGTTAAAGGCATATGGATCTATCGATAAGTAAAAAGATAGGTTAGTAGTCAAGGGCTATCGCCAAAAGAAGGGCCTTGATTACTTCGACACTTACGCTCCGGTGTCAAGAATGACATTCATACGTATGTTCATAGTTATTTTCGCCTTGTGGGATCTTGACATACATCAAATGGATGTTAAGATTGCCTTTCTAAATGGTGATTTGGAAGAAGAAATATATATGGACCAACCCGAGGGGTATGTGGTTCCAGGACAAGAGACAAAAGTGTGTCGGCTTGTTAAATCATTTTACGGGCTGAAGCAGGCCCCTAAACCAGCATGAAAAGTTTGATAGTACTCTACTATCAAAAGGGTTCGCCATTAATGAAGGTGACAAATGTGTGTACATGAAAGGAAATGTCGAATCTTTTGTCATGATATGCCTATATGTAGACGACTTGTTGATCACTGGAAGCAGTTCTGGGATAATCCTAGAAACTAAGAACATGTTAAAACAGTGTTTTGACATGAAAGATATGGATATTTTAGATGTCATCTTAGGGATCAAGATCTCTAAGACATCTAATGGACTGGTCTTGTCTCAATCTCACTACATCGAGGATGTACTAATTTAGGATGTTCGACAGTTCACCAGTATCGACACCATTGTATATAAGTCAAAATATTGACAAACATCTTGGTAATCCCGTACGCCAGGAGCGATATGCGCAGGTGATTGGTAGTCTGAAGTATATCACAAACTGCACTCGACCTGATATCGCTCATGCAGTCAATAAATTGGCTAGGTTCACTCGAAATCCAAGTGATGATCACTGAAATGCGTTGAACAGGGTACTACGGTTCCTAAAGTTCACGATAAATTTTGGGTTACACTATTCGAGGTATCCAGCGGTACTAGAGGGGTACAACGATGCAAACTGGATATCTGATAGCGACGACATCAAGTCCACCAGCGGATATATTTTTACAATCGGTGGTGTAGTTATGTCTTGAAAATCCTCTAGGCAAACTCTTATTGCCCGATCCACGATGGAGTCAGAGTTTATCGCTTTAGATAAAGCGGGAGAGGAAGCTGAGTGGCTACATGGTTCTCTAGAGGATGTCCCATGTTGGGATAAACCCGTGTCTTCTGTAATGATCCACTCCGATAGTCAGTCGGCTCTAGGAAGGGCACAAAGTTCAATACACAACAGTAAGTCACGTCATATTCGACGGAGACATGAGTCTATTAGGCAGTTGATCACCTCAGGTATTATTTCAATTGATTACATAAAATCTAAGAAAAATATCGCACCCGACGTGAAGGAATACCCGAATCGCTTGTTCTTCCCATGCAGGAATGGACTTAAAACACAAACAATAAGAACCGTTATAGTAGACACCCAACCTTACAGATTGGAGATCCCAGGAATAATGTTCAATAGAAAAACTAAACTGTAAAGGTTCCGCGAGCGCTTCGATGGAAGCAAGAGCACTTCGTATAATGTGTCTTTCTTAAGAAACATAATCCAAGGCCGTTCCCGTGATAGACAAAAAGTGCTACATGTAAGAGGGGTAAAGGATAAATTTTCAAACCTTTAGTGATCCTCAGTAGTTGAGGTTAGGTTGGAGAAATTTTTAATGGTTCCTAACGCTTGTATTGCGGGATATTACATGATATCTTGTAGGAGACCACCTATTTAAGTGCGAGGACATGCCCACGACGGACAAAACACTAGAAAGATTGAGTAGGAAAAGTGTTGTGTTGGTACCATTGTCTTGGCATATACTAAGCACTGACTGTTCAAGACATCACGTTTACCGCGCGGTAAATATGTCCGATGGTATTCTACTATGGAAGGTTCAAAGCTCCGGCTACATCTCCAGATGCGACATCGATCCACCGAGTGATTGCTCGAAAGACACCATATGTGTGCACCAAAATCTCTTTCAAGAGGGGATTGTTGGAAATTTACTAAATGTGAAATAAATTAATCCTATTAATTATGACTCGAACACGTCGGAAATATGATTTTCACACACGTGCACATAAAGTGCCAAAGATCATAATTTTCTTAAATGGAAGAGATATTTATACGTATACGAATTGTTTGAGACTAAGATAATAGACGGTTATTGGCCAAATGACAAATGGTTTCACGTTGGTAAATGAAAGGAAGAAATGTGTAAGAGATGAAACAAATCAGAAAATCGTCGGGGAAAAACTGAGAGGCACCGCGGTGCCACAAGAACAGCGACCGCGGTGCCTCGCTAGGGCCAGCGGTGCAAATTCGATTTTAGTTCGGTGACTTCATCAAATTTAGGCACGCGGTGCCGGCGTTTTGATGCGTTGGAGGCAATTAAGGCGATTCTTGGTGACTTTGGAGCAATTAATCTCCATTATTTGGCTATTGATTTCAACCATTACTAGGCTGAATTAACCTCAATATCAATGGTCATTACTTGACATTGATGACCATTCATTTGGTTAATTGAGAAGACAAATTCATCTACCTATAATTGATGCCTTTGGCACAATTGCAAAATACATATTCACTAAGCAATTCTCTAAAGTTTTCCTCTCTTGCAATCACAAAACACTCAAAGATCTTTCTTCCTAAGCAAACACTTGAGTTCCCTTTGTTCATTTGTTTGATTGATGTTTTATCTTGAGAGATAAATTGTCATTACAACCGTTGAAAAGATATATGAAGCAATATTATCTTAAGGATAGATCAAGAATTTGGTCGACTCAGCAAACCTTTTTATTTGATCATTTTCAGATTTCTTACAAGTTATTATTGTTGTTGTCATATTCTCATTTCCTTATTTCTACAATTTGTTCCCACATCAGTTTCATCTTTCATGCTATAAATACATGTGAAATCTGATTAGTTGTGGCTTTACCTTTTCTCTTAAAACGTGTAGGGAGGGTGAAAGCCACCCATTTAGAGTTCCCAATCCATGTGGTATTAATCTGCTACTGTTTTCCAATGATACATTTGCACCATAGTTTGGATAATAAGGGAAGTGGCCTAGTTTATCAAGTCAATCCACATTTAATGGCAGATGCCAGATAAAGCCATAAAGGGAACAACCCTTGTGTAAACAATATGAAAATTAATAATATTAAAAATTATATATAAATTTCTTTTCGATCCCTTACTATTTGGAAGCTAGTAATATCTCTTATTAGTTTGTTATTCCATGGCAGAATCAATTTTTTTTAAGGGAAATTAAAATATAGTTAACCACATGAAGAATTTAATGATATTCAACATATTATATATGTATAATTATACATAAAAGATATTAAAATTGTAGCCAAATATCATTAGGCATCTAGTTTACAAAATATTTACAAAGTGTATAGGTAGTGTAAGTTTTACTAAATATACATATATATACACTACATATATATTGGAAGTGTATTGGAAGTGTATGCTTCGGCCATGTTTGGTAAATTAGATACCCGAAGGACATTTAAGTAACTTTCTCTGACTAATTACTACGTCTGATCTTCAAATTTTTTTGTTGGATGGTTCCCTATCTGCAACATGCTGTTTCGCGATTTCTTCCGTCGCAGGTTAGTCAAGCGCGAGTGGGCCAGATGGTCCACACTTGCTAGATGGCCCATACTAAGTTGCTGTCTCAGATGAAACGTTTACTTTTGGGCGTCGGCCCAATTTTGTTGCAGAGAGGACAGGCCCTATGTTCTACCGGTCCGAGGTGGGAGAACATCAAGAGAAAGCCCTACACGAAGACAAACCAATAGATAGCCTACATGAAGACACAGAAATAGATTAAATTGGGTGTATTAAAATGAAACAGATAGTAATAAAAGAAAATCTTGTAACTAACTTACTAACTTTATTTTATCCAATAAATACTACACATTACCGTCAACTAATTCTTCCAATTAAAGACTCCTAGCTACAACGCGATAAAAAATCTGAGAGAGGATGGTCGAGTTGAGGATGAGGAGGGTGTGTCTATCTCCGAATATTAATTTGAATTCAGGTCGAGGCGATCGACTACATAAGCTATCCACGTCGTAAGGAGATTGGTGGAGCAATTTAGGGATAAAAAGAGAGACCTACACATAGTATTCATTGACCTAGAAAATGTGTGTATGATTAAGTCACGAGGGAGGTACTTTGGAGATGTATGTATTCTAGGGGTGTGTATGTAGCTTACATTAGAGTAGGGCTGGCCAGTAGGCCGGGCCCACTGGGATCGGGATAGGCGGGGTCGGGACGGAGAGGAGGGGCGGGGTCGGGTGGCGGGCGGCGGGGCCAAGTACTAAGCGGGGCGATCTGTCCCGATCGATCCAGTCCCCTGGGCGATTGGTCGGGACGGGTTGGGACGGGAAGGGCGGGATATTTTTTTTTTTAAAAAAAATCCACTAAATTAAAAATACTAAATTACTAACAAAGTAACATATAGTCATATAGTGATAGTCATATACTCATATTATACTATTATAGTATTATACTCATATATATTTATAAACTAAATAATTAAACAAAGACAAGAAGAGTGTAAAAAAAAACATCTCAAGACTATTTTTGTGCCTCTTATATTATTAATTATTTCATTGAAATATACAAGATTCAGAATTACAACATTATAGTGTACTGTTGTTGAAATTTTTTGCAAAAGACATAGAAAAAAAAATACTAAAATTGCAATGAAATATATTACCAATTTGAAAATACATTTTCTAGTTTCTTTATAATTTCGTGTGGTTCTTCGGTTGGAATTGGTATATCTTGGTCAAATTATTTCACGTCGCTACTCATGCCTTCAGATAAGATGTCGTTGTAGTTTTCGTCTTCTTCTTCGTTAATCTCTGGGTGACCGCACCTTCTTCGCTCCGCTCGTATCCAATCTCTGAATAGTACCGTCATCTCCAAGCTGTCTCCAGCTAATGAGTGTCTTTACTCTCCTATTTGAAATCTGCCTGCGAAGCGCTTTAGCGATTGATGGCGGCCAATGTTCAAAATATCTCGGGCCATCATTGAAAGTGTCGGATATGTCTTCTCATTTTGCATCTAATATTTCAGCAAGTCTTCTTTTCCGTCTTCATTGACAACTGCTTGGTAAGGTAAAGTGTCCTGCAAAACAAAAACATCGAACTCGCTAATTTGGTTAGCAGTGCTACCACCGCACATACTATTTCTGAGGCTTTCAATACTGTCCGCAGAAACATCATGTCTTTTTTGAGGATGTGTTGAAGCAGAAGAAGATGGTACGAAAGCCGGTTGGTTACTAGCACTTTCTTGCTGGTAATGTCGATATACTTTTTTGCATTCATCTTCTACGTTATTAGAGTTATTAAGACATGTATGATGAAGCTGAGGCTCGGGTTAGAACAGTGAGAGGTGATTCTAAACACTGATGGATTTGCAACATGGATCAGTCATTAGCCTGTTCCTATTTGCATTAGTGATAGATGAATTGACACGACATATTCAAGGGGAGGTAATGTAGTTTATATTATTCGCAGATGACATAGTTTTGCTCGACGGGACGTACAGTAGAGTTAATGATAGGCTAGAAGGTTGGATAAAGGCGTAAACATCTAAAGGTTTCAGGTTAAGCAGGACTAAAACGGCGTACCTAGAGTGCAAGTTCAGTAGCGTTGCGCATGAGATGTAGGTTATAATGAAGATAAAGGAACAAGTCAAACCTAAAAAAGGAAGCTTGAAGTATATGGGGTTTATAATTCAGGGAGACGAAAAGATTATCGATGATGTCACTCATCGCGTTACAACGGGGTGAGTGAAATAAAGGCCCGCCTCTGGGTATTGTGCGATAAGAATGTGTTACCAATGGTTAAAGTAAAGTTCTACACTGTGATTGTTAGACCTGCATAGTTGTATGGTGCAAAGTGTTGGCAAGTTAAGAATTCATATGTTCAGAAGATGAATGTATTGAGATAAGGATGGTCAGATGGATGTGTGGGTATACGATGAGGGATATGATTAAGAATAAAGTTATACGAGACAAGGTGTGAGTGGCATCAGTGGCGAGCAAGAAGAGGGAAGTAAGGTTGAGGTTGTTCGGGTATGTGAAGAGGAGGTGCGACGATGCGTCAGTAAGGAGGTGCAAGAGGTTGGTTGTAGCTGGACTTAAGAGAGGTAGAGGTACACTGAAGAAGAAATGAGGGAGGTGATTAGATAAGACATGACACAACTAAGTTGATTAAGGACATGACCTTAGACAGAAGGTTATGAAGGTCTAGAATTAGGGTAGAAGGTTAGTAATAAGTAGCTAAGTGTGGGGGAGTGAGCGGGCGAGTTTTTCCTCCTTTCCTCCTTTTCTTTTAGTAGTAGTTATCAGATATCACACTATTTTTATTTCTTTGATGGGTATTACTACATATTGCCACATTTATTTTATATCTTGTTATTTGTTGTTTTCTTTCATATATTTTATGCGACATGTACTTTTTTTTTAGCCGAGGATCTGTTAGAAATAGCTTCTCTACCTCGCAAAGGTAGAGGTAAGATTTGCTTACATCCTACTCTCCTCAAACACTGCCGGCTCTACCGTAAAACAACTAAGGCTGGTGTTTTAGGCCCCCAAATTTTGGGGGGCCCTTTTTCATTGTTTAATAATAATTAACCTACAGATTTTCTTAAAAAGTATTGAGAAATTTTACTTTAGTAGCAAAGTAGACTTTTTCGTATAAAAGGAAATATATCAATTTGAAGCATATGAAAATATTCTTGAATAATTATTTAGTGGTAAAAATTTAAGATCAATTGAATGATGAGGATTTAAAAGAATATAGCATTAACCTGAATGTTCTTTAATACATAATAGTCTCTATGATACTGATGATCTAGACTTAATTTCTGAATTTAAAGTAATAAGGGAAATAGTAAAGTAGAATATAATACTATAATTGATATACTTAATTGGATAAAATACTTGATTCTTTTTCAAATGCTTATATTACTTATACAATAATGTCAAAAGTTCATGTAATAGTTGCCGTGTAGAAAATAAAAATTTCAATATTAAAATTGATAATTTTTTACATAAGATCAACAATGTCAAAATAATTATTTGAAAAAATTATATCTAAAAAAATTATGCCGCCATTAAACTTTTGGCTTTAAGGCCTCTAAGTGTTGTTCAACCGCTCATGTTCCCGACCCAATTTTATGGGACCACACTGCACTTTTTGATGTTGTTGTTGCTGTAAAGACTCCTTAGTTGGGTCTAACTCTAACCCCAAAAGTTAGTTTGTAGGGTGAGTGTTGTCCAAGTTCATATAATGAGTTCATATTTTTATTTTATTTTCGATGTGAGACTTTTAACACTCCCCGCACGCTCAGACCTCGTTAACTGGAGCATGGACAATATAGTTTGAGGGACCAACATCGGTGAACAAAGAATTGAAATGAATTTGACTCTGATATCATGTAAAGAATAAGTCTTGAATCTAATTCACCCCAAAAGCTAGAGCTAGCTTATAGGATGATGATTGTCCAAGTCCATATTCTCATTTCATATTCAATGTGAGACTCTTAATAATTATGCTTAGTTGGACAAATTTTTTATAATTTTTTTTATTTTTTTATTTGATAATAATTTAATTTTAAATTTATCTTTTACGCTTAACGAGATGATCTATAATCATATAAATATCTTTGATTTATTTTAGACCACAAAATTTAAAAGTTTTTTTTTATTTCTTAAAATTCGTGTCTAGTCAAATAACATAATATAAATTGAGACGGATGGAGTATTAGATAGTATACTGTGAGTATTACAGTGGATGTAGAGAATAGTGTACAACTATCACTAGTGCTTAGAAAGAATAATCAATTACAATATAATAGGCTTGAAGTCTAACATCAGTTGTGTCAACATCAATAAGTGTTGATGATCTTGATCTTCGGTATTTGCTCCTCCTTGAAATCTTGAGATAATTGTTGAAACTGCAGCAAGCCCCTTGAGAACAATAACAACAATATGTTTAGAATCTGAAAATATAACAAGATAATTGACTTGCTGAGTCCACCAAATTCTTGATCTATCCTTAAGATAATATTGCCCCGTATATCCTTTCAACAGTGTAATGACAACTTATCTCCTAAGATAAAACAACAATCAAACTAGTAAGCAAAGAGAACTCAAGTGTTTGCTAGATTAGAAGGATCTTTGAGTGTGTAAGATTGCAAGAAAGGAAGAGATTTCATCAAGTCTGAAATCATCAAAGTGTAGAGAGTATTTCTCTTATGTTAATTGTGTATATAATGTATATCATGTCTCCTATCAAATCTGAAATAAGGTCTTGTTATATAGTTTAAGGATGATGGGAGGTGTTAATTGGGTGTAATGACTATTAAGATGGCTGTTTAGGAGGCTCAATGAAGAGCCAAAACGTTCAACAATAAGTGCCCAACGTTTCCAACCCCTTACTGACATTAAACTCTGACTTTACCGTTGCTGGGAGCTCACTGGACATTTAGCGCCGCGACGCTGGTCAAACAGGGCCGCGGCTCCGGAAGAAATTGTCTTCCAGAAACTTTAGGGACCAAACTGTAAATATAATAAAGTCTGGGGTCCAAAAAAATAATGTCATATTAAGCCCATGTCCATGACCCAACCCGGGCGGGTAGTGGTTCGCGTGTGGCCTAGTCTCAAACCCAAGCACACCTAGGTCCTCCCTCCTTCAAACACATGGGTTACCCCTTAGAGTCTCAATACCTTATTCAGTTTAGAGACTTATAACATGAACAATTCTTCTTTTTTCTACCGATGTGGTAGATTTGTCCACATCACTCTTTCATGTCTGAAACACTTTCTTCGCGGACTAATATCTTTTTCCTTTCTCAATGGAATTTGACGATTCTTGGCGCTACGGTCATTTACTCACTTAGTAGATTAAGCATGTGTAAAGAATCAGGTTCTTCAATATGTGGAACTATGATGTTTAAGTCATTGAAGATGGACGAACCCAACGTCCACAAAAGGCAAATTTCCAACTTATACTTATAAAATTTGTCAAAAGGATCATGTTTATGAGACATTTCTATCAACTTTCCCCTGTTTCTTTCTGTCAAATTTCCTGGCGATCCATGGCATGTTTCTACGAAATCAGAAATATGAAACAAATTGACTAACCTAGTACATGACAAATTAAAACTTTTGTGGGGGTGGTTAATTCTACAGGTAATAATAACGTAGATTTATATATATTATCAACTTGTTTCCTTTTATATTTTTGTAAAAAAATGCTTTGGTTGTTGTGAAATCAGATCTTCCCATGTTTTTGGTACTCAGTAAGTAATTAATTCTGTAGATAATTTAAAATTGATTCTTAAGTACTCTTCTATATTACTTTATTTCTCTATCTGCTGCTTCGCCAATAATTTAGCTTCTTGTTATCCTTAATTAATTAGCTTGGGTTGACGTTCCATATGTGTATAATTTAGCTTCTTTTTATCCTTAATTTAATTAGCTCAGACTGACTTTCCATATTTGTGTGTGTGTCTTTAAATGCAATTAATTATAATCCAGGCTTTATATATAGTAGTATATTATGATAGCTTAGTGAGACAAACACTGTGATCGAAAAACAGACAGATAGAGACATAGATACATCTAAAAGATGCAGGATTTTGGTAATTCTCTCTGTGTAAAGCCTGAAAGGGTTTTTATTCTTAATAAATATATTATTTTCTTTAAAAAAGTAATTAAAATGGTAGATTCTGATTTGTAATTGGATGATTTTTGCTTGCTTTTGGTTTTCATTCCGTTGTGTTACTTGTATTAAGTTTATCACTCTGCTAGTTATGGTAAAACTGTTAATCTATGTGCAAGTTGAGGCTTTAATCATGGTAAATTTGTTAATTTAGATAAAGTTGAGGCTTTAATCAATGTGAAAGTTTTGAATGTAGAATGAAACTATGTTGCTACATTCGAAAAAGTTACTCTCTTCTTCAAAGTTCATGAGCAATTCTGGATCTTTTCTCATAGTTCAATAGCAAATTGAATTATTTTTCTTGTTAAAAAGCCTCACGTATTGGAAATTTTCCATCTTTGGTCAGTAAAGACAAACCTAATCTATTTTTATAATGGCAAGAATTAATTTGAACAGTTATTAATATGGACAAATCGATTAATAAAATTAAAATTAATTTGAACGTTGGCCCTAAACAATATAATGAGCCGTTTGGACATGATTTGAAATTAAAGTTTTGTTTAGACATGAAATTTGAATTTCTTAAATTATATTTTTTCTTAGATATAAAACCCTCACGAGTTGTGAAAACCATCAAACTTTCTCAATACTTATACAATCTTATCAAATGAGAAAGTTATAGTTCATACCAAAACTAATAGGCTACTAAACGGTCTTTCTAAAAAGACACAACATCAATTTATCAAACTTTAGTTCAATAAAATTAAAAATTGAACATGAGTTGTAGTGTAACTACTCTTTAATATAGTCCTCCCACATGATCGGTGAGAGTAATTTGTTGTAAATATACTACTAACTTGTAGATATTTTAATAGTTAATATAAATAGTTGATAAATATATCTACCAACTTATGGATCTTTTTTTTACAAAATATAAACTTATGAGTCAACTTTTACATTTAAAAAATTTGAAATTGTGATCTGGGATCCCAAATCATGCCTTTTTGGATGATTAGAGATTTCATCTCATCATTATATAAAATCGCATGTCCAAACGATGATTTCATCTTATGAGATGAAATCGCACGTCCAAACACCTATTAAGGAGGAAATGAAAAAGAATCGGAGAAATTGCACGATTTCCCCTTCAAATATGTTGGTGTGTAATTTTTGCTTTTTAGCAATCAAATTTATATATAGCCGGCATAAGTTACTTATCATTTGAGACTTAATTTGTGAAATATTATAATAAGAAAATATAAACTTAAATATTTATATAAAAGTAAAAAATTAAAGAGCACGCAAAGCCGCAAAAGTGCAAATGACCCAACAAGGAGGATAAAGAAAGGTCGTTTAATAATTGTAGAGGATTGAATAAAGGGAGATGAAGTGTGAATAAAGATGAGCTGTATTGGCAAAGCTAGTGGAAAATGCAAGCATGAGCGTGTACGGCTTTACTATTTGACAAAAAAAAACACCGCTGCTAGCAACTATAGGCGTAGCAGTAGAGCGCGGTACCACAATATCACGAGTTGGATCCCCTGCATAAATCTTTTTGGTTGAGCCTATCACACATGTCTTGCCAAGTGTGGTTAATTGACTGACGTGGTTATTGCGTCAGTCCGAATTTACCCTGTTCGCACTCGAAAGAATAACGGCGCCAGCTCAACAAAAAAAACACTGCTCGCGTGGCGTGCATCATTTGATACTTGCCACCAACACCTGCTCGCCACACGCCCCTCCCCCACTCGAACATATTAAAATCCTAACTTCCCTGATTTCAATTTTTGCGAATCTCTCTCATCATTCCAAGGTAATAATTTCTCTCATATGCTTCAATTTTAGAGTTCCCTTTATGTTTATCGCTCTATTTAACGATTCCTTTAATCTTTGTTGATTTTAGCGAGAACTATCGGGGGGGTTTAGTTATGAATTTATGTATCTCCTTGCTTTTCGGTTTATTTCATAAAATTTTCATTTTCCACACTGATTTACTTCATTTAGGATGCTAATTCTTTTACAATTTTTTAGGTTTTTGTTTGAGTATTATTACCGTACATATTTTACAATTCTGTTCTTGATTTCGTGGATATTTGGGGAGTAAATGCTGTTATTTCCAGCCAAATGTTCTGAAACAAAGAATTTTCTTTTTTCTCCTGTTTCTTATCAGTAAGACACTGGATTTAAACAGCATAACTTTTTATTCTGCTGTTTAATAGCAAAAATTAGGAAATAGATCCCAAAGTAGTGATCAGCACTCTATAACGAGTTTATGAAATATACCGTGTTAGTACTAAAACTTTGTTACTTTCAAATGAATGTAGCTTGGTTGTAACACCTTGGTTATGTTGATCGTTCATCGTTTGACAAGCTGGTATCTAATTCGCAACATAGTACCTTATATTTTGTCCCCTTTTCACAGGACAGTTAATAGTGTTTCTCATCAAAGCCTACAAGGTGGACTCAGAATTAGAGATGGATACAGTAAATGCTGCTCCAGTAGTTGAAAAGGATACTACAGATGTGGAAACATCATTAGATAGGTCAGTTTTCTTAGATCAAGTTTACTTTTTTTTAGCATGAATATCATATCGTTCATTTTCTTTTCAAGTATGGGAAATCTGCAATAAGCCTGTGGCCTCCTTTTTTTTCCCTAAAGAAACTTATAATGTGATTTTTGTACAAGTTTGATGCCAAATTGAATCTTATATTCTGATATTGTTAAATTTCAAGGGTTTAGACCCCTAATATAGAGAGAGAACAGATCTATGTCCATGGATGGAGTGAATTTTTTGTTTGGATTGGGCGGGGATCCTTTTTTTCTTTTTCTTTTGATACTAGATAAATTTTCATGTGAGTTAGCTGGCATACTGGCCAGTTCGGCGGGGATCTGTTTGTGGTTGATGATACCAGCAAGGCCACAATTATTATTTTCCCAAGATAGAGTATTATTAAAAGCTCAAACCCATATCTTGCTGAATAATTTCGTTTGTAGACCTTGTCTCGCCATAAGCTGGAAGGTACTATATGCTACTTGGCAGTTTGAATAGTAGATTTAGATGCTTAATTATACGATGCAAAGGAATTGTTGCTTCTTATTTCAAATATCTGTGATTTTCAACAAGAAATTTTAGTCCTTTCTGCGAGTTTTAGCTAAGCAACAGAATCAGTTAGTAAGACAGAAGTTTCTTATGTCAAACTGGTAATATTTGATGATTCTTGTGGTTATATTGATATGTTCCTATTCATATGTCAAAGAGAGCCAACTCTGCAATGTGTTTGTTAACATTGGTTAAATACTAAGCGGACTACTTTTTTCCTTCCCAAAGCTCATATGCTCCAGTTCCCTACTTTTCTAATTCAGGCACATTATGACCTTCCATTTTGAGCCGCTTGTCTTTTGAGATGTAACGGATCTCTATAAATTAAGGGGAGAGCTGGCTCCTGTCTAAGAAAAGATCAATAATGAAAAATATGTAGTGTCACCTAACCCTGCTGTTACCCCTTCAAGTCAGCCATTAAGCTGAGCTAATCCATCCAGTCATCTCGGCTTGCCGGGTAGAATAAGTAGCCTTTTCGGTGACGACTTGGTAAATGGTTCTTTCTTATTACTCGCGGAAAGATACGAAGATTTCGAATAAAACACAATTGTCAAGTTGAGTGCCCATCTTAACTGATGCATGATTCGTTTCCTGAATACATAAGATTGCCCCAGCTTCCCACTAAATGAAACTCCTTGAATTCGTTTTATTGTTCTGCAATGTTGATCATAGCTAAACAATAATTTGAACAAGACCAGCTTATATCTCAATCCTATTAGATACATCCTATGTGACATGGATTCTTACCAAATTGCTAGCCCTCTGTTTGGATGGTTGTTTCCCGTGGTTCATTAATGTACAGTATGGTATGATATAGTATGATATTGTATTGTATTGTATTGTATTAACACAATGTTTGGATAGACTGTATTGTTTGTTGTGGTTTAATGATATTTTTAATTTTTTGTTTGGTTAAATGTTATTGTATAATAACATGTAAGTTTACTAAAATACCCTTAACCCTTAATTACAAACTAATTTTTATATATTAATAAAATTAAGGTTAAAGATAAAATTGAACTTTAAAAAATAAGTAGGTGGTGGGTGGTGGTGGAGGGCTGGGTGCTATAGGGGTGGTGGGTGGGGTGGGGGTGGGGGTGGGGTGGTGAGTGGTAGTGTGGGGGTTGGTGGGTTTGGGTGTGATGGAGGGGGTGGGGGTAGACTGGTGGTGGGGTGGGTGGATTTGGGTGTGATAGAGGTTTGGATGGTGGGGTGGGGTATAATAGGAAAATGAAATACATAACCACGCAAAAACCACCAAATTCGTGGTTATAGAAACTGAGTTTTTTCATGGTTATTTAACCATTGAATTACAACGGATTTACAACATCATACAACATAATCTTAAGAACAATGGAAACAAACATGATTTCACTGTTGAAAACAAACATTGTTTCATAAAAAAACAATACAATAATGAACCACAGGAAACAACCATCCAAACAGGGGGTAAAAGTTGAATCAATCATACGATATGCTTACATGTGTCTTAGTCTACATAACTTGGGCATGCCCAAGCGCCCGGTGAATAGCATTAAACTAGTTGCAAAAGTACCAATTTGTGCTGTATCAAACAGAGGTGCACTATTAAACATCAAAGGAACCTGTTAGATTCTGACCTGAAAGAAGAGCTACTTACGAGAAACTCTGGGTCAAATTTTGCCCCAATACAATAAAAATGGGTGTGGGGGGGATCTGGAATTATGAAGTATTACAGTGACTAACTCTGCAAAAATTCCTCATAAAAATAAGAGAATGTATTTCTGCCTCTTTGTAACTTTATTCTTATTTCTTTGGATCCTCATAAAAGTTTCCAAATCTCGGGATAGTACAGTAATAATTTGTGTAGTCATGCTCATGTATTTATTTTGACTTTGTTTTGACTGCTCTCTGCATCCTCCTTATCAGTGGCACATCTACGACGAGTCCTGATTGTAAAGCTTTCTTGTAACAGCTTTCATCTCTGCAAGAAGATTCAGAAGAAAGTTCCAAAAAGAATTCACAAAGCTGAGAGAGAGAAACTGAAGAGAGAGCATCTGAATGAGCTTTTTCTTGGTTTGGCTGATGCTCTTGGTAATTTCTTGATTGCTAATAACTTAACCAAGTTCATTTTTTGATAAATCCCAAAAGTGGCTCCTCTAGTATCCATTTTCAGTAAAGAGATCACTAATTGATTATACACGGGTGCCTTATTGTTGCAGAACTATCTGAGCAGATGAATGGAAAAGCCTCTGTATTGAGTGAAGCTGCTCGATTTGTAAAGGACATGCTTTCTCAGATCAAGCATATGAGGACAGAAAATACAACTTTGCTGTCTGAATCTCAATATGTAAGTTCCTAAATGTTAGGAAATCTGCTACTCCCTCCGGATAATGTGTCCACTTAGTCATTTGCACACCCCTTAAGAAAGAAAATACTAACGTCTGGGAAAAAGTAGTTAATTTGACTAAAATGCCCCTAATTAAAAAGATATTGAGATTTGGTCGCCTAACACTTAACAAGGGCAAATCTGAAAAAATAAGTTTCTTGATTTGGTAAGTGGACACTCTTTTTGACTCAAAAAATAAAGATAGTGGACAATCTTTTTGATCCGGAGGGAGTATCTCAGAAACACTACTTTCTTTTTCTTCTTATTTTTTGTTATGAACTTGCCCTTCATTCCTCATCCAGGATGTAAAAACACTCATTGAAGTGTGTGCATTTTAAATTTGTAAGCTTCTCAAAGTTTTTCGTACTATTTAGCTTTTTTTGTCCTGCACTCATAAATTCTTTCTATTCCATTGACAGCTGAGTGTGGAGAAAAAGGAGCTTCAGGATGAAAGTTCAGCTCTGGGGGCCGAAATTAGCAAACTGCAGAGTGAGATCAAAGCAAGGGAAGCCGAGACTATTCTTGACCTAAATCTAGCTCCTCCTGAAGTTCAGAACACAGAGTTTGCCTCACAGAATAGCTATATGAGATTGCCTGCTTCGGAACATGCATTTCAGCAATCGCAAATCATGAACCCTTTTTACGTCCTTCCCTTGAGTTCTAATCCCCAGGCTTATCCAGCGCCTGATGCTGCAGATTCTGTGGCTATGCCCACATGTACTGTGAAGAAACCACAGCCCAGATATCCCGCTCCAACTGACGGATGGCCATCCCAAATCTTTGAAAAGCGGCCTCCATTATTGCGACAGGAGGTTCAAGATGGTGCATAATAATAATAGTTTAGAAGAAATGAGGCATTCGTTCATAGGGAATGACATGTATAATTAGGTAACGTAGAGATAGAGATAAGCAGCAGATTCAGCAATACTTTGGACTTGCAGCTCTCCATGGTATTTATGTAGTTTTTGTTATATGTTGATCAACAATTACCTAGATTGTCTGTCAAGGTAATATCAGTTGGGAGCAACCATAGCAGTATTAGATACGGATATATGTTGGTAAACAAAACATGAAAGTAGGTGCTTAACGTGACATCTACGGATTTAGATGTTGAACTGTTGCAATGTTTTTGCAGTTTGTTGAAGTCATTTTCAAGCTAAGGGTTTCTAAGGTGGCAGAATTAGTACCACTAATCCATTCTATTTTGAGAAGGTAGGAGACAAATGATTGCCGTGGTGTCATTATTGTATGAATCTTGAGAAAATGACAAAAACGTCTTTTATGATTGGGAGTAGGTCTGTAATAGTTACTTGGATATATGTTTGTGCAGTTTTGATCCTTTAATTTTATTTAAAATGATATTAATTTTCGTCAAATATTTAATAAATGCTATTAAATTTATGGAATTTGAGAAAAGAAACAGTTGTTTCACAATTAGAGCTTGTTGAATATTTGATAGAGATAATATATGTTCATTACTTGTGAATTTAAAGTTAAACTAATAAAATTGCTCAAAAATATGCTCCGTAATTAAAAGATTATTTTAAGTCGATCCAAAAATATCCTTGATTGGTAACCTCCAAACATCTCCATAAAACTTCTCCAAATACCTTATCATATGACTTTTCGAGGTCGATGAAAATCATATGTAAGTCTCTCTTTTTCTCCCTATACTGCTCCACTAAGCTCCTAAGATGAATGACTTATGTAGTTGAACACTCCGGCATAAGTTCAAACTGGTTCTCGATGAGAAGAGACGTGTATTTTCGAAAACCAATTTGGATTTATGAAGTGCGTTAGATCCCAGATAAATTACAAATGGGAGGCTTGAATAATTTGCATAAAAAAAAAAGAATTCCAAAATGAAGCTGGAAACTGGTGGGCACAGAAGCGAAAGAACAAGTTTAGAAATAGAAACTACACGAGAGAAGTCTGTCTAACTTTACTTTCTCGCTTGAGCAAAACGGCGAAATCCCTCGGCCCACTCCTCCGACCCGTCCGATCCGATAGAGATTGGTGGAGGAAGATAAATCACGGTACCCAGCGGCCAACTAAACGGAAACCACAGTGATCGGTGACCACAAGATCACTCACGAAAGGAGAAATTAAACTCCACCCAGCAGTAGAACTCACCTGCCTTCTTGGAGTAATCTGACACCTGTAACCAACTGAGCGGGTGTAGCTCTTCTCTTGTCTGTACAAAAACAAAAGCAATCACTCTCTCCAAAATCTGAGACTTTTACCTCTTTTTACAACACATAATAATAGTAATTTATTTTGGAGTTGAGCAAAATGGGAGGATCTGGTGGTGGTATAGGAAGCTTACTCAAGGTGATTCTCACCAACTTTGATGTTCTTGCCGGGTACCTCTCGCATCCTACTCCATTTTTCTCGTACATAATACATACTATCAATTTATTCTTTTCTTGTGCGGTTGAAATTGCAGGCCGGTGGTTAGTTTGGTGTATCCTTTGTAAGTGGGTTCTGACTTGGTTATTTATTTTTTAATAACGGCCTCCTATGTGATGTTTTGGTACTGGGTTCTGGGTTATATGACAGGTATGCTTCAATAAGGGCTATTGAGACCAAATCCCCACTGGATGATCAGCAATGGCTTACATATTGGATTTTGTATTCTATGATTACTCTTTTTGAGCTGACATTTGCCAAGCTTATTGAATGGTTCGAGATTTGTATATTCTTTTCAATTACTTAATGTTTTTCGAATTCTATGACTAGTAGAGGTAATTGTCTCTTTAGCAGTTACAAAGTGATGTTCTCCATGGTTATTATCAAAAGGTGTTTGACTGGACATGGAATTTAAGTGAAGAAGGAAACACTTTTGAAACTTGTGGTCTAAAATAAGTCAATTTTTTTGGGGGCTATCTGTAGGGTAAATGAGAAGTTTAAAGTTATATTACTATTTTTTTTAGACTGATTAAAAAGAAAAGAGTGTTACATAAATTGAGAGGGAGGGAGTAATAAATATGCTTTTCTATAGGTCGGGATGGAATGGAAGAGAAGTAGTGAAACAAATGATTGTTGTGAATAGTCTATTTTTAGTATCTTAATTATGAAGACTTTGAGCATTGATTTCATTGCCAAATCTAATTCGGCTCCATACTAGTCTTTGGATAGTTGTTATAGAAGAATGAAAGACTTTGACTTACTATATATACTTCTATGTGATAACATGAAGGCGATTTTAAGTTTTACTAACTTGGTAGATAGAGGCTAACTTTGGTGCTGTAGATTGTCAAACAAAGTGATGAGTGATGACATACTACCTAAGAAACAGAAAGATCATCTGCTGATTGCAGTTTGCTATCAGATGGAATAAGAGTTCTTAAGTCAACAGTCCTTTAGTAAACCAATAAACCATAGTCGTATCACAAACTAATTGATGCTTGAAACTTTGTTAGGCCAGGTGAAACATGATTCTGATGGTTAAGTAAATGTTCCTCTGAACTTATCTGCTATGTGATCTTGGAGTAATTGCACTCATGCTTGACAAGTTTTAAATATCACCGAGTGGGTTAGCACTCATATACTGGAATCTTCAGCAGTATATTTGAAGCAAGAGCAGTGATCTTAATAGCTATCTGTTTGACAGTTCTTTGTAAAGAGGGTTATACAAGATACATGATTGCCATGATAAATGCAAAAAATGAGTTGTGACGGTGTAGTTGACCTTCCCTTGGTCGAAAATGATATGTTTGACCATTAGGTACTTTCACATTGAGGTAAGGTTAGGAATCCCTCTTAGCAATCATGTGGGTCATCTGGAAAGCGAGGAATAGGAGGGCTTTTGAAGGGTTGAAACTTGATTTTATTCTAGTTTCTTTTTGGTGTACTTACGAGCTCCCAATTTCTATAGAGGATTGGGTCTCTTTTGTTGAGAACCATATTATTTTGGTGTAGATTCTCTTCTTTTGGTATACGGCTTGTATATGAGGGTTCCCCACAATTGTTAATAAAATTATTTACCTTATAAAAAAGGAGGTCCCCCTCTTTTAACTTTGGGTTTGTCTCTTTTCTTTTTGCGAACTCGTCATATTTGCCTGATGAAGCACTTTGATTGCTGGAAGGAAAAGGAGAGCAAAATGGTTCCAGTATTAGGTAAGAGTAATACTTAATTGTGGTTTAGGTTGTCTCCAACTGAATTGATAGAAACAAGATTGTCTGGCATAGTACATGAATCTCTTTTATATCAATTCACTTCTAGTGAGTTTGGATAATTACAAAATCTTTTCCGAATGCCAGATCTGCGTTCTTTCCATTAATATGTTCTATTCACTTTTATGTCAGGCTTCCTTTCTGGTCATATGCAAAACTGATCGCAACCTGCTGGTTGGTCATACCTTACTTCAATGGTGCAGCGTATGTGTATGAGCATTATATTAGGCCTTATATCGTCCAGCGAAAAGCAGTCAACATCTGGTATGTGCCACGAAAGGACTTCTTTAGTAAGCCTGATGACATCCTAACTGCTGCAGAGAAATATATACAAGAACATGGAACCCAAGCATTTGAGCAGATGATCCACAAGGTATGATAATCAGTTCACTGTGTTGGTTTATATTTTGAGGAAATGTCAGGCAAACATATAAAAACCAAGTGAATTGAGATAGGCTGAAATCACAAAGTTCATGTGTTTAAGGATTGGCTCATTTCAGTTCATTTACTTGCAGGCTGAAGGAGAACGAAAGCTCCAAACCAGCAATTACGTGTTTTATGATGATCACTACAGATACTGAGCCTTGTACGCTACAGTTTTTTTGTTTTATTTCTGCTGCTCCAGTACTTTAGGAAAGGAATAGATCTATCTGCTGTTGTAAAGAGGTGCCCTGAAGCTGATGTTGGTCTTTCTCCGTGCAACTGTAAACTACTATCTTTTGTTTTATAGAGTTCTTTGCAATCCTGTAACCTACGTAATAAACTTCTACTACTCGACCTCACCAGTGTCTTTATCATGTTTTTGTTTCACTGTTAATTTCAAGCAGTTTGTTAATGATAATATTTTCATTGTTATTAGGCCTGTGTTCAAAATCAGAAAACGAAAAAACCAAAAACTGGAAAAAAGGAATAATGCAGAAAGTAAGAAAAATATCCGAGACCACAGAATTCACTGTGTTTCTTTAAGGAATTTAATCCCCTCACTGTACCAGAGGTTATGGATTACTTCCTCCCAGGATAAAATGGATATACCTGTCGCAGGAGTAGCGGTTTTTCAAACGCCGACGACTTCGACGAACTCAAAGTTGGCAACGAACCACAGTAAGACTCGATAGTTTTATTTGTGAAAGAGAATGCATAATTTCAATTAAGGAAATTATTTTTCAGTGTGTTAAAAATGAGACATTGCCTCAGTTTATATAGTCTCGAAGGTGCCTGTTCGGAAAGGTTGGTGACTGTTTCGAAAGGCCACTTTGCCTTTTCGGAAAATGAAAAAAAAAATGTTTGGAAAATTTAATTTTTATTCCGCGAAAATTAATTACCAATTAATCTTTTTCCGGCGGAATAAAAAAAATATTTTCAGATCATTTGACCAAATCCGAAGTCGAGCCGAGCGACGACGACGACGGCGCGAGGGGAGTCCCTCTTCTCAACCCTTTAAAAGCTAGAGGAAGTGCTTTCTAATATAAGCACATAACTTTCCCTTTGTACCACCGATGTGGTACAAAGCTCCTTTGAAAATGAACTTTGCTTTGAACTTCATTTTCCTTTCATTTCTTTTTTCCCTCCATTTCTCATTCACACCAACTTAGCTAACTTTAACCATTAACTAGCTATAACAATGCCCCACATGAATGGAGAATGACTATATGATGAAAAACATGCATGACAAAAAAATGTGTGATTCGTAAGCAAAGATTAATCGCATCTGGATAAGTAGATTTCTCTTTGAACTTTTCGTAGTGAACATATGTCGGATATACTCGGTCAATCGGTAGATTTGATATCTTTGAACTGTCGAGCTTAGGTGTATACCTAGACAACCACATGTCACACAATTAACCCTTTAATCGTCTTTGGTTCTCATTGTTTTGTTCGTTTCAGCCATGAACATTGCGTGGTTCATAAGTGCGTAGAGAATTGGCCTTACAGAATTCTCCTTGCAGCGGCTTACACTTCACACTTACATAGGTGATTCCTAAATGTGTCATCCCGTAGATACACTATTTGATATACGCCATACCAAACTTAGGAACCATTAAAAAGCCGTAATGATTTATCCTGGTACTGAACATTGTCTCATCACGAGAATGGACCAAAAAATTATTGTGATAATGTTGAACCGTCATTAATGACTTTGTTTGATCTCTTTGAACCTAGATCTTGGGATCTCCAGTCTTCTAGGTAGAGTTACCGTCACGATGACTTGTCCTCGGCCATAGTCCCATTCCCCTCGATGATCTTTCAACTACCTCTCTAGTTAGGCCTTTAGTTAGTGGATCCGACACATTATCTCTTGACTTAACATAGTCAATTGTGATAATTCCACTAGAGAGTAGTTGTCTAACGGTATTATGTCTTCGTCGTATGTGACGAGACTTTCCGTTGTACATAACGCTCTCGGCTCTTCCTATTGCCGCTTGGTGATGCGCGATTTATGCACACACTAAACGCAAGTGCACGTGTCGTGACAAGTAATATAGTCTAGAAGACCGAGTTATCGTCCTCAGGGATTAGTGTTCAATTATCAACATCTATTATGTAGTATCTATTTGGTAACCGATAAATTGATGAATTGTTTATAGCTATGATTATAGATGCTAACTAATTTACTTTATTTTACTTCAGATATGGTGGAAATAGGGCTTCCAAATCTCCTCAACTATCCGCTCGTTCTACTCGTTAATGCAAATAATTATGGTTCTTCTTCTATTTTGAGATAGCAGGTTAACTAAATCGTTTTATACTTCTGTTAAGGATTTGGCAGATTTCCCGCCTCGGCGCCGCGACCTGCGAATCAGCCATGGGCGAACTCCCGCTCTCTGTTTTTGGGCGCCGTGGCGCTGATGTCGCTGGTTGGTGGTGGCCATGGCCGCTCGCTTTCGTCCGGGTTGCCAACTTCTTAGCTTTTTAAGCTCTGTAACCTCTGTTTCTGCCCTCTTTTCGCTCCTTTTCACCAATGTGTCACTTTAAACCATTATGACTCAAAAGAAAGAATATATATCCTAAGACGACACATATTTGTACAAAAATGGGCAAACTAACTAAAAATGACTCAAAAGGTGTATATAAAATACACCGATCAAACACCCCCAAACTTAACATTTGTTCGCCCTCGAGTAAAGATCAAAAGAAAGAAATAAAGACACGAAGGAAAAGAAAATAAAATGACTCAAAGACATTGATCAAGTTGCTGCATCATTGTTACTTAGAAAAGCATGAAGGTTATGAGAATAATATGCAGGAACATATAACATGAATTTTTAGCATTCTAAACACATCAAGTCAGATATTTTGCAAATTCACTTTAATCATGCTCAATGAAAGTAAGAATACCTAAATATGCATGTCAATTTCAAAAATCCTATGGCCTGTTCACTTGCTATTCTCCACTAATCATGAATACACACATCAGAGATCATCAGGACTTTTCAGGGTTGTAATGTAGGCTTAGGCAGGGGTAGGTAAAAATAAGCATTTAGGCTCAATTTACGTACCATAAGCTCTTTCGCTTTAGATTCTTCCCTTTTCTTTTGATTTTCTTTTTCACTTCATACCTATCTTTCTCCTCTTTTGTTTTGAGAGAATGAGGTGTATTATGAATAACAGACACCCCCAAACTTAGGCTTTTGCCTATTTATTATTATTTTTTCATTGGGGTGCATCAAAATTGTTCAATCTCTTTTGTCTCCTTTTCAACACTTTATATTCAAATTATCTCAATTTTTCACTTATGACACAAATATGAAATTATAGGGTGTCAAATAAAGGTCTTATTTTTAGGCTCAAAGGGGTTGACTAGGGATATAATTTCAATGTCAAGGATAGATAAAAATGGTAAGAAAGGGCTAACAAAGAAATGCCTGAGTCATCTCTCTAACATGCATCTCCTAACTATTTCGCCTCAAATAGCAAGCAAGCAGACACATAGGTTTAATCATTAACAATGCATAAATCAAGCAAGATACCCCAAATAGTTCGATTTCATGAATTTTTGGCATATCTAACCTAAGTGTCAGATGGTTGCTTCTAATTCCATTACATTATTCAACTTTACTTCACTAAGCGTTTCCAGTAACTACAACATGCATGATCTTAAAAAAAATTATGATTCAAAAATACTCAAAAACACACAAAACAAATCAAAAAGACTCAAAAACACACAAAACACCCTCCAAACTTAAATCACACATTGTCCCCAATGTGTGCAAGACTCAAAAATAAAAGAAAAATATGACAACTTACAAACTTGGTTTAAAGTGGTGGCGGATAACGCATGAACCATGGTTGAACAAGGAACTCATCTCATCAAATCTCCGTGCAACCGCTGTTGCTCCTGCCTTAGTTCTTGTTGTCCTTGCCTCAGGTCCTGTTGACCTTGTATCATTATGTCAAAACTCTGCATCATCCTCCTCTGGTTCATGAGCAACTGCTTCATTATAGGCATCGGAGGTTCCAATTCCAGGGGTTGCTGGCGGCTGCTACCTGCCTCATGTTGAGCCTCTGTCTCAGGCTCATCTTCATCCATGACAGCCTCTGCTGCTGCTGGTGGTGGTGGTGCTGGTGCTGGTCTCCTTCTTGCTGCTGCTGGAGGGACTGGTTGGGAAGGCATACATTATCCTATATGACACAGGAGGTTGGCCCTTCTCATATGTATCAGTAGCTAGGGTTGGGACTCCATGTCTAGAACATAAACTGCAGATAAGTGATCCATGTCCCAACCCACCTGTAGTGACCAACCTACTGGTTTCTCCAATGTTCTGCAATATCTCCTTCCCAACATCAATCGGCTTCCCTTCCATAATTTCATATATTATTTTTATTCTATCTGCTGGCACTCTGGTGAAGTAGGTCGATGGAATCAGGCGGGCACTGACGAAGTATAACCAACCCTTGGCTGTTTTGTTGAACTGACATCTGCTTAGTCCTCTTGATCCATTTCGTGCAATATCAAACTCAGCCCCAGGATAGCATAATGTGCTTGCGACGATATCCCAATCGATGTTGTTGGCGTCTCTAGACCATGTTCTGAAATAGCTTCGATCATCGCCTCTTTCTTCAACATCGGCTGTTCTTAATAGCTCATTCACCACTTCGGTCGTCACAGGCACATATTGTCCTCTCACAAAGCACTACCATTTACCCTTTCCGGAAAGTTAACATAGAATTCTTTCATCATTACGGTGTTCTGTGGTACTATTCTTTCCGGATTAACAAATCTCTTCCACCCCATAGCCTCTATCATTGCCCGAATAGGCTCATAGACATCGCCGTCCTCAAATGACTCCCTTTGGTACTCCATTCCTCGCTCAGGGATCAAGGGTCTTGTACTAAGTTTGTAATATCTATCTTCTGCTTTTTGACTGACAAACCTAATAGTATCATATTGAGGGACGGAGGTGGATGTGGAAACTCTTTTTTTCTGGCAGACATTTTGAACAAATTTCAGCAGTGTTTCCTTTGTTTCAGTGATATTACCCAGCAACTATCAATCAAACCAATCAACACACAGCGTAATCAACAACTACAACACCATTCAACCCCCAAACTTCACTCAAAGGATAGGTACAACACCCCACGATCACTACGTATAATTTTACCGCGAAATATTCACACCAAACTTCAACACACCCCACACTATCCACCAATAAAGCACATCCCCAAACTTGTTACCTCCCCTGATAATTTCAAGAAAAGTGATGAAAGTTACCTTGGACGGTGTTCTTCCAGATTTTCTTGTTTCTAGTGATGGATTGAGGCAATGAAATGAGAGTTGTTGTTTGAGATGGCTAAGGGTGCAAGGAATTTAAGTACTTTAGTTGTGATTGAGTTTAGTTGTGGAAGATTTTTAGTAAAAGAGGTTGATTTCGTGGGTTTGGAGATAGGAATGGTTTTGGGTTTTTGATTTGGAGAAGGGAAATCGGATTAGGGCTCCTTTAAATTCAAGTTTTTTCGTCGCGGCGCCACAACCCTGCTATCGGCGCCGCGACGCCCAAACATCTGCGACCCTCTGAACTTCCGCGCCAGCGCCCTAAACTTCGTGAGACCTTCGACTTCGACGCCGCGGCCGCAGGCCGTGGCGCTGATTTCTGCGCGCCTGCATTCTCGGCGCCATGGCCTTCTGTTGGGCGCCGTGGCGCCGAGCCAATTTTTTCTTCTCTTCACGTTTTCGTCCTCCAATTTTTGGCCTTGTACCTGTCATCACAACATGCAAACAATACCTCCCGTGAGACTGTTCTAACTAAAATTAAGTTGCATAAAATAAAAATAAAATAACCTTGGGTTGCCTCCCAAGTAGCGTTGTCTTTAACGTCTTTTAGTCGGACGCAGTTCCTTATCAAGAGGCATGGGGTAAATTAACCCACATCCTATCCATTTCATAATCATTTTTCGCTTTCGCCTTCTGTTTTTCTTTTTCTCCTTTTTATCAAGAGAAGGTTTAGCGTTGCTCACCTGTATTGGAGGACTGATTTCCATTGCTTTGGCATGTGCTGGCTCAACTAATGTGTTCACGGTGCTGACTGCAAAATATTTGCTTATGACTGGGGGTTCAACGATGTGTTAAAACACCTTGAACACCATCTCTTCATTCTCAACTGTGAGTGTCAGCTCGCCCTACTCCACATCAATCAGGGCTCTCCCAGTTGCCAAGAATGGTCTTCCCAATATGATAGGGATCTCATCATCTTCCTCCATATCAAGGATGATGAAGTCCGCAGGAAAGAAGAATTTTCCCACCTTAACCAATACATCTTCAATCATTTCCCTGGGATGCACCACTGTCCTATCCACCAACTGTAAGCTCACAGTGGTTGTTTTGGCTTCACCCAAACCCAACCTCTTGAAAACGGACAAGGGCATGAGATTTATGCTGGCCCCCAAATCACACATGACCCTGTTACATGTTACCCTGCCAACTGTGCAAGGCAATGTGACATGCTTTACAAAAAACTAACTTATATGGTGACATTCCAATGGGGGTTTTGAATGATGTTCTGTATGCCCATAGTGCGTCATCCAGTTTGATAGACCAATCCTTCCTTGAGCCATCCACCGTCTTTTCCAATATGCTTTTCACTTCCCTGTTTGAAACTTCGCGCCCATTCGGCGAGGTGATAGGGAAGTGTGGTGCGGTGGTAGACTCCATATCGGAAAAGCAATGTATCAAGCTGCATGTTGCAAAAGTGGCTTCCTTCATCACTGATGATGACCCTAGGAGTACCAAACCTTGTGAATATATTCTTTTGGAGGAACATTTGAACAATCTTACTGTCATTTTCTTTAGTGGCTACCACTTCTACCCATTTGGACACATAATCCACTGCAGAAGAATGTACTGATTTCCAAAGGACGACGGGAATGGACCCATGAAGTCGATCCCCCACACATCAAATAGTTCCACCTCCAAGATCCCATTCAAAGGCATTTCATTTCATCTTGATATGTTCCCTGTTCTTTGACAACGATCACAGTTCTTTACAAAGGTGTGGGCATCCTTGAAGAGGGTTGGCCAATAGAACCCACTTTGCAATACCTTCACAGTTGTTCTTGATGCCCCAAAGTGTCCATGATGCGCGATATATGCACACACTTTTAAACGCAAGTGCACGTTATCGTATCAAGTAGTATAGTCTTAGCTAAGACCGAATATCGTCCTCTGGGATTAGGGTTCAAGTACCAATTGTCTATTTTCTAGTATCTATTTGGTGAATTAATGGGTGATTGGTTGTTTATGACTAAGAATTATAAAAGCTAATTAAATATAAAGATTTAATTCAGATGTGATGAGAATAGGGCTTCTATGTATCCTTACTATCCGCTTATGTTACTTACTAATGCATTACTTATGGTGTTCTTCTTTTGGAGAAAGCAGGTTTACGAAATCGTTTTATACTCCCGTTAGGGTTATATAAACACTCAACCCCAGTATTGTTCCTTACCTAACTTTCGCTGATAAGGGTAACTCTATAGGAGGATTAAGCACAAAAACCTAGTTGACCGTCACGCACAATGCGCAAAATTAGGGTTGTTAAGCCTCTCATCAACGCTACAAATCTAATTGAGGTATTTTCATCCCCAATTCAAGACCGTCTACCCAACTTACAAGATATTCACAATCCTCCTTTTCGTAACTGATTAGAAATCATATAGTGATAACTAGTTGTCAATTAGCTACCAAGAATTCAACTCAATTATTGGATAGATCTCTCAATAAGAATAATAACCATAAGCATGCATTACTTTATAACATAAGGTTCAAGAATTCAACATAGAAAGTTCTATAAGAGAATTAGTTCCTAGCCATGAATATGACAAGAACTAATTCAAAGTTCATCATGCAAAACCGAATTAAAGAAAAGAAAAGAAAAGAAATTACTAATGTTTAGGTCTCCAATCTCCTAGGCAAGAAAACCTTGTGTTTGGCAAGAAAGGAACCCTTGAAACCGCCTGTGGTTCTCCTTTTATAGGTTTAAAACGTCTCCCTCTTTTTCCTGCAGCTCGCCCAAAAATCCGTCAAAGACCTAATTTTTCCGCGTCGGCGCCGCGCTGCGGAATGGCGCGCGCGCTAAAGTTCTGCAATACGGGTGTTTTGGCGCGCCCCGATATTCTGCATGCGAGCCGCGGCCTGCAACTCTGTGGCTTCGGATGTTTAGCGCCGCGCTGCTTCTGGTCTTCGAGCGCGCGCTGGATCTTCGCAGCTTCTTCGAATAATAGGCGCGCCTCGCTTCGATCGCAGTGAGGCCATGCGCAGTCCGATTTCACTCGTTTGCCACTTTCTCCGTTTCACTCTAAGACTCCTCTTTTTCCCTCTTTTCGCTCCTTTTCCGCCATTTGGCCACTTTAGCCACTTTGACTCAAAAGAAAGAAAATCTATCCTAATACGACACTTTGTATGTACAAAACGGGACAAAAGACTAACTAGACTGACTCAAAAGGTGTATATAAAATACACCGATCAGTCCACCACATTGTTAGGTGTGAAATGAGTGAGAATCTGGTGCATCTTATCCTCTGGTATACATCGCCTGATGACTTGGTCGGCGCAGTGTTTGTATAACATTGGCTCCTCCCAATAGTAGTGTTTTACTTCGGAGTAAAACCTCTTCACTTGATGTCTTGTCAATCCTGGGGGTACTACCTTAGCTGCAAGAAAATTAACAAGATCAGCGTACCAAGGTAACTTAAAGACAACACTTACTTGAAACAATTGCTCATTTGGGAAGTGATCATTTATTTGCACATCCTTGGTGTTCTGGCTCTCTATGTTTTCAAGTCTCGACAAGTGGTCCGCAACTGAGTTCTCTGTCCCCTTCTTGTCACGAATCTCCATGTCAAATTCTTGTAATAGCAGAACCCATCGGATGAGGCGAGGTTTTGCATCCTTCTTTGTCATCAAATACTTTATGGCAGAGTGGTCAGTGTATACTATCACCTTATTCCCAATTAAGTATGGCCTGACTTTCTCGAATGCATATACTATTGGTAGCAATTCTTTATCTGTAGTAGCATAATTTAACTACGTGTCATTAAGAGTTTTACTAGCATAGTAAATGGATCTGAATGTCTTATCGACCCTCTGCCCAAGCACTGCTCCCACTGCATAATCACTTGCATCACACATTAGTTCAAATGAGAGCTCTGATGCGCGATTTAATGCACACACTTTAACGCAAGTGCACGTTGTCGAGTCAAGTAATATAGTCTTTGAAGACCGAGTTATCGTCCTCAGGGATTAGTGTTCAAGTACCAACTTCTATTCTTTGTTATCTATTTGGTGACCGATATTTGAGTTTGTTGATTATAACTAACAATTATAAAGACTAATTAACTATGTGTTTACTTCAGTGATGATGGAAATAGGGCTTCCAAGTCTCCTCAACTATCCACTTATATTACTTACTAATGCAATTAACTATGGTTCTTCTTCTTTTGGAGATAGCGGGTTTACTAATTTCGTTTTATACTCCCGTTAAGGCTATATAAACACTCAACCCCAGTAGCGCTCCTTTCTACCTTTCGGTGATAAGGATGACTCTATAGGAGGATTAAGAACAAAAAACCCTATTAATTCTACACAAGTAATTGAGGTATTTTCATCCCCAATTCGACCTATGTCTACCCAACTACAACATAGTCACAACCTCCTCCTTTCGAAGTTTGATTAGAAATCATATAAATAATGATAATTAATGATCAAGTAATTACCAAGCAATCAAATCATCTATTGGATAAATCTCAACAATAAGAAGAACAACCATAACATGCATTAATTCATAAAATAAGGTTCAAGTGAATTGACATGGAAAACCCTATATTAGAATTAGTTCCTAGGCATAGACATGACAAGAACTAATTCAATATCCAACATAAAACTGAAATAAAGTAAAATAAAAGAAAGAAATTACAATAGAATGGTCTCCAATCTTGAACTCCAAGAAGTGTTGTGTTATTGGCAAGAAGGGAACCCTTTAAAACTGCCTAGGGTTCTCTTTTTTATAGTCTCCAAACCGCCCTTAAGGTTTTCCTTCAGGCCTGGCCCATAAACTCGTCCAAAACCTGATTTTTCCCGCGTCGGCGCTGGTTCGCGCATCAGCCTGGCGCACAAGTTCTGCGATGTTCGGAGATTAGCGCCGCGCGCCGCACTCTGTATCGAGGCGTCGCGGCGCTGGATCTTCTGCAAGCCTCTGAATGTTAGGCGCCGGGGCGCCTGACCCTGCTGGCTGAAGGCGCCGCGGCGCTGGCCCTTATCCGTGCCTGGTTCGCCACTTTCTCGCATTTTAAGCTCTTGAACCTCCACTTTTGCCCTCTTTTCGCTTCTTTTCCGCCAAAGGGCCACTTTAACCAATTTGACTCAAAAGAAAGAAAATCTATCCTAAGACGACACGTATTTGTACAAAAGGGACAAAAGACTAACTAAAAACGACTCAAAAAGTGTATATAAAATACACCGATCAAGCTCCCAGTTTGGTGCAATGACTATGGGTGCTGAGATAACCTTCTCCTTGAGTGTCTGAAAAGCGGTCATGCATTCCTTATTGAATTCAAACGCAACCCCCGTCATTAGCAAGGTGGAAAGAGGTTTTGAAACTTTTGAGAAGTCCTTGATGAATCTTCTATAAAAACCGGCATGCCCAAGGAAACTTCTGACCCCTTTTGTTGATACTGGATGTGGTAGATTTTTTATTACTGAAATCTTTGCTTTGTCCACCTCAATACCTTGGTTGGATATTTTGTGTCCCAGGACAATCCCCTCTTTTACCATGAAGTGACACTTCTCCCAATTCAACACAAGGTTGGATTATTCACACCGTTTCAACACTGCTTCCAAATGCCTCAAACACTCGTCGAACGAAGACCCAAAGACCGAGAAATCATCCATGAAAATCTCTATAGTCCTTTCTACCATATCCGAGAAAATTGCTATCATACACCTCTGAAAGGTCGCAGGTGCATTGCAAAACCCAAATGGAATCCTTCTGAATGCAAACGTACCAAAGGGGCAAGTGAATGTTGTTTTTTCCTGATCTTCTGGTGCTATGAAAATCTGATGATACCCTGAGTAAACATCCAAAAAGCAGTAGTAATTGTGCCCTGCAAGTCTATCCAACATCTGATCTAGAAATGACAACGGGAAAAGGTCTTTTCTGGTTGCCTTGTTCAACTTGCGATAGTCAATGCAAATTCTCCACCCAATAACTGTTCTAGATGGAATGAGCTCGTTCCTTTCGTTGGTAACTACTGTCATACCACCCTTCTTGGGCACCACTTGTACCAGACTCACCCATGCACTGTCAGATATATGATAAATTATTCCAGCATCAATCCATTTCATGATTTCTTTTCTGACTACCTCCTTCATGTTTGGGTTCAGTCTCCTCTGTGCCTCAATGGATGGTCTGCTCTCCTCATCCAGACGGATCTTATGCATTACTGTTAACGGGCTTATCCCCCTTATGTCTGCTAATGTCCACCCAATGGCACGCTTGTGAGCCCTCAGTACTCTCAGCAGCTTCTCAATCTCTACTGTGGATAGATAACATGATATGATCACTGGTAAGGATTGATTCTCACCTAGATATCGGTACTGTAAATGATCTGGTAGAGTTTTCAACTCTAACTCTGGAGCCTTTTCTGTGGATGGTACTGATCTCTCTGGCATCTGTCCAAGCTCTTCATATCTCTTCTTATCACACTTCTCATAATAATTCATCCAATTTGCATACTCCATCAGCTTCGGGTCATTGCCACTGTTATCATCCCATCGTGTCAGCACTTCTTCAAGCGCATCAGCATTTCTGAACCCATTTTCCGACACTGCTTCTTCGATCACATCAATGGCGAAGCAGTTTTCACTTGCCTCTGGGAAGGTTGCTGCCCGAAAAACATTGAAAATCACCTCTTCTTCTTCCACACGAATTTTCAACTCCCCTTTTCGAACATCAATGAGTGCCTGTCCTGTGGCTAGGAAGGGTCTGCCAAGTATGATGGGGATCATGTCGTTATCTCTCATGTCTAAGATGATGAAATCAACGGGAAGATGAACTTGTCCACCTTCACCAACACATTCTCGATGACTCCTCTAGGGTGGACGATGGAGCGCTCAGCTAGCTGCAAAGTGATGTTTGTAGGTATGTCTTCTCCCATTCTAAGTTTGCAAAACACTAGGTAGGGCATCAAATTTATACCTGCCCCCAGATCGCACAACGCCTTCTGACACTCAAACTTTCCGATAGTGTATGGGATGGTGAAGCTCCCCGGATCTTTCAATTTCTGAGGTAGCTTTCTCTGTAGGATGACACTGCATTCTTCAGTCAACACCACTGTTTCGTAGTCATCTATCCTCCTCTTTTTGCTGAGAATCTCCTTCATGAACTTTACATAACTCGGCATCTGCTCTAGCGCCTCAACAAACAGGATGCTGAGTTGCAATTGTTTGAGAACTTCCAGGAATTTAGAGAACTGTTTGTCAAGAGAACTTGTTTTTAGCCTCTGGGGGTACGATATTGTCACGACCCGACCCCGGGGCCGCGACTGGTACCCTACCGGGGTACCCTATCAGGTAAGCATCAGAGAATAGCAGCGGAACATACATGAAACAAAAATCTGTATAAGGTGAACATCACTAGCAAGCTGATAAGGCCGCCTTTCATAAAATAACTTAAACGAAAGTGAAACAGTACATCTTATCATTACAGCCCAAACCACAAACGTGACTACGCACTCTCAGGAATAACGATCGTGGACAGGCCCCGCCATACCCCGATTATGTAGTAAATAACCTCAGGGATTCATACAAAAAGAGAAAGCCTCGGGAGGGATGGATGTTTCCAGAAAATGAACAGTGATCCTAAGAGCGGACCAAAGAAGCTACGATCTCGACTGCGGATTGAACGCACTTCGGGCGAGGTCAAGACAACAGTACCAAGTATGTGAAATCAAAATACAGTAATGAAAACATAAGTCCAAAACAAGTGGGATCGTGGATGAAATCAAATTACCTTTTATCGCGTGCCTTACCATCAATAAGAACATCAATCATATGCTACACTGGCATGAAGAATAGGAAGCTCATAAATCAAATGGAAGCGCACTGCGTGGAATCCTTCATCACCGGGCGACATCCAAGTAAACTCATAATCAACAATGGAAGCATACCCGTGGAATCCTTCATCATCAAGCAGACGCCCAAGTAACTCATAATCGAACAATGAAAGCATACCGTGGAATCCTTCATCATCGCGACGCCCAAGTAACTCATAATCAACAATGGAAGCATACCCGTGGAATCGCTTCATCAAGCAGACGCCCAAGTAACTCATAACTGAACAATGGGAGCATACCCGTGGAATCCTTCATCACTGGCGGTACGTCCAAGTAACTCATAACTGAACAATGGGAGCATACCCGTGGAATCCTTCATCATCAAGCAGACGCCCAAGTAACTCATAATCAACAATGGGAGCATACCTGGAATCCTTCATCATCAAGGTGCGTCCAAGTAACTCATAATCAACAATGGAAGCATACCCGTGGAATCCTTCATCATCAAGTACGCCCAAGTAACTCATAATCGAACAATGGAAGCATACCGGAATCCTTCATCATCAAGTGACGCCCAAGTAACTCATAACTTCTTTAGGCTTTCATTAACATACAAAATGAATCTCATTTTCATGACCTTATTCAAGAAAAACCAACTCTTTAACCTTTCATAAAGTTATTATAAACAACTCCCCATAAAGCCGTTATACTAACTTTATGCCTTAAAGCTTTAGACGTTCATACTCTTTCATAGGGCCGTTATAACTAACCTCCCATAAGTGCCGCTTATAACTCCTTATGTTTCAAAAGATTTCGTTCTTTTTATTAACCAAGAGACTTATACTTCAAATCAAACTTACACAATTTCCGTAATACTTCTTCATGTCACGAAATCCTTATCTGCCTTATTTAGGTTAAACCATTACTTAGGAATAAGTGGGTTAACTCTCTAACCCAACCAACTTAGACATTTTCTTAAAACAAGTCAAGTACAACAAATGGATTTACTTCATTTAAAACCCGTACGTCTACCGTACTATATAGTTCAAACTACTCATGCTCAAGAGATAAGAAAGCTCCACATACCTCTTTTGTCAATTCGCTTGCCAAGCTCAACTACCGCAAGTAATATTTCAACCTATAATAATCATGATACGTTTATTAACCTCTAATTTCAATGTAGAATAATCTAAACTCAAAGCCACTAAATCCTACGGAAATTTGGGCAGCATTTCCTTTGTTTCTACTCACTTTGCCACCTTTTCAAAGGCCGATTTTTAACACTCAACGCCACATTTAAGGCTCAATCAATCCAACAATTCAAAGGGGATTACACACCTAAACTTGGGTGTGTAAAATTCTGCCCCAAGTTACAATAATTCACTTAACAATCCTAAGGTAGTTTTTAGGCTTCAACATGCTCATAAACTCTTCTTAACCCATTTTTCATATCCAAAACACATTTCTAGCATGCAATGACTCTAAGAGCATTATTTACTACCACAAGTTCTTTCTTCTTAACATGCAAAACTAAATCTAAAGGAAGAATCATTACCTTAAAGTTTTAGCCCAAACTTATTCCAAATATTGCTAGCTTCCTGCCAAGAACACCACCACAACAATGCCAACAAGCTAGCTACAAGCTTCCTTTTGGTTCTAAACTATTCAGATTTTCTTGGGTTTTTTAGAGAGAAGGGGGAGCTGATTTTTAGAGAGAGGAAGATGTTTGAGAGATGACCAAGTCTACAAGACTTGGTCAATATAAGCCATGCAAGCAAAATCAGATGAGGGGGGACACTTGTCACCCCCATGCCCTTTAAAAGAGAAATCGACTTTTCTAAGTTTTTCCGCCCTGTACTCGGCGCGCTGAAACCTCCGCGACCTCTCTGTACTTTCGGCGCCGCTGCCCTGCCATCCCGGCGCCGCGACGCTGTAACTACATCGACCCTTCAGAACTTTAGGCGCCGCGCCTCGCATCCGCGCGCCCTGCCGCCTTGCCCAAACACATTTCTGTCCGATCACGACCGAACTTGTAACCCTCATAACTTTCTACTCCGAGGTCCTATCGACGAACGGGTGGTTGCGTTGGAATCTAGACTCAACGAACTATGCCCTAGGCCTTTGAAACACTTAGGAACTCTCAATTTACCGGGTCATAACCCGCCTCAAAGTTGACTAAGACCCACCCGGAATAATCCGTCAACCTATGCTTTGAAAATTTTAAGTCTTACCCCCCTTTCGTACGTACTCAAACGCATGACCTGAACTACGGGGTGTAACAGATATCTTCACCTTGGATGCGTCCACAACAGCTTCCAACCCCATTTCACCCTCTGAGCCCTTGGCGCCGCGGCCCTGAGATTCGGCGCCCTGGCGCCGAAAATTCTGCAATGTCCCAGGATTATCGGCCGCGCGCGCTGCCGCGCTGGCGCCGCAATCGCTTGTGAGAAATCTAGGTCCTTCTTTTCTGGACACGGTGGTGGTGAGTTTGCTTCCACCGACTCGCCATTTTTTAGGTCAATCGCCTGACATTGCTCTTTTATATTCCCTCCAATATGTTCACGGTGATTCCCTTGTATTCTGCTTAGCATGCCCGCGAGTTGTCCTATTTGCGTTTCCAAATTCTTCAGGGACACTCTCGTTTCGTCCATGAACTGAGTTTGGTGCCTAGTTAGCCTGAGTATGGCTGCTCGTAGCCCATCCTGCTCTTCCTGTGGGGCCTGGGGATTACATTGTTGATAGTGGTAATCCATGTTTTCAGGATCCCTGAGATGAATCAAAACCAACAAACGGATCATGGCGCACGGTTTCACGAATAAAAGAGAAAAATATAGTAATAAAAAGAAAAATAAAAACCAAATTAGAAATTAGGAATAGATAGAATGATATTGAACTACGTCAATCCCCGACAACGGCGCCAAAAACTTGATGCGCGATTTATGCATACGCTAAACGCAAGTGCATGTGTCGTGACAAGTAATATAGTCTAGAAGACCGAGTTATCGTCCTCAGGGATTAGTGTCCAATTATCAACCTCTATTCTATGGTATCTATTTGGTAACCGATAATTTGATGAATTGTTTATAACTATGATTATAGATGCTAACTAAATTCATCAGATTTTACTTCAGATATGGTGGAAATAGGGCTTCCAAATCTCCTCAACTATCCGCTCATCTTACTTGTTAATGCAAATAATTATGGTCCTTCTTCTATTTTGAGATAGCAGGTTAACTAAGCCGTTTTATACTCCTGTTAAGGTAATATAAACACTCAACCCCAATATAGAACCATTTTATCTTTCGATGACAAGATTGACTATAAATGAGGATTAAGAGCAATAACCTATTAAGCTACACAGGTATCGGGGTACTTTCGTCTACGATTTAACCTATGGTTATTCAACTATAGCATATTCACAATCTCCCCTTTCGGCTTTCGATTAGAAATCATATAAGTTATGATAATTAGTGATCAATTAATTACCAAACAATCAAAATAAATATTGAATAAATCTCAACAATAATAAGAAGAAACCAAAACATGCATTAATTCATAAGAATGAGTTTCAAGCGATTCGATATGGAAAGCCTCTAAATTAAGTTAGTTCCTAGCCATAGATATGCCAAGAACTAAACTAATATCCAACATAAACTAAAAAGAAATAAAATAAAGAACAAGAAATTACTTAAAAGAAAGTCTCTAATCTTGATCTCCAAGTTGTGATGAATTCTCCAAAAAGTGGGATCCCCCAATTCTGACCTAAAAAGGTCCTTTTTATAGCCTATAAAACGTCCAACAACTTTTCCTTCTTGGCCTTGGCCCATTTCCATTCAGATTTGGCAGAATTCCCGCACCGCTGGCCAGAATCAGCCGCGCGCTAAACTCTGTGCTCTGTTCTTTGGGCGCCGTGGTGCTCACGATCTGGTTTGTGGCCATGGCGCCGCCTCGCTTTCGTCCGGGTTGCCAACTTTCTAGCTTTTTGAGCTCTGGAACCTCTGTTTCTGCCCTCTTTTCGCTCCTTTTCACTAATGTGCCACTTTAAACCATTATGACTCAAAAGAAAGAAAATCTATCCTAAGACGACACATATTTGTACAAAAATGGGCAAAAGACTAACTAAAAATGACTAAAAAAGTGTATATAAAATACACCGATCAGTAGTTTCTGCACATGAAATCACTGTGTTTCCATGCCTCACGAACCATCTTCATGTCGTCATTAACATGGTTACCTTGGCCCCCTCTCGCCAAATTATTTGGCTGAGGGTCCGTGTCATCCCCAACTTGTGGAGGGTCTTCGGTTAGAAAGCGTTTTAGTCCCATAACCGTCAGAAAAAAGAACATCTTTTGTTGCCATCGCTTGAAATGTGTACCCATGAACTTTTCGGGACATTTATGATGAAAACCAGCGGGAGTTGGAGCAGGATTACTCCCTTGACCAGTAGCAAAGACGTTATAAGTACCTTGAGCAGGAGCATGGGCGTTGTGAACGCCTTGAGGAGCATTGGGGGCACTAGTTGTGCCAAACGCAGCAGGTTGGAAGGCATTTGGAATGCCTGAATTAGTGGGAGAGTAGGCAGTGTCATTGCCTTGAGTGTTGGGATTGAAGACAGTGGGATTGCCTTGAGCATTGGTGTTGTTCAAAGCGTTGAATTGGTCTTCAGCAGACATGTTGTTGTTGTTGAAATAACGAATATTATCTTAAGCTTGTGAGTGGTAATGTGTAGAACGAGAAAATAACAACAACAACAAATTTTAATAAAACTTAGAAATGATCAAATAGAAGGGCTTGCTGAGTCGACCAAATTCTTGATCTATCCTTAAGATAATATTGTCCCGTATATCCTTTCAACGGTTGTAATGACAACTTATCTCCCAAGATAAAACAGCAATCAAACAAATGAGCAAATGGAACTCAAGTGTTTATTTTGGAAGAAAAATCTTTGAGTGTTTTGTGATTGCAAGAGAGGAAGAAGTATTTCATATTTTTAAGTGTTTTGCAAATGAGCCTAAGGCCTCATTTTATAGTGTTGTGAAGATGACTCTCCAATTGCCCATGTAATGGCATTGATTATGGAGTGTTAATTCAGCCAAATAATGGCTGAATTCATTTGGGATGTAATAGAGGTTTTATGCCTCAAAAACCAGCCTAAGAGTCATGTCTTTTCGTCTCCCGTCGCAGCCTCTGGACTACCGGCGCCGCGACGCCACAACTTCAGATAGTTGGCGTCGTGACCATGCAGTTAGGCGCCACGGTGCCACAACTTCAGAGAGTTGGCGCCGTGGCCCTGCAATTTGGCGCCGCGGCCCGATCGGGCCGCGACGATTCATGACTCGTTTCATCTTTAAATACATTGTACAATTCTTCCTTCATTTACCAACGTGAAACCAACGTCATTTGGCCAATAATCGTCTATTATCTTACGTCTCAAACAATTCGTATAAGTACCAATATCTCTTCCATTTAAGGAAATTATGATCCTTGTCATTGTATGTACACATGTGTGGAAACAATGTTTCTGACGTGTGAGACCCCTAATGTTCGATTCGTAATTAAATAGGATTAACTTTATTTCACGTTTAATAAATATTTCTAACAAAATTTACGTATTTGAAAACTACATAAAAAATACTATAAGCTTGCATAATTAATAATTCATAATATATGAAAAGAACTAGAAAAAATCATAGTAATAAAAAGAACTATTTGATTCTTCAAACTGATCAACTTTCAAATTATTTGAGACGGGTGGAATATTATACTTTGTGTTTGGCCAAATAACATAATGGGATGAAAGGAGTAGTTGTTATTCCACTATCTTTTTACAAATTCATCTGCTTATAGTCTTATACCAACCTTGGAATTTGTATGAAACATGGAACTACTGAAATTATTACACGAAAGGAGCTAAAGTGAGGAGAGCAATTTATTTCTTTTCACAAAGAATCCTTTAGCCTAATAAATTGTTAGAGAGGTATAAAATCATCTAGCCTGATAAATGCTAAACTAAGAGTAGAGAACAAGGTTAAAATTAATTGAAAAAAATGTGACTCCGCGGTAACTACTTCCTCTATTTTAATTTAGTAATACAATTTGACTCAATATAAATTTAAGAGAATTTTTTATTTATTAAATTTAAGATTTTAAATATGTAATAATATTTATATGATTATAATTTTTTTCTGAAATTTATGATCTTAAACATGTCATAATATTTGTGTGATTGTAACCGATTTCTTAAAAGTAATTATTTATAAATATAAAAGAATATTATTTTTTAAAGTGAATTAAAGGAAGTACTATAATAATACAAGAAAAAAGAAAGGGAAAATAAGACGATATAAAACAAACCCAGGTGGGAAGAAAGTGGCGGGAAGTTAGTTGATTGGAGACAAGACTGGTAGAAACAGAAAAGGCCCCTCCTCTGTAACACTAGTACCCCACTTCCTTGCCGCGGAAAAGTTGCAACTGATTCACATCTTCGTTGACTACGTGGCATCAACAAAGTGTAATTCACTATTCAATAACTATAAACTAAAAAAAAAAAAAATGCGAGGGAAAAAGAATGAACTTACGCTATATATATATTACACGCATTTACGTACTCCTCACAGAAAAAAGAGAGAGAAACGAGCCACACAAGTAATTTCTTCACAACCAAATTCTCATTTCGCTTCCAGAAGTTTCGATCCGAATAATTTTTCTTATAGAAGAATCAGCGAACGTACGCTTCTCTTTTGCTATCAAATCGAAGATTTATGCTTCTGAAATCCGTTCGTATTTCCTCTGTTCTTCCGATTTCGGAGCCTTAATCGACCTCGGCAACAGCGAGTGCTCTTTAATTACCTGTATTGATCTTCTGTAAGCACAAATTATGAGTTTCGTTGAATTTTTATTTTCTTAGCGGTCTTCTCTGTTGCATACACTGGTCAAACGTGTGTAAATTGGTTCGCATTGACCTAAATCCTAGCTCCTTGATGATTCTGATGCTGTTTTTTTTGTTGAATTTTGAACGGAAAATGTAGGAACATGTTTTTTTTTTTTTTTAATTTTATCATTTTACGTGATATTGATAAGTATTTGTGAGTATAGTTAGGGAGTTGTGTTGTTGAGTACTTATTAAATAGGACGTGGATGTTGTTATGAGGAGTAGTTCTCGATATTCAAGGAGGTCTTACTTATATTTTAGGTGTAATTGCTACATGCTATGATATTTTGTTTAAATGTGTACTTGATGCAACTTATTTGTTTGATAAGGTGACACTACTAGAGGAAAGTAATCCTAAATCATCTTTGGTCATTTGGTACTACGATATGAGAAGCCTTGCATTTTTTCTGTCTCTATTTTGTAGGAAAATTTTCATTTCCTAATAGTTCGTGTTGAGGTTCTTCCAGAAACCATTTCCCGTATTTTATGCTTATTCATGTTCATTGGTTCTTCTGAAATAGTCTGTATGATTAATATCCTTACTCTCTTGTACGTAAATTTTTGTGAAGTCTTCCTATGGAGGAACCATGGGGGCTCTTTTGCAGTCTACCAGATGTTTGGTATTGTCATGATCAAAGAGCTAGAGTTCATATAACAGCTTAATGAACAACCTACAGAGGAACAGTCTTGGAGAGAGGAATGTGGAACAGGTGATGTTTATTGCTAAACTTTTCTATTCTTTGCTGCTTAAGAATGGACCAGATATTGAAGAAGGGCAACCATTAGTTCCACTGTATGTGCTAGGTAAATTTCCTTTTCCTCCAGTAATAGGTCTTTTGTGAGAATCGAAAAACTCTCACCATCATTATGAGAAAGTCAGCTTCTTATTCCGAAATAGCACTGTAAATGGTTGTATTGTTTAGTCAGTGAAGGCAAAGAATACAAGCTGCAGGGAATCGAATTAAGGAAATCCTACTGGTTCACCTAATCATGCAATGAATAGAACCATGACAATAATTACCTCAACACCTATGTTTTTGTTTTTCAGACCTTTACATTATGTTTGTTTATCACGAAGAATGATGCAAAAAGAGAGAAGGTCCCTTGCAAGATCAAATATTAAGCAATGGCTCCTAATACCTGCATTAAGCAGCAATACATCCATATGAACATAAAAAATCATCAACCTTTTAGGTTGATGATTTTTTATGTTCATTATGAGTATTAACCGTAAATTTAAACTTAGAAGTCAAACTTAAAATAATATAGAGGATACTCAGTTATTCTTTTTATGGTTGCTCCACCACAAACACCTATGTACAGTACTGCCTGTTATTAACTGGTTTCACTTGTAAAATGACTAGCTCCCTCTTTTTCTGGGAGAACATGTAATGTGATTATCTGCTGTAGAAATCTAAAAAAGTTATTTTTTGTTAGAAAAGAGATAAAAGCTAGGCATTGCTGTCACAAATTAGATCCAGTTGGTTGAGGTTTAGTTCCATATACAAAAGTTAGCCTTCTGTATCATGAGTTGACAAGGGAAGGTCAATGAATGATTGACAGGCAGGGAGATGATAATGGCGGTAGAGTTACGCACCACAAAGATGTGGTATAGGGAATGCAAAACATACCCATATTGAAGTCTATTAAGTCATTGTTTAAAAAGGGAGAAAAGCTCTACAGCGTACTTGAGCTCGTTTGGAATGTGTCCTTAAGGTCTTACCAATCATAACATGAACATTTTTAGTGGAAAAATTCCAAAATGTATAATACCTAGTTATTCTTCAGGATATGTCCTCGTATTTTGTTCAAAATTTGGCCACGGCTAACTTGAGAACATGCAATTTGTCAATCTGGGAAAGAGACTAGTGCAGAGGTAGATAAAGACCATCATGTATTACAAAAGTTACTTTGAAATTTAAGCTTAAGAAGTTATATGTGGAAAGTGTTAGGAAAAATAAAAGCAACAAACGGGAAATAGCAAACACTTATTACAAGAACTAGAAAAAATGAAGAACAAAAGATTACAACAAAAGAAATAATCTTAACAAACAACTGAAAACTACAACCAACACTTGATCTGAATCCTTGCTGAGTCGAGTGATGACACTCTGTCTTTAAGACAAGATTGCCCCGTATATATCTTTTTACGTTGCTAGGCAATAGTCTCGCAAGATAAAACAACTACTAACACACTTGAGCAAAGGAAACTCAAATGTTTGTTTTGAAGAACTTTGAGTATTGAAAGATGCTAGAGAGGAAGAAGTTTTTCAGAATTTTATGTTTTCTACAAGTGTCTTGACAATTGAGCCAAAGACCTCAATTTATAGTGTAAGAATTGTCTCTTTAAGTGCCAAGTAATGACATTGAATCACCCATGTAATGACAATGAATTGCCCAAGTAATGATACCCATTTATCAACCAAATAATGACTGACTAATGCTGGAATGAATGCCGGGCAACCAAAAAATCTCCAAAAATCAGATTTTCCGTTGCAGAAGACTTTCTGCCAGTGAAGCCGAATTAGCGTCGCGGCCGAGCCTCTGAGGCGCAGCGGCTCCAGAAACTTTCTGTCGAATTAGCGCCGCGACCCTGACGGGGTTGGCGCCGCGACCCTTCTCGGCTCCGCGTCCCTTTACGACATGTTCCATCTTTCCACTATGCACACTTCTTCCTTCGTTTACCAACGTGGAACACTTGTCATTTGGCCAATGACCGTCCATCATTCTATGTCTCAAACATTTTTCATATGTACCAATATCTCTTTCACTAATGAAATTTATGATCCTTGGTACAATGTGCGCACGTGTGTGGAAACGACGTTTCCGACGTGCGGGGCCCCAATTGTTCGAGTCATAAATAATGGGATAAAATTTATTCCACATTGATAAATTTCCAACAGAAAGTAGGTTCTGCTTGAATACTCTTATTAAATCGACACATATGGTGCCCCTAATGAAAAGACCATTTTGAGTGCCATATTTTAGCATATATATTCTTGGTGTGGAATATCAGAAAAAAGGAGCTTATGAAGTTACACTAAATTTCAGTTGTTGTCTGTCTTTCCACTCCAGCATTAGCAAGATATATAATCCCTTTGTTCCATGCCGTATATAGACCTTTTCTTTTCAGTTCAATTCTAAAATGATTTTAGCAGAAAATTTTCAGTTATATACTTATATTATAATCCACAAATAGTTACATGGATCCCATATTCACTCTTTTGACCAGACTTCTTTTCCTGTTCTGTCTTAGAACTCCCGAAACTAAGATTTGGACGTTTAAGTTTCCCTTGTTAAATACTGGTAAAATTCATATATTCTCTTAATAACCATAAAAGCCAAGATTATTAATTTGAGCAATAAGGGAGTATCTGATACGGTAAAATCTCTATAAATGAGCTGTTTGTTATCTTCAACCTACAGATCCTTGTTTTTGCAACTTGCAGGCCCTTACAGCCTTAAAGAGAGGATCGTACCTACTGAAGTATGGACGCAGAGGAAAGCCAAAGTTCTGCCCTTTTCGTCTTTCTACAGTATGGGCTTTGCATCAGATTGTGCATGATTTCCCAATCTTTTTGCGTATTTTTTTTCTCTGGTTTGCTTTTCCTCATAAGAGCATGCTCTTTGTGACATCCATTCATTTTCCATCTGCATTTGACAACTCTAAATGCCATATATCAGGCAAGTATACTTTAGAAATAGCTGATTCCTCAGTCTCGGCAACACTAAAAATGTGCTGTCAGAATGTTCAGATTTCTTTGAAATAATGTCAAGTTCTGAACTACCTGAATTTAACTTGCTGGAAAGGTCTATTGCATGCAACAATGCTCAAAAAGGAAATATCGGGTGAGAATAGCTAATAACTTAACGATCAAATTATGCCCTTCGTTGTACCACTTTCAAGCCATATAAACTAAAAATTTAAGGCCCACTTGACTATCTGAAACATTGTCTTTTCTTATTTTAGCAAGGAGCGGAATTATAAACACCTTTTATATCAATGTATATACTTGGAATCTCTCTACCCCACAAAGGTAGAGGTAAGATCTACGTACCTCCCCTCCCCAAACCCCACTTGTGGGACTACACTGGGTATATTGTTGTCGTATATACTTAGAATGGAAAAAAAAGCAAAACAAGTTCGAGAAGCTCAAAAATATTTGGAAACATGTTTAGTAGGAACAAGTGGCATAAAATGGCACCAGTGTCAGAAGGCAGGCAAGCTTGAAATAGGGAGAAGGAGAATGGGTAGGGAACTAAGAGAAGGATAACGATACATGTAGAAGGGAAGTGGTGGAGAGACTTGAAAAGGGGTTGAAAGAGAAGGGTAAGAACTCGAAAAGTGGTAGAATAGGTACGGTAACCAAAAAGGTACACCAGTGAGAGGGTAAATATTTTACTGGTCTACCTCTTTAGCAACTGTTCATAAGATCCTTTTATCATCTATTTGTCTGGCCATGAAAGTATTACAAACTGAGATTTCCTTCTGTGAATGTGAAAATGGCATACCAACTAAAAAGGAATTGTTTGTGTTCATAGATGGTGCTATATGATCATGCAGGGTCAAATTGGATAATATCATCAGCTTATCTTAAACTGATGGTGAAATAAATGTGGCAGGGTTTTCAAGTCTTAAAGTGTAGGTTAGGTGTTAGAGTGGGTTAGAGTCAGAAATGATTGGTAGTCTGCTTATATGTACTTGTGTACTTGGGCAATCCTCCCCTCATGAACTAGCTTTTGGGCTTGAGTTAGGCCCAAGCGTCATATTTTTACATGGTTCCAGAGCCAAGTCCTTCCCTGTTTGAGCACCCATATTATATTGTCCATGCTCTAGTTGGGCCTAGGCGTGAAAGAGGTGTTAGAGTACCACATTGGTTGGGTAATGGACTGGTGGTCTTCTTATATGGACTCGGGCAATTCTCCAAGCTAGCTTTTGGGGTTGAGTTAGGCCCAAGTACCATATCTTTACATTAGGTAAAGCACTACACTTTCAATTTGGTATTTCTACATGGTTGCTTGGTGTAATTGCTTGACCTATACTGTGATATCTTTCTCATGCCAAAAGAGAGGATTGAGTTGAAGTTAATTTGTTGGAACTTGGTAAGAAGGATGTTTAGAGCATCCCAGGCCAGCTCTATGCTTTTTTCTTTGTTCTGCTGCTTCTTCCCCCTCCTCTCACGCCCACACACACACACTTTTTTACACACAAGGGTCCAATTTCTCTGCTTCAAATACGGGGTATTCCTCTGAGGTTTTGTAACCCATTCTGAAATTAGCATCCATCAACTGCTTCTGATAGATTAATTTCAGGATGAAACAAGACTGATATGGTATGTTGAGAAGGAGGAGAAACAGCTTCAATTGAATCAGGTTACAAGGATTATTCCCGGTCAACGAACTGTAAGATCTAAAGCTATCAATATCATGCACACCAAACTTCATACTAAGCGGTATTGTTTACTGATTGCATTTTTTATCTGAAATGAAATCCTAGGTAATATTTCAGCGGTTTCCTAGACCTGAGAAAGAATATCAGTCATTTTCACTTCTATATGGCAAAAGATCCTTGGATTTGGTAAGTAATACTTACAGTCTTACGACCATGTCACATTCCCTTCTAAATTTCAGCACTTGCATAAAATGGAATTCCTTCACTTCTATATTTTTTTTTGAGTAGCAAATAGTCATCAAACAGTTAGAGATACAACTAATTACCTGTGTACGGGGAAGTATGAGATTTAGATAACCCCTATTTTTTTCTTAAGAGAAACTTTTATTATTGGGATGATATGGATCTGAGGCTTGAGCCACTTTTAATTGATTGATTAACAGATAGCTTTTTGAGTGCCTTCCACATTTAATTGATGACCTTTTGAGGCTAAAAATTTCGATCTATGCATTTTTATTTCATATCTTAGTTGCCTTTTTGTTTTGAAATAGCCTCTGGCAGATATGCAAGGTAAGGCTGCGTACAAAGACCCTTGTGGTCCGGACCTTCCCCGGACCCCGCGCATAGCGGAAGATTAGTGCACCGGGCTGCCCCTTTTTTAGTTGCCTTTTGGTTTTAGTAAAATGTAAATCTGTGAAATAGCCTATGCAAGTAGTATGAGGAGATGGCAGAACATTGGAATTGTATCTTTATGCGTAATTGCCTTTCTATATTGGTCAACAACTAGCTAGTATTCATGCTTCAAAGGAATGGCTATCTTTGCCATTACTTTTCCTTAGGCATAGACAACGAACACTTGTGGCACAGTTTGCGGTTCATCTGTATTTTCATGATATATGAAATTTGAGTCATATGCTTGCTTCAGGAATAATATATTGTATATTTTAGTAACTGCTTATTTCGTTGATCGAAATACAACACTTAAGAAAGTGGAAATTTTTGTACTTGCATATCGTACTTCACTTATATCGTAGAGATGCAGGTCCTTGTGTCCTTTCTATTGAATAAGGATTCTCATTCTTTAAGTTCAAGTGGGTTAATTAAGCAGGACAATATGAACATGTCCTCGCAAAAAGTTAATGCTCATTACTGGTTGCCACAAAGATCATCATTAAAGCATGTCTTATGTACTTCCAAAGTTTATGGACTAGTACTCTCGGAGTTAAGAAAATAGGCTGACCCAGAATACCGTGATTGTAGTAGACCATTGTTAGTAAAACAAAAATGAAGAATTCTATATCTTTAGATGATAACAACAAACTGAACCCTTTGGCAGATCTGCAAAGATAAGGAAGAGGCAGAAGTCTGGTTTGTAGCTCTCAGGGCCTTGATATCTCGGGTTAACTGTCAAAAGTGGACAAGGGATATAAGACATGATGCCGCATACTCTGATGGTTCAACTTCTGTGACACAACGAAGTTTTAACTCCGCTTTGTCAAGTAGTAGTGGAAGCAGCAGTACACCCTATGAGGTACTTACTATGATGCTTTTCTCATTAAGTTGATTGATTTATGGTCTTGATTCCTTTTCTGTTCTCACTACAGGACCCAAAGAAAAATCAGTCTGGTTCAGTTCCATCTCGGAGTCCTCCAAAAAAGAGATTAGAAAGAGCATTCTCTGACTTTTTACTGTATAATTCAGCCGCAAAATGTTCTTCCCATAGAGAGTTTGCTGCTAGTTCCCTCAACTCAAGATCATACGAGAACTTAGATGATGAAATTTGGCGGACCTCTGCAGATACTACTCGAATTAGTTTCTCCAGTGCCATTAGTTCATCTAGCCAGGAATCTTTTTCCGCAAATATTGATACCCTTTGTGACATTTTAATATGGGGAGAAGGAATTGGTGATGGCCTGCTTGGTGGTGGGATGTGTCGACTTGGAAAATTTGAAGCTGCATCAAAGGATGCACTTTTGCCGAGGACCTTGGAATCAGCATTACTACTTGATGCTCAATATGTTGCTTGTGGGAGCAGACATGCCGCACTAATCACAAAGCAAGGAGAGATTTTTAGTTGGGGAGAGGGGTCAAGTGGCAGACTAGGGCATGGAGTAGAATCTGATGTTTCTAGCCCAAAACTTATTGACACTTTCTGTGGGTTGAATGTTACATCAGCAGCATGCGGAGATTATCATACTTGTGCCACAACACTCAGTGGAGATCTCTATACATGGGGTGACGGTACCTTTAACTTTGGCCTCCTTGGGCATGATACTGGAATCAGTCACTGGACCCCCAAAATAGTAAGGGGTCCTTTGGTTGGTAGGCATGTCTCATATGTCTCTTGTGGTCCGTGGCATTCAGCTGTTATAACATCAGTTGGCCAACTTTTTACTTTTGGTGATGGAACATTTGGTGCTCTAGGTCATGGGGATCGTAGTAGCACTGGCATTCCTAGGGAAGTTGAAACTCTACAAGGACGAAGAACAGTTAAAGTGTCTTGTGGGCATTGGCACACTGCAGCTGTGGTACAGCTCACTTTTGATGATTCTGTTTCTAGTAACTCCCCAACTAGGAAGCTTTTCACCTGGGGAAATGGGGATGATGGACAACTGGGACACGAAGATAATGCTTCTAGACTCACTCCATGCAACATTGTACAGTTGGATGACCTTAACTTCAGTAGAGTAGCCTGTGGCCATAGTATTACAGTTGCTCTGACAACATTAGGACACATATATACAATGGGGAAAGCTGATTATGGGCAGCTAGGAATTCCTGGAAGTACTGGGAAGTTTCCTTCTCGTGTTCAAGGAAAAATTACAAATCGTTTCATTGAAGAAATAGCTTGTGGCTCTTTCCATGTTGTGGCCCTCAGCTCAAACTCTGAGCTTTACACGTGGGGAAAGGGAGGAAATGGACAGCTAGGACATGGGGACAATCATGATAGGAACACTCCTACACTGGTTGAAGCACTGAAAGCAAAACAAGTAAAGCATGTGGTCTGCGGAAATAATTTTACTGCTGCCATTTGTCTACACAGAGAAGTGTCTATTGCTGATAATTCCGTCTGTGCGGGATGCCAGAGTCCATTTAATCTCAGACGAAAACGTCATAACTGCTACAACTGTGGGCTTGTCTTTTGCAAAGTGTGCACCAGTAAAAGATCTGTAAGAGCTTCTTTGGCTCCAAAAATGAACAAACCTTATCGTGTATGTGAAGATTGTTTTACTAAATTGAACAAGGGCTTGGATACTGGATTGACCTGTCTACCACCGAAGGTCACTTTTGGAAGCTTACAGAAGAATACTGGAGAGAAGGGGAAAGAGACCTCGCCTTCCAAACAAAAAGGCCTTCTCTCTAGGCTGTCCTCATTCGATTCATTCAAACGGTCTGAAAATCAACATTTTAAAAAGAACCAGAAGCAAGATTCAAATTCTGATAATGTCTCTCCAATTCCTAATGTCAATACTCAGAGTAAAGTATCTCAAACATCAAGCCCGTTGATGTCTTTTTCTGATTGCCCCGATAAATTGTCAGTTTCTTTTGTTGGATCAACAAGTCGTTCTCAAGCTGGTTCTCCTGCTTCTTTGGAATCAAGTTCATCTTATTCTGTGTCACTGAGATCTGCTTTTGCTGCACAAGCAAATCACGAAGTGGATCTTGATTATTCGAAGCAAACAAGTGAGAGTCTGGAAAAAGAAATTTCAATATTGAAGGAGCAGGTAAAAATGGCCAAGATTTTTCGTCAAGCCTCTTTACTGCATTCTTTTTCTTCGATAAAGCAAGGGTAATTTTCGTGCACAATATCCTACAGTCCATTGAGAAAGATTTTGTTACTGTGGTTTTATAATATAGATAGCTACCTATTGCACTAGATACTGATACTTGTCTTGCAAAGAATTTCCTTGAAATTGTCCAAGGACCAACTGATTAGAAACAGCAGCCAGCTTAAAAGTTATAGTAAACTAATTAATTCGTATGCAGTGTTACTTCTCTCTCAAACAAAGAAATTTATAATATAAGTTGATTTGTACGAGCTCTATTGCACCTGAGACATACCCCATGCAGGTAGAGATTCTCACCCAGAGATCTCTATTCTTAGAGGCTGAGCTTGAGAAAAAATCAAGGCAACTACAAGAGAAAACTGACGAAGCTAAAATGGAAACAGACAAAAATAATGCTGCAAAGGAAGTCATCAAATCTCTAATGACGCAGGTAGACCTTTTTGTTCTATATGTTTCATTATATTCTTAGTTATATTCTGCAGTTAATTAAAAACATTTATATAATTCACTTAAAGTGTACTAATTATCAATCAAATTTGGAAATTCAATTTTACAGAGAAATCAGAATTCAATTGCTTATCGATGCGTCCAGCTTCTTCTTTGACTTGTCCAAAGTCTAGCACAAAAACCTTGATGGAAAATAAGTCAAATTAAGTACCTGATAATAGTTTTGGCATTTAACTTAGCAGGGAGAAAGAAGAAATGAGAAATAAAAAGATTTATGTAAGAGAATGTGGAACCAATAAATGTGAAAATGGATAAGTGCCTAACAGAAATAATAATCACAACTGTTAGAACTGGTAAAGAAGGTACTAGATTACATTCCATTTCAGTTCTCTAGCGAAGCAATATTTTTCCTTTTTTTTAATGTTATGTTCTTAGAGTTGAAAATGGAAATACAAATTGCAGCTTCGCCCCCACATTGATTTTGATCTCAAGATAGTTTGACAAAATAGGTTGTGATTACAAGTAGCAGATAATGGAGATACGTTAGAGGAAAATAAGATATACTAGCATGATATGCATTACATGCCTGAGTGCTCGTTGACTTGGGAAAACACCCTCTTAAGTCCTGCATCTGGAATTATTCCTTCCGAAATTCAGGAGTAGTTCTGGATAGCTTCTGCTGTTATTCAATCCATAGAGGACTTAGTTTACACTTGGGACAACTTTCATCCCCCTTATAGATCTCTATCCTTATCCGGCTGTAACTACTACTGATTGAAGCATTCTTATTATTGTGTTTTTCTTTTCTGGATCCTCTGTTAGGTAAAGGGCACCACTGCAAGAGCACCTCAGGATGGTTCTGCAGAATGTCTGACCCATTCGATGATGACACCTACAGTCCCTTGAACCTTGTTTCGGAAGGACTAGGGAATAAACCAACCAGCTCGGATTTCATCATACTCCTATTCTTTTTGCACCTATCTGCAGATCACTGAAGATCTATGGTAGGTTTCGAGATTACTTATTCATTGCATGTAACTTTTGTGTCAGTGAGTGGTTAATTATGCTTCGGGGAAAAATGGTTAGTTATAATCTGGATTGAGTTTACTTCGGGTAAGCAGTGATGCTTTTCATACTCCTACTGACTTTTGATTGATATGGACATTAGAATTATTCATCAATCAAATAAATGGCGTGCTTTGAACAGATAAGGTAATACATTTGTACCTAATTGCTTCCTCATAATGGGGCTGATTCTTCTGGCTGATAGATATATATATATATATATATATATATATCCTTCCATGATCTTTTAAGAAAGGTACTAGATGTATTAATCTGAAACTTATCACTCAAGTCATTCTTAACCAAAGTGTGTGTGTTGGGGGGGGGGGGGTTATGTTTGTTCAAATTGATAATCTAGTATTAGTGGCAGCTTCTTTGATCTATAGAAATTATTTGATTTCTGGAATATAGCTTTAATGTTACTTTACTTATAGTTTGTACAAGGGGAAGTTTGGTTGATCCTTTTTCTAAAACCTCAAACTTATTCTGGTAAGCATAGACCTATAGGGTATCATACTATAATTCATTCTAGCCCAAGCTATCCTCAGCTCAAGTTAACCAGATTCGAGAGAATTGAATTCTTCCTTCTTTGAGAAATTGATACAGAAGTAACTTCTTTAACAAAAAAGAAACTCACACCATTTTCGCTAATCAAGAATGAGATATCTGTTAAAGTTAAACCCCCCTCCCAGTGCTTAAAGTTTCCGAGAGGAGCTATTTATGATATATCTCTTGTTATTACTATACACCAAGTGACATAGTATCTATCATACTGTTGATACATGTCCATGCTGCATGGTTGACACTCACACGCAATATTAGACCATAATCTGACTCTAAATATTGTTAACTCGGTATATTTAGTGCAGTTAATTATGTACATCCCAGATAATCATCTTGCCACTAGCCTACGTCAAATTTGTAGCTTGTTGCTAGTTTATTTGTCTGTTTGCCAATGTTGTATTCATGGTTCTTGTCATCCGTTGTCTAGATCAATCTATGTTTGTGCAATTTGAAATGGATGAAGGGCCTATTGCATCAATATGAGGATTCTCCCCCGACTTGCTATGATGCAGAAGTGAATCTAATTTTTTTAAGTTTCCACCGTGAATGAACACACCAGCATTTTGCATCATGTGAATCCACAAGTATTGGAGAACTATTTGATGAAAAAATTGTTATCTCAAATACATTTTGATGGAAGTTTTCTGCATCTCTGTGTATGTGCAGTTGGAGATGTCATCAATGTCTCTGAAAGTTTCAGTCGTGAAAATCTGAGAATATGAGATGCACGCCAACTGGTCCAAGGGCAGGAGTCTTATTACCGGTATGACGATTTGATACTAAAGAAGCCGTCTCTCTATCAGAAAGTGTACATTCAATTTTGCATATAGAGTGGAGCTAATATCCTTGGTACTCATTATTTCTATGATGAGTAGGTTAAAGGAAAAGTAAAATGGTGATAATAATCAACAGATTGTGACATGTACTTCCACGTATGAATTCATTCAACAGTTGAAGTACCTCTTCTTTCCCACTTCATCTCGTACTCTCTCCCAATTGTGTAAAGAAGTAAGAGGTTTTTGTTTTTTGTTTTTGTGATGTTACTCCGAGGATCTAGACTTTTCAATTTTGCTGATGTTACTGTAGAATAGAAGTTTTAACACTACGGATATTCTGATCAAATACATAAAAAGCAACTTATTCCAGTATATTTCGCAGTTTCTTGAGTTGTTAACCCGTGCACTTCATTTGGCCGTCTGCTCCGAGTCTAGTTCCCAACTTTAAGTAGGGGTTTTCACCACGAAAACCAAATATTTTTCACTTTATTTGGAATTTGAAGTTGGAGTTGTGTTTGATTATAATTTTTGCAAAGAATATTTGGTTGTTTAAATATACTGAAAGTGAAAGACAACGTTTTAGGTGTTTTCCAAATTTCAAATTCAATTTTAAGTTGTATTTGAAATTTTTATGGTCAAATGATAATTTTAAAATAAAGTGATTTTTTTTTGAAAAAGGTGAAAAATTCTCATGGCCAAACGGAAATGGTTATATTTTCACATGGCGCTAATCTTTAAGTGAGGTGTTGTGGAAAAAAAATATGGTATTGTAGTGCCTTCGGATGACCCTGTAAAAATTATAAATTTTGAACTGCAAATATTTTTTATTTATATTAAGTATTGGCGCTGATACAATTAGATGGCTACTCCATATACCATTTAGTGATGTAAATGTTACTTAAATATCATGCCAAAATAAAAAAAAAGTGAGGATAAAACCAGAAACTTACAATTGTGTTTTGAGTTTTGACAACCTAAACTACAGCTCTTCTGGGCCAAAAGTTTTGGCTTTAAGAGCTCTGAGAGCAGCCTTGGTTTATTCTTCCAAGTACTTAATTAGGTGTACTTTAAATCAACTAGGAGTCTTATTATGAAGAAAATAGAAAATGATGCAAAAATGATAAGATTTACAATCTTTTATAGAAAGATGACACGAAAAAGGTCATTCTACCCTATAATCGAGTTTTTCTTTGCCTTCATCTCCTTAGACTTTACCCCAAAAAGGGAAAAGTTAGGGCAAGCCCTGTTCTTGAATTTGAAAACCACGAAAGAAACTAAGAAAAGGAAGAGAAAATTGGAACAATAAGAAGAGAGAAAATAGAAGAAAATTTTGATTTTGCACTCCATTCTCCACCTTCAAATAAAAAAAGACAAATGAATCTTGTACCTTTACGAATCTAATTAATTAGATTGTGGAAGATATGTACCTTCACGGTACTCTTGCTATTAAAGTTGACTAATTATGGTCTCTACTCTAGACATCGAAATACACATTCCGCTTCATTGGAGATATCTCCATCAAGTAAACATTATCAAAAGGCTGTTTTTAAAGCGACAAGGAAAAAAAAACATGGATGTACACAGCAGAAGCTTGGCAACATTTCACCAAAGATGAACCAGTAACTGCTACATTTAAGAAACTAACGCGAGCAATTCTTAGTTATCATTTTCCACTTCCAGTTCAGCTTTAACTTCCATCAACAGATTGACTTAGAACTTCTTGAGCTTCTACCAAAGCTGATTCTCTTGCATCAGCAGCATATAATATCTTTTTAACTGCCATAGCCATCTGTGAGATGCAACAAGCCCAACCCCCATTGATTAGTGATGGCAATACACGTTATTCGTTAATGACAGAAGGAGCAGCGTATTCAGCATTTTGCTAAACATAATTGCCAATCGATGCACAACTACTAATGGAAGTCTCTAAATGTCTAACTAATGGACAAAAGGAGAAGACAGAGGGTCAAATAAATAGCAACTCTTCTGATAGCCAGCATAGTTCTTCAAAAAGCGAAGTAAAATGAACTACTCCATATAAATACTCTCCTTACCACGTTATCATGTGAACATTAAAAAGCATTAACAAAGGAAATCCATGACAAGCAACTGCTGTAGTATTTGTAAGCTAAAGGTAGGGGCTGGGTTTAGGGGTTCAAAACTATCAGTGGTTATGTACTAGAAGGAAGGGACAAAGTTCCGTTAGCCCAATAAGCACACATATTACAATTACATATATGCTGATCCTTCCCAGAGATGTTGTTTGTGGTATATCAGTTAAACATGCGCAAGAAAGTCACACTATAGATGGATCGACATGTAGGGTAGCTGGGAAGCTACATCACAATCATTCTCTTTTGGTGAGATGGGAGGGAAGAGCTTACCGGGTCATCTTCTAAGTCTCGACTCTGACAGAGAATCTCAATATCTCGTAACTTTGCAAAATAAAAATCTCTTTCTTTCTCGAAGTGATCAACAGAGAGCTTGAGATCTGTAACCTGGACGGTTAAAATAAGAAGTTCCAATAAGCACTTGAAGTACTACCAGGCAACCAAAAACAGTGACTTTATAGCAGGAAAAGTAGCAATTGAGAGTTATATAATCACGGAAGTGGATACTTATCACAGAAAGCAAAGAAAAACAATAATAACAACTATACCACAATCGTGGTTCTAGTTGGGATCTGTTATGAATCCGGAATATCCATATCCTTACGCTGTCATATCATCTCTAACCAAACTTTAAAGACTCCTGTAAAAAACCGAAGCTAATGTCGAAAAGAAAGAAAAAAGTAGAACCAACAGGCAACAGCAGCAACGTGATCCCTTCATACGTAAGCAAACAATATACTAAACTTCAGATGTTCTACGTTTCGGTGTAGTTTAGCACTCCAAAAGAGCTTCAGCGTATCATTGACCATACAGAAACAAGTACTCTGATTGCCCTTAAGCCACAGCTTAAATCGAGCTTTAATAATGCTTGAAAATTAGAAGAGGCAATTATTCATTCACTCAATCAATCTGTTGAACCATAAGTAATTGGTTTTGAAAGATCCAACTTCACACAAATATAAGACTATTACCTCCTTTGACAAAGCCTGCATCTCTGCTGAACAATTAACCCCACCCATTACTGGACTTGACCTTCCTTGTTTCATTCCTAGTAACAAACATAGTTTAAGAAGAGTAATACTAAGCGAGAATACATAAGGAAAATATCTCTGTCGCTAACCTGTAATCTTAGTAATGTCTTCCCCTAATCCAGGGTTGTGACAGTTGTTAGTTTGCAGTGACTTTGCAAATCTCTGAGAACCCTTCACATTTCGTTCCCTTCCAACCTTACTTCTGCGTTCCAGAGGATTATAGTTCCTGCACAGTTACAACAAAGGAGAGACAACTAATGAGAATCTGGCATCCAAGTTTTAGAAGTAAACACTCAAGTATGTGAGAAGAAAGCACATACTCATTCATAATACCACCATTTACAGACTCACAATAACGCTTCATCCACTGCAGAAACTCCAAATTATCCAAAGGACGGCCCTTAACAAGCCTGTTAACTTCAATATGCTGCAAGCAGAATGGAAACCAACTGTAAATTTGACCAAAAAGAATCATATAGTTCCTCTCCGCAGCAGGTTATTTTGTTTCGCCAAGGTTAATCCTTGATGGCTGAATACTTAGTTAAAAAGGTAGCTGTGCAGGTAATACAGAAGGGAAAATCTCAAAGGAATCATTCCTCAAATTCAGCATTGAATTAGTATGCCTGAAAATTTTCTAAAAAATTATCTATTTTATTTCTTACAACGGCAGTGTCCAGGCCAATTTGCGCGCACCTCGACTATTCCACCGGGTACTTGTTATCTTCCAAAGATTTGATTGAATGAATGCCACCTTGGTAGTTTTCAAACAAATCCAATGTTGGGCCAAGCCTTGCCAGCCGGTAATAGCCGAAGAAAAATTTCTTTGTTTTACTTCACTGTTATTGTTACACTTATTATTATTATATAAGATAAGCACCATCACAAATCCAAAGTGTTAAATACGGAAAAGTAAAAAGTAGGTGAGACGAGTATGTTGAAAGATTTAAACTGCACTTCATATGACGGAGAAAAAAAAAAGCCAAAAAGAATATGTTTATCTGCCCTGAAAGGTTTGCAAATGGAAAGAAGGGAGCCAAACTTTCTCAGTAAAAGGATCCATATAAAACTTGAAATGTGTTTCGTAAGAAGTTACCTTGTCAATTTTGAGCTTGTTAAAAACATCTTGCAGCACTTTGTAGTTTTGGATCATGTCATATTCAGTCTTTGCATCAAAATTGACCTGTAAAAAATTTGGTCGATAAAAGATGCCACAACAAATCAATCATGTTACGATAGGGCCACCAGAACATCACATGCAGTAATCACCTTGTGCATTGGAACAGCTCCAGGATAGGTCATGTCCATCATCTGACACTGCAAAGCCCCAGAAGCAGCCTAACATACTAAATTTGTAAGTCGAATATGGAATGAAACATTAGAGGAGGAACAAAATCGTCAACATTTCAAAAGGTAATTATCATTTATGTTCATTATGCTGTATATAACCTGTAATACTTACTAGTTAAGTAAGTGGACATATGAACGCTGCTAAATTGTTGGCTAATCTTTTCCACTCATTACAAAAGATACAAATAGAACCCGTAAAGCCAACTGTGATACTAGCTCAACCCCACTTCACAAATAAATCACACAGGCATTTACTTATCTAGTAACATAACTTTGAAAGGAGAATGTGAACACCAACTAACTATTTAATCTGTTTTAAGGTTCTATATCTTCCTACTAGAAAATTTTGATCTATCTTTTGATTGACTATACCTCTTCGGTCATACATTCTTCAATGTCCATATTTTCTCAGAGAAATTTTTGTCCGTCTCATTTTGTTTGGACACCCCATGATTTCATATGACCAAACTGAAAGCCAATTTCCCACCAGTAACGAGAAATAAATATTTCCATTGTTTGACATGATAAAACAGCAGCAAGATAATATGGTCCATTTGCATTCTGTATTAAATGAAATGTTCACTAATCAAACCAGAAGTAAGATAATTCTACACCATTCATCAGCATGTTATTCCTGTGGGTTTCCTCAAGAAGTGGACCTTTACATAAACCAAACGGATCTTTAACACCGATATAGGTCGAACATAAATGTAATACTTGGGACATCATTTGCATCACCTAGGTGTCCAGGATTATAATTCAAAAGAATTTCGTTGCAATTTACCCTAGTGACAAGTACCAAATAAACCCTTCATCTTAACTTGTAGTCCAGTAAATAAAAATTTCTAATAACATTATATCATTAACAGGAATTTATCTTGAAATATACTACGTTGAGAACTAAGATAGCTAGGTAAAGAAAATCTATTAAATAACAACGGAGGCTTCAGAATTTAGTATCATTGTCATAGTCTCATAGACCGGCGAATTTCTTCATGTCTCTGTTACAATCGTGAAGAATTAAAGAGACAACTTCCAGAGTAAATTGAATTATCAACTCAACCACAGCCTATACACAATGTATTCTACAGCCATGTCCAACTCGGCTATACAAAAGGTATAAGGATGCTAACTTTGAAACACAATTAATTTTGCGAAAGTAATCAAAGAATAAACAAGAAAACAATAATGTGTCAATCAAATTAGCTAAGTTCGATAAATGAATATCAATGTCTCATTTACACCGTAACATCCAATTCTCACGGGCTTGTATAACACAATTAGGGTGTCAAAATTAGTTCAAACCCAAATGACCCGCCCAACCCCCAAGATTTTATGGGTTTGGTCAAGAGTGATTTTGATGATGGTTAGTTTAAGCTTTGGGCGGGTTGACCATCATCTATATTGATTAAGCCCATCTTGACTGCTCAACTTTAAGCCAAACGGCTCATCTGACACCCTAAACACAATAACCGGAAAATTTGAGGAAAGAAACAATTTCTCAACAGGTGAACATAAAAATGAAAGCATCTATTTCATTCACCAAGAATCCGACAGAAAAAACTATTTACAAATACAAGAAAAAATAACCTTGAAATTGAAAAGAAATGGGGGTGGGATACCTCTTCAATGCGAGTGAGATTAAGCTGCAACCTGTCATTGATCCATGTCAATAACTCATTCCTCCCAACAAAATAAGCACTATCCATTATCCCTATATTCGCCATTCCTCTTACCGTTAATCCTACAATTTCCTAATAAACCAGATTATATATATAGTACATGGAAGGAAAACGAGAAGAATAAATAAAGGAAGGGATTTTTGTAGCTTTTAATATAACTGTTCCGTTTTATTTATTTGGAATTTGTTAGCCTAACCCATAATAAGTGCGTTACTAACTAATTAATGATTCCATTAAATCTTAATGAAATTAAGATACAAGCAAGCATGCGTGGGAAAGAATATCGTATGCTTATTTAGTTATCTAATTTTTTTATTAGGATTAATGGATTACAACTAATGAAAAAACAAACCAAAAATGTGGTGCACGTCATGCTTCTTTAACCAGAGGTGTCAGGTTCTTATTTAATTATCTAGAATTTTTTAATTTAAATTAATGGCTTACTAATAAGAAAAAAAAGTATCACAAAAAAATGTGGCGGAGTGAATAAGTTACTTCTTTCCTTTAGTTACTTATAAATTTTTAATTAGAATTAATGGATTATTAATAAGAAAAAGAGGGGTCACCTATGATATGAGTTGTTCCTCGCTTAACTAGAGGTTGAGCCCCGAATATGAAAAATCTTTGGTATAAGGTGTTTTCTTTGAATGAGCACGTTGTGCGAATTGGATACCGTGGGGCTCCGGGACACGTGATGAAAAAAGAAGAAGGGATGTATCCAGCTTCAATACTTGTTTTGGGGGAAAGAATCATTTGCTTTTCTAATAAAAAATACAAAGAGCGTGAGAGACGGACCCAATTGGCTTTGTCACTTTCGTGTTTGGTTTTCAGCAGTTGCCATTGCCAATTGGCCATTTTCTTAAGTTGGGGGGGGGGGGTCCCAATTGACCTTGTCATGTCACATGTAAACTCCTGCTCTCATTGTCCATTATTAGAAAGAAGTACACTTCTGCATGGACAAAGGTCACTACATTGTTAAGATTTCCTTTTCCACTGAAAATAAATATGTAGCTCAAGGGCCACACAAAGAAAACCAAATTTCAGTTAGTTGAATTTATATTTACGAGAATGGTCTTATGGTCTTAAACTTCTGACCTCGCTTGTCCCATACCCAAAAACTTCAAATTTAACAAATTTTGATTATCCTTAAATCTCACGAGACAAATGAAGGTCGAAACTTCAAGACAATCTATTTTTTATGGTTTGGGTGCAAATTCTAGACTACAAAATATTCGAAAATTTTGACAAAAACTTAAATAGAAGCCCAAAAATGGCTATCCATGTACTTTGTCCAAAGACCACGGTCTAAGCCCAAACTCCTTTGTAGTGGCCTGAATGAGAAACAAAAAGTTGGAGCCCAAACATAGAAGTCATACGTTATGTCATGATTTGCATGACATAGTTCACTGCTTTTAGTTCCTCCAGCCTATTTTAAACTAAAAATTTAAATTTAAAAAGGTTATGTCCGTACAAATATTATATCAGGGATAATATTTAAATAAAAAGGACATCCCGATGCACTAAGTTTTCGCTCTGTGCAGGATCCAAAAAAAAATCGGACCACAAGAATCTATACTATACGCAACCTTACCTTATATTTAAATAGTTGCTCAAAAATATCCCCGTTGCCAAATATGCAAATCACCCAAGTTCAATTAAAAAGGGAAGACCATGGTCGAAGCCCAAATTATTTGTAGCGGGCTGAATAAGTCCAAAAAAAAGGAGCTCAAATATGAATAACTAAACCCTCCTTCCTCTCTTTCTATTCTCTGCAGCGTTCTCTAACGTAGTAATCTTTGTACCAATGGCGAGGGAGAAGCTAAAATCACTAGTTACGTCATTCAATAACGACGGTGAATATCTCGCCGTATTGTCTCCCGATGGAACTGTTAGAGTAAGCTCTCTAACTTTTCATCTGAACTAGCCTTGCCGGAATATTTGTACTAATAATCTAGACTTCACTTTCGTTTCCATTTAGTTAAGGCGCCTTTTTTTTTGTTTCGAATATTGATATTTTTGGGCGAAATATACTGAGTATTAATTCAACTAAGAAATTATAAAAAAAACTAATCCAATTTTGTATAGAGTTTTCAATGAAAGGTTGTGCGCGTGTATTTATTTTTACAATTTCTTAGCCTAATTGACTTAATTTCCCAATAGAATTGACAAATACAAAATTTGAGTGAAAAAAATGGAAGCTTTTTATTACTGACTTCTTTCTTTACTATGCTGATATTTGTGCTTTTAGAACATCTTTGGGTTGGAGATAGGGGTGGCAATGGGGCAGGGCAAGTATTTACCTTAGCAGATGTTAACACGCCCTGTCCTGCCCCGTTTACCATTTTTTAAAAATTTGCTCGTACTGCCGCCCTGTCCTGTTTATGTTATTTTTCATTTTTCACTTTCAACTTGGTATTTATTTTGTTAACTTCTTTTAATTTTTTTTTTTAAAATGGATGTCAGTCTATTGTCATAATTTCTTAATATCAAGTAATTTATGAACTGAATTTATTTTTTAAATGGTATTCCTTTCTTTAAACCTTTCGCACTTCCCACTTGTTCGCACTTCTCACTTGTAATTACAACTCTCAAACCGTAACCCCAAATAAGGTATTTCTTATGCCGAGCTGAAGGTAGCACGGAGACCTAACACTATCCCAAGTTTACTCTTGAAATACTTAGTATAACTAGTACAAATTCACGCAAGAACAACCATATAAAAACTCTCTCGCCAGAATTTTTATGAAACAAGACACAATCTTAAAACAGTCATAACTTCTTATCCGTAAGTCGGATTAATCCCCATAAAGTATCAAACTGTCGAGAACAGAGAAAACTAGAACTTTTATTCAGCACAAACTTTCAGATTCTTTATCGATTTGTACAGTTTTTACGTTATACATTCTGTCCTTCCAGATTTCGGTTGATCTGAGGCAGAAACTTAAGGCAGAAACTTTAAACAGTGATAACTTTCAAACCGTAAGTCGGATTTATCCCCGTAAAGTCTCAAACTGTCGATAACGGAGCAATCTAGAACTTTTATTTAGCACAAACTTTCAGATTCTTTACAAATTTGTACAATTTTTACGTTATACATTATGCCCTTCCAGATTTCGGTTGATCCGAGGAAAAAACTTTAAACAGTGATAACTTTCAAATCGAAGTCGGATTAATCCCCGTAAAGTCTCAATATGTCCGTAACAGAAAGATGTACAACTCTATATAATTTTATCAAATTCTAACAAGTACAATCCATCGTAACAGATTATAATTGCACAATCCAAACTAGTTAGAATTTTCTAAAAATTATAACCTATTAACTGCCCTGTCCTATTTAGAATTTTCTAAAATTGTGCTTTGACCTGTCCCGCCCTGCCCTGTCCCATTTAAGCATTGCCTTGTCATGCCCCGTTTAACGTTTGACCTGTCCTACCCCGCCCCATTTGCCATCCCTAGCTGGAGAGGTGGTTTATTCTTAGATGAAGAAGCAGAGTAGTTTGATATTTTAGTGTATAGGGATCAATAGCTATGTGAGAATATTAAAAACGATTCCACTATATAGTCTTTGATGCTCTATAACATGTTTATACTTATTTACTTCATTTGATGACATTATAGCAATACTGTCATATTGTTTCTAGCAACAGTTGCGTAATATCAGTCCTCTTCTTGCAATTTAGATGTGTTCTCTATCTATTTATCACCAAAAAAATATTACTATATTATCTAGTTGATCCCGAGTAGACCTCAATTGGCATACTATCTGAAGAGATTTTGTTAACTCAAGAAGAATATTTGCTTCACTTGGCTGGAAATACTAGTGGACAAGGCTTTCTTACAATTGGTTGACTAAGTGATGTCGAAACCAATAAGCAAAAATGCTACATGACTTGAGCATACATATTTGATCATTTTTTCATATTGTCAAAGATTTAAATAGTGGAAAAAGATGGCAAGAGTTGTTGGTTTACTCAAACAAGATTTTGCTGCCCACATCTAGCTTGTTTTAGCTTACTAGTTCTTTATCTGGTGCAAAAGATACTATATTCAGCAGAATATCATAAGAAGCCGGAAGCAGGAAAGATTATGACAATGAAGAAATGCTAGAACAAACCACTTGTCGCTAACGAAAGAGGAGAAAACAACCATTTTCCGAATGTTAGCTGCAAAGAAAAGAAATTAAGAAGACGGCCATTTCCATTTCAAAAAGAATTACTATATCCTGTCATTGGAGTTCTCAAAACATAACTTTTATATTGAAAGCTACTGTGTATTTCAAGTTCTTGAAGTGTGACACTCTTAACGTGTAAATTAGCTTTGAAAACTGAAAAGTTTGGAGTAAAGAAGTCCAACCATTATCAAGATTAGACAAGGTGCACGTGTGATGCCATTATTCAATTCTCTGTATGCTTTTTTTTCCATCTATCACACATCCCAATTCAAGAAGTATGGAGTCAAGTTAGTGAGAAGAATCGGTTACCAGTTAGTTGCTATGCCAGCAATCGTTTTTCCATAATTGCTACCACTATGCTTTGCTTTACCACTCTGCTTTGCTGTTACCTTGTGTTTGTATTATTTTGCTTCACTTCTTACATACTGGTGACTTGTTGCATATTCTTCAGGTTTGGAACACTTGTAGTGGACGCCTATTTGGCCAGTGGAGACCAGAGAATTCCGGAGACAGTTTTTCTTACATTGCTTGTTGTATTGTTGGAAAGAAGGTATGATATAGAAAATTGAAAACAGCGTTTTTGATCATTGTATTGATGGAGTGGTAAAAAAATTTGCCAAAGTTTTTAGAATAAGATATGGTCTCTCCAGTCTCCACCTCTATGTGTGAATTTAAATATATAACCACTTCACTCGTCGTTCAGTTGTAACACTTTTGTTAATTGTGTCAACTTCGTTAGGCTATTTTTATCTCATGACTATGTGTTATCTTTTTGTTTTGAAATTTTAGCGCAGAAAAGAACAATATCTATTAGTAGCTCTTGGCTCAGATGATGGAAGTGTTTTAGCAGTTGACATTTCCGCTGAATTAGTAAGGTGGAGAAAAGATGGAGCCCTTCCTAGGTATGCTATTTTTGACAGAAGGCACTTTTGCTCTTATGTAGGATGGAGAAGTACTTGTCAGGAAACACTTAGACAGTAATGAACACCCTTACTTGAATGATGGATGTCTTTGTTATCACCAAAAACAGTTAAAAAGTGTAAATAAGAAATATCTTGCTTTTGAATGCAGCGGAGCTACAGGTCTGTTTTTCACGGGCAAAGGCCGTAGGATTCATGCTGTTGCTGCAAATGGTTTGGTATTTGAGATGAACTCCGAAACTGGAGAAGTCATCAAAGAGTTCAAAGTGTCAAAGAAGCCTATTTCCTCAGTAGCTCATTCTACTGGTTTGTATCCAATTTATGTCTTAAATTTATTTTCAACTTTAAGTACTTTTATTTGACCTCTCCTTATTCTCACTGTGAAGATGAGAAAATCATAGCTGTGGCCAGTGATAAGTTGCGATTTCTAAGTTCAGAAAGTGGGAAAGAGTTGCTGAAGTTTTCTCCTGACTCGGTAAGCTGTCTTGAGTTTATGTCTTCATTATGTGATGTTATTTTGAAGTCTACGAAGACATAAACAATAATAAGATGCTATAACAGGCTGCTGCACAACGTATTTGGCTATCTGATGATGCCCGATTTTCTGTTACCGCGGGGTTTGGCGAGAAACAACTTCAAGTGTGGAAACTTGATTTTGGTGAAAAGGCTGCTAATTATGGGCATGTTGTTTCCATGAAACATCCTCCTATAATGGTTGAATGCAGGAATAATTGCAAGGGAGAAGACGATATGGTTCTCCTTGCAATATCAGAGAAGGGTGTTTGTTATGCTTGGAACTTTGAATCTGTCACTGATGAAATTGCAAAGCCAGTTAAGATCACAGTAAAAGCCAGCAAAGGGGAAACAGATGAGAGAGCTGGAAGAGCTAAAAAGAATCTTGTGCCCGTAATTGCTGCCAGGTTGCATGCTTTAGACAGAGATGCAAATTTGAGAGCCTTGATTGCTTATGGCTCTTTTGACTCCCCAGAGTTTACATCAGTAGACATTTCAAGTCCAGGGGAAGATATCGTCATAGCAGCAGGAGACCAGACCGGGAAAGCGGTTGCTGTAGTTCAAGAAAAGGGTTATGTAAAAAAAGGTGGTGTTAACAGTGGTTTATGTTTTCTTGTGGGAAAATCAAGACTCCTTTACAGGAAGTCTGTCACTGTCACCCCCTTCCCTTCTGCCATTTGTACTCCTGACTGGCCAAGCAGCGCTGAGCTACATTTTCTTAAACTCGAATTCCTGTCTTGAAGCTTTAGATGGTCTAATAGTCACTGTGAGAGATCAAAGCATTTTTAAAATAGCCAACTTTTTTTTCAAGTGAGGCCATCACTCTGTTCGTCTTAAGTCTTAACAAAGATTTTTGAGAATTTCATGTATCACGCGCACTGATACATCATGTGTACTAATTGACATTTCTATTTATGATTGAACAGTTTCAAGAATAAAATTATCTTTATAATCTGTCTTTCTAATAGCTCATCCGTCTGTTTCGGGTGCAGAAATGCAAGTGGAAGGTGCTAACTTAGACCAGAGAAGCAAAGTGACAAATAAACGACCAGCATCTGATCTGGATGTCACTGGTGAAGTGCCTATCACAGATAATGGTATGATATGTTGCATGATTTCTGCATTACTCACATTGAGTTTCAGCATTTTTAGGTGGCTACCCAGACCTATTGCTCTTTTAGGCACTCTCTTATTAGTAATCTCCACCACATATGACTAATCTTTATATGTCGGAGAATGACTAAGAATAAAGTAGAATTCTGTATATAGAGAAGCTGTAACCATCCATTTACTTGATACTGCTTCACAACTTCAAACTTAGTCCTCTAGCTAGCAAAAGGAAGAATTAAAGTCGGGGAATATCATATTCTAGAAGCACAGAAGGTTCCTTGTATTGTGAGAATATCTAGGGACGTGGTCAATGTATTTGACCCTGATATTTATTGAACTTGGAAAACCTTAAAATGTCAAGGTAGTGACCCTGATAAAAATTGAACACGTATTAATTTCTGTTCTTTTTTGAAATTGGTAACTTCATATTAATTTCTGTTCTTTTTTGAAATTGGTAACTTCATATTAATTTCTGTTCTTCAAACTTGCAATTGGATATAACTATTATTTGGGCGTCTTAACATTTTAGGGCTTCCTAGATGGACATTGTGTTATGCAGGTTATTATTCACAAGTAGACTGCTTCCAGTAGAATAGACCTCAGGAGTTGTTTGGTACTTGGTCAGCCTGTTGAGTGTTAAGTAGAGAACCTGTTTAAAAGGAGTCTTTTCTTTTTGTTCTTTAGCGGGTGGGCATTTATGTGTCATCTTTCTGATGTTTCTGTGTATTGAGCATTAGGACGAGGGGTTATTTGATATTAGAGACTTTGAAGTGCATTCACTACCTTCTAGAGGATAACCTTTTGTCTGATGATGTGTAGGTAATGGTGAACCTATTGACGGTGTTCAGATTGATGATCTGAATGAGCCAACCATGGGTGAGAAACTCGCAATGCTCCATTTGGCAGACAATAATGAAGATAAAGCCAACAAAAATCTAGTATCTGCTCCTCAAACGAAGCCTCCAAGTGCTGATTCAGTTCATGTTCTGCTGAAGCAAGCACTTCATGCTGATGATCGAACACTTTTGATAGATTGCTTATACAGACAAGATGAGAAGGTTATGTTTCAACTGAATTATTTTTAGGGTTCTAGCATCAGAATTGATGTTTTATTTCCTAATCAGTGTGATGTATCTTGACTATGCAGGTCATTGCAAATTCAGTATCTCTTTTAAATCCTTCAGATGTTCTCAAGCTTTTACAATCACTCTTGTCAATTATCCAATCAAGGTAAAGATTGTGAATTTCATAAATCTGGATGATCCTTCATATGGTATTTTGTCTAAATTACGCATTTTGACCACCTTAAGAGTATCAAGTTAGATTGCACCAAAGGGATGAATGCTAATCATGAGACTGATTACATGGTTCAAATTGTCATTTTCTGGTAACATATTGTCCAATATAATGAAAACCTTTCTGCCATTCACATTTGCAATGTGCAGTTGCTATCTCTTAAGTCTCCATTGTCAGAGATCGGTCAAGTTAACGTTTCTTATGGTACTTTTTCTTGACAGGGGCGCAGTTTTGGCTTGTGCCCTTCCTTGGCTGCGAAGTTTGCTTCTTCAACATGCTAGTGGAATAATGTCTCAAGAATCCTCTTTGCTTGCACTCAACTCCTTGTATCAGGTATGGAGCAACTCCTCAGTATGTAGATAGTACCTATAGTGGCTGTTAGAACGTATCCAGAATTACTTTGTTGGTCTTTGTGCAGCTTATTGATGCCAGACTTTCAACTCTCCACCAAGCTCTTCAGCTATCAAGCTCCTTAGAATTGCTTTATGCAGGGGTAAGGGCAATGCGTAATCGGAGTCTCTGCATTGCATTCTACCTCTCAACCTCTTCTCCACGGAATCTTGATAAATTTATTTATGTTTTCGCAGACTATTGATGATGGTGATGATGATGGCGCCATACAACCCGTCATATATGAAGATGATAGTGACGAGGAGGGTTCTGAAGTTACTATGGAAACAGAAAGCATCCCAGATGTTGAGGAGCCCGAGGCTTTTAGTGACATTAGTGATCACGAAGGAAGTGATGGCATGAGCGAGTGAGTTCTTCTAACCAAGAATTCAGCCAGTTTATGAGAATGCATACAATTTTGGACAAATGCACAATCTCGGAAAATAGGCAACAGATACAAATGAATGTCATGACTCGGATATCAAGGCAGACCGATGTGATAGAGAATACAAATGGGAGAAGACGCTGTGATCTGAAAATTTTGTTTTAAGAAGTATCGAGGATATCATTTGATTTTGAAGGTTAAAATTATTATTTGCCTACCATGTATTGTCAAGCGTGCGCGCGTCAAAGATGAAATTAGAGTTGCAATTTTTTGTTTCTTCTGCGAGCTACTTTTGTATTTTATTTTTGTAGAGATAGGTAATCGCTACGAAATCTGATATCAAACCAGGTTATGGCTTCGTTTTTGGTTGTTTGTTGTGCGAAGGTCTTGGTGTCGAACTGAGTCGAGTACATTGAGGTTTGTTGCAATATTATCAAGAAGAAAGAAAAGTTTAAGTTGAACTGCTACAGTGTCTAGCTCGTGACAAGTGTAATCAAGTTCTGTTACAATATAATTACCTTGTCGAGCTTCAGCTTTAGGTGAATCAAGTAGTGAAGTTGAACAAAGTTTCAACTGGGCTTGTGAGATTACACCTTTAAAAAAAGGAACTACGACGAAATTGATTGATTACGAAAAAGATATATCGATGTTTAAACAAATGATTACAACTAAGTCATAAATTGTTAGTTTAAATTAAACATTAGATAGCATGAATGGACGTTACAACAAGCTTGGAATAAAAAAATTGCGCTAAATAAAAATCCGTCAAAAGTTTGAATTTCCAAATTCTTAGAAGCTCTAATTACATTTTGAGGCGTGATGAACTGTGTTTAAATATAACATGATCAAACTAAATGCCTATCAAGAAGTACAAAAAAAACAGGGTTGCCAATTACTCATACAGTTAGTGTTATATACACAGGTTAAAATTAAAGTTATAATTACTATCTATTTAATACTATACCTAATTTTTGATGAATTTTTATTTTGTACTAGTTAGGCAGTCGCGAGCTCTAATAGACTAGAAGCTCCAATCAAATCAAGTTTGACCGAAAATGAACTAATTGGAACATTAGTATTGGGAAAATGAGAAACAAGGAGATGAGGAATGACACTGAATCTGCACTGGAGATTGAAGATGTCAATAGGGCGGAACAAGCTTTGACCTACTCAGATTTTGATCCGTCCTGTCCCGTTTAATTTTGTTAAAAAAATGACTTACCCTGTCCCGCTAAGCCCTGCCCCATTTATGTTATCTTTTTTTCCCCACTTTTGTGATTGAAATTCTATAACAAAACAATTCTCATATTTTTCTACACTTTTTAGTGTTGTGATATTTTCGGTACTGTTTGATTAAAATTCTATAACAAAACTTGATATGTATGCTAGGTGAAATTTCTATGCTGAAGATTTGCTGTGTTTTTATTCTTTGGTTCAATTTTTTATTTCTTTTGTTTTTATTCTTTGGTTTCAGTTTTTATTTCTTTGGTGAAGATTTGCTGTGTTTTTATTCTTTGGTTCCAATTTTTATGTATCTATTTTGATTTGTTGATTTGGTATACTTTTCTACACTTTCTTTTCTTAAGACACTAACCAATTTTTATGTACCTATTTTGATTTTTGTTGATTTGATATATTTTTCTACACTTTTTCTTAAGCGAAAATAACCCTATTACAATTTTTTCTAACCTGCCCATTTAAGTACTCCCCTGCCCTGCCCGTTAAGGGCCTCTGCTTTGGCCCTGGCCCATTGCCACCCCTAATTGAACTATAACATGAGACCTCCTAGAATCTCCTTGCAAATTGTTGCGCCGACTGCATTTCTGTAGCAATTTGCATTGGAAATTTCCATGTCTCACACTAAGTTACTATGGAAATTTGCCAAGTTCCATTTTAAGACCACTAAACCGGGAATAAAAATCTGAACACTTGCGGAAGAAAATAAATTAAGAATAGATGTATGCCAATTGAAGACATTCCAAGACAAGATCTCTTAACACGAATTAAAAGTGCACAGTACTGTCGATCACATGGACCGCACATACACACATTTTTGGTATCACCTTTCAGACAAAAGTGGAAACCTTTTTTTTTTTTTTTTATGAAAAAGTAAATGTGTATATATCAACGAAAGTACAAGTTTTGTGGGCGAACCCACGGACATAGTGACGATATAAATCTTACGCTTCCCTGTCAGGCAGATCAGCACAAAATTTTGGATCGTCATTAACAAAAAGCTAAAGCTAATCCCACAAGCCGGGTAGTCAAAAGCGCCAAGAAGTCCTCGTTAAACCCTAGCCCATGTCAATTCCCTTATGTATAGACATAAGGTTGCAGCCGCATGCCTCGTTAAACCCTTGCCATGGTAAACCCAAAAGGGACAAACCCACGGTTAAGGGAAGAGTACCTCATACGTTATGCTGCTAAGGAGTAATTGCCATGGTTCCTAACTCATAGACTACTGAACAAACTATAAAAGAACTAACGCTGAAACTGTCGAGCATAGTCCATAGGGAAGGAATGCACGATATGTTTGCGCCCGTTTCCTTTATCAATCTTACCCATATGCCAGGAAGTCATGAGACACAAACTAGAAGCATACTCCCGTTGATCCCACAAGTTGGGTAGTCGGAAGACTCCGGCTGATCCCACATGCCGGGTAGTCCGGAGATAGATACCGTAACCAAAAGCTAGCCGCTGACGAGATTTACAAACCTGTCAAAGAAATGAGGGAAAAGGGCAAACAAGATTCTGTAAGTGTCTGTTTTAATCTTGAAAACGAGAGAATCCTTGTCAAGCCTTAAATCTTCAAAAATTATCTTGTTGCGATCAAGCCACAGGTGATAAACGGTCGTTGTCAGCGCAATACACTTAGCCTTAGACTGCCAACCAGTACCCCGACCATTATCTTGATGAACTTCAATGCACTGTCGATGGTGGACATTGCACGATTAATACCGAGCCAGTTTCTAATTCGAGACCAGACGTAGGAGCTGACTGAACAGGTAAAAAAAAGGTGTTTAACAGACTCGTAGTTTATTCCGCAAAGGGGGCAAAGTCCATCGGTCTCCATGTAAGGCATTCTGTCCTTAGTGCGCAACCTCTTCTTAATGCACAGCCAGAGGATGAATGCTTGTTTTGGAAAAATACAAATATTCCAAACATCCCTGGCCCACAGAACCTTATGATGGTGATTCCTGAAGAAATTATAAGCATTCCGATTACCAGTTAAACTATTAGCGTCACCATGCCAGCTAGCCATAGTAATTCCAGCGTACCCAGCACTGCCTTCTCGTTCTAAAATAAAGTCCCGAATGGTGAGCAGACGTTTGACTAGGGGAGAATCATTTTCCTAGCCTGCCACGTCCAAATGCTACGGTTGCCACTGTTGTTCAAATATTTGTGATTGATCCATCGTACCCAAAGGGTATCTTTTTTTTATGGATGTTCCAAAGACATTTAGTAAGTAGAGAGCTATTGTTACACCTCGTAAGATTAAAGCGATAATTAAGAACGTAACTAAGGAAATAGGATACGAATATTGGTTATTAAGTATGTTTATATATGTTAATCCGGAAGTTAGTACACGAAGGATGTGATTCCGAAATTTTTTTGGTTACACAGGGCGTGATAATGAAAATTGAAAATGATAGTTATATAAATAGTCCGCTATGGATTAGTAACATATATAAGTTACGACGATGAGGATACGAGGTCTTATGAAATTTTGAAGATTTAAAAGAAATGGGACATAAGAGTGATTAAGTGTGGGAACATGGACTAGTATGCTATTAATAGACATTAGCCCACCTTAAACCTACCATCTTTCCAACTTTAATTCAAAAGAACACATCTCTTAATTCTCTCATCCCTCTCTCTACAAACCAGCCGATTTTTCCCATTTTCATACCAAAAAAAATTGTAGTTCTATTTCCTCTACTTAGATTACAAGATTCATCAAAATTAGAAGCCAAAAATCTCTCCAAAACAGTGGGCAATTTTCGGCCAATGTTGTCCGAGAGTGAGGCCAATAATTTCGGATTTTTGGACAAGTTTTTGAGGAGAAAAACGTGTAAGAATTCTGGGTTAACATTGTAGAATGTATGCATGTCAATTTGGAGTTGAAGAAATGATAAAATGGCGAGAATAAGGCAGTGAAGTCGCGGGCTGCTGGGCAGATTTTCGGGACTGTTTTTGGGCAAATTTAAAGTAAGAAATTCTTCTTCTTATGGTGTAATTGAAGTTGCATGTTGTTGTGGTTTGAGAATTGAATTTGTGTTAAGAGTTGAACTTAGATTAAGAGGAAATGGGAGTGAGACAATGCATGTGATTGTTGTAATGTAGTTGGACCGATTTTGGAAATAATTTTACTAATTTTGGATTTGTTGTGTTGTTAATTTCGTAACTAATTGCATGTTAAGGAGTTAAGGAAAGAGCTTGGATAATGTGGATGTTGGCCGGAAACTTGCTTGAAATTGTTGGATATTGTCGCGTCGAGTTAGGGGCTATTTTGTGGAGTTATAATGATAAAAATATAAGCTATGAACTTATAAATACGTTGTGGTAATTGACAATACATATCTTAAAGAGATTAAAGTGTAAAAAGGATGTTATGTTGCAAATTGTAAGATTTGCACTCTTGTAGTTGTTGTCTTTCATAAATGTAAAGAGAAAGAATGTATTATGGTAGCGTATATGAAGTATATGAGAGTAATTCAGTTGTATCTTGGAATTGTGCTTGGTTATTGGTTTGGTTGCCATTTGTTGCAAATTGTGGATGTATATATAAACAGGGGAAGTGCTGCCCGAATTTTTATAGAATAGGAAGTCGTCATTCGATATAAAGTATGCTAGTGATCATAGAATTGACGAACGTATTACCATTATTATAGGTTGACGTACTAGACGAGACGTATCTTAATATTGAGTTGATTAGTTCGACTAAGAGGTATGTGAAACTCTCTATTCTTTCTTTTTGGCATGATTTAATGAAAGTACGACAGACGTACATAATTCCTACATAGTCTAACTCTTAAAGATATCTGTCAAGAGAAGTGCCTTTGACTTTCTAGTAAGAAGTTCATTTAAAAAATTTATTGAGTTTACAAAGAATGTTTTAAAATGATACATGATATGATAGTGCCTTTTATTTATTCCATTGAGAGTCAAATGATGATTTAAATTGTATAAGTTACTTATGATATTCTACTCGTGCTGGATATGATTATATGAATTCACCGAGTCCCTTACTAAAGGGCCGACAATGTATATAGATATGATGATTCCACCGAGTCCCTCACTAAAGGGACGGCAATGTATATAGATATGATGATTCCACTGAGTCCCTCACTAAAGGGCCGGCAATGTATATAGATATGATGATTCCACCGAGTCTCTTACTAAAGGGCCGACAATATATATATAGATATGATGATTCCACCGAGTCCCTCACTAAAGGGTCGACAATGTATATATATTTGATGATTCCACCGAGTCTCTCACTAAAGGGTCGGCAATGTATATAGATATGATGATCCCACTGAGTCCCTCTCTAGAGGGCCGACAATGTATATTGATAAGATGATTCTATGGACAGGCATCCCTGATTTTGATATGACTCTCACTTTTATAAGGCGCACTTGATTCTCTATTTTCTATGGCACAGTTAGCTTGGCATTTGATAATTTTACATGTCCCATGTACGCTTTGACCAGTTATGATTATCTGTTTTGTACTTTATGTTTCATATACTCGATATTCTTTCGATCGACCCCTTTTCCTCGGGCATCGTTAAATGCCCGCAGTACAGTGTTCATTTGGTGATCCTCCTGCCTGTGCTCGCCGCTTGTTTGGAAAGATCCTTTGATTCAGAGCTTGTCATTTTGGTACATAACTTTATTTTGACTATGTATATTTATGGGCATGATGGGGCCCTGTCCCGTCATATGTCATCATTAGATTTGAGGTGCATGACAACAAGTGGTGAATATTTTTCTTGTAAATGTGTGGTTGTACTCTGTTTTGGGATGTCCTTGTATATAGTGGCAGCCTTGTCGGCTCACCTATTTGATATGTTGATTTAGATGTGACTCCTCAGAGCAGGTTATTCGCAGTAAAGCGCGCTCACGCCAGCCTATTCGGACGTATGTTATAATTACAGTGTTATGCTGTCGAATTTTATATTATCCTCAGTGTTTATGTGATAGATTAGTATAATGGCGTCATTAGGGTATTTAGTCGCGGCCCGCCGGGTCGGGTCGTGACAAAAGTGGTATCAGAGTTGTTAGTCCTCGGAATATCTACAGACCGTGTCTAGTAGAGTCTTGGGTATGAGTATGTTGTGCACCATACTTATACATAGAAGGCTGCCAGACATTTAAGATCGGTTTCTATTCCTTCATCTCATAGATCGTGCAATAGAGCTATGTCATTAGGATAATCCCCCCCCCAACGAATTATTGTGGTTGCAGCTATGCCTCCAAAGAAAGTGACAGTGGCCCAGAAGGGCAAATCATAGTTATTTAGACTTAACGTAGTGCATCAAGCTATAAGGGAAGTGGAAGAATTTGAATAGAAGTATGATGACCATGTTTGGAGGTACTAGGTCAACGTCAAGTAAGGTAACTCTTCACAACCTTCTACGTACCGAATAAGGGAATAATTTAACAATTCATCACTTAAGGGATGGTATTGTCAAGGATTGGAACCAGGAGTAATGTCTGATATTACGTATGTATACTAGAATATGTTGGAATTATGAGAAGTACGATAAGTAAGAAATGAGTGAACAAGTGTTAAAAGAAATGAAGTCATTTATAATTACGAGTAGTGAGAAGATACAAGAAAGAAAATAAAGAAGAGAAAGATCCCTCTCAGACCATGAGTGAGGTGTCAATTTGTGAAATGTATTACAACATTCTCCATCTTACGAATTGGTACTCCGTTATGTCACGTTATCTGCTCTATAGTTACAGAGATTGAATTTTTTCTTCCAAAGATAGAAAATGAAGTTTATCTACTCTTTTCTCCTTCGTACCTCTAATTAAATTTTGAGCTCTAATTGTTAGAATATGTGACTGTTTTATGGTATACCATGTTGCTGGACTATGTGAAGGTTGAAAACTACAAAAGAATATTGTTCCCATGTAAGAATAAGAAGGGGCTATTACTTCTTGAATAATAAGATTGATATAAACTAATGAAAGTGCCTTTTTATTTTTGGACCGAGTTCTGGGATGTATTGGACATAGGGATTATTTGAGTTTCTTTCGCAAATGACTTAGAACTTGGGAATGATGAGCATCCTATTAGTGTATAGTTGTGTCAAGCATTTAAAATATCGTAAAGAGTAGTGTTCAGCACACAGAAATTGAAAAAAAAAAAAAGAGGAAATGTGAATAGATATTAGAAGGTTACGTGGCCAGGTACAAGGTTCATAGGCAATAATGTGTGATTTTAATTGAATATCAAAGAGAAATGAAAGAGTGAAGTTTCATGTCGCTATGACGGAGATAAGGAATTTTAAGAAGTATATATCAGTACTTACTAATCAAGTATGGGTTGATAATCAACGTGCTTCTAAAGTGCATTTCATGAAATCATGCCTATATGATCATTCTCTTGGAATAATTAGGTGAGAAGGAGGCATGTAGAATCAGTACAGGTTCAGAAACTTTAATATGTGAAGGTTGGATCCTGAATTTCTACAGACAGTAATAGAATGGTGGAAAACAGATAAGAGAGGTACAAAGATACAGATGAATTCAACAAAGTGATAATAGATATTCAGTGTGATGTAGCCAAAGTGGCAATTGTTGATGCAACCAAAGATACAACTGGGTCAGTAAGTCCAATAAGAGGATAAGAACAAATGCCACTTGAGGAGACAAATGGTTATAATGATAATAAGGAGGAACAAAGAGATACTGGGGAAGAATATGGTAATAAATAAAATAAGAAAGATAACAATGGTAATGTGGTAGAAGTAGAACAACTCATCGAGGACCCACAATTGATGAAAGAATCAGAAGCAACTCTTACTACTAAAGAATAGATTGAAGGAGCTTTGGTATCTGCAAAAGTTAATGTGGAGCAGAATATTGCAGTGGAAGTGGATATGTCTATTCTAAATATTGATCAGCAGAGAAACTTAATCAGAGAAAATATAAGGGGTGATCAACATGACAAATTTAAGGACTCAAGGGTGGAAGAGTTATATGATTTAGGTAGATATACTATGGTATATGCAAAAGGTGATGCATTGAAGAAGTTGTTATGCCGGTGGGAGATTCTGTCATAGCTAAGTGGGTATATAGAAAGTGTTCGGTGGTTGCACATAATCGGCATACCGTAGCAGATTTGATAGAGTTAGATATGACTGACTTTGATATTATTATGGGTATGGATTGGTTGACTTCTTGTTTTGCTAACGTCGATTGTAGAGAGAAGTTAGTTCGACATCAGTTTCCAGGCGAGCCAATTATAGAGTGGAAGGGGAATGCAACATCGCCGAGGGTTAAGTTTATTTCATACCTCAGGCAAGGAAAATGAAAGATAATTACAATAATTTGATAACGAAGGTGAGGAATAAATTACAAGTCTGGAAATGAAGATTACATTCATTTGAAGAAAATCTACTTGATAACCAGTGTTCTTTTAAGTATGCTAGTCCATTTATTATTAACTATACAGTCTCCAAAATATTTCATAAATGAGTTACATAGAGTTTTTGAGATGTTATTGGAATAATAGAGATGAAGGCAGCATGAGGCATTGGTCCTCGTGATTGAATATGTGCTCACCTAGAGATGGCATAGAGCGGGAGATATGATAGGAGCCAAGGAGTGAAACTGCTAATTTCTGGGTTGACAAGTGAAAACTAGGAGTTTTGTAGTATATTGTCCATGCAATACACGATGGATGAGAGTATTCAGGATTACCTTTTAGGATTGTATTCTTCTTTTAGAGATTATGGGAGTTTAAAATACAAGTGGGGATGTCCTATGAAGAGTTGGAAAAGAGACTGAGGCTAGATGCTATTGTTATGATAATAGACAATATGAGACCGTGGATTATTTATTTATTTTTGGAGATACGGTAACGCCGAGGTAGGTATTACAACTCAGTTTCTAGGTGACACAAGTATTGCAAGTGTGGTGAACGGCTATTGCCCCTTCAAGTTCAAAATAGTATTCAGAGTTGTACCACTTATCACTATGCGGTAGATATGAAAATGGGGAAATATTGTGTTTCATGAAGGCATATGACTATCCATAGGGTTATATAGGAGATCAATATGACTATCTATAAGATGTGCAGACTCATATTTTCATGGCAACAAAATATTCTAAAGGACCTTCCTCAGAAAATGCCGATGTTTGAAAGTTACAGGCTAAGACTAGTAAGTAAGATAGTTAAATGGGAAGTGATTATTATGGACTTCATTACAGGCTTACCTCGTACTCAGAAGAAGTATCCTCAATTGTTCCCTAGGCCTACAGGTAATTCAATTCAACTCCTTATATGATTATAGTAATTGGTGAATTATAAATGTGTTATATTATGGCCTTGTGAGGCATCTGTTGGTTTGCTAAATACAGATGGATAAACATAGTTATAAAAGAGACTCTGCCAAAAAGTTTTATAGCATGAGACCCATAATGTACATTCGAGGACGAATGTTTCTAAAGGGGGGAAGAATGTTACACCTCGTAAGATTAAGGCGATAATTAAGAACGTAATTAAGAAAATAGGATACGAATATTGGTTATTAAATATGTTTATATATGTTAATCCGGAAGTTAGTACACGAAAGATGTGATTCCGGAATTTTTTTTGTTACACCGGACGTGACAATGGAAATTGAAACTGATAGTTATATAAATAGCCCGCTATGGATTAGTAACGTATAACGACGAGGATACAAGGTCTTATGAAATTTTGAAGATTTAAAAGAAAGGGGACATAGAGTGATGTGTGGGAACATGGACTAGTATGCTATTAATAGAAATTATCCCACCTTAAACCTACCATCTTCCCAACTTTAATTCAAAAGAACACATCTCTTAATTCTCTCCTCCCTCTCTCTACAAACCAGCCGATTTTTCCCATTTCTTTACCAAAAAAATTGTAGTTATGTTTCCTCTACTTAGATTACAAGATTCATCAAAATTAGAAGTCAAAAATCTCTCCAAAACAGTGGGCAATTTTCGGCCAATGTTGTCCGAGATTGAGGCCAATAATTTCAGATTTTTGGACAAGTTTTTGAGGAGAAAAACGTGTAAGAATGATGGGTTAACATTGTAGAATGTATGCATGTCAATTTGGAGTTGAAAAAATGATAAAAATGGCGAGAATAAGGCAGTGAAGTCGTGGGCTGCTGGGCAGATTTTCGGGACTGTTTTGAGTCAAATTTAAGGTAAGAAATTCTTCTTCTTATGGTGTAATTGAAGTTGCATGTTGTTGTGGTTTGAGAATTGAATTTGTGTTAAGAGTTGAACTTAGATTAAGAGTAAATGGGAGTGAGACAATGCATGTGATTGTTGTAATGTTGTTAGACCGATTTTGGAAATAATTTTACTAATTTTGGATTTGTTGTGTTGTTAATTTCGTCACTAATTGCATGTTAAAAATGGAGGAATATTGATACTTTAAGTTGTAATTGTCATATGGAAGTGTTGGAACATGAATTGAATGTTAAGGAGTTAAGGAAAGAGCTTGGATAATGTGGATGTTTGCCGGAAACTTGCTTGAAATTGTTGGATATTGTCGCGTCGAGTTAGGGGCTGTTTTGTGGAGTTATAATGATAAAAATATAAGCTATGAACTTATGAATACGTTGTGGTAATTGCCAATACATATCTTAAAGAGATTAAAGTGTAAAAGGGCGTTATGTTGCAAATTGTAGGACTTGCACTCTTGTAGTTGTTGTCTTTCATAAATGTAAAGAGAAAGAATGTATTATGGTAGAGTATATGAATTATATGGGACTAATTTGATTGTATCTTGGAATTGTGCTTGATTATTGGTTTGGTTGGCATTTGTTGCAAATTATGAATGTACATATAAACAGGGGAAGTGTAGCCAGAATTTTTATAGAATAGAAAATCGACATTCGATATAAAGTTTGCTAGTGATCATAGAATTGACGAACGTATTACCATTATTATAGGTTGACGTACTAAACGAGACGTATCTTAATATTGAGTTGATTAGTTCGACTAAGAGGTATGTGAAACTCTCCCTTCTTTTTTTTTGGCAAGATTTAATGAAAGTATGGCGAACGTACATGACTCCTACATAGTCTAACTCTTAAAGATATCTGTCAAGAGAAGTGCCTTTGACTTTCTAGTAAGAAGTTCATTTAATAAATTTATTGAGTTTACAAAGAATGTTTTAAAATGATACATGATATGATAGTGTCTTTTATTTATTTCATTGAGAGTCAAATGATGATTTAAATTGTATAAGTTACTTATGATATTCTACTCGTGCTGGATATAATTATATGAATTCACCGTGTCCCTTACTAAAGGGCCGACAATGTATATAGATATGGTGATTCCACCGAGTCTCTCACTAAAGGGCCGACAATGTATATAGATATGATGATTCCACTGAGTCCCTCACTAAAGGGTCGGCACTGTATATAGATATGATGATTCCACCGAGTCCCTCACTAAAGGGTCGGCAATATATATAGATATGATGATCCCACCGAGTCCCTCTCTAGAGGGCCGACAATGTATATATATAAGATGATTCTTTGGACATGCATCCCTGAATTTGATATGGCTCTCACTTTTATAAGGCGCAGTTGATTCTCTATTTTCTATGGCACAGTTAGCTTGGCATTTGATAATCTTACATGTCCTATGTACGCTTTGACCAGTTATGATTATCTGTTTTGTACTTTATGTTTCATATACTCGGTACATTCTTTCGTACTGACCTCCCTTTCTGGGTTCGCGCCCGCAGTACAGTGTGCTCGCCAGCGATCCTCCTGCCTAGTTCCCGTGACACTGTTTGGAAAGCTCCTTTGATTCAGAGCTTGTCATTTTGGTACAGAACTTTATTCCGACTTATGTATATTTATAAGCACGCGGCTCATTCCGTCATATGTCATCGCGTACTCTTGCAGGTCTTTGAAGCAGGTGGTGAATATTGTTCTTGTAAATGTGTGGTTGTACTCTGTTTTGGAATGTCCTCAGATATAGTGGCGCGCATCGGCTCGCTTTGTTTGATATGTTGATTTAGATGTGACTCCTCAGGAGACAGGGTTATTCGTGTGTAAAGGCAGCCTTGCCGGCTTGCCTATTCGGACGTATGTTATGATTACATAGTTATGCTGCCGGATTTTATATTGTCTTCAGTGTTTATGTGACAGGTTAGTATAATGACGTCATTTGGGCGTTTAGTCGCGGCCCGTCGGGTTGGGTCGTGACAGCTATTCCAAGCCTTCAAATCTCTAAAGCCCAGACCCCCCTCTTCCTTGGGAAGTGTGCAGTCCTTCCACGAAACCAGGGGCTGTTGCGAATGCCACAAGAAGGTTCTACAAAGGCTAATAATTTTTCCACAAACATTAGTAGGAACATGGAGGATGGAAAGCCAGAAACATTCCACCCCTTGGAGCACCGATTTAATTAGTTCAAGCCTGTCAGCGTAGGAGAGGGTAGCACTCGTCCATACATTAATGTAGCTCGCAATCTTGGTGATAAGTGGATCATAATGAATAATCCTCAACTTTTCAGCCGGCCAGTGGGATACCAAGGTAACGGAAGGGCATCTCACTAATTTCAAAATTCATAATCTGTTTAATATCCTCAAGGTCTTGATTGGAGATGCCTGCTATGTATAAATTAAATTTGAGGGCATTGGTTTTGAGGCAAATAACAAACAGGGAAGGAGAAAAGGGGTCTCCCTACCTAAGCCATTTTTTCCCCTTTAAAATGTCCGTGTAAATTTCCATTGATCGCCACCGAGTATGAAGTGGTGGAAACACATTCCATAATCCAGGCAATAAATTGATCAGGGAAGTTTAGACCAATAAGGGTGGCAGTTAAAAATTTCCAGTCGACCGAATCGAAGGCTTTACATAAGTCGACCTTGAGCATGCACCTACTAGAGATACGCTTGTGGTTATATCTCCTCAGAAGCTCTTGAGCAAGATGAACATTGTCCGACATACTCCTTGTATATGATGTTACAGCATGAAATGGGTATATAGTCCGACACCGAAGGGCAATGGGCATATTTCGGGACAAGGATAATGGTAGTGTGGTTGATTTGCTTGAGTAACTTGTCGGTGCTGAAAAACTCTTTCACCCCATTGGTGAACTCCCTACCAACGATGTCTCAAGATTTCTTGAAGAAACTTGCCGAGAAATCATTGAGATCATCGGGACCAGGAGCTTTGTCGTCTTCGATGCCAAAAATAGCTCATTTAATTTCGGCATCTGTAACAGGCTGGTAAGGTACTCACCCTGTTCAGTGGAAATCCGATTTCCTTCATAGATGATCCCGATATCAATAGCGCTGCAATTGTCCTTCGTCCCCAACAGAGTTTTGTAGTAATGGACAAACTCAGTGGCAACTTGGTCAATAGAGGTAGTAGTGGAACCGTCTAGCCTAGTGATGGCAGCAATATAGTTCCTTTTTGTATTTATTGCATCTGTCACTGTTCTTGAGATGTTCACTTTTAGCAAGTTGTCTTAGGAAGCTCGTCTCAGCCTCACTGATGGCCACCGCTTTAAGCCTAAGGCTGGTAGCATCCTGCTGCTTCTGGCTGGCTGTCATGGGGATGGTCCATGGCGTCCTTTTGTGCCTTGCCAGATCCTCTTTAGACCTTTTAACCCTAGACGAAATATAAGAATAGTCCCTAACATTAATGAGTTTGAGGGGACTTTTAAGGCTCTATATCTTCTTGCATAAAACGTATTGTGCAGTCTCGTCGATATGCTGGAGCCAAGCCGTAGACACAATGTTGCCAAAGTCACTGTGTGATGAAAAATTTGAAAGGCCTATTCCGGAGCCTTTGGCTTTCTATAATAGTAACAATGCAAGGCGAGTGGTTGGCAGCCGAAAATCAGCATGGCCGTACCATCCAGTAAAGCCCTGTCTAGCTTGCTCTTTTTCTCACCTCCAGTCCAAGTGAATTCACACCCGCTATGTGCCATGTCAACCAGACCAATTTCCTGACAACATTCAATTTGATCTTTAGTGTCATAATTTGTGAGAGGAGCCATATTGAAACGCTCCTCCTCCTCACATTGACACAGTTGAAGTTGAAGTCACCCATTATAAGCTAAGGCTGTGCCATATGGAAACCGTAATAACGAAGCTTAGCCCAAAGATCATGTCTCGCAACTATACCGTTGAACCCGTAGACAAAGGTAACGTCGAAGGACTTAGAGGTGGTCCTGCAAGTCACTCTACAGTGGATAGACCGAAGGTTAATATCAACCGGTTGGATAGTAGCTTTATCCGTGTTCCAAACGATGAAGATTCTACCAGCACTATGCATCCCAAAATTATCCAAGATTTCCCTCTGCCAAAAACTTCTGAGGTTGATGATGTTAAGCTTAGATTCAACTAACGCCCAAAATATCAAATTTTGTTCCGGAACGAGAGAGCGTAGTGGAAACCTTTTATTATTACAGTAATAAGGGAACTTCAAAGTAAAAACAAGCAAACACAAAGATAATTGAGTACTTGAATCCATCAAGAAACAAAGAGATACAAGTGACCTTCCAGACTAGTCTAGTCTAATCTAAACTTCTCTATTTTTAGTGGCATGAGGATCTTCGTCAGTCTCCGCCATACCAAAGGTGTGCTTAACAGCATCAGCAGCACCCTGAGCCATGCTCTTCATTTGTTCTCCAGTCTGATGCAGGATGCCACCTGTTTTCTGTTGCCCAGCTTGGGCTGTTTCTTTGGCCGACTCCATCATCTCCGAAGCCTTCTCTTCCGTAGCCTGAGTTACTCCACTGGCCTTCACTTTGGCAGCTTGAGCTGCTCCACTGGTCTTATCTTTGGTAGCCTGAGCTGCTCCACCTGTCTTATCTTTGGTAGCCTGAGCTGCTCCACCTGTCTTATCTTTAGTAGCCTGAGCTGCTCCACCTGTCTTATCTTTGGCGGTGCCAGCCTTATCCTGCGCCATTCCTTTGGCTGAATGCGCCTTCTCGGAAGCCTTGTCCTTTGCTTCTTGGGCCTTGTCCTTCATGCCTTCCATTGTTTGACCAACCTTAGCCTGCATTTAAAATTTAGTCAAATTAATTTTCGAAAAGCAAAAAAAAGTTTAACTTCTATCCACATATATAACTTAAATTTAAAATCAAATTAAATATAAGGTAGTTTCATGCATATATATACACACACACCTGAGTTTGGCCCTTGGTTTCACCAGCTCTATAGCTCTGCTCGTGGGAAGACATTCTTGCAGTTACAAAAATAAATTGAAATGGGGCAAATGGATATGTATGTGAACAAAAGCAGAAAGTAGAAAGGAAGATTATGTAGAAACTGAGTAGTAAATGTTGCTTGAAGTGATATTGGAGCACCGGTTCTGCATGTGATTTATAAAGACTTGGTGGTACGATACATTGCTGACACGTATCCTGTTACCAGACGCGTGTAATGGACACGTGCAATGCTGTAGTAAGCTTCCGTTGTTTAGTTATCTTATTTAACCATTCTGCAAGGATCATATCGATGACGGAAATGATTACTATAACTTCCTTTCTGCACTATCATTAGGTTATTAAAATTCCTCAAAAAGTAGAATTGAGTTAAACTACTAACGTAATTTAATTGGTTATAATAAAGTTTCCTATGTTGACAGTTGAATGTAGTTAATTAATTTATTAGAACTGATTATCTGTTATTAACTTTTAAATTATTTGAATAATGTAACATTCTTTATTTACTATTACTAATGTATTAAAGCTACAATTACAAGCGTCTTTACTCTCTTTAATAGAAAACTCTGTTAAACATAGTTGGTTCAACATAACTCGTGATCGGCCACACAATCAAAATTTTGCAGGAATAACACTAAACTAGTACTTTTCGATCTACATTTAAAAATTAATCATTATTATTGAACTTTAAATTTGTTAAGAATCTTACCTCGAAAATAAAATGAAAATATTAATTTTTTATATGGACTTAGACAATTCTCATCGTACGAGCTAACTTTGGGGTTGAGTTAGGTCTAAGATCCATTCTTCACTTTAAGAGTCTCACCTCGAAAATGAAATGAAAACATGAATTTCTTATATGGATTCAGACAATCCTCACCCTATAAGCTATCTTTTGGGATGACTCCAAATTATATTGTCTACGCTACAAGTTAGTAAAAGTTAGCTTTTGAAGTTAAGTTAGGTCCAAAATCCATTCTTTATAAAATTATACAATTTTCATGTAATTTTTCTTATGTGATTTGAAACTCGAGCATGATGATCCTTTTTTAATTACAAAATCTGAAAGATGGCTATTTATAACTGTTACCCCCAAAATTTGACATGAAACTTTTTAAAATAGTAACAGGCCACATATATATTCCAATCTATAAAAAAATCTCAGCTGGACCATGATCTCCCCCCCAACCCTTCCTTTTTTTTTGTTGTGAATTCCGCACCGCTACTTTTCGAAATACAAGACAGCAGAAACCCCGATCGACGCAGATCGCAAACCACGCTGCAGTAAACCACACTATGTGCGATGCGCCAACCAAGAAGGTTTATGCAGGATCGAACTCGCGACCATGGCCCCGCGCCATCACACACCAACTCACACTTCTCATGGCCCCCAACCCTTCCTGTCTTTTTTAAGGATTGGAGTCCATAAAAAGAATTCAATTTTGATGTACTGTTAATGTAACAATGGATTAAATACCAATGGTCAATGTGAATATTGTCTGTAAACGAAAATGAAATTTGAAAAGTCAAATTCTGCGACTCTGCAGAGACTATTGTACATGAGAATCACCAAAAAAACACAAACCATTAAGAGGATATTATTGGCTTGTTAGTCTTTATAAGATTGACCAAAACGTAAACAAAATTAAGCAACAAATACCAATTAACATGGCAAATCAAGGAAGCGACAACCTCCATAGCAGTACCCAAGTTCCCGGCCAAGCTCAGGTTTATTACACTCTTCTCTATGAAGCTCTGCTTTTAATTACTAATTAGGGGTGTCAAAATTAATTCTGAAAAACATGATTCATCCAACCTATTTAAATTTGAATTGGTTAATAATTCGTTCATTTATTAGTTCGATGTGTTAACTCACCATATTTATTCATATAAAAATTGAATTGATTTAGGCTAGCTAAATATGTTATTTGAATTAACCTATGATTGGCGGATTGGGCTACCCATTGTTTAGTTCATGTTGAACCAGCCATTTCAGCCTAAATAAGTTTTGTGCGTTTAGTCACCCAACCGGATTATCCGGCGCGAATCGTGGGTGCATAGAGCGTGGGTGCGGCGGTTGCTTGCGTTTAGGTTTTTTTTATTGAAGAGGATGAAGTCTAGGTCTTAAGGAAAAAAGAGAAGGTGGGATGGACGAGGGGGAAGACGAAATAAGGGCTCAGGGGTTGATAAAATAAAGACTGGGCGTTTGGGCCAACTGGTGGGCCGCGGATTTATGGGCTGGGGCGATGTTGGGCTGGGCGATTAGGTTGGGTAGATTTTATTTAATTAGGTATTAGTTTTTAGGTGTTTTAATTTTAGGTGTATTATTTAATTAGTGGTGAATTAAATTATTTAAACAGTGATTAAATTATTTAGGCGCTTTATTAGTCTAAGTTGGAGTTTAAATTATTATAAAAATAAAGACGGGCGTGCTATTTAATTAGTGCTTAATATTTTATAATGCGAGACCATTATTAAAATCGTATTTATTATGCATGCTTTGCGATGTTAAATTAAAATTGAATGGGGTTTAGATTATTTTTTTTGGAATTATTTAGACGCTAAATGCATATATGATATTTAAGGATTGCTTAATGCCCTTTTATAAATGTGACACTATTATTTAAAAATCTTGTTTATTGTGCATTATTTATCATTATTTAAGCTAAAATTAAATTATCTTAATATGACTTTAGGTGCTGCAATAATTATGAAATTGCTTTGCGTATTAATAAAAATGCGAATATGCTATTTAATACGACGTCATTGTTAAGTTATTTATTTTATGTATTTATTTATTTAGTTATCATTAAGAATTGTTTGAGTTTTAAATTAATGGAAATAGAGCTTATGACTAATATTCATGAATTTGTTGTTATTAAAAATGACGAATGCGGACGTGAGACTCAAGGCGTGCTTAATACTCTACGTAAAGTGCAGTGTTGTTATTAAATCACTTATTATAAAATTGATGATATTTTTTTTTTAAATTAGTGTAATTTTATAGTTAAAGACTGGACAAGAGGGTCAAAATTGGGTGTCAACAGGGAGCAAGTGCCAACCTAATGTCCCTCTCTGTGTTTAGAAGGCTTAGAGTAGGTGAAGTTAAGCCTACAACAGTAATCTTGCAGCTAGCAGATCGTTCAGTAAAACATACACATGGTATAATTGAAGATGTGCTAGTTAAAGTGGGTAAATTCATCTTTCTTGCTGACTTCATCATCCTAGACATGGAAGAAGATAAAGATATGTCCCTCATCCTTGGGAGACCTTTTCTAGCCACAACAAAGACACTTATTGATGTTGAGAAGGGAGAGTTGAAACTTAGAGTGCAAGAGGAAGAGATGACTTTCAAAGTGTTCAAGCCACCCCCTGAACCTCAAGTCATTGATATATGTTATGCTATTGGGGTGGTTGACAAGGTCGGGTTGCAGAACAGCCTCACAAGTACTGATGCTCGTGGGGTACCATTAATGAAAAGTGTGGAATCTGAGAGTAAGGCCAAGGAACCAGCGAATGTTGAAAAGAAAATGGGCCCTCCTAAAATTAACTCTGTGAAAAAGAAAAATAAAAGGAGAAGGAGGAAGAGAATGGTACTGAGATGGATATGCGGAGAGGATACTCTGCCCCCTTGATTAAGTAAGTAACATGCATCCGGCTAAAAGACGTTAAAGACAACGCTACTTGGGAGACAACTCAATGGTTTTAATTATGTTATTTAAATTTTATTTTAGTTTATTTTATTTTGTCTTGAACAGTCTCATGATCTGGTATGTTAGTGTTTTTGACGCATGATAAAAGCGAATCGACTCAAGGAGAAAAGGCGAAAAAATCAAAACCGGAAAATCAAAGTAGTGAATTAGCGCCGGCTCCAACATGTAGGGCCGCGGCGCCAGAAGTTTAGAATGCCCAGATGCCGTGCAATTTCCAGAATTTTCCTCCCAGACCTCCGTTATGACTGTTGTGTTGTGTCAGTAAGTTGTCCTATTATTTTTAGTCTTCACACATTAGAGACAATGTGTCGATTAAGTTTGGGGGGGGGGGGGTGTCTTATTTTGTTTTATTATTTTGTTTTTAAGTCTTTTTTTTTACTGTCTATGTGTTGTTTTATGTGTTTTTGAGTCGTAATTTTTTTTATGAATCATGCATGTTGTAGTTGCTAAAGATATTGAGTGGATAAAGTGGGATAATGTAATGGAATTAAAAACGGCAATCTGTGTGCTTAAGTTAGATATGCCAAAAATTCATGACATCTAATTATTTGGATATTGATGCTTAGCCTATGTGTGTCAGTTATGGAAAGAATGTTGAAAAATGTCTAGAAAATCTGTTTGCTTGTTATTTGAGGCGAAATAGTTAAGATGTACATGTTTAGGGAGATGATTCAGGCATTTCTTTGATAGCTCTTCTAACCATTCATTACCTACCCTGACATGAATTATATCATTAGTCAGCCCATTTGAGCCTAAATAATATCTTTGTTTGACACCTTATGATTCATTTGTTGTGCCATAAGTGATGATTGAAATTATTGGAATGAAAAGTGTTGAAAAAAAATAAGAAGAGAGTGAATAATTGATGCACCCCAATGAAAAGTATGCAAAAGCTTAAGTTTGGGGGTGCTTGTTATTCATAATATATCTCATTCTCTCAAAAGAAAAGAGGGGGAAAGTAGGTATGAGACTTAAAAAGAAAGTCAAAAAGAAAGAAAAATGAGTTGAATGAAAAATGCTTATGGTACGTAAATTGAGCCTAAATGTCTACTTTTACCTACCCCTGCCTAAGCCTACATTACAACCCTTGAAAGTCCTGATGATCTCTAAGGTGTATGTCTATGATTAATGGATTATAGCAAGTAAACATGTCTATAGAATTTTGAAAAAGATGGAATGAAATTGACATGCATATGTTAGATGTTTATATTTCCAGTGATTGTGATCTAAGTGAATTTGTGAAATATCTAACTTGAAATTCTAGATTGCTAAATATTCATGCTATGTATGTTCTAACACATTATCCCAACTTTCATCCATGATTTTGAAGAAGCATTGCTATAACTACTTGATCCATTTCATAGAGTCTTTGTTCGTTTTGTTTTGTCTTTGTTTAGTGCTTTACTCGAGGACGAGTAAAGTTTAAGTTTGGGGGTGTTTGTTGAGCGTATTTTGTATACACTTTTGAGTCCTTTTTAGTTAGTATTTTACTCTTTTATTTCGCGTTTAGTATATTGTTAGGTGTGTTTTTCGTTCTTTTGTGCCACAACGGTATAAAGGAGAAGATACTATTTTTGGGGATGAAATTACACAATAAAAGACCAAGAAATAAAGTCTAAGAAGTTTCGAGAAGTATAGAAGAAATCAGACGAAGTCCGAACGAGAAAATGACAAAAAATCAGAAAATTTGGGAAAGTGACGCAGCCGGCGCCGCGGCGCTAAAACATCTGCAATTGATGGAAAAAAAAATAAGTACAAATAATTTTGTAAAAACCAATAAGAAGATGAAAAATATATAGTTTTGACTGTTTTTAGTATTTTCTTTTTCTTCGTACTCGCTTTTAGGCAATTGATGTCCCATTTTTTATCAAAACACCTGTTAGGGGTATTTTAATTCACTTCAGACAAAAATAAGAGGTAAAAATAAGTTTTTAGGACAAGTTTAGGGGCATTTATGTATTTCTTTATAATAATGCATATTACGATAATTCTATCAATATGCTCTTGCACTATTTAAAGACATAACAACTGTAACTTAACCGAAAAGCATACAGAAACAATTCTTGTCTCTCGGCAAAATCAGGTAAGGTATATGATGGGTTATTAATTTCTTTTATCATTTTTTTTCCCAATTGAAGCTGACATTTGGTTATGATAACTTATGAAGTAGATTAAGGATCCGACTAGAAACATAAACTTGGAGTTATGCAATTTCTTTTAAATCAATTGATTTTAACTTGTGTGTGTTTATATAAAATTTTACAGTACATATTAATTTCTTGCATTTAAGAAGTATTTGCTTTTTAGTAATTTAATTTTTTGCCTTTACTTTTTATTTTGATTTGTAAATTTCCTTTTTAAAAATTCAAGAATTTAATTTATGTTCAAAATAATTTGTCTTTGTATTCATGAATCATTTATTATTGTTTAATTCAACTATGATCAAGATATCTTGATATATTACAAAAAAAAATCCCATCAATATTACATTCTTAGGCCCTCAGAAAACACCACATAAACAAATTGATGTGGTCAACTATATCCTAAATAGAAGAGAAAAAACAACTAACTACAAAACTGTTGAACTATAACATGACATTTATGTGTTTTTTTTTAGTTCTTCAGATCATAAATTCTCTCTATCACTTCCTTCTGTATTTGAGTAATCACCAACTCTTTAATTAGATTTAATGCTTTGAACAACTTTTAGTTTCTTGCTTTTTATGTGGGATATATCATTGTCCTCCCATATTGTTGTAGGAATTTCCTCTTTGAAATGTTTCTGGTGTTTGTTCTAGATCCATTGCAACCCTTGTCCCACCTCTATTCTGTGTAGCTTAATCCCAGATCACTTTTCCATTTCCTCTCTCAAGTCAGCAAACCATATGCAGTCTGAGAATAAGTGGACTTAGGTTTCTATTCGTGCCTCTTCACACAAGCAACATTTATCACCTGTCACTGGTATTTGGAACATGACCAACCTCTATTTATTTAATAATTTGTCTTGGTTGTACAGTCACAATATAAACTTATGTTTTGATAACAATATTGTGTTCTAGATGAAGTTTGACGTCCTCAGTCTGGGAAGCCTTCCCAATATGTGCACGTGGCTATGCAAACAGGTTTAAAAGCGGTAGATAGCCTGGTTCTTATAGGTCAGAACATATAATCGGAGACCGACAAGCAGGAAAAACGGCTATTGCTATCGATACCATATTAAACCAAAAGCAACTGAACTCAAGGGACAACTCTGAGAGGGTCAGAAGTCTGATAGTTAAGTCCAGTTGGGGCAACTGGGCCAGACGACATTGATAGTGGAGTTTTGAGTTTGATACTGAGCAGTTACCTTTTGGTGTTAAGCAATAGGTTTCATTTTGATACTAACTTGTCATTATCGACTTAACTGAGTTTAGCTTTCTCTAATACCAACTAATCATCAGATCATCTACAAATATGAGGTGAGACAGTCTAGTACCTTAGCACATGGGATGGAGTTTGAAATTTTACAATTCACTTTTTTTTTTTTCAGGATAATAAATAGTATTCCATGACCAACACAAATAATATGTGACATGAGATCTCTCATGGCGGATCCAGGAGTAATAATCTGGTAGTGCAAAATACGAAGTAATAATTTTTTGCGTAGCAAAAAAAAAAAAATTGCGAGACAATGTACGCATTTCAGTTTTCTTACCAACAATCAGTGTCCAAATCTGGACAGCAAGTTAAATAAAGATGGTGCTTATCAACATGATGTAGAGACCTTGTAATTGCAAGAGCTGCCACGCAACATAACACTGCAATGGTAGCATAGACAAAACTGCTTACAATATGCAGAAATTAAAAAAAAAAAAAAAGAAAGAAGAACGGCAGTCCGGTGCACTAAGCTCCCGCTATACGCGGGGTCTTAAATAATAAGAAGCTTGTAATAACAGTGCAAACTACAAAGACTTTTATATATTCTTGGTTTGTTGGCAATAGAAGGAGAGAAGGAAAAAAGAATTATTGATGGATAGGTAATATATCTCCTATTGATAGTTGTATTATATGGGATGTCATTGTATGTGACAGTTTCTCTGACATTTTCTTGCAATCTTTAGAAGCTCATTAATAGTGCAAAAACAAACATTCATATTCATTTCTGGTGTAAAAGATCCCAAAAGCTAACATAAGATGAGTACTTAGTAAAAAAATTAAAAAAAACTGTTGCACCAGCATGTTTATAGTCTGTCCGCCAATGTCTCCCTGTCTGAACCCCCTCTTTCCTTCAATGTGATCTTATCCTTCACCATTAACCTTAATTGTGAAGTTAGTTGAGGTTATGCAAGTCATCACTATGCTACTAAAAGAGTCTGGTATGCATACCCCATTAGACCATTTGCAATAAATTTTCGGCCAACTATATCATATACCTTTCTCAAGTCAATCTTCATAAGATACATTGGTGATGTTTTCCTATTATAATGTCTAAGTAAATCATGACATATCAGGATATTTTGCATAAATAATTTTCTGCAATAATAATAGGAATGACAACTTTCTTTAATCTCTAGCAAATCATCTTGGATATGCACTTGTAGCATTACAACGACAACACAACGAGCTATGAATATGAATTGTCCAACATTTTGTGGTATTTCTACTTTAGAAATCAAGGATATCAAAGTTGCATTTAGCTATTTAAGCAGTTTACATTCTGAAAAAATCACTACCATATCAATCAAGCTCTGGACTTTTGTTTCTATCCATATCAACAGTAACTTTGCTTGTTAAACTTTTAAATAAAAAATTACTCAAAATTACATTTATTCTATTCCAAAAAATTATAGTATTAGTGTTGTTAATTTTGTAAATAATGAATTATTTAGGTTAAAACTTACCATTATATTACTCGTTTTGACAAAGAGGACCCCATACTTGAATATTATATCATCATTCTATAATCTATACCCAGTCCTCTTCGACGTCGTTTTGGTCATCTAAAGAGAAAATCCTCACCTGCTTTCTGAGTATCTACAAAGGAAAGGACTCCCCAGTACACTCTTTGATTTCTAAAACCGAATAGCTTCATTTCGCCCATGTTAATGAGTCATTAGTGATGTTTCAACTTATTTTTTTTAATCTTTGATATTCCACTTGAAATATAATCTGAGCATTCTCCAAAATTTTTGTAAAGAACTTAGAAGTACAGTTGTTAACTCAATATGATCATCTGGGTCACTCAATCGATCATAAATGCATTTTTTTACTGATTTTTACAAAACACTAGAAACCCCAAAAAGTAGAAAAATGAGTACACCTGATAATAGTCTTGGAAATTCTAGTAAAATTAAAGATAAATCTTCTAACACTAGTGATAAAAAATGTGGGTCTAATTTTAATGCTTTAAAGGTACCCAGAACGACGAATTCGAGAATGGCTCAGGAAGATAACAGGTCAAATGTTCCTTCGATCCTTGGTCCTCAACTAGCATGCTTACAATTCAAAAGGTGGGGTACTTGCGCTTATGGTGACAAGTGTCGTTACGTTCATATTGATGGGCCGACATATGTGGGTGTTGGTGTTGGTAAAGTGACAACATGTCATTTCTTTGCTAGTGGTTTAGCTTGTCCATATGGAAATGAATGCCAATTTCTTCATAATCGTGAGGGTGGCAAAGGTGAATACAGGGAGAGCTCTGCGATAAGAATTGCGACTAGTGGGAATGAAAAGAGGAACAAGACGACTAATTCTGGTACTCCTCCGGAACCAAAGAGGTCTGTGGATTTTCGTACAAAGTTTCTGAAGACTAGGATTTGCACCAAGTGGAAAAAGAATGGTAGCTGTTCATATGGTTCAACATGTCAATTTGCTCATGGGCAAGCTGGTATTTCTATTACTATTAGTTCAATATTGAATGTTATTGTTCACTCCTTGCTTAGTTTGTTATGTTGATTTTCATGTTACTTGATATTTTTTGTCTTCTTCCATAAGCTGATTGTGAAATATTCTTATATAAATTACTAACAGTTATTATGTGCAACCTGTGATAGTTCTTTATTATGTCTATTAGATTAGGGGTGTGTTTGGTATAAATGAATATGTTTTCTTGGAAAACAAGTGGATTTCTTACTTATTTTCTAGTTGTTTAGTAAGTAATATAAAAAGTATTTCCCAAGAGCATTTATGTATAATCTAGCAAAACACTACGGGGTGAGATGGGGTGGGGAGTGGGATGGTAAAGGGGTGAGGGTGGGGTGGGGGGTTGGGTGAGTAGGGAGGAGACACTGAACTTGGAGGGCTTCCATTATGGAAGCCATTTTCCTCAGTTTTAAGGAACTTGTTTTTCTAGAGAAAATATTTTCCAAAACATTTTGACCAACCAAACATGAGAAAGTTGGAAAACATTTTCCTCCGTACCAAACACACCAGGTGTTGGATTTTTTCCTTAACCTTTTGGCACTCTAAAAAATGAGATACAGAAAGCATATTGTCTGATTCTTGATATTTGGTGGAATAAACAAGCATGATTTTCATAGTGTAAAATGAGTTGTCTTTACATTGAGCTAGGGAGACAATTCAAATCGTAGTAATGTCCATTATTTGATTAAGCACCATGTGGTCTATTGCACGCCTCGAACTCGTAAGAAGATTCTTATTCAAGACTTTGTTGAAAACAAGAATCTTAGTGAACATGGTTAATGTGCAATTCCTTTTTTTCTAACTTGTATTCTTTGATTTCTACCAGACCCCTTATTATGTTCTTGTTTCCGTTAAGTTTATTTTTGTTTAAGACATTTTGTCGACAAAAATGCTGCTACCCAAGTATCTGCTTGTTTATATGTCAGTAGATATACTTCTAATTGGATGTCAACTATAAGGATGGACATGTTTTACGATCTATGTTTAAACATGTCATGGACACTCCTATCTATGAAGTAATCACTTCATTGTGCTATCTATTGATCTGAAAAGATCATACAAAGTTGTCTATACTTTCTACTCTCAGCCGGCAATTCTCTGTTTCAACCACACCATTTTCCCCTTCTCGTTTCTGTTAGGCATGTTTTTGTACCAGACATATTGGTGACCGACATGCTATCACCAAAGTACCTGCCCTTCTATATGTCCGCATATATACTTTCAATTGGATTCCAACTATAACAACAACGACAACAACAACATACCCAGTGATATCCTACAACATGGGGTCTGAGGAGGTAGAGTGTACGCATACCTTACACCTTGGGTATAAAGATGGAAATATATTACTAATCTATTTTCATATATGTCATGGGCATTCCTCTTTCGCCTGCTATCTATTGATCTGAAAGTTGTCTATAGTTTCTGGCCCCGGCTGTTGACATGCTGCTGATACTTGATTTCTTATAGCATGAGAAGATTCAATTATAGCATTGAATGGCTTATGAAGCTTCTCTTACAGAAATTTCATGAGCTTAGTTATTAACACACATGGTTGACTTTTCCTGCCAGAATTTATAGGATGCCGACAACAAACAACAACATACAAAGTGTAATCACACAAGTGAGGTCTGGGAAGGGTGGGATGTATGCAGCCCTTACCCCTACCTTTGTGGGTTAGAGAGTCTGTTTTAGATAAACCCTCGGCTCAAAAGAATTTATAGGATGCCAACATTGTAAATTACTCTGTGTAACTAGGAGGTGGAGTCTTTAATTTGGGCTTAGGTGTATAGAATCAGAATGGTGTTTGTGATACTAGTTTTTATGTTAGTTAATTATGCAAGGCCCTGTGACCTGTGTTTAGACCTTGGTCAAAAACCTAATGTCAGATCTCGTAGATGCTGTTGTGTAAAATTTAGCACTTTAACCTAGAATGGTAGAGCTATGCAACATTTGTTTTTTTTCTTTCTATATGTGTTTTTTCTCTTTGTTTCTTTATGATATTCTTTATTTTTCCTTATACCATTTCTAATTTGTGATATTTCTCAATATTGACAGAACTGCAGAGTCTTGGTTCCTCCAATCTACTGGAATCGTCGAGCAGTGGTGGCATTTCTGCTCCAGCCAAGAATTTAGCATCTGATAGAATTGGGTTCAGTGCTCCGTCCGAGCGTAGGTTAAGTTTCAAGTGTACCAACATGCGAAAGAACAGCCAGGTCTATGCTGACTGGCCGTATTACCTATAATCATCAGACACTGGAGAACTAAAGAGCCTGAACTTTTTGGCACTGGAGTTTTGGTCAATTTTTGAAGTAGTTAATTGGAGGACTTTTTACATATGCAGGGGAGACATTTTGGTAACTCTATAGTTTAAAATGCTGTTTGCTGAGTGTATAGCATTTCGATTTAATTCGACGAGACATGGTCTTGTGAATTGAACATATAGTGTTACAAATCAGAATAGGCTCATATCTGATGATGCAAGCACAAAGTACAGTCTATACAACAATAGTTTCAGCAAAGATACACATCTAATGGAAAAAGACTTGTGAATTTGGGGTCTCTTGTTATTCAACCATGTCTATGCAATTTTCTATTTTCCCATTTTTTGTAGTCCTGTTAATGTTTCTTTGGTTGCATTCACAATTTCTCATATTCATTTTGGATTCTGAAAGCTTAACAGTAAGTAGTACTAATAATTTCATTCTTTTTCCTCTGGAAAGAGCCGTCCGAGATTGCAAACAAGGTATACACGGGGATAAATTTAGACCTTCAACCAAATAAGATATAAAATTTATCCCAAACTTAATCCCGAATATCCCACCTTATTCCCGTACCAAACGACTCCTAAGGGAATTAATAGTCCCTCAAGATAACAATGTAACAAACTCGAGTAATGTTAATCAATTCTTGTTCCTTTGATGTTTTATATCATCAAATTTATCACATTTCAAATATAATAAAAATCTTTTAGCTCTAAATTAAACGCATGCATAACTAAAAGAAAGAGGGACACAAAAAGCTTCCAAACTTCAATTTCAAATTACTATTTTTTTCAACTCAAAAGTCTGAAAAATGAGCATTGTTACAATTTCACCTCTGCCACCCCCCCCCCCCCCCACCCTTCTTGGAGGGAGGGGTAAGAGATCCTAACGAAACAACTCAACACGCATTGCTCTGAAGTCTGAACCACGTGAACCAAAAAAGTTAAAACTAAATCAAAACTCAAATCCTGTTGAACCTACCATAGTACCCTTCTCAAAAACTTAAAAAATTCACTCATTCTACATTTTCACAGGGCTAAATATGTAAAATCAAAAGCATCAACATCATTATAGAGCGCCAAAACGTAAAAGAACATAACCATACTCTCACTCTCAACACTCCCGAAATCCAAACTGATTTATTTAAGCCAGAACACTGTAATTTGTGGCATGGCTTCATCCACCATTATTGAAGCCTGTAACAGTAGAAAGAGAAACCGAAAGCCATATGTCTTGGAAACATTCGCAATTCAAGACACCATTGACGGTTTTTCAGGACCTTTTAGAGACAACATTCGACTGTTCCTTCAAGAATTTGCTAGCATTGAAGATTACACACACTGTGGTTTCCCAATTTGGTCCACTTGGTTTATTTCCAACTCAACCGGTGCAGTTTTCCCACTATACATTATTGAAGAAACCACTCAACTCTCTCTTCACCCTTTTTGCGATCACTGCAAATTTACTGGTAAATTAAAACAAACACTTAAAAAATTTCACTGCAATATATTTGTTTGTTTATTATTTATGGTGTATATTTGTTTTTATGTTGTTGAAGGATGGGGTCACCATTATGTGTCGAAGAGAAGATACCATTTGCTAATACCGGCAAATGAGAACTGGGAAAAGACATTGGGAAGCGATTCATTTGAAATTGATACTAATGTTTTGCATGGTTTGATTCATTGCAATGGTTATGGTCATTTGCTGTCCATTAATGGCGTTAATGAGGATTCAAATTTGCTCTCTGGAAGTGATTTCATGGATCTCTGGGATCGTCTTTGTACAGTCTTCAAAACCAGGTAATAAAGATCACAGTAATTAATCTTAACCATCTTTATAGTTTACATAAGTAAAAATAAACTTGTTATTATTTGTATGTGCTTTACTTAATATATAGAATTGTTTTAGCTGCAATTAAAGAATCATTTATCTTATTGTTATTGTTTTGACAGGAAAATTTCAGTGAATGATGTGTCAAAGAAGGAAGGTATGGATTTGAGGTTGCTTCATGGTGTTGCATATGGACAATGTTGGTTTGGAAAATGGGGTTACCAATTTGGTCGTGGAAGCTATGGAGTGACAGAAGAGAAATATGAAATTGCGGTTCAATTTCTAAGCTCATTAGGGCTTGACAAGATTTTGAATGATTTCAGGAAGGATATTCCGAAAAGACGGAAAATCAAGCGGATTATTGGTACCTACAGAGAATTAAGTGAAGTCCCAATGATTACAATCAGCGAATTGTTGCAATTCATGCTTGCTTTTAAGTCTAAAGCACCGGTTCATAGAAAGATGGCTAACAGTGACCTTGATCTAGTAGAGAAAAATAGGCCAATTAGTATGGAGACATTTGTGAATTTGATGGCTAACAATGATTGTAGATGGCCTGCTAGACGGTTAGAATTTGTGCTAATAGTGATTGTGAACTTTCTGAAAGAAAATCAAGCAAATGTAGGTAGAAATTGTGGGATGACTAGGCATGACTTGAGAAATGAGGCAAGAAAATTCATTGGTGATACTGGTTTGATTGATTTTGTGCTGAAATCCATCAGATGTTTTGCATTGGGTAACAAAATTGTTCGTCGATCCATCAATCCAACGACTAAGTTATTGGAATTCACTATCCATGAAGCTGCTAAGGAAGGATCCATGATGGGCAACAAGATCATTTTTCTATCAAAAAACCCGTCTACTAAAAGGATTGAATTTGCATTTGAAGATATTGTTGATGCAAACAGAGTTGACAACATTGAGTTACATTTGAATATTGATCAAGATCTTAAGTACTTGTATGAAACAGTGCTTTTGAGTTACCCGGGATCAGACTTAGTGAGTTTGGCTACCGGGGTTGTCTTGGAAGGCAAGCAATTTGTTAAAGAGTGGAAGCTTGAAGATCAAGAAAACCAATTAATGGCATTAGCGTGTAAATTCTTGCCGAGTTTCGACGAGTTAGAGAGTGAATTGACTCGTCCATTGTCACCTGGTGTGGTTGTTTTTGTTCCCCCGTGGATTACAATAGGTGAGCTAAAGGGAGTAGCCCAATTTGCACTAAGGGACACTTACTGCATAATGCAAAACTTTGTAGTAACACAAATTGGTGGTTTGAGGGGAATAGAGGATCAGAGGATGCTATCCTGCGCAGTGGACAGAGATGCACACGTTTGGGTAAGAGGGTGTGGGCTGGACTTGAATACTGAACTGAGATATGAAGGTGGGCCCATAAAGTTAAAGGTGGATTGTTTTTGTGGGGCCAGGGATGATGATGGGGAGAGAATGGTAAATTGTGATGCTTGCCAAGTTTGGTTCCACACAATGTGCACTGGCATTCATGATCATGAGGAGGTACCAGAAATTTTCTTGTGTGAGAGCTGCAGGAATTTTTAGTTTGATAGGATATTACGTAGTCTAATCTGAATTATCAAATCTATAGTATAGATTTATCAATAATATATATTGTTCTGCATATGATGACTGAATTGAAACTTGGTTCAGCCAGCTTGTCCGGTAATCATCACACGCAGTGAAATGATTGTGTAGTTTCACTAGTCAGAATATGTTTATATCTCAAGTTATTATAATTACTCTCATACAGCAGTACAATATGGGTGTCTTGTTATTCAGCCGTGTCCATAGAGTTTACTACTTTAATATATCCTTCTAATTGTAGCACAATTTTTCATAGTTCCATACATCAAACAGGTTAAATTCTGATTGCGAAACGATCAAAAAACATGAAAATGTAATCACAATTACATGATCGGAGAATGGAGGCAAGGAAAGATAAACTTTTAGATGAACAACTTATAGAGAAGTGTAGTTTGAGAAAGAAATCAAGAACGAGATTGAGAAATAGGCAATGAAGTTTGAGAGTTCTGCTGCGGTTTTCGGTTTAAAGAAAAGGCTTCATTACTGAAAGAATTTTATTTGGTGTATATTCCCTTCCAAGGAGGTCAGTAATATACTCATCTTACAAGAATGATCCTAGGTTAGAATTAAGGTAGTAAATAACTAATTATACACCTACCATATACAAAAGATAATTAAAGATTATGCCATATTTACAAATATTCTATCACACCCCCGCAGTCGAAGCGGAAGGTTGTTGTATGCTGAGACAGTCCCGGAAATCTCCAAATAGAACCAATGGAAAATCTTTTATAAAAATATCGACGATCTGATAGCGTGACGGGACATGTAAGACACGTATTTGTCCACGAGCAACCTTTTCACGGACAAAGTGAATATTTATCTCAATATGTTTAGTGTGTTGATGTTGAACCTGGTTTTCGGAGAGATATACCGCACTAACATTATCACAATGAACCAATGTCGCCTTCTGAATAGGACAATGGAGCTCCAGAAGAAGGTTTCGTAGCCAACAAGACTCAGAAATCACATTGGCAACTCTTCGGTATTCGGCTTCGGCACTGGACCTAGACAAGGTAGTTTGTCGTTTGGAGGACCAAGAGATCAAATTGTCACCAAGAAAGACACAATAACCAGACGTGGAGCGTCTGGTATCCGGACATCCACCCCAATCTGCATCTGTGTAAGAAATGAGAGTGGTTGTCGAAGATAGATATAGATGCAAGCCATGATCGAGAGTGCCCTGAATATAGCGCACAATTCGCTTGAAAGCATACATGCATGTGATCCTTCATCGGGTTATGGCCCAGATCTTTCATAGCAAATTCTGAGCTAAGAAGAGACATGATATAATTGCGAAGAGTATCAGAGGAAGCAATTAAGATAATATCATCCACATACTTAAGGATTAAGCCATATCATTACTGTGACGGTATATGAAGAGAGAATGATCAGACTTGCTGTTAAAAAACCCAATAGTAGAAACATAATGTGCAAACCTGTTATACCAGGCCCGAAGAGCTTGTTTGAGCCCATACAATGATTTCTTCAGCAAGCATACATGATTAGGATAACTGGGGTCTCTGTAACCCATGGGTTGATACATGTACACCATATTGAGTTCTCCATGCAAGAATGTATTTTTCACATCAAGCTGATGTAGAAGCCATGCCTTCGAGAGAGCTAGACTTAGTACTCTGCGGATAGTTGTTGGTTTGACCATCGAAAGTCTCACCGCAGTCCACCTTAACCTGTTGAGTCTTTTCATCTGTCACGACCCGACCCCGGATTCGTGACCGGTGCCTTGACCCGGGCACCCTTGTGACACAACATCAGAGAAAACCAGCGGAATATAAACTCACAATAAACAACTATAATGATATAAAATAGTCTAGCCCAAAATGGCTACCCCAAAAGTACATAAACCGACGATTACATCCTTAAACAAACTCGGTTATGACAAGACTACGCCTAAGAAGGAGTAACACTATGACGGGACAGGGCCCCGTCATGCCCCTGAATGTACAAAATATCAACAACACCAGGGAGAACCATACCAAAAGTCGAGCCTCCGAAGAAATGGAGCTCCTGACACCTGAGTAAAAGATCCTAGGAATGAGGATCTACCACTGCTTTTCCACCTGCAGGCGTGACGCAGCCCCGAAGAAGTCGACACAACGGCAAGTATGTAAAACTGGAAAATACTGTAGTAATATAATAAGTCCAAAATACACGAAAGTTATAGATCAAAATCAAATTAGGTTGCACTGTGCCTTACTAACAATGAGAGTAACAAGTATAAGTATAATACTGCATGAAAATAGGAGGCTCATGATCAAAACAGGATATCTCGCCCGTAGTATCATTAAGCAATCCTACTCTCGGGGCGATTTCACGCGTGGATCCTGTGGATCCGCGTAAGGTCATCCGCGCCGCGTGAGACTATTTCACCCGCACGGATCCCGTGGACCCGCGTGAGACTATTTCACCCGCGTGGGACTATTTCACCGCGTGGACCCGGTAGGCGCGTGAGTACAAGCGCGCTCGCGCATCATGGATAGCAAATCCATGGAATACGCAGATAATAACAATGATAATACATAAATCAAGACAACCGCTAGTATACATAACATAAGCGCCACCGCTTATCGTAATACTCGTGATAACAATAATAATACATAAATCAAAGACAACCTGGCTAGTATACATAACATAAGCGCTACCGGCTTATCATAACATAAACAAGATAAGAAATCTTCTAACTTTTTATGAACATTATTAATATAAATCCTCTCATTTTAGCTCATTAAGGCACTACATGTCTTTTTAAGAGAAATCCGGGAATTTAACCCAAGTATCACATACCGTAAACCTTTTTCGAAATGACTCATTTTTATAAAACTTCCAAGATACTAATACCCATAGTATCATGTCACAACCACTTTCAAAACAAGTCACAATTTTCCATTTAGAAAATATCCCAAGCTTCTAAATCAAGTGACTTCATTTCCTTTAAAACCTTAGGCCATTAATGCCTTAAAACAATTTACCTTCCACAAATTCAACTCATTTTCCTCTTGCTTATTTTATGTAAAGTAAACCCTTCTTTATTTACCGTTTTCCCAAACTAATATAATCAACTTTCCATAAAGCCGTTATATTAACATTTTACGTTAGTCAAACACATTTCCCTATGTCCAAGGGACTTATACCTTTAAAACGAAACAAGTATCATATACCTCAAAACAAGTGAAGATTATCAAATCTTGTACGTATACCGTACTACATAGATACAACTACTCATGCTCAAAAGATAGGAAAGCTCTACATACCTCTTCGGTCAATACACTTGTTAATTCCAACTATCGCACGTAATACGTCAACCTATAATGACCATAATACGTTTATTAACTTCTAGTTTCAAAGTAGAATATTTCCAAGTTCAAGGTTACTAATTCCTATGGAAAATTGGCGCATTTCCTTTATTTCTACTCACTTGCCACCTTTCAAAGCCGATTTTTAACACTCAAACGCCACATTTAAGGCCCAACATCCAAACCAACACAAAGGGGATTACACACCTAAACTTGGGTGTGTAAAATTCTGCCCCATAAGTTATAACAATTAATCTTAACAAGTTTAAGGTAATTTTTAGGCTACAACATGCTCACATAACCTCTTTAGCCAAATCCTTCATACCAGCACCACATTTCTTGCATGCAATGACTCTAAGAGCATTATTTACTATCACAAGTTCTTTCTTCTTAACATGCAACACTAAAAACTAATTATAAAGGAAAAATCATTACCTTAGAGCTTTAGCCAAAATTTTCCAACAACTTGCTAGCTTCCTTTCCAAGAACACCACCACAACAACCTTCACAAGCTAGCCACAAACTTCCTTCTTGCCTTTACTTTTCAAATTTTTCCTAAGGCTAGAATATCTCTTGGAATCTTAGAGAGAAGGAGGAGCTTGAAATATTTAAGAGAGAAGGAAGAGCTTGTGTCTAAGAGAGAGATGAAAGATGACCAAGTCTTAAATTAAGACTTGGTCAATATAATGCATGCAAAATCAGATGGGGGGGGGGGGACACTTGTCACCCTCCCATGGCCTTTTTAAAAGAAAAGATCAGATTTTCCTAAGTTTTTCCGCCAGATTTCCCGCCTCGGCGCCGCGGCCCTGCAGTCGGCGCCGCGGCCCTGCAGTCGGCGCGGCCATGCGCACTGCGGACACTGAACTTCGGCGCCGCGGCCAGATTCCGCCATGGCGCGCGGCCACTCCGTGGCCGCGATCTTGAGCCACGACCGAAATTTTCTGATTTCGAGTCCTAACTCCTTTCGCACGGCCCCATACGCACGGCCTGAACCACGGGGTATAACATCATCACCTACAAGACAAGTTTTATGTCTCTCAAATGTACCATCAGATTTTTCTTTATGACTAAAAATTCACATAGACCGAATCACATTAACCGCAGGAGGAAGAGGCACCAAATGCCAAGTCTTATTATTAATAAGAGCATTATATTTATCATCCATAGCCATGTTTCAATTCGGGTCATTAAGGGCATACATATGTTATGAGGTAGATTTGATTTGGTAACATTGGTGTGAATACCATATTTTTTGTTTAGTTTGAAAATCTCATGTTGTCTACGAGTGACTGGTCTTTTGTCCAGAATTTGAGTTGGTTAGACAGGGGAGGTGGTAGTGGACTGACTCATGATAGGTCCTGAGGCCGAGTGAGAGTGGAGTGGTGGACTGGCCAGAAGTGGGCTTCCAGCTAGTGGGCTGCCAGGCGTTGGGCCTCTCGGCAGTGGACTACCAGGGAGAGGTGTTGCGGGGATGGCAAATATTGGGTTCGGGTAAGCGTTGGTCTGGCTCAAATATGAGGTGGTTGGGCTGAGCTGCTGGGAAGAACCGGACTAGCCGAAAGAGTAGGCGAGCCAGAGTGAGATGTTGGGCTGGTTTGCGAGTCCAACTAGTGGACCAAATACGGGGACACACTATTATCAAGAAATTTGTAAGTATGAGGCAAGAAAGAATGCATTTTAGCAAAGGGAAAATTTGATTCATCAAATACTATGTGGCGACTCACGATGATTTTATTAGATAATAAATCGTAATATTTGTAACCATGATGGTTTGATGGATATATCAAAAAGACATGAAATAGAAAGAGGTTGAATCTTATTGATGGTAGTAGAAGAAAAAAGATAATAGCATAAGCACCCGAACACCCGGAGATGAGAGTAAGTTGGGTCCCTTTGGTATAAAATTTTGAAAGGGGATTGATAGGCTAATTATTTGCTTGGAAGTATGTTGAGAAGATATGTTGTCATGTGTAATGCATGATGTCAAAATGATGGTGGTAGAGAGGTATGTGCAAGTAAGGTTCTAACAATGTTATTAATGATTCAGATTTTTCTTTCTGCTTTTACATTTTGAGATGAGGTATGTGGACAAGAGAGACGAAAAGATAAACCATTAGCTTTGCAAAAAATCCCAAAATGGCCCATTATCAAATTATCTACCATTATCACATTGAATATTTTTAATGTCCCATTCAAATTGAATGCAGATGAATACTCTAAATGACAGAAGTGTGGAAAACTTGTGACTTTTTAGAAAAAAATGTCTATAAAAAATTAGAGTAATCATCCAAAAAAAATATGATAATATCGATGGCTCGAAGCTCAAAATGGGAGATGTACAAATATCACTATCGATAATATCAAAAGGCATAACAGTGCATGGATTAGATGCAACGAAAGGCAATTTAACATGTTTTCCAATAGGACATAAGCGACAAACATGAGAATATTGAATTCTAGTACACTAGATAAATTTATTTAGTCTAAAGGATGCAAAAACAGGTGCTCCCAGATGACCCAAACGTTCATGTCATAAAGAATGTGCTAAAGCTGCAAAAGTTGATGGTAATTTGGCTCGATGTTTGGTGGTAGTGGTGATTGGATATAGCTCGCCCCGACTATCACATCTCATTAGCCACATCTCCGTCTGAAAATCCTTCACAGAAAATTCAAAATGATCAAATTCAACATAAACCAAGTTGTCAATGGTAAATTTTCTAATTGAAACCAAGTTTTTAATCAATTGAGAAGCATGAATGACATTTTTTAAGGTTAAAGGTGGGTTCGGGGGGGGGGGGGGGGGGAGGTTTTATTACCAAAACCATGAATTGGAATTGAATGACTACTTCCGACTATTATACCACGAGTATTGCTCAAATTACAATAGGGCGATAGAATACCTTGTGAAGACGTCATATGAGACGTTGCTCCGATGTTCATGTACCAGTTTGCATCGGGTGGATTGAGCCCAAGAATGTGCATTGCGACCTTGATGCCGGTTGGTGCCAATGCCATTGTGGCGGACCACCTCCCAATGGGCACGCGGCTGCCATTCCTGTCCAGAGCGCTGCTGCTGGCCGTCGTCCCTGCCACCACCTCCGCCACTCCGGTGGCCACCGCCGCGATTTTTACCACAATTGTTACCGTTACGTCCCTTTTGACCACGGTTTGGCGGCGTATTTTCAAATTGTGAAGAGTTGTCATCGGACTCCTTATACGGAGCGGCGACCATGGCAGAATTAGAAACAGTGGTTGTCTTTTTGGCAAAATCCGTTTCTTCTAGTATTAGTATAGAACGGGCTTGGCAAAAGGGTGGAAGAGGTTTACTTTGGCGGATGAGTGTACCAACACCACTATATGCGTCAGTGAGGCCGGTAACTATTTGTAAAATGAGCTAGTTGTTAGTCATCGGCGCTCCGACGTTCTTGAGTTGATCCGACAAAACCGTGAGCCTTTGACAATATGCGGATGCATTGGAAAAATCTGACATGTCAATGGTAGAGAACTTTTGCTCAAGTAGTCAGGAATCTCGCAACGGTTGGAGAATTCAGGATGCGGGAAAGTGGGGTCCTCTCACATGTGCTCACTTCCGTTTTAGATTATTTTTCTTCTCTTATGAGATTTCTAGTTAGATGAACAGATCTCTCCCACTGGGCTGTTGGCTTACCAAACACTTGCCCGCTGCTCCTGCCGCCCGCTTGGCGGGCGGAGCGCTCATTTTTTAAAAGCTGAAAAACGGAAGACTGGGCCTTTTTACATACAAAAAGTCTGGGAAACCAGAAAAGGAATACCTAAGTCGCAAGGCAATGGAGGACGGAACCCCTTTCCCATCTCTAAAGTAAAGGTAGTTGATCCGAGCTTTCTTTCTGATCCTAAGATGTGAACTCATGGTCACCCCGCTGCCATCGGGGACCGAGTGGTAAGGCCATGATCCGCATGGGAACAGATCACTCATTCTTCCATTGCTCGCCCGCCTGCCGACCCATGAATTTTGCAGAGCGGGGCCTCCACTAATTGACAATGCTGTCTTAGATGCTTTTTCAGGACAACTTCTATTTTTTTTTACCGGGGGCGGACGTGGGGAGCATAAGCAAGTTCAGTGGTAGAACGACGACTTTCCCCTATTAGAGAAGGGCGGGGCTTGGAACCCTCAAGCAAGACATGATAACGGCACGAAAATTTATATTATCTTGAAATATGTCACGTAATCGATCTCAAGTCTCCATTGTCGTGGAGTCGGGTTCAATAATTGTATGCAACAAGTCACTCGAAATCGTGGCATAAATCCACTGGAGAACTGTTGCATCAAGGGTCAACCATAATTCCTTTTCATCATCGGTTGTCGGCACCTTCTCCTTGCCCTTTTTCGGTGGAATTATGTGATGGATAACCCGGTGTAAGCTACAATGAATTTTGAAGAGCTCCGCCCATGTCGCATAATGAACGTTCTCCATCTCAAGAGTGATAGAGATATGGGACTTGATGTTTGAAACAACAAGGGCTGGATACAAATTTGATTTCGAGTCGGACATGGCTGAAGGTAGTAAATAACTAATTATACACCTACCATATACAAAAGATAATTAAAGATTATGTCATATTTACAAATATTCTATCAATTATCAACATTAAATCCCCGACGTGGATGTGGCCGAGGTGTCCTTGGTGGGAACGGATGTGGTGTCCACGGAAAGGGCGGATGTGGTGGGCGAGGCGATTTTGGTGGGAACAGATGTGGTGGCCAAGGCGGTTTTGGCGGGAACGGATGTGGCGGTTTTGGCGGGAACGGATGCGGTGGCTTGGGAGGCCGAGGCGGGAACTGCCAGGGCGGCAGTGGTTGAGCATAGCCGCACATTCCATTATAACAAAGGCTTGGAAACTGGCATCTATGCTCACAGCGTCCGCAATGAAAAGGGTTCATATTAGTGTTGATGCAAATTCCTCGGCAGCATTGCCATGTAAAGGGACATCTTATTCCACAAAGCCCACAGTTATTCACATCAGAGGTGACATCAACACAACGATTCCTGCAACAAAGCTTCGTTATTCTTGGAGGAAACTCCGCTTCATTGCAAAACCAGAGCCTATTCCAGCACCCAATGGCTCGTGGGTTCTTCACCACTCTTTTAAACCATAAAGACGAAGAAGAATTGGACGAGCCATTTATGACATTTTCTTGAGACCCTCGAACTATTTCTACTTGTAAAAGTAGCAAAAATGAGATCAAGGGAACTATTAGCTGCATTAGGTAAAATCAAGTACCTTTGAAATGCATTTGTAGCAAAGAACATTAGTGAAGCAGAGTAATAGTTAGCTTCTTTGCTTCCTCCTTGGCTAATCGTTATTCTCATGGAATGAAGAAAGTCTTATATAGTGTAAGGGGATATGGTTATTTTCATGCATGAAAGTAAAAAGTTACTAATCATGTTTTTCTTACAAGGTTTCATACTTCAGGTGATTCTTGTTTGGACAGCGGCCGGCACTGTATGGTGTAAGTACTGTGATTTGAGTGGGGAGATGGGAGGTTAATGCTGGTGAGCTTGCACTTTCTAATGAAATAGAGGCTTATTTTATGTAAACACACTGTTATTCCCTTGGTCTTTTTTTATTGCATTCTCAATTTCTCAGTCATTTTGGATTCTGAAATCTTGATAATTTCTTTCCTCCTCTAGGAAAGAGCCGTCAATTACGATTACAATTACAATTACAAGCTATTTCAATTGGGTTTAAGGGGCTAATAGGCCCTCAAGATGATGTAACAAACACGAGTAAAGCTAAAGATCGTACACTCATCCCAAAAAAGAAGCCAGCACTGATCGTTCCAAGTTTCACAATTTCACCTGCATGACTAATTTGTTCTTATTCCCCCTGTAGTTTTAGATCATCAAATGCGATCCACCCAAAGAATTACAAACGTTACCAAGATTTGACCATTACATACTATAGAAATACAATTGCACCACGAAAAAACTTAATCCGTAATATGTTTGTGGGTGTAGAGGCAGAGATATGATTTTGAGTTTATGGGTTCTGGATTCTACAAAAAGCAGCTTACTAGGTTCTGGATAATTATTTATTTATATTAAGTTGATTTTGAACAAAAATATAGGGTTTGGGCCAAAGTTGTTGGTTCTGCCGAACCCATAAACGGACCTGTAGCTCCGCCCCTGTGTGGGTGTCTATGCATCCTTTCAACTGATTGAACAAATTCCACAGTTGACCTAGCCAAGGCATCTATTGGGTCAAAACATTTCTTCAGAAGAGGATCATCTGGAGGTAACAGATCACGCATGCCATCTGAGGCAATTATGAGTGTTAACAGCCCTCACTAGAAGAACTTGTAGCGCGATTCTGAACAAATTTTGTGCCCCTTCAAAATCTTTCCTGTTTAAGGCTTCTACCGCAGGGATTACTGTGTGTTCCATAGTCGCCTTATCTGGCAGCACAACTTCAAACCCCTACACTTGGTAAAAGCAGAACAACAAATGACCATCAGTGATAACTCCAACTGTTGAGGAATAAAATCACCGAACTATATACTTGAACTTTTCACATGTCTGCTGGTTGGTAGTACTTAGTTAGAGGCTTTCACACAGAATATTTTTATAGCTTCCCTTGACATATGACAATTGACACGCACCTCAATTAGGGAAATGAGAAGATTCTTTTTTTCCTTTTGAGAAAGAAAAGGAAATTATAAGATTGAAGCACTGTAAAACTAAAGCATCTTTCACTGTGATGCTTAAAAAGGGTGCTATCGTGTTTTTCTCTGGACATGCCTCGCATTCAGTGAATAGCAACAATACTCAAAATCGATTAATCTACATGGCTACATAAGCCAGATCTATATCATTGAATGATTCCACGACTCTAATACTCAATTCCTTAATATTGCTACTTCTTGTAATTGAATTGCCTGACAATGCATATCAAATCCGGCTGAAGAAAAACATGTCTTCCCTAACCATCATATTGAAGCCTTGGATGGCAAATATGAAACATCCCTGATATGTTTGTTCTTAAGCTGTTTCTGAAGAAAACTATTTCTTGTTACATCTAAATTGCAAAGTCGTTAGGGCCTTCTGTGCAACCCCATGGAATAAAATTCAAAAATAAAAAGCCCGAGGCATTGCTGGATAAAGAAAGAATTCAAGAAAACATGGAAAGCTTCTTTACTGCAATAACTTTAAGGGGGAAAAGGGGAGACAGTTGATCACAGAAAACTAAAGAATTCAAGAAGACATGGAAAGCTTCTATACAGCAATTACTTCAAGGGGGAAAAAGGGAGCCGGTTGATCATTGAAACTAACTTTACACAATTCTGCTTTCTGAATGGCACTAGACATACTTGGAATCATGCAGGCGATCTACAAGATTAACAACCTTGAGAACACAAACTTAGTGACTAGAAAATTATCAGTATATGCATATCTATAGACTTGCAAAATCAATGCTCAATATATCTAAATGAAAATAAATTAAATGACTGGTGAAAAGTTAGTTTCCTATAAACTACCGCATGAAGAGGCGCATAAGACCACATGTTAGAAGGGTAAAAGATGCTGAACTTAATAGTTTCATACTCCTAATAAACTGTTTTTTTTTTCTTAGAAGGAATGATCACATGAATCTCATATTGACAAGTGGAAATAATATATCATAAAACAACCAGATAGATAAGTGCTATATAGATATTTCCTATCTTGTGGCACTCAAAGCACAAGACTAGACAGACAACTTATTCTATAACATTCCGTCCCATCATAATCAAACTTATCCAATATAAGTTCTTGAAGCATTATGAATTCACAATTAACAAGGTTGTTAAAACAGGATAAATAGAGGAAAGTTGGTTGTTTCTTGAACTAGTGACGTACTGAAACTAGAGACACATTTTCAGATAGTTGAAATAATCACATGAAGTATGACAAAATAGTTCCAAGAACCACTGCAATACCTCATTTTGAAGTTTCTCCTGATAAACTCCAGCACTCAAAGTTGCATCAGAAGCTAGAACCCCAATTTGCAGAGTACTCCCAGCTTCTAGTGGTCGCAAATTTGCTTCTTTGAGCTCTTTGGCAACGCACTCGCCCATATGAAGGACAGGAACTGAAGACCCTTGTGCAACTTCATCATGCCAAGAATGTGATATGTGACAAGGCATGACAATGCATCGAGCTCCAGATTTCTCAAGAAAGATCCTTTTGTGCCTTAGATTTTCAACAATTGTAGCATGATCTTTGATTAAGTTTTCATTTTTACCGGTGAGGAAAGAACTAGAACCCCTTTCATGGAATGAAAGATCTTTGTTCATAACCGGATCAGAACAAAGAACAAAAGGAAGGCCATCTCCTCCATCTTTGGAACTCCATGTGACAAGTTTATTCACAAAATTGAGAGTGGTTCCAATAGATAGCCCCCCAATGATCCCTACTGCATTTTCTTGGGTGAGAAAAACAGCAGAATCGGGACGCTTTGAAGCCATATCTAAAGGAGAATTTTCCATTGAGTTGGCTAGATTTCTGCTTTCTTCAGTTTGTGAAATGAAGGATGAAGGAGGTGTGGTCAGAGCTGGATTTTTTCTAGTTCTGTTATGGCTATGATGGCTGCTCACACGAGCCAATGCACATGTTGAACTATAATTCAATGAGTTGAAAGACATCATCATTCTTCTCTACAAAATTCAGGCCAACTCTCTATACCTAAGAGAAAGAATCTATCTTTTTGGGTCAAAAAGTAATGTCAAAATTACAAAACTGCCTCTTAGATCTAATTTCAATAAAAGTTAGTACCAACTTTTACCTGAAACAGAATTCTTGAACTCCTGGGAAAATCTTGATTTACCCTCAAGATGGAAGACAGAGGTATAGCAAGAAATTTGCAGCAAATGTAAAAACCCTCCAACAGCAGCTAGACCTCTGCAAGTGCAAATTTTCTGATGATTCTGAGAATATTCTCAGCTTCCATGATTCAGCCGGCTCTCTCTAGTTGGGGGGTCACTGAACTCTCAGTACAAGATTCTTTGTACTAGAGAAGAATCTAAACTAAAAGGCACTAAGGCAGTAACTTTTCCAAGTCACTAACAAGCTTTTCCCAAAAAGAATTTGAGAAAAGCAAAACCTGGTATGAAGCGAAAACTCAAATATTTTTCTTTATAATTGAGAAGAATCCCTAGTAGGAAGGAAATAATTTTGTTAATTGCAAGTGGGTCAGCTCCACTATTTACCAATCAGTTACTCCACTGAGTTCTACTGCTCATTATGGAATGAATCTCTTTTATGTTTTATCTTTCTCTATCACAAACTTCTAATTGTACAAACAAGATGGGACCTACTAGCTACTATGTTTACTCAATTTTCTCTATAAGTAATGACTAATGACACCACAAAAAAGAAAAGAGAAAAGAAAAGACTTCTATAGGAACGATGATAATCTTATAGAAACATTAGTACTTAATTAGTTACCATGATTGAGGTAACAACAACAACATACCCAGTGAAAATCCCACAATGTGGGATCTAGAGTTGTCATGATTGAGGTATGAAAATAAATTAACCAATGACTGTTACAAGTGCCACTGTGACTCAGAGTTTGGTACTTGTCAGCATCAAAATTGCTTTGATATAGTAATCATTTTATGAAGAAATGTTGATAAGAAAGTATTGCAACCTAAATGTATAACAAAAATTACTAACAGTCTTGCAATCAGCTAGCATATCTAACTCTAGTTATATTTTGCTTGTGTTCATTTCTCTGAGAGGCCTTAGGTTTGGTGAAACGTATCAGCTTGGTTACATCTGCTCTGATAGAAAAAAAGGCTGAAAGCAAAGCAATTAGCATAGTTGGGTAAATTACTACACTTGTGTAATTCCTAAAAAGGACTTGCTTGTCAAGACCCCATGTGATGAGAAGGATTCCAGTAAGACTAAATCTTCCTGATTTCATTAGACCCAATAGTGCTCCTGCCACTGATAAGAAACTTCCTATTATAACCTGTGTCACCCAAAACCAAAAGTTAAAAACAAAGTAATGAAGAATAAGAATCCCAAATTAAAAATAATGGTCAAAAACACATTTAAACTATCACTTTTTCGAGAGTTTCACATCCTAACTATCAATTGTTCTATTTTCCTGATTAGGCCAACTATCAGTTATTCCCTTTTTCTACTTAAACAATCACCGTCTACTCAACTTATAAATGTGTTTTAATAAATAGATGGTGATAGTTCAGGTAGAAACGTTAAGTAGATGGTGATAGTTTATATAGGAAAAAGGAACAACTGATAGTTGGGTGTGAAACTCGCGAAAATGTGATAATTTATGTGTGTTTTTGACTATTAACTCCTAAATTAAAGCAGCATTATAAATTGATAATTAACCTCTAGGTTCTGGAGATCATGTGTTGCAGGAGATTCCTTCATGTTGTTGAATTTGTAGGCTTCTAGAAGCTTCCCGTAGCTTGGGATAGCGTTGTTCTTATAAATGGCTTTTGCTATTGCTCCTGGGTAAAACAGAGCTTTTACCAGACCTCCAGGAACGACTCCATTTGCGTATAATAGAGACAGTGACACCTCAATTGGTGTGGTACATGTACCAATTCTACACGGAAATCTGCCAATCATTGGAGAATCAAAACCATAAACTTGAGTAACCATGCAAGCATTATTCACAAGTTTCTAGACTAATTTTCATAAATACAAGACCAAAATTATAGGGAATTGGCTTGATTCGACCAATTAATTGAAGCGACAATCAAATAAGGTGAATCTACTGCCTTGTGATCATTAATAATTCCTAATCAAGATTGTTGATGTAGGATAGGATGTTGTGACAACATCTGCGAAAGCACAGGACAACATCTTCAGTATGTTGCCTGCGATGTTGCGATAACATTTCTGCCAACATCTATGTAACTGTTTTGCCTATTCTTCCGGCCTAAGCAGTTGAAGTTACTGCGAGTAAAAATGACCTAGGCAAGCTTACCAGGATGTGTTTAAAACGTGGTGAAAGACCAAGTCAAAACGTGAAGAGAAAGCAGACCAAGTCCAGATCGTTGAGAATTTTTAGGAGGAAGACTCTGTCCAAGCTGCTGCCATCTTTTGGTCAACCTCCGCAACCATCAGTGAGGATTTCAAGAGAAGCTCAACACTATAAATAGAGGAGAGCTTCACAAGTATCGATATCCAGATTTAGAGAAGAAGAACTTCCAAGAAAGCTCTCGGATTTTACCTTAGAAAACTGGATCAACCTTTTAGTCTAAAGTTGTTTTAACATCTTGTCCCACATTGCAATCGCTATCTCTATTCTAGATTAAGCTTATTGTTCAAGTGATTGTAATGAAGATGTTGTCTTTTATCTTTTAGATTTTGTAACTTTAGGTGAAGTCATCTGCGACTTCATTTTTGTATGTAATTTTTTTTTCATTTGTAACGCTCAATTTGTAAAAAGAAATTCTTTGTAATTGTATATAATTTATACAATTCTTTTGATCATCGACCATCAAGGGATATATATTCATATATACCCTTGAAAATATAAACTTTGTGTTCTTTTACTTTTCCGCTGCATTTACTTTAACAAGGTTTTTTATTCTGTTTTATTACAATGTTGCCTTAGATGTTGACCCAACATTGAAGGCAACATTCAGTGACTGTTTTTGTTGTTCGTAGTTTTTGAGATTTTAATCTTACGCTTTACGAATCCGTAGTCCACGGGACCATACAAGTGGTATCAGAGTCTGCACTTGATACAATAAGTGTTTGATTTTGAATATTACGGCTATGGACTCAGCTGCACAAAACGTTGGTAGACTTCCAATACTTGACGGATCTAACTATGCCTACTGAAAAATTCGACTGTGTTCGCACATCAAATCCATTGATGTTCGAGCCTAGAGATCTGTATCTGAAGGCTATGTAATCCCCAAATACCCAGCAGATGAGGATGGTGAAGTTCTGACTAAACCCGAGTCTGAATGGACCCAGGAAGAAATCAACTCGACAAGCTTTAACGAAAAGGCCCTAAATGCGATATTTGGATGGGTAGATCTCTATATGTTCAAACTTATCCAGAATTGTACAACGGCCAAGGATGCTTGGGAAACCTTACAAACCCATTGTGAGGGAACCTCAAGTGTTCGACGTACAAAGTTTCGCATGATCTTGAGTCAATACGAGAGCTTGAGGATGGAGGAGTCTGCTGACATAAAATCTTATTTTGAAAAGTTGATTGACATTGCTAATCAGTGTCAAGTGCTTGGGTCTCCATTAACCAACACACAACTTGTGGATAAAGCTCTCAGATCTCTTCCTGAAAGATTTAATACTAAGATTGTGTGCTATTGAAGAGGGTCATAATCTTGCTACTATGGATCTTCACGCTTTAATGACCATCTTTCAAACATATGAGTTGAACATGAAGAGCCAAAGAGATCTATACAAAGACAAGACTTTGACACTCCAAGGACAAACCTCCGAATCTGAAATAGAAAACGAGGAAGAAAACCTGGAGGAACTGGGGAGTGATGCTACTGTTGCCTTACTCACTCGTAGATTCAATTCTATGGTGAGAAAGATCAACACTGACCGTAACAAAGCAAAATATAACAAGCATCAACCCTCTCTTCATTAAGCAGCCTAATAGGTTAACTTCTGAGCAAAGTAATCGTTTTTCACTGAGGAAATCCAACTCCGACAGAACCAATTACAATCCCTCACAACTAGAGAAAGTGCAATGTCATGCATGCTCGGGTTGGGAACACTTCGCTAATGAGTGTGCAAACACCCTTAGGAAAATTGGTAAGGTCGTGTGGGTAACCCTCAGTGATGATGAGAATGAAGAAGAAGAAGATCGAGAAGAAGAACAACCACATGCAATGCTTGCAGCCATGTTTGAACACTCACTATCCGACGATGAAGATGTTGTTGACGATGTTGACCCAACATCTGAAACAACATCGGAGGCCACATCGGAAATGTCTGCATCATCAGAGAGGTATGTCTACTTTAATTATTCTGATGTAAATTATTTTAGTGGATTTATTTCTTCAACTGAGGCTGCTGATTTGGATCTAGTTGACTCGAAAGACGAAACGATAAAGGAATTACAAAATCTTTGTAAAGCCTTAATCACTACATCTGAGCAACTAGACTCAAAAGCAAAATCATTGGCTCTTGAGAACTGCAATTTGAAAGGCACAATCAACCGATTAGAGGTGACCCTTACAAAGAAGAATCTTGAGCTTGGTAAGATTCGTGCACGATTGTACACAGCTGAGACCACATTTCAAAGGCTAAACATGGGAACCTCCAAACTGGATGAAATTTTGAACTTCAGCAATCCCACGCGATCGGGCTTGGTTATCATTCTCGAAAAACCGATACTTCGGGATCCATAGTCCAACCGAGAGGATAAAATTCACAAAGAAAATGCTTGTAACTCTCGAGCCACATGATTGGATCGAAGTTTGTATGTAGCTTACGTAAAAGTCGGGACATCTCATGCCTACTTACAAGCTTCAAAGTGCGCTCTCGACTATTGCCTAAAGTGTTGTCACAATGTTTTCCAATATCACCGGCATTCAAAGCAAGCACAGGCGGAAGGAAGACAAGGTTTAAGAAGGAGTGGGTACCCAAACTAAATCTAAAATGTAATGTGTGCATAATCGCTTGCGTACTAACATTCTGAGTTCTTGTACTTGATAGTGGCTCGCGTCGTATACGACAGGTACTAAAAGTCTCTTGAAGGAGTATGGAGCATTCAATGGAGGGTATGTAACCTTTGGAGGAGGAAGTAAGAGTAAGATTATTGGTAGAGGAACTCTTAATGTTCCGAATGTACCAGCCTTGAAGAATGTGCTTCATGTAGAAGGTTTAGTTGCTAATATCCTTAGCATAAGCCAACTATGTGATGACGATCTAGAGGTGAAATTCAACAAACTTGGATGCAAAGTTACAGATTCTGCAAACAAGTGTGTCATGTTAGGAACCCGAACCGGAGATAACTGCTATCTAGTAGGTAGAGAAGAGGTTTGCAACTCCGCAAAGGTAGGTGACTTGACACTTTGGCACCAGAAGTTGGGACATGTCAACTACGGCACCTTGGAGAAACTGATCTCGTTTGAGGCTGTTAAAGGCATTCCCAAACTGGATACAAAAGATAAAACAATGTGTGAGGATTGTTTGAAGGGAAAGAAGACCCGAGTCCCTCACAATGTTGTCCAACATGACAACATGACGTTGCACGTCTCATTGTTTCCAATTATTGCATATGGATCTTATGGGTCCAATTGAGGTAGACAACCTAGGAGGAATGAGATACTCTTATGTGATAGTTGATGATTTTTCTAGATTTACGTGGATATATTTTTTAAATGAAAACTCACAAACCTTTGAGATGTTTAAAACTCTTTACTCTAGAATTAGGAATTTGTTTTGTTCTTCAATTTTCAGAATAAGATATGATCATGGAAAGGAATTTGAAAATCAGACCTTTGCAAAATTTTGTGAAAAGAAAGGCATATTCCATGAATTTTCGGCACCAAAAGCACCGCAACAAAATGGGGTTGCCAAAGAAAGAACAGAACTTTACAGGAAATGGCAAGAGTAATGTTGAGTTCTAAGCAATTATCAAAGAGGTTTTGGGCTGAAGCATTGAACACAGCATGTCACATAAGTAATAGAGTCTACTTTCGGCCATGGACCAAAATGACGCCCTATGAACTGTTAAATGGAAAGAAACCTACAGTGAGGTATTTCCATGTCTTTGTGTGTGTGTGCTATATTTTTAATGACAGGGCTAAACTGGCCAAGTTCGACTCCAAGAGCGAGAAGGGGATATTTGTCGGCTACTCTCAGAATAGTCATGCTTACCGGATATACAACCTTCGGACAAAGACCATTCAGGAGTCTGTCAATGTGATTTTTTATGATCTGCTGGACATATCTGGAAGATCCTCAGAAAACAACATTGTGGTTGCAGTAGAAGAGGATCAAATCACTGAAGCATCAGATGTTGACCCAAATGTTGATCCAACACCAGAAGTCACATCTGAACCTCAAGAAGAGAACACCGAGGAAGATGTCGATGAAGAGTCTGCTACGGAGCTGAATGATCAAGTAAGAAGAGACTCTCCATCGAGGATTAGGAGGAACCATCCACCCGACCTAGTCCACCCGACCTAGTGATAGGGGGAGTTTTTTAGCAGAGGCGAACAAGGGAGAAAGAACCAGTCAATTACCGAGAGATGGTAAGGTATGTGTGCATGTCCACCATATACCAACAGGTTAGTCTTTCTTGTTTTACATCTACATTGGAACCTAAGAATATAGGGAAAGCATTGAAAGATAATTTTTGGATACAAGTTATGCAAGATGAGCTTGAGCAGTTTGCCCGAAATGAGGTTTGAGATTTGGTACCACGACCAACAACACCAATGTTATTGGGACTAAGTGGATATACAAAAACAAATCAGATGAGTTAGGGAAGATTGTGAGGAATAAAGCTCGACTTGTTGCGCAAGGATATACATAAGTTGAAGGCATCGACTACGACGAGACCTTTGCATCTGTGGCTAGACTTGAATCAATAAGATTGCTTCTTGTCACTGCTTGTTACTTGAAAATTACCTTGCACCAAATGGACGTTAAAGGTGCCTTTCTCAATGGATACTTGGACAAGGAAGTATACGTTGAAAAAACCAAAAGGATTCGAAGATCCTCACCATCCACAACATGTATACAAGCTCAAGAAAGCTTTGTATGGTCTAAAACAGGCACCACGTGCATGGTATAGTCGTTTACCTAACTTTCTTATTGATTTTGGTTTTATCCGTGGAGAAGCTGACAGAACTTTATTCATAAAGAGACACAGAGTAGATGTAATCATAACTCAAATTTATGTTGATGACATTGTCTTTGGCTCGACTAAAGAGTCCCTCTTGAAGTAACTTGTCGAAGCTATGTCGACAACATTTGAAATGAGCATGATTGGAGAACTAACATTTTTCTTAGGCTTGCAGATTAAACAGGTTGAAGAAGGAATTTTTGTATCCCAGAGCAAGTATGCCAAGAATCTTGTTAGGAAGTTTGGTATGGAAAACGCTAAACACATGAATGGGCTCTACGCGGCAGGTTTGTAAAGACAATGTTGGACAAGATGTTGATCCAACATAGTACCGATCTATGATAGGGAGTCTTTTATACCTTACTGCCAGTCGCCCGGATATCATGTTTAGTGTGTGTTTGCGCTAGGTTCCAAGCCAGTCCCAATGTATCTCATCTTAATGTTGTGAAACGTATCTTACGATATATTGCCGGTACAAGTGACTTGGAAATTTGGTACTCTAGAGACACTAATCCTAATCTAATAGGGTATAGTGACTCAGATTGGGCCGGTGATGTCGACGATAGGAAAAGCACTAGTGATGGTTGTTTTTATCTTGGCAACAATCTAGTCTCATGGTACAGTCGTAAACAAAATTGTGTGTCACTTTCGACTGCCGAATCCGAATATGTGACAGTCGGAAGTTGTTGTGCTCAACTGATTTGGTTACGACATATGCTTGATGATTATGGCATACCTAATAACTCTATGATTTTGTACTGTGATAATCTGAGTGCTATTAATATTTCCAAAAATCTTGTTCAGCATTCACGTACAAAACACATTGATATAAGACATCATTTTTTAAGAGACTTAGTGAAAAAACAGCTAGTTCAAATCGAACATGTTGATACTCTTTCGCAACTAACTGATATTTTTACCAAACCCTTAGATCATAAGAGATTTTTTAGCTTGAAGAAATCTCTTGGTCTCTGTTTTCTCTGAAAATAAGACAGGCAAGGTAGATGTTGTCCTAAATGTTGACCTAACATTCTGAGTAACATTTACCATTTGGGTCAGTGTACAGGATATGAATTGTAAGTAATGTTGCTCAATTTTTTCAAAGGAATCAAGCTTGACTTCACAAGGACAAGGTTTGAATGTGATACTGTTCTCTGCGATGATGCATATCATAAAAAGGGAGTATCATAAGAAGACGAAGCCTCAACTAAAGATTTGGTTTTATCCAAGAGCAAAGCTCTAAGGTTGGTACCGTTCCTATTCTATAGGAGTACCATGTGCTTCAAGAAGGTTGAAAATTCCTTAATATTTATTTCTTTTTTTCCATATGTGTTCAACTAAGTTGATTAAGAACAATGGTAAAATGTCACATTTGTCCTGCGATCAGTCTCATAGAGAACATATACGGAAATCCTTTTGCCAAATCAGAAAATCCTTGAAGTCTCAAAATGCTAGTTGAACTTTGAAATGTTGCCAACATCACTCGCAACATCGTGTTCCAGTACATTGGTCGATCTTGTTTACCTTATTTTATTCAGGGTTTTAATTTGTAACAAGTCTCTGTGAATAACGAAAATCCAAAAAATAAGGAGGACCGTTTCTTTTAAATTTTTTAAATGCCTTGTGTCATGCAAAAATTGTTGTTTTGGGTATGTGTAGAGTTCAAATATTTTCCACTACCTTGATTTAAGGAAAATAGTTTGTGTGTAAATTGAAGATTGCCTTGATTAAAATTTCCATTATTGCGTTTGTCTTGTCACATCAGTCAGCCACCAAGTCGAACCATCAAATGGCAGCCCAAACATCACTGCCAGTTTTTCAAAACTTTTCAAATTCGCCCAACTCTTCAAAACTCTCTCTCATGTCCATATCCCTCAAATCCTTCCAATCTTCCAAATCAAAAGAATATTCTTCTATATCAACAAGTCCACCAAACAGCCACAAAATGTATAAACATTACAAAGCCATCAATGAAGAAAAACCTTCTGAGGAAGACGCAAGTGTAGCCCTGATTTTTCTGGGTTCCGATGAGCCATTAAATGTGTGTTACCCTGGAGATTCGGAGAACCAAATAGATGTTGATACAACATCTGATTTTACAAACCTTGCGGCAAGAGGATCACAATCAACAATGCCGACGAGAAAGTCGAAAAGGGTATTTGAAAGCAGATTCGGTGAAGAGCAAACTGCCAAAAGGACCAGTGCAGAATCGACTTTTCCTGTTGAAGAGTCGAATTTCCCTGTTAAGTCCATAACCTCAACAAGCACTAATTCAGACTTCAATCTACCCAAAATTCCGACAGCTTCAGCCACCACTCCAACCTCTCCAAACACTCCAACCGAAGCCGGAAAGGAAGGAGAAGAGGAAATGTCTGACAACACTCCTCTAAGGAACTTCATGCCCAAGAGAGCGAAGAACATACTGAAACCCAGGTTCAAATGTTGCCTCAACATCGAAGGCAACAAAGGAAAAATAAGTTGATCCTGACTATGTTGCCTCAACATCCGAGGCAATAGCGGAAGCCACATCAGCTGAACAAGAAAAACCATAATCCGAATCAGATTCTGAGGTAATGCCTTACTCTCTTTTGTTCCATAGTAAAACGTGCTCAAATAATTGGATCTGGTTTAAGAATAGAGGCATCAGAAGTGAAAAGGTGATAGATGAATCTTTATTTTCAGAATATGGTTTGATTGATTTTCTAATTAGTCGTAGGGTTCTGAACTCTGTAACTGAAAAGAATCCTTAGTGTGAGAAGGTTGTTAGGGTGTTCTATGTCAATCTGACCCACCTTGTAGGAGACACAACCTCAAAGAAATTTGAGAGAGTGTATCTTTACAACAAGGTGTATACCCCTGACATCATAAATACCACACTAGGGATCCCTAATGATGTTAGAACCCCAGAAGTTACTCCCACTGCTGAAGAATTGAATGAAATGATCAAATACCTCACTGGAAATTTGATCACCACTTGAGCTCCTCGCAGTCCAGTGTCGAGACTAACAACACTGTTTGCAACCCTGCATAGAATTGTCATATACAACTAGTTGCCCTCCGTGAATGAAACTGTTGTTACCCTTGACCAAGCAACCCTACTGTACAAGTTAGGAAGAAACTACAGAGTTGATCTTGGAACGCTGATTTTCAACCATGTCACAAACTTGGCTGAGAGACAATCTAACTCTGCTCTTCTATACCCCTCTCTCATTTTTCAAATACTGCTGAACCAAAACTTCAAGACTCCGAAAGGAGAAAAACTGAGTAAGCTCCTAGATGTTTATCCAGTACAAAGAGCAGTAGTGAATAGCAGGGACAGAGTCATAGACTTGTCCTGGAAGAAAGAAAATTGGGACACCAAAACATCGCAGCATGTTGCCACTGAACCAACACAGGATGTTACCAACATTCCTGGCAACAACGAGTGTACTGTCCCTATGTCCAAGAATTGGCTAAGGAGGCACATTGCTGAACTTGATCGACAAATTCTGGAGCTTGTGCGTGTAAAAAGCTACTATGAGGACATGCTTTATTCACAAAAGGGGAAAGTACGTCACGGCGATTGAGGAAGGAGAAAAGCAGCGATGCAATTGAGGAAGGAGCAAGCGAAAGAGGAGATGGTGCAGTCAAGCAGGGGGAGAAGAGATGGTGGTGATAGTATATTGATGTTGCTCGATCTCTACTATGTAAACAATCATTTGGTTAATGGTTTGGTGTCTTTTAACTGACATTTGGATACAAATTTTTTTTGGTTTATAATAATTAATTATGGGATATTTATGTATGGTTTTTGCAGATATATCTTTGTGCTTAATTTATATATATATATTATGTCTGCCTGATGTGGATTAGTGTTATGGCTGTAGACTAACTATGCTCGCATCTGCTGAAAGTAAGTCACGACGGACATAACATAACTCCTAACTAACCATAACATCGATATCACCTTGCTTGAAATCTTGTAACTGCAGGTTAAGGGGGAGCACGGCACTGATCTTACTGTTTCTTAGATTATCGAGGACTACATCAAGACTCAGTATCTTAGTCATTTTAGCATCGTATGGAGTTTTGTGAAGAAAGACAAAAAGGGAGTGAATGTTGATGTTGGATAGGATGTTGTAACAACATCTGCGAAAGCACAGGACAACATCTTCAATATGTTGTCTGCGATGTTGCGACAACATTTCTGCCAACATCTATGTAACTGTTTTGCCTATTCTTCCTACTGATTGAAGTTACTGCGAGTAAAAATGACCTAGGCAAGCTTACCAGATTGATGTGTTTAAAACGTGGTGAAAGACCAAGTCAAAACGTGGAGAGAAAGCAGCTTAGACCAAGTCCAGATCGTTGAGGATTTTTCGGAGGAAGACTCGGTCCAAGCTGACATCTTTTGCTCAACCTCCGCAACCATCAGTGAGGATTTCAAGGGAAGCTCAACACTATAAATAGAGGAGAGCTTCACAAGTATCGATATTCAGATTTAGAGAAGAAGAACTTCCAAGAGAGCTCTCAGATTTTACCTTAGAAAACTGGATCTACCTTTTAGCCTAAAGTTATTTTAACAACATCTTGTCCCACATTGCAATCATTATCTCTATTCTAGATTAAGCTTATTGTTCAAGTGATTGTAATGAAGATGTTGTCTTTTATCTTTTAGATTTTGTAACTTTAGGCGAAGTCATCTGCGACTTCATTTTTGTATGTAATTTCTTTTTCGTTTGTAACGCTCAATTTGTAAAAAAAAATCCTTTGTAATTGTATATAATTTATACAATTCTTTTGATCATCGACCATCAAGGGATATATTCATATATACCCTTGAAAATATAAACTTTGTGTTCTTTTACTTTTCCGCTGCATTTACTCTAACAAGGTTTATTCTGTTTTATTTACAATGTTGCCTTAGATGTTATTGACATTGAAAGCAACATCCGATATTTATTTTTGTTGTTCGTAATTTTTGGGATTTTAATCTTACGCTTTACGAATCCGTAGCCCACGGGACCCTACAAATGTCATTAATTTTTGCTATTATTCAACAAATTCGAATCAACATTGATCAAATTAATCAAAATTCGCATAGAGGAAATCGCGTTCAATGTCCATCCGAAAAGCTAACATTTGCTCGAATCAACAATTGATTCAACCATTGAAAATTATGGTGATCCTTATCTCATTAAATATTTGGTGCAGAAGCAAATTAGAAGGTAATGGGAACCTGAAAAGTGGGACTTGTAGAAGTATTAGAAGAAAGTATAGCCTGGAAGCGACGAAATAGACTTCTCGTGCCCATTTCTTTGATGTAGACGCCATGTCAATTGCCGAAACCTACAAATTTATTCGAATAAGGAAACAAAATTGAGAAATCGGAAACCACTTTTTTGTTGGACGGATCCATGAAGGGTACCCATCAATTGCGTAGCTTCCATCATTTTCCGGAATGCTTTTCTGGAAAAATGACACAAATGTACAAAATAATTATTTGGTGATGCCTCTTGCACAATGTTTGTGGTCCCGTCCTATCCCGGATAACGCATATAGCGTAAACCTGTCCAAAGCTTGGGCCGGGTCAAGTGGCCCTTTTTTCCCTATTTTTTTTAAAAATTTCCCGATTCTGACCCTTCGGAGACCCTACGGGTCACGGCTCAGTCCTGACCCGATCTACAAAACAAAATAACGGGGGATTTGGAAGGGTCGGGTCAGGTCGCGGGACCCATCATTTTTTTTTTAATTTCTAAAATTGAATTTTCAATACTTAAATTGACATTCATACCTATATTTTTACAAAATTTGAACATTAAAATTTATTATATATTATGATATCTCAGCTAAAGAAAAAGAAAAATTAGAAACTGATTTGGAGAAACGTCATCATTGGGAAGAGACGTCCTGAAATTGGCTGGTCATATAATTAACGCCAAGTTGAAGACTGCCAATACGGCTGAAAGGGCTAGTTGAAGACGGAAGATTAAAATAATGATTTTTTGATCCTTTCGATGTTTTAGGTTGTGTTTGGTCAAGCTTCTGGACTTTTTTGACCAAACTATCACTTTTCCAGAAACAGAAACACTTTTTTCAAAAGCCAAAAAGTGTTTTTAGATGGGAAAAAAAAGCAGAAACATCAAATTGGTGTTTCTCGAGAAGTGTTTCTCGATTTGTTCATTAAATGAATTTTTTTTTACTCATTTACCCTTTTCTTTTCACAAAATTCCTTTTAATCTCATATAATATCCTCATATAAAATAGAAATTTGGAAATGGAGTAGAGTCGGGGGTAAGAAAAAAAATCATATTTTAAAAAAAAAAAATTATAAAAATAACAAAAAATATGAAATAAAAATTGAGGATGGGTAGGGCAATGGGGTAGCTAAGGGTAAAAAAAAAATCATATTTTTTAATTTTTTTTATAAAAGTAACAAAAATATAAAATATAAATTTGAGGATGGGTAGGGCAATGGGTGGGCAATGGGGTGGGGTGGGGGTAGGGCAGAGGTAAGAAAAAATTCATATTTTTTAATAATTTTATTTTATAAAAGTAACAAAAAATATGAAATAGACATTTGCGGTGGGGGGAAGGCAACGTGGGGTGGGATGGGAGTAGGGCGGGGGGTAAGAAAAAATTTCATATTTTTTAATATTTTTTTTTATAAAAGTAACAAAAAATATGATATAGAAATTTGAGGATGGGTAGGGCAATTGGGTGGGGTGGGGGTAAGGGGAAGGGCCGATAGGTAAGAAAAAAATTCATTTTTTTTTTTTTTTTTATAAAAGTAACAAAAAATATGAAATAGAAATTTGAGGATGGGTAGGGCAATGGGGTGGGGTGGGGGTAGGGCGTGGGGTAAGAAAAAATTTCATATTTTTTAATAATTTTTTTATAATAGTAACAAAAAATATGAAATAGAAATTTGAGGATGACGTAGGGCAATGGGGTGGGGTAAAAAACAATTCATATTTTTTTATTAAAATAACAAAAAATATGAAATAGAAATTTTAGAATGTGTTAGGGCAATGGGGGGTGGGGTGGGGGTAGGGAGTAGGGCGGGGGTGTAAGAAAAAAAATCATATTTTTTATAAATTCTTTATAAAAGTAAAAAAAAAATAGAAATTTGAGAATGTGGTAGGTGGACGGGGGGGGGGGGGGGGTAGGGGGGAGGTAAGAAAAAATCTCATATTTTCAATCATTTTTTATAAAAGTAAGAAAAAATATGAAATCGAAATTTGAGGATGGAGTAGGGGTATGGGGTGTGGTGGTGGGTAGTGCGGGAGTTAGGTGTGGGTAGGGCAGGGGTAGGTTTGGACATATTTGAGTCATTGACTATCATATTGTCGTTACATTTCTTATGTACAATATAATATATATTTTTATTAAATGTTGCAATTAAATAATTTTAAAATTTTTTTATTAAATTGTAAAAATATACTAATAGAAACATATGATAGAAAATAATATTTTTAATAGTTTTAAATATATTAAAAAGAATATTCTAGTAAATTTGCATAAATGTGAGTCAAACAGGAAACTGTTTATGTTTCTCAGAAATACTTCTATAACTATAGGCCAAACACCCTAACAGATTATCCAGAAACAATTTCTGCAGAACTACTTCTAAGAAACAAAAACACATTTTTAGAAGCTTAGCCAAACAGACTTTTATTCTCGTGTAGAATTTCGTCTATAAGTTATCTTAAATTGCATCTGGTTTAAAATAGTAGTAGTAATGAAAATATTGAAATTGTAGTACAAATTATATTGATTCCCCTAGTCATATCACCTACACTCAAAGTTATTACGTAAATGGATAAGATAGGCTAATTGATTAATATGATATTAAAAGTCCAATATCAAATAAATAGAAAAACTAAAATAAATTTTGACTCAAATACCATATATTAAAAAAGGATCTTTTAACCTTAACTCAATCCCAAAAATTGCTCATAAGGTGGAGTCTGAAACTTAAATGACCCAAAAAAAGAGTCATTGAACCAAAATACTCCAAAAAAAAATGTTATATAAGTATCTTTGCGCACGAAATTCATGCGCAATAGGACTTAACTGTAACGGCCCGGTTAAGTTCTATTGCGCAGAAATTTCTTGTGCAAAAGGGGTATTTGAAATGTCCAACATTTTGTATAATTTCGAACCTTTAAAATTCACGATTTTTTTCATACTTTGACCAAAGATTATTCATGTTTCAAGACTCCGGAATGTCAATATTTTATATAAAACCTGATATATTTTTCTGCGAACAATAATGTAGGTTCAATAGAACAAGGATACTTAAACGTTCAAATCATCATTTTAGGGGTTGTAAAGTGCCCGAAGTAAATTTTATTTAATCGTGTTCTTTTTTATTCAAGGCATAGTTTTACTTTAAATGTGTTGAGATTTCTTTCATAATTAATTTAGGACGTCGCACGACTTAGTAATAAACGATAATAAAGACTAAGATAACTAAATATTATTAAGAAAATAATATGCAAAAAATATAATATTAACTTAAAATGTACAACTTAATTATATATACACAATCTCTAATGGATCCCACATGTGGTAGACTTTAGAGTAACCTTACAATTATAGGTGGTGGGACCTCGTGTTTTTGGCTGTTAATGGCGGATCCCTTTTTCCAAAATAAGGTGGATCTCCCACCCAGGAGCCCCCACACCCCGGTCCGACAGGATTGTGAAGGAGTTAATCATGGTAACTCAACCGGTTTCAAATGTTAGACTACTACCACGCTGCGCACAAGGGGCCCTCTTTTTTTTCAAGAAGTAACCCCCACTCTGTCGCTGGCGGGATTCGATCTTGGTCATTTTTTCAATTATCTTCTTGAGAACCAATTGAACTGTCGTTAATGGCGGATCCCTTAAAATATTAAGTGGGATCGATGGTGGGAAGAAGCCGATTTACTAAACCCCTATTGCTCAACATTCACAGTTAAGTTCTATTATGCAAAAATACTTTTATACCATTTTTTAGGATATTTTGGTTAAGTACCTCACTTTTTTGGGTAATTTAAGTTTACTATAATTAGGTGTGAATTACCTAAAATCATGTAACTAGTCCAACTTTCAATCCCATAAACGATGTGGGAGTCACTAGCAAAACCACATACAAAAGTTGCTAACAAACAAGTGGGACGTGCGCACTTTGTCGGCCCACCTTCCCTTTTTCTTTTTCTATTTTGGGTAAGCATCGAATCTGATTTTTCCAATTGCAGCACCAAGCTCAAACGGGCTCTCGATCAGTCTGCATTTGTGCTTTACGTAATCACTTGTATATAATCCTGAGGCCGGCAGTGTTTGTCCTCATGTCTTTTGAGTTACGTTATGATGAGTACACTTTAGTATCTGCAACTTTTCATTATCAGGAATTAAATGGATGGCTGCAATTGCAGCTCGTTTAATATTTTTTAAACGTTCATGGCTCTTGGGCACTTCCAGTAACCACGTCTCTAAGCATTAAATATCCAGAAAAAAACAAAAGCAGTAGTACAAAAAAAACAAAAGCAGTAGTACAAAAAAAACTCACGTGTGGGACACGCATCTCTATGCAAAATCAAACCAAATAATTTATCTCTTCCTTCAATCATTGTTCAGCCACAATTTCTTGCAGTTTGTGCCATATATACACTTATCATTCCAAGCTTCATATCCCCCTGTAGCAAAAGCCTTTAGGACGACCAACGTTATGTGGAGCAACCTTCCTTTTGATATCCTAGCCAACGTTTTCTCTTATCTTTCCCCTGATTCCTTAGCCAGGGCAAAATCAGTCTGCAAGAGTTGGCATACATGTGCCAATAATTCAGCTTCGTGGGCAACACTGACACGACGGATGATTCATCCGCCGTGGTTCATAGCATTGCCCACGCGTAACCACGGGCATTTTATTTATGCTCACAACCCAATTAATGATTCATGGCATCTATTGCCTCTTGATTTCATTCCCAACCCAATCCGCCCAATTGCCGCAATTAATGGCCTAATACTAATGAGAGAGGCTACAACTACTGCTCTTCAATTAGCCATATGCAACCCCTTCACTTATCAATTCAAGCACCTACCAAAGCTCAATGTCACAAGGACTAATCCAGCTGTTGGGATAATTGAATTAAATTCAGTTAACTTCAGCGTCTACGTGGCTGGAGGAATGTCAGAGGCAAGCAGTATAGGAGGAGGTGCCTCGTATGAACCCACCTTAGAAGTATATGATTCTCTTTATGATAGCTGGAAAACAATTGGATCAATGCCAATGGAGTTTGCTGTAAGGCTAACAGTTTGGACATCAAACGAGAGCGTTCACTGCGACGGGGTCCTGTATTGGATCACCTCTGCCCGGGCTTACACCGTAATGGGATTCGAAATAGGGAAGAAAAAATGGAGAGAATTAAGTGTGCCTATGGCTGACAGGCTTGAATTTGCAGCATTAGTACCAACAAGTGGGAAGTTGAATCTTGTTGGTGGAACTAGTGATGCAGGGGCATGTATATGGGAACTTAGTGAAGGTTATAATTGGAGAATTATTGAGAGGGTACCACAAGAGATGGGGGGAAAATTGTTAGGAGGTAAAGGGAGATGGGATAGTATTAATACAAGATGTGTGTGTATTGCTGGGGCTATGTATCTTGGATCAGGTATGGTGGTATGGAGAGAATGTGCAAGTAATGGTAAGTGGGAATGGCATTGGATTGAAGGGTGTGGTACAATTAAAGGGATGAAATTGCAGAATTTTCCTATTAAAGGACTGTTGTTACATCCTTATCTTGCATCTTCCAATTTCCTGAACAAATGAGATCTGGCTTCCTCTCTGTTGCAACTTCTAAAATATATCACTTCAGTTTACTTCCATATGTAAAAAGAGAATTCTTGGGGGCAAAAGGTGAAATCGTTCGCCCACAGGCTCTCACCTTTCGGCCCGACAGAGATTGGTGAAGGAGATAAATTAATGTTGATTCAGCGACCCAGGTGGGAGACACATTATTTTCTTTTTCTACCTTCCTTGTTACTGATTATATTAGGGAAAGAAAAATTCAATAGTACATTGTATTTTCATGATCTTATGTCGAACATAAATTTTAGGAATTTCCTAAATGTCTTGGCATTTGATGCTTAGGACATTTAATATTTGTATTTGAATACCTATGTTTCGCGAGAAGGGAGAAGGATATTACAAAGATATATTATCAATTTGCTTTTGTTATTATAGCTGGTTTTATCAAGAAAGTCAAAAGTAGATGTTTTAAGAGCATCTTAAGTTGCAACTCTTTTTTGTCGTTTTATTAATGTTAGTGTTAGGTTCTGTGTCCTAACATTTTCCGTAACATGTCTCTTTTTGGTGTTAAGTAAAAACAGGAAAATGTCATCCCAAATATCGTGACATCTGGGAGGACATTTCTGGCAAGAGTTTTGCCTATCTTCACGGGCAGATTTCTGAAGCTGAGAAGATTTTATCACGTGAATGTTTGGCTTGGTTAGGAGCTAAGGAAAACACGATAATACTTAACAAGACCAAGTCCAAGGAGAGTGCATAACGGAAGGAGCATTCTCATGAAGACAAAGTCAAATCTGTTGAGAATTTTAAGGTGAAGAACACCCAACAACCCTATTCTCGCTCAACCTCCACCGAGAATCAAGGAGCCTGCGGGTGAACTCTCCACTATAAATAGAGGGTTCACTCCAAGGCTTTGATCATCCAGTTTTTGCAGAAGAAAATTCAGATCTGAGACGTCTCAAATATTGCCTCAAACACAGCTGGATCGAGCAGCCTGGTTTTGTGATTACACTTGTTCAAAATTGCGAATTGCTTTCTTAGATCTATACTTGTTCTTTCAATTCAAGCAATCGTAATAGGGTGTTTTTCACTTCTATTTTAGATAGATTTTTCAGCTTAAGTTAGGATTTAACTTCTTTTAATCCCTTTCTTGTTTTACGGTTGACATCGCTCATTCTCGAGGATTTGTAAGATTGTATAATTTTTATACAATAAATTTTTGGTCATGAGACCACTATAAGTTATATACAATTATATAACTTATGAAAAACAATCTTGTGTGTCCTTGATTTATTTCCGCTGCATCTTAACTCGTTTTTTAGTTCTGCGTTTTTGTTAATGTTCGATTCGTATGTCACGTAACATTTTTGGGAACATTCTCATCTTTAAGTTTACCTCTGTTCTTCTTTCTTTGAAATTATTTATTCCATAGTTTAAGTTCGACAATCCCTTTCAATTGGTATCGAGTATACACTTGACATAATAAGTGCTTATGTCCTTTTTCTTATCTATGGATCCGGATAATACAATTATTGGTAGTCTTCATATTTTAGATTGATCAAAATATCCTTATTGGAAGATTTGCCTACGTTCTCACATCAAATCCATTGATGTTAGAGCGGAGATCTATTACTAATGGATACATCGTTCTATGCTTCCACCTGACGGCGAAGGCGACATTTTGGTCAAGCTCGAGGCCGAATGGACTTTCAAGAAACTAATAGTGCGAGCTTGGCGAAAAGGCACTAAATGCTATTTTCGGATGGATTGATCTTTATATGTTCAAACTCATCCAAAATTGCTCTTCGCGAGATGTTTGGGATACTTTACAAACTCATCGTTGTGAAGGTAGCTCAGTGTTAAACGACGAAGCTTCGCACGTGAGTAAGTATGAGCGTTTAAGGATGGAGGAATCGGAGGATATTAAAACCTATTTTGAAAAGTTGATTGATATCTCTAATGAATGTCAAGTTCTTGGTTCTCCATTGACCAACAATCAACTTGTTGAAAAAGCCCTTCGATCTCTTCCTGAAAAGTTCAACATTAAGATTTGTGCGATTGAAGAAGCACACAACCTTGCCACAATGGACCTACATACTTTAATGAGCATTCTCAAAACATATGAGATGAACATGGAAAATCAAAGGTCTTTATACAAAGGCAAGGATGTTGCCCTTCAAGCAAAATCCTTAGAGGGAAGTCGATGAATAGGATGAAACACTGAAGAAGTTGGGGATGGTGCCAGCGTTGCTCTTCTTACTCGTAGGTTCAATACGATGTTAAGAAGATTCAACGAAGATAAGAATAAATCTAAGTCTAAAGAGCACCAAAACCAAGGACTCAATCCACGAATTACCAAGAATTTTCCCACGCGACAAAGGCAATCAACTTAGGAGAATAAATTCGACCAACCAGTTCGATCCTGCGACTCGACAAAGATTCAATGTCATGCCCGCCGGATGGGGCCGTTATGCCAACGAGTGTGCAAACACTCTAAGAAAGGTTGGCAAAAGTCTATGAATTTTCCTAAGTGATGATGAAGGTGAAGGGAAGAGAATACGAAATAGAGTCACAAGCAATGCCGACCATCATCGCTTTGAACATTCTCGTCGGATGATGAAGGTTTAGCCGATCGTGATACACTAAATGTCATGACATTTCGGGAACATCATCGCAGATACAAATCTGACAGCAGACGGTATGAGTTTTTAATTCTTCGGATGTCAATTACTTCGTGGCTTTATTTCAAAAATGATTCTAAACCCGAGACTCGAAGACTACAAGGATGATATGATTAAGGAATTGCAAGCCCTTTGCAAGGACTTAATCATTGAATCTAATCAACTTGAATCAAAGGTGAAAACTCTAACTCGTGAGAATGCAGATTTGATAAGTACCATTACCCGACCGGAAGTGACTCTTACCAAAAAGATCTTGAATTCGGAAGATAAGTGCAAAGTGGATCCGCCAAGCAACCTTCAAAAGCTTAACACAGCACCTCCAAATTAGATGAAATCCTTAGTGTTAGTCAACCTCACTGCATCGGTTTGGGCTACAAGAATCCTATCAATACATTATGCTCCAACTTGTTTGTTAAAATGGGAAATGAACCGTAGAAGGTAGCAACTATGTGTGCAATTATTGTAATAAATCCGACATTTAAAACCTTTTTGCTTTAAGTTACTAAAACTCGAAAGAAAAGGTCTTCCGAATCTTGTCCAAGAACTTGAGACAAAGACTCTAAGAGACTCTCTATCTACAAAAATTGTAAGGTAACAAAAGGGTTTGGGTTCCATCAAGAAAACAAGTTGTAATGTAGCCATAACCGCATCTAAGGACCAATATCTCGGATCGTGGTACTTTGATGATGCTATTCCCGCCATATGACAGAACAAAAGGCATCTAAAGAACTACGAAGCTCTAAATGGAGGAAATGTTACATATGGAGGAGGTGGAAAGAGTAAGATAATAGGAAGAGGAATCATAATGCCCCCGGAATTCCAAAGATCGAATAATGTCTTGCGTTGATGGTCCGATGGCTAACCTAATTAGTATAAGCCAACCGTGTGATGACAACTTAGAGGTAAGATTCAATAAACACGCATGTACAATGATCATGAAACTAACAAATGCATAATGACAGTACAAGAACAAGTGATAATTGTTATCTTGTCGGAGAACATAAGGTATGTAATAGTGTTAGGACTGATGAGACAACATTGGGGCATCAAAAACTCGGACCTGTCAATTCCCACAAACTTAGAAAATTGATATCTTATGAGGCGGTAAAAGGCATCCCTCAACTAGGTCATATGAGTGAAACCGCGTGTGTGAAGATTGTCTCAAAGGTAAGCAAACCCGTGTCCTCACAAAGTTGTTGAGTGATGGACATTTCTCGTGCACGCCTCATTGCTTTCAACTTTTACATATGGATCTTATGGGTCCAATCGAGGTAGATAGCCTAGGAGGCGTGAGGTACTCGCTTTGTGATTGTAGATGACTTTTCAAGATACTCTTGGATATTCTTTTGAAAGAAAAGTCTCAAACGTTTGACATGTTTAGAATATTGTACTCTAGAATTAGAAATCTATATCATTTCTCTGTTTTTCGGATAAGATCTGATCATGGAAAGGAGTTTGAAAATAATCAATTTTCTACATTTTGTGAGAAAAAAGGTATTTTTCATGAATTTTCGCTCCCAAAACCCCCAACAAAATGGTGTAGCAGAGAGGAAGAATAGAACCCTACAAGAAATGGCTAGAGTCATGCTAAGTTCTAAAAAAGCCAAAACGTTTTTGGGCGAAGCCCTAAACACCGCAAGTCACATCTACAATAAGTCTATCTTAGACCAGAACAAAAATGACACCTATGAGATCTTGAATGGAAAGAAACCGAATCTACGTTACTTTCAGGTTTTTGGGTGTGTATGCTATGTTCTAAATGATAGAGATAATCGAGCAAAGTTTGACTCTAAGAGTGATAAGGGAATTTTCATAGTCTATTCTCAAAATAGTCATGCTTACAAAGTGTACAATCTTGAACCAAATCCGTACAAGAATCATTAACATTGTTTTTGATGATAATGCAGATTATGCAGAAATACACCAAGAATGTATCTTTGTCAGAATAATACAGGAGAGGCGGATCACGAGAAAATGCAGATGTTACACCAAATGTCACAACATCTGCGCAACACACGTAATCAAGATGAGAACACCGCGAGTTACGATGAGGATTCTGTCGAACCGTGATTCAAGACGCAGGATCCTCATCGAATCGAAGAAACCATCCCAGCAATGTAATAGGAGAAGTATTCGAAGGAATAAAAACAAGGAGAAAAGAGCCAAAAATTAGAGACATGGTGAAGTATGCGTGTATGTCCACCATACATCACAAGGTAAGTCAATCTTGCTATGTTTCTACTTTGGAACCTAAAAACATTAATGAAGCACTAAAAGACAGTTGGTGGATACAAGCCACGCAATAAGAACTAGAACAGTTCACCGTAAATGAGGTTTGGGATCTAGTTCCTCGCCTACGATGAGACTAATGTAATAGGAACTAAATGGATCTTTAAGAATAAATCGTAACTGAATCAAGTATTAGAAATAAAGCTAGACTAGTGGCTCAAGGATACTCTCAAGTCAAAGGTATCGACTATGATGAAACCTTTGCTCCAAAGAGCTGAATTGAATCAATTAGATTATTACTTGCCATAGCTTGTTGTTTAAAGATAACTTTTCACCAAATGGATGTGAAAGGTGCCTTTTTGAATGGAGATATTGATAAGGAGGTATATGTTGAACAACCCAAAGGATTTGAAGATCCTCACCATCCACAACATGTATACAGGTTAAAAAAGGCCTTGTATGGACTAAAACAAGCTTCACGTGCATGGTATGGTCGTTTAACTCAATTCCTTCTTGAATTTGGTTTCCAACGTGGTGTAGCTGATTGTACTTTATTTATAAAACACCATGGATCAGATATGGTTATTGCTCAAATCTATGTAGATGACATAGTTTTTGGTTCGACTTCAATGTCTCATCTTAAGACTTTGTCGAAGCTATGTCCTCAACATTCGAAATGAGCATGATAGGGGAACTAACCTTTTTCTTAGGCTTGCAGATAAAACAAAATGAGGAGGGTATCTTCATTTCACAAAGCAAATATGCCAAGAACCTGGTTAAAAAGTTTGGATTGGAGAATGCCAAACATATGAAGACTCCGATGGGATCAACCCAGACTATATCCAAAGATGATGTTGGGGAGAATGTTGACCCAACTTTATACAGATCTATGATAGGTAGTCTTTTGTATCTCACCGCGAGTCGTCCAGATCTTATGTTTAGTGTTTGTGTGTGTGCACGATTCCAAGCATGCCCTAAAATTTCCCACTTAAATGCTGTCAAACGTGTCATAAGATATGTCACAGACGCGTGTGAGTTAGAATTTGGTATTCCAAAGACACTAATCCTAATCTAATAGGATATAGTGACTCGGATTGGGCTGGGGATGTGGAAGATAGAAAAGTACTAGTGGAGGATGTTTTTACCTTGGCAATAACTTAGTTTCTGAGTACGATCGTAAACAAAATTGTCTCACTCTCAACCTTGAATCAATATGTAGCAGGGAGTTGTTGCTCTCAATTATTATGGCTAAGACACATGTTAGACGATTATGGTGTTTCAAAAATATCTTAGTTGTGTCTTTGTGATAATATGAGTGCCATCAATATATCTAAAAATCCGGTTCAAAGACTCCGTACAAAACATATAGATATAAGACATCACTTTCTTGAGACTTGGTTGAAAAACAATAGTTAGAATCGATTATGTTGACACTTCTCATCAACTAGCCGATATTTTTACAAAGCTTTAGATCATGAGAGGTTTTCAAACTTGAAAACTCTCTCTCTGCCTCGCTCAATATAAAAATTAACATCGCTTTGAGTGTGTTATCCGAAATGTCCCTGACATTTGTGGTAACATTCATCCAGATGTAAAATCTGAACCGCTTTTCGGTAAATGTTAAAGTTGTTTTGTGTTTCTAACGTCATGACTTCTCAAAGGAACACCTTTTTAAAATGATACTGCTCTCTGCGATGATATAAAAATCATAAAAGTGAGTATCAAAAATAAGGCAAAGCCTTAAATTCCTCGAGAATTGTAAAATGTTGGGCAAAGCCCACAAAATTGATACCGTTCCTATTCTATGGAGTATCAACATACTTATAATTTATATCATGATAGACACAAGATCTTATCTATTTGGACTCAATATACATTGTTCCACTAATTTAGAGACAAAACTCTATAAAGTGTCTTGTTTAGTCAAACCATTGCTCCTATGAGAAAATGACTCCGTGTTATACAAAATGTGCTAAACATTTCGATAACACTCGATTTCAGATTTTTCAAAAGACGTGTGTCGATTAATGTTGAGTTGGTTTTGTTGAAAAATTTCTCTTGGTTTTGATGTCATTTTGAAACAACCTCTAAACCTTAGGAACTAGTCTTTGTATAGAATTTAAACACTTATGTAGATAGTTTTTGCCAAGTGTATAAATACCCATTCACTAAATACTAATTCTCACTTCCAAAGAAACTTCCTCCGAGAAACAACAACAAAAAAAAAAAAAAAAAAAAAATGGGAACGAAATTTTCGCACATTACCCACGATGAATCCCTCGCACAACACATCTCCCTCACAAACTTCTCCCATTCCCGTAAACTCCGAAAACCCTAACTTCTCCTTCTCTTCTTCCCCTTTCTCTCCAATGGATGTCTCACCCATGTCACCGAAAATGTCACCACGGTCCCGAATACTCCCTAACGAGCACAAGTCCACCATCAGTGCAGATTTGTAATAAGTGACTTCCAAGAACCTCTGAAATCGCCTATCCAGGGAGACAAATAATCCTATCAACTTAGAGAAACCGGATGTTTCCGTCCTCCCAAAGAGGACAAATCAAGCAGCTTTTCCCACTCGCAGATCGGTCCAAACTTTGAGAAGGCCTTTGGCGATGGTGAATCCTCCACCAAAAGGAAGAAGTCGACTCCTCCTCTTCAAGCTCGATTCTGATTCGGAAAAGACTCTTTCTGGTTGAGTCCCAACCTGAATCTCCGCTTCACCTTCCTTCACAAATCGCGAATCCAGGTGAGAAGATGAAATTCCAGACGACACCCCGCTGAAGAAGTTTTATCTCAAGAAATCTGGTCATGCTTCAGGGGAAACAAAATCATCATCAAACCCTCAAGATGTCACAGAAAATCTTATGACATCTTCTGGATCATCTATCCACAAAACTTCAGATTCCAGTGTCCGAGGTCTCACAAGCAGTAGCTCTGAATCTGCGTCTGAGGTAACCCCTTTCTCTCCCAAGTTTTTAACAGCCAATCACTCAAAACATTGGTCTTGGTTCAACGGTCGAGCCATTCGAACCGAGAAGGTGTTGGACATTGCGTCTTGTAGTAGCCATGGTCTGGTGGATTTCTTCACCTCAAGAAATCTACTAGACTCGGTAAATAACAAATGTCCTTATGTAGACAAGGTAGTGAAGTTATTTTATGCAAATCTAACAAGTAATATAGAGAAACCCAAGTCGAAACACTTTGGGAAAGTGTTTCTCTATAACAAATTTTATGACTTCACACCGACTACAATTAACCAATGTTTGAATAGAGTGAATGATGATGAGAGAGCAGAATGGAAAGTGATAAATGACAGGGATGAGGTGATTTCATACCTCACCGGTGGAGTTGTGAAGAAATGGGTTTCAAGGTGTCCAACCTCCAAACTCATCGCTTATTTGCTGTTTTGCACAAGTTAATGATACACAATTGGTTGTGTTCTTTGAACAAATCAATTGTAACAATTGAACAAGCATTGTTCCTATACAAAATAGGAAAAGGTTTTAGTGTTGATATAGGAAAAACAATCTTTCAACAGATTGTAAATATGGCAGAAAAGGACACAGGTATCATCCTTCCCTTTCCCTCATTGATCTTTAAGGTACTAACCTCACAGGGATTCCACGCCCCTGGCGGGATCTGCTCTGGAAAGAACTTCGAAGTATCGTCGTTAATCGACGATCTGAAGAAGCGAAGCGAGTCATTGATCTTCCATGGACGAATACAGCTGGAATTGCTAGTGTTACCAGAAATGTCCCAGACATCTCCGGTAACATCTCACCGTCGTCCTTGACAACTGCTTGGCTAGTGCAAGAGATTGCAAAGCTCAATGCCCAGATCGCAGGAGTGGACCAGGTACGGGAAGCCCTAATGGAAGCTAGGGAACGTTATCTATTTTTGCTTTCTTCCCAAAAAGGGAGATGGAGTGCAGTCGAGGAAGCAGTGGTGAATGCTCAAACCAGAGGGGATCTTGATACAGGGGGAGATGAAACCAGAGGACAATCTGGAGGTGGGTGAGCCGGGAAACAGCTACGAGGTCTGTGTTTAAGCTAAGTAGCGATTGTTGAATCTTATTAGTTGTGACAGTAGTTATTTGGCTTGTGATTTGAGACATTTTAATTCTGTTTATATATTGCTATTTATTCTATACTGTTTATGTGTATATTGATGGTTTCAGTGCATTAATCTTTTAGATGTATAATCGCATTTGCATCATACTCTGATTCGAGTAACTTACTGGCACATAGTGTATATATCGTGCTTTATAACTGTTTGAGTTGAAGGTTGAGATATTTGCACGTGATAAAATCATTAAACTATTTAGTTTTGTGAAGAAAGGCAAAAGGGGAGATTGTTAGTGTTAGGTTACGTGTCCTAACATTTTCCGTAACATGTCTCTTTTTGGTGTTAAGTAAACAGGAAAATGTCATCCCAAATGTCGTGACATCCAGGAGGACATTTCAGCAAGAGTTTTGCCTATCTTCACGCAGATTTACGCCGAGAAGATTTTATCACGTGAATGTTTGGCTTGGTTAGGAGCTAAGGAAAACACGATAATACTTAACAAGACCAAGTCGGAGAGTGCATAACGGAAGGAGCATTCTCATGAAGACAAAGTCAAATCTGTTGAGAATTTTAAGGTGAAGACGACTCCGACCAACCCTATTCTCGCTCAACCTCCACCGAGAATCAAGGAGCCTCTCGGGTGAACTCTCCACTATAAATAGAGGGTTCACTCCAAGGCTTTGACATCCGATTTTTGCGAAGAAAATTCAGATCCGAGGCGTCTCAAATATTGCCTCAAACAATTTGGATCGAGCGGCTGGTTTTGTGATTACACTTGTTCAAAATTGCGAATTGCTTTCTTAGATCTATACTTGTTCTTTCAATTCAAGCAATCGTAATAGGTGTTTTTCACTTCTATTTTAGATAGATTTTTCAGCTTAGAAGTTAGGATTTAACTTCTTTTTAATCTCTTTCTTGTTTTACTTGACATCGCTCATTCTCGAGGATTTGTAAGATTGTATAATTTTTATACAATAAATTTTTGGTCATGAGACCACTATAAGTTATATACAATTATATAACTTATGAAAAACAATCTTGGGTGTCCTTGATTTATTTCCGCTGCATCTTAACTCGTTTTTTAGTTCTGCGTTTTTGTTAATGTTCGATTCGTATCACGTAACATTTTTGGGAACATTCCTTATTGTCTTTAAGTTTACCTCTGTTCTTCTTTGCTGAAATTATTTATTCCATAGTTTAAGTTCGACAATCCCTTTCAATTAAAATTAATAAGTTAATTTTCGTCATTGTATATCACTCGTATGGTTTAACATCTTGTCGTTAGTTGATTCATGATTGTATACATAACGTTTTATCGTCTTTTTTTTTATATTCAGGTTCTCGACTTACGTCAGACTAGTCCTGAAGGTAATAGTATATGTCTCTCAACACTACTACCAGTAAATCGTGTAATGTGTTCCAATAACAGGGTTTGAGAACGGACAAATGATAGTACCTACAAGGATCAACCCCAGAAGAGAGCAGAATGCTCTCACTGAAAATCGATCTCACGCTGCAAGTGTTCAGAGCGTCTTAAGCCCCCCTCCTTTGTCATTGGACTGTGCCCCGGGGACATAACGTTGTATCTTTAGTAAAGAGAGAGAGAGAGAGAGAGAGAGGGGCCAAAACTAGTTCTTCTTCTAATGATCCAAGTTCATACTTCATAGAGCCCAGTTAAGAAGAAGTTCAAAGCAAACCAGGCCTTAACCCAATTCGCTTATTTAATTGTTTAACGGAGCCACAGGCCCACTCAAGAGTCAAGAATAGCCCACTCTTTGTTATCCATGCTCTTTGCGCTGAATTTCGACTAATTTTAATGTCCTGCAGTTTACCCGTAATTCGTACATTTTGAAACTTCATGCAAACAGTAGTAGTTTTCAAGTTGATTTTGATCCCACAAGTTGACCAAATTATAGTTTGTGAGAACTTTTAAAACCTTATGTACGTATTCACTAAACTTATTTAAGTTAGTCAAATTAATTTATAAGTTTTTCTTAACTTATGTATATATTTGGTAAATGTTTAAATTGCTTATAAGAAAAGTGCTTATAAATTGAAATTAATTATGAAGTCACCATCAATTTATGATTTTTCACCTTATTAAACTCTTTTAGTTTGATCAAATAATTATTATTTTATCCCTAATATTTCTTTTCTAATTCACAAAGAACGTACTTCTAACAAAATTAATTAAGAAGTCACCATCAATTTATGATCTTTCACCTTATTAAACTCTTTTAGTTTGATCAAATATTTATTATTTTATCCCTAATATTCCATTTCTAATTCTCAAATAATGTACTTCTAACACCTTCTTCGTTTGTTTGTTATTTCATTGTACAAATACTTTTTAACTTATATAATACTTACAAGTAGCTTTGAAGGTATATTAGTATGAAAATCTTAGTAGCTCAGTTGATTTGTCCGTGAAGGCTTATAATTTCTTCTCCATTTTTCTTTAAAAAAAGATATATTAGTTATCTTAACAAACAATAAATGTTTATCAACACTTTTTACTAAACAAATCAACCACTTATTAGTTATTACCCGGACACTTTAACCCAAAGGATAATTATTTAATAAAATTAATGTTTTAACACCAAAAAATACTTTTCAATATTTTTTGCCTATTTCAGTCAATTAATCCGAACGGACTCCTAGCCGTCGTGGTCACCTTTGAGGGGTTTTGCTTTTACCAGGCACTAGATACGGGCAACATTTTTTGGCCATCAATTAAAAGGAAAAAAGCCAAAAAGCAATTTGAATCTTCATAACAAATGGCAAATGATAATGAATGCTAATAATGTGATGATGATAACGTTTTGACATTGATGCGGGACGTGGGGTGCTTTGAGTGTGTTTATAGACTTTGAATCTCTCACCGAATTCAAAAGGTTAATCATACTACATGAATATATTTCCTCAATTTCATTCATTTTTGTGTACAATATATATATTATTACATAATTATTTACATGTCTACAAATTAAGTAAGTAATCTTCCTAATTACAATCGTAATATAAATTTACCTAATATAAAATATATACAATGATACGGAAATATTCTTGTAATATTATATCACACCCCCGCAGTCGAAGCGGAAGGTTCTCGTATGTTGAAATCAAGAGTATGTGCGGAAGTCCTTTAGTAAATATATCAGCAATCTAACACCGGGAAGGAACATGAAAGACACAAACTTGTCCACGAGCAACTTTTTTACGTACAAAGTGAATATCCATTCCAATGTGTGTTAGTGCGCTTATGTTGAACAGGATTTTCGGAAAGATAAATCGCACAGACATTATCACAGTAGACCAATGTAGCCTTTCAGATTGGGCAGTGAAGTTCTAGCAGAAGATTGCGTATCCAACAAGACTCAGAAATAACATTCGCTACTCCTATGTATTCGGCTTCGGCACTGGATCGAGACAAAGTAGGTTGTCTTTTAGAAGACCAAGAAAGCAAGTTATCTCCGAGAAAGACACAGTAACCTGACGTGGATCGACGAGTGTCTGGACAGTCACCCCAGTCAGCGTAAGAATAAGACGTGAGACCAAAAAGGGTGAACTTGTATAGGTGTAGGCCGAAGTGAAGAGTACCTTGTATATATCGCAAAATATATTTGAGTGTATTCATATGTTCATCCGTCGGGATGTGCATATGTAAGCATATTTGTTGCACGACATAGGATATATCTAGTTTCGTGAAAGTGAGATAATATAATGCTCATGTTAAACTGTGATAGTGAGTCGGGTCGGCATACAGAGAAATCGAAGAGACACTGAGGTTGGAATTAGTGTCCACCAGCGTGTGGGCCGGTTTGCAAGACGTAATGTCTGCTCGGTCAAGGATATCTTCGACAGACTTCCTGTCACGACCCGAGCCGACGGGCCGTGAACATGGTGTCACGACCCAACCCCGGGGCCGCGATCGTACCTGCACCGGTACCGCCGTATATGTCGAGAATAGCGTGAACATACACAACACATACGCATAAAAGTAACATCACCGCCGGTAAGTGCCGCTTTCCATAAAACATACTTAACAAAAGTATAATAGTACAACCGGTTCTTATAGCCCAAAACACATAGGTGGCTGCACTTAAAGATAACAATCGTATGACGGGCCCCGCCATACCCCGAATATACAAAGTACCTATAGCCTTGGAAATCAGACCAAAATAACAAGCGTCAGGAGGATGGAGCTTCGACTTTGGAAGAGTGATCCAGAATGAGGATCCACAATCCGCTTACCTTACCGCGCATTTAACGCAGCCCAGGAAGGGGTCGACACAATATGTACCAAGTATGTAAAGTCGGGAAAAATCGTAATATGATATCATAAGTCTAAAAGCAAGTGAGTCATGAAAGACAATAAAATACCTTTTATCGTGTCTTACTAACAATGAGAGTGACAAGTATATATATAATAATGCATAAAATAGAGGCTCGTGATCAAAACAGGTACCTCGCCAGTAGTACCAATAAAACCATCCTACTCGGGACTATTTCACCCGCGTGGGTCCTGTGGATCCGCGTGAAGTACTCTCGTGATCGTACTGCAGGCGTGGGACTATTTCACCCGCGTAAGCCCATGGGACTCGCGTGAGGTATTCCTCGTCATGGGTAGCAAATCCACTAACAGGTGGTATAACGATCTTGGGGACTTTCCTCGATATACTCTTACCCTAAAGCGGATGGTATAACGATCTTGGGTCAGTACTCGATATACTCTACACCGAGCGGATGGTATAACGATCTTGGGGTTTGCCGCGATATACTCTTATCTCGTGCGGATGGTATAACGATCTTGGATCTCGCCTCGATATACTCTTACATCAAGCGGATGGTATGGCGATCTTGGGCCGCCTCGGACATACTCTTACACTGAAGGAGGTGGTATGGCGATCTTGGGGCTTGCCGGACATACTCTTACCCTATCTCAAATCACATCATATCATAAATAAGTTAAGAGAACTTATAACTTCTTTTAGTCTTGTTCATATACTCTCTCATTTTAGTTTACTTAAGGCACTTCATCATGTCTTTAAATAAAAGAAAACCGGGAATTTAACCCAAGTACTACATACTTCATCTCTTTCAAAAGTGACTCTTCTTTATACATAAAAGCCTTTGGGCAATTGATGCCTTTAAATCAAATTGCATCTTCATATAATTATCTTACTTAGAGTAAATCCCTTCTCATTAACCTTTTATGAAGCTAATAAACCAACTTCCCATAAAGTTGTTATATTAACTCTATACTTTAGTAAAATCATACTTTTCCCTTAACCAAGGGACTTATACATTCTTAAAACGAAACAAGTCATTTTATACTCAAAACAAGTAAGAATACCAAATCTTGTACGTCTACCGTACTACATAGTTTTATCTATTCATGCTCAAGAGATAGGAAAACTTCACATACCTCTTTGGTCAATCCACTTGCCAAGTCCAAACTACCGCAAGTAATATTTCAACCTATAATAGTCATGATACGTTTATTAACCTCTAATCTTAATGTAGAACAATCCAAGTTCAAAGTCACTAAATTCTAAGGAAAATTGGGCAGCATTTCCTTTGTTTCTACTCACTTTGCCACCTTTCTCAAGGCCGAATTTATCATCAAAAACACCACATTTAAGGCTCAATCAATCCAACAATTCAAAGGGGATTCCATGCCCAAAATTTCTGCCCCATAAGTTTACAACAATTCACTTAACAATTCTAAGGTGGTTTTTAGGCTACAACATGCTCATAATCTCTTCTTAACCCATTCTTCATATCCAACCCACATTTACTTGCATGCAATGACTCTAAGTGCATTATTTTACTACCACAAGATCTTACTTCTAATCATGCAATACTAGAACTAATTCTAAAGGAAGAAATGTTACCTTAAAGTTTTAGCCAAAACTTATTCCAAATATTGCTAGCTTCCTTGCCAAGAACACTACCACAACAATGCCAACAAGCTAGCTACAAGCTTCCTTTTCTTGTTCTTAACTTTCAGATTTTTCTAAGGTTTTAGAGAAGGGGAGCAATTTGAGAGAGAGAGAGAAGATGAAAGATAGAAATGACCAAGTCTTGGTCAATATATTGCATGCAATGTAAAATCGGATGGGCGACACTTGTCACCCTCCCATGGTCTCTTTTAAAACAAAAATCAGATTTTCTAAGTTTTTCCGCCCAAATTGCCCTGCATCCGGCCGCGGCCATGCCGCTTAGTCCAAACGCATTTACGTCATTGCGCCGAACTTGTAACTCTCATAACTTTCTACTCCGACGTCCTATCGACGAACGGTTGGTTGCGTTGGAATCCAGGCTCAACGAACTACGCCCTAGGCCTTTGAAACACTTAGGAACTCTCAATGTACCGGGTCATAACCCGCCTCAAAGTTGACTAAAACCCGTCCGGAACGACCCGTCAACCTATCCTTTGGAAATTTTAAGTCTTACATACTTTCGTACGTTCCCATACGTAGGGTCAGAACTACGGGGTATAACACATGGCGCCCTAATTGGACACCCTTAGACTGACCTGTCACGTATAATCTGACTGATACCAAATAATATAAAAATCTCGTGAAAATAAGCTGCTGACTCATAACATCATGTATATCAGAATGAACCTTCCTGAGGAGTCACAACTAATTCATATAACAAAATAGGCAAGCCAACGAGGCCGCCACTGTACATAGAGATATCCAAAAATGACTCACAACTGTACATATATACAATAACACGTCTACCACCCACAACTGTACAGACCTCTAAGAGTACGATAATGGAATATGACGAGACAGGGGCCCGTCGTGCCCTAAATATGCATAAGTCAAAATAAGGCTCTGTACCAAGACGTCTAAGCTCCGGATCAATAGAGCTCTCCAAACAGCTGAACAGGAAATCTTAGACTGGAGGATCACCAAATTGAGTATCTATACCTGCGGACATGAAACGCAGCCCCCCCGGGAAAAAGGGGATCAGTACGAAATAATGTACTCAGTATGCAAAATATGAAGTACTGTAAATAAGATCATAAATGGCCAAAGAATACAGGGGACATGTATAATAATCAAATCTCAATACAATTGTGCCATATAAAAATGAGAGTCAACTTTGCCTTATAAAAATGAGAGTCATATCGAAATCATGGATGCATGTCCATATAATCATACATATATATATATATACTATCATGGGTACTTGTACCCGCATCGTGGATACATGTCCATGGAATCATCATATACTATCATGAGTTTATGTACCCGCATCATGGATACATGTCCATGAAATCATCATATATATAAATATTGTTGGCCCTCTAGTGAGGGACTCGGTGAACAAATGCAAGGATCTGCGCACGAACATTGTCGGCCCGGGACTCGGTGAGGTGGAATAATAGCACTTTGCACGAGTAGATACCATGAGCAACCATATGTAATTTAAATCATCATTTGACTCTCAATGAAATCATTAAAATGAACTTTTACTGTAAAAATCAAAGGCACTTCTCATAACAAATATCTTTAGGCGTTAGACTGTGTAGAAATCATGTACGTCCGTCGTACGTTCATTTTATATAAATCATGTCAAAAGAAAGAAGGAAGAATTTCACATACCTTAATGACGAACTAACCAAATCAATAATCTAAATACGCCTTGACTAACTTGACTATAATAATAATGCGTGTCCATTAACCTTATGATTACTAACATACATTATAATCGAATGATAACTTGCTTTCTTTTCTATAAAAATTTGGACATCACTTCCCCTATTTATATGCACATCCACAACTTACAAACAAAGCCAACAACACCAATAACAAGTCACAACTTAAGGATATAACCAAAACAGTCTCATATACTTGGTATCCACCTTCATTATATATTCTTTCTCTTTACGTTCATGTAATACATCAACTACAACAATCAAGGTCATTACTACACCTATTTCTCATGTTAATCCAACCCTTAATCCATATTAAACAACCCTTAAAACGGTCCATAAACACAGTCCATACGTCTAGCAACAACGAGAGTTCAAGTCCTATAATTTACAAGATAACACCATTTTTACACTTTAATTCTTTTGGGACATACGTTAGCAATTACCACATTGAACATGTATAATTGTAACTAATTTTTCAGCACTATAACACCACCAAAACAGCCCCTAAAATACAACACAACATGTCCAAAAATGTCATACAAGTCTCGGCAAACAAGGCATTATTGCCAAAGTTCTTTTCTTAACTCCTTAAAATCCAGCTCATGTTTCAACACTTCCATATAACCAATTATAACTTAAACATCAAGGTTTTCTTTAAAGTTTTAACATGCAATTGGTGACAAGGATAACAACAACAACAACACTTAAATCCAATTTATACAAAACAACCCTTACAATCGGTTTTTACCCACAAATCGCCACATGCATTGTCTAAATTCCAAGTTTCTCTTAATACAAGTTCATTTCTTAAACTACAACAACATGCAACTCCAACTATACCATAAGAAGAAGAATTTCTTACCTTAATCTTGCCCAAAACCGTCCCTAATATGCACGGTCCACTGCCCAATTTTTCTTGCCAAATTTTATCACTTCTTCAACTCCAAAATGACATGCATGTATTCTACAAGTTTAATCCATCATTCTTACATGTTTTTCTTTCAAATCTTGAATTTGTTGGAGCCAAAATCCACAGCAGTGACCATGACTCTCACTGTTTTTGAAGGTTTCTTGGCTTAGAAATTTGTAGGAGAGTTTAATATAGGAAAATGAGTTAATTAAGTCTTCAAGTAGCTATGGAGAATAGGGAGGGGATCGGCTGAGTGAAGGAGAAGAGATAGGGGAATGTGAAGAGGTGTTGAGAGTGTGTTTGAAATAAAACTAAGGAGTAAAATGGGACTTAGTATAAAATGCTGAAAATTAAAACAAGGTCTTGCATGTTGTCCCATGTTTTTATTTAAATTAAACTTAGATCCCACTTCTTTTAAATCTTGCAAATTCCATAAGACCTTGTATTCTTAATATCATAATTCTTATAATACAACGCTAGTCCTGTTACACCTCGTAAGATTAAGACGATAATTAAGAACGTCATTAAGAAATAAGATTCGAATATTGGATATAAATTATATTTATACAAGCTAATTCGGAATGTTGGTATTCAAAGGATATGAGCCCGAAATGTTTTTGGTTACTACGAACGTGGAAATGGAAAATGATAGTTGTATATATTCCCATCGAGAATTAGTAACGTTCTATACAAATTACAACATTGAGAATACGAAGTCTTATAGAATTTTCGGAAATTAACAGAAGTGGGTCCAAGATTTAATTAGTGCTTAAGAGATTAAATTAAGAAGATAAATTGGGACCAAAGTGTAACATTTAAGGGGCCAAATTGTTATTTTAACTTTTCAGATTTTAGTCTTTAAACCATAAAGAAGACTTTACAATTTCTCAATCCCTATTCCATTTTCAAACTCCATCTTTTTCTCCTCTCCCCTCTCTCCCATATACCCCAGATGAGACCCCATTACCATAGCAAAAACTTAAGGTTTTTATCTCCTTTTCATGACTACATTATTCACCAAAAGTTTGAAGCCAAAACATCATACAAACAGTGGCTAAATCGGGCCAATGCTGGCCGATTTTAGGAGCCAAGAATTTCAGTTTTTTAGACATATTTGAGGAAGAAAAATGTGTAAGGATGATGGGTTAACATTGTAGAACACATGCATGTCGATTTGGAGTTGTAGAAGTGACAAAATTGGACTAGAATTTGATGAAATTGGGACAAAAATTGGGATTTTGGGCAGAATTTTAGTCAAGTTTGGAGGGATGTATCTCCTCGTACATTAGGAGTTTTTGGGTGTTGCAAAAGCCTAAAATGAATTTCGTCGAGTCTAGTTTTCAACGCAATAAATCTCTCGTCGATAGGACACTGGAGTATAGAGTTATGAACGTTACAAGTTCAGATGATGATGTAGTGGCTAAAATTCGGGACTGTTTTGCGGATTAAATTAAGATATGAAAATTATTCTTTCTATGCTATAATTGAAGTTGTATATTGTTGTAGTTGAAGTAATGGACTTGTGTTAGGAAGAAATCTTGAATTTAGACATTGCATGTGAATAATTTGAATGTTGTAGCCGATATTAGGACTAATGTTACTAATCTTGGAATTGTCGTATTCGATTATTGTGTTGTGAAGTTCGTGGCTACTTGGCATGTTGATATTGGAATAGAATCTTGAAATATAAGTTATAATTGTTCATAAAGAATTATTGGAACAAGACTGGACTCTAAGAAATTAAGAAAAGGATTGGTTTTGTAAATATTGGCCAAAGACTTGCTTGGAATTTTTGGATATTATCGCGTCAAGTTAGGGGCTGATTTTGTGAAGTTTAAATGTTGGGAATTTGGCTATAAACATGTATATAAGTTATGGTAATTACTAATACATGTCTTAAAGAAAGTAAAGTATAAAAAGGGTGTTATGTTACAATTATAGAACTTGGTTATTGTTGTTGTCATTAGAGTTGATGGGTTATTTTAAGATTGTTCTAATATGGACTAAGGACTGAATTAACATGAGAAATAGGTGTAGTAATCACTTGGTTCGTTGTAGTTGTGATATCGCTTAAAAATAAAAGATAAGGAATATGTTATGATGACATAAATGGAATATATGAGATTATTATGGTTATATGTTTGAGTTATGACTTGTTGTTGGTATTGCTGGCTTGGTTTGAAATTTGTGGATGTACATATAAACAGGGAAAATGCTGCCCAAATTTATATAGAATAGGAAGTCGTCATTCAATTTAACTTACGTTATGAATCATAGAGTTGACAAACCTAATGTTATTATTATAGGTTGGAGTATTAGACGAGACATATTTAGTAGTGAGTCGGTTAGCTCGGCTGTAAGGTATGTAAGCCTATTCTTCCTTCTTTTGGCATGATTTTGTGAATTATTACTTCTTTCATTTGGCATGTATCTTATACAAAGTGAATGTACGGCGGACGTACATGGTATCTTCACAGTCTAATTCTTAGTATTATGAGTTACGAGAAGTACATGTGACTTTCTAGTAAGAAGTTCAATTAATGATTTTATTGAGAGTCAAGAGATAATTTAAAATTGCATATAGTTGCTCATGATATCCACTCGTGCAAAGTATTATCATTCTACTTCACCGCGTCCCGGACCGGGCAGATTCGTGCATATATATCAGGATGATTCATCGCGTCCCTCACTAGAGGGTCGGGTAGTTTATGTATACATATATGATGAAAAAGGGTTTGGGTGTTTTAATTTAAAATCTGAAAATAATCTTCAAGACTTACACTTTGGCCCTCTTTAATGCCTTTTTTGTTAAAAGCAACCCCAAGTAATAAATCTTAACCCCCTTCAATTAATCTCAACACTCATTGCCTTAAATTCTTATCGTCGTATCTTACCTACCTTACTAATCCATAACGAAAATCATATATGTATATATGCCACCATTACTAAAGAATTTTCCGGCGTCGCGTTCGTCATTACCAAAAATAAATCTGTATTAGCACGTAAAATATATTTAAATTCGAAAATTGAAATCTTAATCCTTAATGACGTTCTTAATCATTGTCTTAACTTACGAGGTGTAACAAGGATGGTTGTCCATAACCTCAAATGGGAATGTCTTATCCACTACCAACAATAATATTATAATTTAAATTACTCATATTAAAATAAGACGAGAGAGTATCTAGGGATACCGTCATATGAGATGTGCCGCCAGACGTCAGTATTGCTCGAATGGGCTTTGATTTTGAGGGATGATGTGATCGATGACTTTGTATACACGACAATGGATCTTAAACAATACCTTCCAAGATGAATACTGAACTTTTTCCATCTCAAGAGTTATGAGAATGAAATTCTTGATGTTGTTTACTGCAAGAGCATAATGGAATTTAGGTTGTTCAACCATTGAAGATTGGGGAAGAAGAGGGGATGGAGTTGGCCGAGATGTAGAAGAAAAGGGAGAGGGAGGACGACGTATGGGAGGGCTGCCGAGAGGTGGGGAACGGCTAGGGGAGAATTTTTTTAGAATTTGGTTTCTGATACCATAAAGGAATATGTTCCCTGAATTTCATTGATTATTGTGTACAATATATATAGTGTTACATAATTATTTACATGACTATAAATTAGATAACTAATCTTCCTAATTATAATCGGAATATAAATTTACCTAACATAAAAAATATACAATGATACGAGAATATTCTTATAATATTTTATCACATATATCAATTAACAAAAGAGAAAAAAAAAAGTTTAGATAATCACTCCTTTATCCCAAAATAGTTATCACAATTCGTTTCTCGACAAACAAATCATACCAAGTATTTTGAGATAAATAAAGTAAAAATCGAATTGAGAGGGCAGCATAACGTAACTATTATTGGGAAACGGAAGAAGTAATAATTGAGTTGAGAGGTGGGCATGAACTTTTCAAGCTATTGACTTCTTCTAATAAACATGATGGTGACGACGCCCAATTAAGTCGCCATGTTTGAAAGGAACACGCAATTTTCTAAGTAACGTTGATGGTGATGACGCCCAATTGGCTTTTGCTTAAGTGCATGCACTTGAATACTCCTCCCAACAAACGCTGTAGGCCACCTCTTAATTGGCATTTTTGTTAATAGTGATGTCGACCTGTGAGTAATTGGGAAGAATTAAAAGTCTAAAAAGATGGGATCATTATCTGCTAAAATTGAAATTTAATTGGAGTGATATATGATAGAGTTTACTGCTTATTAGCATTTAGCAATCAGATAATATGTCTTACGATTTGTTGTTTAAATAATTTTTTTTTCTAATTGGGATTAGCTAAAAACTTCATCTTTCCCCACTTTGTCATTAATTAATGAAATAGTATGACAGTTTTTTTTTAAAACTTTTTTTTCATTACATAGGGATAGGGGAAGAGGAAATGTGGAGTAAATCACTCATGCATGAGTGAAAGTTGATTAGTCAACCAACTGAAATTTCTTACCCTCTTCTTGTATTTCTAATTTTCAATGCGTTCTCTCTTTTGTTTCTCGCAATTTTCCATTTCTAGTGTATTGAGAGATTTAAAAAAATAAAAAGAAATAAATTAACAATTTTAATGGTCACAAATTTAAAAAGAGTGTTGCTAGACTATTTCGCAGAGCAATTGCGAGGTCATTTTGACATCCTTACCTATAGCAAAGACAACAATTTGTTTATGGTTAATAAGAAAAAAATGCAGAATAATTTACTTTAGTTGGGTTGTATAATATTAAATGTGTCTTGTGTATGACGGATATGACACCGAAATTAATATAATTGGAATCGAAGAATTTGTCTTCGATGACACTAACAAATGGCGAAGTAAGCAAGAAGCCATAAATTGGAATATTGGATAGACGGACAACTAAATATGTTGAGCCTTACGAGTTACGTACCTAGCTAATTTACCAAACCCTATGGTCTTATTCTGTTTTAATTAAGTGTGTGTTAACTTTCTAATACTTTTTCCCTTTTTCCTTCCTATCAAGCACACCCTAAATGTATTAAATTACATTTGGCTAAGAAAGAGTAAATTATTTACTATGCATTTATTTCCGATGAATTGTGATTTTCACTTGGATAATATTGTTAGGGTTTGTCCTGAATTTTCTACCTTATTTAAATTTTATCATAATTGTGTTTTACTTCAACAAGGTTTTTGGTGAGAAAGGTTTCTTTATGGAAAATGACTCCATTATATCATATTTTTAGAGGAAAAATTTGGACTTTTACAAATAGAAGATATATTTTTCTCATACATAACACAATAACATCCACAATGTAGTTGTTAAAGTATATCGACCATATTGGCCAAGCCGAGAATGGCCCATCCGAGTGAGTCCCTTTCCTTTGTATATTTGGTAAATATTAGACTTAGGTTTGTACCTTAATTAGTAGTGTAATATTACCATAATTATAAAGTTAGTACTCTTATAGAATAGGGATTCCTAGGTAGAATAGGAAGAGGATCTTCCTTGTAACTTGTATATATATGTCTTTCATTAATGAGAATAATTAAGGGATTATTTCTTACATTCTTTCATGGTATCAAGAGTCTAGGTTCTCTTTACCTCGCTTCCACTCCTCAAAATTTCTTCTCTTTTTCGGATTTGTGGATCCTCAAATTCTCGATTTTTGTGTTCTTCCTTTTTAACAAAACCGGGTATCTTCTCTTCCAAAATCCTCTCTCCCAAATTCCCTTCTCCGAATCTTGTTGTTCTATTCCCTATGGCTGATAAGAACAATTTTCATCATGCCCTCTTAATTTCTAACATCAAGAGCGTCATCCCTATTATTCTTGATCTTGAAAACGTACAATATAGGACGTGGGCGGAGTTATTCAAGATTCATGTTAAAGCACATAAAGTTCTTCACTACATCATCCCTCCTACTCCTTCAAAGGAGAGTGATAAGGCGTCTACATCTACTGTGCTCACGAAAGAAGCAGACCCAGAATTATGGGACATGCTTGATTCCAAGGTTCTTCAGTGGATTTATGCCACTATTTCCTTGGACCTTTTGCCGACGATTATGGAACCCAACTCCACAGCTATGGCAGTGTGGGATCGATTGCGAGATATATTCCAAGATAACAGTCATTCTCGGATTGTTATCCTTAAACAGGAATTTTCACAGGTGGCCATGGTGAATTTTCAAAACATTTCTTCCTATTGCAAATGCCTCAAGGACTTGGCAGACCAACTCAGCAACGTGGGTTCTCCTATCTCGAATAGTCGTCTAGTTCTTCAGATGGTTGCAGGCCTGTAAGAGGCCTATAGCGGTGTTGCTTCAGTTATTCGTCAGAGTAACCCCCTGTCTGGATTTTATCAAGCCCGTTCTATGCTTACTTTGGAAGAAGCCGAATTAGCTAAGAAAGTAGAGATTAGGGCCAGTCCTATCGGTATGATGACTGCTTCCAATTTTTCTTCTTTCAATCCAGCCAACGTGACCCAAAATCACAACAACGGGGGTGGTAAGAAAGGCCAAAATCGAAATAATAATGGCAAGAATCATGGCGGCAACAACGGGGGCAACCGGCGGCGGCAATCCCGAACCCACGAGGCCCTGCAGTGATGGCGTGTGTCCCAGTGCCACAAGTCGCCGCGACTCAGCCATACAGTGTTGCGGCACAACCTTACAGCGCCGGCTACCAATATCAGCCGTACACGCACGCGGCGAACTTCTCCCGATCCGGACTCCGAGTGCAGACGAGGTATGGCGGTCCAACATTCGGTATACTGGTCTCACCCCATCGTGCCCACGCAGCGGTACACTCAGACCGACATTGAAGCAGTGATGCACACGTTTGGCTTGACTCAACCGGACCCTAATTGGTACATGGACATCGGCGCCACTACCCACATGACATCCGATCAAGGTACTCTCTCGTCTTATTCCAATTTGAGCACTAATCGTGGTATAACTGTTGGTAATGGCAATTTTATTCCAATTAAGGGTTATGGTCATAAAACTTTGTCCCCTCCTCATCCACCACTTGTCCTGAAAAATACTCTTCATGCCTCAAAATTAATTAAAAATTTGGTATATGTCTGTAAATTCACAACTGATAACTGGGTTTCTATTAATTTTGATCCATTTGGATTTTCTATGAAGGATTTCAAAACGGGGAGTCATCTCATGAGGTGTAACAGTGGGGGGGGGACCTCTATCCAATCACACCAAGTCATCAGCATCTCACGTCAAGCTATGTCATCCACCTTTGTAGCTCTTGCTCCTTCCTTGTGGCATGCTCGTCTAGGTCATCCGGGGTCGTCTATTTTATCTTCTTTAGATAGACATAAGTATATTTCTTGTAAGGGTATGCGTAGTACTCCACTTTGTCAATCATGTGATTTGGGAAAGATTATTAAATTACCATTTGTAGCTTCAAATTCTAATACTTCTATGCCAATTATTCATAGCGATTTATGGACATCTCGAGTTCTCAGTTCTATGGATCATCGTTATTATGTTATATTCTTAGATGACTATACAAAATATTTATGGACGTTTTCAATTGCGAAAAAATCTCAAGTTTTTTCCATCTTCATAAAATTAGAGCCTTCATAAGAACATAATTCGAACGGGAAATCAAAACATTCAATATGATAATGACAAAGAGTATGATAATGGAGAATTTAGGGAGTTTTATGCTAAAAATAGGATAAATTTCATTTTTCTTGTCCTCATACGTCTTCACAAAATGGGAAAGCTAAGCGAAAAATTCGTACCATTAATAATATTGTCCGCACTTTATTAGTTCATTCTTCCGTTCCTCAATTATTTTGGCATCATGCACTACAAATGGCTACCGATCTCCTAAATATTCTTCCCTCTAAAGGTTTATATATTCCCCCCCTCTCAAAGTGTTATACAATAAGAGTTCTACACTCATCTTAGGGTCTTCGTATGCTTATGTTATCCATTGTTTTCATCCACTACAATCAACAAACTTCAGACACGTTCTACTCCTTGTGTATTCTTGGGTTTTCCGTTAATCACCGTGGTTATAAATGTTTTGATTTGTCCTCTAAACGAATGATCATTAGTCGTCATGTTCTCTTTGATGAAACTCAATTTCCCTTTTCTAAAGTAGAAAAACTCGTACCTACTTCTTATGATTTTTTGGATGATGTTATCTCCCCCTATATTCTCCGTCACTTTTCAGGTTTGCCAAAAAATACGTTAACCCCGTCCTCAACGTCGCGGCCCAGCATTGAGGCGCCACGACGCCAAAATTCCTGCGAGGAAGCGCCGCGGCCCTGCACAGAGGCGCCACGACGCCAAATGTCCAGAGAGCCCTGCAGTAGTTCTGGCGCCGCCGCCACCTGGGCCATGGCGGCCGACGAAATTTCCGACATTTCACAAACTTTCCAAAATTCACTCAATCCAGCCCAGAGTCTTGGTCCAGTCACTCATAATCAACGAGGTATTTTTAAGCCAAAAACATATTTCAATTTGAATTCTAATGTTCTTAAATCCCACTTACCCCGTAATCTTGTGTCTGCCTTAAATGACCCTAATTGAAAAATTGTCATGACCGGGGAATATAATGCTTTTATTGATAATAAGACGTGGGAGTTGGTACCCCGTCTATCTGGTGTTAATATTATTCGATCTATGTGGATTTTTGTTCATAAGAAAAATTCTGATGGTTCATTTGCAAGGCATAAGGCTAGACTTGTAGGTGATGGTAAGACTCAGCAGGTTGGTGTGGATTGTGGTGAGACATTTAGCCCAGTGATCAAGCCGGCTACCATTCGTACTATGCTCAGCTTGGCTGTTTCGAAATCATGGCTCATTCATCAGCTAGATGTGAAGAATGTTTTCCTACATGGTGATCTTCAGGAGACAGTGTATATGCATCAGCCTTTGGGATTTAGGGATACTAGATATCTTAATCATGTCTGTCTATTGAAGAAGTCCTTGTATGGGCTTGCGATCTCACGAGCTTGGTATAAGAGGTTTCTTGATTTTGTTTCGACTATGGGTTTTTCTCACGCAGTCCGATAATTCATTATTCGTATATCGTCGAGGATCTTCCATGGCTTATATTACGTTATATGTTGATGATATTATCTTGATCGCCTCTTCGATACTTTCATGAAGTCTATTATGACAATGCTCGATTCGAGCTTGCCAAGGACTTAGACAATTTGAGTTACTTGGGATTCTTTGTAACTCACGCAAGTGGACTGTTCTTATCACAGAGAAAGTATGCAGCAGAGATCATTGAGAGGACTGGGATGTCATCCTGTAAGTCCACTTCTACTCCAGTTGATACTGTTGACACCCAATTTTGACCCTCTCGTCCAGACAATAGCTATAAAATTACACTAATTTTGCAAAATAATTTTTTATGATTTCTTATAATAAAATGCAACAATAAAATATTAATACATGCATAAATAAATTATTTAATAATTACTTCGCATTTTCTACGTAGAGTATTAAGCATTTAGAGTCTCGCGCCCGCATTAATTAATTTCAAGCTCTGTCGTAATTCTTAAATAATTAATAAATACATAAAATAAATAATTTAGCAATGACGTCGCGTCAAGTAGCATAGCCGCGTTTTTTAATACGCAAGAGAATTTCATAATCATTTGTAATTTTAAAATCATTTTAATCTAATACATGCATTTAATAGCGTCGCATTTATAAAAAGCTTTAAGCAATTCTTAAATATCATACTTGCATTTAACATTTAAATAATTTAATCTAAACTCAATTCAATTTTAAATTTAACTTCGCAATAATGCACAATAATAAGATTTTAAATAATAGCGCCGCATTTTAAAATATTAAACACTAATTAAATAGCACACCCACATTTATTTTAGATAATTTAATCACAATTAATTAATTAATTTACCACTAATTAAATACCTAATTAAAGCTAATACCCTAATTTAACTACCCAGCCCACTCCCCACTTAAATTGCCCGCAGGCCCAATACCCGCGGGCCCAATCCCTTTATTTCCCCCCCTGCAGGCCCTTCTCTTCGATAACCCAGAGAAACCCGCAAGCCCAACTCCCCCTTTCCCTTATCAGCCTAGATGCCCGCCCAGCCTTATTTCCTTTTCCCTGTCTTCCCCGTCTCCCTTTCAAAAACCTAACGAAACCCTAAGAACCGCCGCGTTTTTCCCTCCCCTTTACACACGAATCTCGCCGGATTTTTAGGGGGGAAATCCGGCGACCTTCCTTTCCCATACCAGTACCATGCAAAGTCGAATCTAACTTACCATAACCAGCGCCCAAATCGCTTCGAAATCAGTAACGAAATCAACCCAGAATAAGCCCACAAGATCGTAACAAATCGACCCCGAAATAGAAACAAATCCCTCAAAACCAACTTACCATAAGCAATACTTGCCTTAACAGATTATACAAGATATTAGTACCAAGATTCGTCCAAAAACCAGCAGCCAAATCTGTCCGAATCACCCATTAATGGTAAGAAATACATCACGAATCAATCCTTGCCAAAGCTTTTACATGCAGTCCAAATCGCACCTAATTTAGAACCCAATTTGGGGCTATATAAACGGGCGCGATGTACATGAAAGGGATCCTTTTTCGAGGGGGGTTTTCAGAAAAAAAACTTCCACCCATCTGCACTTCTCTGTTTTAGGAAATCGAGTCTACAATAGAGGCTGTTAGAAAATCTTTAATTTAGGCTTCATCCCAATCAATCGCATAGCAAAACCAGAACCCGTCGAGTGGACCGACGACTTGATACGTGGCTTCGGTTCGCTGTCCGGAGAAGGTAAATTCATCTCCCTTTCAAATTTCGTTTCTTTGTGTGAAGATGTCTGTTTTCCCGTTATGCCTGCTTCGACTGTGTTTGTTGACATGATCATATCATGTTTGATATGTCGTAGCTTATCCAAACAGGTGTCGATTCGAAGTTATTGATTAGGATCGATGTTTATTAATCTCATCACGTTGCTTGATATGTACTGTAATAAATCTGTTAGTCTGAGGCTTATGTGATTACTGGTTTGGTTGTGTTCTATAGCTGTTTTTGATCTTGTCATTGAGTCATTAAATGATGTTGGCACTAGCAGTGTATTATGACCAATCTGCGTCACGTCGAATTATATTCCTCGCTTGCATTTCAAATCTTTGGTTCGTAACTCCCATATCATGTGGTAAGCATATTAGAGTGTAATCTAACCCTATAAAGTATTTAACGAGAAAGCTAAGTTTGTTAGTTTGCATCGAGGCGTAATTAGTTAGTCCGGTGGAGCTATTGAATGTCTTCCCTTAAACCAATGTCTGAAACTTGTGAGCTTGAATAGTCAATACGTGATTACGGATCAGATTGCAGATTGTCCAAACCAGGGCAAATATCCTAAATATGTCTATCGAAGTCCCATCTAGCCTTAGGTGATACAAAATGTGATCCTTGTCCGTGTTTGTTTTCTAGCATGATTTATGTACTACTGTGGGATTACCTGAGTTTATATTACTAAGATATGAGTTTGACTCAAACCTTGTGGTCACTGCCTTATTAAGCCTGTTTTAGCCAATATGAGCCCTGCGTGAACTTAGTCCCTCCGCACATAATTAGGCCTCACTAGCTTAAGCATTACTTGGAATGGTTTACTTGGTTGTCAAAGGTCTAGTATGTTTATTAAATCAGTCCATCATTTTCTAAGTGAATGCTCCTCTGCGCTCAAAAAATCTAAATCGTAAAAAATGGGCCTATATGTCTCTACTTCAGCTTAAAAATACTTACCTACTGCTTTCAAATAAGCTGGAAATGCGTACGTTGGATATTTGATCCATCTTTGTTTATATTTTAAGCTAAGCATGATCATTCTACATTCACTTCCTGTGGTAGACATGAGACATCCTACAACCTCTGTATATTTGCAATCCCCTTGTTTTGGATGAATATTTGCTTTGTTTGGCCTAACTGACCACTGAGTGTTGTCGATTGCCTGCACCTTTTGTTATTACTATAATATATGCTGATCAGGAGTTGCGATCTACTCTTACTATACGCATCTGATTGTTAATGCTCGAGTACATCACTATGTGAACCATGAGATTATTCCCTGTATGTCCACCTCACTGTACTCCTTTGTCTGTGGATCCTGTTTACCGACGGTTGCAGCAATTAGCCTTAGTTTACTGATCGGCTTACATATCTTTGTGTATTGGTTGCATGTGTGCATAGATCGTGTGTGTGTGTCGTTCTTTTATGGTTCGAATAATTAAAATATGTACTAATCTTTATCTTTTTTTTTCTTTCTTTTACATGGCACGCCTTGGAGCCAAACGAAGAGTCTCGTAACGAGACTCATCATGAGTTATGACGAACAAGGATCTACGTCTGTGTGCATCTTCATCTCCGCCTTGAAAATCCCGAATCACCGTCGAAGAGACATCGTCTATCTTTCGAGTCATCTTTACTTGCTTCATTCTGCCTCATTTATTTGTTGTAAAATTAATTGTCTAACGCTATACTAATTAATTAGCACTTAGAATAGTTAAACCCTGAATCAATAGCTAGAAATTAATTTGATTTGCTTACCTTAGGCTAATTACCTTAGGCTCGCCCCGCCTTGCTCAATAGTTATAATAAATAGCTTAATACTCTACGCTTGCATACTAAAATAGTCAAGATATTTTAAAACTGTGTTGCACCATAGATACGTTTGTCACCATAATATTACATTATCACGCTAAGCAATAGATACTCTTTAGGTAGAAGAATACTTGCATACATCTTACTCCTGTTTTACCTATATCTAGTATGGCACCCTAATTACATATTTTTCAAAACTAACCTTGACTTTCATACACAAGCCTTGCAAAAAAAAATATATATATATATATTTTCTTAGAAAGTATACTTTATGCTCTGCCGCTTAAATATTCTAAATGCACCTTTTAGTATAATAACCAACCTAGGTTTGGCAGGACAACCGCAAGTTAGCGGATCTTAGAGGGTGCCTAACCCCTTCCCTCTAGATTAATAAAGAACTCTTACCCAGAATCTCACCAAGTTTAGCAGACCATTAAAATGGAGTTAATGTTTTACTTTAAACTAGTTAAACATTTAGGTGTCCTAATTCACCCAATTAATTAGGTGGCGACTCCGCGAACCCTTTAGCATTTAGCACCTTTTAGCAACATCTTAGCATACCCTTAGCATTTTTGCACTTTTAGCACCCTTTACTTTAAAATTAATCCTTAGCACTTTTAAGCACCTTTTAGCATTCTTTAGCACATTTAGCTTTTATTTATTTTCTAACATTGTTATTTAAGCAGGAGTTTTTATTCATTTAGTCGCGGCCGGAAAAGGGCGTGACAGATACTAAACCCAAGTTGGGTCTTTGCCAGCTCTCCGTATGAGGATCAGGCCGGTATCGTAGTCTTGCGACGCCGCCCGATTATCGGCGTTCACGCGACCGGACATTACATATGTCGTCTGGCAGTGTGTTTGTTTATGCATGATCCCAGAGTTGAACATATGAATGCACTCAAACGCATTCTTAGGTACATTCAGGGAATACTTGAGTATGTTTTGCATTTGTATCCTTCATCGACGTCTACATTGGTCTCATATATGTTGATTGGGGTGGTTGTTCTGACACCAGACGGTCTACGCCTGGATATTGTATGTTTTTTGGTAACAACTTGGTCTCATGGTCTGCCAAGCGTCAATCTACGCTTTCACGTTCAAGTGCAGAGGTCGAGTATCGAGGGGTAGCTAATGTGGTCTCCGAATCATGTTAGTTACGAAATCTTCTTTTAGAGCTCTATTGTCTCATTGAGAAAGCTACCTTGATGTATTGTGATAATATAAGTGTCATCTACCTTTCTGGTAATCCAGTTCAGCACCAGCGTACTAAACACATAGAGATTGATATTCACTTTGTTCGAGAAAAGGTAGCAAAAGGACAAGTACGCGTCTGCCATGTTCTTTCGAGATATCAAATTGCAGACATCTTTACAAAGGGTCTTCCCTCAGTCCTTTTTGAAGATTTTTGAGACAGTCTCAGCGTACGAAGACCGCCCGCTATGACTGCGAGTGTGTGTTAAAGTATATCGACCATATTGGCCAAGCCGAGAATGGCCCATCCGAGTGGGTCTCTTTCTTTTGTATATTTGGTAAATATTAGACTTAAGTTTGTACCTTAATTAGTAGTGTAATAATACCATAATTGTAAAGTTAGTATTCTTATAGAATAGGGATTCCTAGGTATAATAGGAAGAGGATCTTCCTTGTAACTTGTATATATATGACTTTCATTAATGAGAATAATCAAGGGATTATTTCTTACATTCTTTCAGTAGTCGAGAATTTCGTTTAGGGGGAGATTATTCTCTCAATAAATTTTATGTTTTTTATTTTAGTTTTCTCAATATGTAGGTCACTTGATCAAACCATATTAATATTATGTTTCTTTTAGTATCGTCTGATTTATCGTCGTTTAAAGTTCGCAATTATAAATTTTTGCATGACGCCTTGATTATTTCGATCCTAACAAATATAACTAAATTTCATATCTAAATCAGATACATATTGATACAGTTTAAAAATAAGAGTAACAAGCGAATGTACTACGATTGCAATTGCTAAAAACTGGACTTCTCGTTAATGGTTTGGAACATCAGTGTAAAAGGTTGACATTAATTTCTTGGGTACATTTAAAAACTGGTTGATTTTAATTTAAATAACATTAATTGAAGAGCTAAAAAACAATCACGAGTAGCCACAAATGTAACGGATAGAAAACAACAACCATGCGGACAACGGAAACAATAGAAGGTACTACCCTTTTAGTCACGCCTAGCCGTATCAAAATTTACCCAAAATCATAAAGAAAATAGAAAAGGACATCAGAAAATCATAAAACAAAGAAGAAACAGACAATTTGGCAGAAGCGCAGAATAATATATTTTTCAGATTCCTATAGTCAAAGTCTCGCATAATATTCTTTTCATCAGTAAAAAAATAAATTTTGAGTCTAACTCAATCCTAAGGCTAAAAATTATTTTGTAGGTTGAGGATTGTCCAAGTTCATATAAGGAGTCCATGTTCTCATTCCATATCCGATGTGAGAGCCCAAACTTTGTTAACTGGAGCGTGAATAATATAAATATCGGTGAACAAAGAATTGAATGGATCTGACTCTGATATCATGTAAAGAATAGATTTTGAGCCTAACTCAATCCCAAAAGCTAGCTTGTATGGTGAGAATTGTCTAAATTCATATAAAGAGTTCATATTCTCATTTCATATCCGATATGAAACTCTTAACACCATTTACTTTCTTACTATCAAATAGTCAAAACATTTTATAGTCAAAGGAAACCACAGTCATAAATAAAATACGTGAATGGAAGTATTAAAAAAGCGTGATTAGATATTGATTAGCACATTTCTTATTATGTTTATCATCATTAATTAGGTTAAGAATTACACCTAATAGATTCATTACGCGGGATTTGCCAAATGGCCGACTGCCTTTAGGTTTTAGCCAACCCGTGAGTCGTGACTCGTGACCTATATCTGCCGTTTATGATATCTAAATCAACTTTTGCACGTACCAGAAATACTATCGTCCAGAGCCGTCTCAAATATTTTGAGGGCCCTGTTCTAATTCGTAAAAATGAACACTTAATTGGACTAAGACCTGCGAATTATGGACTTTTACAGTAAATTATGGCTAATACTACTTAATAAAAAATGAAAAAATAGGCCCTAAATTTTCTGTTTTTCGGGAGGCCCTGTGCGGTAGCACACTTCGCACGAATCCAAAGACGGCCCCTGCCTGCTATCGTCTATCGACCAAAATTTTAATAGATAAGTTTTTTTTTTGTTTTTACTTGAATTTAAATTTAAACATCATATTTTCTACACACTTCATTAATCATAGATTTTACCATTAGGTGCACTAAAGTTTAATTGTATACACGGATAAAACACTTCAAAGAAATTTAAAAATAACTACAAACAGATCTTACATTAGTATATATTAAAAACTAAAAAATAAAGTGAGTAACCTAATATAACAAATTAAAACACATTAATATCATATATACTTTAAGTTACTATTTATAATATCTCTTATATTATCCAATTATTCAGTACGAAGGATTTTAATATTTTCGAATGAATGGATGAGTCCAAAGATAGTAAAGTTTCGTAAAATCGGATAGGTTATGTCGTAAATAAAGCAAGTTACCTATATCTAAAATATTAATTCAAATTTACGGATTCGCAGGGGGCGCATGCCCTATTTAGTTGACTGACAATGACAAAGGCTTGCATCTCAAAATTTTAGGATTGTTAAATAAAATTTACTCGCTTGTATATGTTGTTGAATGTTATTTTTAGTAATTTTTCATGCTTAATCGGAAAAGCGTATAAAAGGTTATCGTAAATTGAAAGTTATTTTTGACATTGTACTTCTTTGAGCTGTTAGGCTTATGATATGTAAGAATGATATGAAAATAGATTTTTTATACAAGTAAATAATTACATTAAATTCTTTGTTCTTTTTTGGTTCGATCAAAATAAAAAAAATTCAATGCTAATAATACTAAATAAATGAATCAAGATAATTTGAAGTTCTACAAAAAAAAATTATGCAACAAAAGGAAACTTCAAATATCAAAAGAAAAAAGGTATGGAATTTAATGTACAATGCTATTGCTTTTTTTTAAGAGTTTATGTAATAATTCATATTAATTGAAGGCCGGTTTTGACATTTTAAAATATATGCAATAATCCAACTCATTTTAACCATTAATTTAAGATCAATTGCGATTTATTGTCCCATTCAAGACGTGAAGGGGATATTGTTTTCGAGGGGTGTCCATGATTTTTTAAAAATCGATTGAACCGACTGAATCGATTTTAGATTCTTTTTAACGAAGTCGAAGGTTTCAATATAAGTCTATAACCGTACCGAATAATTAAGGTAGATTTTTTATTTGAAAAGAAATACAAAAAAAGGTTTGTTTTCTCCTCCTCTTCTTTTTGTTTCCTTTATATATTTTTTAAAATTTTTAAAGTTCTTATTCAAATTAGCAATAGTGCCATTTACATATAACCTCCTCTTGCAAATTCTTTAATTAAAAATTTAGTAAAATTACCCTTTAATCATTGCCACTGGAACTCTATATGACAATTAATTTATGTTGTTCTAACTTTTAATATTTTTCATGATAACAATATTCTTTAAACATCAATTAACACGTCTTGATACCATCGTTGGCTTTGCTGCCTTGCTACCCGCAAGATCCATTCCAATTTTATTAATTTGTATAGTTCTAGTTTTAATAATTTTTAGTAACAAAAATATTCTTCCAGAAACAACAAATATAAGTATTTATTTTTTGGTGATTTTTTAAGAAATATAAAAAAATTAATCAAATCATACCGATATAAAAAAAAATTGATCTAATTAAAATGATTTTAAAAAGTTTAATTTTGATTAAATATAATAGAGTAATAAAAAAGAATATGATATAATTTTTTTTATGAAAAATCGATCGAATCGAATCATTAAAACCTCTATTATTTCCCAAATCCACTAAGTTAACCGGGTGAAGTGAACTTCACTCCTTTTTACACTTACATTGTATAGCTTAGGGGTGTATTCAATTAGGATTTTAAAAGATTTTTTTGGGATAAAAAAATTATGTGGTATTCAATTAAGTTTTTTAAACAATTTAAAAAAGTCTTGTGGTATTCAATCAAGACTATTATGATTTTTTAAACATAGTGTTCAAATCTAGTGGTATTCAATTAGGATTTTAAAAGACTTGATATTCAAAATTTTGAGATTTCGAAAGATTTTTTAAAAATATGAATTTTGGAGGACTTTTTAGTGGAGGTATAACTAACAAACTCTATAAACAATCTCAGTCTAACCTATCAGACTTTTTCTCATTCTCAAATTAATATTTTATTTTTTTTACTTTTATAAAAATATGAATTTTTTTCTTACCCCCCCTACCCCCGACCCCCACACCATCCTCAAATTTCTATTTCATATTTTTGTTACTTTTATAAAAAAAATTGTTAAAAATATGAAATTTTATCTTACCTCCCCCTACCCCTACCCCACCCTACCCCCTCCCACGCCCTACCACAATCTCAAATTTTTATTTTATATTTTTTTTACTTTTATAAAAATATAAATTTTTTACTTACCCCCATACCCACACCTACCCCCGACCGCTCCCCCCTATCCACACTTTACCCCCTCTATCCTCACCCCATCCTCAAATTTTTATTTTATATTTTTTTTACTTTTTATAAAAAAAAATGAATTGTTTTCTTACCTCCCCCTACCGCCCTAACCCTGCCTACCCCCACTCCCACCCATCATCAAATTTATATTTCATATTTTTTGTTATTATTAAAAATATGAAATTTTATCTTACTTCCCCCCTGTCCCTACCCCGCCCTACCCCAATCTCAAATTTTTATTTTATATTTTTTCTACTTTTATAAATAATTTATAAAAATATGAATTTTTTTCTTACCCCCATACCCACACCTCCCTACCCCCTCCACCCTATCCACCCTTACCCATCCACCCTCACCCCTATCATTTAACCCATCTTGATCCACCCATCTTTGCCCATGTAAGTTTTGGGTGGGTTGGACATTGACCCATCTACAACTTCAACCTATCTTGACCCGCCCAACTTCCGTCCAAACGGTCCATCTGTCACCCCTAGTTGTAGCCCTCAAGTCATGTGAACAATTCAACTGTAATAGGAGAAAGCACGAGATCCTTATATTTGTTTGTGCTATTTTATTTTAGTTTGGTTGAACTATTTGGTACGTTGGTTAAACTATTTGAGTTATAATTTTGTTGAACTATTGTTATTGTAATTTGATTAAACTTTTTATTGTTATTATAGAATTAAGTATTATTTTAGACAATTAATGAGAAATAATAGTTAATGGAACTTGGAATACTATATATTGTTATTTTAGAAGTACAATAACGGCTTTTTATATATTTTACATTGAAAACTAGTGATGAAAAAATATAAAAAAAGTGATGATGATGAGTGCAAAAGCATTGGAGAAAAAATACATGTGGTCCTTTCAAATCTTTATAAATCTTATGATAAGTCTTTTAAAATTCAAACTTAAGAAATCTTGATTGTCAAAATAGTCTTTTAAAATCATAACAATCCTAAATAGTCTTTTAAAATCAATAAGACTTATGCATCCCAAAAAAACTTTTAAAATCCTAATTGAATACACCCCTTAATCTTTAAATAAATTACTGTATTTTACCTAACCCATTACTACTAGTACTAAGACCATTTCCAACGGAAGACAATCTCAAAAATAAATATACATAACATGAGATAATTTGAGTGATATATTGAGGTGAATTAAAATGAGAATTATTGAATATATAGGAGATAATTTTATCACGTGGAGACAATGTCCCCACTGGTGGATGAGGTGAATGGAACATTAATCTGCTCGCGTCATGTGGCAACCAGCGATTGACAGCTACAAATTCATTTTTCACAACTACTTTAATTGCTATTTTTGATATTTAATTTGGCCGAATTAAAAAAAAAACACTAATTTTTTTTATTTTTCAAGATCTATAAGTTTACTTCATTTGGACACCGAAATATTTTGGCTATTTTCTCTAAATTTCTACCTTCTTTCAAATTATTTGCTATTTTTTTAATATGGATCATAATCAAAATTTTAATTTTCCTCCAAATTTTATATTTCCTAACCAACTATAAAATTTCAATATTCAACGTCCACAATATAAATTACAAGAACAATATCATATACAAAATAGAAAATGAGAAAAATGAATATATATGGTGTGGTATATGTATTGGGAAAGAAAAAATAATTTATTTTATGAAATATCAGTGGAGTATATGTGATAATGGAGATATTTGATGATGTATTAGATGAATAATCTGATGTGGCGGGGGATAAAATTAATTTTCAATTATGTTGTTGGAGATGGTCTAACAATGGTCCCATTCCTATGTCTTCCGTTCTATAAATACGGCTGTGGTACAGAAACATGTGAGGAAAAGTCTAACCACAATCGCGAGGGTTCCTCATCCCAAGAAAGATCTAAGACTCCCCACTATAAAACAAAACTCGAACAACCTCAACAAAATTGTGGTGGTGTATTCACTTTTTGCTCACCCATTAATGGCTGGATTACAGAGATCTGCAACATCGTTCCGTAGACAAGGCTCATCAGGACTAGTATGGGACGACAAATTAGTGACGGCGTCAGGTGAATTGATTCAGCTGGGTAACCCAAGAGGAGAAAGTACTAAAATTGATAGAGAAGAAGAAGGTTTCCGAGGAGAAAAGAGTAAATTGGAGGTGTCGGTGCCGTCAAAAACAGGTGGATCCATGGAGAGAAGCCGATCAAATCGTGGTTTCCGAACCGGTAAGGTTTCGCCGGCAATTGAACCTCCGTCTCCTAAAGTATCTGCATGTGGATTCTGTAGCGCTTTTGGGAAGAATGAAAAATCTAACCGTCGACCCAAATCCGGTAAGCGCAAGATGTAAGATATTTAGTATGTTCATGTCGATAAGGATGAGGTGTAAGAATTTTGGAGCTAGAAGACACAACTGTACTTGTTTGGCTTTTTGTCTGCCAGATTTGTTCTTGTTTAGGTTCTGCAAGGGACAATTTCTTTCGGTGTCTTTGCTTTTCTTAGTTGGCTACGTAATCGATGTGCATAAGCTTTAGTTTTTTGTTGAGCCGCCGTGAGTCATTCCTCGTTGTACAAAGTTGAATCTGGAATTGGGACTATCTCTTGCTTTATCTTCTGGTATGGTATTTGGGTATATCTCATGTTTTATCTTCTGTATACCAGTATGTTTATTGTATACTATTTTCTCTCTCTCTCTCTCTCTCTAAATATGTATATGTTCTTCCTACCTTTCCTTTCTGGAACATTGAGTTTTGATTTTTATTTTTGGGGGATTGTTGATTCTGTCTTGCTGAAAATAGAATCAAAAAATTATTTGTGAGTTGACACCGGATTTAGAGGAAGCTAATTCATTTGATATAAATATGTAGTTTGGATTAGGTAGACCAAATTTTACCAAATCTATAGGCACATTCCTAATATGGTCAATTACGGGAGGTGAAGAAGTAGCTTCAAATTGTAAAAAAACTGGTAAGAAATTAAAGGAAAAGTTGCTATTATTAGCATACAATCACATCTGATTCAATAATAAAGTTTCGGGTGAACTGATTCACAACCAAATTAAAAGGAGAAACTGAGTGCACCTAAATTGGGAGAAGAAAGATAACGAACAATCAGAACCACACTCGGTATGACGTAGTGTTCATGAAGTGGGTGAAGAATTATGAAACTTTTATGTTCAATTTCTGTTTAGTAAATTAAAAAAAATATTACAGGTGATATCTTCCACCTATTCGAGCAAACAGAGCTATCCTATCTGTACCAAAATACGGGAGCTTTCCCCCCACAAAAGGTGCGGCAATTGTGAAGAGACAATTGCTATCCCGTTTGCCATCACATGCTAGTGTGTTATTACATAGGTTTATTTCTTAATCATATATGGTGAATTAATTTGTATATTTCCATCAATTTTGTCACTTAATTATTGCAAATTAAAATGATTTGATACATTGTAATGGGTTTGAAAAAGAAAGTGCTACTCTATGCTGTCCTCTCGTTACCTTGTTATGCTAGTATGATTTATTGATGATGTTTCACTAATCAATCTATTATTAAGTCCTCCTACAGTTTCATTCCATTGTTAACGCGCATTATGTCTCATCTATTGCATCGGGCACTTACCCGACAGACTGTTCCAGCAGAAACGTGAATAATGATTACGACAATTGCCACCTCCAACATGTTCGAATCAATAAAAATTACTTGGGGGCAAATGAACATATATAGACTGAGTACATAGAAAAATAATTAGTAGCATGTCATAACTTTTCTTTTAAGAGTATCAAATCCAGCCCTGCTTGGTAAAATAAGAGCATGTATGGGACACCTTAAAGTTTTTAATTGTAATAAATTCCTGCATATGCCTTGAGAGAAACATTTCCCTATGCCGAAAACTAGGAATGGAGGTCATGGACCTGACCAATTCATGAACATGATGAAAGTGCAGTGAATGTCTTCATCTTCTCATTATTGGGAGTTCAAAATATAGCAGCCACGAGATACATGAATGCACACATTATTTTTAGTGGGCAGCAAGGATATCTAGTTGAAGTCCTACTTATCATTTATTCTCCATCTGTTTGACATGCAATAACTGTTACGAGTGAATCAGTCGGCTATCACCCGACCTCTAAGTCATTTAGTTGGAAAACTTCATTGGCGGATACTTGGATATAACAATTTAACAAGGCTCAGTCTTAATTAATTAGACCAAGACATTGACTCGGTGAAAAGACGTCATTTAACAACAGAAAGAAAATCAAGCGAAATGCAATAAGCATTCAACAAAAGTGTAAAATATGAAATCCATATAATTATTGTTTAGGAATGTCAACCACCTTAAGAAATAAGTATCTTTTTATCCATAGTTTCAGACAAATGTAACCTGTTGTATTTGCTTTGCTTTTTCCTGGCAGATTTTGTTCTTTCGGCTCTACAGGGGACCGTTTCTTTACGTCTCTTGCTTTTCTTGTTGGCTGTGTAATCCTTGTGTACGAGCTACCATCTTCTTGAGCCGCTTTGGATCAATTTTCAATAGGCAAAGATCGAATCTGAAATTAAGAATATCTCTTGCTTTATATTCTGGTATATATGTTTGATGACCCCACGAGCACCCTTTTCCTTATTTCTTTCAGGTGGCTTATTGAAAATGGAACCAACATTTTCTCTGTATTAGTTAAGACCGAATTTAGAAACAAGAAGGAATACATTTGGGTGCATTATTAGGTAAACCGAATTTCACCAAACGTATAGTACATTCCATTCAAGGCTGGCAGTTGAGTGATCAGTCTCAGGAAGTGAAGCTAGCATCAAAAAGTCAAGTCTGGTAAGCGAGAGGACCTGTGGGGAAAAATAAGTTACCAGAAAATTAAACGGGAGAATTTTATGGCCTACAATTTTAATTTGTAAAAGACAGGGAGACCAAAGAGTTCTGGAATTATGAAAGAAAATTCATGTACCCAATTCGTCATCACATGCTAGAGAAACTTTGATGCACCATGCACTCAGTTCTTGTAGGATTTTATTGGGTTTAAACACATGAATAATGCACATCGTAAGTTTAAGATTTATTTTTTAATCCAACAATTCTGTCTAGTATAGCTATATGACAATTGAAACTTGTAATGTAAAACATGAACACTTATAGGTTGTGTTAATATGGATTCTTTTACTTAGAAATTACACGCGGTTGTCCTCGATTGCAAGCCCTTGCTACAGTGTATTCCTCTGTCAAGAAAACCAGAAAATCCTGACAGAGGTTCGAGAGAATTTTATTGTTGATAATAACTTTCGAATCACCCTTAAACTTATGGGGTAGTGTTGTTTATATAGGAGAGAATATTAGGTTATAAATCAGATTAGGGTTGGGCCCCAAGCATGACCCAAAAACCGAGATGCAGTGGTTCAGTCTAACTGGGCCAACCGTCGGGTCGGTGCCGTGGCTCGGCCTAGTAGGCATAGTGTGACCCTATAGGCCTTCAACATTGACACTAATCCAATTAAGGTCCATACGGAACTCCTAGACTGCTGTTGCGATTTTTCTAGATGCTTACGCAAGTGTACGTATCGTTCAAGTAATAAAAATCTGTAAGACCGAATTTATCGTCCACAAAGACTGGTTTATTAAGTACCGGTTATCTATTCTATGGTATCTATTTGGTTGACATTCTTTAGTTTTAGATTGATGACTAAGAATTATGACTAAGTGCAGAAAATAAACTAAAGATGAATATACTTTGGGTTTTTAACAGTTATGAAGGAAATAAGGTTTCAATCTCCTCAACTATCCACTCTTTCACGTGTTAATGCAATGCTAATGATTCTTCTTCTTATTAAGATAGCAGGTTAACTAATCTGTCATTATACTCCGGTTAGGACATACAAGAGCTCAACCTAGTGCAGAAACCTTATATATTTCTATGATAAATTTTACCACACAGGAAGATTAAGAATAATAACCTTTAATTACTACACAAGTATCGGGGTACTTTCGTCCATGATTTTAACCTATGTCTAGACAATTACAGCATATTCAAATCTCGCTTTTCAGACTTTTGATTCGAAATCATATAAGTGATGACAATTAATAGCTACTTAATTATCAAGCAATCATAACAACATTGAATAGATCTTAATACGCTGAAGAAAAACTCAAAAACTAATGCATTAACTATATGAAAGAGTTTCAAGAAGATTCGATGGAAACCCTACTAAAGTATTTAGCTCCTAAACATTGTCATGTCAAGAACTAATACAAAATTCAACATAAACTGAAATAAAGTAAATGAAAGAAAAAGAACTTGAACAAGAGTCTTCAATTGTAGCCTCCTTTTTGCCTCCCAAAAGTATGGATTGTATTATGGTATAAGGTATGAAATAAGGTCAGGGTTTAGAGGTTTTATAGCTGGAAAGAGTTGTATTTCGGACCATAAAAACTCTGTCCAATTCGGCCCAGGATTCTGAAATTTTCGCGTCGGCACCGCGGTGCCTTCGACGGTGATTTTTCGTCTCAGCTACTGGAAATTTTACGCCGTGGTTCTTTATTTTTCGGCCGCGGTGCTAGTTGTCCAGGCACCGTTGTGCCTACCTTTTTTGGCCCGATTTCGCTTGGTTCTCCAACTCCGAGCAACTTCTGCAAATTAGCCTTGTCGACACCATCCGGTTTACAGTGTAATTTTGTCCGAATTTCGTCTGATTTTTTCTCTTCTTTCCGGGACTTCTTAGGCTTCATTTCTTGGCATTTTATTGTGCAACTTCATCCTCAAAAGTAGTATTCTCTCCTTTATAACCGTTGTGACACAAAAGAAAGAAAAACAAACTTAATACTATACTAAACACAACGAAAAGAGTAAAATACTTAACTAAAAAGGACTCAAAAGTGTATACAAAAATAAACTTAACAAACACCCCCAAACTTACACTTTACTCGCACTCGAGTAAAGCACTAACAAAGACAAAATAAAATAAAAGACTCAATGAAATGGATCAAGTAGTTATAGCAATATTTCTTCAAAATCATGGATGAAAGTTGAGATAATATGTTAGAACATACATAGCATGAATATTTAGCAATCTAGAATTTTAAGTTAGATATTTCGCAAATTCACTTAGATCGTGATCAATTGGAAATACAAATACCTAACCTATGCATGTCAATTTCATTCCATCTTTTCTAGACGCTATAGATATGTTTACTTGCTATTCTCCACTAATCATAGACATACATATTAGAAATCATCAGGACTTTCAAGGGTTGTAATGTAGGCTTAGGCTGGGGTAGGTAAAAGTAGACATTTAGGCTCAATTACGTACCATAAACATTTTTAATTCAACTCTTTTTCCTTCTTTTTGACTATCTTTTTAATCTCACACCTATTTTTCTCCCCTCTTTTCTTTTGAGAGAATGAGATACATTATAAATAACAAGCACCCCCAAACTTAGGCTTTTGCATATTATTCATCGTGGTGCATCAAATTTTCACTCTCTTCTTGCTTCTTTTTCAACACTTTTCATCCCACTAACTTTCAATTATTACTTATGACACAAACAGGGAATCATAGGGTGTCAAAGAAAAATCTTATTTTAGGCTCAAAGGGGCTGACTAGTGATACAATTTATGTCAGGATAGATAATGAATGGTCAGAAGGGCTATCAAAGGAATGCATGAATCATCTCCCTAAACATGTACATCTTAACTATTTCGCCTCAAATAACAAGCAAACAGATTTTCTAGACATTTCTCAACCTTTCTTTCCATAACTGACACACATAGGCTAAGCACAAATATCTCAAATAATTAGATGTCGTGAATTTTTGGCATATCCAACTTAAGCACACAGATTTTTTACTTTCAATTCTATTACATTATCCTACTTTATCCACTCAATATCGTTAGCAACTACAACATGCATAATCCATTAAAAAAAATTATGACTCAAAAACACATAAAACAACATAAAGACAAATAAAAAAGACACCCCCAAACTTAATCGACACATTGTCCCCAATGTGAGAAGACTAAAAATAACGGGACAACTTACTGACACAACACATCGGTCATAACGGAGGTTTGGGATGAAGGACAAATTACTGTGCACATTGCCGAAGGAGGCACCGCGATTCTGATCCAAGCACCGCGATGCTAATTGCCGAAAAATTCCAGTGTCTTCAGTTTTCTGCATTGTTAACCATTCGCCCTTCGGAGTGAGTCCTGCCTTTATCTGTCATCCAAAAACACTAACATACCAGATCGTGATATTGTTCAGGACAAAATAAAATAAACTAAAACAAAATTTAAATGACATAATTAAAACTATTGGATTGCCTCCCAAGTAGCGCTGTCTTTAACGTCTTTTAGACGGACGCATGTTACTTACTAAATCAATGAGGTAGAGTGTCCCCTCCACATATCCATTTTAGCACCATTCTCTTCCTCCTCCTCCTCTTCTTTTTCACAAGGCTATGTTCAGAATTCTTACCATCAAGTTATCCATGCTGCTTTGGTGGTACCCCACGAGTATCAGTACTTGTGAGGTTTTTCTCATGCACAAACTTGTCAATTATTCCAATAGCAAAACATCTATCCGTGACTTGTGGTTCAGTGGAAGACTTGAAAACTGTGAAAGTCATCTCCTCATCTTGAACTCTGAGTTTAAGCTCTCATTTCTCGACATCAATAAGTGCCCTCCCTGTAGCTAGGAATGGTCTTCCAAGTATAATGGACATATTTTCATCTGAATCCATGTCTAGGATGAGGAAGTCAGCAGGAAAAATGAATTTACCTACTTTTACCAACACATCTTCAATTATTCCTTCTGGATGCACAACTGAGTGATCAGTTAGCTGCAAAGTGACTGTGGTTGGCCTTGCTTCTCCTAACCCAAGTCTTTTGAACATAGAGAAGGACATCAGATTGACACTTGCCCCCAAATCACGAAAGGCTTGCTTGAATGTCACCTTCCCTATAGTGCAAGGTAAGGTGAAACTCCCTGGATCTTTCAACTTTGGGGGAAGCTTCTTCTGCAGGATAGCGCTGCATTTCTCTATCAGCACTACTGTCTCATAATCTGTCAGCTTCATTTTCTTAAACAAGATGTCTTTCATGAACTTCACATAACCTGGCATTTGCTCCAAGGCCTCAATGAATGGAAGATTGATATGTAGTTTTTTAAATACCTCCAAAAATTTCGAAAACTGCTTACCCAAATTCTTCTTCTGCAGTCTTTGAGGGTAAGGAATTTTATCTGTATACTCCCACGTCACTGCGGGTGGAGCCTTCTCTAAAATAGGGTGGTCATCAGTAACTCCCTCTTTCTCTACCTCACCTGTCTTCTCCAACTCCTTTCTCTTTTCGACCATTAGTTGAGGTGTACCTTGCTCTAACTGCTTCCCACTTCTTAAGATGATCACTCGACATTGCTTCGGGTTCATCATCAGACATCGAAGATTACCTTGCCCTCTCGCTGCCAGGTGCGCCACCGCCCCACTTGTGTTTCCAAATTTCTGATAGAGGACCTGGTCTCTGTCATGAACTGAGTGGTCTCCTTCATGAATTGAGTTTGGGAGTTGTTGGATTCTGTCTGAGATTTAGCCAATGTGATCAATGCTTATCTTATTTCTCTTATTTCATCAGGCTTCTCTTGTGGTGCTGGTGGGCTGAATTGCTGTGAAGATGAGGCCTAAAATTGTGGTTGTTTCCCTTGGTCATTCTTCCACACAAAAATTGGGTGATTTCTCCACCCATGATTGTATGTGTTGGAGTAAGGGTTGTTGTATGACCTCTGAAAATTCCCTACTGCCTGAACTTGCTCTATGGGGACATTATTCGGGTCCACTGCTGTGCATCTATCAAAAGTATGGGAACCCCCACAGATCTCACAACCCACTGGTGTCTGAACCGCTTTAACTGCCATGGTCCTCTGCTGCATCTGTTTTGTCAAAGTGCTATCTACGCAGTCAATGCAGTGATAACATCTAGTTCATGAATTCCAGCCACTTTCCTGCTGTTCACTGCTCTCTCATCGCCCCCCTGATGATTGTTTGTGGCCATATCCTCTAGAAAATCATGTGCCTCATTGACACTCTTTTTCATGAACGTACATCCTGCTTCAGCATCAATGATGGTACAAGTTGTACCACACATCCCATTGTAAAATATGTGTACTAGCATCCACTTCTCAATCCCATGATGTGAGCACTTTCTCTGCAAGTCGTTGAACCTCTCCCATGCATCATATAATGGTTCTCCCTTCAGTTGATAGAAGTTATTAAGTTCACCTCTGAGCTTTGCTGCCTTAGCTGGGGGGAAGAACTTGTCAAGAAACTTTTGGGCTAAGTCATGCCATGTAGTGATGGAGTTCTCCTGTAATGAGTTCAGCCAACACTTTGCTCTATCCCTGAGTGAGAATGAGAAGAGTCTCAACCGAATGACGTCATCAGTAACATCATTATATTTAAACGTTGCACACAACTCCAGGAAGTTTGCTAGATGCAAGTGAGGATCTTCAGACACGACAATCCTCCAAACTGAACTGAGCTCTGAACCATGTGCAATATGGTTGATTTGATCTCGAAATTATTGGCTTCAACCGCTGGAAGCCGGATGCAAGTCTGTACTCCAGTAATGGTTGGCATCACATAGTCCCCAAGCTCCTTTCTGGAGGGACTTGTCTTAAAACATGCGGTAACTCATCATCCCCCAAATTATTATTTCGCTGATCTCCCATTGCTAAGGAATCAGCTGCTCTTTTCTCTTTCATGTTCTGTCTGCACAATCTCTCAATCTCAGGGTTCAGAGGGATAGGAATGTCAACTAATCTCCTACTTCGCATAAACTAAATTCCTGAGACTAATCAAAAACAACAAACATATCACGTCAAACAGCACTAAAGCAAAATAAAAGAAAAATAAATAAAAAACTGAAAATAAAAACCAAATTAGAAATAAGAATAGATAAATCGATATTAACAGTACGTCAGTCCCCTGCAACGGCGCCAAAAACTTATTGCGATATTTCTAGATGCTTATGCAAGTGTATGTATCATTCAAGTAATAAAGATCTGTAAGATCGAGTTTATCGTCCACAGAGACTGGTTTATTAAGTACCGGTTATCTATTCTTTGATATCTATTTGGTTGACGTTCTTTAGTTTTAGATTGATGACTAAGAATTATGACTAAGTGCAGAAAATAAACTAAAGATGATTATACTTTGGGTTTATAACAGTTATGAAGGAAATAGGGTTCCAATCTCCGCAACTATTCACTTTTTCACGTGTTAATGCAATGCTAATGATTCTTCTTCTTATTAAGATAACATGTTAACTAATCTGTCATTATACTCCGGTTAGGACATACAAGAGCTCAACCTAGTGCAGAAACCTTATATATTTCTATGATAAGTTTTACCACACAGGAAGATTAAGAACAATAACCTTTAATTACTACACAAGTATCAGGATACTTTCGTCCACGATTTTAACCTATGTCTGGACAATTACAGCATATTCAAATCTCACTTTTCAGACTTTTGATTCGAAATCATATAAGTGATGACAATTAATAACTAGTTAATTATCAAGCAATTGATCGGTGTATTTTATATACACCTTTTGAGTCAGTTTTAGTTAGTCTTTTGTCCGTTTTGCACATATAAGTGTTGTATTAGGATAGTTTTCCTTTCTATTGAGTCAAAGTGGTTAAAATGGCCAAATGGCGAAAAAAGAGCTAAAAGAGGGCAAAAGAGGAGATGCGGAGTGAAAGAGAAAGTGGCGAACGAGGTGAAATCGGACCAGCGCCACGGCGCTCCTGCGATCAGCGGGGCGCCACTATTCGAGAGGCTGCGAAGACTGGCGCGGCTCTCGAGCAACAAATGCGGGCGCGGCGCCGCCAACAGCGATATCGGGCGCGCCAAAACACCGACGGATTGCGAACTTCGGCGCGCTGGCTGTCAGCGGCGCGACACGGAAAAATTAGGTCTTTTGACGAAATTGCAGGCGGGCACGAAGGAAAAGAGGAGGCGGTTTGCGGCTATAAAAGGAGAACCCTAGCGGTTTTGAGGTTCCCTCTTCTTACAACACAAGACTTTTGCTTGGAGATTGGATACCATTAGTTTAGTAATTTCTTTTCCCTTTCTTGTTCTTTATTTCGGTTTTGTATGATGAACATGGAATTAGTTCTTGTCATGTCAATGGCTAGGAACTAATTCTCTTATAGGCTTTCCATTGTTGAATTGCTAGAAACTTATGTTATAAATTAATGCATCTTTATGGTTATTTTTCTTATTGTGAGATCTATCCAATAATTGAGTTGAATTCTTGGTAATTAATTGACAACTAATTATCACTATATGATTTCTAATCAGTTCGAAAGGGGATTGTGAATATCTTTGTAAGTTTGGTAGACATTCTTGGATTGGGGATGAAAATACCTCAATTATTTATGTAAGCGTTGATGAGAGGCTTAACAACCCTAATTTTGCGCATTGTGCGTGACGGTCAACTAGGTTTTGTTCTTAATCCTCCTATAAAGTTATCCTTATCAGAAAGGTAGGTAAGGTGCGATCTGAGGTTGAGTGTTTATATAACCTAACGAGGAGTATAAAGCGATTTCAGAACCTGCTTTCTCCAAAGAAGAATACCATAAGTTAATGCGATGAGACGTAGCATAAGCGGATAGTAAGGATACATGGAAACCTATTCTCATCACATCCAAGTAAATCTTTATATTTAAATAGCTTGCATAATTCTTAGTTATAAATAACAAATCAATTATCAATTCACCAAATAGATACTAGAAAATAGATAGTTGGTAATTGAACCTAATCCTTGTGGGCGATATTCGGTCTTATCAAGACTATACTACTTGTCACGATAACGTGCACTTGCGTTTAAAGTGTGTGCATCTTACCGCGCATCAAGTTTTTGGCGCGTAGTTAGGGATTAGGCATAGTTCAATATCAAATTTGTCTATTTTAAATTTCTAATTTGTTTTTAACTTTTCTTTTAATTTTTAATTTTCGTTTTTCTTTTGAAAATTCGAAGTGCGTGATTTGTTATGCTGTTTTGATCTATTTCAGGAAGTCAGTTTATGCGAATGAGAAGAGGAGCAGACACTCTTGTTCCCTTCAATCCAGAAATTGAAAAAACCTGCAAACAGAACAGAAAGAATCAGCGGATTGCAACCTTGTTATAGATGAACGGCGTTCAGAACAACAACGGGATGGGAGAAGGGTTAGGAGAGAATCATCCCCATCCAGGAATACCTAGGCAAGCGCCCGATAGGCGTGGAAGAGAGTCAAGTCAGCGGAAAGAAGTTTGGGAGACTATGTGTTGCCAAGAGTAAATGGAGCACAAACATGCATTAGGCTCCCTGCAATAGGAGCCAACAACTTCGAGATAAAACCGGCAATTCTGAGCATGGTACAGCACACAGTGCAATTCGGAGGACTGCCGTCGGAGGATCCACATATGCACATAACTAATTTCTTGGAGCTATGTGCAACGTTCAGATATCTTGGCGTTCGATGATCCGTCAGTTGAGGCTCTTTCCGCTTCTCACTTAGGGATAGAGCAAAAGTATGGTTGAATTCCTGTAGATTCGATTTTTACATGGCAGAGGCGCGTAAATTCCTAGCCAAGTTCTTTCCCGTGTAAGCGGCAAAGCGAGAGGGAGTTGAACAACTTCTACCAAGCGGATGGAGAGTCCTTATATGAAGCTTGGGAAAGGTTCAAAGATCTACAGAGAAAGTGCCACACCATTGCGTTGAGTTGTGGAACTTGGTCCACATCTTCTGTGGTGGCGATACAACGTAACTATCATAGATCACGGCGGTGGAGCATTCATGAGAAAAGCGACCCGCGGCGCTCGCGAGTTATTAGAAGATATGGCACTAACAACCATGTCACGGAAGAGAGGTCGACAAATGGGAGAAGAAACGTTGGGAGTCCACGAAATAGATGCTATTCTTTGCCTTGAATGCCCAGTGGCCGCTTCTAGCGAAAGCGATTCTGCGGCAACATCTGATGTCGATGAATGCGTCTGAGATGCCTAAAGTCATGAGATATGTGGTGGCCACATACATTTGATAGGTGTCCTTCAGGATCCCAATAATATACGATGGAAGCGGCGAGTGTCGGGCCATAGGTAATTATCGAGCAACAGAACAACCCCTACTCTAACACTTATAATCCGGGATGGAGGAATCCCAAATTTCATGGAAAGGAGACCGAAGCGTGAGAATCATTACGAGGCGGCGAAATCGATACCGTGGCGGAAGAACGATGCAGGCGGCGAGAATCGATATAAGGGCCAGAATCAGCAACCCTTCATTCAATCCCACGGCCTCAGCGATTGATACGCCGGTTCGTGAAAAGCGGATGATGGTGGCGGTGTGGCGACACCCAGCGCCAGCGCGATTCATGACAGAAGCTAGATCCACGTTCAGAAACTTGGAGACACAGGTGGGTTAGCTAGCAAAACAGGCAAACAGCAGGCCACAGGGGACATTGCCAAGCAATACAGAGGTAAATCCTAGGGAGCAGTGTCAGGCAGTGCAGTTGAGAAGTGGAAGACAGTTGGAGCACCGATCGCTCGGCCGGTAGTTGAGAAAGCGAGTTAGAAAAGAGAAGGTGATTGAGCCTAGCCAACGATGAAAACTCCGGAGAAGGAGTATACAGAGAAGATCCCTTTCCCCGGAGACTACAATGGCGGTTGATAAACAATTCTCCAAATTTTGGAGACATTGAAAAGATGCATATCAACATACCTTTCATAGAAGCATTAGAGCAGATGCCCTCCTATTTCAAGTTTATGAAGGAGATTTTGGGGAAGAAGAAAAAGTTGGCAGAGTATGAAATAGTAGCACTAACAGAAGAGTGTAGTGCTATCTTGCAGAAAAAGTTGCCACCAAAGCTAAAGGATCCTGGAAGCTTTACCTTTACGCTACTTGCGATGGGCAGGGTGACTTGCAACAGAGCCTTGTGTGATTTAGGGGCGAGTATAAATCTGATGCCCTTATCAATTTTTAAAAGATTAGAGTTGGGTGAGGCGAACCAACCTGATAAGCCTACGGTGGTAAGCGGGACGATGGTTCATCCACGAGGCAAGATTGAAGACGTGATTGTGAAAGTAGGAAAATTCTTCTTTCCTGCAGATTTCCTCATTCTTGATATGGAAGAAGATGCGGAAATACCTATCATATTGGGAGGCCATTCTAGCAACGGGAAGAGCTTTGATTGATGTTGAAAGGAGAATTAACACTAAGGGTGGAGTCTGAAGAAATGGTGTTTAAAGTTTTTAAACACGTCATTGAGCCATCAACAATGAGTGAGTGCTTTGCAATCAGCACCATCAAACCCCCATGCGAGCCAATACAAGTCAACCAAAGAGCGATGAGCCCAAGAAAGCAGGCATGGTTTGCTGAAATGCCACCAAAGGAGGTAAGTTTTCCTGAACTTCCTCTTCGCGATAATGCTAAGAAGAAAGAAGAAAAGAAACGCCAAATGTGGAGAAATGGATAGGTTGGGGCTTAATCCACCCCATGGTTATTAAGGCTAAGGAACTTGCGTCCGCTAAAAAGACGTTAAAAAGCGCTACTTGGGAGGCAACCCAACGTTTTCAATTATGTTATTTTAATTTACATCTTTATTTTATTTTATTTTGTCTAAGAAACGATCTCACGGTCTTGGGTCTTGTGTTTGTCTTTGTGATTGGGTATAGGAAATAAAGCGAAGAAAAGCAAGAATTTCGAGAAAAGCGAGTAGCCGTATTTCCAGGGAAGCGCGGCGCAAAAGAAAGCTGAGCAGCGCTGAAGTTTAAAGCGCGTGGCGTAAATTCGGAAAGTTTGCGAGTTTAGGCGTATGGCCTTTGAGGAAGCGGCATGCAGAAAGTCGAAGGCGCGAGATGATTGAGCGCCGCGGCTAAAGCGAACGCGTGGGCGGGAATCCAGAACTTAAAACGCCCAGAATCAGATTTTCCCCAAATCCAATTTCAAAAACCTAAACCTTCATTTCCAAAAACCCACGAAAATCCGAAATTTTGCCCACAAATCCTCCATAAATCCAACCCAACCACAATCAAAACTCTTAAATTCCTAAAAACCCTTAGCCATCTCAACCAACAAAGCTCCATTCCATAGCCTCAAACCACCATTAGAAACAAGAACAACTTGAAGCTTCTCATAAAAAGGTAATTTTTTTTTCTGTTCTTGAATCCTTTACTGAAGTCACGGGAGGTAGTTGTTTGAAGGAGCATTGTAGTTGAAGTAGTTGGGTACTGAAAAGTTGATTGTGAGGTTTGGAGAAAAGAGTAGAAAAGGAGTGTGAGTATTGGGTAGAAAAGTTGAAGTTGGGGGTGTTGTGTTCGCTGCTAGTTGTAAATTGTGTAGGAAACATTTGTGCCACTAAATTGTAAACTCCAGAAACTGTTTTAACCATGGCCACTGTCGCGCCCATTTTCGGCCGCGGCATTTTTTAAATAAATTCCTGCTGCTCAAATAAAAAGGTTAGAAAATAAAAATAAAAGCTAAATAAAGTTTAAGAGGCTTTAAAGGTTTTAAAATTGCAAAAGATGTTTAAAAGCTTAAAAGGTGCTAAAGGTGCAAAATGCTAAGAAGTGCTAAAAGGCTAAGGGTTCATGAGTCGCCACCTAATTAGTTTGGGTGAATTAGGACACCTAAATGTTTAACTAGTTTAAAGTAAAACATTAACTCCATTTTAATGGTCTGCTAAACTTAATGAGATTCTGGGTAAGGGTTCTTTATTAATCTAGAGGGAAGGGGTTAGGCACCCTCTAAGATCCGCTAACTTGCGGTTGTCCTGCCAAACCTAGGGTAATTATTATGCCAAGGTGCGATGCATGTTTTGAAAATATTTGAAGAGAAAGATGATGCAAGTGTCTATAAAAGGGATGCCTTTTGATAAAGATTTGTAAGACTTGTGTTCTAAAAAATACATGTAAGGTTTAAAAGTATTCATTTATTTTTATTTATAAATAAGTGATGCAAAGTTGATTTATAGACTAAATGTATGCATTTACTGGAAAATTTGATTTTTTATAGGTGGCATAGTGCAAAGGACGATTATCATTTGGCAAAGTTTAGTTATGCGTGGCAAACCTAAAATAATTAACTTAAAGGAAGCAAATTTCTAGTATCCAACTACTCGCTAATTTATTGATTCAAGATTTAACTATTCTAAGTGTTCTAATAATTAATGTAGCGTTAGACAATTAATTACAACAAATGAATGAGGGCGGGATAGAAAACCAATAAAGGCGACTCGAAGGAGTGGCGATGTGATTCCGCCTGTGGTTTGGAATTTCTGATGCAGATAGCAAGATACACACGAATGCGGGTGAATGCAAATCTTCAATTGATTGAAGGCATAATGAGTCTCGCTATGAGACTCCTCCTTTTGCTCCGATGCATTTCATGTAAAATAAGAGAAGATAAGGATTAGTATATATATTCTAGACCTTATCAAATGATAAATAACTTTGGCAAAATTAAACACATGCTATGATCCTAACAAAACTAATCAGTAGCGTGAACATGATGAGTTCTGGGAGCTTATATAACATGACTTGAACTTGTTCCAAACTAATATAAGAGGTTAACATGTGCGTATTGTTACTCAAATCACGCCCTAGTCTTTTGACATGGTTAAATAATTTAGAAGGAATTTCATATTATTGTGGATACTATCTTAGCATTCAGGCATATAAGGACAAAACAAAAGTACTCGAATACACAAATAGTAAATCAAACATGGGTTTTCTGAGAGGTGATAGATATTATAACCTATTGTGATGTTCGATATAGAGGTGGCATATTCAATCATAGTATTAACAAGGCATACAAACACTTTCAAGGTCCTGATTATGTAGAACATGACTTTAAATGCAAATAATTTGGCATATAAACTATTCATTCAATACACCTCATCCTAACAAGCATACATGTTATAGAAAGTCTAGATCCCAAACATTACGGTAGCATCCAACTTAGACAAGGCAAACCAGGAACATTCAACTTATCGAGTTTTAATTTGTTTTACAAAAACAGGCTGAAAACATAAAAATCAGGCACGCTGACTGTGATAAAGGCTAACAAGTATCTTAAAGGCTCTAATCAAAGACAACAACTTCCTAGCATAAGTATTAGACTATAAGAGTGGTTCTACACTTAACACATCAAACAACTTGCCTAAGCTAATCAATAACTAGGTGATTTAACATTCAGAATAATCATTCATCACATACTTAACTCATCCTAATTTATACAAGCCTTAACTGAATTGAACCATCAAAGAAATCATCACATCACCCACCAATAATAGTATCTATCTCATAATTCTTGAATACAACTTAACATAGCATTTTAAATCTTAATAGTCCCTTGATCAGGCTTAACAAATGATCAACCTAGGATACATCACCCAGTTAATCACCCTTTCATATTACAACAATGTATACGCAATGCTACTACTAAACATGGGTTTAATGGGTAGTTCAATAAGTAAAATTAAACCTGGGCTAACTAAAATATGCTTAAACAGACATAACAACACTAATAACTACAACTAACACATTCTAGGTACAACAATAGATTAGTCACAATATCAGGAAGTGCTAACTACACGTCACAACCCGCAGAAATTAAATGAGGATACAGAGAATACAAAAGGACTAGATTTTAAAAGAGATTGATTTTACCTTCTCCGGACAACGAACCAGGGCAGCGTATCAAGTCGTCGGTCCAATCGACGGGTTTTGGGTTTGCGATGCGAAATGAAAGGGCGAGGTTCTGTTTGCTGATTCTTGGCTTGAACTGAAAGAAGGAGATTTGAACTACCTATCGGTGCTTATGCTAATGGTCCGGTCTTTGGCTGCTGCTAGGGTGTCTGTCTCGCTCTACCTCCTCGAGTCGATCACGCCCCTAAGTCGATGCCATTCCCTGAAACGAACTCTACTGTGCTCGAGTCCCGTTCGATACTGCTCTGTGTTCTTGCTATGTCGTGGTGATTCTTAACTGCTGCTATGCTATCTCCCTCTATGTTCTATAACATTCGAGTGAGTTTTCTGGATTCAGAAGGTGCTCCCCCCTAAAATGGTCTATTGCATGTGCTTATATAGTCTAACCCTAGGTTCTAATATTGGTAAGCAATTAGGGCTGATTCTAGGCTGAGATTTCGAAAAGATTTTAGTGCGATTGGTGCTGATTCGTATTGATTCTTATCATTTGTCGACGAGATTGGGGTAGGGATATGGTAAGGAATCGTTGGCTGGGGGGTGTGGATAAAGGAAAGCCCGGATTCTCCGTGAAATCGGCGTCAAATGCTTAGGTTTTTAGTTCTTAGCGTTGAGGACGATGGAAAAAAAAGGGCTGCTGAAGAGGGCTTCTGTGGGTAAGGTGTAAAGAAGGCTGGGTCGCGGGTTTTGGGCTTTTGAAGTGCGGGTTGGGTTAAATGTAGTGAAATTTGGGGAAAATGGTGGGTAGTATTAAATTAGTTAAGGCATTTAATTAGTTTTAGGCTTAGTTAATTAGTACTAAATAAACTAATAAATTGTGATTAAATTATTTAGGTGCTTTAAAATTATCTAGGTGCTACATTAGTCTAATTATTTAGGTGCTAAATTAGTCTAATTTCGAGTTATAAAACTATTACGATAATAAATGCGGGCGTGTTGTTTAATTAATGCTTAATGCTCTAGAATGCGGCGCTATTATTTAGAATTTTATTATTGTGCATTATTGTGAAGTTAAATTAAAATTAAAATTGAGTTTAGATTAAATTACTTAAATGCTAAATGCAAGTGTGATGTTTAAAGCTTTTATAAATGTGACGCTACTAGATTAAAAATGACTTTGAATTACAAATGATTACTAATAAATGCGGTTATGCTACCTGACACGACGTTATCGCTAAATTATTTATTTTATGCATTTATTAATTATTTAAGAATTACGACAAAGCTTAAAGTTAATAAGTGCGGGCGCGGGACTCTAAATGCTTAAAACTCTACGTAAGACGCGATGCCATTATTAAATTATTTATTTATGCATGTATTTAATGTTTTATTGTTGTATTTTATTATAAAAATCCTAAAAAATTATTTTGCAAAATTAGTGTAATTCTATAGTTAATGGCTGGACGGGAGGGTCAAAATTGGGTGTCAACAGATGTCCCTCTTTGTATGGAGATGATGGAAGAATCTTCGGACAAAGACGTTGACTCATAGCCAATTTTGTCTCGATCTTCAGAATTGCAAAAATGTTGGGCAGATAGACAAGGCGTACGAAAAATCTAAAAGCGTCGATGTCGAGTTATGGCGACCTTTGGGATACCATGGTCAAAACAACAAGCGGGCTAACGCGGACTCAAAGCTGTCGGTGTCAAGTTATGGCGACCTTTGGGCTACCATGGTCAAAACACTGGCGGGCTAACGGGCTTAAAAAGTCGAGTGTCGAGTTATGATGACCTGGGTTATGGTGTAAAAAGTAAAGAAAATAAGCGGCTTGAACACAGGGTGTCTTGCTATGGCTTGTGGTCTTTGGGTTCTACGGTGGGCGAGTGAATGGCCAGCGGCGCTTACGCGTCGTTGGGAAGGTTGGCCGACAGTTGCCGGTTATTTGTAGAGAAAATCCACGTTGTGCTCCTGCTGCTGCGTGCTAAGACTTGAACAAACGGTTAGTGCATAACTGTTAAGGCGAAATGATGATGCATAATTTAAAGTAATGCAACTGTGAGTAGAAAAGGTTATCCTGCAAAAATATGATGCCGGCTGTGTTGATGCGATGCTGCAAATGTTGTGATTTCGCCTTGCGGGCGTGTTGCGATTGTGAATGCGGATCGTTGTCGCTGCTGCATTGCCCACAGACTAAAGCTCGAAAGAGTTAGTGCATAAGCGCTAAAGCAGAATAATAAAACATGAATGATAAAATTCAATTTTGAGAAACGAGAAAATCTCCGCGTGTAGATGTAATATCTTGATGATGGCGTCGTTTTGGACTTCTTTGTCTTGATAACGTCGTTACTGGGCGTGTTCTTCTTTGGCGTCGTTGCGTAGACTTGCTGATAACGTCGTTGCCTGGACGTGTTGCTGCTGGCGTCGTTGCGTGGACTTGCTGATCACGTCGTTGTCTGGACGTGTTGCTGCTGGCGTCGTTGCGTAGACTTGTTGTGCTGATAACGTCGTTGCATGGACTTGCTGATTACGTCGTTGTCTGGACGTATTGCTGCTGGCGTCGTTGCGTGGACTTGCTGATCACGTCGTTGTCTGGACGTGTTGTTGCTGGCGTCGTTGCGTGGACTTGCTGATTACGTCGTTATGCGGGCGTGTTATTCTTTGGCGTCGTCGCGTGGACTTCTTGATTACGTCGTTATGCGGGCGTGTTCTTCTTTGGCGTCGTTGCGTGGACTTGCTTTGCTGATTACGTCGTTATGCGGGCGTGTTCTTTCTTTGGCGTCGTTGCATGGACTTTGATTACGTCGTTATGCGGGCGTGTTCTTCTTTGGCGTCGTTGCGTGGACTTCTTGATTACGTCGTTATGCGGGCGTGTTCTTTCTTGGCGTCGTTGCGTGGACTTCTTTGTCTTGATAACGTCGTTGCACTGGGCGTATTCTTTGCTCCTGTAGAATAAATGCTCCTGCAAGCTAAGCTTGAGAAAACGTTAGTGTATACCTGTTTAAACAAAATGATAAATATATATGAGAAGTGCAATTTTATGGATAGAGATGTCGTCCCTGATATGCCTGACGAATACTGAGATGTTGCCCTTGCACTGCAACTGACGAATTGTTATGATGCCTTTGTTGTGTGCGATGCGCTGGTTGCCAGTTTGACTTTATGCCCGAGTTGACGCGCTAGGTTTTGTTGCGGAACTCTGAACTTTGATTGCCGATTGTTGATGCCCCTTTCTGCTGCTGCTGCTTCTGATGCGGACTTTGAATTTTGAGATTTTTCTTTTTTGTCATATCTTCTGCCTCTGCTGTTTCTTCTTGCGAAGAAACTTCTTGCCGTATTTTCTGCTTCGGCTATTGCATTTTCTTTATACATTAATATGAAGAGACTGCGCTCAAAGAAAATTTTGTGAGTTTTTGGGGGTCGATTTGTGTTTGACCAGCGCCTTGTTCCTTGATATCTGCGCGCCTGGCTTGTTTGGACTTGCAACCTATGCAGTTTCCTACCCGTCCCGATTTTGAAAAGAGTGTCGGCTAAAATGGGTCTCAATGTAGTTGCTTGTAGGCTATGTGTATTCTTGTCATTTTCAAGCAAAGGAAAGTTTCCTAATGGTGTGGCCAAGCCGATTTAGGCGCCACGTATCCCAGTGAGGAATCAGTCGAGCGTAGTTCATTACAAGCGAATATTGGGAAAATTTAAAATTTCTAGGTGTGGGACCAGAAGCGACGGCGCCACGTATCCACTAAGGGAATCGAGTCAAACGTAGTTCATTTCAAGCAAAACGAAGAAAACATTATTAAAGCTTAAATATGAGTTTATAAATTATTCTTCTAAAATAAATCGTTTTTACTATCCGTGCTCTGGCGGACCAAGACAAAGTGCAAATCCAACCAATACGCCTTCTTCTGCATCATGGTCCGGGTCTTCGTGCTCTTTGTCGATATCTCCTTCTTTCGCTTCGTGGTGCTGCTTAGATAAATAATCGATTCAAAGGAGCGGGTTACGCAAGGAACACCTCTCTTCCTTTGGGGTTCATTGTACTCATTAGGGTAAGCCTCCTCCACCGAATGACTCCTCCGATCGCCTCCCTTACTTTGTCTCTGAGTGTATAACACCTTCCCGTGTCGTGTCCAGATGGCTCGGAATGGTATCTGACTTTTGTTCCCATCATGAGCTTTGGACTTGGGATTGGGCACATTCCTCGATTGGTGGAGTATCCTCGCAAACCTCAACCTCTCGTGCAACTGCGACAAAGGCTCGACTAAATGGGTGTATATTTTGGTGGCCTTTCGTGGTATTTAGGCGGGTGTGAAGATGTTTGGTGGGCGGGCTTTTGGGTGGCGTATACACGTATGGGTATCGCAGGGTTGCCATATCATTGCGAAAATGGGTTTGTGGTGGCCTTTGGTTTGTGTTTAGCCGAGATCGTTAGGCATTCGGTTTTGTGTGGAATATATGGGTGCATTGTATATTGGTGAATGGGATATGTAATGTAGTCTTGCAGTAATAATTTGGGGTTTTTGATTTTGGTTATTTGCGATGTGAGTGCTCTGGTGAGTTCTTGAGCCTTTTGATTTCGACTGCAGGTTGCCATTTGCTGTGGTAATTGTGCGAGTTGCTCGCCTGGATCTATGCTGTCTTTCTCTCCTGAGACCTCTGCTTTGCTTATAGGAACCAAGACAGGTTCCGACTCGTTCCGCTCAGATGTCCTTGAATCAGTCATGTTGCTGGACCGTACCTTTCATCTTGTGAAATATTGATGCTCTGCCATTGCTTAGTCAAATACGAACCGACCTTTTGGGGAGGATGATAAATCTTTCTTAAAATGCAACAAACGGTGTTAGCATAAAGCACATAATTTGCAAGTATGTAGCAGATATATCGCATATGCACATTCAAACGCTTCCTAACATGCAGGGGGACCTCTTTATGCCAGAGGTAAGCCTAAACGTCACTCATGCGAGATTATGACGGATTTGTCCAAGTCGTCCAACTATAATGCCTTTGTTGGAAATGGCGACCAAATGACGGTGCACTTTTCCCAATTTCAGCATGTCATGATTGGGTTTGGATTTGTCTGTCATTGCCACGCTACACATAATATGCTGGTTGGTCGTCGGGTTGAGAAACCCGTCGACAAGTTGATGTCTTCCTAATTGTGGTGTCGATGCCAAGGACCGACCTAAGGTAAATGCATGCATGCCCTAAAATAAGGGTGGTATAGCTCTATCTTAAGTTGCTAAGTTTTGGCTTTTCTAGGCCTTGAGTTCCGAGCGGACTACTCAGTGAGAAGGCTACGCCGGCGGTTAGACCGGGCACTCCACGTATATTACCAACTCTCCTAAATTTGGTTTTTGAAGAAAGAATTTTGCTGATGCACCCAGCGCACCTCGCATGTAGTGTGTGATTGTGTGAATTTTCCAGAGTGGAAGAAATATGAGCGGAATGCCAGTTTAAGGAAAGCAGTAAAGCAGGTAGCAATCAAAAATAAATAAAACAAAATACAACACACAAAAATTAAATGCCAAAGTAATTGCCAAATAATTATCCTAGATCTGTCGTGGTTAAGAACCTAAAATCCCCAGTGAAGTCGCCATTTCTGTCGCGCTCATTTTCGGCCGCGGCATTTTTTAAATAAATTCCTGCTGCTCAAATAAAAAGGTTAGAAAATAAAAATAAAAGCTAAATAAAGTTTAAGAGGCTTTAAAGGTTTTAAAATTGCAAAAGATGTTTAAAAGCTTAAAAGGTGCTAAAGGTGCAAAATGCTAAGAAGTGCTAAAAGGCTAAGGGTTCGCGGAGTCGCCACCTAATTAGTTTGGGTGAATTAGGACACCTAAATGTTTAACTAGTTTAAAGTAAAACATTAACTCCATTTTAATGGTCTGCTAAACTTAATGAGATTCTGGGTAAGGGTTCTTTATTAATCTAGAGGGAAGGGGTTAGGCACCCTCTAAGATCCGCTAACTTGCGGTTGTCCTGCCAAACCTAGGGTAATTATTATGCCAAGGTGCGATGCATGTTTTGAAAATATTTGAAGAGAAAGATGATGCAAGTGTCTATAAAAGGGATGCCTTTTGATAAAGATTTGTAAGACTTGTGTTCTAAAAAATACATGTAAGGTTTAAAAGTATTCATTTATTTTTATTTATAAATAAGTGATGCAAAGTTGATTTATAGACTAAATGTATGCATTTACTGGAAAATTTGATTTTTCTAGGTGGCATAGTGCAAAGGACGATTATCATTTGGCAAAGTTTAGTTATGCGTGGCAAACCTAAAATAATTAACTTAAAGGAAGCAAATTTCTAGTATCCAACTACTCGCTAATTTATTGATTCAAGATTTAACTATTCTAAGTGTTCTAATAATTAATGTAGCGTTAGACAATTAATTACAACAAATGAATGAGGGCGGGATAGAAAACCAATAAAGGCGACTCGAAGGAGTGGCGATGTGATTCCGCCTGTGGTTTGGAATTTCTGATGCAGATAGCAAGATACACACGAATGCGGGTGAATGCAAATCTTCAATTGATTGAAGGCATAATGAGTCTCGCTATGAGACTCCTCCTTTTGCTCCGATGCATTTCATGTAAAATAAGAGAAGATAAGGATTAGTATATATATTCTAGACCTTATCAAATGATAAATAACTTTGGCAAAATTAAACACATGCTATGATCCTAACAAAACTAATCAGTAGCGTGCACATGATGAGTTCTGGGAGCTTATATAACATGACTTGAACTTGTTCCAAACTAATATAAGAGGTTAACATGTGCGTATTGTTACTCAAATCACGCCCTAGTCTTTTGACATGGTTAAATAATTTAGAAGGAATTTCATATTATTGTGGATACTATCTTAGCATTCAGGCATATAAGGACAAAACAAAAGTACTCGAATACACAAATAGTAAATCAAACATGGGTTTTCTGAGAGGTGATAGATATTATAACCTATTGTGATGTTCGATATAGAGGTGGCATATTCAATCATAGTATTAACAAGGCATACAAACACTTTCAAGGTCCTGATTATGTAGAACATGACTTTAAATGCAAATAATTTGGCATATAAACTATTCATTCAATACACCTCATCCTAACAAGCATACATGTTATAGAAAGTCTAGATCCCAAACATTACGAAGTGACAGATCCAACTTAGACAAGGCAAACCAGAACATTCAACTTATCGAGTTTTAATTTGTTTTACAAAAGCAGTGAAAACATAAAAATCGTGCATCACTGATCGTGATAAAGGCTAACAAGTATCTTAAAGGCTCTAATCAAAGACAACAACTTCCTAGCATAAGTATTAGACTATAAGAGTGGTTCTACACTTAACACATCAAACAACTTGCCTAAGCTAATCAATAACTAGGTGATTTAACATTCAGAATAATCATTCATCACATACTTAACTCATCCTAATTTATACAAGCCTTAACTGAATTGAACCATCAAAGAAATCATCACATCACCCACCAATAATAGTATCTATCTCATAATTCTTGAATACAACTTAACATAGCATTTTAAATCTTAATAGTCCCTTGATCAGGCTTAACAAATGATCAACCTAGGATACATCACACAGTTAATCACCCTTTCATATTACAACAATGTATACGCAATGCTACTACTAAACATGGGTTTAATGGGTAGTTCAATAAGTAAAATTAAACCTGGGCTAACTAAAATATGCTTAAACAGACATAACAACACTAATAACTACAACTAACACATTCTAGGTACAACAATAGATTAGTCACAATATCAGGAAGTGCTAACTACACGTCACAACCCGCAGAAATTAAATGAGGATACAGAGAATACAAAAGGACTAGATTTTAAAAGAGATTGATTTTACCTTCTCCGGACAACGAACCAGGGCAGCGTATCAAGTCGTCGGTCCAATCGACGGGTTTTGGGTTTGCGATGCGAAATGAAAGGGCGAGGTTCTGTTTGCTGATTCTTGGCTTGAACTGAAAGAAGGAGATTTGAACTACCTATCGGTGCTTATGCTAATGGTCTGGGTGCTGACTGCTGCTAGGGGTGTCCTGTCTCTGCTCTACCTCCTCTGAGTCGATGCCGTCCCTAAGTCGATGCCATTCCCTGAAACGAACTCTACTGTGCTCGAGTCCCGTTCGATACTGCTCTGTGTTCTTGCTATGTCGTGGTGATTCTTAACTGCTGCTATGCTATCTCCCTCTATGTTCTATAACATTCGAGTGAGTTTTCTGGATTCAGAAGGTGCTCCCCCCCTAAAATGGTCTATTGCATGTGCTTATATAGCCTAACCCTAGGTTCTAATATTGGTAAGCAATTAGGGCTGATTCTAGGCTGAGATTTCGAAAAGATTTTAGTGCGATTGGTGCTGATTCGTATTGATTCTTACCATTTGTCGACGAGATTGGGGTAGGGATATGGTAAGGAATCGTTGGCTGGGGGGTGTGGATAAAGGAAAGCCCGGATTCTCCGGCGAGAAATCCGGGCGGCGACTGAAATGCTTAGGTTTTTAGTTCTTAGCGTTGAGGACGATGGAAAAAAAAAGGGCTGCTGAAGAGGGCTTCTGTGGGTAAGGTGTAAAGAAGGCTGGGTCGCGGGTTTTGGGCTTTTGGGCTGCGGGTTGGGTTAAATGTAGTGGGCTGGACGAAAATGGTGGGTAGTATTAAATTAGTTAAGGCATTTAATTAGTTTTAGGCTTAGTTAATTAGTACTAAATAAACTAATAAATTGTGATTAAATTATTTAGGTGCTTTAAAATTATCTAGGTGCTACATTAGTCTAATTATTTAGGTGCTAAATTAGTCTAATTTCGAGTTATAAAACTATTACGATAATAAATGCGGGCGTGTTGTTTAATTAATGCTTAATGCTCTAGAATGCGGCGCTATTATTTAGAATTTTATTATTGTGCATTATTGTGAAGTTAAATTAAAATTAAAATTGAGTTTAGATTAAATTACTTAAATGCTAAATGCAAGTGTGATGTTTAAAGCTTTTATAAATGTGACGCTACTAGATTAAAAATGACTTTGAATTACAAATGATTACTAATAAATGCGGTTATGCTACCTGACACGACGTTATCGCTAAATTATTTATTTTATGCATTTATTAATTATTTAAGAATTACGACAAAGCTTAAAGTTAATAAGTGCGCGGGACTCTAAATGCTTAAAACTCTACGTAAGACGCGATGCCATTATTAAATTATTTATTTATGCATGTATTTAATGTTTTATTGTTGTATTTTATTATAAAAATCCTAAAAAATTATTTTGCAAAATTAGTGTAATTCTATAGTTAATGGCTGGACGGGAGGGTCAAAATTGGGTGTCAACAGATGTCCCTCTTTGTATGGAGATGATGGAAGAATCTTCTGACAAAGACGCGTTGACTCATGCCAATTTTGTCTCGATCTTCGATTGCAAAAATGTTGAGCGAGATAGACAAGTGGCGAAAAATCTAAAAGCGTCGGTGTCGAGTTATGGCGACCTTTGGGATACCATGGTCAAACAACAAAGCGGGCTAACGCGGACTCAAAGTCGATGTCAAGTTATGGCGACAACTGGGCTACCATGGTCAAAACACTGGCGGGCTAACGCGGGCTTAAAGGCATCCCGATGTCGAGTTATGATGACCTTTGGGTTATGGTGTAAAAAGTAAAAGAAAATAAGCGGCTTGAACACAGGGTGTACTACTATGGCTTGTGGTCTTTGGGTTCTGCGGTGGAAGCGAGTGGGCCACGCTGAGGCGCTTACGCGATCGTTGGGAAGGTTGGCCCCAACGTTGCCGGTTATTTGTAAGAGAAAATCCACGTTGTGCTCCTGCTGCTGCATGCTAAGACTTGAACAAACGGTTAGTGCATAACTGTTAAGGCGAAATGATGATGCATAATTTAAAGTAATGCAACTGTGAGTAGAAAAGGTTATCCTGCAAAAATATGATGCCTGCTGTGTTGATGCGATGCTGCAAATGTTGTGATTTCGCCCTTGCACGGACGTGTTGCGATTGTGAATGCGGATACGTTGTCCTTGCTGCAATTGCCCCTGTAGACTAAAGCTCAAGAAAGAGTTAGTGCATAACTGCTAAGACAGAATAATAAAGCATGAATGATAAAATGCAATTTTGAGAACAGAGAAAATCTCCCTTGTGTAGATGTAATATGCTGATGATGGCGTCGTTTTCGGACTTCTTTGTCTTGATAACGTCGTTACTGGGCGTGTTCTTCTTTGGCGTCGTTGCGTGGACTCGCTGCGCTGATAACGTCGTTGCGTGGACGTGTTGCTGCTGGCGTCGTTGCGTGGACTTGCTGATCACGTCGTTGTCTGGACGTGTTGCTGCTGGCGTCGTTGCGTAGACTTGTTGTGCTGATAACGTCGTTGCATGGACTTGCTGATTACGTCGTTATGCGGGCGTATTCTTCTTGGCGTCGTTGCGTGGACTTCGATCACGCGTCGTTGTGCGGGCGTGTTATTCTTTGGCGTCGTTGCGTGGACTGGCTGATTACGTCGTTATGCGGGCGTGTTGTTCTTTGGCGTCGTCGCGTGGACTTGCTGATTACGTCGTTATGCGGGCGTGTTCTTTCTTTGGCGTCGTTGCGTGGACTTGCTTTCTTGATTACGTCGTTATGCGGGCGTGTTCTTCTTTGGCGTCGTTGCATGGACTTCTTGATTACGTCGTTGTGCGGGCGTGTTCTTCTTGGCGTCGTTGCGTGGACTTCTTGATTACGTCGTTATGCGGGCGTGTTCTTCTTTGGCGTCGTTGCGTGGACTTCTTTGTCTTGATAACGTCGTTGCACGGGCGTATTCTGCTCGCGTAGAATAAATGCTCCCGAGCTAAGCTTGAGAAAAGCGTTAGTGTATACTGTTTAAACAAAATGATAAATATATATGAAGTGCAATTTTATGGATAGAGATGTCGTCACGATATGCTGGCGAATCGAGATGTTGCCACTTGCACCGCAAAGCGAATTGTTATGATGCCTTTGTTGTGTGCGATGCGGCTGGTTGCGGTTGACTTTATGCGAGTGTGGCGCTAGGTTTTGTTGCGGAACTCGAACTTTGATTGCCGATTGTTGATGCCGCTTTACGATCTTTGCTTTCGATGCGGACTTTGAATTTTGAGATTTTTCTTTTTGTCATATCTTCTGCCTCTGCTGTTTCTTCTTGCGAAGAAACTTCTTGCCGTATTTTCTGCTTCGGCTATTGCATTTGCTGCTTCTGTTAATATGAAGAGACCTGCGCTCAAAGAAAATTTTGTGAGTTTTTGGGGGGGGTCGATTATGGGCAAACTCACATATCCACAAAAAGCAAATAGAGTGGGGACATTTTCTTATATTTGAACAAACAGGGTAATCACGTGTAATCAAGATGCCGGACTCACTTGAGCAAAATCGACTAACAGGTGCATTTCTTGCGATTAGGACTATCTGAGCTGAATTGAAGATGCAACTTCTTTGTTGGGAGAGAATATGTATGCTTACATAGACTCTTCTAAGAACTATAATGAGATTAATACATGATCTTTATACCATTGGATGACTCAGAGACGCAACCCATATTATAACAGGCAGTTTACGTGCAGGTGTATATCTCAGCACTTAGACATACCAATATAGAAATATAACTAATAAACGACAAGAAGCAAAGAGGCATCAATATGCTGGAAACCATCACATATGATAAAAAAGTAATGCACACAATGAGATAGGTAGGCATGTTTTAATCTAGTTCGATGGTACACATATCTTATTTCTTGACATGGGCGGTTGAGAATATGCTAATTAGAACTAAACTTAATGGAACTATCCCATTTTGTATTCCAACACCCAACTTAATGACCCATAAAACAGAAGGGGCACAGAGACCTCTATCGGTAGATTAACACAGAATTTAACACAAGTAGTAGGCAGATTGTTTAACTCAAGTACTATGCCAAATTCTTGATGTTATGCTAATGATTCATGCACCCAATAATCTTATCAAACAGTCTTCGAATTAGTTTAACACACATACATGAAGAAACTACATTGCTAATCATATTTCGGTTATTTACCCAAACAGAATAGAGCATACTTAAGGCGGGATAGCAGGCTATAACCCAACATATGAACACAATGTCAATAATATGAATGAACTAAACAACACATGTTTACTCACACATACACACAGGAACACAAAATGAACTGAGAAGAATTCAGATTTACCTTCTCCGGCGAACCGAGGCGTATCAAGTCGTCGAGCCACTCGGAAGGCTTGCTAATGCGAATTTAAGGATCTGAGAATACTAAGGGATTGCAGAAAAAATGCTGAAGGTATCCTCGAAGGTAAAAGGAGGGGTGTTCGACATATGTTTTACGCCTCTTGTGCTCATCGATGATTCTTTGCTCTCTACTCCTCGCTTCGTATCCTCCTCGATTGCCTTTGCATGTGCTTTATATAGCCCTCGTTGGGTTCTAATGTTGGTAAGCAATTAGGGCTGAGATTCTTATGCCTGATTCGATGAGATTTGTGCTGATTTGTAAGTGATTTCGAACGGGTTATGATTTGAAGGGATTTGGTTCGGTTATGGTAAGAGGAGTTGTCTGGGGTGCGTGGGTAAAGGAAAGGGTTCGATTCGCCGGATTCTCAGGCGAGAATCACGGCAGGGAAGGTGCGGCGATGGCTGCTGGTTTCTAGTGCTAGGTTTAGGTTTTGTTTGAGGGCTGTCGACAGGGAAGGGTAAGGTAAAGGGCTGAGGGGAGGAAAGGAGAATGGGCTTCGGGTAATGTAAGGGAAAATAAGGTGTGGGGCGGGTTGGGCTTGCGGGTCGCGGGTGTTGGGCTGACACTGGGTTTGGGTAGTGGGCTGCGAATTAGGGTTAATTAATTAGGGTATTTAATTAGTTTTAGGCTTAGTTAATTAGTGATAAACCAATTTAATAAATTGTGCTTAAATTATTTAGGTGTTCTATTAGCCTATGTTATTATTATAAACTATTATAATAATAAATGCGGGTGTGCTATTTAGTTAGTGCTTAATATTTTAGAATGCGACGCTATTATTTAAAAACTTATTATTATGCATTATTGCGAAGTTAAATTAAAATTGAATTGAGTTTAGATTAAATTACTTAAATGCTAAATGCAAGTGTGATGTTTAAAGCTTTTATAAATGCGACGCTATTAAATGCATATATCAGATTAAAATTGATTTTAAATTACAAATGATTACTAATAAATGCGGCTATGCTACCTGACACGACGTTATCGCTAAATTATTTATTTTATGCATTTATTAATTATTTAAGAATTAAAGTTAATAAATGCGGGTGCGGGACTCTGAGTGCTTAAGACGCGGTGTCATTATTAAATTATTTATTTATGCCTGTATTTATGTTTTTATTTGCTGCATTTTATTATAAAAATCCCTAAAATTATTTTACAAAATTAGTGTAAGTGTATAGTTAATGGCTGGACGGGAGGGTCAAAATTGGGTGTCAACAAACACCTAGTGAAGTAAGGTGGAATAATGTAAAGGAATTGAAGCAACTATCTAAACACTTAGGTTAGATATACCAAAAACTCACAGAATCTGTCTATTTGGAGTTTCTTGCTTGAGTTATGCATGCTAAATGATAAATGCTTATGTGTTATGATTGCTTGCTATTTGAGGCGAAATAGTTAGGATATGCATGTTAGGGAGATGACTCAGGCATTTCTTTGATAGCCAATTCTTACCATTCTTTTATATCCTGTACTTTAAAAATTATCCCTAGTCAGCCCCATTGAGCCTAAATTTGAAACTTCTTCTTTGACGCCCTATATTCCCACAAATTGTACCATAAGTAAAAATATGAAATAGTGGAATACATTGTGTTAAAAAAGAGACAAAAAGAGTGAATAAGTCTGTTGCACCCCAATACAAAAGTAATAAGAAACAGGCAAAAACCTAAGTTTGGGGGTGCTTGTTATTATTATATATTTCACTCTCCCAAAACAAAAAAGGGAAAAGATAGAATCGAAGTGAAAGAAAGAACAAAAAGAAAAAGGGAAATATTGAAAAGCTAAAGAGCTTATGGTACACGAAATGAGCCTAAATTGCCTATTTTTACCTACATATACCTAAAGCCTACATTACAACCCTTAAAGTCCTGAAGATCTCTTTTATGCATATCCAGAATTAGTGGAGAATAGCAAGTAAGCATGCCATAGGAATTCTTGAATTTATATGCATGATTTAGTATATTGACTTCCATTAAGCATGATGAATATGAGTTTGCGAAATATTTAGCTTCATGTGTTTAGTGTGCTGAAAATTTCATGCTATATGTTCCTGCATATTATTTTGCTAACCTTCATGTTTTTCTAGTTAACTCTAATGCAGCAAAAAATGATCAATAGCAGTGAGTCTTTTATTTTTCGTTTCTTTGAGTCTTTTATTTCTTTCTTTCTATCTTTGTTCGAGGGCGAGCAAAGGTTAAGTTTGGGGGTATTTGATCGGTATATTTTATATACACCTTTTGAGTCAGTTTTAGTTAGTCTTTTGTCCCGTTTTGCACATATAAGTGTTGTATTAGGATAGTTTTACTTTCTATTGAGTCAAAGTGGTTAAAATGGTCAAATGGCGGAAAAGGAGCTAAAAGAGGGCAAAAGAGGAGATGCCAGAGCTGAAAACAGAGAAAGTGGCGAACGAGGGTGAAATCGGACCAGCGCGCGGCCTCGTAGTCAGCGGGGCGGCGCCACTATTCGAGAGGCTGCGAAGACTCGCGCGCCGCTCGAGCAGAATGCGGGCGCGGCGCGCTAAACATCAGAGAGCTACAGAAGATGCTGCGCGGCTACCGAACAGCGAGATATCGTGCGCCGCCAAAACACCCGACGGATTGCAGAACTTCCGGTGCCGCGGCGCCTGTCTGCAGGGCCGCGGCGCCAACGCGGAAAAATTAGGTCTTTTGACGAAATTCTGGGCCAGGCCTGAAGGAAAAGAGTGAGGCGGTTTGCAGCCTATAAAAGGAGAACCCTAGGCAGTTTTTGAGGGTTCCCCTTCTTGCACAACACAAGACTTTTGCTTGGAGATTGGATACCATTAGTTTAGTAATTTCTTTTCCCTTTCTTGTTCTTTATTTCAGTTTTTGTATGATGAACATGAAGTTAGTTCTTGTTATGTCAATGGCTAGGAACTAATTCTCTTATAGGGCTTTCCATTGTTGAATTGCTAGAAACTTATGTTATAAATTAATGCATGCTTATGGTTATTTTTCTTATTGTGAGATCTATCCAATAATTGAGTTGAATTCTTGGTAATTAATTGACAACTAATTATCACTATATGATTTCTAATCAGTTAGAAAGGGGATTGTGAATATCTTTGTAAGTTGGGTAGACATTCTTGGATTGGGGATGAAAATACCTCAATTATTTATGTAAGCGTTGATGAGAGGCTTAACAACCTAATTTTTGCGCATTGTGCGTGTGGTCAACTAGGTTTTGTTCTTAATCCTCCTATAAAGTTATCCTTATCACCGAAAGGTAGGTAAGGTGCGATCTTTGGGGTTGAGTGTTTATATAACCTAACGGAGTATAAAGCGATTTAGAATCTGCTTTCTCCAAAAGAAGAATACCATAAGTTAATGCAGTAGTACGTAGCATAAGCGGATAGTAAGGATACATGGAAACCCTATTCTCATCACATCTGAAGTAAATCTTTATATTTAAATAGCTTGCATAATTCTTAGTTATAAATAACAAATCAATTATCAATTCACCAAATAGATACTAGAAAATAGATAGTTGGTAATTGAACCCTAATCCTTGTGGACGATATTCGGTCTTATCAAGACTATACTACTTGTCACGATAACGTGCACTTGCGTTTAAAGTGTGTGCATCTTACCGCGCATCAGCAATCATAACAATATTGAATAGATCTTAATACGCTGAAGAAGAACTAAAAAAACTAATGCATTAACTATATAAAAGAGTTTCAAGAAGATTCGATGGAAACCCTACTAAAGTATTTAGCTCCTAAACATTGTCATGTCAAGAACTAATACAAAATTCAACATAAACTGAAATAAAGTAAATGAAAGAAAAAGAACTTGAACAAGAGTCTCCAATTGTAGCCTCCTTTTTGCCTCCTAAAAGTATGGATTGTATTATGGTATAAGGTATGAAATAAGGTCAAGGTTTAGAGGTTTTATAGCTGGAAAGAGTTGTCTTTCAGACCATAAAAACCCTGTCCAATTCGGCCCAGGATTCTGAAATTTTCGCGTCGGCACCACGGTTCTGCTGTCTGGCACCGCGGTGCCTTCGACGGTGATTTTTCGTCTCAGCTACTGGAAATTTTACGCCGCGGTTCTTTATTTTTCGGCCGCGGTTCCTTAGAACCGCGGTGCTAGTTTTCCAGGCACCGCGGTGCCTACCTTTTTTGGCCCGATTCCGCTTGATTCTCCAACTCCGAGCAACTTCTACAAATTAGCCTTGTCGACACCATCCGGTTTACAGTGTAATTTTGTCCGAATTTTGTCTGATTTTTTCTCTTCTTCCCGGGACTTCTTAGGCTTCATTTCTTGGCATTTTATTGTGCAACTTCATCCTCAAAAGTAGTATTCTCTCCTTTATAACCGTTGTGACAAAAACAAAAAACCTAATACTACACTAAACACAACGAAAAGAGTAAAATACTTAACTAAAAAAAACTCAAAAGTTTATTCAAAATACACTTAACAATTGCGTCATACGACGAACTCAATATGTGAAGTACGTTTACATGAACCATCAAACATATCCTTTATGTGAGATGATAAATTACTTTCATTCGCGAAACAGTCGATCAAGCTTAGGATTTGTCATGTGTCTATCCAAATATCTTGATCACTTTATCTCATCTATATTAGTCGACAACTAGAATTCTAAATATGTCTCTTGCATTGGCCAATGACTTGGTCGACCTAATATCACTGAGAAGTTGAGTGTTCTCTCGAATATCCAATCAAGAAATGAATCATATTCTTGGCTCAACTACCACCTTAGTTTACATCGTAATGCACCCAACACAAGCCGTATCTTATCCTATAAGGAATTTAAGCTTAGGACAAGGTCAAAGTATATTACTATGTAAACAAGGTGTGTATTGACCTCAAGTCAAAGGACTTTTATCTCACACACGCTGATAACACTCTAGACATGTATACCAAATAGTTTATCAGCAGGGTATATCAATACTTTCCAAAAGTATCCATGTGTCCATCACTAGTAACCATTGCTAGCAGCAGGTGAGACATACTACATTCTCCAAAAATGTGATGCAGAACACATGTCGACTTATAACATATCATCGATATCCCATTCTCGATGATCATTAGTCGAGGCTACTTTGAGAGTTACACTCTATCATGTTATACCCCGTATTTCCAGTGTATGTACGTAAGGACGTACGTAGAAAATTTGAACTTTTAAATAGGCTTGGACGATTTCCCTTTGTGCACAACACCCGGTTAGAGTCGTTTTTCGACGAAACGTTTTCCACGGCTTTTCGTAGGAAAATTCCGGCTATGTCATTTCTAATTTTGCGGATTTTTCCGAGAGACGAAACATTTTAGACCAACGAGAGGCGACACGGCACCTCTCATTGGAGGATGGTTGGACGGTAATGTGGCCGAAAGTGTGCCTATTTTGTCATGGAGTTGGTAGGATATTTTTGTGGTAATTGGATAAGGTGCACTTGGCATGATCTTGACCCTACACTTGCACCACACTTGGCTTGATCTTGGCCATTGGTTAGCCATGGCTTGACTATAAATACCACTCCCTTTGATGAACTTCTTCATCCAAAAATTGTGCTAAGTCTTGAAATCTCTTCTCCTCTCCTCTAGAGTTCTCGTCCCCTCCCCTTGTGAGGCCTTTGCCGAGAGTCCTCTCCCTCGCCGAGAGTTCCCACAGTGGGGGTAGTAGGGTATACACCCACTCCTTGTGGTGCTAGCATGGGGTACCCACTGCCTAGTTGTTTCGTATAAATACCCTCTTGGTAGAAATACTCTCAAAAGTATTGTTACTATACCCAAATTATCTTAGCCGTATACCTTGTAGTATTCTAAGGTTATACTTATACGAAAAGCCCAGAAATACTATTATACTTCCCTTCCGTCACAAAACCGAAACCCTAAGGAAAATCTCCATAGTTGGTTGGAGTATTAAGTAGAAGTTGGTTAGAACTTCTAAGGGTTGTGTGGAGCGGGTCGGAGCGCACGGAGTAGGAGCTAAACCTTGCTCAGGATCGACATTTAAACTCGGATAATTTTGGGCTTATCGAGGTAAACACTCTTGACCTTATTGTAATTGGAAATTACATGTTGTTAGAATATATAGTTGAAGTATACTATATATAGAAATGAACGTAGTTATCGGCAATGTCTTTTGACTTAAGCCTGAATTATAAGAAACCTTTTCGAAAGAAGAGTGCTGAACTGTAATTACATAGGACCGTATTACAGTAGACTTGTGTAGCTTTTCTGTGTGATAGAATTGTGCACGTCCGGTTTAGACGCATGACCCCACTGGTTGGCTTGGTAGCGGCCCAGATAGAGGAGGAGATTTCTGTTTGTTGCGGGAGGTCTTTGCGAATTTTCTGTAGAATGTTCTACGATTAGACCTAGATGTTAATAAGCGCCTTGTGGCCTTATAGGTTGAAGTACCATGCGTGGCGCGATCTACTTGGCTTAAGGAGTAGCCGGCGGTTTGAGGTACTTGGAGCGTTTTGCTATTAGTCGATAATCGTCGCGAGGTATGTGAACCTCTTCCTACCTTTTCTAGCATGATATGTGTATAACTCTGTAGTGCGGTGAGCGTACATGTGTTAAGCGTATTTGATTGGTTTGAAACATAAAAGTGTTATAACGGCTTTATGGGAAGTTGGTTATAACAGTTTTATGTAAGTAAGAAAATGCTTTATGATTTTAAAAGGTAACTGATTTGACTTATAACTGACTTGATGTGTAATAATAAAGAATCTTGAAGTACTTCAAAAGAATCTTTGAATCATTTTTAACAGAAGAATAATACTTGGTTTTGAAAACATAAGAGTTATACTAGCTTTATGGGAAGTTAGGTATAACGTCTTAAGAATGGTAAAATGAATGGTTTATTGATCTTAAAAGATAAGAGACTTAACTTGTTTTACTTGGTAATTAACATTTTGTTAAAAATGTTGTAAAACCTCATTCGCGAGTAATGAGTACTTGATTTTAAAAGCAATAATGTTTTACTGATTTCGGAAATCAGAATAAGTATCGAACAAACCACAGCAGCGCTAATAAAGGGAAATGTTTTGACTAATAATGTATTAGTAAAACCAGTAGAAACTTCCATCTGCATAGAAACTAAGATGAGACAAAATGATGTTACATTTCCTAGATCATGGCTGCTTAAATAAGATTGTTATAAACAAGAATAACCTACTCACGTATCAGACATATGTTTCTCAAATTGCTTTTAAAGGAGAATTATATCATTAAGTGATTAAAATTATGAACTACGAAACCTTTCAAAGCGAAACTTGAGTAATTGTAATTAGACAAACTTAAAACATTTGGAAAAGAATGTTGTTACTTGATTTTATGAAGAGAAGTGTTTTGATTTACTTCAAAGGATAATCACTCTATTTTCATATACTACGGGTATTGTGTGACTTTTGTAAACGTAACGTATCTTTTAAAAGATAATGTATGAAGTACTTTGGGAATAGATACTCGATCTTGTTAATCATATAATAGAATGTACCTTGTGTGTATAACTTGATTGTGTTGGTTTGTGATAGCCTTGTAATACTTTCTTGTTGATTTGATAAGTAGACGTGATATGATGCTATGTGTGTTAGTGTCTTGTAACGTTTGCGAAAGAGAGTATTCTTGTTGTGCTTATGTTGTGTAATGATAAGCTGTTATGTTAGTATAATATCACTCACCTCTTGACATATTTCCGGAGGTTAAGCTGCCCTCCGATGCGGGGTATACTCAGGCGGTCTGGGACCATGATTCGAGAATACCTCATGCGGGTCGAGGATCCATGTGGAACTACGGAGTTCGTGTTAGTTTGCGGCCGCTTGTGGTCACGAGGTCTCTGTGGCGTGCGGGTGCGGGTCGGGGCGATGCCGAGAGTAGCTACCTCGATGCGGGGTTATGTACCTACGCGGGCTATGTGAGTGGCCTATGCGGACTACGAGAGTCGAGATTAGGCTTGCGTGGTGATACTACGGGAAATTGGCCTGCTTGATCATTCGCGACCTAGAAAAGACACATTCTGATTTAACTATTGTTGCTATTGTTTATGATGTGACACTATGTGCGGTTACCTTGGTTGTTTCATACATACTTGCAAAACTGATTTTAAAATGATATGTTTTCATTTACGTACTTCTGATTTCACATACTTGGTACTGTTATCGACCTCGCCTTGAGGCTGCGTTCATCTGCGCGAGTTGAGGTACACGATCGTTGATCCTAGTCCTCGGGTCACAATTCGGCGTATGGGAAGCTCCATTTCTCGGAGGCTTATCGGTGGTATAGTCCGCATCGTTGTAGGTATTTACATTCAGGGTATGGCGGGGCCACCCCGCCATTGTTGTCATATCTTTCTTAGAAGTGCATGTAATCTTGTTGTGGCGAGTTGTAATGGGATATCGTTCGGTTTTAAATTGATCTATATATATATGCCGTAAAGGCAAGTTTTCTCAGGTCGTTTCTTACTTCATAATATTTTCATGTCTTGTTTTATGTTCCGCTGATTACTCTGATGTTGTATCACTAGGGTGCCCGGGGTAAGGCACCAGTCACGGGCCCGGGTTCGGGTCGTGACATATCATTAATATATCACTCTATTAATGACAATGTAAGCTCAAAGAATGCACATTAATGAATAATTACAAACAATCAAATAATGCTTCAATAATCGCAAATGTCATAAATATATTAATCTTATTAATAATACGAATGTGTTCAAGTACATTTGTCCCTAATGATTGTTACATGCGGGCATGAACGCAGCCCCCCGAGAAAGGGGGTCAGTACAAAATAATGTACTGAGTATGTAAAACATGAAAGACTGCAAATGAGACCATAACTGTGCTAAGTAAAATAGAGAGTCAACTGTGTCTTATAAAAATAAGAGTCATATCAGTAATCATGAATGCTTACCATAGAATCATCATGTCCATATATATATATACATGTATAACGTGTATCGGCCTCTAGTGAGGGACTCGATGGAATCATCAATATAACGTGTCCCGGCCCAGTCTGGGACTCGGTGGAATCATATATGTATAACATGTCTCGGCCCTCTAGTGAGGGACTCGATGGAGTCATCATCATCTTATATGTACATATAACGTGTCCCGACCCTCTAGTGAAGGACTCGGTGAAATGAGTAATAACACTTGGCACGAGCAAAATATCATGAGCAACCATATATAACTTAAATTATCATTTGACTCTCAATGGAATAAGAAAAATGCATTATCATATCATATATCCTTTAAATCATCTTTTGGAAAATCAAGGTGCTTATCGTATCATATATCATTTTAAAACATCCTTTGAAAAGTCAAGACACTTATCATATCATAAATCATTATTTTAGTAAAACTAGATTTTGAAGGAATCACGTACGTCCGCCGTACTTTCATTAAAATCATACCAAAAGAAAGAAGATTTTTTTTTACAAAATCATGCCAAAGAAAGAAAGAATAGTTCACATACCTCTTAATCGCCCAACCAAATGTAAATCTAGGACGCGCCTCGTCTAATATGTCAGCCTATAATAACAATGATACGATCATTAATTCTAGGACTTCTAACGTAGGTTATATTGAATATCGTCTTCCTATTTCTATAAAAAATTGGGCAGCACTTCCCCTGTTCATGTGCGTATTCACAATTTATCAATAAGCCAACAACACCAATAACCACGTTCAATAATTCCAACAACCTTTCAGCCAACACCTTATTCAATTTCAACACTTTTTCTTAATCCTTAGAATCCAATTTCATATGTCAATACTTCCATATTACCAATTACAACTTAACCTCAAGATTTCTTTTCAATTCTCAACATGCAATTAGTGATAATGTTAACAACAACAATAATCAAACTCATATATACAAAACAGTCCACAATCGGCATTAATACCCCAAAATATTCACACGCAATCTCAAATTCCAACTTTTTTAATTCTTTATCAAGAGTTAATCCCTTAATTACAACATCACATCATCTTCCAAATACTCCATAAAAAGAAGAATTTCATACCTTAAATTGGTCCCAAAACAGTCCCAAAAACGTCACTGCCCAACCCGATTGTTGTCCCAACTTGCATCAAATTCTTGTCCAATTTTGTCACATCTTCAACTCCATATTAACATGCATGTGTTCTACAATGTTACTCCATCATTCTAACATTTTTTTGCTTCCACAAATTCGTCTCAAAAATCCGAAAATTGAGGCTTAAATAGCGGGCAGCAGTGGCGAAATGCCCACTGTTCTGTCAGCCGAACTTGTAACGTCCATAACTCTCTACTCCAATTCCCTATCGACGAGAGGTTTGTTTCGTTGAAAACTAGACTCGACGAACTTCATTTTAGGCTTTTGAAAGACCCCAAAACTCCTGATATACTAGGATATATACCCCTTCAAAGTTGACTAAAAATCTGCCAGCAACCAGCGATTTTCTGCCCATTTTCTTGCCCCTCTTCTTGCCCAATTGTTCACTTCTTCCACTCCAATTCACCATGCAATCATTCCATAATGTCAACCCATCATTTATACATATTTTCCTTCCAAAAAAAAATCTTTTCCAAAACTTGAAGAAACCCCCAGCCCTTTTCTCGGCCAGTGGCACCGAAACCCCACTGTTTGGGTGTTAAAATTTTGCCTAGGATTATTGATGAATTAATCTAGGAAGGGAGAGATGAAAACTTAATTTTTTGGCTATGAATTTTTTAGGGTCTCGGCTGGTTTGAGGGGAGAGGGAGGAGAGAAATAAATTTTGATTTTACAAACGTGGAAGATGAAGTATTTAAGGTAGTATTAGGATTTTCAGATTTTTCAATTATCCACTTTGGTCCCTCCACTTATTACACTTTGATCCTCTAATTAATTACTTAACTAAATTAATCCCCCAAGTAGTAAATCTTAGTCCCACTTCTTTTAATCTTAATTCCCGTTCCCTTTAATTCACGGGAATTCCATAAGGCCTCGTGTTCTTCATGTCATAATTCTTATAATATGATACTAATCCTTAATGAAAATATATATAACTTATCATATTAAGTTTTCATTGACGTGCTCGTAGCTTATGTAAATATAACTTATATCAATTATCCGAATCTTAATCTTAATGACGTTCTTAACCCTGTCTTAACTTACGAGGTGTAACATTCTCCCCCCCTTAGAAACATTCGTCCTCGAATGTTCATAACAAGTCTTATGCTAGAATGTTTTTGGCAGAGTCTCCTTTATTACTATGTCTATCCACCTATATCCAGCAAATCAATAGATGCCTCACAGAGCCACATTATAACACACATACACTTACAAATTTAAAATAGTTAACTAAGGAACCAAATTACCTGTGAATATTCAACTGAATCCTATGTAATACCTTGAACAAAGTTAAAGAGTCTCTATGCGGTGCTATATTCCTCTATTTTCGAATTTTCCACAATATTCCGGCTGGTAGCCTGGTACTACCTTGTACACCTGCTTCAATTTATAATGGTATGTAATGTTTCCAATTTGGTGTGATTATCAATTCAAACCACTCTTTGTTTCCCACCATATTTTTTGTTTAATGTTATCCTTTACCTCAACAACCATTTTCAAGGCCTGAGAATCACCTTCCCGTTGCACATATTGAGGGTAATGCTTCAGAGTACATGTTTCCTAGAAAGTTAACCCATAGAGAGTTGCTAGTCCTAGATTTCCATCATAGCTTTTTACACAATGACTTTAATATATCCAAAATGAGGTCTGAATCTCAATCCACTATCATCCTTAGGCAAGTACGTTTTTAACCATGTAAACTAATGCTTAGCCTTAACATCATCCTTACTATACACCAGAAGAAAATTACAACTATTTGTATGTATATCTTTGATCACACATTTTGCAAGTCTTATAGCAGGCAGTATGTGTATAGACACACTTGTGACACACTAGTAATTAACACTGCTTTACCTCAGGGTGACAACAACTTTTCTTCCCAAGTTTGTAACTTGTCTTTAATCTTCTTAATTAATTCAGCATAGTCTATCTTCCTTTTTCTAACATGTAATACTGGACATCCTAAATGCATGAATGGAAATGTTCCCCTTATGAAACCAGTAATACCTTTTTCTTGCTGAATCAAGTTACTAGGAGTCTTAGCATGCATATAAACAGAACTCTCCTTTTATTTATCAAATGGCATTTTCATACTCTTTCAAAGTCTGCCTTAACTCTTTGTAAAATTATTCTATTTGCTTCTGTTGGAAATTCTTCAAACAACTCCTCTTTAAATTCAACAATATCCTCCCTAAAACTTAGTTTCTTAAGCATATCTCCAAAAGTTTCCTTACTCCATAATAATGGGGTAGTCTCGACATTCTTCAGTTTCGGTATAAAAGAAACGAAATCATCTTACTCAACAACAGTGTGCCAATTTTGATTTAGCGCCTAAAAGGATGCTTCATATTTTGTCCAACCCAAGCTAAAATAAATGTTTGCCAACATTATCGAACCTCTTAAAAGTACAGTCATTATCGGCTCTTTCATTCCACTACTTAAAAGGACTCCCTTTAAATTCAATTTCAAACATTTCACATGAATTAGTACAAAATGCAAAAATCCTCACGCTCTACAGGATATTTATGAAGATCACCTATTGTTTCATTTCCATTTATAATAACATTGAAATCCCCACTAACTAGTCAAGGATCCCTCATATCGTCGACAATATAGTATAAACATTCCAGAGACAACCTTTCCAATGCATCACTATTTGCATATACCATAGTATATCTACCTAGTTCATGTAACTCCTTCACCAGTGAGTCCTTAAGTTTGTCATGTTAATCATCCCTCATATTATCTCTGATTAAGTTTCTCTGCTGATTAATATATTTAGGATAGACATATCCGCTTCCACTGCCCTGTTCTTCTCCACATTGGACATCATTATCCCATCTTCCTTTAATATTACTGCGTTACTATTATTAGAGTTGTTACCATTGAGACACACCTCCTGACCATTGGACGAAAGGGACCGACAAACTATAAGGAAAGAGAGGCATAAAGGCCGCGAAAGCCGTTGCGTAACAAACAGTGGATGAGCGCACTAGCGCGAAAGCCGTTGCGCAACAAGCCGCGGATGAGCCCACTAACGCGAAAGGCACCTCGCGTTCATGATATCTACATTCAACTGTGCCCCGGAGATACGATCGTGCTTCAATCGTCCGATACTCAGGGTTCTTCTAGTGGTATTTTTAGGGATCATCCGGGTCTGAATCCTTCCGTCCCAGAACATATATATATTCTATGAGAATATAGGTTGTTTTTTTAACAATGTTCTTTTTAAAATCGAAATGTTAGCTGGAATGTGATTGTTATTTCTTATTTTTTTCTTCGATGAATCGTTTTTTAAAAAAAAAACTGAATCGAGATGCGAAAGAATCCATATTCCCTATCTCGTATTCTCTACCTCCTAAATTAGCCTAATTAGAAGACTGTTTTTTCCGCTGCTATAGTCGATTTACTGGTTTTGCGAGTGTGTCAAAATAAGGGGTCTACTACCATGGGAGCTTTCATGGCTCCACCAATACCTATACCTACCTATAGAATAGAGTCACAAAAGTACCAGTGACTTTGGCGGTTTATGGATTCAGTCAGCTAAACTCCTCAATAAATATCAACAAACAACATGTCTTGACCCACAACTGCCGTAACGAAGGAATGAATAAAGGGAATAGGCTTTGAGGGTAATGTCGGAACCTCTGCCTAGCCCACACCAAGGCGAGGCACGCCTGGCGGGCTGTTAGCTAGTGTGTATCATCTTACGAGAATAGAGGATGGTGTGGATCAACCATAGGTATGCATAAAAGTATCTCTCTTGTTCCATAGTTCAATTCGAACTGCTACGCTGTTCTAATTATTCCCCGGCCCCTCTCCTTTTAAAGCTCCTCTCCTGTAAGTCTCATACATATTTTCAGTTCTCTCGTTTCCTTGGCGTGTTATAGCTTTCTATATTCTGAGACGTGCCACAGGTGCTGAGAACATTTCATAGCAAGGAAACATATTGTGTGCTAAGAAGAGAGGATATTTCAAGCTCATGGGAACTTCATGCAGTATGTTCCCCCATTGAAGACCTTACCTGGTCTCATCGTTATTCATTGTCCTTCATTTGTTTGACTTCCAAATCTGGAATGCATACTCACCAAGTTAGCCCTAGTTAACTTTATTAAGAGTCTCACATCGGATATGGAATGAGAACATGGACTACTTATATGGACTTGGACAATTATCACTTTACAAGCTAACTTTTGGGGTTGAGTTATGCCCAATATCCATTCTTTACATGGTATTAGAGTCAGACCCATTCCGATTCTTTGTTCACCGATGCTGGGCCTCCAAATTATATTGCACACGCTCCAGTTAACGAGGTTTGGGCGTTCGAGAGAGTGTTAAGAGTCCTACATCGGATATGGAATGAGAAAATGAACTCGTTATATAGACTTAGACAATTCGCACCCTACAAGCTAGCTTTTGGGGTTGAGTTAGGACCAAGATTCATTATTTACGTAGAACCAAACTGTATATTAGTCAGTAGTCCAAAGTCTCTGTTCAATTTCTCATTGTTTTTGCTATGCTCCTTTGTGCATAATTGTGTTTTGCCGCATACATTTGCAGGTTTTTGTTATAGTACTTGATTATTATCTGATGCCTACCAAACAGCGTGCAGATAGTGTTTGTATCAACAACACTACATATCACTGTTTAAGGATTATAAAATATTAGAATCACTATATGCTGGAGAAAAAGTGAATCTCAAATTGGGTTCTAGAAACTTCGTTTGCGAAGGAAAAAGGGTATATGCCAACCTACACCTTTTTAGAAATAGTTAATTTTGTTCTTATGAATTCCAGCAAAATGAAAGACCTTATTTTTTTTTTGTATTTTCCGACCAATTTGTATGTATTATAGTCTAAATTAAACGTTACTAGTATTTTGTAGTAAAAAGTAAAAACTCATTGCATGCTAGTTGAACAAAGAAAACAATTTTATTATCAAACTCGTTTCCTAAATTTTTAAACAAAATCAATTACATAATTTAAATTAACGCATCCTAAATTTTTGCAAAATAATCTATGTGACAGGTAATGAATCGAAATAAAACAAACCAGAATGATTAGCTTCGCACGTGAGAGTGACAACGTTGAATCGCCAGAAATGGCGACCAAACATGGGACCTTTCGGCGTTGATCCATTGCTTAAGCCGCAATTCTGTCAAACTGCGCGGCTTAAGAAGCGCATTCGTGTGGGGAATTTCAAGTAATTTGACCATTTTACTATAGTCCTCGTAGGCGGTCCTCCTCCTCTTCCAATTTTACCTTTACATATTGCGTACTTTGATTTTTTCGCACACCATAATTTTATAAAATGTTCATTTTGTCCTATTTAGATAGATAACATTAAACATATCGGATGAACGTTGAACTCCATACTAATCACACAATTGACAGAAATTATTAGTGACTATTTGAATTGACACTATAGATCTAGTTGGACATTTTGGGTCCGTTTGATACAGCTTATTAAAAAGAGCTTTTAGAAGTAGAGTTTTTAGGAGTAGAATTTTTCAAGTAGAATTTTTTTTATTAAAAAGTGGTTAGGTGTTTGGTTGTCAATAAAAAAAGTATTTTTGGCTTAAAAATGGGCAAAATCAACCTCTACTTTCAAAAGCCCTGTTGATGTTGGATAGGATGTTGTGCCAACATCTGCGAAAGCACAGGACAACATCTTCAGGATATTGCCTGCGATGTTGTGGCAACATTTCAGCCAACATCTATGTAACTGTTTGCCTATTCTTCCTACTGCAAGCAAGTTATCGCGAGTAAAAATGACCTAGGCAAGCGTACCTAATTGTTGTGTTTAAAACGTGGTGAAAGACCAAGTCAAAACGTGGAGAGAAAGCAGTGAAGACCAAGTCCAGATCGTTGAGGATTTTCAGGAGGAAGACTCGGTCCAAGTTGCTGCCATCTTTTGCTCAACCTCCGCAACCATCAGTGAGGATTTCAAGGGAAGCTCAACACTATAAATATAGGAGAGTTTCATAAGTATCGATATCCAGATTTACAACGACAACAAGTCAAGAGAGCTCTCAGATCTTACTATAGAAAACCGGATCACCCATTAGCCTAAAGTTGTTTTAACAACATCTTGTACCACATTGCAATCGATGTCTCTATTCTAGATTAAGCTTATTATTCAAGCGAGTGTAATGAAGATGTTGTATTTTATCTTTTAGAATTTGTGACTTTATGCGAAGTCATCTGCGACTTCATTTTGTTTGTAATTTCTTTTATGTACTTTACGCTTTATCTTGTAAAAGAAATTCATTTGTAATTGTATATAGTTTATACAATTCTTTTGGTCACCGACCATCAAGGGATATTAATATATACCCTTAAAAATATAAACTTTGTGTTCTTTTTATTTTTTCGCTGCATTTACTCTAACAAGATTTATTTCGGTTTATCTCAATGTTGCCTCAAATGTTGACCGAACATTGAAGGCAACATCCAGACACTGTTTCTAGTTTACCGAGCTGTTGATTTATTTTCTTACTAAATCATACTAATCCGTAGCCCGGGACCCAACAAGTGGTATAAGAGTCAACACTTGATACAATAAGTGTCTGATTCTGATTATTACGGCTATGGACTCAGCTAACCATAACGTTGGTCGTCTTCCAATTCTAGATGGGACAAATTACGCATATTGGAAGATACATCTTCGTTCTCATATCAAATCAATTGATATTAGAGCATGGAGATCTGTCTCCGATGGATATGTGGTTCCCAAATATCCAGCAGTCGAGGACGGTGATGTTCTTACAAAGCCCGAGTCTGAATGGACCCAAGAAGAAATCAACATCGCAAGCTATAATGAAAAGACCTTAAATGCTATTTTTGGATGGGTGAATCTGTATATGTTTAAACTCATCCAAAATTGTACAACGGCCAAGGATGCTTGGGAAACTTTGCAAACTCATTGTGAAGGTACATCAAGTGTTCGACGTACTAAGCTTCGCATGATCTTGAGCCAATACGAACGCTTAAGGATGGAAGAGTCTGAGGACATAAAATCCTATTTTGAAAAGTTAATTGACATTGCTAATCAATGTCAAGTGCTTGGGTATCCCCTGACCAACACAGAACTTGTGGATAAAGCTCTCAGATCTCTTTCTGAAAGATTTAATACTAAAATTTGTGCAATTGAAGAGGCCCATAATCTTGCTAATATTGATCTTCATGCCTTGATGAGCATCTTTCAAACCTATGAGATGAACATGAAGAGCCAACGAGATCTGTATCAAGACAAGACATTGGCACTCCAAGGTCAAACCTCAAAAACTGTAGATGCCGATGAAGAAAACTTGAAGGAAGTAGGGGATGGTGCTACTGTTGTCTTGCTCACTCGTCGATTCAATTCAATGATGAGGAAGATCAATAATGACCGCAACAAAGCAAAATACAAACAACACCAAAACTCACTCTTCAACAAACAGTCAAATAGACCACCCTCTGAAAACTGAAATAACAATTCACTGAGAAAATCCAACTCCGACAATACCAGTTTCAATCTGAAAAAACTCAAAGGTGTACAATGTCATGCGTGCTCGGGTTGGGGACACTATGCTAATGAGTGTGCCAACACCCTTAGAAAAATTGGTAAAGCCATGTGGGTTACTCTCAGTGACGATGCGGACGATGAGGAGGAAGAAAGTCAAGAAGAAGAACCACAAGAAATGCTAGCAGCAATGTTCGAACACTCACTGTCCGACGATGAAGATGTTGTTGACAATGTTGTCTCAAAATCAAATGTTGCTGACAATGTTGCCTCAACATCAGGAATTGCATCAGCCGCTGGAAGAGTTGCATCATCATAAAGGTATGTTTTCTTTAACTAATCTGATGTAAACTGTTTTAGTGGGTTTATTTCTTCATCTGAGGCTGTAAACTTGGATCTGGTTGACTCCAAAGATGAAGTGAAAAAAGAATTGCAAGATCTTTTTAAGGCTCTAATCACTGAATCGGAACAACTAGATTCAAAGGCACAATCACTGGCTCTTGAGAATAAAAGTCTTAAAGGCACAATCAACCGCTTAGAGGTAATGCTTACCAAGAATGATTTTGAACTTGATAAAATTCATGCAAGACTGAACACAACTGATACCACTTTCCAAAGGCTTAACACGGGGAAGTCCAAACTGGATAAAATCCCGAATCTCAATAATACTTCGAGAGCAGGTCTTGGGTATAAAGCACCAAGTAAACTCAATACTTCTAGGATCCATAGAAAAACTAAGGGGATAAAGTTCATCAAAGAAAATATCAATAGTGACTCTCATATCTCTATGATTGGATCAAAGTTTGTGTGCAGTTTCTGTAAAAATACAGGACACTTAACGCCCTACTGATACAAACTTCGAAATTCTGCTCTCAGACCCATGCCTCAACATTCAAAGTAAAAAGTCTGGAAACAGAAAGAAGTATAGTTCTGAAAAGGTGTTGTTACCTAAACTGAACCTGAAATGTAATGTCTGTATAACTGCCTTATGAACTAACATTATAGGATCATGGTATTTCGATAGTGGATGTTCACGTCACATGACATGTACCAAAAGCTTATTGAAGGATTTTGGAGCATTCATTGGAGGATACGTAACCTTTGGAGGAGGAAGTAAAAGTAAGATTATCGGAAAAGGAACTCTCAATGTTCTGAATGTACCCACCTTGAAAGATGTTCTTCTCGTGGAAGGCTTAGTTGCTAATCTCCTAAGCATAAGCCAACTGTATGACGATGATCTCGAGGTGAAGTTCAACAAGCTTGGATGCAAGGTTACAGACTATGCGAATAAATGTGTCATGTCAGGAACAAGGACTGGAGATAATTGATATCTAGTAGGTGGACTAGAGGTGTGCAATTCAGCGAAGATAAGTGACTTGGCACTTTGGCACCAAAAGTTGGAACAAGTCAACTACGACACATTGAAAAAGCTGATATCGTTCGAGGTTATAAGAGGCATCCCCAAATTGGAGCCAAATGAGAAAACCCTGTGCGAAGGTTATTTAAAAGGGAAGCACATCTGAGTCTCTCACAATGTTGCTCAACATGATGACCAACATTCAGGTACGTCTCATTGTTTTCAATTATTACATATGGATCTTATAGGTCCAATTGAAGTAGACAACCTAGGTGGAATGAGATACTCGTATGTGATAGTTGATGATTCCAGGTTTACATGGATATATTTCTTAAAGGAAAAATCACAAGCCTTTGACATGTTTAAGGCACTTCACTCTAGAATAAGGAACTTGTTTTGTTCTTCCATTTTCAGAATTCGTTCTGACCATGGAAAGGAATTTGAAAACCAAAATTTTGCAATGTTTTGTGAAAAGAAAGACATATTTCATGAGTTTTCGACACCTAAAACACCTCAACAAAATGGGGTTGCCGAAAGTAAGAACAAAACCTTACAAGAAATGGCTAGAGTCATGTTAAGTTCTAAGCACTTGTCAAAGAGATTTTGGGCTGAAGCCTTGAATACAGTGTGTCACATATCAAATAGAGTGTATCTTAGGTCAGGCACTAAGATGACACCCTATGAACTACTAAATGGAAAGAAACCCACCCTGTGTTACTTTCATGTCTTTGGGTGTGTTTGTTATATTCTTAATGACAGGGATCATCTGGCGAAGTTCGATTCAAAGAGCGACAAGGGTGTGTTCGTTGGCTACTCTCATAATATCCATGCCTACCGGGTATACAATCTTCGTACCAAAACCATATAGGAGTCTGTCATTATGATTTTTGATGATCTGCTAGACATATCTGGAAAATCCTCAGAAAATAACATTGTAGTTATAGTAGAAGAGGAGCAAACCACTGAAGCATCAGATGTTGATACAAATGTTGACCCAACACCAGAAGTCACATTTGAAACGCAAGAAGAGAACACCGAAGAAGATGTCGAGGAGGAGTCAGCTGCGGAGCTAAATGATCAAGTAAGATGAGACCATCCATCGAGGATTAGGAGGAACCATCCACCCGACCTAGTGATAGGGGGAGTTTTTTTAGCAAAAGCGAACGATGGAGAAAGAACCACTCAATTACCGAGAGATAGTAAGGTATGTGTGCATGTTCACTATATACCAACAGGTTAATCTTTCTTGTTTTAAATCTACATTGGAACCTAAGAATATTGGGGAAGCATTGAAAGATAATTTTGGGATACAAGCTATGCAAGATGAGCTAGAGCAGTTTACTCGAAACGAGGTTTGGGATTTGGTACCGCGACCCAACAACACTAATGTTATTGGGACTAAGTGAATATACAAAAACAAATCAGATGAGTTAGGGCAGATTATGAGGAACAAAGCTCGACTTGTTGCTCAAGGATATACACAAGTTGAAGGTATCGACTACGATGAGACCTTTGCACCTGTGGCTAGACTTGAATCAATAAGATTGCTTCTTGCCATTGTTTGTTACTTGAAAATTACCTTGCACCAAATGGACGTTAAAGGTGTCTTTCTCAATGGATACTTGAACAAGGAAGTATACGTTGAACAACCAAAAGGATTCGAAGATCCTCACCATCCACAACATGTATACAAGCTCAAGAAAGCTTTGTATGAGTTAAAACAGGCACCACGTGCATGGTATGATTTCTTGACTAACTTTCTTATTAATTTTGGTTTTATCCATGGAGAAGCTGACAGAACTTTATTCATAAAAAACATGGAGTAGATGTAATCATAGCTCAAATCTATGTTGATGACATTATCTTTGGCTCGACTAAAGAATCCCTCTTGAAGTCATTTGTCAAAGCTATGTCTACAACATTTGAAATAAGCATGATTGGAAAATTAACATTTTTCTTAGGCTTGCAGATTAAACAGGTTGAAGAAGAGACTTTTGTATCCCAGAGCAAGTATGCCAAGAATCTTGTTAGGAAGTTTGGTCTGAAAAACGCTAAACACATGAAGACGCCAATGGGCTCTACGCGGCAGGTTTGTAAAAACAATGTTGGATAAGATGTTGACCCAACATTGTACTGATCTATGATAGGGAGTCTTTTATACCTTACTGCCAGTCGCTCGGATATCATATTTAGTGTGTGTGTTTGCGCCAGGTTCTAAGCCAGTCCCAAAGTATCTCATCTTAATGCCGTGAACGTATCATACGATATATTGTCGGTACACGTGACTTAGAAATTTGGTACTCTAGAGACACTAATCCTAATCTAATAGAGTATAGTGACTCAGATTGGGCCGGTGATGTCGACGATAGGAAAAGCACTAGTGGTGGTTGTTTTTATCTTGGCAACAATCTAGTCTCATGGTACAGTCGTAAACAAAATTGTGTGTCACTTTCGACTACCGAATCAGAATATGTGGCAGCCGAAAGTTGTTGTGTTCAACTAATTTGGTTACGACATATGTTTGATGACTATGACATTTCTAATAACTCTATGATTTTGTACTATGATAATCTGAGTGCTATTAATATTTCCAAAAATCCTGTTCAGCATTCACGTACAAAACACATCGACACAAGATATCATTTTTTAAGAGACTTAGTGGAAAAACATCTAGTTCAAATCGAACATGTTGATACTCTTTCAAAACTAGCTGATATTTTTACCAAACCCTTAGATCATGAGAGATATTCTAGCTTGAAGAAATCTCTTGGTCTTTGTTTTCTATGAAAATAAGGCAGGCAAGGTAGATGTCCTAAATATTGACCTAACATTCTGGATAACATTTACCGTTTGGATCAGTGTATGGGATATAAGTTGTAAGTCATTTGCACAATTCTCTCAAAGGAATCAAGCTTGACTTCACAAGTACAAGGTTTGAATGTGATACTGTTCTCTGCGATGATGCATATGATAAAAAGGGAGTATCACAAGAAGGCGAAGCCTAAACTAAAGATTTGGTATTATACAAAAAGAGCAAAACTCTGAGTTTGGTACCGTTCCTATTCTATAGGAGTACCATGTGCTTCAAGAAGGTTGAAAACTCCTTAATATTTTTTTTATCCATATATGTTCAACTAAGTTGATTAAGGACAATGATAAAATGTCACATCTGTCCAGCGATCAGTCTCATAGGGAACATATGCGGAAAATCATTTGCCAAATCAGAAAATCCTTGAAGTCTCAAAATGTTTGTGAAAACTTGAAAAAGTTGTCAACATCCTTCACAACATCGTGTTCCAGTAGATTGGTTGATCTTGTTTATCTTATTTTATTCTGGGTTTTAATTTGTAACAAGTCTCTGTGAATAACATAAATCTAAAAAATAAGGAGGACCATTTTTTTAATGTTTTAATGTCTTGTGTCATGTAAAAACCTTTGTTTTGGGTATGTGTAGAGTTCAAATATTTTCCACTACCTAGAATTAAGGAAAAAAGTTTGTGTGTAAATTGAAGATTGCCATGATTAATATCCCCATTATTGTGTGTGTATTGTCATATCAGTCAGCCTCAAATCGAACAATCAAATGGCAACCCAAACATCACCGCCAATTTTTCAAATTCGCCCAACTCTTCAAAACCCTCTCCCGTGTACATATCCCCCAAATCGCTCCAATCCTCCAAATCAAAAGAGTATTCTCCTATGTCAACAAGTCCACCAAACAGCCAAAAATGTATAAACATTACAAAGTCATCAATGAAGAAAAACCTTCTGAGGAAGACGCAAGTGTAGCCCTAATTTTTCTAGGTTCCGACGAGCCTTTAAATGTGTGTTACCCTGGAGATTCGGAGAACCCAATAGATATTGATACAACATCTGATTTTACAAACCTTGCTTAAAGAGGATCACAGTCGACAATGCCAACGAGAAGGTCTAAAAGGGTGTTTGAAAGTAGATTCAATGAAGATCATACTGCCAAAAGGACCAGGGCAGAGTCGACTTTTCCTGTTTAAGAGTCGAGTTTCCCCGTTGAGTCCACAACTTCCACCAGTACTGATTCAGACTTCAATTGTCACGCCCCAAATTTTCCTAAGTCTTTACTTAGGGCGTGATGGCACCTGGACAATTATTTTCCACCAGGAGCACCATTTAATTCTCTTTATTTAGAAATTTAAACTTATATTCAAATACGGAGCTATTAATAAAAATAACAATAAAGAAATTTGTTTATGACTTTATTGAAAATATAACGCGAGCCCATACTCGTGCAAATATTGTTTCTACATAGACATACTGACAAATATTATTCTAAGTTGGAAGGGAGACCATTCCACACGGGCATTTCGAGACACCGAACCGACATTCGAACTCGACGAGTACCAAGCCCAAGCAATGGACTTGGTATGACAAGAGGTCGCGAACGATCGCTAGCCTCGCGTGGAGCCTTTCCTCTATCACGCTTTCTGAAACATGTTAATAAAAGAGTCACTCTACCATCCGGGCCGAGTGAGAACCTTACCCTGCAATTCAAAGTAACACCACAATATTCCAAGTGCAATCACATTATAACGTAATAAGCATATTGCAAAAACATATCAGGTTACAACATCTTTAAATATGCAACAACTCCTCATAGGAAATTCTCGGTTTAACTAACACTTCATTTTATCTCGTATTATACGTTAAGACATTCCCCTGCATTTCCACATGTTTATTACATTTATATATTTGTGAACGCGTATTCACTTTTCATATTTATATATAGGTGAACATGTATTCATCTTTCATATTTGTTGCGTGCAACCCGATCCATTATATTTACGTATTTGTGAACACGTATTCACTTTACGTTTTGTTGCGGCGTGCAACCCGATCCATTATGTTTACGTATTTGTGAACGTGTATTCACTTTACGTTTTGTTGCGGCGTGCAACCCGATCCATTATATTTACGTATTTGTGAACGCGTATTCACTTTTCATATTTATATATAGGTGAACATGTATTCATCTTTCATATTTGTTGCGGCGTGCAACCCGATCCATTTTATTTACGTATTTGTGAACACGTATTCACTTTACGTTTTGTTGCGGCGTGCAACCCGATCCATTATATTTACGTATTTGTGAACGTGTATTCACTTTACGTTAATTTTCTGCGTGCAACCCTATCCATTATATTTACGTATTTGTGATAGCGTATTCTCTTTACGTTTTGTTGCGGCGCGCAACCCGATCAATTATGTTTACGTATTTGTGAACGCCGTATTCACTTTACGTTTTGTTGCGGCGTGCAACCCGACCCATTATATTTACGTATTTGTGAACGCCGTATTCACTTTACGCTTTGTTGCGCGCAACCCGATCCATTATATTTACGTATTTGTGAACATATATTCTCATTACGTTTTGTTGCCGCGCGCAACCCGATCCATTATGTTTACGTATTTGTGAACGCGTATTCACTTTACGTTTTGTTGCGGCGTGCAACCCGATCCATTATATATTTATATATTTATGTGAACACGTATTCACTTTTCATATTTTTCAGAAGATCAAATAAATACTATTCTCTTTTCTAACATTCTGTCATTCATACTTGTAACGATTATAACTTTTTAACCATAACTCCAACTAAGGTGTTTCTCAAGCGGAAACTAAGGTAAGACGGGGATCTTTCACTGTACCAAATTTCATTTAAAACTACTTTGGGTAACTAACACAAATTTATCCTCAAAACAGCCACATGAAATTTGTTTCGGCAGAATTTTTATTAAACAACACCCAATCTTATAATAGTCATAACTCCTAATCCGTAAACCCGTTCAATCCCCATAAATTCTCAAAACGACGAGAACAGAGAGATACACGTATCCATGTGAACCATTCTTTCATATTCTGTACCATTTGGTACAGTTTTACACTTTTATTCGCTGCCCTTCCTGGATCTCGATAGATCCGAGGCATAAACTTTAAACAGCGATAACTCTCAATCCGTAAGTCGTATAGACCCCCGTAAGGTCTCAAAATGTCCACAACAAAGATATCTAGAACTTTCATTTAGCAACAATTTTCATATTCCCCACAGATTAGTACAGTTTTACGTTTCAACGTCCTGCCCTTCTGGATTCCGACGAATCCGAGGCAGCAACTTCAAACTACAATAACTCTCAACTCGTAAGTCCGTTTTAATAAATCTTTATATATATCTGTCCGTAACAGAGAGATTTACAACCATGTAAATTTTCATATAATTCTAATAAGTAAAACTCAATAAAAACAGTCCGTAATTATGCCTTTCCGAATTTCGACCAAATCTAAGGCAGAAAATTTGAACTATGATAACTTTCAAACCGTATGTCCATTTTACCTCATTTTTGGTTATATATGATCATATTAGAGAGGTGTACAATTCTTCCGAATTTCATCAAATTCTAACAATTATAACTCAGTGAGAACAGTTCGTAAAGTTCATGACGCAAGTAGTTGTCTAAACAATCAAAAGTTCAATATTTCTTTTCAACACTCAATTCTTATTCCAACATGTATTGAACTAAAAATAAAGGATGTTACCAAGAATTTCTGAGTGAGAAAACTCACCTTGTAAGTGTGAAGATTATTGTTGTGTGGTTGCTAAAATTATTCTTACTCTCTAGTATTTTGCTTCTTGTTCTTCTTGCCCTCTTGGTATTTTTTCCTCTTCTTTTCACTTGTTTTTTTCTGATTTTCTAACCTTTATGTTATGTACTTTGTTTGTGTGTAAATACAATGTATAAGTGGAGAGTTTTCTATAACCTATGGGAGGTGAAATGACAAGAGTTAGAGGGGAAATGAAAAGGGGGGAGGGGAGGGGAAGCAAAGGAGTAGACGTGCAGCAATGTTGCATGGTTTTGTTTTTTTTTTTTTGTTTTCCTTTTTTTTTTTTTTTTCTTATTTTCATTTTATCTATTTATTTATCCAACTTTAACATTAACTCTCTCCCATGCAATTTATTCATTGTTTTCTTATATATATATATATATTTTTCCGGATTTCACATTCTCTCCTCCTTAAGCAACATTCGTCTCGAATGTGAATAAAATAAATAACATAATCACATAGACACAATAATGTTTATTGTAACACTAATTTGGGGCTTCACATTCTCCCTTCCTTAAGAAGCATTCGTCCTCGAATGAGAATAAGGTTGTAACACATGCATATAGACACGCAAATGACACACATGAAGTCTTATGTAATGCGTTTTTTTATTACCTTAGTCAAATAGGAATGGATATTTGACTTTCATCGCCTCTTCCGCTTCCCGGTGGCTTCCTCGTGGAGTGATTCTTCCATAGGACTTTCACTAAGCAATATCTTTATTTCTAAGGCGTTGGACCTTTCTATCAAGTATTTCTCCGAGCCTCTTCATATTGAAGCTCTTTATTAGGAACTATCTCACGGGAAGGATGACGTGACTTGGATCGTGCAAGTATTTTCGTAACATTGACACATGAAATACCGGATGCCTTTGCTTCCGACTCTTGTGGAAGTGCTAATTCGTAAGCCACATTCCCACTCTTCGCGAGATCTCATATGGCCCAATAAATCTTGGGCTCAATTTCCCTTTCTTACCAAAACGCATCACTCCTTCATTGGGGACACTTTTAAAATACTTTCTCCCTCTTGGAATTCAAGATCTCTTTTCCGATGATCCGCATAAGACTTATAGCGGCTATGAGCTGTTTTGATCCGCTCCGAATCATCATGCCTTATCATTTGTTTCTTGAATGACTTGGTCCGAACAACGATTCGTCTACCAAAGAATTTGCCTTGAGGTCTGATACATTTTGTTGACCACGGATGAATGAAATATCTTGTGTTGTGACCTCATCTAAGATCTTCCTCCTTAGATCATTTACCTTAGAACACATAACCTACCCTTATACCGGCGGTTCCGTCATTATCTCCCGATATGGCTGTGAAGGTTTTCCTGTTGGATCTCTCCGAAATCCAACAAACTCCGTATCCTCAAACCGACTTTCTTTTATTTACGAAGCTAAAGGCATGCGAGGTTTCATGTACCACCACCCTACCTTCACCGATCTCAGTTAAGCTAACCCCGAGGTTTCCCAATCTTTGTACCTCACGAACAATACCCCTCTTTTGCATTGCCAAATGGGCCAAGCTACCCATTGGTCTCCTACTGAGTGCGTCGGCCACCACGTTGGCTTTCCCAGGATGGTAAAGAATACTAAGGTCATAATCCTTAAGCAACTCTAACCATCTTCTTTGTCGGAGATTCAAATCCTTCTGCGTGGTTATGTACTGCAAACTCTTATGATCTGTAAATATGTCCACATGCACACCATACAAATAATGTCTCCATATTCGTAAGGCAAACACCACATGACTAATTCCAAGTCATGAGTTGGGTAATTCTTCTCATATATCTTCAATTGTCTAGATGCATACGCAATAACCTTTCCAAACTGCATCAAGACACATCCTAACCCAACTCTAGAGGCATCGCAATAGACTGTGAACCCTTCTTGTCCCGATGGTAAGGTTAGGACTGGTGCAGTAGTCAACAATTCCTTTAGTTTTTGAAAACTTGCTTCACATGCTTCTATCTTCTGGGGGTCTACCATAATTCCATCCCTTGACACAACATGACCCAAAAAGGCTACCTCTTCCAACCAAAATTCACACTTTGAAAATTTAGCATATAGTTTTTCCTGTTTCAAGACTTGAAGCACTACCCTCAGATGTTCTTCATGTTCTTCAACACTCTTACTGTAGATTAGGATATCATCTATGAACACAATCACGAACAAATCTAGGAATGGTTTGAAGATTCTGTTCATTAAATCCATAAAAGCTGCTGGGGCATTGGTTAACCCAAAAGACATGACGAAGAACTCATAATGGCCGTATCGGGTTCTAAAGGCTGTTTTGGATATATCATCTGGATTTATTTTCAGCTGGTGATATTCCGAACGGAGATCAATCTTGGAAAAATAGCTAGCTCCCTGAAGTTGGTCAAAAAGATCATCGATTCTTGGTAATGGGTACCGGTTCTTGATCGTGACCTTATTGAGCTGCCGATAATCGATGCACATTCGGAGCGATCCGTCTTTCTTTTTCACAAAGCAGATCGTGCACCCAAGGGAAACACTAGGCCTTATAAAGCCTTTATCCAGAAGATCCTTCAATTGTTCTTTTAACTCCCTCAATTCAGCTGGGGCCATTCGATATGGAGGAATAGAAATGGGTCTTGTACCCGGAATTAACTCTATAGCAAACTCCACTTCTCTATCCGGAGGAAGGCCTGGAAGATCTTCAGGAAAAACCTTCGGAAAATTTCGAACAATATGAACATCATTCACTGCTGGGGATTCCTTTTGGGTATCCACTATATTAGCCAGATACGCATACTCCACTCTGTGACTTCTAAATAACTTTTGAGCCCCAAGGTAGGAAATAAACTGACATGAGGATATTCCAATCCTACCCCTTATAACAACTTCTGGTTCTCCGGAAAAAGTTAATCTCACTATCTTTCGCCGACAATCTAACATGGCATAACATGCCGACAACCAATTCATACCCAAAATGACGTTGAAGTCTACCATATCAAGTAGTACTAGGTTCACCATTGTTTCCCTGCCATTCACTTCTAATGGGAAATTATTTACCACCCGAGAGGCCCAAATTGAGGCCTCTACTGGTGTCATAACCTCAAAAGGTTCACTTAAATAAGAAGGTTCTACGTGTAAATTCTTAGCAAAACCCATTGACACATATGAAAATGTAGAGCCGGGATCGTATAATACAAATGCAGGGATACTCGAGACTAGTAAAATACCTGTGACCACCGCATTAGATGCTTCTGCCTCATTCCTCTGGGGCAAAGCGTAGAGCCTATTAGAATTGTTGGGTTGTTGACCTCCCTGACTCTGGCGGGGTTGGTTTCCCTGATTTCCCCTGTAGGCAGCTGTGGTTGCTTCTGACCTCCCCTGAATAGATTGAGTTTGGGCCCTCTTCTTGCAATCCCTGTCATAGTGGCCTGACTCTCCACAGTTATAACATGTATTCGTTAAGAGCCGACATTCTCCATTGTGTTTCCTTTGACAAATCTCACAAATTGGTTTGTCACCTCCTGTGTTAGGGTTGGTGGCCTTGTCCTTGCTCACTTGGTGATTAAACCAACTGTTCCCCTTAGGCTTGAAATAAGACTGGCCCATAGATTGGTTCGGTCTTGAAGATCCCTTACTAAACTCCTGCTTCTGATTTTGACTCTGACTAAATGATCCTGACGTCCGAAACCTTTTCTGCGAATACTTTTTTTTTTGTTGCTTTAGCAAAACCTTCTATCATCATTGTCATACCGACGATCTGAAGGTATGCCCGATAATGGGCTAATGCCACTACCTTCTCTTCCAAGTTTGGGTTTAACCCTTAACAACTCTTTTGACCTTCTCCCTTTCTGTAGGAATAATATGTGTGTTGTAGGCTGACAATCGGATGAATTAGGTATTGTATTCTATCACATTGCGGTCTCCTTGTTTCAACAGTTCAAACTCACGTCTGAGCGCATCTTTTCGGGAGTTAGGCATGTACTTTTCACTGAATGCGGCTCTGAACTCCCCCCACGTCATCGGTGGTGACATCGGAAAATGATTTCTTCTAAAATTTCTCCACCACACCCGTGTGTCGTCCACTAACCGTGCGACTACCAAATTGACGTCATGCGTCTCCACACATGCTCGTGTAAACAGTAGGTTTTCTACCTCATCGAGAAATACTATTGGGTTAGACTTGTAGTCCTTCCCTGTATAGATATGTTCACTTCTTCTCACAAAATTTGCCCCATAGTCTATCTGGTATCTCTCCTACCTTTTCGGTCGGTGGTGCAGTCACATCTGGTTATTTTATCGTTGTACACTCCCTTCCACAATCCTTTGTAGGAGGTAGTACGAGAACCAAGTCTTTGAAAAGACTCAAGATAGGCACGAGAAGAGTATGAAAGAAGTGAAACTTTAGGATGTTATTCCGTTTACTTATTACTAAGGTGTGTGCGCACACCATGATAAGTAACCGTTCAAACACCCAACTCGAAGAAACTTCCTAGAATCTCCTAACCTGGTTTAGCTTTGATACCAACTTGTCACGCCCCAAATTTTCCTAAGTCTTTACTTAGGGCGTGATGGCACCTGAACAATTATTTTCCACCAGGAGCACCATTTAATTCTCTTTATTTAGAAATTTAAACTTATATTCAAATACGGAGCTATTAATAAAAATAACAATAAAGAAATTTGTTTATGACTTTATTGAAAATATAACGCGAGCCCATACTCGTGCAAATATTGTTTCTACATAGACATACTGACAAATATTATTCTAAGTTGGAAGGGAGACCATTCCACACGGGCATTTCCCGAGACACTGGGCGACATTACGAACTCGACGAGTACCAAGCCCAAGCAATGGACTTGGTATGACAAGAGGCTGCGAACGATCGCTAGCCTTGGCGTGGAGCCTTTCTATCACGCTTTCTGAAACATGTTAAATAAAGAGTCGACTACCATCCAATGAGTGAGAACCTACTGCAATTCAAAGTAACACCACAATATTCCAAGTGCAATCACATTATAACGTAATAAGCATATTGCAAAACATATCGTTACAACATCTTTAAATATGCAACAACTCCTCATAGGAAATTCTCGGTTTAACTAACACTTCATTTTATCTCGTATTGTACGTTAAGACATTCCCCTGCATTTCCACATGTTTGTTACATTTATATATTTGTGAACGCGTATTCACTTTTCATATTTATATATAGGTAAACATGTATTCATCTTTCATATTTGTTGCGTGCGGCCGATCCATTATATTTACGTATTTGTGAACACGTATTCACTTTACGTTTTGTTGCGGCGTGCAACCCGATCCATTATGTTTACGTATTTGTGAACGTGTATTCACTTTACGTTTTGTTGCGGCGTGCAACCCGATCCATTATATTTACGTATTTGTGAACGCGTATTCACTTTTCATATTTATATATAGGTGAACATGTATTCATCTTTCATATTTATTGCGGCGTGCAACCCGATCCATTATATTTACGTATTTGTGAACACGTATTCACTTTACGTTTTGTTGCGGCGTGCAACCCGATCCATTATATTTACGTATTTGTGAACGTGTATTCACTTTACGTTTTGTTGCGGCGTGCAACCCGATCCATTATATTTACGTATTTGTGAACGCGTATTCACTTTACGTTTTGTTGCGGCGTGCAACCCGATCCATTATGTTTACGTATTTGTGAACCCGTATTCACTTTACGTTTTGTTGCGGCGTGCAACCCGACCCATTATATTTACGTATTTGTGAACGCGTATTCACTTTACGTTTTGTTGCGCGCGTCCCGATCCATTATATTTACGTATTTGTGAACATATATTCACTTTACGTTTTGTTGCGGCGTGCAACCCGATCCATTATGTTTACGTATTTGTGACGCGTATTCACTTTACGTTTTGTTGCGTGCAACCCGATCCATTATATATTTATATATTTATGTGAACACGTATTCACTTTTCATATTTTTGAAGATCAAATAAATACTATTCTCTTTTCTAACATTCTGTCATTCATACTTGTAACGATTATAACTTTTTAACCATAACTCCAACTAAGGTGTTTCTCAAGCGGAAACTAAGGTAAGACGGGGATCTTTCACTGTACCAAATTTCATTTAAAACTACTTTGGGTAACTAACACAAATTTATCCTCAAAACAGCCACATGAAATTTGTTTCGGCAGAATTTTTATTAAACAACACCCAATCTTATAATAGTCATAACTCCTAATCCGTAAACCCGTTCAATCCCCATAAATTCTCAAAACGACGAGAACAGAGAGATACACGTATCCATGTGAACCATTCTTTCATATTCTGTACCATTTGGTACAGTTTTACACTTTTATTCGCTGCCCTTCCTGGATCTCGATAGATCCGAGGCAGAAACTTTAAACAGCGATAACTCTCAATCAGTAAGTCGTATAGACCCCCGTAAGGTCTCAAAATGTCCACAACAAAGATATCTAGAACTTTCATTTAGCAACAATTTTCATATTCCCCACAGATTAGTACAGTTTTACGTTTCAACGTCCTGCCCTTCTGGATTCCGACGAATCCGAGGCAGCAACTTCAAACTACAATAACTCTCAACTCGTAAGTCCGTTTTAATAAATCTTTATATATATCTGTCCGTAACAGAGAGATTTACAACCATGTAAATTTTCATATAATTCTAATAAGTAAAACTCAATAAAAACAGTCCGTAATTATGCCTTTCCGAATTTCGACCAAATCTAAGGCAGAAAATTTGAACTATGATAACTTTCAAACCGTATGTCCATTTTACCTCATTTTTGGTTATATATGATCATATTAGAGAGGTGTACAATTCTTCCGAATTTCATCAAATTCTAACAATTATAACTCAGTGAGAACAGTTCGTAAAGTTCATGACGCAAGTAGTTGTCTAAACAATCAAAAGTTCAATATTTCTTTTCAACACTCAATTCTTATTCCAACATGTATTGAACTAAAAATAAAGGATGTTACCAAGAATTTCTGAGTGAGAAAACTCACCTTGTAAGTGTGAAGATTATTGTTGTGTGGTTGCTAAAATTATTCTTACTCTCTAGTATTTTGCTTCTTGTTCTTCTTGCCCTCTTGGTATTTTTTCCTCTTCTTTTCACTTGTTTTTTTTCTGATTTTCTAACCTTTATGTTATGTACTTTGTTTGTGTGTAAATACAATGTATAAGTGGAGAGTTTTCTATAACCTATGGGAGGGGAAATGAAAAGGGGGGAGGGGAGGGGAAGCAAAGGAGTAGACGTGCAGCAATGCTGCATGGTTTTGTTTTTTTTTGTTTTCCTTTTTTTTTTTTTTCTTATTTTCATTTTATCTATTTATTTATCCAACTTTAACACTAACTCTCTCCCATGCAATTTATTCATTGTTTTCTTATATATATATATATATATTTTTCCGGATTTCACATCAATCTACCCAGAAGTCCGACCGCTTCAGCCGCCACTCCAACCGAAGTCGAGAAGGAATGAGAAGAAGAAATGCCTGATGACACTCCTCTAAGAAACTTCATGCCCAAGAGAGTGCGAAGAACATACTGGAACCTAGGTTCAAATGTTGCCTCAACATCGAATGCAACAAAAGAAAAAAAAGTTGATCCTGACTATGTTGCCCCAACATCCGAGGCAACACCGAAAGCCACCCCACCAGAACAAGAAAAACCAGAATTCGAATCAGATTCTGAGGTAATGCCTTATTCTCTTTTATTCCATAGTAAAACATGCTCAAATAATTGGAACTGGTTTAAGAATAGAGGCATCATAAGTGAAAAGGTGATAGATGAATCTTCATTTTCAGAATATAGTTTGATTGAGTTTCTAAGTAGTCGTAGGGTGCTGAGCTCTGTAACTGAAAAGAATCCTTACTGTGAGAAGGTTATTAGGTGTTCTATGCCAATCTGACACACCTTGTAAGAGACACAACCTCAAAGAAATTTGGGAGAGTTTATCTTTACAACAAAGTGTATAATTTTACCCCTGACATCATAAATACCACACTAGAGATCCCTCATGTTGTTAGAACCCCAGAAGCTACTCCCACTGCTGAAGAATTGAATGAAATGATCAAATACCTCACGGGAAATTTGATCACCACTTGGGCTCCTCGTAGTCCAGTATCGAGACTCACTGCACTGTTTGCAACCCTACATAGAATTGCAATATACAACCGGTTGTCCTCTGTAAATGAAATTGTTATTACTATTGACCAAGCAACCCTACTGTACAAGTTAGGAAGAAACTACAGAGTTGATTTTGGATACGCAGATTTTCAACCATGTTACAAACTTGACTGAAAGACAATCTAACTCTGCTCTTCCATACCCCTCTCTCATTTTCCAAATACTGCTGAATCAAAACTTCAAGACACCGAAAGAAGAAAAACTGAGTAAGCCTCTAAATGCTTATCCAATACAACGAGCAGTAGTAAATAGCAGGGACAGAGTCATAGACTTTCCCTGGAAGAAAGAAAACTGGGACACCAAAACTTCGCAGGATGTTGCCACTGAACCAACACAGGATGTTACCAACATTCCTGGCAACATCGATTGTACTGTCCCTATGTCCAATTATTGGCTGAGAAAGCACATTGCTGAAATTGATCGACAGATTCTACAGCTTGTGCGTGTAAAAATCTACTATGAGGACATACTTTATTCACAAAAAGGGGGAGAGAGTACTGATGCAGTTGCTGCTGAGAGAAGGTCTAAAAGGGTGTTTGAAAGCAGATTCGGTGCAGAGCAAACTGCCAAAAGGACCAGTGCAGAATCAATTTTCCCTGTTGAAGAGTCGAATTTTCCTGTTAAGTCAATAACCTCAACAAGCACTAATTCAGACTTCAATCTACCCAAAAGTCCGACAGCTCCAGTCACCACTCCAAGCTCTCCAAACACTCCAACCGAAGCCGAAAAGGAAGGAGAAGAGGAAATGTCTGACAACACTCCTCTAAGGAATTTCATGCCCAAGAGAATGCGAAGAACATACTGAAACCCAGGTTCAAATGTTGCCTCAACATCGAAGGCAACAAAGGAAAAATAAGTTGATCCTGACTATGTTGCCTCAACATCCGAGGCAACACCGGAAGCCACATCAGCTGAACAAGAAAAACCATAATCCGAATCAGATTCTGAGGTAATGCCTTACTCTCTTTTGTTCCATAGTAAAACATGCTCAAATAATTGGATCTGGTTTAAGAATAGAGGCATCAGAAGTGAAAAGGTCATAGATGAATCTTCATTTTTAGAATATGGTTTGATTGATTTTCTAATTAGTCGTAGGGTTCTGAACTCTGTAACTGGAAAGAATCCTTAGTGTGAGAAGGTTGTTAGGGTGTTCTATGCCAATCTGACCCACCTTGTAAGAGACACAACCTCAACGAAATTTGGGAGAGTGTATCTTTACAATAAGGTGTATAATTTTACCCCTGACATCATAAATACCACACTAGGGATCCCTAATATTGTTAGAACCCCAGAAGCTACTCCCACTGCTGAAGAATTGAATGAAATGATCAAATACCTCACTGGAAATTTGATCACCACTTAGGCTCCTCGCAGTCCAGTGTCGAGGCTCACAACACTGTTTGCAACCCTGCATAGAATTGTCATATACAACTGGTTGCCCTTCGTGAATGGAACTGTTGTTATCCTTGACCAAGCAACCCTACTGTACAAGTTCAGAAGAAACTACAGAGTTGATCTTGGAACGCTGATTTTCAACCATGTCACAAACTTGGCTGAGAGACTATATAACTCTGCTCTTCCATACCCCTCTCTCATTTTTCAAATATTACTGAACCAAAACTTTAAGACTCCGAAAGGAGAAAAACTACTTAAGCTCTTAGATGTTTATCCAGTACAAAGAGCAGTAGTGAATAGTAGGGACAGAGTCATAGACTTGCCCTGGAAGAAAGAAAATTGGGACACCAAAACATCGCAGCATGTTGCCACTGAACCAACACATGATGTTACCAACATTCCTGGAAACATCGAGTGTACTGTCCCTATGTCCAAGGATTGGCTAAGGAAGCACATTGCTAAACTTGATCGATAAATTCTGGAGCTTGTGCGTGTAAAAAGCTACTATGAGGACATGCTTTATTCACAAAAAGGGGGAGAGAGTACTGATGCAGCAGTTGAGGGAAGGAGAAAACAGAAAACTGATGCAGTTGAGGGAAGGAGCAAACAGAAAGAGGGAGATGGTGCAGAGTCAAGCAAGCAGGGGGAGAAGAGATGAAGATGAAGATGATGGTGATAGTATATTGATTATATTGATGTTGGCTGCTATCGATCTCTACTATGTTAACAATCATTTGGTGTTTGTTTGGTTGTTTTGTTTTTTAACTGACATTTGGATACAATTGTGTTTTGGTTTGTAATAATTAGTTATGGGATATTTTAGGTATGTTTTTAGCAGATATATCTTTAGACTTATTTTCTATATATATATATATATCTTTGCCTGATGTAGATTAGTGTTATGGCTGTAGACTAACTATGCACGTATTTGCTGAAAGTAAGTCACGACGAACATAATATAACTCCTAACTTACTATAACATCGATACCACATTTCTTAAAATTTTGTAATCATGTTCGAGGCAAAGACAACACCGAACTCATCGCTTAGATTATCGAGGACTATATAAAGACTCAGTATCCTAGTCATTTTAGCATCGTATGGAGTTTTGTGAAGAAAGACAAAAAGGGGGAGATTGTTGATGTTGGATAGGATGTTGTGCCAACATCTACGAAAGCACAGGTCTGCGATGTTGTGGCAACATTTCAGCCAACATCTATGTAACTGTTTGCCTATTCTTCCGGCCTACGCAGTTGAAGTTACAGCGAGTAACAATGACCTAGGCAAGCGTACCTGATTGCTGTATTTAAAATGTGGTGAAAGACCAAGTCAAAACGTGGAGAGAAAGCAGCGAAGACCAAGTCCAGATCGTTGAGGATTTTCAGGAGGAAGACTCGGTCCAAGATGCTGTCATCTTTTGCTCAACCTTCGCAACCATCAGTGAGGATTTCAAGGGAAGCTCAACACTATAAATAGAGGAGAGCTTCACAAGTATCGATATCCAGATTTACAACGACAACAAGTCAAGAGAGCTCTCGGATCTTACTATAGAAAACCGGATCACTCATTAGCCTAAAGTTATTTTAACAACATCTTGTCCCACATTGCAATTACTATCTCTATTCTAGATTAAGCTCATTGTTCAAGCGAGTGTAATGAAGATGTTGTATTTTATCTTTTAGAATTTGTGACTTTAGGCGAAGTTATCAGCGACTTTATTTTGTTTGTAATTTCTTTTACGTACTTTACGTTTTATCTTGTAAAAGAAATTCATTTGTAATTGTATATAATTTATACAATTCTTTTGGTCACCGACCATCAAGGGATATTAATATATACCATTGAAAATATAAATCTTGTGTTCTTTTTACTTTTTTCGCTGCATTTACTCTAACAAGGTTTATTTCGGTTTATCTCAATGTTGCCTCAAATGTTGACCCAACATTGAAGACAACATCCAAACACTATTTCTAGTTTACCGAGCTGTCGATTTATTTTCTTACTAAAATCATACAAATCCGTAGCCCGAGACCCAACAAGCCCAAAATTTGAGCTTTTGTAAATAGTGGCCAAAAGTGCTTTTGGAAGCTAAAAATACTTTTTCGATTTTGAACCAAATATTCCAAAAGTGTTTTTGAAGGGCCAAAAATGCTTTTGATCTTTCAAAACACTTTTGACAAATACAAAAGCCCAACTAAACGGGCACTTTATCAAATTACCTTATTTTTTGGTTTGTTTCTATCACGTGATAAATGAGAAAGTCAGGCGCTTAATTTCATAGCTTACCTAGTCCCATGCCACGTTTACTTTTCTACTTTTTTTCCTAAATGCTTATTTTACTATGAGTTTTTCCTTGAAAACAAAACAATTAGGTAGCTTTCCTGCGTGGATAAAGGGTCCCCCCATGCAAAAATAAAAAAGTAAATGGGAATCATATTTCCCACTTCTCACTCATAATTACGAATCATAAAATAGGAAAAGTCGTACTATATCTCTATTGGCGTCTATCTATAAATATGGAATATGCATTAAGTATGTAGAAGCAGAAAATTGTCAACTTAGTTTTTTTTTCCCACAGCAGAGCAGAAAAATTAAGCTCAAAGATGAGTAGCTCCTTGAAGCCTTATTACCACACAACCAAAGTGGAAGAAGCTGATAAAAACTCAGAAAGGCCAATTGACTATTTCACCACAGAGAACAAGCGGCCTAATTCTACGGCTATGAGGAAGCCGCCGGTGTCGGAGAATAAGGGGGCGCCACCAAAGAAGCTGGAGAGCAAGTCATCGGAAGATATAAATGAAAGCGCGGAGAATTTCATAAAGAAATTTAAGCAACAGCTGCTTCTACAGAGGCTTGAGTCCATTGAGAAGTACGAAGAAATGCTTAAGAGAGGAACGTAGCTTGTTCTGTTTCTTCTTCTTCTTTTCTCATTTTTTCGCGTGTTATGAATGTTTCATTGTATTGCTATGTGGCTATGGATATCTATGTCATGACGAAGTCATAATTATAAATAACTTGTGATATATGCAAATTTTTGTTTTGGTATGTTGAAATTTGCCTTCTGATGAAGATAATAAATAAGTAATAAATTGTATTCTGACAGTTTAAACATTTAAATGGGATGATCACACACTTCAAAACATTCAATTATCTTGCATTACTGTGTGTTTAATTTATATATTGGTTGCTACTCATATAACATATTTACTTGCATTGATACTAAAAGTGAAGGATTTGCTAAAAGAGGTAGAATATATATGCAAATATATAGGATATATATTTCTTGAATGATCTTGTAGGCACAAAAGATGATCCCCTATAGGCAAATTAAAGGAGAACAATGTAACGGGTATATCGTTATCTTGTCATGTCCTTTTTGAGAATGTGATATTGGTGTTGAGAATTAATCAGTAAATTTTACTTATATGTAGATGATCAAGGAAAATAAATATTGAACATTTCAATTATGGCAGTCGCTCAAAAACAATATACGCCCTCTGGAATATTATTCTCGGTGTATATTAGTAATAATGACACCATAATTTTTTACATGGAAATCTTTCTGAATAAGGGAGAAAAACACGAGCCCGAGAGGAGCAAAGTAATCCACAATCAAAAAAATTAATCCTCTTTTGATTTTCCCACCTCACAACAATATTGGTCACACTCTCTATTTTCTTTACAAACTATTTTCCTCACACTATCTGTGAAATGCTCTCCACAACTATTAAGTTGATTCTTTCTCTGTGTTGGTGTTTAGGTGTACTACAAATGACCAGAAGCTCCCTATTTACAGAAATGAAATGCTCCTCTTGATGTCATCGTTGACATCACTATGCATGAACAAGTCAAGTCTGCAGCTTGTGAAATTATTTAACATTGGCTGCTCAAGTCTTTTTCCTGGAGATATGTTAGCTTGACATTTCATGCCAAAGAAAGAAAAACATCTTCCTTGATTTCATGGATATGGGGCTGGACCCCAACTGGAATCTAGGAATGAAAGAGGTTAATTAATGTGTAACTAAGACAATTTTTAGAGGTTGTACAAAACTGGCACCATTAATTGGTGTTTGTTTAAGTAGTTGCGTACAAATTCTCAAATAGCTGCTTGGAAAGGTATAAATTGTGCCAAGGAGATGTTTTGAGAGTAGGATACTCGAACCGTTTCCAATTTCTAGCTTTCTGCTGGGTAGACTTCCTATCTTCCTTAAACCCTATTTGTGAAATAAGACTGAATATGTTTGTTGTAATTGATTACTCTGATAGAGAGACCGCACTATGCATTTTAAAAAGAAGGTTAGAGAAAAGAGAGTGATTTGCATTAACTTTCTCCTGTTTTATCCTTGTCGACTTTGCACTAAGTTAATTTTACTGACTATCAGCATGAAAATGTTTTGAGTGACACAAATTGCTCATTTTGTTGTGTAATGCAGTACCTTTCTATATATATTTATAACTGATATTCACTAAGTATTTCATACATTAATCATTTGAAACTCTGATTTTTCTCTTATCAATTCAACTTTGTCACTTGGGTAACACCGTACTGACAGTAATTTTATTTTACGTTATCAAATAAAATGTTATGACTAGTCGACTATTAGCAGTTTATTCATGCAGCGAACTAGAAGAAAGGATTCGAATGCTGAGAAAGTTACACAATCGCTGATGACGAATTAGAAATAAGTTTTGTACTATAAAGAAATCACCCAAGAAATAGTATTTTTCTGAATGTTTACTCTACCACGACAATAACATATCGCATAAGTGGGAACATGACAGATGTTAGTGTTAATCTAGACCTTCAATGTATAAACCACAATAGTATATATAATTCAAAGAAAATTGAATTCAACAACAATGAAAACCATCAATAATAAATACATACTAACTTGATGTAGATAGAGGTTTGCTAGACGCAGTGTTCTAAGATAAAAATTCGTCCCCGATTGTGCTGCAGTTTACCGGACGTCTGCTTTGAGAATACAACTATCTGAGTGATAGTTCTAGCACAAGAACTCCACTCCTGACGAATTTACTATATGTGTTCTTCAGATTCGTTCTTGAAGAAGATGAAGAAGAAGAAGCAAGGAATAATCTTCAATAGTATTTGATTCTCAAAATCAGAAGATTAATCTTGTTAATTGTATTGATTGTGTGTTAAAACAAGTGATTAACATGCTTTATATAGCATAATTGTCTATCTTAAGCAGTCATTCATCAGGAGTTGTGACCTTACTTGAAAGGAGGCAACTTTTGGTTCAAAATTCTGGAAATTATCGTTGCGTAGCGTCGTGGCGCTGTCCCAGCGCCGCGGCCATGTAGCTTGGCGCCGAAACTCCTGCATACCTCTGATGTTTTGGAGTCGCGTCCCGCTTTCGCCGCGCGTGTCGACGGAATGCATGCATCGCTCGCCGCCGCGACCGCCTCGGGAGCGCGGCCGCGCCTAAAATCACAACGCTTAATTTAATCACTTTAACTCTTCTTCTTCTACAAGTTCCAACAACAGGTCTCGCAACTACTAAACTTTCTAAAGGGTGGCGTCCACTTGCGCTTTGTGCAGAACTGAAAGCTTAACACAACCGACATATATAATTAAGCAGCAGTATTAGCCTTAGCAACAAGGTGGAAAAGAGAGTGCCTTACAAGCGTCTTGGAAATTATTTATCGTTTTGCACCTTGACGTTTTCTCCGCTCAAGAGATGAAAGACCGCGAATCTCTTGCTAAAAAATCAAATAAAATTTGAGACTAACTCATCAAATAGATTCTCTATTAAGTTAGGCTTTTTGTCTGAAGTTTAGGAAAAAATGATTAAGTTCAAACAAAAATAACTTAATTTCAGTCATATGAAATTTCAGATATTTAGTCAAATTTTGTCTAATATTAGGTTTTTTCAAAAAAAAAAAATTATGTCTGAAGTTGTTCCTTAATGATAGACGTGCAATAATTTATAAAATTAGGCATAACGTAATTTAAATAGTGGCACCAAACTCGGTAGGTATGCACTTCCCCCTCTCTAAAGAAACCAAAGTGTTCGTCATTCTTTACGGGGTCTTTATGTAAACTTCAGCCCCAATGACATTTTGGGCCTAGAGACCTAATACATAAAAGCCCAATGGAAAGGATCACCCCTGAAACCAAGAGAACATGTGGCAATTCCCACTATTGGCCCTATTTTGGGGTCTTTAATTTTTGTCTTTCACCTAAAAGAATTATCGAAAATACCTTAGAGGTTTTGGTTTGAACCCAACATAGTTAAAAAAAACCACGAGGCAAATTTTTTATAGAAATTATGTCTATTCACGAAAAAGTATATAGAAACTATGTCTTCTCCGGCATAATTTCTATGAAAACTTGTCTTACGAAATTATTATTTTTCTATGTTGTTGGGGTTCAAACTCATACTCTCTGATTTCGTAGTTTATATATAGTTACATAGAAACTATGTCCCTTAAGACATAATTACATAGAAAATTAAAATCATGTCTCGTATGATTAATTAAATAAAAACTATGCCCCAAGAAGCATAATCTCTATACAACTTTAATCGAATAGACATAGTTTTTATAAAAAAATTACCTTGTAAAATTATTTTTCTTTTTGCTCTATTGGAGTTCGAACGGAGACTCTCCGATTCTATAGACATGTGAATTAAAGAAACTTTAGTTCACAATTTTTTATTAAATGATTATTAGTGATTTGAGGGACAAAAATTAAAGATCAGCTGAAACAAAGACCAATCCATGCAAACACATAGTTGCGGTTTCAATATCAAAGCATATAAAATCACAAAGATTTAAGGCCCACAAAAAGTTCTTCCCCCCCACCGATGTGAAGATATAGCAAACTATGTTAACATGAATTTTGAAAAGAAAAATGGCAATTAGGACACATGTTCGCTCCAAAAGTGTACATTATTTCTCCCGAACACTCTTCCATTGCTATCTTCCTCCACCCAAAAGCACTCAATATTGTTGCCCTTCCTCTTCATTGTTGTCATATCTTCCCACCTACAATGGATTTCGCGGCTATTTGTTCATATCCTCTTTTACAGATGCAGAAAGAAAATGCGAACCTGCAAACTCACACCCATCTTCTCCAGACCTTGTAAATGAGATTTCTCGAATTCTTAGCGATTACAGAAGCCCTCACCACGACATTGAGTCAGCCCTCAATCCATTTTCCAACAAAATTTCAACCGAAATAGTTGAACAAGTCCTCAAACGTTGCAAAAATCTTGGATTTTCCGCGCACAGGTTCTTCATATGGGCACAAAAGTTATCAGGTTTTTGTCATAGTCGAGAAAGCTTTCACATTCTTGTTGATGTATTAGGAAGTAGTAAACAGTTTCCCTTGATATGGGACTTCCTTGTTGAGATCAGAACGAATAAATCTTGTGAAATTACACCCGAAATTTTCTGGCTTGTTTTTAGGGGTTATAGTAGAGCTGGTTTGCCAGCTGATGCAATGAGGGCTTTTAATAAAATGGTAGATTTTGGGATTAAACCATGTTTAGCGGATGTCGATAAGCTTTTGCTTGCACTATGTAAGAGAAAGCATACGAAGCTAGCGCAAGAGTTCTTCGATAAAGTTAAGGATGATTTCATGCCTAGTGTGAAAACTTACAGTATTCTGATTAGGGGATGGGGAGAATTGGGCGAAGTTGCTGAAGCACAAAAGGTGTTCGATGAAATGGTTGAAAGAGGCTGTTCAGTTGATTTGCTAGCTTATAATAGTATTTTGGACTCACTAAGCAAGGCTGGTAAGATGGATGAGGCTTTCAACTTCTTCACGAAGATGAGGTCCATCGGACTGATACCTGATGCTTTTACTTATTCAATTTTCATTCATGGTTATTGCGCGGTAAATGATATTCATTCAGTTTTCAGGGTCCTTGACCAGATGAGACGGCACAAACTTGTGCCTAATGTTTTTACGTATAACTGTATCATTAAAAAGCTTTGTAAGAGCGACAAAGTTGATGAGGCTTATCAACTGATAGATGAGATGATTAGCACAGGGTTAAGACCTGATTGTTGGAGTTACAATACAATCCTAGCTTCTCATTCTGATCACAATGAAGTTAACTTGGCACTTAGGCTGATTTCAAGAATGGAACGGAACAACTGCGCACCAGATAAACATACATATAATATGTTGCTTAAGATGCTTATTAGGATGGGAAGGTTTGATAGAGTTGATAAAGTTTGGGAGAGCATGGAAGACAGGAACTTTTATCCTTCAGTCTCGACGTATGCTGTCATGGTACATGGTCTCTGTCAGAAGAAAGGCAAACTTGAGGAAGCATGTAAATATTTTGAAATAATGATAGATGAAGGCATTCCGCCATATACAACGACATGTGAAATATTGAGAAATAGACTAAGAGATCATGGATTTGCAGAGCAAACCGAGATACTTGCAGATAAGATGAAAAGAAGCACGTCTAGTTTAATTCAAGAACTAGCAAACATAATGAGAGGTAATAAAGCCTGCACGAAATTGAAGCATGATGAAGAATACTCAGATGAAAGTTATGAGTGAAAGAATCTAATGTGCTAGAATAATCTCAATTTCTTGGTCAAGGTGATACCTACTCTTGTTGCATGTCGTTTATTGGTAATCACATGCTGCATTTCCAAGTTCTCTGATAGCAGTGAGTGGTACTGACTTGGCTATCCCCAGTGGAAACTCCTCGCTCAGATTGCAAACTGTAGCCAGAGGCAAAACCTTGGCCCAACAGATTACCTTGTGATGGAAAATTTTAGTCAGAGTGGAGACAATTTGGCCTAAGTGAGTTTCTTGTTTTGTATACTTCCGTAGCAAAGCCTACAATTTATAAATGGTCCTGCTGCCCTATGGGTCCAGTTATTCTTTACCATTATATGCAAATGACATCCTAGCTTGTAAAGGTCTAGATGTGGTACAATTGGGAGGAAAAACAAGCTAATTTAAGTTTGTATAAATGGACTTGTAGATGTAGACTTCCAGCTATTTACAAGGTAAAGGAACGAAAGACATGTAGTTATCACTTGGAGTCCACATTTTGTATTGGACAGACCTTGCAACCCAACGGTAAACAAGGGTTTTTACCGTTGTATGCCTTAACTAATGTATTCCAGCAGTAGTTACCACGTATAAAGCATCAAACAACTATCGAACAGACCTTGCAACCCAACGGTAAAACCCCTTGTTTAAGAGATATCAGTTTTCAAGAGTAACTGATATCACTTGGAAAGACATGTAGTTACTCTTGAAAACTGAGATCTCTTAAACAAGGGGTTTTACCGTTGGGTTGCAAGGTCTGTTCGATATCAGTTTTCAAGAGTAAACAAGGGGTTTTACCGTTGGGTTGCAAGGTCTGTTCGATAGTTGAATGATGCTTTATACGTGGTAACTACTGCTGGAATACATTAGTTAAGGCATACAAGAATCTTCCGTTGTACCAGGGCATATTAGGGATATAATTCTCTTGTGTTTGATTGGGAACATCTGAAGTAAATATTTAACTGTGAGGCATTTTCAGGAAATGCCATGCAGATGAGTAAGTTATCAATCTGTTGTTTCTGCCATATATGTCTAGTTTAATGGGTCTAACCTAACTATAACCATTATCCTTATTTCTACTTTGTGAATGTACCACGTCAATATTGCTGCTGATGTGATTTGGAACTCTGTGACGTTGAGTGGTTGTTCTCTTTGGGAATGACCACAAGAATCATAAAGGTTGGGACTTGGAAAAACAAAGTTGGATAAACCAATCTACTAGATTGTACTTTGGAACTGTGTCATATTATCATTCCAGAGTGTTCCTTAAAAGCTAGTAGTAGTTTACAGTTAGTTACGCACCATGTTGCCAAACTGACACTGCTGCTAACAGGTGACACAAGGTTTAAGATGGAAAAGTATGCATCAAGTTGGATGCTGGATCATCATCCTCTTCTTCTTCTCAAACCTGTAATAATTTCTTGAACAACTTGTTTAACTCTCAAATTTGAATTTTTCCTATTCCTGTTTATTAATTGTTAGGGGAGCAGGGAGGCTGGGAGAAGAGTTAAGTATCTGAAGATCTTTCAACCTTTTGTGTGTGTGTGTGAAGCTGGATGCAGTGTTTTCTACTGTTTTCGTTTTGCTCTCTTTTCCTTTTGACGATGTACCTTTTTGTTTGTTGGGCAATTAATAGATTGAATGGTGGTCTTGTTTTGGTTTCTATAAGAAAAACAGCTAAAAAATAAAAAGAGCTGCAGATTGAAGTAATGTCAAATTTGTTATTGCTGTAGAAAACAGAAACAAATGCAAAAGCCAACAGAAAAGTTCGAGTGAACATAAGAAACAGAAAGGAAAAATAGGTAGAAGAACGCTGTAATTCTGTGAGAAACACTTTCATTTTTGCTTAATTTTGTATTGAAAATAGTTTAAATTTGTTATCAGTCCACCTATTGGATTCAAATTAATTTTCGTGTTAAAAGTGTCTCCCTCTATTTCTTGAATCCATTCAACCGCAAAATAGGAGATATTAAAGGATTGGGTACAAACAAATAGTAATCTATAGTTAATTATGTCATCTATTTAATGAAAAAACTTCATATGTATCATCTCAAAATTTTATTAAATAAAATATATATTTTAAATTCAAAATTAACCTTAAAGGGATGTAAATTTAAGCCATTTGCAATAGTTAGGCGAAATTTAAAAAAAAATGAAAAAGAAAAAGAAAGTCAGTGACAGGGCAAAAGGGGAAGGTAGATCCACCGGGGCTCGTTTGATATGTGGCACATGATTGTATAATTTTACACAGATTATATTGTATTGTAATTGATTGAACTATATTAATATATAATATACGGTATGATAATATTAAAAAATAATGAACTGTATTTTTTTTAATATCATCTAGGTAGACTCATCTACCCTCAAAAATGACAAGTTTGAGAAATAATACAATACAGTCCGGATTAAAATGGCCCAGTGTAATCTTATATTCCTTTTTGAAGGAAGAGATGCGCTTCCCTCTCTCCATCGGGTGATAGTTTAACAGAGAAGAGACTCATTCATAGGGTGTATTCGTTCTATAGAATGATCGCCTCAAAGTAAATGTTCTTAAAACAATTATTGAAACGATTTATAATTGTATAGAATGATCCCCTCAAAGGTGCGAAAGCCCCTGTTTGTCATTACTCTATTCGCGCTTTCTCTCTTCTTCTTCTCTCTTCTTCTTCCTCCCACCTTTTCCTTTCTTCTCCGACCCTTCCGTTACCTTCAATTCTTCCCTGTAAGTTTTGCTTCTTCCACCCTTTTAAGTTTTAACCCTATGTTTGTTAATTGCTTTGGTTTCTGTGTTAAAGTCTACTACAATTTATTATTATTTTTCCTTCATGGAGTAAACTTCACGATCCAATATTTGTCATGTATTTAATTGTTTTTTCAGCTCCTCTATTACGTCTTCAACGCATTTCTTTCTTATTGTGTGCCGTTCTGATTTTTTTGAATTTTGGTGCAATTGAAGGCTTGAAAGACCTGAGATATGGAGCATACGAAGATTAGCCGAGTGGCGACCTTGCAAGTGGTGGCTCCAACCTCACCTTAATGGTTAGTTTTTGGCTGATACTCCATCCAATCCCAAACCCCTAACGTTAGATCCCATTGACATTACTTGGTTCTGATTTAAACAATTGTGCACTCATTATATATTGTTGCATTGGTGTTTGAATTTCTGGTTGTCTGTTGATGGGGATTGAGCTGATTTCTAATGGGATAGTTTAATTTGGGTAATAGCTACTTGGGATTTTTAGGGGGGTGGGTAAAAGAAAGAATCAGGAAATAAACTCTAGTTTAATTTGGGTAATAACTACTTGGGAATTTTTTAGTGGGTGGGTAAAGAAAGAATTAGGAAATAAACTCTAGTCTAATTTGGGAAATAGCTACTTGGGAATTTCTTAGGGGGTATGTAAAAGCAAGAATTAGGAAATAAGGTCTAATTATTCATATAACCTTCTCCTCAAGGGGGTTGTAAAGTTTTCTAAGTCGAGCATTTGACTGGCTTCCAATGCAGACATGGTTTTGTTGTTGAAATGCTGCAGTTCTTCCTGCTCATACTAATGGGTATATTCGAGTGGATTGCTATGGTGGGCTCAACCAAATGAGGAGAGATGTAAGTAGCACTATTTGCCCCACCTGCATCGAGTATCCTACTTAGGATGATAAACTTCATATTTCATTTGTTTCTCGTCATTTATTTATCTGCAGTTGTGTGATGGTGTTGGAATAGCTCGTTTGCTGAATGCTACCCTTGTTTTGCCAAAGTTTGAAGTAGCTGCATATTGGAATGAGTCAAGGTATGCTATTGTTATGACATATATTTGTTTATCTTCCTTCTTTTAATTTACATAATCTTGTAGGTTTTACATACTCGATTACTTTAGTCATTCATACATGGCTACTTATAATCAGCACACAACTCTGTAGTTTAACAAGGTTAAGAGCTGTCTTATGATTTTGTTGGGGGTTTCTTTTTAATGTTGCCTATGAATGACTTTTTACCTTGTGTTTCAGCGGATTTGAAGATGTATTTGATGTAGACTATTTCATCCAACAAATGAAGGGCTTTGTTAAAGTGGTGAAGGAGCTTCCCATTGAGATTGCATCAAAAGATTATGTTAGAGTTGATTGCAGCAAACGCAAAGGCCAATTTGACTATGTTGAGAGTGTTCTTCCTTCCCTGCTGAAGCATGGGTATATCTCGATCACCCCTGCAATGAGTCAAAGAAGGGATAGGTACTAATATTTTGTATTTTGAGTTTTAAGTCGAAAACTCTTAACCAATCTTTTCTGCAGGCGACTTTCAAAGAATGAAGTTGTTTATTCATTTGTATAACCATAATTACTTTCTTTTGAATCTCTTAGGTACCCTCTTTATGCAAAAGCTGCACTTTGCCAGGGCTGTTATAGTGCATTGCGCCTTACAAGCACATTGGAGAAGAAAGCGGTTGAGCTTCTACAAGCTAATACCAAAGCCCTTCTTATCGCTTCACCTTCGATTTGAACCTGACATGGTAGCTTATAGTCAATGTGAGTACTCCGGTCTTTCTCTTGCTTCTGCAAAAGCCATAGAAGCTGCACGGGTTGACAGGAAACCTTGGACCGGAGAAACGGCTCGTATTTGGAGAAACCGTGGAAAGTGTCCACTTACACCCAATGAAACTGCATTCATTCTTAAAGCTTTAGCCATACCCACCAATACGACTATTTATTTGGCGGCCGGTGATGGCCTGATGGAACTTGAAGGACTAACATCTGTGTACACCAGTGTTGTTACTAAATCTAGTCTTCTTAGTGGAGAGGACTTCACAACCATGCATGGGAATACAAAAGCTGCACTGGATTATTATGTATCTATTAACAGTGATTCTTATATGGCTACTTATTTTGGGAACATGGATAAGATGGTTGCAGCAATGCGAGCTTTCAAGGGGTTGTATAAGACAATTTTCTTAAACAGGAAGGCTTTTTCATTGTTAACCTCTCAGGGGCTTAAAGGGAAGGAACTAACAGAAGCCCTGTGGAAAGTTCATAGAGCTGATTTCATAATGGGTAGAGGATCTGCTTTACCAGATTGTTTTTGCGAATTCAATCTATGAACTCTATTTTTATGTTTTCCTCTTTAGTTGTGTTTTTTTTAATGTTTTGGTCACACACCCGGAGCAATTTATTTGTGCCTATTGGGTTACTTAAAAAGATGTCTCGTGTTTGATGTAGGTATCATCCACAAATTTATGTGACATCATTTGATTCATGTATTCTATGTGTATGTACGAAGACAACATTAGCATTTGATCATTCACGTTCTTCTTTTAAGTGGTGCCTTTTCCTTTTGCCTTTACTTATTTATATCTACCTCTTCTTTTTTATCTTCTTTTTTCTGCAGATGATATGGTTCTCTTTTCATACGATGGAATATGATATTATGGGGGTTTCTACCCTGGTTTCTTTATCCTTATTTGGTTGATTCAGTTGCGTAAGTTAGTTCTGTACATAAATTTGTTCCCTGTGAGAATGGCTTTACCAGTTCACTACAATGATGAGTTCACCTAAAAGAACATTTTAGGCATCTAAAAGTATTTACTCCATAATTTGAACTTTTCCTTTTACATAAATCAGCAAAATTTCATTAATATCAAATCAAGTTTGGGTTTACCTTACAAATGTATGTTAAAGGGTTTATATAAAAAATCCAAAAAATTCAATCATTTTTACAATATGAGATATCCTTTTGAGCTGAAAAGTATAACCAAACGAAAGAGATCCAATTTCCCACAATAGACTTTCAACCATCTCAAAAATCCTACTATTTCTCTCCCAAACTAACCAAAAAATGCAAAAATGAGTAGTCTTCCACAGATTCCTTTCACGCATCCAGCCTTCTCATTCTCCAACTTGCCATGAGATCCATCCAACACTGTTCTAGGTAAATCCCATGACAGTTTAAACATGGAGTAACGTAGGGACCACAACTCCACAGCAAAATTGCAATGTAGTAACAAGTGATCAAAAGTCCGTCCTGATACCTTTTTTGCTGCCTTACTTCCATATGGGCCTGAAGTCACCTCTCCTAGATAAGTGTGTAATACGACTTTTGAGGTTCAGCCTGCCCAAATCTCTGTCCTCTCTGAATTGCACCTGAATCAAATTACACATCTCATTCCATTCCGAATCTTGGACGGGCCTCCTGAAGTTAACATCTAACAACACCTGGCCTCTATATCTCCTTAACCACTCACCTACTGTGGCCTCTTTATCAGTTTTGGTCAAGATTTGGTTGGAATTTCTTCTCTCAGTGCTAAATCCCTGCACCATGCATCAAGCCAAAGACAGATGTGGGCACACTCACCGCAAACACACCTTGAGAAAATTGAATCTTTTATTCATGTCCTCTTACAGTGATGACACTTCCTCCAAAGAGCCGCAAACACACCTTGAGAAAATTGAATCTTTTATTCACGTCCTCTTACAGTGATGACACTTCCTCCAAAGAGCCGCAAACACACCTTGAGAAAATTGAATCTTTTATTCACGTCCTCTTACAGTGATGACACTTCCTCCAAAGAGCCGCAAACACACCTTGAGAAAATTGAATCTTTTATTCACGTCCTCTTACAGTGATGACACTTCCTCCAAAGAGCTTGCTCCTGCAAGCAAATAAACCATAATTTACAAGTTTTTTGGGGTTAAGCTACCATAGCGTTCTTCATCAGCAAAGAGTCACTAAAGCATTCAAATCAAGCATTGACTATAAAAACAATGAGCAGTAATGAGAAACAACAAGGGCTTCATATTTGACAGCAGCATTGGAGCATAAAGGCAAAAAACAAAACAAATATTATTGAACAAGAGACATAGCCTACATAATACAAAGAGGTATGAGTTCATTGTGTCAGTCACAAGAAAAGAGGTCAACCTTTTAGCATCTGGTATATTCATTATCCAATGAAAATCACCTGCATGAAACCAGATAAATTGGTATCAACGACATTTTTATATTTCTTGGTCAAAAAGTCAATGACAGGAAAAAGGCAAGTTTGCCCACCCTGATTTTAGTTGCACTGCCACCAAAAGAGAAAACATCTAGATAAGCTGTAGCAGAACTGCAGCCGAATTTGGATGTCAGTTGGCTGCCAAAACTTCAATCTGCACAGAAGACCGAAGAAAGGTACAATCAAGAGCTCCATCCATCTTATAGAAGATCTGAGTACTCCTATAATACACAGTATTCTCTCAACAAAACAGCAACTACGAAGACCTTCGGTCTTCTGCCAGTCCAAGTTGTTTACGAAAAACTTAACATCAGTTTCATATTGATTATGAGACATGGTCTTTAACCAAGGTATGCAAAATCACTGAAGCCTCAGAGTCAAATTCACGACTCAGGTACTCGTCAAATATCAAATAATACTTTAAAGAGACAGACAGCTCTGTCGCACTTAAGCTGCAGGAAATAATACTTTTCCATTCCTTGGATTTTCCATCCAAGAAAATTCCATGCAATAAGGCAGCAAAGGTAACTGAATCTGTAGTGTAGCCTTTACTAATCATCTTGTCACGTAGTTGCAATGCAGTTTTGAGCATTTTATGTAAACAAAGGCAGATGACATGCAATTGTATGCAGAAGTTCTTGGGCACCAACCATCTGATATCATTCTTTTAAAGTTACCCATAAACATAGAGTTCTTCTCATCCTGACGGTCATTTTTCTCCTTTGAGAAAATAACAGGTGTGCAATGGGAAAACCCATTAACCAAATAATTGAACGAGGCATCAGTTGGATAGCACTTGTGCTTGAGCATATTTACAAAAATAGAAGCTGCTTTTGCAAGTTTCCCCACTTTACAAAAGCTACCAATTAGTATACTATAAGTTATCACATTAGGCATCATACCATTTGATTGCATTCTGTTGAATAAATTTTCAGCTCCCACAAGATCTCCATTCTGACAAAAGCCATAAATTAGAGAGCTATACGTTACCACATTTGGCTTACAGTTTCGCTTTATCATGTGAGGGATTATCGTCAGTGCTCGGCGCAAATCATACTGCTTCACATACCCATCAATTAATGTTGAATAAGTAAATGCATCCGCAATTTTTTTTTGACTTTTTCATTCTACTCATGCAAGCAACTGCATCTTTCATCAGTCCAAATTTACAGTATCCCTTGATCATGGCATTGTAACCTACAAGCCCAAGATCCATACCCATTTCAATTGTCTGCTCAAATAGCTTCTTTGCTTCTTAAAATTTCCCATTTCTTACACATCCATCTACTAAAGTGGCATAAACATAAACATCAGGTAATATACCACAGCCAAGCATCTCATCAAGAAGCTGCCTGGCAACGGAAAGCTTCAATTTTTTGCAGAGCCCACTCATCAAAACATTATAAATTCCAGCATCAGGTGATACTCCCCTTTCAATCATCTTATCCCGAATGACTAATGCAACATCAACTTCACCAGAGACCACCAATCAATGACAAGAGTTCCGTTAGTTGATACATCAGGCTTATCACCATACTCCATCATCTCAGCAAGAAAACTTAACGCCCTTTCAAAATCACCGAATTTGCAGTAGGCATGTATCATAGGAGTATAACAAAACTTGGTCGGCACCAACCCCATATTCTTAACCTGCTCTAGAAACTTTTCAGCTTCTTGAATTTTCTCATCCTTGCATGAATAAGAAATCAATGTGTTATATGTCACGATATCTGGCTTACTGCCATTTTCAACCATTTTTCTTACAGTGTCTATTGCTTCTGCAGTAAAACCATGCCTACACTTAGCATCAATGATAGTGTTATACACTCGGGCATTGACAATCACACCCCTCACAGCCATCTCCTGCACAAGCATATCAACTTTCTCAAAGTTCCCATCTTTACAAAACCCATTTATCAGTGCCCCATAAGTCACCACTGTGGGTAAAAAGCTCTTCAATTTCAACTCATTGAAAAGCACATACGCACTTCTAACGTCACCCTTCTTACAGTATCCATCGATCAATGTATTGTAAAAAACAATATTTGGTATACCACCTTTACCCCACCTATCCTCAATCAATTTCCTGCCTTCTTCAACTTTCCCCTCTTTACTCAACCCTGTGACAATAATACAAGTGCTAAAATTATCCAAAAATTTACTCTCAACACTTGCACTTCTCTCAACGAGCTCATCATACATTCGCCTAGCATCTTTAACCTTACCATGTTTTACAAGACCATGAAGTAAAGAATTAACAGTAACTACACGTGGAACCAAACCATAAGTTTTCAACACAAAATAATACAACTCAACAGCTTTATCAACCAAATTAGAATCAGAATAAGCTTTAATTACGGAATCCAACGCTTCAAGAGTTGGAAACTTATCTTCACAAGTAGTCAAATTAGACAGTAAAGTTTCAATTTCAGGAAAGACCCTAAACTTATCCAAGAGTTTCAAAAGAGAAGAACAGGCAAAACGATCAAGGGGACAACCGTAGGGTCTTTGAGAGACCCAATCAAAGAACTTGAGACCCACATGAGGATCCTTAAGTTTGTCGAACACATGGTGGGCAATGTCTTAAGGGACAATTTCTTCCTCAGAAAGACGGGTTTCGACAGTGTGTTCCTATTGTTGTTGGGTCTGGAGGATTTCGCAGAGTTTTTTGATGCGGGGTGTTAATGGGAAGTTGGAGGGAGAAGGGGTTTTGGGTTGTTGTATGCGGGAGAGGATGGTTTTAGACATATGAATTAGAAGATGGTGTCATCTCCTGGATGAAAAACTTCAGTCCAGGAGAAACAGATAAAACAAGAATGATTTAGGAAGGCTGCTACTGTTTCAAACTTCAATTGGTGTCTTAAACCTCAAAGACTTCCCTTTTTTTCCTTGCGGGAACGAGGAATTGACAAAATATGAATTAAACAGTTTTGATCCTATAAATTTATCAAAAATTAATTTTAATGATGAGGAATACAACAGTACCATTTTCTCAAAAAAAGAAAAAAACAGTAACCACAAAAATTAAATTATGCCTCTATATTTGAGTTCCCACTAAATTCTATTTTTCTTAGTTTGCGTCAAATCTAATAGATAGAGTTCCATAAATATTTGATTTAGACTAAAAGTGTTAACTTTTGATAAAATTAAAGTATCAAAGTTGTTTATAGTACATATTTAAGAGACTATTTTAAACCTCCCCTCAAACATAAGGGATCATTTTCTCTTAATTGAACCGATAGAAGGATTACAAAAACAATATAACCAGTGAAGTTTCACAACGTGTGGTCTAGGGGTAGAGTGGATGCGGACTTACGAATAGAAGGATTAACTTCCAAAAATCATCAATCATGGGATAATTTTGCAGACTTTATTTAAGTGTTCAATTATTTACCTTACCTTCTTCTTCTTTTTTGCTAATACATTTCATTTTTTCAATCGGATTTTTCCAAAGGAACATGATATATCCCATTTCACTTGTCCTAATTCATCAACTACACATTTTAATATTTTCTTTTTTACGTGTTGATGTGGCATTTTTTCATTTGTCAATTGTCATATTATCACATTAATGGTGTTTGAATCTCACACATTAAGCATTTCAGCTAATGTGTTTAATAAGTACATTCAAACACATTCCAGGTGTTCAATAGATCATAATCTTATTTTAAATTAATATTTAATTTTTTTTGACAAGTTTTAATTTTAATGGACCATCTATGTATTCAATTCAACCTATATAAATGCATTCGCTACGTTGTTAGAGATTATGATCTAAATTAGGACATACATAACTACGATACAAACATTTGGAACACTGTCAAAGAAATGGTGATTTAGAGCCTGTGTGGATGGACCCATAACTTATGGTTTACAAGTCAAAAAGCCCTCCTAATTTATGATTTATTTATTTATTTTTGTTATTTTGATTTAATAATAAATATTTAAATTCACTTTCTTATCTTTACCCCAACACTAAGTGTTACTTAAAAGCACTTAAATTTAAACCAAACAGGCTCTTAGTTTACCTCATCTACTTGCCATTCTAGTCGTTCTTGCAATTACACCTTATATTGCTTGTAATTTTTGGTACCAGTAACTTGGTTATATTGCTTGTACTTTTGGTACCAGTAATTTGTTCCACAAAACTTGGTGTCTTTTTTCCTTTTGTGGTACGTACCAGTAACTTGATACAGTTGGTTTTGGCAAATCATCTAGTGATCCACCAAGACATTGGCAAATCATCTAGTGTTTTGTTTTTGCTCCTTATGTTACACCTTGGGCGCGAAACAGTTTATGTTGCTTGTACATTCATTCATATAACAGTATTAAAATTTGTGCAGGGTCCATATCTTGGGGGCAAAAAAGGCGAAATCCCTCGCCCACAGGACCCCCACCCTCCCAGCCCGACAGAGATTGGTAGAGGAGGTAACTCATGGTGACTCAGCAGCCCACTAGGTGGGAGGCACAGTGTCTGGTACCCACAAGGAGTCATCCCCCACAAAGAAGCAATGAAACTCCCACATCATGCCAAGACTGAACTGCTCTTGAGCGTCTATCACCCTGGAACCAACTGAGCTACGATAATACAGGCGTGCAGGGTCCATATCTTCAGCTATAGGGAGCAATAACACACCTCATGAGTCACCATGCGACACAAATACTTTGTTGGTGAGACTCGAGACTAGAATCTCTGCATGCTTTATAATATATTAAAGCGTGCAACTTTCTCAATTTAAAACTTAAATTTTATTTATTTAATTATATCTTCCAAGTTATCCCAAGATATTCACCAACTTCCAATGCTTCAAAATAACAACAACAATAATAACATATCAGTGTAATCCGACAAGTGGGGTATGAGAAGGGTAAAGTGTAGGCAGACCTTAACCCTACCTCGAGCTCGAGGAGTAGATAGGCCGTTTGTGAAAGAGGATATCATATCTAGCTAAACCTATTCACTTCGAATGTCGAAAATTTTTCTTGCATTGTAACAACGTAATAGACCAAAGTAACTAACTAACCATACCTAAGTAGCATTCACTTTATTTATTACAACAAGACATGAATTAGACAAAAAGAAGTATTCAAGCCAATCCACAAATTCTTGGACTAGCGGGCTTTCAACTAGGAACAAAAGGCCCAAATTAGATACAACCCAAAAGGCCCATAAACTAACCACGAAGCAGGCCGGCAATGGTATACAATATAGTGGAACCGATAGAAAGCAAACTCCAGCCCAAGTTTCCTGCAGATTATACAGCCCGTGAACGGCAGTAATTATGGCCGTACCAAGTGCCTCTAGGAATACCAACATTGTAGGTAAAGGTAACAGCTTTGGAGTTGTAGCCGTATATGGTAACATCAGACGGTATCCACCCATCGTATCCACTCCTGTAGAAGTACACATAACAGATCTGATACGTACATGGACCGTATACTGTATATGTATCCTTCGAACACCGCTCAAAAGCCCTGCTTGCTGGGTCATCTAGCCTCGGTGCATAAACCTAAAAAAATGATACTCCGATCTGTATTGAACAGTAAAAGTCAGCAATAATACAACTACAATCAACAAATTGAGCTTATAAAGTTACCTGATTGCCATATGCATCGCCAAAAGCTAGACTAATCTGGTCTCTGGTGAGTGCTGGAGAAGAGCAGCTTGTCCTTATGCTTACCGTAAATGAACAGCGTGCATTTTCCCCCTAGGATATTCAGATTAATTTAAAAACTCCGGCAGTTTATCGATCGGTGCTCAGACAGAGTAATGGACAATCTTATTTTACCAAAAATTAAATTAACCTATTGTTTTTCATCTGGCCAAGCAGAACAAGTTCCGGATGAAGAATATTGGTTAATTGAATGGAATTCATGAGAATTTGGACTCGGACTTGGATAATCATTCCCTCGTAAGTTAGCTTTTGGGTTGAGTTAGGCAAAAATCTATTCTTTACATGTCGACATACCCATTTCAATTCTATGTTCACACCAATGTTGGATCCCAAATTATGTCATTCACGCTTTATTTAACGGCTCTGGGCGTGCGGGAGCGTGTTAAAAGTCCCACATCGAAAATGAAATGAGAATTTGGACTACACATTATGTCATTAACGCTCCATTTAACGGTCTGAGCGTGCGGAGAGTGAATGGAATTGATTTGGACAGTACTCCCCAGACTTGGACAATCTTTCCTTATAAACTAATTTTTGAATTGCGTTAGACCCAAAATCTTGACAGAATATCTATTTTTTTGCACAAACTCTTGATATTACGGAACAAATCTAAAAAGTAGAAGAAATGAAAAAATGGTACCTGGTGCAGAGTGGTGTTGATTATGTCGAGGGATGAAATAGGCTGGGGATGGAACACGATGGATCTCGATGCTTGGGCACCGCAGGTTATGAAAGCGACGGTGATAACGAGAAGAAAGAGTATCGCCGGTCGTCTGATCATGGTTGGTGTCATGGAGAACCTTCTTGTAGAATTCTTACTAGTTTTTGGCAATCGGTGGGATAAATAAGGAAAGGGTATAGTCGTCCTTGGGATCAGATGGCAGGGATTACAAATAGTACAAAAAATGTGGGTTTTACATCAAATTAGATAATTTAATTTTTAATATCTGAAAATTAAAAGTGAATACACATTATGATAAATCATACTTAGTACTTAATATAAGCAAGCATTTATTGCTCTGAAGTCTGAAGTAATTTACCACCCAGGCTCAGGGAAGAATAGTCGATTAGTCTAGACTCACTATTAGCATATTCGTGGTGCTATGTATCTTAGTGAGCAAGTATATGGACATTCTAGTATATCGCTATCCAATAAAAAATTGTTGGATATGTTTTAAAATCTGATAGGGATGGTTTGTTTGGTGGCTGGTGCTGCGGTTCCTTATGTCAATTTTTTCCATTGAAAATAAATACGTAAACAGTAGTGCCTTTCTAACTTTGCTTCCTGGTTTAGACTTCAAAAATGTTCTTTGAGAAATTTCTGATTGGACGCAATTAAGATTATTTGATGATATCGGGTGATATTTTAAAATTTTCAGATCAGGCTAAGGTATGGACAAGGCTTGCATTCCTTTTAATCTATTTTGTGCCAGATCTGATTAACACGAACCATATGAAAGAAGTTCGAGTAAAATCTTTGCATTTCTTGAGTCTTTGGGTCGCTGGTGGTGACTCCAACTAGTAGTCTTTCCTGGAAAAAGCCATATATTTGTATTCTTCGATTGCCTTTTGGTGTTGAATTTGATTTTATTAGCGAGAGAGGGAAGTAGTAGGCACCCACAGTGGTCCATTACAGGACATTGACGCACATAAGCCAAGGCAAGAACTACTAAGTTTAATAAATATAACTATTCTTGTTTTAAGTTTAAAAAGATCACAAAATCATGTTTTAAGTACACTAAACACAACCGCTGTTTGTAATTCATCTTACAGCTTTAAGACTGTTAACGAACACACCCAATTCAGAGGTCCAAAAAAAGATACGACCCGCAAAAGAACCAACTCAAACATGTCAAAGAATGTAGAGAAGGCAAAGGAATTCATCTCTTCTCCACTTCTCAAATGAAAATGGTCCTCCAATTAGAAAGCAGTATGGGGATGATTTTTCTTATCTCGCCAAGAGAAATAAACCAAATTAAAGCGCTAAAACCTGCAAATAGAATTACTAACAGACTATCCAAAAGACAAAGGAAGATACAAAACATGCATTAAAAGTGTATTCGACATACACAGTGTTGCTTGCGTCCACGAGCTTTGCATAAACAAGAGACTGAGAAAAATCTTCATCAGAATTCTGTTGGTGGTTTCAACCTAACAAGTCTCTTGATTCTATCTTTGTCAATGTTTTCCAGCAACCCCTTCAAAATACAACAGCAAAATAATAACATTAGCCAAACAGCAGCAAACTGAAGACAGGGAACATGCAGAAAATTAACAGCCAAGCCCACTAAGCATTGGAAAGAAAGCCCGTAATTTTAAATACTCTCTCTGTCCCAATTTATGTGACACCAATTACTTTTTGGGATGTCCCAAAAAGAATGTCACCGTTCTATATTTAGAAAAAAATCACTTTATTGAAATGATTTACAGCCACACATTTACGTAAGATTTATTTTGGACCACACATTTACGTAAGATTTGTTTTGGACCACACATTTCAAAAGTCTTCCTTTCTTTTTTAAATTCCGTGTCAAGTCAAATGATGCTATATAAATTGGGACGGAGGGAGTCGTTACTTATTGAAATAAGTTCAAGAGTTTCATGACCACGGTATGCTTCTCCAACTAGCATAACTCCATAGTACTTGAAAAGATGAGAGTTTCAAGCATGTGAATATATTTATGTTCAAACACGAAGACATATTGGCTTACCGTCCACACAATTTCATCGAGGCACAAGCAAATCTTTCCATATTTATCCAGGAAAAGTCTCTCTGTTGGAGGTTTTCCACATACATCCTTGATAGCAGATGTTATAACAAAGATTGCTTCAGACACTGCAAATAAAGCCAATAAGATTCTATTAAAAAGGAACGGAAATACAAGTTTGATGATGCTAAACGTATAGAAACAGACATCCCAACAAATGGAACAGCTACCCTCTCTGCTTACAGATAATTCCTGCAGGACAAGAGACCACACAGGTTAAAGAAACACAACATAGCCTCACTGATGGTGAATTCCATGACAATATTGCCAGACATGCAGATTTTTGTGGTGCCGAAAATGGAAGCTACAATGGATTTTCCATCTAGCCTAATGTGGTAGCATTAGTGGCTGGCTTCCTCCTCTAGAGTTTGTAACACCTCAAGTATAAGAATAATCAGCTCAATTATGAGATCTATCCAAAATATGAAAGAAATCAAATAAGCCTCACATAGAAGATCTCTTTTTCATGGAGCGGACACCATAATGGTACCCAACCTAAAAGAAAGCTGCACATTACATTTTTTAGTTGCAAAATACTTAATTTTTGGAGAACTCGATCATTTATCTTTAGTTATACACGCCTTTCAAGAGTAGATCTGAAAGAATACCTCCAATATTTGATATAGCCAAAACAATGGTAGGAAAAACTATTAGTATGAAACTTTTCTTATTTTTTATAAGGAATAGGATAAAACTATTTAGTAAGTTAAAGAGTTTTTATTTTTTATTACGGTGTTATCCAATTCAGCATGTGAACTCCTTGACTATTCCATCGGGTACCTGCTACCTCCAACCTAGTTTTTCTCTCTGCTAAAGGTTGAACTCTAAACTTCTATAGTTCTAATCTCATTTTATTGATTGCTATGAAACACCTTTAGCTACTTAGTAATTTGAGTTATATTTAGAGATTTTTCTTTTAATGAATACTTGACCACTAAATCTCAACATCCCAAATCATGAAATCGTCGTAGTTTGGAACATTCAAATACTTCAAAGTTTGCAAAGGCATTAGCATCGACGTTATTAAGGTCAGAGCTCGTTTGCTTTCTTTCAACTCCACCACCTAAATCGATTTCCAAAAGCATACTTAAATTGGAGACAGAATAAAGAACATGTCAAAATTAAGCTTGTACACAAATGAGACGAAGACAACACAATTTGCAACTTTTTCTGACATAAATTAACTGCTGATGAGGCCTAAAAACACTGCACCGTGCATCAATAAATCCTTATTTCTTTTGCTGAGATGTTAAAGTTAATGACTTGAAGAATATGTGATATACTTACATGCAAGTTCATCATACTCATCTTTCCCAACAACATAGATACTGACATCTCCAAGTACTGTGTATACAATGTAAACAGACCTGCAGAAAAAATATGTGAAAAGACAACAGAAAAAAGAATCATCAGGAAAACAGCCCTAGTTACTAAAACCATCCTTTTCTAGAAGAATATTTTATTAAGGTTCAGCTGGAAGGAGGGTGATATCAAGAAGCAAGCAGTCAATTGATATGTTTAGGAGAAAAGTATCAATTCCAAACACTACAGACATAAAGGGGAAACTTAGGAAGCAAGCGATCTTGCACATCAACACAAAGTCCTCTCTGTGCCACCCTGCCTACCCATCTCTCCAACAAACAGTTATTTTCAGCTATAGCATATATGTTATTAAAATTTGTCAGGATTATGGACGATCAAGTAAAAAAAAAAACAAATTTACATACTTGTGGCAAGCCACTAGGAGTTCTTCATTCTTGACCCCTTTAAGATTCCCCGCACCCAGCTTAACTAAGAAAGACCTCCAATGCAGACGTTCCTCTGCCGGTACTCCATTAAAACTGCAGGTGAAAATGGATGAAGCTTTGGTTATTCCTTCCCCGAAAAGAAAAACAAAAAAAGTTGTGTCTCAAAGAAAGTATAAGCCTCTTTGCCTCTGGAGAAACTTCACCTGAAGAAAAAATAACACATTTATATCCATAAAGAACACAGATGAATGTGCACTGTCCCGTGTGTATATTGATGACTCCCTAGTTTGACATGAATTGAAAAAAGATAAAGAAGTCTTAGAATTTAGTCCAAGGTCAAATGTTCCATATATTTAGACAAGTCATCAGAAAAATGGTAAAATAGCTGAAGATTTAACACATATAATAATATAGGATAATTGAAATGGAAGAGCGCTACGGTAGTGTTATGCGATAGGAGGATACTGACCAACGTGAAGGATAGTTCTATAAAGCAATTGAAACCCAGCAATTACGTGGGAGCGAGTATGGGGCCTCTAAGGCACAACATTACACAAGATAAGTGTCAAATGCGAATAATAAGATGGATGCACGATCATATAATATTAGAGAATACTAGACTGATCAAGACCACTAGAATTACAAGTAGTACACAAGGGGGATAATGAGAGAAGGTTGTTGAAGATGATTTGTTCATGTCTTGTGTAGACCTCCAAATTTACAAGACTGTATGTGGAACAATATGATAGTTAAAGGTATTAAATGAGGATGAGGTAAACCTAAAATTAGATAAGAAGTTGTTCTCAAAGTACCTACAATCGTTTGATTCATGCTGCTATGTGTTCTTTAGTGTAATTTATTTACATTATTTAGTTGTGTTAGCTACCGATTCCTGTTGTTAGAATGCGCTACCATTGCGTATTTCATTTTTACTATCTGCTTGTCCACAATGCTTTAATTTCTCGTCTGACCGTTTCTCATACTTTGTTTTGCTTACTTTGCCTGATTATGCTTTGTCTTGAGCCGATGGTCTCTCGAAAACAGTCGCTCTACCTACCAAGGTGGAGGTGAGATCTGTGTATATTATATCCTCCCCAGACCACACATTGTGGGATTTCACTGGGTATGTTGTTGTGTATAGACTTAGCAAAAACAGAACAAAAGATTCATATAGAGGATATCAACTAGTTGGGATAAGGCTTGGTCATGTAAGTACATTCACATTAGGTCTAGTGTTTGTTGGGTGTCCTTTTAGTCTATTTTTAGATTTGTATGTCCGCACAAAATGCAAAAACCTCTGGTATTAAAGATCCTAAATCATGAAGAATATGAATATAACAAGTCCAAATTGAGCAAATGGATGTTGATAATTCATATATCCGACCACAGCTAGCTATCCAACCGTCTCCTCTTGTGGTGTGTTAAGAGGAACTTAGAGTAATACGTGGTAATTAGTCAAAATATGAACACTACAATATTGACAATACAAGTAAATGTAGAACTTATTGATGCACAAGAAAAAAAAAACTAGTGATTACGCACGGATCAAAGATTATATGAAACAGATACTATAGAGAATAAGAAAATGTAAAAGATATAGCAGAGATTGAAACAGGAAATTCTAAACCATTTACGCAAAGAAAACAATGCGTTACCGTTCGACGAGGACGTTGCCCTCGGAGTTAGCGAACAAGAGAGCCAGAAGCATTTTCTAACCCTTTGCGAATGCGATTGTCTGCTGATCTGATCGGCCAATTCGGATCGGAAATCGCGTCTCTTTAGTCGCTGAAGAATTAACTTGACTGAATTGTATTTTGACCCGTCTTCCCGAATATTTCTTGTCCTTTGTATTTCTTTCCACTTTCTCTATTTTACATGGGTTTAAAATGTGTGTTCTTGCATTTTTTGAAGCGAAGAGCCGAAAACTCGTCAATACTTTTGTACATAGATTTGAAATTATATAATTTGAAGTTAAAGTTCATTTGATTTTTTTAAGTTAGTATTTTTTTTTATTGACATAAAAAACTCAAAAATTCTGATTTCAGAACTTTCATAATTCTTATGTAATCTTACCAAATGAGTAAATCATAGTTTATAATAAAATTAATATGCGGCTAGAAAACTTTTATAAAAAATACAACATTAATTGATCAAACTTTAATTCAATAAAAAGAAAAATTAAACATGAATAGTAATCATACATTTGTGTATATATATCTACTAAATTTAAAATAAAAAAAAGGTCGTTCAAATTTAAACTCAATTTAAATTTGTTACATAATTTAAAATTCATCAATTTCTGTTGATGATCATTTTTATCAAGTGTATCCACTTTTGTTTAAGTTCTCCATAATCAATATCGGGAAGACATTGATACTGTGAACCTGTTTATTCTTCTAGCAAAGTATTGTTTTTAGTTGAAGATGAAAACCTATATTGATTGTTCCTCAGATATAGTTAATTTAATAAAGCATCATACATTTTAGACACATACTTCTTTTTTAGTATTATCATTACATAATCTAATCCTTATTTTGAGTATATCCAGAAAAATCAATTCCATGTTGAGAACTAATTTGAAAATTTATTTGTCCCTATTTTAAAATTCTGCAAATATAACTATTGAAAAATCAACCTTTCGGAAAATGTTACACTCAAGAAAAATATTTGCTCATATATTACTCAACTTTACAGATAAAATATTTGGCTATCATCAAATGTAGCTTATAAAATTGGAAAAACATCACTTATACCTCATAAACCAAACTATTTACCCGCCTCTACCCCTCTTATTTTTCATACCCCCTAAAAAATTAAAACTATTTACCTGAGATGTCCCTCCCTTCTAGCTATGATACCAACATGATGAAAGATCGATCTTTCTCTTAGTCCTCCATGACACCATCCTGGTATATAAATATACGAAGATGGTATATCATGAATGATCATGTTCGTTTATTAAAAAAAGACATTTTTTTCGGAAAAAAACTCTATGATACCATTATTATATAGACATATATTGTGATGGTATCATGGAGGGTTATTTCAGTCCTTCAATAAGATACTCCTTATGACCATGATACAATCGTGGTATATAAATATATTGAAATGGTAGACTACTTCAGTCCTTCTCTTAGTCTTTCATGATACATAAATATATTGCGATCGTATGACAAAGGAAGGGGTTCGGTATGTCGGGTAAATAGTTTTGGGTGAAGGAGTACCATGGATAATTAGTTTAAAATGGACATAAGGCGGGTAATTAATTTATTTTTTGGGGTATTTCAGTTAGTTTCCTATCAACTTTTAGAATATGACCCAGATATTCTCATAAAATCTTCGGTTTTCTCCGAAAGTTCTTTATTTAGTAAACATTTATTAAAAAAACAACAAGCTGACGAAAAGAATGGTCCAAGTTTATTTGCCAAGGCCCAATGGTCCAGGATGAAGCCTACATGATGGGCCAAACTTTATACACTGCCACTGGGCCCTCCAACTAAACTTCTTATGGGCTTCGGTCACTGGTTGATCCATCATTGTGGGATTCAAACTTTGAAAATAAGGTTTCGCATTGAAACGTCATCCACTAAAAGCATGGTGGTGCAGTTGCACCACCAGAATTTTTAATATTTTTTGTATATACAAAACGACTTAGTTTTGTTGTCAATAGCGACAAAACGACGTCGTTTTGTACTCTACCCACATTACCTCTCAAAAAAGAAAAATGCTACGCAAAAAAAAATCGTATGTTTGCACCATCAGATTTTGCTGTCTCTGTCTAGGAAGGTCTTTGTGAATATATACGCATATTGATATGAATAAGACACATGTAACACCTTAACTTGACCAAGAGCAACCTTCTCACGATCAAAGTGTATATTCATCTCAATGTGCTTGGTTCGCTGATGCTGGACCGGGTTATGAGATAAATATATGGTGAATATGTTATCACATTAATTCAGAAACGCCTTACGCAAGGAACATTTTAGTTTCAAAAGAAGGTTTTGAAGCCAACAAATCTCAAAGAATAACATAGCAACGCCTCAGACTCGCTTCGCACTCGAGCAGATATATGGCACCGCTCGCGTACTCAAGAAATGAGATTATCCTCTAAGAACACACAGTAATCGGAGGTGGAGTGTCGCGTGTCCGGACAGTCTGCCCAATCAGCATCCGTATATGATAACAATTTGGTCGGTGCTAAGGGGTATATGTGCAATCCATAATCAAGTGTGCCCTTAACATATCGAATGATACGCTTAAGGGCGGTAAAATGAGGCTCCTTGGGGGTATGCATAAATAAGCATACATGTTGAACAACATAAACAATATCAGATCTGGTGAACGTGAGATACTGTAGCGCACCTGCAAGACTCTTGTAAAGTGTGGAATCGGACATAGGATTACCATCAACAGTATTAAACTTTGATTTAGAGCCAACCAGAGTGAAAATTATCTTGCAGTTTGTCATTTTAGCCCGGTATACTATCTCCTCTACATACTTGCGCTGACAAAAAAATATAGAATCTGCAGATCTAGTCACTGATATCCCCAAAAAATAACTCAAATTCCCTATGTTAGTCATGACAAATTCGATTTTAAGCAATGTAATAATCTCATTTTTCAATAAATCAGATGAGGCAATAAGCACAATGTCATCCACATATAACATCAAGTAAGTGGTGATATTACCTCGATGAAAAATAAAGAGAGAATTATCACACTTGCTACATACAAACTCAATCCGCATAATATAATGTGTAAAGCGATAATACCACACTCTAGGGGCCTATTTCAAACCATAAAGTGACTTACATAGGCGTCATACATACTGAGGGGCTGCTAGATGGAAAAAGCCAGGAGGCTTGTGCATGTAAACAATTTCTTTTAAATCCTCATGTAGAAATGTATTTTTCACATTAAGTTGATGAATCGACTAATGATTTTCCATAGCAATGCTCAGAACTGTGCGAATGGTAGTTGGTTTAACAACTGGACTGAATGTCTCACCACAATCAATGCCCTCGTGATGATTAGTACCATTAGCCACAAGCCTCACCTTATATCTTTCTAAGTCACCACTATCTCTATATTTTTGACGAAAAAGTCACATGCATCGAATCACATTTACCCCCTCCGGTCGTAGAATCAAATCTCAAGTGTGATGTTTCGTTAAACTCATCACACATGGTCGCATCCAATTTGGGTCTAGTTTGACTAATTTTAGGATTTTGGAAATTGGAGATATGATTTGTGTAGCTAGGTTAAATTGAACTTTGGGTTTAAAAATCTCGTATTGGGCATGAATTTCCATATGGTGTGAGGGTGTTGGCTGGGCATGTTTGCTGGGAGTTGGGCCGGGTACACTCGGTCGGTTGACTGGTACAGTGGCGGGTGTGGGTTGTACCGATCTGGGTTGGTCGAGGTTGATGCGGTGGCGGGGTTGTGTGGTGTCGCCGATCTGGGTAGATCGTGACTGGCGAAGGTCAACGATATGGGATATGGAGTCGGTTTGGATATTTCATCTTTTCCCATCAAACTTGGAATTATTTTACTCCACCTCCCAAATATATTATAATTACAGGATAATTTAATACACGTACCAAACGGCCCCTTATACCAACTCCAAGTTGATAGCTGCCTATAGAGACGGAGTTACAATATCAACTGATTATAAGTTCTAATTTCTTGGTTAGTAAGAATATTTTTATATATATTTAATAGATTTTTAATACAAATACAAGATTTGGACTAAAGTTAATAGGTTCAATCGAACTCATACATAACCTTGTAACTCCATCCCTGACCCAAACAAAGAAAACATTTTTACCTACCACTTCCATCAACGCGACAATTTAAATTATACATGTACACTACATTTTTATAATATCGGTGCAATTTAGCTTATTCTCATAGGAAATTGAGATTCATCAAAAATAATATGGCGACTAATGATGATTTTATTAAATGATAAATCAAAGCATTGTAACCACGATGATTAGACGGATAACCCAAAAACACACAGGGGTAGACCGAGCTTGAAGTTTTTTAATTGTGGTAGACGGAAAGTGGGGATAATATAAGCATCCAAAGACCCTAAGATGAAAATACGAAGGAGTCTTATTATACAAGATATGAAGAGGGGAGGAATATATCAAGCCTTTGAGATGAAGTATATTAAGGAGATATGTGGCCATTTGTATAGCATGATGCAAAAAAGAAGGAGATACGGAAGCATGAATCAATAAAGTGCGGACAATGTTATTAATGGTACGAATTTTGCGTTCGACTTTTTCATTTTATGAAGACGTAAGAGGACAAGAAAAATGAAAATTGATCTCATTAGTAGCATAAAACTCCCGAAACACCCCATTATAATATTCTTTGTCATTATCACATTGAATATTTTTTATTTTTTGTTCGAATTGGATTCTAATGAATGCTCTAAATTTTTAAGAAAGTGGAAAAAACTTGAGATTTTTTCGCTATCGGAAAAGTTCATAAAAATTAGAATAATCATCCAAAAATAGAACATAATAACGATGACCCAAAGAAATGAGAACATGAGATGTCCATAAATCGTTATGAATATTATCAAATGACATTAGAGTACAAATGGTAACCTAACAATTTTTCCTAACGAACAAGATTGACAATTCGAAGTACTATGCGTACCCTTACAAGAAATAAAGTTGTTTTTTATCTAAGAAAGACAAAATAGACGATCCCGGAAGACTTAGACGAGCATGCCACAAGGAAGGAGCAAGGGCTGCAAAAGTTGATGGCAAGGCTCGATGCGTTAGACCAAAACTTAGCGTGATAGGATAAAGATCCCCCGTACTATCACACCTCATGAGATGAATTCCCGTCTTGAAATCCTTCACAAAAAACCCAAACGGATCAAATTCAACATAAATAAAATTAACAGTGGTGAATTTATGGACAAACACCAACTTTTTAATCAATTTATGGGCATGAAGGATTTTTTCAAGATAAGGGGTGGATGGGGGGAGACAATGTTTTATTACCATAACCACGAATTGGAATTAAATTACAATTACCAACAATTATGCCACTACTGTTGCTCAAATTGGAATACGACAAGAGATTACCTTGATCAGACGTCATGTGAGAGGTTGCATCGGTGTCCGTGTATCAATTTCTATATGGCGAATTTAATCCAAGAGTGTGCATAACAGCCTCAATGTCAGTCGGGGTGGGGCCTGCTGCATGATGGGCCTGACGAGGCCGGGGTCCAAGCACATCGACTTGCTGCCCCGACCAAAAACTGTAGCGAAATTCACTGCTGGGCTGAAAAAACTACTGGACCGACTGTTGGGCAACCCAGTTAGGCGGGACTGTGTAAGCTGGACCGTAGGGGCTGTTGGGCCACTGCCATGGGGCCCAAGGCTAGGACCAGTGAGGTGGTGGTCCACTGCCTCCTGGACGAGGCCCACTATCGTTGTTATCGTTGTCGGAACCTCCGCATTTGCCCCCGCGATTCTTGCCATTATTTTCTCACTATTTTTGTCGCCCCCTTGAGAAGGGTTCTGGCCCAAATTATCCCAAAAATTCAGAGAAGTAGTGGAGGACGTCATCATGACCACGTGACTAGCACTATTAGCCGCTTTCTTAGCCAAATCGGCTTTTTCCAAAGTAAGTATGGAGCGGACTTGATAGAACTTTGGGAGATGATTACTTTGACGAATGAGAGTTCCAACGCCACTATAGGCCTCATATAGGCCAACAACCTTCTGTAGAACAAGACGATCTTCACTAACGGGCGCACCAACGTTGCGGAGTTGGTCCGCCAATTCTTTCAACCTTTTGCAATAAGTTGAAACATTCGGGAAATTTTCCATGTTGACGTGGGAAAATTCCTGCTCAAGAGTAACAACTCTGGAATTTTGACTATCTTGGAATATGTCACGCAACCATAGCTGTAGCGTCTGACTCAATAATCATCTGCAACATGTCGATAGAGATAGTGGAGTAAATCCACTGAAGGACGGTGGCATCAAGAGTCATCCACAATTTAGGATCATCTTCGCGTTTTGACACCTCCTTATCCTTAAGAGCCGCAGGAATTATGTGATAGATGACTTGATGCGAGCGTGCGTAAATTTTGAACAGTTCGTCCCACGTCGCATATTGTGCATTTTCTATTTCAAGAATAAGAGGGATATGATTCTTGATGTTAGAAAATGTAAGGGCAGGATGAAATGTGTTTCTTTGATATAGACATAATGAAAGAACAATGAGTGATTGAGGGATTTGAAAGAGAGAGTTTGGGAGTAAATCTTTGCACGGAACCCGAGGGAGGAAGAGCTCGGAAACCGAAGGTGCTTGGCCGAAAATTTGAGAGAGGAAAATTGAACCTAGACTTCTGATATCATGAAAGAAATAATTCCTTGACTATTTTCATTAATGAAAGAGAATATATACAATTTACAATTTCCATAATATGAAAATCATATTCATATTCTAATACCAAAACCATATTCTAGTAGTACTAGAATCATATACTTATGATAAGTGTACAATATTAATTAATGTAATATTTACACTAAAATATTACAACACACCTTACCTAAATTATAGCCCAAACCGTGGGCTGCCTTATGTACAAACCCGAGTCAACAAGAGACAATATACATATGATATACACGTGTATATCATGTGTATATTTAACAATCCAAACCATTAACACACTATTCTAATTATCAATTAGGATTATTGATTTTGCACAACCCTATTATATTGAAGGTAACTTCAAGTATAGGCACCGCATTTGGTCATTTTGAGAGCTATTATACATAATAAAATAATTAATAATCCACCCCTTCCTCCTCCCCAAAATTTTGTGGCTTAGACCATAATCAATTTTAATTTCATGAACGTGCAACTACTGAAAGTATTCAATGCTAAATTGCAGTTATGTAACATCTATTTACTCAGTCAACCTTTTTACATTCCGCTATTACTACACAGCTTTATCGGATCGCCACTTCCTTTTTACACAAACATCGGATCATGTTCTCACTTAATTTTCCTTTTGTTGCAGTGACATTTCAGGTCTCTTTAATTTCACTTACTTTATTCATCTTCGCTAGTGCACTACTTTTTGCATGCTCTAATTGTTTTCCCCTCTTGACGTGAGTTTAACTTATACAATGATTTTGTGTTTGTAATAGCACCCTTTAATTTTTGGATTTTGTGTTTTCCTGCTAGTTATATTGTAATTTTGATTTTAATCCTCTGTTAGCAGGTTGAAAAATGGCTTCTATTCTGCTTCATGGTACTCTGCATGTGACCATACACGAGGTCGATAGGTTGCACGGGAAGAACGGTCGCAACTTCTTAAGCAAGGTATACGTATGAGCTTCACTTGAATTTGTGTTGGATCACAATGCGTATTAGTTTTTGCATTCCTATATTCTTGAATGTCCATTTTCTTTTTTCTTTATGGTCTTATGATTCATTTAGTTATATACACCGACAGTGTCAGTGCTGATTAAATTTAGTAATTTTTTTAATTAAAATGAGTTGATTCTACCTATCCAATAGTGGATTGTGGATTATGACTCACTCGCTATTTACTCGGTGGTCCCTTTCGATACGCTACCTAATGTTTTCTAAATTCTCCATGACCATGAAGTTGGAATGTTCTTTGCCATAGGGGTTGGATGAGTGTGTGTAAGTGTAAAAGTTACCCAATGTAGGTATGATTAGTGTTCGTTTTTATATTTATTTACTCCACTGTTTTGTGCCAGAGGGTAGGGAAGATTTTGTGCAGGTATAATCTCAATCTATGTCTGAGTTGTGTGAGTATGCTGTAAAAATGGTAGCCTCGTGCCAAATGGACTAGTTGGTGGAATGTTTATAAATTATACAGCTGAATCGTGATATATCATATTGTCTCGGAGAGAGTCCTAACTGTATTGATTATCTGGTTTATTTGAGTTGTCATAATCAGGAGTAATGTATTGGGTAAGAGTAATGTACTCTGCTTAATTATGTCAAGTATTCGATGTCTTAAAATATAGTAGTAATTCGTTTGATTTTTGCATTTTTGGATATGTTGAGGTTAAGAGCATGTTTGGATTGACTTATTTTAAGCCAAAAGAGCTTATAAGCACTTTTATAGTGTTTTGATAAAATAAAATGTGCTTTTAGGCATTTGTTTTTAAGCCAACAACAGCATACCCAGTGAAATCTCAAAACGTGGGGTCTGGGGAGAGTAAAGTGTACGCAGACCTTACCTCTACCTTGATAAGTAGAACGACTGTTTCCGGGAGACCCTCGGCTCAAGACAACGCATAATCACACGCAATGCAAGCAAAGCAATAGAAACTGTCAGGCTCAGACAAGAAATTAAAATAGTATGAACATGTTGATGACAAAATCGAATACGTCATGGTAGCGCATTCTGACAAAAGGAAGCAATAGCTAACGCATATAAATAAGATAAATAAAGTACACTAAAGAACACATAGAAACAAAAATCAAACTACAAGCAATATCGTTCCTATGAATGTGATAGGCAAATCGGGCCTACGGTAATAGCACTACAACTATCATTTTGTAAGTGTAAGTAAGACTACGCTCGACTACCTATTACCCTCCTACCCTAATCTGTGTCCTCCACAACCCCCTATCTAAGATCATGTCCTCAGTAAATTGCATCTGCGCCATATGACGTCTAATCACATCTCCCCAATACTTTTTCGGTCTACCTCTACCTCTCCTGAACTCGTCCATAGCCAACCTCTCACACCTCCGCACTGGGGCATCTGTGTCTCTCCTCTGCACATGTCTGAACCATTTCAACCTCGCTTTCCGCATCTTATCCTCCACCGAGGCCACTTCCACTCTTTCCCGGATATCTTCATTTCTAATCCTATCTCTCCTTGTATGCCCACACATACATCTCAGCATCCTCATCTCCACAACTTTCATCTTTTGAATGTGTGAAGTCTTGACTGACCAACACTCTGCCCCATACAACATAGTCGATCTAACCACCACCCTATAGAACTTGAATTTAAGTTTTGGTGACACTTTTTTGTCGTACAAAACTCCAAATGTGAGTCTCCATTTCATCCACCCTACCCCAATACGATGTGTGACATCGTCATCAATCTCTTCATTCTCTTAGTTAATAGACCCGAGGTACTTGAAGCTTTCTTTCTTTGGAATGACCTGAGTATCAAGCCTCACATCCACGCCTGTCTCAGGGTCGCCCCCGTCGCTGAACTTGCACTCAAAATATTGTCTTGGTCCTACTCAACCTGAACTCTTTAGACTCTAGAGTCTGTCTCCAAATCTTCAACTTGACGTTTACTCCGCTGCGAGTCTCATAAATCAGGACTATATCGTCTGCGAATAACATACACTATGGCACCTCCCCTTGGATTTGTTACGTGGGTCCATCCATCACCAAGACAAATAAGAATGGGCTAAGAGTTGATCCCTAGTGCAGCCCATCATCACTGAAAAGTGCTCTGAATCTCCTCCCAGTGTCCCGTACCCTAGTATTGGATCCATCATACATATCCCTGATCGCCCTAGTGTACGCCACATGTACATCTCTAACCTTCAAACATCTCCATAAAACCTCCCTAGGAACTTTGTGGTATGTCTTCTCGAGGTCGATGAAAACCATATGTAAGTCTCTCTTCCTCTCCCTATACTGCTCCACCAACCTCCTAATAAGATGAATGACTTCTGTGATCGAACGCCCCGACATGAATCCAAACTGATTCTCGGAAATAGACACGCCTCTTCTCACCTTCATCTCCACGACCCTTTTCCAAACTTTCATAGTGTGGCTTAGCAGCTTGATACCCTATAGTTGTTGCAACTCTGAATATCACATTTGTTCTTGTATAACAGGATCATTGTACTCGAACTCTATTTGTCGGGCATTCTCGTCGTCTTAAAAATAACGTTAAGCGGCTCAGTCAGCCACTTCAAACCTGCCCTGTCTGCGCTCTTCCAAAATTCAACTGGGATTTCATCAAGCCCGGTCGCTCATCCCCTGTGCATCCTGCGAACAACACCCTTAACCTCCTCAACCTTAATGCTTCTACAATACCCAAAATCTCGATACCTACCGAGTGTCCTCCTACTGTCCATACCCTAGTCTTGACTCCATCATACATATACTTGATCGCCCTAATGTACGCCACTAGTACACCTCTAACCTCCAAATATCTCCATAGAACCTCTCTAGTGACTTTGTCGTATGCCTTCTCGAGGTCGATGAAAACCATATATAAGTCTCTCTTCCTCTCCCTATACTGCTCCACCAACCTCCTAATAAGATGAATGACTTCAGTAGTCGAACGCCCCGTCATGAATTCAAATTGGTTCTCGAAAATAGACACACATCTCCTCACCCTCATCTCCAGGACCTTTTCCCAAACTTTTATAGTGTGGCTGAGCTAGATTTCATAACTTATGACGTTGGCTTATAAGTCAAAAGTCATAATTCTATCCGCTCTAAATATGCTGGTGATTGTAGTTTGTCGATATTTCATAACCTCGTGATATGTTCCCGTTAACAGTATTTTTCCTCTAACTCTCTATTAAGCTTTCATCATATGAAGTCTCTATTTGTGGCCGATCTTTCTCTTTAAATTTCTAAAAACAACATCACAAACTTCTGCTAGTGTAACTTCTGTGAATCACGAATGAGTATTGTTTCCTGATATAGATAGCACAGTGCTGTTCAAGGATTTTGGAAAACCTCAAATTGTAGAGAATCTAACTCTGCCCTATATGCACAGTACTACTTGTATTAAATCATCACGACCTGTGCTAACCGGTCCTTCTTTCCTCTTTCTTTTTTGTTGGATACTACTTTGTTTTCTGAATGATGAATCGGGGTGTTTCAGCTATGAAAAAGGTTAAATCTCAATCTTTTTCCTCATAGGAAGTGAAGCTGTTTTGTATGAATTCATGTACAGATAATGCCCATTATGTTCAGAATCTTCAGATTTAAACCTAGTGGTGCTAAAACGCCTTATGTTATAATAACATGGTGGACACTATTTCTTCTCAATGCCAAGTCCGTGGAGCTAGTTCTATAAAAAGTTGTCATAATTTACAAAGTGATTGATTTACTTTTTGCTAGACTTACATCAATAGTATATGTAGTTTGTTTCATAGTTGCTTGACCCTGGTTTATGTCATTGAGGGGGCAAAGCTAACTTCTCTAACTTGTCAATGGAGTTCTTTTTCAACTAATAAAGTAGTGTTCTATCCACCTCATTTCTTCAGCAGAAATACTGATTTGAAATGTTTTTTTCGGAAGTAAAATCGGAGGAATCAATGCATTATATGTCTTTGCTTTTCTGACATTTGTAATATTGCTGAGTAGACCTAGCTAGCTGACTTAAGTCATGCACTTATGAAAAGCTTCAATTAATCCTTCATATTCTTTCTCTTATATACAAAGTTTTGCTTAGAGAATAGACTCATTAAGTGAGAATAATTCTCACTCTTATGAAGTTTTTGATCGGTTGAAATCTCATAATTGCAGATTAAAGAGTCTGTCGAGGAGACGGTGGGTATTGGCAAAGGAGCTTCTAGAATTTATGCCACAGTTGATCTGGAAAAGGCAAGGGTTGGAAGAACCAGAGTCATTGAAAATGAACCAAATAATCCAAGGTGGAATGAGTCTTTTCACATCTACTGTGCCCACATGGCTAAAAGTGTTATATTTACAGTCAAAGAAAACAATTCCATCGGTGCAACCTTAATTGGAAGAGCTTATTTACCAGTTAATGACCTTTTGGAAAGGGAGGAGGTTGATGAGTGGATCGAGATACTGGACAAGGACAAGAATCCCATAGAAGCAGGTTCTAAGATCCATGTGACACTACAGTTTTTTGATATCAGTCGAGATCGTAATTGGGGACGTGGAATAGGTAGTCCTAAATATCCTGGTGTCCCTTACACGTTCTTCCCACAGAGAACAGGATGTCGCGTTAATTTGTATCAAGATGCACATATCCCTGACAAATTTATTCCCAAAATCCCTCTATCCGGGGGTAAATATTATGAACCACATCGATGTTGGGAAGATATCTTTGATGCGATTACTAACGCAAAGCATATGATTTACATTACTGGCTGGTCCGTATATGCTGAAATAACCTTGTTGAGAGACTCCAGGAGGGAAAAGCCTGGAGGAGATGAAACACTCGGAGAGCTTCTCAAGAAAAAGGCGAGGGAAGGTGTTAAAGTCCTTATGCTTGTATGGGATGACAGAACATCCGTGCGTCTGCTGAAGAAAGACGGTCTCATGGCTACTCACGACGAAGAAACTGAAGAGTTTTTTAAAGATTCTGATGTGCATTGTGTCCTTTGCCCTCGGAATCCTGATGATGGTGGAAGCATAGTTAAAGATTTACAAATCTCTACAATGTTTACTCATCACCAAAAGATCGTAATAGTGGACTGTGACATGCCTAATGGAGAGTCAGAAAGGAGGAGGCTTGTGAGCTTTGTTGGTGGCATTGATCTTTGTGATGGGAGATATGATACACCTTTCCATTCGCTTTTTAGAACACTGGACTCAGCGCACCACGATGATTTCCACCAGCCGAATTTTGCTGAAGCTTCTATTATCAAAGGTGGGCCTAGGGAGCCCTGGCATGACATTCATTCTCGAGTTGAAGGACCAATTGCTTGGGATGTTTTGTTTAATTTTGAACAGAGGTGGAGAAAACAGGGCGGCAAAGATATTCTTGTCAACTTAAGAGAGCTTGACAATGTTATCATTCCACCTTCTCCAGTTATGTACCCTGATGATCCTGACACATGGAATGTTCAGTTATTCAGGTCGATCGATGGTGGGGCAGCTTTCGGCTTTCCTGACACACCCGAAGAGTCAGTAAAGGCCGGTCTAGTGAGCGGGAAGGATAATATAGTCGATAGAAGTATCCAAGATGCTTATATCACTGCTATTCGTCGGGCAAAGAATTTCATTTACATTGAAAATCAGTATTTTCTCGGAAGCTGTTACGATTGGCAGTGTGATGATGTGAAGGTAGAGGAGATAGGTGCTTTGCATCTCATTCCGAAAGAACTTACGTTAAAGATAGTGAGTAAGATTGAAGCAGGGGAAAGGTTTACTGTATATGTTCTGGTTCCAATGTGGCCAGAAGGACTTCCTGAGAGTGCATCCGTACAAGCAATATTAGATTGGCAAAGGCGGACAATGGAGATGATGTATAAGCATATATTTCAGGTTATCAGAGACAAAGGTATCGACGACCACCCCAGGAATTATTTGACCTTTTTCTGCATTGGTAATCGAGAGGTGAAGAAAAGGGGAGAATATGAACCTTCAGAGAAGCCTGAGCCTGATACTGATTACGAGCGAGCTCAGGAGGCTCGTCGCTTCATGATCTATGTTCATTCCAAGATGATGATTGGTGAGTTGTCGTTTGCAATTTCCATTCTATATATCTTAAATTTGATTCTTTGAAATATGAAATATACATGTGTTGAATGTGGCAAGAAATACTTGAAGGATTTAACATGGTAAGCATTCGGGTTTTTGATTGTTTGTTTGATCAAACACCAGTCCTTAGATTTACTAAATATGCAGGGACGTACTTTCATGCATAAGTACTGGATAAAGTTAAGCCCATAGCGGATCTAGGATTTAAATTGATAGATTCAACCTTTATGTTCTCCAAATTGAATCGGTTGCACTTATGCAATTATGAGTTCAGAGCTTAATATTGTTGAAATAATAATGATGTTTAACGTATATATCTTGCTCCGTGGTTCAGTTGAACCCGTTGAGTCTATGTTGCATTATTTCCTCATTATGATAGCGTAGCGTGGTACTTATTAACTTCATTTCTGAACAGTTGATGATGAGTACATCATAGTTGGATCAGCCAACATAAACCAGAGGTCAATGGATGGTGCAAGGGATTCAGAGATAGCAATTGGAGCATACCAGCCTCATCATTTGACGACGAGACAACCAGCAAGGGGTCAAGTTTGCGGTTTCAGAATGGCACTGTGGTACGAGCACATGGGCATGCTTGACGACACCTTCGAACATCCAGAGAGCGAAGAATGCATGAGGAAGGTGAATTCGATAGCTGATAAATACTGGGATCTGTATTCAAGTGAGAGTCTAGAAACTGATCTGCCTGGTCACTTGCTCCGATACCCCGTTGGACTTACTAACAATGGTGATATCACGGAGTTGCCTGGAAATGGAAATGAGTACTTCCCTGACACCAAGGCTAAGGTTCTTGGTACTAAATCTGACCTCCTTCCTCCTATCCTCACTACATAAGTGGAAAAACCTGTAGACTTCTTACGTTAACGAAATAATAAAATCATATGCAGTTTGTAGTGGGAAACGCATGTGAGATTAGATGAGATTCCTAGCTAATTCATTGTTGTTGTTGTTTAGAACTTTTGTCGGATTTTTTATACGTGTTCTGAAAGGATACTAGTATTGGATTTGCACTCTTTGTTATTTTCTTGTTGAGCCCTGTCTTCTAAATTACAAGGGTACTACATTGCCTAAAAAATTTCGTGGAAATTTTCATGAACAAGTTGACCATACGAAGTGTGATCAATCATCACACCAAAATGGCGTGTCTAGGCGAAATAAAATTATAACAAGGATAATCAATTTCACTGTATATGGGATAAGTTATACAGAAATATAACTGTTAGAATAATATTCTCAATAAAGAATAATATTCTGAGGAGAAGATCACTCTACATATTTATTGTATTACATGTATATATTCTTACCATATGGAATGAAGAAAGATGAGGAAAATGTTCTTTCATGGTATCAAAGCTTAAGGAAAAAGATCCATCTTCCTAAATATCAAAAATTTCTTTTCAAAACATTTTTTTTTCTTTTTCGGTCCCTCCTCCTAGCCGAAATCCTCTTGATTTTTTTTTTGTGTTTTTCCATTGATCATCTATCCAACTATCATCAACATGTCTGAATCCAAATCATTTTATCACCCCGCTCTCACAGTATCTAATATCAAAACTCATGTCCCCATAACTTTACAAATGGAGAATGTGCATTATGCTTCTTGGGCGGAACTTTTCAAAATATGTTGTCGTTCTCACCGGGTTCTTCACCGCATCATTTCCCCGGAAAAAGACAAAGAAAAAGTTTTGACATCGGATGAAGACAAAGAATTGTGGGATGTCCTAGATGCCACTGTTCTTGGTTGAATATATTCAACAATTTCCACTGATTTGTTGCACACGATCATGGAAACAGATTCTAAAGCAATTGATGCTTGGAATCGATTACGGGACATTTTTTATGATAATCAAAGCTCTCGGGCAGTTGCTTTGGAACAAGAGTTCTCCAGTGTTGATATGGAGGATTTTCCTAATGCCTCCGACTTATTGTCAACGCCTCAAAGTGTTGGCGGATCAATTAAAAAATGTTGGTTCTCCCGTCTTCGACAACCGTTTGGTTCTACAATTTGTTGCCGGATTGACAGAGGCATATAGCGGAGTTGCCACCGTTATCCGTCAAAGTAACCCGCTTCCATTATTCTACAAAGCAAGATCTATGTTAATCCTAGAAGAACAAGGCTTCTCTAAAAAGGTTGCTAACACAACCGAATCGGCGTACATGGTCACCAATGATGGAAATAACCGGGGTAAAAAAGGACGACATGGGAATAAAAAAGGTGGAAACCGCAACAGAAACGGGAACAATCGGAGTTCCGGCGGCGGCGGTGGTTCCGATGGTGGTGGTTCCAACGGCGACGGAGGTTCCGGCGGCCGTGGCAGCGGCGGGTATGGCGGCGTGGCGGCGGCGAGTGGCGATGGTGAACGACGGCGACCACGGTGGGCACGGCCTCAAGGAATTGGTGGACCCTTGTCTCTACCTACAACCAATCGCGAGCCCGATTCCACATATTCCTACCCAAGAAATCAACGGCTGCCTCTCACAAAGCTTTGATGGATTTGTCGACCATCTTTGGGCGAATTTAAACAAGCCCAGCGGTGAGTGGGCGATACGTGGGCGGGACAACAACATCTATCTTTGGGCCTTAGGTGTGGAACGAGGCCCACTCAACAGTGGGCCAACCGACGGACATTGAACATGTCACGCGCCGAGCTTAATCCACGCATACGGGTGGTATATGGACTCGGGTGCAACGTCACATATAACGTCTTCCCAAGGTAATCTTACGTCCTATTTTAATTTGAGCAAATCAAATGGTATAACTGTCGGAAATGACCATTCCATTTCAATAAAAGAATATGGTTCTACTAAATTGTCCAAACCAAATCCACCATTAGCCTTGAAAAATATTATTCATGCACCACAATTAATCAAAAACCTAATCTCCGTTCGAAAGTTTACTTGATAATCAAGTTACCGTAGCTTTTGATCCTTTTGATTTTCGTGTGTGATTTTCGAACAGAGCGGCACTAATGAGATGTGATAGTCAGGGAGAACTTTATCCAGTTACTTCACTACTACAACCGGACAAGAAACACTTTAATTTTGTTGTTTTTAATTCCAATTTATGGCATGAACGTTTGGGACATCCGGAAGAGTCTGTTTTAAACTCTCTCAAACACAATAATTCAATTTCATGTACACGAAATCTTAATAAGTGTCAATCTTGTCCTTTGGGTAAGCATATTCAACTACCATTTGAGTCTTCTTTTAATTGCACTTTTTTGCCATTTGATACTATACATTGTGATATTTGGACATCCCCTGTTTTGAGCTCTTCGGGACATAAATATTATTTGCTTGTTTTAGATGATTACTCTAAATTCTTGTGGACATTTTCCATATCGAAAAAATCCCAAGTGTTTTCTACATTCCTTAGTTTTAGAGCTTTCATTCAAAAACAGTTTGAACGGGATATCAAAAGCATCCAATGTGATAACGGGCGGGAGTTTGATAATAGACAATTTTGGAATTTTTGCAAAACAAATGATTTGAATTTTCGTTTCTCATGCCCCCACACATCTTCACAAAATGGACAGGCGGAACGCAAAATACGAACCATAAACAATATTGTCAGGACATCCCTTGCTCATGCCTCACTTCCCCCTAACTTTAGGCATCATGCACTTCAGATGACTACTTATTTGTTGAATATACTACCAAACAAACATACATCACACCAAACACCCCTTCAATTCGTACGCCCGAGAAGCGTACTACCGTCTCAGGGTCTTTGGTTGCTTGTGTTATCCATTATTCTCATCCACCACCATCCATAAATTACAATCAAGATCTACTCTATGTATTTTTTTGGGATATCCATCCCATCATCGAGGATACAAATGCTATGATCTATCCTCCAATAGGATTTTTATTAGTCGTCATGTTATTTTTGATGAAACTCAATTCCCGTTTAGAAAAATTCATGAGTCACGATCTCCCACGTATGAGTTTCTGGATGCCGGGATACACCCAATTTTTACCCAACCATTGTCCCATAGTTCGGTCACTGTCACTACTAATGGACAAAATTCTTTAAACTCATTACCCGTGTCCTTCACAAATGACGCCCAACCCACTGTCTTGGAAACTAATACACAGTCTGGCCCAACATGTCACGGTCTCTCCCCAGTACCGAATGGGCCACCTTCAGGCCCATGTGCTTTGACACCAACCAATAGCAACTTGCCACCTAATTCAACCTAAGCCACTGATCCAGACTCAGCTTTACAAATACCACCTTTGGTCAGTGGCGTCCAGTCCACTGGCCCGACAACGTGTCCGGTCACCCGTAGTCAACATGATATTGTCAAACCCAACACTAAATACAACCTTCACACCCAAGTATTCAAATCACCTTTACCATGTAACCCTGTGTCTGCTCTAAAAGACTCAAATTAGAAAATGGTCATGAATGATGAATATCAAGTTCTTATTAAAAATAGGACATGAGATTTAATATTCCGTTCATCTAATGCTAATATAATTTGGTGTATGTGGATTTTTAGCCATAAAAAAAATATGATGGTTCTATTTTATCAAATACTGCTACATCTACCATAATCATTAAATTTTGGAAGACTATCTACAAATATAGCTGATCAATGTTTCTCTATCTCCTATAGATTTTCCCAGTACATTCTGAAGCACAAGTCTCAAATATTTGCAAAAACCACGATGTTGAATCTATAAGCAGGTATCCTTTGGACTAAGTTTTTGTTCCTCTCTATGAGCTCATATCGATTATCGCGAATTTCCTTGATTTCGAGGGATTTGTCTCCGGCCAAAAAGAAAGCACTTCTTACCATGATGGCTTATTTGCCTTGCCACTATCACCTCTCATCGTCGTTAAACTAGGCTTAAGTTACTCAATGATTGTAATTAAGCTTATAAAAGCAAAGAATGAAATAGGCAAGAAGTTATGTGGATAAAGACTGAAAGAATTGTTTGATAGAAGAAAGGGAATGCAAACAGAGAGACTACGCTGAAGAAAGAAAGAGAAGAAGTCTTTAATCGGAGTATACCGTCAGGAATGACACGGAAAATGATTCGAGAGATTAGCGATCGAAAAAATTTAGGTTAGAGTTACCGGAGAAGGAGGTTGACAAACAAGCATGTTCTCCAAGGAGAGAACCAATCTCTGTATTTCAGTTGGTTCCACATTCTTCTATCTTATACTAGTTTTTACAAGTTTTTTGGAATTATCTGTTATTAAAAATAACTGTATAATAAAAAGAATGAATAATAGAAACTAGATTAGGACGAGATAATTCTCTGTCCTTAGGATAATATTAGCCTCACTATAGTGCTGATGAGATTAACTTGCTAATTTATCCCCGAGATTTCCTAATATGAGAACGAAGTTTACAGCAAATTACTCGTTCTTCATGAACATGAATTGCTTGGAAGAAAGAAGGTTTTCTTTGTTGGATTTAATCATGTGCCATTCTATATTTAAAGAAATCAAGTGACCTTTCATGAACAATTGTAATATTTCATGAAACAATTGTAATCTTTCATGAACAATTGTGACCTTTCATGAAACAATGTTCTGTCATGAAATCGTCGCGGCGCTGAAACTTCAGAGACTTGCCCCGTCTCAGCGCCGTGGCCCTGCAGGGTGGTGCCGCGGCGCTGAAACTTCAGAGACTTAGCGCCGCGGCGCTGGACCATGGCGCCAAAATATTAAAATGGCAAAAGATTAAATGATATTTAAATGTGAACCTAAACTAAAGTGAGATGCTTATATCCTTTTCCAGAATAGTCTGATTTGTCTTAGATCCCTGCACTGCCTTACATGAATGGCGTAAAATGACATAGCAATAGCAGGTCTTTTGCTTCTTACTGGATAAATGAAGCATTACATTATTGTGAATCTTCCGTTCTCTTTGATATAGAGGCATTGCATATACCTATCGGAAAAAAAGAAAACAGAGGAATATCATATAGGTGATAGACATGCATGCAAAGGTTGGAATCTGAAAATTTCTTTGGATTAGGTGTAAGTTTTGTGTGGCAGTGATTAAGTACTGAAGTTTCTAATATTCAACATTTGGTGTTCTAAACTGCTTGGCATGACAGGCTATAGAGCAATTTTTGTTTATACTTTACTCAACTTTATTTCTTTTCTTGTTGTGTAAATACGTCGTCATTTAAGTTGTCCATTGAGGAATGATACAAAGATTTCGCAAAATTAGTGATCCAGAGAGTAAACAATGGTTTGTATTTTGCATTGGCCCATATCCAACCTTTAACTTTATCACTTAGAACAACTCTAGATCACCTAACTGTAGAGCATATTGCTATATAGAATTGATTTCAACCTTTTTAAGTGGTACATGGAGGAGCAAAGTTGGTATTCTTGAATCGAACTCTATCTTCGGCTTGATATCATAGTTTTTCTGCAGAAAACTGTGTAAAGAATACTTTTAGAACGATCCCATGTGGGCATGTAACATATCACACTCCAAAGATCTTGCATCTAACGTACATTTGCCCTTGGCTGAAATATTTCCATGTAAAGTAGTGACTATTTAATTTTAGCGTGTAAGTATAAAGCTTTTCAAGGATGATCATACTGAAAGAAAAACAAGGAAAATGTGGAATGTGGTAGGCTGTTTTGCTTGTGTGAATTGGGGGAGAGACGATGTATATAATTGGATAAAGAATCCAAAGGAGAGAAATAGTTGATATAGAAGCAGGAGAGCCTTCTGGTCTGTAATCCTCTTTACCACTGGGATGAAAGCATGACCAGGAACCTTGTTCTACTGGTGGCCACACGCTTCTGCACCAATATTACAGTTAATTTCCACTGTCCTGCCCTAACAAACATTTGTTTGGAAGAAAATTGCCATTAAGATATGTTGGAAATTTACTAATGTGGAATTAAGTTTAACCCATTGTTTATGACTCGAACAATTGAGGTCTCGCACGTCGGAAACGTTGTTTCCACACACGTGCACTCGTAATGTCAAGTATCGTAAATTTCATTAGTGAAAGAGATATTGGTACGTGAGTGAACGTTTGAGACATGAAATGATGGACGGTCGTTGGTTAAATGACACGTGTTCCACGTTGGTAAGTGAAGGAATGAAGTGTAAGATTGAAACGGATCGGAAAAGGGCCGTGGCGTCAACTGGTCCTTTGGCCACTGGAGCCGCGACGCCTCCGAGGCTGAGCCGCGGCGCTTCCCAGACAGTGTCTGTGATACAGAAGTCCAAAGGTTTGACTGATAATGGGGACGTTTTGGGGCATTAAGATGTTAGTTTCTCCTCCATAAATCAGTCATTATTGGGCTGAAGTACTTGGTGAATTAAGTGGCCATTACATGACACTTAAATAGACATTCTTACACTACTATAAATTGAGGCCTTTTGCTCAACTGTTCAACACACATAATCAGATTTTCCGAAAATCTTCTTCCTCTCTAAGCATTCTTTCACACATTCAAAGGTTCTTCTTTTAGAAACACTTGAGTTTCCTTTGCTCATTGTTTGATGTTGTTTTATCTTGGGAGACAGTTGCCCATAAACGTAAAATGATATATACGGGGCAATAATGTCTTAAGGACAGTTAACACTCGACTCAACACATTTGTAACAAGTAGGGATTTAATGTCTCTTGATTTCAGACTATCAAGAACAAGGAGCTTGTTGCAATTAGACAGAAGATCCAAGACGGAAGATTCAAGAACTCACAAGTTTACTGTAGCCACAACTCTTGTTGGCTACAAGATTGTTAACTATTGTAATTCCTTTTATTTATTCTTTCAAAACACTTGTAATAGTTGTATATTATTCTCGTACATTCATTGTGTATCTCACAAGATATGCATCAGTGCGACATATCTTACCTTATAAAAAAAATAGAGATTTGCATTATTGGGATATTATGATGATTACATAAAATTAACCTAGTGTTCTTAATCCTTGCATCACGTGCTACCAGCGAGAGAATTTGAAAGCGGAACTTCCTTTAGATGTTTTGTTATGTGCCTAAGATTGTTGATGGATCCTTTGTCTGTACTTCCTCTATGAAATTTGGCTTTGCAGTTGGAATGCTACGTATGATAGTTTGTTTGGGAGCAACAAGCCATTGCCCAAGCCTATCCTGCTTGCTGTAAGTATGCATGATAGAGCTTAAAGAAGTCAATGCTCCTTATATTTCTGTTTGAATGACACTATGAATGTTCATATAAAATCGGCAGGAAATGGTAGATTAACTTGTGGATTTTTGGGAGTTGGAAGGACTGTACGATTGACATGTTTTAAGCAAGGGATTACTTTATTGATGAATGATGAACGGTCAAGTAGTGACAGATGTAAATTTGATAGGCTGATGTAAATTTGATTTGCTCCGTGACTAGGAAGTAGGAGGTTACTGATGGAGTTTCTATAGATGAAAGGTTATCAACTTTTAAGAAAATTGAAACATCTTATACTAGGAACAGTTTTACTTCAACTGAATTTGATGTGTGGCTTATGTCTAAACTCTAAGGAACCAGAAAGGGCTCCTATTCGTTTATCTTTGAAGATTCTCTAGCAGATGGCTGGCATCTACCTCTTCAACTATTGAGTGGACTCTATATAAAAAAAATAAAGAGAAATTTAGTACTTACCATATTAAGACATGGAAGAAGTGGTGTACTACTCTGGACAAAATAAGGAGAAAGAAAAACAAAAGGTGATACGAGGTGAAATGTGCTTTTTAAATGTAGGACAAGTACATTCTGTCAAATTGGGAAAAAAACACTTTCTATTTTAGTGGATGGTTGTAGCATCAACTGAGAAAGAAATGGAATGACCAAAGATACTAATAACAGAGTGTCCTGACTTTGTACTCAATGTTCAGTTGCAATTAGCTTAAAGAGCTATGTAATGTCTTATCTGTTGGATCCAAAACTATTCATAGAGCCCAGAGGAGCCAAATCTAAGCGGCTAGTAGTGGAGTACTAAAACTTGTATGCCATTATTATTATTATTATTATTATTTTTGATAATCCGCGTGCAGGTGATCTTGATTCTGCATATCGCTAAATCTTGCACGATCTTGACTAGGCTCCTGGAGGCGATGGAACCCGCCCTTAGCCGCCACCGCCGGGTAAATCGCGGGATGTGCACCCCGCATTCATTGTCTGATCGCTACCAACGGATCAATGCTATAAGGTCTGCCCCCCTAACAGGACTTGTCTGGAGGGAATCAAACTCACACTGCAACATGCCCGCGCGGTTACTGCGCTTTAATACGGCGTATACGCCTTGGAACGTATCCGCCGGGAATCGAATTTGTGACCCTAAGATCACAAATTTGACTACTGGCCATTGGGCCACTATCAACGGATTGTATGCCATTATTACTTAGGGAGACATTTACCGAATGACATGAATTGGTCGATATTCTAAGAAAGTAATATTTGAAGTTAAGTTTAAAAAGGGTATTCGAAAATTGAAGTGTTTGATATGAAAATATAGAAGTTTTTTGAGTGAAAGTTAATTTTTTTTTTTAAAAAACTCCTAAAACCTGTTTCTAAAGCTACAAATTTCATCTTTCAAATTTGAAATTGAAATAATGGATCAATTTGATAAACACACTTATTTAAAATAATATAATTTTTTTTGAAATTTTAATCCTTCAACTTTGAGTCAAAATACTACTTTTATCATCTTAAAAAAAATAAAGGGATAGCACAACAATAATTGTCCTTTAGCCTGCTTGTATAGCCTGATTGAGGTTAGTGTCTCATTGAAGTTAATGTCCGATATACACCTACTGACGGGATCTTCTTTTTAATTTCATTTTATATCGTTCAGTTGTGGGGAGTAGTGATCTCATCATTACTTGCCCTGACATTGCATATGTTGTTCACATTGTCAGTCAATTTATTTGCTCTCCTACATCTGTACATTGGGCTGCAGTTATGCATATTGTTCGCTATCTTCAAGGAACGATTTATAAGAGTATCTTGTTTCCATCAACCTCATTATTGGAGCTTCGTGCATTTTCTGATGCAGATTGGGCTGGTAACCTAACTGATCGGAAATCAACTACTGGTTATTGTGTATTTCTAGGAGATTCACTCATCTCATGGAAAAGTAAGAAACAAAATGTTGTTTCTCGCTCTTCAACTGAGGCAGAGTATCGTGCTATGACTTCTATTACGTGTGAGATTGAACAATAGTGAAGTGGAAGATTGAAGGGTGTTTGTAAATTGGATATTTCATTATAAATTTATCTATAAATTGATAAAATATTAATTAATATATAAATTAATAATTATTAATTTATCAATTAATTAATATCTCATTTAATTAATAAATTTGATGATCCCAAGAACATTAATTTATAGAATTTCTGCTGTATATTCAAGGTCTTTGCTACGTCAACATCCAATAAGGTTAAAGACATCAAATTATTATATTTAAAACATTAATTAAGGCTAAAAATAGTTTAACTATGCATCTAATATATATGGTACTATCAAATTCAAGAGAGATATGCGTAGAATTATTCCAAAACCAAGATGTGTCATTTAGTAGTAGTGACATAATATAGTCCCAAAAGACCTTGTAGCATTGATCCGTTGATAACGATCGAATCGAATCGCGCGTATTTCGCGATTCTGCATGGTGGCGGTATGACGGTTCCATCGCTGGGAAGCGCAAATCAAGATCTTGTGATCTTAGCGATATGAATCTTAAGGGCCCCAGAGGCGAATTATCAAAAAAAAAAAAAAAAAACTTACAGATAAAGAGAAACAAAACAATTAACAAGAAAGAACGAGATAAAATCAAAAAGGAAAAATTGTGGCAGTCGGGAAAATTAAGAAGACGTGTCACCAAAATGAAATCGTGGCTCTCTATCAAGAATTTACCGCCAAATGTTTCCACCTCCGCCGCTAATTCTGTAGCGCCACCGCGCCGGTGTTCACCCTTCTCCTCTAACCTCCGCTTCTCTTCTTTTATTCTAAATCTACAAAGCTCAACTAACCACTCCTATTCTTATCCTAATACGTCATCCGGTCGCTGCTGGGCTACCAGTGCTGGCCCACCTTCGCCTCCACAGACCGAACCACCCAATAACGAAGAAGACACGTCATCGTCTTCAGGTATTTTTTGTTATCCTATTTATTGCTTCAGATATTAAACACTATCAAAAGCTAAATTAGACATCGACAAGTTGTGAATGGATAGGGATAGGAACCATCTCCGTTAAGATATGATATCTGTTGGCAGTTGGATTGATTTATTACCAATTCCTTGTGACGTTTTGTAATAACTGACTTGTAACTAATCTATATCACCTACGGAAGAATAAAAGGAAAATTGTGCTTCTTGCTTGATATTCAAGGTCAAAATTTGGAGCAATTTATATGAAATTGAGATGTCTTAAAAGCAATTTTACCACATGTCTTCATGAAACCAGCTTAAATTGTATATCAGTGATTTGCTCAAGTTGTAAGCATCTTTATTCTCTTCGAAAAGTTTATCATATAGAATAATTAGTTTCAGTTTTTACTAATTTAGCTAGACAAGTTGAAAAAGTGAATTTGAGTCTCAAAACGTGCCTGTGGAGCAGCTATGTATTCTATTGCATCATATTTGAAAAGAAAAAGATAGAAGCTGTTGGAAAGAATGATGCACCTTGGCTTAGAGTAGTATAGTAAAATGAATTAGTCAATACCCCTGCTGCACTGACACAACTTGAATGTGGCCATGTGATATATACCAGATTTGATCATTTATGTAGGATGCGTGGACTGCCCAGGAACTAAAAAGCATAAGGTGCTTGGGTTTTTGGTTTCAGTTGTGTACATACAAACAAATATACATACTCTATATATAGTTATATACATACATAATTGCGTAACTATTAGAATATTTTGCTACTGTATAGCATATGCTTATGGAATAAAATATTAGGTATTTATAGAATGTGGATCTAATTATATTGGTTCAATGTCTTTTCAATTAATTATTGTATATTTGATTGCCATATCCAGAACACTTATACTCCTCTTCGTGCCCCTAATCCTAAGTTTTAGGTGATAAATATTCCCACCCATATATTATGCCTGCCTGTGTCTTTAACATACCTCTACAGCATTCCTTGATACCGTGTAGCAAAGGATCTGCTAAATGGATAACCAAATGTTTGGACTGCAAGATACATGGATATCTGGAAGCTAATCATCAGAGAAAACTGAAAAATATGGAAAACGAAGACAAAAATTACGTCATAACTTGGAGGTATTGGCTTGAATGAGCTGAGCACTATCGTCATTAACAAATTATGACCAGTGCTCTTCTATTTCAGATTCATTTTAACCATTTATGTAACTATCAGGGCTTCATTAAAAGAGACAAGTCATTGAGAGGTCAAACAAACCCTATGATAAAGTTATAATAATTTTAGTCACAGCATATCAAGTTGAGTAATTAGTCATATAAAAATTGTGTCACTTTCTCAATAGTTTAAAACAAATATTTTGATATCCTTTTTCCGTTCTTTTTTCTTTGGGGGTGGAGCCCTGGAGGTGGGGGTGCGTGGGGGTGGTTGACGAGTGGGGCAAAATCCAGGTAAGATATCAGGCAGCTATTTATCCAATGTTACTGGCATGTTCCAATGACTAAAATTCATCAGGAGTAGCAATTGGCAGACAAACAATACTTTACTTTCATGCTTCGCCTGAAATTTTATTCTATTATCAATTTAATGGCTTAGCATGGATTATCTGCTGTGCTATTGTTTTTGGGTTCCATGGTGGAGCTGGTTTGTGCTGTATATCTGTACTAGAAGGATCCCCTCAGTACATTATTTATTGATTGATTATTGTTCAGTATATGAGGTACTGATGGTCAAGATCCACCAGACTTTAAGTGATAATCTGGGAAGGTGCGATGATTGAGCATGTCTATAACTTTGGAACTGTTTACTTTATTTTTTTCTCAAACTAATTGGACTCTCATTATCCTTGAAGTTGAGCATATGTTGTGACAGTGCTCATATTGTTAAGGATCTCTGACAAATGTTTAAATTTCTGAACCAGGTATCATGGCATCTTTCTCCAAAGCACAAGACACCATGCGGATCTTTTTTGCTGTGTTATTCTGGATGTCGCTTTTCTTCTGGTATTCTGTGTGGGATGGGAAGAATGATGGCAGACCGAACAAGGGTTCTCGATTTAGAAGATAAAATTGTAAGAAGTTTCTTTATAGTGTCATGTACAATTAACTCCTGATGTTGTCTTACGCCATAGTGTAAAGCATGGGGAGCGAAAGGAAAAAGGAAAAAGAGGAGAAATTTAGTGTCTAAAGTTGTTTAGAGTTGCTGAAACATGGAGATTCTTCTGTCTACTTCACTTAAAGGTAGTTTAGAGCTCCTTGTTAGCCCAGCTAGCACTAGTTCATTCATGCTGTGATTTTTGAGCTTCTCCTTTAGAGGCTTAAGAGTAAAATTTTCTGTACAATTATATGAGATTAGAGTCTGTTGCAGTGCTCCCTATATTGTTTCATCTTGGGTAAAAGAATACTTTTCCCTGTCTTGTTCAAGAACTTACGAGCTACTCCGTCTTCTCTTCCATCTTTAATAGAATTATACATTTTCCTGTCTCGTTTAAGAACTTACGAAATACAGTGTTTTTTTGGTAAAGCAAAGCAAAGCAAAGTTTTCCCCGTATATGCTGGCTTAAAATGAAAAAAAAGGACCCTAAGGAAGTTTTAAAGTAGTTCTCTTAAGGAAGTTTTGGAAGTATCAGTTCTAAAATTACTCATGGATCTGAATTTCTGAAGATCGCAAGCGTTTTTCTCTTTCCCTGCCTTTTTAATCTTGTTACTGACCAAGTAAGTAAAGATTAATTCCTTCTGTATATCTTCAAGAATGAGATTGGAAAAACATGTGGTAGTGGCTTTCATCCTTGTGAAGGGAAGCATAGATTTGTACCGCATATCTTAGGGTAGACGTAGAACATATTGTTCTATTTGTGAAAGAAGAATTTGGAGCCATTGAGTTTTAATGAAGCTGAAGCAACTATTAGTGTCTTTTCCTTGGTGTATGTGGTGTGTATTTTCTTTTCTCGCGGGAGCTATTTTTCCTCTCCCTGTACTGGTGATTGAATGTAAAAAACTTGCACATCATCCTGTGATCCTGGTTCTTGAGTTACTCTCTGGTTCAAATGTTTCCTTTTCCTTCTGTAATGGCAGCCGGTGCACAAAGCATCCCGCGTTAGCAGGGTCCGGGTCCTTTTCCTTCTGTAAGTGAATGGAAATTTAAGAATAACTTGATGAACCAAGAACAATACATGTTTTTAAGTCCACATGTGCCTGGAGTCCTTAGAGAACCGGGAAAACATAGTTTTGTGTGAAGAAGGCAATGATGGTTTATTTCAAGACCATCTAGGAAGTGAGAGTAGTTCATTTGTGTTCCTTGTACTGTATTAGGTCGTAGACTTGGGCGTGAAAGAGCATAACCTGTCTACTTATATCTTGAGCATATTAGTTAAAAATCTTGCTATAGGGTTGTGAATTGAATCGGAACTCGGAGTGATGGAAGCTCGCAAAGACCTCCATCTGTACACAAAAAAGCAGGACCATTTTCCTCTGGTACAAGAAAAGAAAATATAGGTATATTCTTGCAGTTAAAGACAGGGCAGCTGGTCCCCTTCTGGTGCCTTAATTTGGCATTCCATTGCATTATGACTGGCTAGCAAACATCCGGACGAACACGCTAGTAATCTAATCCTAATGTGGTTGTTAATGATTTTAATGACCAATCTTGATTATCTCTATTATAACGTGTTTGGTTAATGGTTATATTGTACATGGGTAACAGGGACCTCCTTTAACTGCACTTTGGTATCGTGTTATTCGTGCACTAGATGTGCCATCAAACCCCAAAATAATCCACGTCCGTTAGTGGAAAGTAAAGGAAAAAATGAGGAGGAACAGCTTATTGTAGTCGTTTTCACACATGCAAAAATAATCTGTGTCAATCTGCAATTATGTATCTTGTGGGCTAACTTCAACTTCACTTCATCGCAAGGATTCATTCATTTGGTAAAGGTGGAGCCACACTGTCACAAAATATCATCTCGTCTTCATCCTTTTGATTTGGTGCTGTTAACATATGCATCTTTCTCATTAGTAACTAATAAGACAACTTCTAGGGAAGTGTGTTTCTTCATGTTACAAAAATATTACTCTCCGTCCAAAAAAAATGACTTAGTCTGTACAAAAAAATAATGTCATATTTAATAATTTAACTTTAATTTTAAATTTTATTTTTTATGCAAAATGAGATGATCTATAACTATACAAATATATTTGGATTATTTTAGATTATAAAATTCAAAAGTCTTCCTTTATTTCATAAAATGTGTATTAAATGAAAGTACATCACATAAATTGAGACGGAGGGGTATAGAATTTAGAAAACTTAAGTTGCATTCTAATAGTTACAATTTCTTATACCACAAAAAGGTCTCTAAAATGGTTACTATAACTAACTTGGCCCGAGTTTGCAACTTAAAGATGGAGCAAACGCGTATGCTATTCTATCATCGACCATTCTGGACCGTAAATTCTCAATAGTGAACACATCTTTATAATAACGAGACGAAATTGGCAAATAGTTTTGGTGTGCTAATTAAGTTTTAGAAAATGTTTTAAAATAATTCAGTGTTTAACTACTTTTTAATATGGAAATAAAATGATGACAAAAATAACCCAAGTTAACTACTTTTGAATATTTATCACTTTAAAGTTTAAACTCCACGAATCGTTCATGGAATTTGAAACATCAACTAATTTTTGTAAATTAAACTCCATGAGTCTTTCTCGGAGTTTAACTAAAATAGGTTTGAACTAAATGAATTGTTCATAGAGTTTAAAATTTAATCAATTTTTACACTTAGTTGTGAAAACTTGAACTTAATGAAGTTTAAAACATATCAAATTTTGACATAAACAATTCCTATCATGAAATTTAAAACTAGCAAATTTTTATAAAGTTGTTTTTGTGTCTAAGGTAAGAGTATTTTCTTCTCTAGATGTTATTTTGCATTGCAAGTAGATATTTCACAATTACATTCCAAACTGTAACTAAATATTAATAAGCGGTCAGAAAACACTGACTATTCGGCCTAATTTTGTGGGACCACCTAGAGGCCCACGGAGTAGAACCTGGACCCACTGCAGCATGGGAAATCTCGGGCATAGGGGAGCTTCCATATTCAACGTGCTGACTTGTGTCGTTTTGCGGAGTATTTGGCTAATCCACGGCTCTGATTAGCGATTTTTTGGGTCATCTATAAAACCTTTCAATTGAGCCAACAACTTCTCACTCACTCTCTCCTCCATAGGAGGGCGCAGAGGTTACTCGATTATTGATCTGCAAATTCATCTTACCCAAAAAATGTTATTGAGAAGCTCATCAAGCCCTTTACTTAATCAATGGAAAACAAACTCATGCGGGTCTTCACCCGAATCCGACCTATTACTACCCGTACAAACCCAGCAACTGATCCGGACCCGATCCATATCAATATCGACGTCGTTTGGTCCTGATGAATCTCCGGCTAAAAACAAATCTCCAACTAAACATGCACCTAACCGTAAAAACGGGTCAAATAGAGAGGTAAAGACACCGAAATTGAAAGAGAAAGAAGTGGGTTCGACTAAGGTGAGGAGATTGTTATCGAATTCGGGTTTGGGGAAGGCGGTGGAGGCGGAGGAGGCTAGTGTGGCGGTGGAGGAGAAAGAGAGGGTGTTGCAGTCGCTGGTGGCGGCCGGTGCAGGTGGAGGTGGCGGAGGTAGGGTTTGTGGTGGTGGTGGAAGCGGCGGGTCGCATGGTGGAGATGGGTCGGATTCTCAGGATTCAAATAGTTGGCATGGGCATGAGAGTACAGATGCCTATTACCAGAAAATGATTGAAGCCAACCCAGGAAATGGTCTCCTTTTGGCCAATTATGCCAGATTTTTGAAAGAGGTAAAACAATTCTTGATTATATTTCATAAATGCGGATTCAGAATTTATACTTGATTGTTCCACCTTTAAAGATCTCAGCACTCACTATACATTTGAAACTGTGGCTTCGGAATTGTGATTTTTCAGATGTATCATTGAAATTGTGATTTTTCACATATATACTTCCTCTGTTCCAAATAGTTGTCACGTTCTGCTTTTTTAGAGTAATTTGAATAATTTATGGAGCTAAATGAATTTTAATATTTTAAGGTTAAAATTTAGATCTTAAAAACTATGTGAATAGTACAATAATAGAGCCCGTTTGGATGGGCTTATGTTTGACTTATAAGCCTTAACTTAGGAATTCGAGCCTATGACTTTTGACTTATTTTTGTTATTTTAGCTTAAAAATAAGTGTTTAAAAACACTTTTTTGTTTTACCCAAACACTACAAAAGTACTTGTAAGCTGTTTTGGCTTAAAAACACTTAAAATAAGCCAATCCATATAGGCTCTATGCTGTAATTCTTCGCATATTTTCTTAAAATGTTGGTCAAAGTTCATGTAGGACTCGAGATCCGGAACATGACAAGTATTTTGGGACTGAGGAAGTATCTATTTGCCGCTTCCAAAATAACCTGTAGCGCTTAAGCTCCATCCGCCTCTGCCTAATTTTGTTTTTTAGTAGTTAATTACTTCATTTGTTACTACTAGTAATGATTTATTGATTGGTGGAATGCTAATTATTGGTGCAAACAGGTTAGAGGTGATTTAGAAAAAGCTGAAGAATACTGCGGAAGAGCAATATTAGCAAACCCAAATGATGGTAATGCGTTATCGCTCTACGCTGATCTGATATGGCAAACTCAAAAAGATGTAGCTCGTGCACACACTTACTTTGATCAAGCTGTGAAATCTGACCCTGATGACTGGTATGCATATATGCTCTGCATTTCCTTTTTAAGATTTGAAATCTTCAAGTGGAATAGAGATTCTAGTTGTCACTTTCTGGGCATTACTATCAAGTTAATGATTGATGGAACCTTCAAATGATTCCAGCCTGAATGGCTCTACTAGATGGACCACTTTTTTTGTGCTATTTGTCCAGTCTCTTGAAAAATCTTGGTGCTCCACTTGCCCGTATCATCACACAATTGAAAAGCTTAAGCTTTTTCTTGGAGAGACTCATTTTTATTTACTTAATTATATTTTCAACACGTCCTTCTTGTGTGGTCTGTTTCTTTTATCATGGCCAAACATGTGGACCTTTTATTTATAATGAGTGGCGGTAAGATTCGATCTTAGGATTTCTTCCTGTTCTGATACTATATTAAGAAATGGACCTTGGGCCTAATCAAAACAGGCAAGAACTCCCGGGTTGGAGTCTCACCGCCACCATTATAAAAAAGAAGCAGATCCGCAAGTGAGACGGCATGTTGAAAACCTCTAAAAACTTAAGCTTTTAGATAAAATGGTCATATATTTCAACAAATTGACCGTGTTAAGCTTATTGTGGTATGCTTTATTTGGCTTTTAACTTGATGAATGGGTGCAATTTGTAATTGCAGCTATGTACTGGCCTCATATGCTCGATTCTTGTGGGATGCTGAAGAAGAAGATGAGAACGAGGGCAAGGAAGAAGAACTGAGTAGGCAATTTGGTATTCAGAATGGGAATTCAGCTCAAGTCCAGAATTTCTTTGGTGCACCGTCTCATCGACCTCCCTTGACTGCTGCTTCTTAGTTTCACAGTCTCTTCCAATGTTAATCGGACTCCTGAGCACGTAGTTTAGATAACTAATAAGTACTACTAGTGTATAAGTAGCTAAGAAATAGATTGCTCTCGACTATGAAGAGTTTTCCTTCTGTCTTTTACTAGCACTAATAAAACTAAATGTCTGACTGATTGTAATTTTGTGATGTGTGATAACCGAGTAATATCATTGTACACTTCGGCATTTCTCAAATAAAGCTAGTAGTTTTGTAGTATGATAAGTGCTCGCTATTTTGCAGATAACATAAGTTTCAACTTTCAAGTGCTCACTTGTATGGTACATTTCGGGGAATCCAACTCCTCACCAGATTTTTTTTCATCAAAGTGTTGCTAGGGGCTTAAGGCTAGCTTACCACACCTCGACTATTCAACTAGGTACTTTTCCCTCCTTTTCCAGTTGGATATATCGAAAGTTCAATGAACCAAATTTGTTTGGTTCACCTAAGACGAATAGCCCTACCATTTTCTTTCCTCCAAATTGATAACTCTACTGAAGAAGTAGCAGCACTCTGGTCAGCCAAACAAAGAGCCGAACATCATCTTGAGCAAGAAAATACATGCAATGACCTTGCAAATAGGTGATCTCAAACTTTTGAACTCCATTTGCCTTATAGGCAAATCTTTAAGGTAAAAAATGAAAACATGTAAACTTGAAATTTTAACCTTGTTATTTTGCCCACGGGACAAACGAGGTCAAAAGTTCAAGATAACTTGCCTCTAAGATCATTCTTATAAATCACTCTATCTCAGTGCGCAATCATTTTGAAATGTGTTTCCTTAGTTTCTAAACATAGTATCAAAGTCCATCAATTCGACTGCTCTTTACAATTGGACCGTTTTCTTGGACTTCTATTTCATGGTACCGTGCTAAAACCCTGCAATTGTTGATCTTTAATTTTTGTCGGTCGCTTAAAAATATCTGAAAGTTCTAGATTCGAATTTCCACTCACTCAAAAATTCGCAAAGTAGTGTTTGAATTAGCAAGACATAATTTGCCTATAAATTCTTTCTTATAAGACATAGTTTGTCTTATGTCTGAAGGCAAACTCTTAAGGCGAACGCAAATTGTGCCTTAAGATAGAGTTTAAAACTCTGTTTTAAGACATAGTTTGCTGGAAAACTCAGTCTTATAAATCCAAATTATGTCTTGCTATTTTTTTCTTAATTTTTGGCTGAGCTAGGGTTCGAATCCAAAACCCAATATTTTTTAGGCGACCAACAAAAATTAAAAAAATTCAATTTAAGGGCAAAGATTAAAAACCACCCGAAAGAGGGGCATTTGTGCGAATTAACCCTGCCAAAAACTAGCCCAGTATAGACTTGGGCTACCACCATATTGCGGAGTGTGTTTGGCAGATTCTCAAAACTGTTCAATTCAGCTGAATAAAGAGAATATCATTAGAATAAATTGTTAATTATCAGCAATGTTTACCTATTCTATTTTTATAAAGTAAATTATTTTTCCTTATGTATCACTTGTATTAATATATTTCCATTGTAATAATAACAGTTCGAGAACTAGTGAAGTCCGTAACACCTGCCCTAATGCTCCTGCTCCGGACCGCTTTGAGCTTTCTTGCTTAGAAGATGTGTAGCTTTATCAAGAAGGCTACATTGATCATGATTCATGAATGTGCATCCTCTCTAACATGTTTTGAAAATATTTTAAAATAAGCTCCAAGGTTGAACAGTCATTTGACTAATATATATAAAATAAAAAAAAGAGTCTAGTAGCATTGATCATGATCCGTTGATCCGTTGGGTAAAGTCTGGGCGCTAAAAGTCGCGCGGGCGTGGATTCGATCCCTGCCAAGCCTATGAGGGGTCAATCTTGTAGCATTGATCCGTTGGACGCAAGCAGGACACTGATCACGGGTGCATATCTCGTGATTTATCTAGTGGTGGGGTGTTGAAGGACCGGTCCCATCATTTCCAAGAGTCTAGACCTGAATTATCCAAAGAGATTGCGTAAGAAAGAAAGAGAAAGTGTCTGTCAGGACCCAAAATTCCATGTTTAAATAGCGTTTTCGGGAACACAAACAACACGGCGTGGCACGAGATCTATGCTCCTGTTTAACAGAGCCAGGCGGTGCATCTAGTCTCACCGACAAAATCTAACGGTTACTATTGAATTAATCACTCCCATCACATGTAAGGCTCGTAAAGTGTAGAGGTCTGTTTCCAAATGGTGCACGTCGATTCTTAAATGAGACTCATCCACCAAATACCACGTGTCCAACCTCATAAATCACAGACTACTAGGAGAGTAGTTACTTGTTACTCTATCCCACTAATGGACGAATCTTATCCGTCGAATTTTACACTTGTAACTTATAGATTGAAGATTAATAAAATAAGTTATTGTGGAGATGATAAAGGGTCCAGGAAACTTGGTAAAAATATTTTTCTTAATTATTTCATTAGTAAATATATTAAAGTATAAGAATAATTTTAGGCTATAATTATATTAAGTAATGACTAAAATATAACTCGTATACAGAATATACAATAATGACTTAAATTATATTTTTCTATTCTATCAATTCGTTGCGTGCTTAGGCGGTTTCGTACAGTTTGGGCGGCCTTTATATATCAAAGTAAGCTTCCTATTTTATTTTACTGCTGCAAAAAACAGAACTAAATTTGGCCGAAACAGAGGATGTGTTCGTTTTGAGTTTGATTTTTGGAGGAGAAAACTAATGGCAAGTAATAATATGGAGAACAATGAAGTTTTGCCTTTGGAGCTTCCTGCACCTCCGTCTTGGAAGAAACTGGTATTCCTTTCTTTCTTCCTCAGTTTTTTTCCTAGTGTCGTTGATTTTGCTTTACTGGCTCTGTTGGTAGCTAACGAGAATTCTCTTTACTGCGATTTTGTGCTACTACTCTTTTGCTAGTCTTTAATATATGCTTCTGTATACTGTATTTATTCTCTATCTCTTTTACTCATATTTTCTATATTGATTATTTCTGCTATTTCCTCCCAATTTAGTTACTAACTTTTCGAGTAATATCTATTCTTTTCTGAGCCTATTACCTCTATTTAATTCATTTGATAGGAGGAAACTGGAGTACCAGTTAAGTATGAAGTTCTTTTCCTTTGCTCTTGTGGGGTGGTGTTTAGGATGGATAGGATCTACCTTAGGCTAAGGGTGGTCCGGTGTACACACCTCACCGGAAAATTACGCAGTGCACATAGGTTAAATGTAGCTATAATGTAGCTATTATGAGTATATATTTAATTTTGCACACCCTTAACACAATTAAGAAGAAAATTTGCACACCCTTTGCCAAATTCCTGGCTCCGCCATGAAGATAGAAGGACCAAGGTCTATTAAACAATTGAGATCAAGGCAAGTAGAAAATGGAATAATTTACTGAAGACTTGAACTTTTGAATTGCACAATACTGCTCTGGACAGTTGACAAAAGGAGTTTACTGAGAGTGACAACAATATAGTGGATTAGTGAGTTGCTGGCTGATCTTTCAAATGTTACTGAACAAATATTAGTTCTTAAGGAAGTTGTAAGTTGTAACTTGTAACTTGTAACTGAGGTAGATGTGTGGCGCAACCTAGTTTTGTAACACTCGAGAACAGTAATTTCATTTATTTTATTAACATCTCCTCTTTTACCGTACATGAGGGAGGAAGATCACTTCTTCTCAGTGTCATCCACAACTTGCCAAATGGCACTGAAAGAGGCAAAAGAAATGATATAAACGAAAATAGATTTTTTCAATAGTAGTATTTCTGTCACTAACTAGACAAAAGTTTGAGTAAGCTACGCTCCAAACCTTGGCAACCAGATTGCACAATTTTTACCATCTTAAAGTCCAGGGAAATCCTTAAATACCCAACAGACAGGGAGGAAAAAAGAATTTTCTCATTTTTCTTTTAAATTGTTTTTATTACATAGAGGGTAGGGAAAGGGAAATGGGGAAGGGGATTACAAGGTGGGGAATCGAACTTCAGGTAGCCAACTAACTGAGCTAGTAAGATCCCCCAGTTTTCTCATTTCTTTTAGCATCTAATTTGTGATTTTTAAGTAATTCTGGTTTCCAAGCTAGTTAAATCAATTTCTATGTTTAGGTCTCACTATCAGCGTGTCAAAGCTACCTGGAGTCTTTGAATAATAACTGTTCCTGTGGACTGTAGCAGTCCTTTGGGAGAAAGGAATTAGCTTTGACAAGCGAATTAACCACGGTCTTCCCTTGCAACGTTTCTCCCTCTATTTCTTTGCAGGTCATGCCGAAGAAAGGGGGTAAAATAAAGAAGAATGAGATTGTGTTTGTTGCTCCAACAGGAGAGGAGATCAGGAATCACAGGCAGTTGGAGAAGTACCTGAAAACACACGATGGAAATCCTGGTATGTTGGAATTTGATTGGACTACTGGTGAGGCTCCGAGGAGATCAGCACGGATCCTTGAGAAGGTTAAGGAGGCAATGCCACCTCCAGCATTGCTTGAGCCATCAAAGAAACGACGCCGTACGCCTTCAACTACAAAAAAAGATAAGAAAATGGATGTCGCAAATGTAGAAAAGGAAAACATGGACAAGAAAGAGATGGAATCTGCCAAAGAAGAAAAGGAAGGCTTGGAGAAGAAGGAGCATGTAGTAGAAGATGAAATGGTGGATAAGGGGAAGGACGGGCGGGTGTCTAAGAAAGTAGACACAGAGCGCAAGAAAGAAGAGGAAATGTCTGATGGAGAGATTTTGGAGATTAAAATTGATGCCAGCGATGACACTCAGGTTGAGGATGGAGGTAAAATGGCTGAAAATGGTACAGAGGACACCATCGCAATTGATGCCAATATCCCGATTGGTTCCATGGACAAGGACAATTTCAAGGGAGGAGTTTCACATGCTGCAATTGGAGAAACAAATGCTGCTGAATCAGGAGCAGAAATCAAGGAGAAACAGGGATATGGAGAAAATCTAGAGTCCCAGAGAACGTTAGACAGCAGTGCAGATGATATGAATCAAGACATTCCAGTCTCAGGAGGTGAGACGTACAACATTCAGGACCCTGCATTTGTTGGGGAAACTACTGGTTTCCATGAGAACCTTGGAGAGCATAGGTCGCTCGTAGAGGAGAATAACAAGAATAGGGCTGGTCCGGTGATGGATAATGTCAAGATTAACCAACCAGGGCTGGCACATACTCCACAGCATCAGTCCGCTGCTACCATTAGTTGTTGAGTGTAGCATCTAAAATAAATTAGGCCTTCACCCAGTGCATGTTTCATCCGTCTAACTGGGATTTGCTTGGACGGTTGTAATAATAGTATTTTATAGTAGTTTAGGAATTAGCTTTTGTGGGATCAACTTTACTGATCTTTCTGTGACATTGCATCTGTAATCTGTACTTTGTGATATATCGTGGTCTTCTTGTCTCTTACTAACATAAACAGCTTCTTGTTTATTGTGGACTTGTTTTTGTTGTTCATTTCTTGTTTATTGGGAAATTGGCATAATCCATTGATGTGGATATCTTTTCAAAGCTGCGGAGGCTAGGACCTTATTTTTTAACACTAGACATGAATGGCTTCTTTCTGTTCTACTTCTTGTTGAGCGGCATAGAAAGAGAATGTACCTACCTTGCAGGGAATGCTCACTATATCCGTCTAATCGATCAAACAAATTCTATGCTCGACATTACTAGTTCCCTGCTATTATTTTCCATTTAATTTACATTATTTATGGAGCTGCCGAAATTCAATATATAACAGAGAAACTGTCTAAGAAACAACGGAGTATCTTCATAGTTCATACTAACTTAGAGCCTCTAACACACTTCAAATTCCAAAAGTGGAAAAACAAAAAACTCAATTCGTTTCATAATCAAAAAAAGAAGACAAACAGAATATGAACAAAAGCCCAGTGTTATTGGCAGCCAGTGGCGGATACATTCAAAGCAGGGTGGTGTAGTTGCACCACCAGAATTTTTCACCATCAATTTTTTTTTATATACAAAACGACGTAGTTTTGTTTTCAATAGCTGCGTTTTGAGTTTACACAATATCTTTATGAAACTGCCTATTTGAAGTGGTATTGTAACTTAATTTACTTCAATTAAAATGAATAGTTTGTGCTCGATGACCTGAAATTCTCTTCCCCTGAAATTGCCTATTCGGTGACTCATTCACTGTAACACATTGTTTATGAAAAGTTTGTCGTAGTTGACTGTAAAATAAACTTCATCTTAGTCTACCCGACTTTGACTTTGACTTGTGACATCTGCCGCCTATTATTTGCATGACTTTCTTTATATATTATTTTAATACAACTAGTCTGCTTGTTTGCTACATTGGTCTCTTGATAACATTCGTAATTTCATTTTTTTGCTTCGTACATTGCCTCGCAATTTCTTTTTTTTTGCTACGCAAAAAATTATTACTTCATATGTCACCAGATTTTCTTGTCTGGATAAGTTTCCATTTCTCTCTTGTCGAAGTATGGCGTATCGGTGTTGCCTAAGATGAAACGGCAACAAGACAATGGCGAGATACTGTAAAGTCGAAAATTTTATATACTTTTTCCCATTTGACGTGTCATTTTTCTATAGTTTATTTAAGAAAGAACGTCTTTTATGTATAGAAATAATTTAGTTATAAATATCTTATTTTATTAATAAGATAGATGATTTATAGGTTTAGACATACAACTTATAGAGTTCGGATTGTGAGAGCTAATTGAGAGTAAGAAGTGTAAACTTAGAGATTGAAATCCACCATTTCAACAAGTGGTCTCGCTATGCAATGGCAGAGCTTGCCCAAAATATTAGGGAGCGATAGTAGCTGTAGAAATTTGTCCAAAATTTTACTACACAATCTTGTCTTGATTATTTTCACTGTTGAAAATGATCTTTCTGCAGTAGTCGTAAAAACTGGAAGAGTTAAGATAAGACGGATTATCCGGTCAATCAAGTAATATGTATTCGCCTTCTCTGTTTTCTCCAAAGTTCTCCTAATCTCACGAACTCAGCCACACAAAAAAGAAAATTTTAGACTAGGAAAAATTTTGAAAAAATAAAAGAATAGTTAGGATTTTGGTAAAAGACAAATTTCAGATCGTAATTTCAAAATCTAGGATTTCTATGCTCGAAAATGAGACTCGTAACTTGTAAGGGTTCTTTCATTGTACTCATTTTTTTGTGATTAATACAAAGTTTAGTTACCCAAAAGTTATGTTGATATATAGCCCAAATTAATTTATGAAAAAATTAGTTAATTTTTTTTTAATTTATATATAAGATATGTTGAAAACACAGAGTTCTTTAACAAATCATATACAATCTACGATAAATCTCATAAACGTAGAATTTAAAAGACTTTATCTTTCTTCCTAGCTTCTCTTTCTTCATATATTCTATTTCCACAATTAGTAGTTGTCATTGCTCTATCACCAGACCGATATCAGAAACAACTATAATCACCACTACAAGTCCAGAATCACCACTTCTTCACCATAACGTTGCAAACATTATTTCCATACAAAAAAGAAGAAGAAGACTATTTTTTTAGGAGGGACATGGCCCCACCCCCTACTAAGCTCCGCCCCTGTGGCTATGAGGAGAAGGTCTCACAATTCTAGAACCTATATTTGGAAAATTGAGTCAATGAACGTTGTTTGAAGGACTTTAATGGCTTGGAACTAGTTTAGTCGATTGCTATTATGTATAAGGTATTCAACATTCACTATATAGACATAGAAAATATTCACTATATAGACATAGAAAGGATAATTTTTATATTAGTAAAAGAATATGTTCTTTGATTGTATTCATCAATAATGTACGATATATATAATAGTACAAAATATTTAAACTAGGCAACTAATCAAACCTAATTATAATAGAAAATACAATTCTACCTAAAATAAGAGACCTAATTACAATAGAAATACAATTCTACCTGTTGACACCCAATTTTGACCCTCCCGTCCAGTCATTAGCTATAAAATTAGACTAATTTTGTAAAATAATTTTTATGATTTTTTATAATAAAATGCAGCGATAAAACATTAAATACAGACATAAATAAGCAATTTAATAATGGCGCCGCGTCTTACGTAGAGTATTAAGTATTTAGAGTCCCGCGCCCGCATTAATTAATTTTAAGCCATATCATGATTCTTAATTAATAATAAATACGTCAAATTAGCAGTGACGTCGCGCCAAATAGCATAGCCGCATTTATTAATACGCAAAGCAATTTCATAACTTATTTTAAATAATAATGCACAATAATAAGATTTTAAATAATAGCGCCGCATTCTAAAATATTAAGCACTAATTAAATAGCACGCCAACATTTATTATTATAATAACATTAATAAAGCACCTAAATAATTTAATCACAATTTATTAATTAATAATACACCTAAACTAATAACCCACTTAAATTAAACCTTTAAAAACGCAGCCCACTACCCCTAATTAAAACTAACTACCCGCAGCCCACACCCGCGTGGCCCAAACCCTTCGCCCCGGCCCACGCCTCACAGCCTTATATCGCCCAAAGCCCCGAAGTCCCTCAGCCCTTTACCTTATCGGGCTTATTCCCATCTCCCAGCATTCAACCCAAAAAACAAAAAGAACAAACCAGCAAAACCTAAACCTAAAAGCAGATCGCCGCACCTCGCCATGCCGGGATTCTCGCCGGAGAATCACCTCCCATATCGATACCCCTTCTTACCATAACTAAACCGAAACCTTCAAATCGTTTACCTTACCCAAATCTCGTCAAAGATCGCACAAATCATACACAAATCGTCCAAAATCAGCCTTGATTACTTACCAACTTGGAACCCAAAATCTTAGCTATAAATACAGAACGTTTAGGCATGCAATAGGCATTGGAAGGGCAGCAGTCCAATCGAGCTTGGAGGGCAAAAATCGATACGATCGTAACGAGCTCAGTCGGGGTAGCAATCGGGTGGCAATCGATTTGACACCCCCTTAGCAAATAACAACTCGAGGCGCGAACATCGGAAGAATCGACAGCATCGGAGTTGTGGCTCGAGACCTAAATAACTAGCATCGCAAGAATAGGAAGTTCGAATCCCCTTCTTTCAATTTCAGCCAAAAAATCAGCAAACAAACCTTGCCCCTTTATTCGCATCGCAAACCCATAACCCGGGTGGACCGACGACTTGGTACGATGCCTCGGTTCGCTGCCCGGAGAAGGTAAATTCGTCACTCTTTTCTACTTTGCATTTCGTTTGGTTATTCGTATGTATGATATGCATTTAGTACGACTGATTAGGCAGATATTAAGCGATATCGATGTTTGTTATGTGTACTGGGTCGACTGTGAAAGCTGTTCGGTTAATATGGATTTCTATTAAAATTCATGAATGTGATTGTAAACATGTTCAGGTCTGTATTAGTATTTGTTGTGTACATGCGTATGTGACTAAATGAATCTGCTATTGTCTGGAGTCTATCTGAAAGTACTTTTATCATATTAAATTTGTTTTGAGGTGCTGTATGTGCAACTTATGTTAAGGTAATTCCGTATGCCGTATTTAGCTGATGTCGCGTTCATCTATAGGTATATAGTGCTACATTTGTAGGCCTGGATGTATTTAAGGACACACAAAAGCAAGATAATCTTAACTGGATCTACAGACTCAAATATGTATTTGTGTAACTCCTTTATGTGTCTATCATGACTTGCGAGTTAGTAGATCTGTTTCAAATGTTTACTGGTTCGGCTAGAAATCCATGTACCTGAAAGTTTCTTTACATATGACATTGTGAGCACGTTTAATTGGGTTAGACGTTTACTCGGGTCTCTTAGTATGATCATTAAGCATAATTAGATACGGCGTACGAAACAGGATTATTGACTGATCACGTTAAGCGTTAACACGTTTAATCTTTGATTATAATTAATACGCATATTAAGCTGTTGTTGGTGTTCTGTTTGGTTCTATATTAATCTGATAGCTATACATGTTCAACACATTTAGATCTTAATAGCATGCTATTAAAGTGTCGCGGGATCTATATTTATTAGTTAAAGGTACTGCTTAGGATGGTTTATTTTTGTGCCTTGGGTATGTTTGATCATTTTCAATGTTATGTGCCAAATTATATGAGTCAATTGTAGCAATCCAGTGGGGCTGAATAGAATAACATAGGCAAATGTTGTTATATACTCGCATATCTATTGAATAAAATGCTTGTCTGTCCGCACTTCCACCCTATGTGGGCCTGAATATGTGTATTGGTCGAAAAATGTGATGTATTTTGCTCACACATCTGCATTTCTGGATGCATATCTGAATAACTTCTCTGCATTAAAACTGTGACAATTGCATTTATTGGCCTTCCAGTTCTATGAACAAATGGATTGACTTGTGTATGATGTATAAGTTGACCTGTACTGTCGACATACCTGCCCATCCCTATTTCTTTTACCATCTGCTGGCTGCTTATTCCATCTGATATTGCCTCTGTTGGTCTTGATATGTGCTTCTGCTTAAATATAAACTATATGTCAAGTGCTTGTTTGTGAAACAAATTTGGGCATATACTAATCCTTATCTTTTTTTTTTTTCACATGGCACGCATTGGAGCTAAACGAAGAGTCTCATTGCGAGACTCCTCATGAGTTACAACAAATGAGAACCTACATCTATGTGCATCTTCATCTCCGCCCCGAAAATTCCAAATCGCTGGTGAAAAGACATCGCCTCTCCTTCGAGTCATCTTTATTTATTCTTTATTCTGCTTCATCTATTTGTTGTAAATTAATTGTCTAACGCTACACTAATTAATTAGCACTTAGAATAGCTAAACCTTGAATCAATAGCTAATTTGATTTGCTTACCTTAAGTCAATTACTTCAAGCTTGCCTTGCCTTGTTTAATAGTTATAATAAACCACTTAATAATCTACACTTACACCTGCATAATAAGTTGGAATATTATTTAGGACATTCTTAAAACCATGCTCTTTTCAGTACACATACAGAATAAGAAACGTTGCTGTTGTCCCTTGCATGATAGACACTTCTTCATTTTATTTTCTTAAAAAAAAAAACTACACGTATTGTCATAATAAATTATGCTAAACAATAGATACCCCTTAGGTATAAGAATACTTGCACGTTCATCATTGAACACATCTTCCTCTTTTGCGAAACTAGCTCTTACATTTTAAACAAATTTTATAGTTTTATATTTAAGAGCTTTCAAATACGCATTTCCTTAGCATAATAATTAACCCTAGGTTTGGCAGGACAACCGCAAGTTAGCGGATCTTAGAGGGTGCCTAACCCCTTCCCTCTAGATTAATAAAGAACCCTTACCCAGAATCTCATTAAGTTTAGCAGATCATTAAAATGGAGTTAATGTTCCTTTAAACTAGTTAACATTTAGGTGTCCTAATTCACCCAATTAATTAGGTGGCGACTCCGCGAACCCTTAGCACTTTTAAGCACCCTAGCATTTAGCATTTTAGCATTTAGCACCTTTTAGCACTACCCTTAGCATCTCTAGCCCCTTTTAAAACTTTTAGCATCTTTTTAACATTTTAAGCACCATTTAACACTTTAGCACTTTAACATTCCTTTTTAAACATTTAGCATTTTATTATTTATTTTCTAACCTTCTTTTTTCTAAGCAGGAGATGCGCTAGAAAATGTCGCGGCCGAAAAAGGGCGTGACACTACCTAAAATAAGAATTAATGAAAGAATATTCGGAAAATATTCTATTACACCCCCGCAGTTGAAGCGGGAAGTTCACGAACACTGAGACTGACTCGAAATCATCAAATAGTATGCGCGGAAGTCCATTGGTGAAGATGTCGGCAATCTGATATCTGGAAGGAACATGAAGGACACGAACTTGACCACGACCAATAATAATATTCTGATTTAAATGATGAATGACCAAAACTGCGAATGAGAATGTCTTGTCCACTACCAATAATAATATTCTGATTTAAATGATGAATGACCAAAACTGCGAATGAGAATGCCTTGTCCACTATCAATAATAATATTTTGATTTAAATTACTCAAATTGAAATAAGATGAGAGAGTATCTTATGATGTCGTTATATGAGATGTGGCGTCTGTGTCCATATACCAATTTTCATATAGAGCGTTGAGTGACATTATGTTCTTAGTTGTCTCAATGTCAGTCGGTGCATAAGTTGAGGGCGGGAGGCATGTGTTGTATAGGCATGTTGGGGACGTGGGCTGAGTATGTCAGGGTTGGCCTATCGGTTATGAGGTGGACTCCATGAGGATGTCAAATACGGTCTAGGAGGAGAATCTCGTGATGGTGGGCCCACGCGACCCACAGTGGGTAGGCAACCCACGACGGAGGATGCTTCCACTGCCGCAATTGCTGCTGACTATTTCTTGCCGGCGTGGACTGCCCCTTCCCACCACCGTTGTTGCTGGAATTTCGTCCACCGCGACCCTTGTTGGACTTCCTGTCCGACGGTTGTTGCGGGTGGATGCGGGCTGCTGCGGATCCTCGGGCTGGCGGTTATGATTGCCGGAGTTGGAGGCCCTGTCATCGGCGAAGGGGCCGACAGTGGTGGTGAGGGCGGCGTCGACAATGCTGGCCTGAGTGGTGTTGTGTTTGATTTTTCGGATTTCCTCAAGAATAAGCTTCGAACTGGCCTCATAAAATGGAGGTAACGACGTGCATTGCTTAAGTATGGTGGCAACGCCGTCATAGGATTTGTTCAAGTCTGCAATAAGTTGCATGACCAATCGTTGATTAGTGACTGGTGCGCCGACGTTGGAGAGTTGGTTGAAAAGCATCTTGAGTTCTTGATAATATGAACACGTTTGGAAATTGTCCTGATGAACGTCCTTGAACTAATTTCAAGGTATAACGCTCGTTGAGTTTTGTTATCATGGAAAATACTTTCCAAACGTTATCACGTTTGGCGGGCAGTGGCATCGGTCTCAATGATGATGTGCAACATATCAGTAGAGATTGTGTTGTATATCCATTGGAGGACGGCTGCGTCTAAACGAGATCAGAGTGCATCATCAGAAGTCGAAGTCGAGGGTAGGTATGTGGACTTCAGTGTAGGAGGGATGATGTAACCGATAACTTCGTAAACACAACAATAAATCTTAAAAAGTTCCGCCCACGAGGAGTATTGACTATTTTCCATCTCAAAGGTGATAGGGATGAAGTTTTTTATGTTGTTTACTGCAAGTGCATGATGAAATTTGGTTTTGTCAGCCATGAAAGATGAAATTTATGAGGAGAAGGGAGAGAGAATGACTGGAAAAAAACACTAGGGTTCCGTGAGGGTAGCGGCCGAGAGCCAGGGTCGTCTTTGGACCTTTCATTTGTTCCAATGTGTAAGAACATTGAAAGCAATAACTCCACTAGTTTTCCCCCTAGTACCTGTCCCTATCTCTGAATCTCCATCATTGACAAAACCAGGACCAAATGAGACGTCCATCGACCGGATAAGACCTCCATATCCAAATCGATCTGTCCAGCTGCCGCTCCCCATTATCAGCCACAGAAGGAGCATCTCAACCAACCTCGAATCATTCTTTTTTTCCTCTCGAACAAATCTGTCATGATTCTTTGTCACGCCCCGACTTTTCCTAAGTCTTTACTTAGGGCGTGATGGCACCTGGACAATTATTTTCCACCAGGAGCACCATTTAATTCTCTTTATTTAGAAATTTGAACTTATATTCAAATACGGAGCGATTAATAAAAATAACAATAAAGAAATATGTTTATGACTTTATATGAAAAAAACATAACGCGAGCCCATGCTCGTGCAAATATTGTTTCTACATAGACATACTGACAAAGATTATTCTAAGTTGGAAGGGAGATCATTCCACACGGGCATATCCCGAGACATTGGAACTGACATTCTGAACCTGACGAGTACCAAGCCCGAAACAATGGACTTGGTATGAAAAGAGGTCATGGACGATCGCTAGCCTTGACGTGGAGCCTTTCCTCTATCACCCTTTCCTCAAACATGTTAAATAAATGGTCACCTACCATATGGGCCGAGGAGAACCTTACCCCGCAATTCAAAGTAACACCACAATATTTCAAGTGCAATCACATTATAACGTAATAAGCATATTGCAAAACATATCAAAGTTACAACATCTTTAAATATGCAACAACTCCTCATAGAAATTCTTGGTTTAACTAACACTTCATTTTATCTCGTATTATACGTTGAGACATTCCCTGCATTTCCACATGTTTATTACATTTATATATTTGTGAACGCGTATTCACTTTTCATATTTATATATAGGTGAACATGTGTTCATCTTTCATATTTCTTTGCGGCGGCAACCCGATCCATTATATTTACGTATTTGTGAACACGTATTCACTTTACGCTTTGTTGCGGCGTGCAACCCGATCCATTATGTTTACGTATTTGTGAATGTGTATTCACTTTACGCTTTGTTGCGGCGCAACCCGATCCATTATATTTACGTATTTGTGAACATATATTCACTTTACGCTTTGTTGCGGCGTGCAACCCGATCCATTATGTTTACGTATTTGTGAACGCGTATTCACTTTACGCTTTGTTGCGGCGTGCAACCCGATCCATTATGTATTTATATATTTATGTGAACACGTATTCACTTTTCATATTTTTCGTAAGATCAAACAAATACTATTCTTTTTCTAACATTGTCATTCATACTTGTAACGATTATAACTTTTTAACCATAACTCCAACTAAGGTGTTTCTCAAGCGGAAACTAAGGTAAGACGGGATCTTTCACTGTACCAAATTTCATTTAAAACTACTTTGGGTAACTAACACAAATTTATCCTCACAACAGCCACATGAAATTTGTTTCGCAGAATTTTTATTAAACAGACCCAATCTTATAATAGTCATAACTCCAAATCAGAAACCCGTTCAATCCCCATAAATTCTCAAAACGAGCGAGAAGAGAGAGCTACACGTCTCCATGTGAACCATTCTTTCATATTATGTACCATTTGGTACAGTTTTACACTTTTGTTCGCTGCCCTTCCTGGATATCGATAGATCCGAGGCAGAAACTTTAAACAGCGATAACTCTCAATCCGTAAGTCGGATAGACCCCCGTAAGGTCTCAAAATGTCCACAGCAAAGAGATCTAGAACTTTCATTTAGCAACAATTTTCATATTCCCCACAGATTAGTACAGTTTTACGTTTCAACGTCCTGCCCTTCTGGATTCCGACGAATCCGAGGCAGCAACTTCAAACTACAATAACTCTCAACTCGTAAGTCCGTTTTAATAAATCTTTATATACATCTGTCCGTAACAGAGATATTTACAACCATGTAAATTTTCATATAATTCTAATAAGTAAAACTCAATAAAAACAGTCCGTAATTATGCCTTTCCGAATTTCGACCAAATCTCAGGCAGGAACTTTGAACTATGATAACTTTCAAACCGTATGTCCATTTTACCTCATTTTTGGTTCTATATGATCATATTAGAGAGGTGTACAATTCTTCCAAATTTCATCAAATTCTAACAATTATAACTCAGTGAGAACAGTTCGTAAAGTTCATGACGCAACTAGTTATCTAAACCATCAAAAGTTCAATATTTCTTTTCAACACTCAATTCTTATTCCAACATGTATTGAACTAAAAATAAAGGATGTTACCAAGAATTTCTGAGTGAGAAAACTCACCTTGTAAGTGTGAAAAAGATTGTGGTTCGGTTGCTACAAGTGGTCCTTGCTCCTTAGTGTTCCCTAATTTTATTGTTCTCCTTCCTCCCTTGATATTTTCTTGATTTTTTTTCCTTCTTGTTCACTTGTTTTTTTCTGATTTTCTAACCTTTATGTTATGTCCTTTGTTTGTGTGTAAATACAATGTATAAATGAAGGAGTTTTCTATAACTTATGGGAGGTGAAAAACCAAAAGATTGAAGGGAAATGAAAAGGGGGGAAGGGGGAAGGGAAGGGATGTGAGACGTGCACTTTGCTGCACTTTGATGCATTTTTTTTTTTTTTTTCTTTTCTTTTGTTGTTTTTTTTGTTTTCTTATTTTCATTTTATCTATCTATTTATCCAACTTTAACACTAACTCTATCCCATGCAATTTATTCTTTGTTTTCTTATATATATATATATTTTTATTAACCCAACCACAACTATATATTTTTTTTTTTTTTCCGGATTTCACATTCTCTCCTCCTTAAGCAACATTCGTCCTCGAATGTGAATAAGGTCGTAACATAATCACATGGACACAATAATAACATAATCACATAGACACAATAATGTTTATTGTTATTGTAACAAATTTGAGGCTTCACATTCTCCCTTCCTTAAGAAGCATTCGTCCTCGAATGAGAGTAAGGTTGTAACACATGCATAAAGACACGCAAATGACACACATATGAAGTACTATGTAATGCATTTTTTTTTATTACCTTAGTCAAATAGGAACGGATATTTGACTTTCATCGCCTCCTCCGCTTCCCAGGTGGCTTCCTCGGTGGAGTGGTTCCTCATAGGACCTTCACTAAGCAATATCTTTATTCCTAAGGCGCTTAACCTTCCTATCAAGTATTTCCACCGGAACTTCTTCATATTGAAGCTCCTCATTAAGAATTATCTCCTGGGGAAGGATGACGTGACTTGGATCGTGCAAGTATTTTCGTAACATTGACACATGAAATACCGGATGCACTGCTTCCAGCTCTTGTGGAAGTGCTAATTCGTAAGCCACATTCCCACTCTTCGAGATCTCATATGGCCCAATAAACCTTGGGCTCAATTTTCCTTTCTTACCAAAACGCATAACTCCCTTCATTGGGGACACTTTTAAAAATACTTTCTCCCCCTCTTGAAATTCAAGGTCTCTTTTCCGATGATCCGCATAGGACTTATGACGACTATGAGCTGTTTTGATCCTCTCCCGAATCATCTGTACCTTACCATTTGTTTCCTGAATGACTTGGTCCGAACAATTCGTCTCTCACCCACCTCGAACCATCCAAGTGGAGACCTACATTTTCGTCCATATAATGCTTCAAACGGGGCCATTTGTATGCTAGAGTGAAAACTATTGTTGTAGGCGAACTCAATTAGACATAGATGGTCCAACCAGCTTCCCTGAAAATCTAACACACAAGATCGCAACATGTCCTCAAGTGTTTGAATTGTTCGCTCAGCTTGCCCATCTGTTTGCGGGTGGAAAGTCGTGCTTAACTTAACTTTTGTCCCGAGACCCTGCTGGAAACTTTGCCAAAAGTGTGAGGTGAACTGGGAACCCCTATCTGAAATAATTTGTAAAGGAATCCCGTGTAACCGCACAATCTCCTTCAAATAAATGCATGCGTCTTGTGGTGCGCGTCGTAGTCTTGACCGGTAAGAAATGGTGACTTTGTAAGCGATCAACAATCACCCAAATAGAATCGTACCGCTTCTCGAGTTTTGGTGACCCGATTCACGAAATCCATATGAATCGCCTCCCACTTCCATGGGGACTCGATGTCTGAAGTAATCCGCCAGTTTTGATGTTCACTTTCACTGTGACATATAAGACACCTCCGACAAACTCCATGACGTCTTTCTTCATCCCATCCCACGCAATTTGCCTTGAGGTCTGATACATTTTGTTGACCACGGATGAATGGAATATCTTCTGATGTGACCATCATCTAAGATCTTCCTCCTTAGATCCTTTACCTTAGGAACACATAACCTACCCTTATACCGGAGGGTTCCGTCATTATCTCCCAATGTAAACTGTGAAGGTCTTCCCTGTTGGATCTTCTCTCGAAATCCAACAAACTCCGTATCCTCAAACTGACTTTCTTTTATTTCTGAAGCTAAGGCAGACTGCGAGGTATCATGTACCACCACCCTACCTTCACCGATCTCAGTTAAGCTAACCCCGAGGTTTCCCAATCTTTGTATCTCACGAACAATACCTCTTTTGTATTGCCAAATGGGCCAAGCTGCCCATTGATCTCCTGAGTGCATCAGCCACCACGTTGGCTTTCCCAGGATGGTAAAGAATACTAAGGTCATAATCCTTAAGCAACTCTAACCATCTTCTTTGTCGGAGATTCAGATCCTTCTGTGTGGTTATGTACTGCAAACTCTTATGATCTGTAAATATGTCCATGCACACCATACAAATAATGTCTCCATATTCGTAAGGCAAACACCACCGCTAATTCCAGTCATGAGTTGGATAATTCTTCTCATGTATCTTCAATCGCCTAGATCATACGCAATAACCTTTCCAAATCGCATCAAGACACATCCTAACCCAACTCGAGGCATCGCAATGATCGTGAACCTTCTTGTCCCGATGGTAAGGTTAGGGTAGTGCGATGAGTCAACAATTCCTTCGATTTCAAAACTTGCTTCACATGCTTCCCACCGGTACTTAACCGCTTTTTGAGTCAATCGGGTCAAAGGAGCGTGAAGACTAGAAAAACCTTTTACGAATCTTCTATAATACCCGGCCAAACCAAGAAACTTCTAACCTCGCCGGAGTGGTCGGTTTTGGCGATTCTTTCTTCTTCTATCTTACGGGTCTACCATAATTCCATCCTCGACACAACATGGCCCAAAAAGGCTACCTTTTCCAACCAAAATTCACACTTTGAAAATTTAGCATATAGTTTCTCTGTTTCAAGACTTGAAGCACTACACTCGAGATGCTCTTCATGTTCTTCAACACTCTTATCAGAAATTAGGATATCATCTATGAACACAATCACGAACAAATCTAGGAATGGTTTGAAGATTCTGCTCATTAAATCCATAAAAGTCTTTGGGGCATTGGTTAACCCAAAAGCATGACCAAGAACTCATAATGGCCGTGACGGGTTCTAAAGGCTGTTTTGGATATATCATCCGATTTATTTTCACGGTGATATCGACGAAGATCAATCTTGGAAAAATAGCTAGCTCGCGAAGTTGGTCAAAAGATCATCGATTCTTGGTAATGGGTGCGGTTCTTGATCGTGACCTTATTGAAGTAGATAATCGATGCACATTCGGACGATCCGTCTTTCTTTTCACAAACAGATCGTGCACCCAGAAACACTAGGCCTTATAAAGCCTTTATCCGTAAGATCCTTCAATTGTTCTTTTAACTCCTCAATTCAATTGGGGCCATTCGATATGGAGGAATAGAAATAGGTCTTGTACGGAATTAATTAACTCTATGGCAAACTCCACTTCTCTATCCAGGAGGAAGGCATGGAAGATCTTCAGGAAAAACCTCCGAAAATTTGAACAATAGGAACATCGTTCTGTGAGGATTCTTTTTGGGTATCCACTATATTAGCGGATATCATACTCCACTATGTGACTTCTCAATAACTTTTGAGCCCCAAGGTAGGAAATAAAGCGACCGAGGATATTCCAACCCTACCCCTTATAACAACTTACGGTTCTCCTGAAAAGTTAATCTCACTATCTTTCGTCGACAATCTAACATGGCATAACATGCGACAACCAATCCATACCCAAAATGACGTGAAGTCTACCATATCAAGTAGTACTAGGTTCACCTTGTTCCTGCCATTCACTTCTAATGGAAAATTATTTACCACCCGAGAGGCCCAATTGAGGCCCCATCGTGTCATAACCTCAACAGTTCACTTAAATAAGAAGGTTCTACATGTAAATTCTTAGCAAAGCTCATTGACACATATGAAAATGTAGAGCGGGATCGTATAATACAAATGCAGAATACTCGAGACTAGCAAAATACACCGTGACCACCGCATTAGATGCTTCGCCTCATTCCTCCGGGCAAAGCGTAGGCCGATTAAATTGTTGGGTTGTTGACCTCACGACTCGCGGGGTTGGTTTCCCGATTTCCAGTGGCGGTGTGGTTGCTTCGACCTCCCGAATATATTGAGTTTGGGTCCTCTTCTGCAATCCTCGGCATAGTGGCCCGACTCTCCCACGCTTATAACATGTCTTCGTTAGAGCCGACATTCTCCAAAGTGTGTTTTCTTTGACAAATCTTACAAATCGGTTTGTCGCCTCCTGTTAGGGTTGGTGGCCTTGTCGCACTACCTTGGTAATTAGACCAACTGCCCTTAGGCTTGAAATAAGATCGACCCACGATTGGTTCGGTCTGAAGATCCCTTACTAAACTCCTGCTTCTGATTTTGACTCTGGTTAAACGATCCTGACGTCCGAAATCTCTTCTGCGAATATTCTCTTTTTGCTTTAGCGAAACCTTCTACCCCCAAAGCCATATCGACAATCAAGATAAGTTCGATCGTTGGCTAACGCCACCACCTTCTTCGCTATGTTCGGTTTAAACCCTCTACAAATCGCTTGACTCTATCCATTTTACGTAGGACGACATGTGTGTTGTATGCCGATAACCTCACGAACTGTGTATCATATTCTTGTACACTGCGGTCACCTTGCTTCAATTGTTCAAACTCCCGTCTGAGCGCATCCTTGCGCGTATTAGGCATAAACTTCTCAATGAATGCCGCTCTGAACCCTCCCCAAGTCATTGGTGGTGACATCGGGGGACAATTTTTCCTAAAATTCCTCCACCACACCCCTGCATCATCCACTAGTCGTGCGCTGCAAGTTGACGCCCTGCGTCTCCACGCATCCCAATGTGAACATTAAGTCTTCAACTTCATCGAGGAATACCATCGGGTCGGCCTTGGGGTCCTTCCCTGAGTACAATGGTTCTCTTCTCCTCATAAAATTTGCCCATAGCCTATCAGGTACTGCTTGGGATTCTACACTCCGATGCGTGCACGCAATCGGTCCCTACTGCCCTGTTCTGGTTCGGGGCTATGACAGAGACACTAGGTGCGGGCGGAACCATGTGTGGAACTGCAGCTGTCATTAAATCTATGAGTCTATCTAGTTTTTGTCCCACCGTTTCTTGGGCCATTTGACTCTCGTTCTCTCCAACATTTTCTCCGCTCCCTTCAGACACCACTACGTCAACTGGAGGTACATGAGCTTCGTGATGAACCTCCTCTTGAGCCCCCGGGATTTGTGAATTCACCATTTTCTGTGAAGACAAACACACTCATAATTTAGAAGACGGAATGTCTATTCTAGCTCCTAAATTTTCTTATAGTTCATAAGCATGCAACACCACAATATGCCAACAAGGAAAATAATTTAATAAAACATATCCTTTCTTTCTTGTATTCATAGTACTTCATTCATCATATTTTAAAATAACAATGTCATGACTACCATACATCACATCAGGTCAACTCTTCCATTGTGCAACCCGCTATAGCCCTTTGTCAGAGCAGAACACCTCTTATCACGCGTTAAAGGGCTTAACCGCATGATTCGCCTATTCGCAGTTGACATTTAACTCCCCGTGAACCTTCCTTTTGCTTCTCTTTCCATATAGTTCATTTTATACCTTACTCTCTTACATGATTCGAAATTGGTGCAATGAATTTTACGTAATATCTTCTCTTAGCATCCTTGCCTTTACGAATGCGGAATGAAACTTTTACGGGACTAATTGACAATTATCGTAGTATGACTCAATTGGAAAGTTGAAGAAGGTCGGGTCGTATGAACGCCTTTTCCTTCTAGTCTAAGCAAATATGTACATAATGCGATTGTGTCATCAATGTACTCATCAAAATCACCTTCGAGTCCATCTTGCGGCATGAACTCCTCTCGAGCTCTCATTTCCTTTGCCTGTTCCATGAGTACTTCCCTTTTTGTTGGAACCCGCCTTATAATCGTCATCTACACAAATCATATTAGTCAGTATAACGTTGTACAATCCCCTTTTCTAACCCGTGTGAAGGAGGTAGTACGAGAAATCAAGTCTTTGAAAAGACTCAAGGTAGGCACGAGAAGAGTACGAAAGAAGTGAAACTTTAGGATGTTATTCCGTTTACTTATTACTATGGTGGCGCGCACCGTCGCACTAAGTAACCGCTCAAACACCCAACTCAAGAAACTTCCTAGAATCTCCTAACTGGTTTAGCTTTGATACCAACTTGTCACGCCGACTTTTCCTAAGTCTTTACTTAGGCGTGATGGCACTGACAATTATTTTCCACCAGAGCACCATTTAATTCTCTTTATTTAGAAATTTGAACTTATATTCAAATACGGCGATTAATAAAAATAACAATAAAGAAATATGTTTATGACTTTATATGAAAAAACATACGCGAGCCCATGCTCGTGCAAATATTGTTTCTACATAGACATCTTGACAAAGATTATTCTAAGTTGGAAGGAGATCATTCCACACGGGCATATCCTGAGACATTGGAACCGACATTCGAACTCGACGAGTACCAAGCCAAACAATGGACTTGGTATGAAAAGAGGTCTGGGACGATCGCTAGCCTTGGCGTGGAGCCTTTCCTCTATCACCCTTTCTGAAACATGTTAAATAAATGGTCACCCTACCATATGAAATTTGGTGAGAACCTTACCACTGCAATTCAAAGTAACACCACAATATTCCAAGTGCAATCACATTATAACGTAATAAGCATATTGCAAAACATATCAAAGTTACAACATCTTTAAATATGCAACAACTCCTCATAGGAAATTTTGGTTTAACTAACACTTCATTTTATCCGTATTATACGTTAAGACATTCCCTGCATTTCCACATGTTTATTACATTTATATATTTGTGAACGCGTATTCACTTTTCATATTTATATATAGGTGAACATGTGTTCATCTTTCATATTTGTTGCGGCGTGCAACCCGATCCATTATATTTACGTATTTGTGAACACGTATTCACTTTACGTTTTGTTGCGGCGTGCAACCCGATCCATTATGTTTACGTATTTGTGAATGTGTATTCACTTTACGTTTTGTTGCGGCGTGCAACCCGATCCATTATATTTACGTATTTGTGAACATATATTCACTTTACGTTTTGTTGCGGCGTGCAACCCGATCCATTATGTTTACGTATTTGTGAACGCGTATTCACTTTACGTTTTGTTGCGGCGTGCAACCCGATCCATTATGTATTTATATATTTATGTGAACACGTATTCACTTTTCATATTTTTCAGAAGATCAAACAAATACTATTCTTTTTTTCTAACATTCTGTCATTCATACTTGTAACGATTATAACTTTTTAACCATAACTCCAACTAAGGTGTTTCTCAAGCGGAAACTAAGGTAAGACGGGGATCTTTCACTGTACCAAATTTCATTTAAAACTACTTTGGGTAACTAACACAAATTTATCCTCAAAACAGCCACATGAAATTTGTTTCGGCAGAATTTTTATTAAACAGCACCCAATCTTATAATAGTCATAACTCCTAATCTGTAAACCCGTTCAATCCCCATAAATTCTCAAAACGATGAGAACAGAGAGCTACACGTCTCCATGTGACCCATTCTTTCATATTATGTACCATTTGGTACAGTTTTACACTTTTGTTCGCTGCCCTTCCTGGATATCGATAGATCCGAGGCAGAAACTTTAAACAGCGATAACTCTCAATCCGTAAGTCGGATAGACCCCCGTAAGGTCTCAAAATGTCCACAACAAAGAGATCTAGAACTTTCATTTAGCAACAATTTTCATATTCCCCACAGATTAGTACAGTTTTACGTTTCAACGTCCTGCCCTTCTGGATTCCGACGAATCCGAGGCAGCAACTTCAAACTACAATAACTCTCAACTCGTAAGTCCGTTTTAATAAATCTTTATATACATCTGTCCGTAACAGAGATATTTACAACCATGTAAATTTTCATATAATTCTAATAAGTAAAACTCAATAAAAACAGTCCGTAATTATGCCTTTCCGAATTTCGACCAAATCTCAGGCAGGAACTTTGAACTATGATAACTTTCAAACCGTATGTCCATTTTACCTCATTTTTGGTTCTATATGATCATATTAGAGAGGTGTACAATTCTTCCAAATTTCATCAAATTCTAACAATTATAACTCAGTGAGAACAGTTCGTAAAGTTCATGACGCAACTAGTTATCTAAACCATCAAAAGTTCAATATTTCTTTTCAACACTCAATTCTTATTCCAACATGTATTGAACTAAAAATAAAGGATGTTACCAAGAATTTCTGAGTGAAAAAAACTCACCTTGTAAGTGTGAAAAAGATTGTGGTTCGGTTGCTACAAGTGGTCCTTGCTCCTTAGTGTTCCCTAATTTTATTGTTCTCCTTCCTCCCTTGATATTTTCTTGATTTTTTTCCTTCTTGTTCACTTGTTTTTTTTCTGATTTTCTAACCTTTATGTTATGTCCTTTGTTTGTGTGTAAATACAATGTATAAATGAAGGAGTTTTCTATAACTTATGGGAGGTGAAAAACCAAAAGATTGAAGGGAAATGAAAAGGGGGGAAGGGAAGGGATGTGGGACGTGCACTTTCTTTGCACTTTGATGCATTTTTTTTTTTTTCTTTTCTTTTGTTGTTTTTTTTGTTTTCTTATTTTCATTTTATCTATCTATTTATCCAACTTTAACACTAACTCTATCCCATGCAATTTATTCTTTGTTTTCTTATATATATATATATTTTTATTAACCCAACCACAACTATATATTTTTTTTTTTCCGGATTTCACATTATCTCATCATTAAGCACCATTCGCCCTCGAATGTGAATAAAATAAATAACATAATCACATGGACACAATAATAACATAATCACATAGACACAATAATGTTTATTGTTATTGTAACAAATTTGAGGCTTCACATTCTCCCTTCCTTAAGAAGCGTTCGTCGCTCGAATGAGAGTAAGGTTATAACATGCATAAAGACACGCAAATGACACACATATGAAGTACTATGTAATGCATTTTTTTATTACCTTAGTCAAATAGGAACGGATATTTGACTTTCATCGCCTCCTCGCTTCCCGGTGGCTTCCTCGGTGGAGTGGTTCCTCCATAGACCTTCACGGAAGCAATATCTTTATTCCTAAGGCGCTTAACCTTCCTATCAAGTATTTCCACCGAACTTCTTCATATCAAGCTCCTCATTAAGAATTATCTCCGGGAAGGATGACGTGACTTGGATCGTGCAAGTATTTTCGTAACATTGACACATGAAATCGGATGCATTCTTCCGACTCTTGTGGAAGTGCTAATTCGTAAGCCACATTCCCACTCTTCGCAAGATCTCATATGGCCCAATAAACCTTGGGCTCAATTTTCCTTTCTTACCAAAACGCATAACTCCTTCATCGGGGACACTTTTAAAAATACTTTCTCCTCTTGAAATTCAAGGTCTCTTTTCCGATGATCCGCATAGGACTTATGACGACTATGAGCTGTTTTGATCCTCTCGAATCATCTCAGCCTTACCATTTGTTTCTGAATGACTTGGTCCGAGCGATTGCGTCTCACCACCTCGAACCATCAGTGGAGACTACATTTTCGCCCATATAATGCTTCAAACGGGTCATTTGTATGCTAGAGTGAAAACTATTGTTGTGGCGAACTCAATTAGACATAGATGGTCCACGGCTTCCACGAAAATCTAACACACAAGATCGCAACATGTCCTCAAGTGTTTGAATTGTTCGCCGGCTTGCCCATCTGTTTGCGGGTGGAAAGTCGTGCTTAACTTAACTTTTGTCGAGACCTGCTGGAAACTTTGCCAAAAGTGTGAGGTGAATCAGGAACCTATCTCAAATAATTTGTAAAGGAATCCGTGTAACCGCACAATCTCCTTCAAATAAATCATGCGTCTTGTGGTGCGCGATCGTAGTCTTGGCCGGTAAGAAATGGGTGACTTTGTAAGCGATCAACAATCACCCAAATAGAATCGTACCGCTTCTCGAGTTTTGGTAGACCGATTCACGAAATCCATATGAATCGCCTCCCACTTCCACATGGGGACTCGATGTCTGAAGTAATCCGCGAGTTTTGATGTTCGACTTTCACTGGCGACATATAAGACACCTCCCGGACAAACTCCATGGCGTCTTTCTTCATCCCATCCCACCATAATTTGCCTTGAGGTCCGATACATTTTGTTGACCACTGGATGAATGGAATATCTTGTGTTGTGACCCTCATCTAAGATCTTCCTCCTTAGATCCTTTACCTTAGGAACACATAACCTACCCTTATACCGGCGGTTCGCCATTATCTCCCAATATGGCGTGAAGGTCTTCCTGTTGGATCTTCTCGAAATCCAACAAACTCGTATCCTCAAACCGACTTTCTTTTATTTACGAAGCTAAGGCGGTGCGAGGTATCATGTACCACCACCCTACCTTCACCGATCTCGATTAAGCTAACCCCGAGGTTTCCCAATCTTTGTATCTCACGAACAATACCCTCTTTTGTATTGCCAAATGGGCCAGCTGCCCATTGATCTCCCATCGAGTGCATCGACCACACGTTGGCTTTCCTGTGATGGTAAAGAATACTAAGGTCATAATCCTTA